>CM056743.1:135506794-136824904 GCA_029851415.1 Eretmocerus hayati
GGTTATTGGATGTCTGAGAAAACAGAGAGTTATATGAGTTGTACATTAGTTCTCGAATTAGTACTCTTTCCATTGAAAATTAGAATGTGAATGACAATAGCCTCGTAATTCAAGATCTAGGAGATCATTCCAAAGGTATAAAGAAAGATACTGCATTGACAGGAATATTCGATTGATTATTCGGTGGCTGAGGCGAAAGCGGACTACGGGATCGGTTGCTACGTCAAAAAATACATAAGAATATCATCGTCCGGACCATGAAGTCGGCCGAACCCAAAATTTCGTTGTCCAGTGGTATTGTTTATTTAATATCGTAATCAATTAAGGGTGATTGAAAGATGATAAATAATCTTCCTGCATTAGGCAGTATACGGCTAAAGAACTAAACATGTATGGATGAAATTGTTGGTTCAAAAAGAAATTTTGGCTTGAAGAATTGTAAAAGTTTCACTGAGTCCATTTGATCATCTCAATGTCTATCAGTCAGGGTTTCAACCGAAAAAGAATTTTTACCAAGTGTGGAAACTACGCCGGCGCTGCCTTTATCGGACTGTTATTTGAAAATTTGCGTTGCTGGAAAAATTGGCAAATATAATTTATCTAATAGAGCAGCATCAGAGACACACGCACATCACTCATATCAATAAATAAGTTGATGCAAAAATAGACCTCCAGTACATCAGAAGTTCATGTATCTAAAAATCTTCTCACCATCAACCAATTCAAATTCGACTATGATAGTAGACAGGTTCACACTTTGAGAGTCCCAGTGTTGATGCACATCCATTCTCAAACAGTAATATATTGATGAACTCAAATTCAATCGTCAATGCGCACAATAGCTTAGACGTATATTAATAAATCTCTAGTTAATATCTCTGTGCCTTATTCCTTCTCAAGTTACTCAATTACGTGGAAGAGGACTAAAAGTTAACTCTGTACAGTTTTGGTCTTTAGATATTATGGAGAATTGACCATGATGGAAAATTTACTTTGTTCGCTTACTAGAATGGTCCAAGATTCTCTAAATCCAAAATGTCCACCAGAGTAATTAAGAGTTGGAATGATACTTTGAGTCAAGTGATGATACATATGAACAAATTTTGAAACATGGAAAATTTCTGAAGAAATAAGCCTTACCCAACAAATAAGTGTATTTTGCTCTTGATTTTATAGTTTTTACTATGCCATTGATCAGCTCTTTAAAAAAAAAAACAGGTTCATTGACATAGGCTCTGGTTTATGAATCCAAAAGGAATCAATACCCATTCCCCAGAAAAATAGTCAAGCCAGCTATAACTAAATTTCATGCGCTTCAAGTCTTAGCTCCACTGCTCAAAGAGCCCTGTCAAATTAGACATTGATTTCCCAAGTTAGATGGATAGAAATACTGCAGGCTATTTAGGAATGAAATCTTTGCTTTTGAGAAATGGGCTTTAGCAATTACCTCCTGCATACTAAAAAAGTTTCAGTTAGTCGAAAGGTTCCTTGACCTTGAGTTATAATTGCTCTACAATGTACAAATACTGAATCTTTCCATTCAAAAGCTAACACACACTGAGACACCATCGAGTGATCCAATAGATCTCACAAATATCCTTCTTCTGTAACGCAGGGAATCTCAACATGAATTCCATATCCTATGTGTGAATACGAACATTGTTACTTCTTTTAGTGACTGTTCCAAACACAGGTCATCATTTTTGGAAAACTCCAAATGATCAACAGTATTAAAGCATCACATGGCTTGATAATGAGTGGAAATTGGAACAAGACAGTGAGATTACTTTACATGATGGGATAAAACTAGCTTAAATTTTGAGGAACACAAAACTATTATCTAGGACTTTCTAATTGTAATTTCTACCAATTAGTTAGTTTGACGAGCATCAATTCCAACAAGCATAGGTTTATTTTTCACACTGTTCATCAATGAGATGAGTGGTTTCTTCTCGTAAAATATAACCTATGTTGATATGAAGATAGAGATTTGATGAAACATTGTTGATTACTTTTATCGCCTGAACCTATACATCTAGTAACTCCAGAGATAGTATGTATTACTGTTTGATGTTTTTCAACCTCATGGTACATAATGCTCTGGACAATTCTTGTACAGCATTGTATGAAGGTATAAAACTATGTAGAGTTGGTCCAGGAGAAGCTGCTCAGAGAATTCAGTAACATTCTCACAGGTCAAAGCTATTCGTCAAAGCTGTTCATTCAGCCACTGATGTTTGAGAATTTTCTTGTCAAACAATCAAGGAAGTCAGTACATGCTAAAGAGTCAAGTATGATTATGGAGAAGAAACTCTACATACGAGTGGCACAAGGTTGTTCTCTCTACATGAGGAAGAAGCCCTATTTCCATAATCTCCACCCGTAAGGATGTAAAGATAAACAAATTGGTGCATGCTCATTGACATCATGCTATGAAGAAAAAGCAGAAAGAATATGTTACAGAAGTTCAGGCATCAAAGTCGAAATAAAAGCAGTATAAACTCTACATTTATTCATTTTCTTACCTGATAGTAGGATGCGCCAATTTACACTTGAATTAATAATTAGCCAATTAAGAGTTTCCTATTCGAGTAGATGTAGTTTCAGCACTCCTCTTGGAATATTAGTCTGGTATCTGGATGTCTGCAGGATCTCACATTTACTTAAATTTGGCCGTGATCGCAGAAAAATAATTTATAACCTACACAGGCTAACACGTGCTGATCTTGACTTGGGCACAGCGAAGCGACCAGAAGCGACTCTCAGAAAACGCGGCATTGCCAGTGAGCCTCCCGCGAGTCTCAAACCGGCGCAGTGGGCTCGTGCGCATTCACACTCACATGCTTACAAGCGCACACATACGATAAGCGTGGCTATTCAAGACTGGAACTTGAATATTCAGCTAAAAATACTTGAAAAATCGATTCAAGTACCGTTTCTTGAAAATTCAGATACATCTTGTGATTGAAAAGTCAAGAAATTTTTTACAGTGTATGTTTATTTGAAAGGTTTTTCAGCGTAGATTGAAATAACGTTGAGGTGGACATTCTAGGTCTGTTCAAAATTGGAGAATTTGGGGGTCAAATGTCGATTTCTGTTGAAAAGGGGGTGAAATGACGATTTTTCGCCAAAAACTCAAAAACAATGCGCTTAATCGAAATTTTATAGGAATACTTTTTCGTTTATCTTCTCAAGATCTTTCAATTCGTATTCGAGTGTTTTTGCTCATAGATGCGTCATTTCTGGGATACTGGCCTTGCAAGATGTGGAAACGGTAGTTTCGAACCTATCTTGGCGTGTAACTCGAGAATGATGCGCTCAATCTAAATTTTACAAGAATACTTTTTTGTTCATCCCTTTGAGAAAGTTCCGATTTGTATCTGGATGTTTTTTTCTCAGGAATGTGTCATTTCTGAGATATTGGCCTTGCAGCATATGGAAACGGTAGTTTCGGACGTATATCACGGCGTGTTACTCGAAAATGATGCGGGTTTTGCATGTTGATGACGAAGATGATAAAGAATGATATTGATCTCGTGAAACAGAATCGCATTTCACCAGTGTATAACTTTTCAGTTCAGACGTAAATATATATATATAATATGGTGTTGAAATATTTGATCACTCCAATTTGATTCAAAAATTTGTTCCGAACATTGGGTCGAAATATGCCATGAGGATTCATTCAATATCTCCCATTTTGTCGAATTAATTTATTCCTGATAAATGATGAGATTCCAATGGTGAGACGAATAACGTACAAAAAACAAGGTTCTTGCGTCTGGATAAGATCAGTCATGCGCGAGTGAACGAGGATAATTTTAAATTGCATTATAAATTTATACTTCCTATGTACAGCTATGTACAGTCATATATTATTTTGACACAATACATTTTGATCTCAAGAACTGTAATCGAGTACAAACAGTTTTTCCTTTCCAAAAATGAACCTGGAAAAATCATAATGTTTTGGGACCTGGAAAACCTGGAAAAAACCTGGAAATCCTCGATAGGATTTCGCTAGACACTCTGACTAGAGGCTTTCGTCAAGAAGGTCGTGGGTTTGAATCTCTGTGGTTGTAATGTAAAATCGGACCAATCGGGTCTTCACAAATTTCTCGAATGTCTACAAATCCGTGTGTGTGACCGGGACTTATTACACATATGTCGGTGACAAAATAAAATGAATGACCGTGAACCAAGGTTACTTCGGAAGATTTTTGAACATCTTATCTCGTTATTTCCCCTGTAACTTGTACTTATCATTGTGAAAGTTAGTCCCGCCTTGTGGTGACTTTGGTGGCTGTGAAAAAGTAAGCATGAAGCGTGAGAAATTTTCATATTGATATGCTGTGCGACTCTGACTTCGTTTTTAAACATTGGAAAATCGATTCGCTGTGACCCTAGTGTCATTGAGGCTCTATTGTGTCAAAATGAATCTTGTGCGAAAAATTTTTCGAACTTATTGTGTGCCTCCGGAAGCCCAATCATCAAGTGTTCCAAAATTATTCGAATTTCCGAAAAAAGTCTGATTTTCTACGGGTTTTTTTAAGTGTTCCAGAGTTACCCCATTCCTCGAAAGAACCTACATTTCCCATTCAAAGATTCCAAACTTGACCCTGTTTGAAAGAAAAATAAGAACTTGTCACTTGTCACTCTACGAAATTAAATGAGAGTGAAAATACACCAATGTGACAACGATGACATAGTCCAGGTATTGGTATCATTCACTGAAATTTAGTGCCATTTTTTAGGATTCAGCTTGCAAGTTCTCGAACGGTGTCGATTATTTGCAGCAGTCTCATTTCGCTCCAAAATCATCCTCTCAAGAAAGTTTGCTACAAACAAATAGACAGTTTGATCGGGGCTTCCACACCTGTGTACAAAACAATTCCCACGCGTTCTAATAACGAGTAGAATTGATTCTAATATAGGATTTCAAAGCAACCTGATCCAATTAATACCACAGAAATTTACAAAGTTTTACTTGTTAAACAAGAAAAAGATTGCTGTGCTGATTCGTGTTGATGGCTGAATCCGGCTGAATCTCAAGATCTCACCAAAATGTGTGACCATATACGCTGATTGAACGGGCCGTTGACGTTGATTTGAAGACCATATGGCTCTTCATCATCTATATATAGGAGCTCGTTCTTTATTAGATTAGATCAATATCGCCTATTCTTCATTGTCACTCAAAAAGACCTCACGCGTAGACAGGCTTGCGTGGAGCCGAACAAAAGATGTCCCATGGGTAGCTCACGCGGCGCGTGTGAGATGGTCTCTGCCCACCATGGATCGCATTCGACGAGTGTTGGGATATGAGCGTCCCTTATTTTACTCATGCCACTCGAGCGTTAGTAACGTCGTTTTGAGCCAAGCATGCGTGAAATTCGTGTTGAAGTCTGTGGACACCGTTTGATGAGTCTCTTCCACATGCCTATTGGTGGATTTTTTTTTTTTTTTTAAATTACATTATAGTAATTTTGTGGTCTTGAGCATTACTTTGCTCCTGAATATATTGGATCTTTATCAGTCTTACGGGTGGGTTCTATGGGAAAACTCTTCAAATGTCATATTATGCTTTTTTCAAGACTTGCATCATATCGCGATACATTTATCTGACCAGGAGGGTATTTCAGATTTGGATCACGGATTCGGCTCAAACTTTAGGAATAGTCTTCCTTTAGTGCGAAAAGATGAAACCCAAAATTATTGATCATAACGCTCAAGCGTTTTCGAGCTACATCTTACGAGATTAGCATTGCCCACATGGGCTCGTGTTGAAATATATACATGTAGGTATACATGATGTAATGCTAATGTTCTTAGCTGTAGCTCGGAAACACTTGAGCGTTAGGATCTATGATTCTGGGTTTCATCTTTTTGTGCTGAAAGGAGATTATTTCCAAAGTTTCAGCCGGAGTCTGTCAGGTCGAGTGATATAAAACTTACACTTTGTACAGGTTCTACTACCACTAATAAGTGGGTACAACCCCAAGTAAGTAAAATGGTTGAGAGAATGGTCTAAACACTGATGGGAAAAACTTCTTCGACTGCAAGACCATTCCCAACAAGATTTAATTGCCTTCTCTCGGACACGAACATTTTATATTTGAAAACTTCAGTTAGCTGCTCAATTTGCACCACACAAGTAACCCATGCGGGCGTATACTGACCATTGAATATTCATTGCCTACGATCAATATTCAATGCAAACTCAAAATCAAGCAGTGCCAATATCGCCACCCTAGGGCGATTTTGCACATCCATCTATAGTTGAACGCATTCTCAAGCCCTAAAGCCTGTTCATTGCCCTTTGCCTGATTACCATATGTGATTCTGCCTGTAGTCCTTCCAGAATCACTATTTCACAGAAGTCCTGAAATAAATAATCTTTTCCTTAATTTTTCAGCTGTACTACAAAGAAAAACGAAATTTCGAATGTTTTTCTTTCGCACGGTGCGCTTCTGAAGAGGATGAGTTTTTCAAAATTGTCAAAAGAAACTGGAAAGTGGATGTTTTTCCACGAAACTTCATGAGTAGAACCTGATTTGGAGCGAAATCGGATCAGCTCCTTTTTTTTAGTAGTTGTCAAATTGAGCATTCCCCATGTATTGCTTAGGGTGATGACAGACAACCCGCCACGACGCGATTCTCATGCCATTTCACGACACGACACCACTCGACACGACACATAATTCATTTTGGTGAACCCAACTATCGATAGATTGGATTCATTTTCACAACCCATGACTGGTTCTATCAAATCCATCGATGGTTGGCTTCATCGGAATAAATTACGTGTCGTGTCGGGAGGTGTCGCGTCGTGGAATGGCATGAGAATCGCGTCGTGGCGGGTTGTCTGTCATCACCCTTATGGAGAAATTTGGCGACTTAACGTTTCTTTCGCATCTTCGAGGTTTTCTCGTAATTACTCAGACAAAGTTGGCCATAGCACAAAATGCCAGGAATAGTTTTTGATAGATTTTTTGAAGACCTACGAGATGATGTGGGTAGATAAATCATAAAATTCGAGGGGATTGACATATCATTAGTAAAAGCTCAAGTTTCTCACGAAAAACCTCGCACTTTCTGCTAATTATCTACTATTTCCTGCAACACCATGGAGGAAGCCTAAGTTTCTGGATTGATCTCATTATGTCTACTTGTGTTCTTCAAAAGAATTTTAATAAACTATAGTTTATTATAATATATTCACAGCATTTTGGGCTATGACCCACCTTTCCTGAGGAATTGCGGGAAAACCTCAAAGATGTGAAGAAAACGTGAAGTCGCCAAATTTCTCCATAAGCAATACATGGAGAATGCTCAATTTGTCAACTACTAAAAAAAAGGAGCTGATCCGATTTCGCTCAAAATCAGGTTCTGCTCATGAAGTTTCGTAGACAAACATCCACTTTCCAGTTTCTTTTGACAATTTTGAAAAACTCATCCTCTTCAGAAGCGCACCGTGTTCACAATACCTGCTAAATCTACCCTGATTAGCGATAATTCAGGTAATAATCTATTTGGCTGCTGAAAAATGACACCATGAGTATTAGACTTCTATTCGTGGTCTCTCGGAGCGTGAAAAAATGTGAAAAATCTGGATTGATTGATGCCCATTACTATAGACTATAGAGTAAGTCTTACTGGCATGAAATCTTGTGCAAAAGATATTGACAAGCTCTCGAAGTATGATGGCTAGCGTCTTATTATATGAGGGGAAGAGTGTGCTGAGATGCAATATTTTACCTGTTTATGCAAGGTAGTAAATAGACCCATCCATCACAAAAGCAAGATCCAAATCCGACAAGCAAGCCTGTTGAAATTGCTTTTTACTGAGTGAGAGTTTCTGGAGTGAAGAAAGCTTATGGGTTATATGTATATACTGGGGTATTTGTACCGAAATAGTGATCTAGAATCATGAATTCTGGCAGAATCGTATACATGATGCACTTTTAAGAATGAGTTGACGTGATTTCATGAGATGAGAAGGAGCTCTACATGTTCTTCACGATAACCTCACGCTTAGTCTGTTTCAACGCCATTCACACTAACAAATATGTATTGATCGTAGAATTTCATGTTATGGAATAGCAAGACTGTGCTCACTTCATTATCAAAAATATTCGATGGTCCTCAACGGTTAGTTCTAAAATGGTTCAATGTTAATTTAGCGTCTCCAAAATCGTTGCAAATACACACAACAGAGAAATTTATTAGAAAGTTTGCACATTCTTTTGCCTGAGATTCCTCATCATCATTCACGGTCTAATTTGTTAAACCGTACTTGGTTGTGATAATAAATAGAACTTTTTGAACTATTTGATGCGACGTGTATAATAATTTCTCAGAGGCAACTCAAGCATGAAACCGTGAAAATTCAATCACATATGTTCCACCAAATGCGATTCGATTTTGGGATAATCATAAAGCTTCACACTCATTCATGATTCTAAACTATGTGGAGTAATGCCATTTTTGCCACAAAATCTTCAAAATTGAAGTAGTGAGCCTCTAAACTGAAAGGATCTAAGGCAAAAAATACGAAACACTTGACATCAAAGGCCAAAAGCAGAAAACGGAAAGAGTGAAAGAGAGTAAAATGTGTTTGTCTATCCAATGATAGCAGGTCCGATATATGAGACCCTCGATCAAGTCTGCTCAGTAATCGAGTAGAATTTTACCTTTGAGTCTCGGTAATGCATTAGCATCGTATATAATGAATGTATAATGGTCAGGGAACGTCAGAGAATAGGAACTGACAGAAATAGAGTAACGTACAGAGCTCGGTACAGAGGCTCATAACGATTAGTGGTATCTGTGATGGAATACTTTGGCATTTGTGCAAATCACTCCACTTTTATCACATCCACTGCATCGATTTACCGAGGACGGATTTTTGTCCGCAAACGTCTTTACCTAAATAATCTGAAAGATAATTTGTTTTCGCCATATTTCGTTTGAATCACAAGGTAATCAATCAATAGAACCAAAGAGTAAATTTTTTCATTTTTCTTCTTCTGATCTATTGGGTGTCACACTGCTCACTCAGCTGAGTTGGAGAAACCTCATATGTATATAGTATAGTAGCTCATCTATGCAAACATATGATATCACAATGTAGAACGAATTCGGTACTAAATGGGTCTTGACATGAGCAAGATGAAGATTTCCGAGAATCAGATGGAACTGTTTCCCGAAGATTAACATTGAGTGAAGTTTTCAGTTTTGACATCTATATGTATAATTGTTTACCCTTAAATAATATCGACTTCAATAGACATAGATCCTGTCGTGAGCAAATTGTTGATGGGAGTAATAGAATTCAAACGTGTACGCAAGGATTCTATCTCGGATTCCATCAACTAAACGGATCGCTGTAATTTTTGATTTTTTGTTGGGGGAGTATTTCTCATTGAAAAATCCTGGCGCCTTATAAATTTTCTGTAGTGTAGTCTCCTTGAAAAATTAAATTTACGAATTTGGCAATAAATCAGTTCCGCAATACTTTCTGTGGATGAAGGACTTTTTTTTGACAAGTACATAGAACAAAGAGGATTATCCTCCCAATTTTTGGTAAAAAAGGAACAAAACTACGTCGGAATAATGTATCACTACGACTTTGTATTTTCTAGATTAGATTTGATAATCATCTATTCGAATCAACTTGTTTACAGATAACGCTTGTACGCAAAAATTCAGATGCACAGATATTGAAGTGTATATGGGTTATATATAACCGCGATAACTTACATATTTTGTGTCCAAAAATTCAGAAATTGAATATTGAGTCTGCGCCTGTCTGAGTCGACTTTTTCCATTTTTTGCGCATATTGAGTGATAATATGTGATAAAAAGTATGCAGAATACTACATTTCGATACGAGGGCGGGAATTTTGGTTTCCGCACAACGAGTGATATTTTCCGGCCCGAGCCAAAGGCGAGGGTCGGAATTATCACGAGAATGCGGAAAGCACCCCGTCCGAGTGTCGAATACTATTTTTCCATCTTCTGTGTGGGGAACAAAATCAAAAAACCCGTGCGGAAAAGTCATTTCCCGCATAGAAGATGGAAAAGTTTTTTTTTTATCGTTTTGGGACGGTATATGTGATTTTCACACGTATAAAGCATAGGGAAAGTGGCGCACGGAACTGACATTTGCGGTTTTTGACGTTTTGTTGTCTAGCGAGAAATTCTGACGCGGTGGGGCCATATGACTTCGGAATTCGTGTTTAGATGGTTGATTTGAGTCGAAAATATATGCTCCGGAGCACAGAAACCCATTCCTCTGTCTTTTTCGTGCTATTGAGTATCACATGGAACAGCTTTTAAATGCATGGAATTGACATTTCGTCTTAAAATCGCTCGAAAAAATAACAGAGTCGACCTAGAAACCTCTTGTAGATTTCATCTATTTCTACCATACTTTAGTGGAAAAAATTGTTCCCGTCCAGATAAATTGACTTCTAGTGGGGTAACATGGTATACACGGAACTGACAAAGTTAATTACATGGCCATTTTTCGGCCATGAATGTTATTGCAGTGCTCAGACTTTCAATTCTGGGTCTTTACTCACGCTGGGATTTGATTATTTGAACGATTTCCTTGAAATTTCGTCCATTACAAAGTGACCTAGACATGATTTACCATACGCTGTGGGCATTTTGAATGATTATCTTATTTTTAGCGAAAATCCCACAACAAGATTGAGGCACATGGCTTGGGGACTAAATCACGAGTTTTTGACGTAAAACTTATGAAAAATGGTTGGTCTAACATTTTACTTTGAGGAAAAAATTTGAGCATATACCCCTAGCGAGTCTCACTCCGACGCTAGTACTGAAGGTATATATGTCGATCTCTAAATGTAACAATGCATGGAACTGCTCGGAACTGACATTTCGACTCTTCATCTTTTGAAATAAAAAAAAAGAGGAATGAAAGGATCGATCTGGAAATTCATTCCCAATAATGTATTTCAATAGAATACATGTAGGAAAATTTGAATGGAGTGATTTGGAGCTTGCTCGTCAAAATGCAAGGTCATAACCTGTTCCGGGTAAGTTATCGCGATAATACTCATATATATATATATGAGCGCAGATTTGTTATGTTCCAATACACGCACACATAGCGCGAACGATAGCTCGTGTGATAGTGTATTATGGGACCGTAATGCTCCAACATAGCCATCAGTTCAACATCGGAAGCGAGCAGCAGTGCTCATGTAATAAGCATATTAGTATCTTGCAAGAACTTCGTGTAACTTCGATTGGAATAGTTCCTCATCCGCTGATTATTAATACAATTCCAAAACCAGAGGATGTCCGCTTCGAGCAAGGTACTATACATGTACATATATTTTCTTCCAAGTTGACTTCAAGAAGAGCTTCAGCTCTGAAATGAATTTTGTGTGTTTGCAAGTCGCTTTTATATTCTTACGCAGTAACCGATTTCTCTAATGCCACTGGCTCGTACGTTTATTCACTCGCTAATATTATGGGATGGTGCACAAACCATATGGCCTCGTTTTATGTATACTCATTTTCGATGCCAGGGTTTGTTTATTCTTCTTTATATCTTTCCGAAATTGCACGATTTTTTCTCGATATCAGCCTCGCCGAAGCCCGACTCAGGCGTGCAATTGCTCAGTAGAGTTGGCTTTGGAAGTAACTTATGTTTTCTCTTAATGTATCTTGGGCTGGAGTAGAGTATTTACGTGATTTAGGCGATTCACTCTCAATATTTTGACGAGTACTCTTATCGCTTCTTTAAGGTTCGTCTTGATGTCACGAGCAATTGTTTCATCATTTCCTGTATGAAGCATGAAGTAGTTTGGTTACAAGAGTTCTGAGTTGATGTGCCAAGTTTCAAAATCAATATGAGTGGTTCCGTGGAAAGTTTCGAGTGTGTGCCTGCTTGTACGAACCCTAAAAACGCTTGACAAAAAAAACCTGAAGGGTCATTTTTGATGTATTTTGTGGTGCTCTTCTTGTCGCAATCGTTAGTCTTTCGATCCAGGGCTACCCAAAAAAATTATCATCATAAAAGAGGTCAAAATATCAGTTCCGTGCCCTGTGGTTTTCCATTATTTCGACCTTTGTGGGTGTGAAGCATCGCGGTGGGGCTCACTCGGAATTCGGGAGGGCAGACTTGGTATTTTATAAACATCTCAAGGCACGAAAAATTCTCCGAAGAGTTCAAAGTTTATAGCGCGTATCCACCGAGCTTTGTGCGATAGCAAATCCTGTGGTGTAAGTACTGGGGTTTTCCAAAAAGGACGTCCGCACTCAGAGGGTGAAGGGGGGGGGGGGGTCGTTGAAAATGTGACTTTTTGTGGCCGATGACGGGGTCTGATGACGGGTGGTATCTCATGGACATTCGGACGTCCACTCACTCGGAGTTGAATATTAGATATTTCATTGATCGCGACTTCGACGCCTTGATAAGAAGCTTATTCAAGGTTCATAGGAGTTTCATGAATAAGTATAGTCTGGGCGCCCACCTATGCATGCATATGAATTCCCAGAGAAAATCTTGATGGTTTCTTATGCATTTCTACCCGCTGAATCAATTTTTTGAGGTTCCTTGGTCGAATTCATTTGCCAACCCTTTGTTATTAACAATTTTTAGTGCAAAGATAGGGTTTTTTACCAATATCTTGGAAAATATGCATTTTCCGGGGAAAACACAAGGGGCGAAAGAAATCGAAGAAATCTGAAATGTTCGATTTTCCCCGGAGAGACTACTAAAGCGGAGCCCCAGACCAGGCGCTTGGGGATCAAGTTTACGTAATACTTATGCTGTTATCAACAATTCTTCGTTCCTTTTCTGTGTTTATTGAATCATTGAATTGATTATGAATGTTGCCGGTTTCCATAATGCGTTGTCATGAACGAAATCTATTTGTTATAAACGATTTATAAGAACAAAACCATGACTTTTCAACATTATAATAACTACGCGTGCGCAGCTGAAAAATACGAGTTTAATTATTTTGCGAGTCTAATATTCATATGTACAGGAACGAATAGCCAAGTTTCCCAGGGAAATTGGGGTAGGTGGTGGAAAATCGTGGAAAGCAGGGAACATCATCCCGAAATTGCAGTGCATATCAAAGACATTGCACCATTATGATCGAGACTTCACGCGTATGTCCTCTAATTCCCCCAATTTTCCCCCACCCACCACAATTTCCCTGGAAAACTCGGCGACTCGTTCTGGCGTGAGAAATCATTGGACTTTCAAACATGATCAAACACTTCCCTCTCCGGCTGTGAGCGTGCAATATTGGTGCTACCAAGATATGACTTTTTTTATTGTAATTGCTTTTATAACAAATAGATTTCGTTCATGACAACGCATAATGGAATCCGGCAACATTCAAAAGTCAATTTAATGATTGAATAAACACAGAAAGGGAACGAAGAATTTTTAATAACAGCATACGTATAACGTGTTTTGGCCCCCCAGCGCCTGGTCTGGGGCTCCATTTTAGGAGTCTCTCAGTGGAAAATTGAAATTTTGAGATTTCTTCCGATATCCAACTGGTGTTGTCGTCAAGTTCACATCTTCCTCTTTTGAATGGGCTTGGTTCCATCTCGATATTTTTGCTAGCATCGAAACGACATGAAAATTGAGAGGGAATGCACCTGGCCGCCCATATAAGCCCATATTGACCGCGCCGGATGCTTTCCACGCGTTCACAGGCTGAGGATTGGGTTTTTCGGGAAAGTTGTCGAGACCTGTCCTGTGGGAAATTTTGCGATCTACAACTTCGACTCCTTGTGTTTTCCCAGGAAAATGCATATTTTCCAAGATATTGGTAAAAAACCCTAACTTTGCACTAAAAATTGTTAATAACAAAGGGTTGGCAAATGAATTCGCCCAAGGACCCTCATAAAATTGATTTAGCGGGTGGAAATGCATAAAAAATCATCAAAATTTTCTCTGGGAATTTATATGCATATGGGTGCATAGGTGGGCGCCCAGACCAGTATCCGAATGTCGGCGTACAAAGCATTGATGTGGCATCCGTAAAACATAATAGTGATCCAATGTCTCACCGATCGCATAGTGTCTCTAATCGTATAGGAGTTTTGAATTTCAAAACAATCATGCATGAGGTTTACGTCTCGATTCGGAATGAATACTATCATTATTTGATATTCGTCGCTGCGGAATATGTTCATAGTTCATACTGATTCGAGAATCATTTCTAAACTCTGCGACCTAGCTACTTGTTTATTTTTTTGAAAACTGATATTGTATCATCTTTTTTGATATTCAGAATTTTATCACCTTTTTTACGGAAACGTCGTGTTTCCGTCGGCCTACACAGACCAATGAATGCCGTTTCCGTACTCAGGCGATAAATAAATTGGTTAAAAACGCGTTTTAGACATCGCTCTGACTGGTAGTAAAATGATTAAGCATAGAAGCCAATAAACTCGAGATAAAAATACTCTGGGAATACGATCTTTTCTTCGGTTTCAATCGTTTTCGACCTAATCATGTCTGATATCACCGAGAATATCACACATATAATCTCCGAGATAGTCGCTCTAATTACTGCACGGAATTAGGAATGTTGAAGAAAAAAACGTGGAGTGTTGCATGGGGTATTCGGGAATTTGTGTCGCGAAAGAGTTCGACGCGCTGCCCGCGATCGAAACGATTTGAAACGTTTGGAGATCAATGATGCCACCGTGCTCATAGAAAAGCTGATGATATGATGTGCATTTCTTACCCTCTTACTACGATCGCTAGTTACTACTACATCGCTAGTTACTACTTGCGACGATGCATCAGGTTTTGACAAGTTCGGCAGATAGCGGGGTGACCATGCGGAATCGCGGTGCACAGCCAATTACCCAAAAGTTCACCGTAGAGAGGGTAAAAACCCGCCCAAATAGCTCACACGGACACACCAACACTTAACCGGTATTCAAACTTTCCAGGAAAAAATGCCGGAATTCATAGAAAAGGGCGGGGTATTCGTAGGGAGGGGAGGCGGTGAAGTAGAATAAAAGCGATGAAGAATGAATGAATGAATGAATGAATGAAAATAGCTTATGTACCTCTAGCGGAAAACGATTATTCTGACAAAGCGAGCCGACGTCCAGCAAAACAATTGTTTATATATAAAAAAGGTCACTTACTTTTTTATGCCACCCGTAAATACTGTTCAAGAAAAACGTACTTGGATCGTAAACGGCTCATGGTAGACGCTCGCTCTCGCAGCGGGCTCACATACTGCGCAAGAAAACCGTATGTCTAATGCCCTGTGGCTTACGGTAAATGCAAGTATTGGATGGGTCCGACTTGCCCTCGTCCTTGGCAAGAAAAACGTAAGTGGTCACTTACGGCTTTGTTGCTCAGTATATGCCGGTGACGGTTGTCTTGACAAGTATTTCTGTGATTTTTTTGACAATTTGGAAACGTTTTTAATTGATTAAGAAAAAAAAAAAAAAAACTATAACTGATAGCGTTGTGGTTCGAGCGCCATTGGATAGGTCGCGCTGAGATCTAAACGAGTAACGTAGTATTTTTATCTCATTTTCGTCAAAATGTCACTTATGGTTTTTCTTAAGAAGGTCAGCAGAGTCTTCATTTCGTGAATAAAATGCGTTTTCTGCAACTTGGTACATAATATATATTTCATAATGCAAACCAACCCACGCGGTCATCTAATCGCCAAGCATGAATTAGTCTAAGATCATGACTTTTTCGCAATCAATTACAACTTTAGGTTCAAGTTTGAAATATTTCGACCATAGGGAAATGATCAATTGAGACTGTAAATATTCTGCGGAGAAACCTGTGTATGGAGTAGTTTCATTTTTTCGTTCGCAATGTTCAGTCAGGCGTAGGTGTACCTAACATGACCCTACAAATGTCATTCTCAGGCATGGAACTCGTTGACCTTCCCGCGATTCTTTTTACGTTTGTTATGTTAGATTACGAGAGAGTAAATGATCAGGACCGACCCCGGATGACTTCTGCGAGTCCCAAGAAATTGATAGTCGCCGAAGGAATTGCGTGTAGTAGAGCCGGTGCCAAAATTTTTTGGTTCGAACAATCTCAACGTACCGCATAAGGCATCGATTTTCATTTTCAAGACCTTCAAAATCGCTCTTTTAGACCTGCAAAACTCGGATTTCGAGCGATTTCATGAGAAAAATACTGATATTGTTTGAGAAACATGAAGGCCAAAATTGGTTTGTACCCTACATACTTCCATATGAATATTTCGAAAGGGTGTACAGTGTGACCTTCTTCACCCTACAGAACGGCTTGATCACATCATAATAGGTTATACAGATAGTGATTTGGACTAATAAGAAACTCTAAATGTGGTTGCACGGAGATAGAAACGATTCTATGTACTTTACCAACGATTTACATTGGGGAAATTAAGACAGCTCGATTCCAGGTGATCAAAACCAAACGTACTTCAGCTCATTTCAAAGATCTTGAAACAAGCTTCAAAATGAGTTGAGATGCGTTGGATAATATTAAAGAAGACCACAGTCGTTCACAAAATGGCTTGATGGGACAGGTTGCACATACTCTTTCTCGAACTCGCAAAAACTTTTCTGAAAAATTACGATAGCTCGGCTCTGGTGGAATATAATCAAATTTTTCTTGGCTCATTTCAAAGGTCTTGAAACAAGCTTCGAAATGAGCTGAGGCACGTTGAAAAATATTCGAGTAAACCAAAATTATTGGCAAAATGACTCGAGGGGGGGGGGGACATGTTGGGTACACTCACCTTATAAAAAATTTTGAAAAAATGGGACGTCCTTTAGAGAGGGGCTTATTCGCAAAACGTGACCATGTGTGACAAGGGAGGGAGGGGTCCAAAATATTGGGAAAAACCACGGACGTCCCTTATGCAAGCTCCCTGAGCAAGATTCTGGTGGTCCTAGAATGCTATATACAATTTAACCGTGAAGCCGTATAACCTAATTAGTCCGACTAGTATCTCGGGGAAACGCACGATCTCGCAATAAAATTTTAAGAATCATGTAACGGGCTAGGACCGACGAATTGGAATGTTCGAGCGTGCATATTTTTCGTTTTGTTATAAACTACCCGTAGAAGGTATGGTTTGATGCTACGGATTTTTTTTTCAATTGTTCTTGCATTAATTTTTGCTGTGTAAGAATCACGGGAAAAAAAGACTCCCCTTGCTTGGGGTATCCAAACATGATTTCTCGGCGCGAAATAACCGTCTGAACGCGGCGTCGCAATCAGTTACGAAATACCACGTCAGGACTTTTGTCTAGGCCAAAAATATCTAATGAAACAGGTTTCTCGCCTGTAGCAAAAAATTCTGAGGAGGCAGCTTAAAACAGACTACAGGGCCATTCTTAGACAGTTATTTTGCGTCAGGATATCATATTTGGATACCCCAAGCAAGGGGGAGGCTTTTCTTCCCGTGATTCTAACACAGCAAAAATTAATGCAAAAACAGGTGTTAAAAAAATCCGTAGCATCAAACCATACCTTCTACGGGTACCAAACAATTCTTTTCCTCAAAATTTATAACAAAACAAACAATATGCACGCTTGAACATTCCAATGGATCGGTCTCAGCCCGTTTTATGATTTTTGAAATTTTATTGTGAGATCGTACATTTCCCCGAGATACTAGTCGGACTAATTAACTTATACGGCTTCACGGTTACATTGTAGGGTTCTAAGACCACCAGAATCCTGCTCAGCTGACCAAAATACGCAGAAAAACTTATCGTTAACTTGATACGCACTTCGACCGGATCGTACTTCCCCGCTGAATGATCATCTACCTCGAAAATTGAAAATATATCTAAAACACAATTTTTTTGGATTATCAGTTTTTGCGATTAAAAAGACATCCTGACGTGTAGGGGCAAAACTGAGCACGAATTCGGTTTCTACGTCAAAAAATACACCAGAAAATCATATTCTCCCGAGGTATAGACATTCCAGAACCAACATTTTGTTGTCCAGAGTATTAAGATAGGCGTCCAAGAAGTCATGATAGAATGTTAGACTTTTGCTCTCTACTCGTCTTAATGGGACCAGAAAAGCTCAAAAGAGTTTTCACAGGAGATCAATCGATGAGTATACACGACACCCCTCAAGTTTCCATCGGGAATTTCAAGGCGGTTGAGACAGTCCAAAGCTATGTGCAAAATGCGGTAGTAAGATCTCGATTTTAGATTTTTCGAGAAGAATACGAACGTAAGGCTATATGTTGAGCAAAAATCTCTTTTGGGCCTAAGACTATCGAATACATCATATATCAACATCCCAAAACGAAGAAAGAATGGCATGGGAATCTTTCAAAAACGATTGCAGAATCATTTATGAATTGGCGTGGTCATATTCCATTTCAAGTTCCTCCTTTTCCTTCATGGTGGGAAGATTTTGTAGGAATTTCGACGTGACAAAGATAATCTCAGTAGTGCCAGGAGTCCGAAGTATATTAGACATGGTCTAATGCTGGGGTATACAAAAGTGGACAAATGTAGATTTTTTGATGAAGAGACAATACGGTGGTTGACAATTTGTTTCTCACGTATCTTCGCTACGTCCAACCACTGGAATCGACATCTTGAATATATTTCAGAGGTTAACACATGGAGGAAATCCTATTGAAGAAAATCGGTACTTTTCATACATTCTTCATCAAAGTTCGAAGGTTTTTTCTCTACTTGAAGATCGCACTCTAATGTACGCAGCAAAACCCTTCTCTTGATTTTTGAGCAGATGACCGTAAAACTTCTCTAGCGCAAGACGATTCCCCAAAATAATGGATTTTTGGTCCATCTTAGCATTTATCTGATGACGCCTGTTGAGTCCAATTCCCTTATAGGGATTGTGGTACACCGGTGGGCCGTGCGCACGGCCCATAGTGTTTTCTCCGGGTACACTAAAATTTTGCCGAAGATAATTCTAATCTTATGCCATCTCCAAGGGCCTGGAAAGGGAAGGGAAGAATCTCAGAAAAAAATTTTTTTGAACAGTACTGATTGAGAAAAAAAAATCCGGACTTTTTACCTGACTCTCCTGGCACGAGTACGAGTTTTAGTGGGATTCTACGAAATGACCAGTACGAAAGATCACGATGTTTTAAATGTTGACTGGCAAAACAAATATGGAAACTCGTCTCACTAGTTGTGATGATCGATAAGGATGTGTCCTTAATCATTATTATTCGACTATATGAATGAGGATTGACAGTAGATATATACTTTTTGATTTCGGTTTAACACACTCACAAGGGGAGCCCGGAGTCTCCGGGTCCTGAAATCTCACCAAAATTTTTTCACAGTTTCGTACCACCTAAGATATGAAGAATCCAGAGTAACTCCGTCAAATGGGCCTCCTGTTCAAAGTTACAGCCCATGACATTAACATTGCCCATATAGGCCCATGTTAAAAAGTGATATATATAGATATACTAGCAATGTTGAAGTTTCTGGCTATAGCAAAGAACAGAAGGCCCATTTGACAGAGTTGCTCTAGATTCTTCATATTCTAGGTGGCACGAAACTGTAAAAAAATTTTGGTGAGATTTCAGGACCCGGAGACTCCGGACTCCCCTTGTCAGTACACAACTTGATTGTAATTGAATTGGCTCAACTCCCCGAATCTCATGCGAACAAATGAGCATTCACCTTCATTACCCTTAATTTCAATCCTTTTTGTGGAATTCTATCAAGAAACATGATAACATACAAATCAATATTTTTCTTCTCTATCATTGCGAAAAATCCTTTCTTGACGATGGTCGTTACCAAAAATCAAACATGAAATATAGATAGACACTCCACTTCTTCCTCCTCCGATCAACTAAATAACTTATAATCTTTTTGTAGCCGGTGTTGTATTCGTACTGGTTGAGCTCCTGTTCGTGGAGGGTGCGCATTGGTAAGGGAAAATGAAGAATTTTTAATGATACCATGAAAAGCCCAATTCATTCACCTCCTCATATTTTTTTTGTTCACCTGTTCATCTGTACAGCACTAAACCTTAAAGAGATCCCTTACGAGATCAGACCCATTCATCTGCAGAAGGGTAGCGGTGAACACCATACTGATGAATTTCGAAAGATCAACCCCATGGAACGAGTACCGGCTCTTCACATTGATAACGTAACATTGATTGAATCTGTGAGTGATTTGGAATTGATTAAATAGATCCTTCTATTCTATTTGCGAATGATTATACTATGATTTTCAGATGAATATATTAAATTATTTGGAAGAAACTAGACCACATTATCCTTTGATGCCAAAAGACCCTGTGAAAAGAGCAAGAGTCAGAGAAATTTGTGAAGTTATAGTTTCTGGCATTCAACCCCTCCAAAATGTTGCAGTGATTGATCATGTTGGTGATGAGCGTAGATTACAGTGGGCTCAGTATTGGATCAATAAAGGTTTCACAGGTTAGTCACATCGATATAAAATCATAGAATACACATTTCAAATTGAGGACAAGTTATTTCGCAGGTTAAGATACGAAATATAATATTCTTACAAATTCCAATAAATTGTAGCTGTGGAGGAACTTTTGCTGTTGAGTGCTGGGAAATACTGTTTTGGTGATGAAATTACGCTTGCCGATTGTTGCCTAGTTCCACAAGTTTACAATGCAAGGAAATTTCGAGTCGATGTAGAATCCTATCCAACAATTTTTAAAGTTGATCGAAATTTGAAGGATCATCCAGCATTTGTTGCAACTCACCCTCATTCTCAGCCGGATTCTGAGCGCAAAGAAATCAAGTAGGAGGGCTCGGAATCTCCCGCTATTTTTTATCGATAAGTACACATCGATCAGTAGAAGTCCATTTATCAAGATCCAAGGAATCGCTTATCAATGATGATCGGAAACATCCGGTACTAATAAGTACAATCGAAGTCCAGATGAAAATTCACGTTGAGAGGAGAATTGTAGAACTTGTTTCCAGGATGGGTTTGGAAATAAGCTCACAATCTATTCAATCTTGGCATTTTGAAGAGGTGGGTTTGTATCTTCTTATGTTAAGTTAGAACTGAGCAATGCAAATGTTCTCAAATACTTCAAAGTTCTTCGCTACTTCATTCCATTGAAAGAGTGATTTGATTTGACTCTCATCGTCGATATTTTGAATAACTGAAGCATAAAAAAGTGTCATCAAGTTGGCCTTGATTTGTACAAAAGCTGTAGTTTATACAAAGTCAGAACTGTGAAAAACTTTGAATGACAGTCGAAATAGTATTTTTCGCAATTTTCCGATGTTTGAGTGCCTACAAATCTGCGAGAAATAACTTTCGCGCCTCGCACACGAGGTTCCCCGCTTCCGAGCGATCATTTCAACCCTCGCCTCCGGCTCGGGTCGAAAACCGATCGCTCAAAAGCGAGCTACAACCTCATGAACTCGGTGCGAAATATACTATTTCGATTCGAGGGAGGGAAGTTTGGTTTTGCTTTTCGAGTGATTGTTTTCGGCCCGAGCCCTGGTGAGGGTCGAAATTAGCACGAGTAAAGCAAAAAAACTTCACGCCCGAGTATCGAAATATGTTTTTCGATCGATTGAGCGAAAAGTAAACGAAAACTACCGTGCGTAAAGCAGTGTTTTACGCACAGTCGATCGAAAAATTAACTTCATAGCTGTGCAGTTTTTTGTAGAGAACGCAAGATAGATGAACAATTTTATATGTTTTTCATGTAATTTATTTCTCAAAGACCATTTTCACTTTTCTTTCGAAGAAAACATTCCTCTGATCACGCACATATTTATATCCGAAAACAATTCAGGAATAAAATACTAAGAAACTGAATCATACCTATCTTGAGACTTTGAAGTTGATATAAATCGACAACCACTCACCATAATTGATCAGCCCCACCTCGCATCATCCAAACGTTCAGAGCGCATTAGCATCTACGTCCACCCTTGTAACACCCTGAACATCGAAAGTGCACTCGACCAACTCTTCCCAAGTTTTTTTAGATCCACATCACTCTACAACCCTTCATCTCTGACGATAAGCAAGTAGAAAACCTTGATCCCCCACATCTTTTCTCTGTAATAAGCCACGAGGGGCCCAGAGCAACCTGATCCCACAACTCCCCCAACCTGTATTACTTTTAGCCTCGTGCACCGATCATCGATACATTATAAGAGCATAGTCCGTTATATCTATATGTTTCTGTTTTTTCCCCGCAAGGGAGATCTTCGGATCTTGGGAGAGTAACGACTCCCCGGCCCCAGTTCCGCAAGGAGGATCCTTAGTTGATCCTGGGAGACAGACGCACTCCCCGGCCCCAGTCCTCCGGCAAAGGAGATCTTAGTATCTCGGGAGCACACGACAACTCCCCCGCCCCCAGTCTTCAGCCCCAGCACCCATGTGTGTGCTTTTACCACCTCGTCCGCCTCAGTGCGTATGAGCCCTGAGTGGCATCTTGGACCACTTCAGGGCTCCCGCTTCTTCGCAAGCCTCCCTGTATCTTTCATCTTTTCTCTACTCTCTGTTTCTTCCTTCCTTCTTCTGGGACTATAACCTTCGGGTTGGCGCCCTCCGGGGAGGGGTTTTAGTCGGTAGGTACCCGAGTCTTCTCGGGTGAATCCGACACTACCCACACTCTTGTGGGTGTCTATGAAGATTTCCCCTTCCCGGCCTACCAAGAAAAAAAAAAAAAAAAAAAAAAAAAAAAAAAAAAATTACACCCCACGATGCATTAGTTTTCTGCCTTGGAAAGCTTGGCCATCATATATATAGCAAAAGCGTGCGAAGTGCTCCTGTATGGATTGAACCTCCATTCCCATCTCTAACACACACACACACACACACACAAGCGCGCGCGCGCACACAGAACCGTACTGGCAAAAATGTTGTAATCTCGCGGGACTTGGATATATATAAGTATATTGCAACTTTGCCCATCCATCATATAACGGGAGAGCTGAGAATATCAACTCCCTTATGGGAAAAATGTAACGCGTACACACCAGGCCTTCAACTATGACGTTATACTTGCTCGAGTAAGTAATACATACTTACTTGCTTGGATGAGATTTTGTAGGCACGAGCGGGGATTGTATACTTATTAGGTAGTGCAACTAGGGAATAATATTATGGGCTTAGATTTGTGCATTAGACGCGTGGCTGAGATTTGGATATCTTTGTTGCCTGACGGACATTTGATACTCTCATGTGCTGATGAAAATGTCAATTTAGATCTGCGTGAGATCAAATGGGAGATTATAGTGAAAATATGATTGGATGTGTGAGATTAGTGGGAGTCAGATTGACATTCGCGTACTTTTGCTTGTGTTTCAGAGAAAAACTTCAGTCGTTTGGATCGTCTTGAAGCAGTAGTATCGATGGATCACTCTCGTATTGAATAGAAAAATGATGTATCAATGATGAATAAACTTCTGACAGAGTCATACGTTGGGTATACTCCTATCTTGAGGGCAGGTTTCAAGCGGTGGTAGATTTAGGTGGAAAAATCCCTGTATTTTTACCAGCTGCTTCTGGTGTTCCTCAGGGCAGCATCTTAGGTCCTCTCCTATTTGCCATTTTCATGAACCATTTGCCAAGAATTTTTATTTTTACCGAGTGTATCCTTTTTGCAGACGACTCTCAAATCCATCTGTACTGTGACGTGAATAATTTATTCAGTGCCCTAGCGAGAATGAACAAAAGGACGTTCAGGCCATTGCCAACTGGGCAGGATACAATTAGCTCGCTTTGAATGAAGTAAAGTCTAAAGTAATAATTATACTCGGATCCAAAGAACTAGTGAGTCGCATTGATTTTCCCAACCTACCTAAGGTTGAGGTCAATGGAGTTAAACTAGATTATGTCTGTGAGGTCAAGAATTCAGGCGTTGTACTGGACCAAAATTTGACTTGGGCACCTCATGTTAAATCAGTTGTACCAAAAGTTTCAGGAATTCACTCTCTCGTGAAATGGTCCGAACGCTAATCTTTCCCTACTTTGACTACGCACCACTATTCTATGATAGTGTTGATGCCTCAAAAAATCAAAAACTACAAGTTGCATTGAATGCCCGCTGTGTGCGCTTTGTCCAGAGAACTTCCCTTTTCACTCCGCATCGCCAAGATCTTGGATGGTCGTCTGTGCAAAGTAGACGTGACTATTTCACTTGCATTTTAGCTTATAAAATTATTTCAATTCAAATTTGAATGAAATTTGAATTTCAAATGAAATTTGGAATTATAAAATTATTGCCACGGAGACCCTTCCTATATCGCTGTTAAGTTTGTAAGATTAGGTTTATACGATGCACTGAGGAGGTCAAACAAAAATCCTAAGGAGATACTATTATTCTCCAAACCTAAGTAACTAACTTGCGAGAACTCGTTCCTGATCAATGCCTCTTCACTACTAAACTCTCTAAAGATCACTAATTTTGATGAAAAGTGACTTGAAGCTATGAAGAAGTTCTTTCGTCTTGAAATTTTCAAGCATGAAATTCTAGATTGGAATAACAGAATATCAAATAAAGGTCTGTCTCTGCAGCCACTTGATCTAAATATGCTCATGTCCTAGAATACCCTCAAGAGTTTAAACCTATGTATTTTCTTTCTTTTAATTTTCATCACTTCATTATGATTTTCATTGCTTATCCCCAATACTTTCATATAACTTCAGTTGTAGATTCCTAGATTCTAAGAACCGTTCACTTTCCGAGGCAGCTCTCTTGATTAGTACTTGCCTCTTATCATAGTGTTCCTATATTGTTTACCACCACAGTAAGTTTGATTGCTCCAAATTCACACTACTACTATAACTGATGCTCCGGCAAGCCCTAATATTGTCCATCTTAGCTATCTGATCACTATATCAATATTCTATTGCTCAGTTACTAGTTCTCATTCATATACTTCATGTAATTTCGTAAACACCAGACGGGGTTCTACCTCAAGGTGGAATAAAGATTATGCATACATACATACATACATTATTTGTGAATACCGTCTCCTTGAACGGTACGAACCTTTCAAGTCATTTTAAGGTCTTAAGGTGGTCCATTTTTGGTGAAAATTAAAAGTTTTCACAAATTTTTTTAAGGCTAGTCCGGAGTTCCCACAAAACCGCAACCAGACACGCACCGGCGTACTTTCAGGTTGCAGCTGCATCCAATGATTCTGAGAGCGGTATTATTGTTTATACGCTTTTATTGGTACTGAATGTGTTATTGAGATACTACGCCACCTGTGAAATCTTATAACACGATACCATGCAAAGTTTCATGGCATTTCATTCATTAGGAATCGAGAAAACCTTGAAGGCAATTTTTTGGTGGGACAGAGCGCGTCCGCGACTATTCCGATTCATTCCTCAATAACAAAACAGTTCCGGCTAATATCAGATACTACGCCCCCTGTGGTTTGGAATTTTCTATTGAATTAGCCCTCCCACGTTCAAAAATTCTGAATCCAGCTCGCAAAAACCTTGAACTAGTGAGAGCATCGAGCAGTATAACTTGCTCAGCGAGCCAGAGAACTACGATTTTCTTGAGATATAGAATGAATCCCCGGGTGTGGAACAAGTCATTCGATGGGAAATATCATGGTGTTTCAGTTGCCATATCTCGTTTGGGTTGGAAATGTGAGGTTGAAATACTATGAGGCAAAAAAGTGGTTCATAATCTCCCATCGCACATGCAGTACGACCAAAGCGCCATCTATCGGGCAAAATATCCGGATTCACTACGGACTAGCCTTAAAGAAAAATCTTGATTTATTTGACCTTAATCTACATTGTTATTTAAAAAACCGTTCCTCATCAAAAGTATCTCGTATACAGTATTCGTGACAGCACGACCCTGTATAATTGATCCGTTTAGTAATTGAACGATGATTGAGAAGTTATTCGATAAGGTTATGAATCAATTTAATATTTGACAATGACCGTCGATTTTGTAGAGGGCATCACCTACTTCATACATGGGAATCCTGTTTTATCTCATCTCTCGGCGAACAGTTTCAAACTTTTCAAACGCTGTGGTTCGTAACGCACGGACTAGCTCTGTCCAGCCCGATTCAAACATGAACGAACAACATTCCGCTCCCAACCCATAGTTGTGATGAAAAAACCCACAAATTATCCCACAACACTTGGAAATTATTCACATTGTAACTAACCAACTGAGCCACGGTCGCTCATTTTGCTTTCTCAAAGAGAAAGCCTTGTAATGGTGCGGAGTTTTTCGCTAAAATTTTTTTCGTTTTCTTCAATTTTCACCGTTCTATATTTCTTTCCGGCAAATGAGAGTCGTTTTATCTCATTCTACTCGACGAGATCTATCGATTAATACCACCATACATTACCCCACCACACATTCAACACCTGCTACAAATTATTTTAAACTGCCATGTGCATATGTCCGTATGTGTGTTAGTGTGTTCGCTGTCTTTTGCTTACCATACAACCACTCTTATCCCCTTTGTCCGATCTTCATGAAATTTCGAGGGTTCATTTCAAATCAGCTCATGACCATCTCCACTGAATTTGAGCCTTATTGACTGATTAGTTGAACTTCCACATAAATTATTCCTCCAAAAATTCAACATGGTTTTTTTTTTCAATGCTGGTCCAAACATCATATCATTAACCTCCCTCCATTTAAAAAATCTAGAGTCTCTCTCCGGACCATTGAATGCCATTTTAAAGCGATTGGTTGATACGGAATTTTCATTTACCCCCCTATTTTCCAAATATCGATTTTTCTATTTACCTCTTCTATGGCAGATGAAAACTCTTTGGCGTTTCCACCGATCGTTTCGAAATTTTGAGGGACTATTAAACATTGGTGAGCGGTGAGCCCAGTCTATTTTGAGCTTATTCCATCGATTAGTTCGTCACGCTCAATACTTTTTATGAGAAAAAATCCTATTTCTCTCCTCAATTTTATTACATCTCTTACCATAAATCCTGAACCATCCACTCAATAACCACCAAATTTGAACAGCTTCTTCCTCTTACTCCATCAAACATCTCCGTGCATTTCAAGCTTTATACTCACTCCAATGCTCATGCCACTCATCCTATAATTAACATCTCGTTTTTCATATTACTTTCAAAACAAAATATCATCTAAATCTCAAATATAGATCTAACAAATGTATCCCTATCATTTATCAGCACTTTTCAAGCGATTGGTTGCTACTGAATCTTTATTTACTCCCCTAATTTTCAATTATCGATTCTTCTATTTACCTCTCCTATGCCATTCGAAAACTCTTTGGCGTTTCCACCGATCGTTTCGAAATTTTGAGGGACTATCCAACATTAGTGGACGGTGAGCCCAGTATATTTTGAGCTCATTCCATCGATTTGTTCGTCACCCTCAATAATTTTTATTAGGAAAAATCCTATTTCTCCTTTCAATCTTATTATACATCTTTTATCATGAATCCTCGACCATCCAGTTCCAAAGAAAATTTTTGTGCAACAATGAAATAATGAATTGACTTTAAAAAAACTGTAAGTATGTCGATGAATATTTAGGATTTCTGAGGGGAAGGTAGATTTGATTGAAAGAAATATAACAGAAATATGAGACCAGGAATAATTGATGATGATTTCCTCTCCGTGAGGATGACAAACTAATGGGGAAAATAAACAAGACTCAAGACAGAAAAACGTTGAAGAACTATTCATAATGTCACATAATCGTCACAATCGTTGAAAAGTTTCCGAACGACGTTAGTTCGGAACGAAGAACGATGTTAGTCATCATCATGAAAGAAACAATTAAGGTGATAATGCTTTGAGAAAGCATTCTGCTAATAACATTTAGCAGCGTATTTTTCCTGGACAAATGATATTTGTTTTGTAAAATTGTGCGCCCAATTCTTGTCAGCACTCATGAGTGGATACGGTTCGCCCACATGTGTATAACAAAAAGTTCTGTCTTATCCTGGTAGGTATCATGGGAAGGTATCTTAGTGAAATAAAATTAACTTCTTTGAATCATCTTTTTTTTATTCTCTTGATAAGTTTCTATTTCTTTCTCCCCATAAATCCACCATAATATTCCATCAGAGCTCGAATTTTCTCTTTCAAACTACCACCACCATCACTCCAGAAGATTCAGCTAATCATTGCGTAAGAGCAAAGACCCTGCAAGAAATAGAATATCCAGTCCAGTAACGAGCTCTCACATCGACGAACCCTCATCTTGACTTCGCATGTGCGTGCTCTTGCGGATCAACTATCCTGTAATCCGCCGTACCACCAGTAGTATCTGTTCAATATATACATCCAAAGACGATACTGAATAGATACAAAAAGCACACGAAGGGTGGCAAATTTCAGCTGTTTTCCGATACTTGAGTAGACCAAGCTCTCAATCTGAGAAAAGCTTGGTTATACGTATATTACGCAACCCCTCGTTGATGTCGACAACGACGACGACCCTCTTCTTCTCAAATTCTGAACCTTATTCTTTTGGCAGAAAGATAAAGCGTTGTGTTGGAGGAGCTGCTTTAACTTTGTCTTCATTCTCTTGATCGTCTCTCAACTTCCGACTTTGTGAGGTTGGTATATATAGGCAGTAGGCTATTAGCAGTGGCAACAATAGTTATGGGTGTTCATTAAGGGTAGGATGGATGACAGTCGCGTGCCGGTCGTCTTTTTTTAATCTTGACAATGGTATCAGACAGAAGAAGGAACAAGAAAGAAAGAGAGAAAGTGAGTGAAAGAAAAGGACGAGGGGTACAAATAAAATGAAGTACAAGAAACTCTGACATTACATAAGTGACGTTAATCGGGTCATTACAGTCTCGCACAGATCAAAAGGTGAGAAGTCCTTCTTCTATAGGTATGATCCTTTGATTCGAGTAGTCCTTTGATTTTTTTATACGGCTTTTTATTTAGTTATTTAAAGACTATGTTGAGCACACAAAGTGCTATTAAGCGTCTTAAGTAGTCCTTTGATAAGACGAGACACTTGTTTCACTGTATTGGTTGACAAATTTGAGTACTTCATGATTTTTGAAATTCGTCTACGATGGAGTTATCCCCTCCCCTCACATGTATTCCCATGCCGTTTCAATAGTTTGATTCTTACCATTAGAATGAACAAAAATTAATTCCGTTTGATGATTCTTCTTAGAGGGTGAAGTTATATTCTTCCTGAAACATTACACAAGAACATGAAATCAAAATCTGTACGGTGAACAAGAATACATATGTCCGAACCAAATCGACCTTCTAGATACGAACTTGACTGTTCTGTCCCATCACGTTAGGACTTTTGCCAGACGCAAAAACCTGTTTCTTCAGAGGTTCTTTGACATATCTTAGAATTCTGACGCGGTGGTTCTTTGGAATCGCGTTTGGACGGATATCTTGTATCGAAAAAGCATAGCTGGATAGCCCGCGCAGTCGAGACTTAACTTCATCGTTATCTTCAAACAGCGAAGATTATAGCAAAATAGGCATCTTTTCACGTTCTAGAGGCCATAGACAAACTCGTCTGAAATAATTCAGTTCGCATAACTAGACTGATTTCCATAAACATAATAATATTTTGACCGCATATTTTGACGTAGAATGGTCTGAACTTCCAAAATTCGTGGTCGTTTATATCAGGTGTAGACCTGATTGTGTGATTTTTTACACAAAACTGAATGTGATATTCCAGACTAACTAGTTCCGTCCATCAGGATTATACCTGACACTCATTTGGACCACCGATTCTGAAAAGTCGGACAATTTTACGTCGATGTATATGGTCAAGATACTTTTGGTAATCGAAACCAGTTCTGTTACAAAATCGGAATCACGTCGAAAGAGCGTACCTTGGATCCCGAAAACATGTAAAATGCCTGTTTTCGCAATAATCCTTGCTGGTCAAAAATAATTCGAAAAAATTCTCGACTGTGCGGGGTATACGAGTACGGGAGAGTGGGGCGAATTAGGACAAGCAAGATAGCTCGGTTGTGGGTGAGTCTAGGCTTCCGCCGCATAAAAACATTTTCAATACCATCACAGACAACGGTTTTTATCCCGGTTAGACCTCCTGAAACGATACTGGGAGTCCACGCTGACATAGGGGTGCTTTTCGAGGGTATCGCGTGGTTTATTTTGGAAATGCAAGAGTTTACGTTGCTCCTGCAAAACTGGACGGACTTCATCGTCATTTGGGGGTCAAAAATTACATCACAAAACAAAGATTTTTAGCCGTCGTGGGTCAAAATCGGTCCACTTGAACTCAAGTAATCGCAATTTTGCGAAAAAAAACGGTTGGGGGCATTTTAGGACAAACTGGACGGGGCGAATTAGGACAATGCTAAATCCCATCTCAAATCGGTCGACCGATCGCGTGACCGTGAGTTTTTCGAGGATTATTGCTCGTATCGAGTCGCGTATGCATCTGTGCGAATCTTTCGAGGCGCTGGAGGTTGAGGGTGAGTTAGGTGATTGAAAATGGGTGAGAAAGTAAAGACACGATGTCCAATGACGGTCATAGGAGTCAAATTGGAGGCAAGAAGCCACTTTTTACGTGTTAGAATATAGTGCTAGATTTACGCATTTTCAATCTCGCTTTCACTGATATCGGGTTGATTGTCGCACTCTACCATTTGGATCGTTAACTTAGGGCAAGTATGAGTACCTCCAGTATGAAGAAAAACTAATGAAAGTCGACTCTTAGAAACCGCGAAACGATTGTCGGTTGCTGAAGACGGTATCCCATCATTGAACCGCCTATTTCAATAATGTTCAAAAATGACACAAAAATGGCTCGCCCGCTGAACCTTTGGGAGGATGTAAAAGTCTCAGGCGGGTTTCTCTCTTGGTTCTAAGTTATTACCACGTGTTTTGGTGGGTAAATGCGACTCCAATAGGTAAGGAATATTGCATTATACTTCGATCTTCAAAGGCTGTCCTAATTTGCCCCCAAAACTGTCCTACAGTGCCCCCAAACGCGGGATGAATTAGGACAGATGTTTTTTCTCAAACTTCAAAAAAAAGTATGAACGCTAAGACCTAGAGGTCTGAAAATTTTTTTACAATCTATTCAATAGTTGAACTCTAAAGTCCTACAGCGCGCCTAGCCCCAAGTGTCGCCAGATAGCCTCACTGCAAAACCTGTTCTAATTCGCCCCACTCTCCCCTATGCTTCTCTGACGCTGAATGACCTTTCAAACACCATACCGTACTTCGTTTTGAGCTACCACTTCAGAATTTCAGGACAGGCCAATTACCCCTGGAAAACAGGTATCTTTTGCTACCTTTTGCGTATAATTTGGTCAATTTCTCTCTGATATATCATGTATTGATTTGGATCTAGCTCTGATAGAAGAATATTCTCATTACTGAAAAACTTTATCGCTACGATAATTCAAAAAAATTCACTTTAACAGTTTGAGCTCCATAAACTCGATAAATCACAGCAACAGAACCACCTATAAGTTGTAGTCAAGTTGTCGATTGAATAAGTTCGATAGGAGTAAATGAAATCGCCGACCCCGGAAGACGAAAATGGCTGTGTCCACTTTGGCATTCCCACTCGTATTCTACAAACTCGCCCCTACAGCTTATCAGTAAGATCACATTGCTCTTATCGTTGAAATACTCGTTTCAAGGGCTGCTCGATCGGCTACGAGCTTTTACGAGCAAAGTTGCAGAATCCCATACGTCGGGGTGTTGAAACATCACTTCCGTTGGGCAATCGCGATCACTCTCTCTTTTCAGCGTATACACAGATCTTGATATTTTGATCCGAGTTAGCACTGACTAGCATATATTTTTCTGATGTTTCCATGTGAGTAATTTTATCATGATATTTTGCTGTAACGTAACGTACCCATCAGTGGAATAAATACTTGATGTAAATGTGAATAATACCGTTGCGCTTCGGTAAGAGTCTTGATAAAAAAAAATCACACACCGTGCATTGGCTAGAAGCATTTATTATCATGTCATATTAACCCAAAACAATAAGACGATAGTGACAGAAAATTTTGCTTGTATTTTAAGGCAATGTGTGCACGTTGTATAGTATATACTCTTGCAATTTGAGGAAAAGACGAATACTTGTTATTATTATCGAACTTGGATTCATTTTCTCGTCGTCTTTCCTGAATTGCAAGAGAATAGACAGGGAGTGCGAGTTACAAGGTGCCTAAATTATAGGTTAGGAGGTGCCTGCGCTCAAGTTATTCCCGCTTTCCTTCAATTCTCTTACGATTTGGGATAAACGACTAGAAGATGCGAGAGAAGACGAATTCAAGTTAGACGATGATAGCTCAAATCCGAGATTATCAAACAACAAAAATGCTCATCCCGCGGGACCCTCGAAAGACCTCATAAAAAAATGTAACGCCACGTAAAATCTTTTTCGGGAAAACGTTACAAATTCACGCTGGTGTTCAAAGTCACCCCGGTTTACGGACCTGCTATCGTCAAGAATTACTGACCCTGTATCCAAATTGATGTCTACAATACTCGAGTACCATTTAACCGCTTACCTTCGGACATTTGTATTTCGTTGTCTTACTTCTAGGATATCTGTATGTGTATTTGAATTCCAGATTGTTCTACAATTCATCTCAAAATCGCACAATTTTGATGGGTCTGATCCCATTTTTGCCATCTTGATAGGAAAGTCTATGTGAACTTCCTGAGCTAGGGCTGCTGGACAACCCACCCAAAATACACCGAATTGATCATTCAGTGCGTTTCACGATAGCATTTGTATCGCCCTAAGAAAGTAAGGTGAACGAATTTTGGAAATTTTCCAAGAACTCAACGGTCAAGCTTCCACACAATGTATAATAGTAAACAACTACACGATTCATGATTAAAACTGCAGCATGAAAAATGTCAAAAAGATAGGCGTTATGAATGTTGAATATTCCGAGTAATATTTCAAATCTACTGCAACTTTCGGTCAATGCGTTAGAATAGTTCCAAGATTGACGATTTGACAATCTGAAATACCGCCTTCCCCTGATTCGGGGGACATAGCTGTTGAGTATTTGCTGCGATCTGAGAAAACCCATCAACGCAACCAGCGATTAGAGGCAGCGTATCTCAAGTCGACACCGAATAATATCTGCATTTGGCAAGAAATTTGAAGCGTTTTTCCCATTCTGTCGTCTTTGCACAGCTAAGAAACTACCAAGATTATTACGTTCAGTCAAACCTTCACCAATATTTCCTTATCGGAGCAGCCTTAACGTACTTTAGCGCATTCGAATTCTTCCTCCAAGACCTTTTCAAAATCTTTTTTCGAGAGTTACAAAACTTGCATTTGGGTCGATTTGTGAGCAAAATACGAAGATCGTCTGTTGAACATAAACCAATATTGGAGTCGATCGGAGTGTACCGAATATGTCCCCGTGTGGTTATCTCGAAAGGGCACGCAGTACGATTTTTTCTACCACTCTGAACGTCTTCATCGCATCAGAATAGATCAGAAATGTTGTTTAGAACTCTTGTAATGAACAGAACGAGGGTCGGACTGGGTCGGAGTGAAAAAATAATAATTCAAAATAGTGGCAAATATCAAATGTAATGTGACTGAAAAATTTGAAATATTCAGAACAATAATTTGACAAATTCAAATCAGATTCAAATGATTTTCAAAACAAGGTGGATGCTAATAAGCCTAGGGATAATGAGGATTACTCGGGGTCACGCCTTTTTACTATACTGGAGAATATGCTGCCCCTTCCTTGGGTTCATTTCAAAGAAGTCAGCGACGAGACGCATCGCACGCACATGCGACGGAGCTATTACACTGGGTTGAACGATTCGAATGACTGAGTTACTCTGTGATTTGCAAGTGCTTTTTCAATCACCATATTTTCATACCAGACGGTACAATCCCGAAAGGTTTACTATAACTACCATGGGATTGTTGCTTTAAAAAACGGTTTACGTTTGCAAACGTTAGATATTTTCAATACAACCATTCCTGGATTGAAATCAACAGTATCTCGCTAGAAAATTTCTGGGTGGGCCTGAACCAGAAAATCTCGTTACCCGGAAATTGCTGACTTTGGCTGGGGCTGACGCTTGCTGGGTATGGTGATTGTAGCTGCGAGATTCATTCACACAATACAAATCACGTTTTCGGCTTTGCTGAACAATCATCATTTCCAGGAAATGACATTATACAACAAATAATGCTGGATGATTCTCTAGTTTTCAAACATAACCTCATCGCTGATTTCTTTGGAATAGATTTGCAAGGCTCAAAGGCCAGATTTCCAAAATGCTTTTTTAAATCAAATTTAAGCACACGCAATTGCTTCATAATATCACTTGAAAAATATTCCCATCACTCAAGTTATAACTCATCATATTAGAATAAATGATTGTTGGGCAATATACTTTCATAATCAAATAAACACCAGAACGCATTACAAATGAGTGAAATTACGCGACAAAAATTCGCCGCTGTGCCACCGGTCGTGCTGTGCCAGTATGTCTACATGGACGCATATATATCAGCTACGCATCTTGTCGAACGCATGGTCCCTCGCAGATGAAATCTCGCACTCCAAGCGTTGCGCGCGCATCACACCAGCTATACGCATCTCTCTCGCACTTATGCATACATTAGGGCGAAATTACATGGACGGAGTAGAGCGGAAAAATCAGAGAGGAGCGTAAAAGTGGCAGCCAATCAGAGCTCTCGCATTTCAAAATTCTGGCGCGTACTTTGAACTCTAACATCATATTCACAAATGCAATAAATTTTCTTGATTTGGCATAGCTGGATAAAATATTCGATTAAAAGAGTGTGCATGGTGTATGAATTGATGATATAAGATATCATAATCTTATTTTCCTACTGATAAAACCAAGATCGACTCCTGCCCTTCCCCCACTTTCCCCTCTCGTCACAAAAGCAGGACACGTGCGCCGCAGCTGTGCAAAACGGTCATTTTAGAAAGCGTGCGTGTCAGTGTCTGTTTGTTTTGGTCTATTGTTCTATTGTTCAGTCCGTTCTTCATCTGCGGAGATTCTGGATGGATGCTGGATCGACAATCTTATTAAAAGGAGATTTCGCTTTCAAACTTATGCAAAGGTATGACCTGATTTATTATTGTCTTGTAATCATTCTGGCCATCCTTCGTAATTTGTGGTTGAATCAAATTATACATAACCTGTTACGGTGATTTACCATCTGATATCAAGTCACTTTTCTCAAGTCGTAGCTAGGCCTTGTCGTAGCTACTTGTTCCTCTGAATATCACAAAGAATCTTGATGTGTGCTAATAATTGATCTTTTCACAGATTCTGTGTCATCATTATCTGGATGACAATGCCTTGAATTTCCTACTCTCAGAAAGTGGAGCATTGATATGGCTGCTCAAAGCCCACAAGTAGATGTGAGTATCTCTAATATGCAGATATATTATGATATGACTTTGATAAAACAAACCGATTTATTACAAAATTTTCACTCCACAGCATGCCCCTTGCATGTATTACAACTGGTTGCTACCTCTACAGAACTATAATTTTAAGCCGCACACTTGCTTCAAAGACTGGGATCAGGAAAAAGAGATGTTAATGGTAACAGACACTGGGCATTTAGTTATGACACAAGAGTTTGAAGGTCAGAATGTGATAATATACCCAAGTTCGTACGTAGCACTAGATGTAGAACCTCTTGAAGCAGAATCACCTGAAGGGGAAATCAATTTGGAAGATGGGGATGAGGAAGCGCTCTACGGAGGAAAGGCTCACTACATCTGGAGAAAACTGGATGAAGTACTGATTGAGACGGTATTCAACTACCCGACATTGTGGAATTCACATATGGATGTGAAAAAGCGTACTGGATCGAAGAGAGATGATGCCTGGGAGACAGTACAGCTAAAGTTGAATGGTGAGTCTGCTAATATCAACTTGAATATATGAAATAATTCAGCTCTTCTGGAACATTAAATGAATGCAATCATTCTCACCTAACAGTTTAGTCCGGGAGCTGGTGAACTTCTTTTGTGTCACATTTAGTAAAACCTAGAATAGTGTTTAAAACATTGTTCTCTGTCTCCCGACCCCAAAACCGGCGTCAGACGGCCTAGTTTTGGGGGATTATTTTTTTATTGATTTTCAGAATGATTATTTTGACAGGTTTATGTGTCATAATCCGTAAAAGCTGAATATTTCGAGGATGACAGTTTCTGATTGGAGATGCCCAAAAATGTCCGTCAGACCGCTCCGGAGTGGGGGGATACGCGTCAGTACAATTTTGAAAATCGATATGCGATAAGATCGTGTGTCATATTTAGTAAAACTTGGGAATTTGTAGTATCGTAGATCTCATGCTCCTTAACAAGATTTCAATCGTCAGACCACTCAATGGTGGGGGGTTACCAAATCAGACGGCCCATAAGGTGCCGGGTAAGGTCACGGGAATAAGGGGTCAAAATATCAATAGAGGTCCGAAAAATTCAGGCACGCTCTTTCTACCGTGAAGAATGGAATTCTCTTACTTTAGACCAAATTCTGTGCGAAACATAACCTACAGAAATTATATAATTTTCCAAAATTCTTTGAAGGTATATTTTACGTATGAAAATGTCTGAAAACATTACTGCTGGTCATCCTTGTACGCATCTACGACGATATTTCATATAAATTATATCTTCATAATTTGAAATTCCCGCGAGTGATAAATACGATATCCGATGATATCGATCGAGTGTCAAAATTAATTACAGATATTTCATATATTTCTTCGAATATCTCATCCCAAAATCTATTAATTGAAAAAATTCGAGATTTTGAAGGAATTCCCAGGTTATTCCACCATATAAAATCATGCTTTTCTTCGACCTTTTTACGGTTTTTCCATCATCGATCGGAAGATATTGGTTTTTTAGAAAAATTTGTTGGGGGGTAATTTGTAGGTTTCTAAACGGTCTATAAGATGAGTCCATACACTCTCCCCCGTAAAATGCATCCTTTGGGAGTTTTCCTTGATTCAAGTCATGATCGAATTTGTTTAAATGAATTCGCTAAAATTGTTTATATTGGGTCCAAGTTTTTTTTTCCTAAGCAACCGAGTCACTTTTAAAAAGAAAAGGTCTCCTGGTACTCTTTCCTAAGTTTGATCGTTTCCGAGTAATGAGAAAAGAAGATTTTGCGACTTTCAAGTCGAAGTGATGTCGGGAAGTACCGCAATGAGGGTGAGAAGTTGCAAAATTTGCTTTTTCCATTACTTAAAATCGATGAAATTAAGGCAAAAATCCTAAGAGACCTTTTCTCTTCTAAATTGACTCAATTACCCAGGATGAATAATTAGGACCCGTTATAAACAAATTTAGCAAATTTATATGAACGAATTCGATTAAAACTTTCATAAAGAATAACTCCAAAAGGATGCATTTCACGGGAGAAAAGAGTACAGATCAATCTTGTAGATCGTTTAGAGATGTACAAATCACCGATGTTTTTCCAAAAGACCGATATTTTCCGATTTATAATGAAAAAACTGAAAAAAATTGGGAAAGCATGTTTTTATTGTTTTGTAACGTCCCGTTGCCGTTCCTCGCCAAGTAAGTGAGAATACGTATATATTTGAATACGCCAGGTGTATGCTAAGAATATACATAGATAAGGGTAAATAAGAAATTTACACTAGAAAACTATCACAGCACTATGGACTAGATTGATTGAAATAATAACTAGAATAAGAATAGATTGATAGAATAATAACTAGAATAAGAATAATGTGTAATTAGTGAGACCTGGAAATCATTCATCTCGGAATATATCTATCGTTTTTTTTCTCTCTCTCTCTCTCTCTTACTCTGCATACTCCTTACGGGCCCTTCTCCCACGCATAAGCCGAGAGAAAGGGAAGAGAAAGAGAGGAGAGCGCGCAGCCAATAGTAAGGGCTCGCCACGCCTTAAGGGCGGAGGACGTGCGTGCGCACCAACTCGACTCTGCCCCACCATCAGCAGAGCGCCGATCTCGAGGTGATGAGCATACCGAGGAGAAGAAGAAACGGCAGAGTCGAGTTCGGGGTCGCCCCGAACACTCCTCAACCTCCAGCAGCCGAAGCTCTCCAGCTCTTGGTCCACCTGAGTATCCAGCCAGCCGCATCTCTCGGCAGGGCTGTGGTTTTTCGTCTACCCCGGGCGACCCATACAATTTTTCCAGGGTGAATCCCTGAGTCTCAGCGCTGGTGCCAATATCACCCTAGCTCGTATTTGACAAATTATTGTATCCAGGTCTCACTTCCATTCTTTAAAAAGTGAGTAAAAGTAATTGCCACATATTTGTGTGTATTCATTTGTCTTGTCCTCCAGCTCGATCAGCTGTGGCTCACTCCGTGTGTGATATTCGACGGGAGCAACTCCATCAAATCACGTCATTACTCGAGGCGCAGCCCAAGCAACTCTTGGTGCATCAGCCCGCAAACATCCCTGTGGCATAGCCCAGAGGTCAGGTTAGGAATCACCACCATCTCGCACATAAAATCTCATCGTTTGTCTCGTCTCAACTTCGTTTCTTTCCAATCTAATTTCAATCTTGATCCTTCAAATTTCGCCATTCATACCTTGAAAATCTCAGCATTCATACATTAAAAATCTCAGCATTCATACCTTGAAAATCTCAGCATTCATACATTAGAAATCTCAGCATTCATACCTCAAAAATATAGACATTTGTCTCTCAAATCTCATCATTCACACTGCGAATTTCTCACCGTTCATAATTCGAAAGTATCGCCATTCATACTCTAAAATTCCCGACATTCATCAATCAAAAATTCACCATTCATACTTCATAAATTCGACATTTACCCATCAAGAATCTCGACATTCATTTTCGTCATTCATTCAAAAAATCTCGTCGTCTGCGCAATTAAAATTCCAACACTCATACACATCTTCAAGTCTCGATTTCTGCACATTCCAATATAGCCACTCTGCATTCAGGACGGCATCTCAACATTCATACGATAGAAGTCTTGACTTTTAACCACTCAAATTGAGGGACCCATACACTCGAGTTTCAGATACTTGTGCATTCAAAATCCAAGCCTATACATTCGCGAATCAAAATTTCGGCATCTGTTCACGATCGGTAACTTTTATCAGCAGGAACCGCAAGCTGTTACACAAAATAACACCGCATCAGTCGCTCGTGTGAATGCAGCGAGTCTCGCGCATACCTTACCGTTCTCTTTTTTTTGACAGCATAAATCCACTGGCTATTTTTTTAGAGGTAACCCAGCCTAAGCCAGGGCAGAATCACGTGTTGTGCTCTCCATTATATGCGTCTACCCATATATATATATATATATATATATATATATCTAAATACATATATATACGTGCGAGCATCGACCCGGAGACTCCGTCATATGCTTACAGCAAACTTTTTTTTTCATCATGTTTTGATCACGCATAAAATAAAGGCAAGGCCGGTCTTCGCCTGGCGTGACTAAAGTTTGCAGTCGAATTTTATTTAACAGTGTGCATCGGATTGCACAATCGGACATGAATAATAGATAACTCAACATAATTCACCCTCTGCATCGCGGTATTAATTCGTCATTGTCGCCCCTAGTCGCGAGAGACTCGTGACATCTCGTTAATTAAATAAACCAGCGTGATCACCTCGGGTGGCAGGTCGCAATCGAGAGAAATTTTCGTCATACACTGTCCATCATAGCCACGATTTATCCACACATATACATTATCATCATCATCATCAACTCCTCTCACTTTCCTCCCAATATCTCAATTTCTCAGCATAATCAAGTGCGAAAGATGAACTCAGAATAACCCGAACCCGAGTTATAATCTTAGGATTGGCTCAAACTAACGCGTCGTAATTGCTGGGATATTACAGTTTATTCATGCCTTTCCCCTATTTTTGAACAGGGATTCTTAACTTCTCCATAATGTACTATTAGAACCGATGGTATAGCGGGGACGCAGGAGACCCTTCTCGTCTTCACATTTGCGAGAAATTGCGAGCGTGGCGTCACAAATTGAATCGACATTCCGAATCGCCAAAAATTCAAGCAGAATTTGTTTTTACTGAAAAAATTTTTGAATACGAGATTTAAAAGAAAATATCGTGAATGCGTACAAGGATAACCAGCAGTAATGTTCTCAGACATTTTCATACGTAAAATATACCTCCAAAGAATTTTGGAGAATTAAATAATTCTTGTAGGTTATGTTTCGCACAGAATTTGGTCTAAAGTAAGAGAATTCCATTCTTCACGGTAGAAAGAGCGTGCCTGAATTTTTTGGGACCCTTATTGATATTTTGACCCCTCATTCCCGTGACCTTACCCGGCACCTTATGGGCCGTCTGATTTGGTAACCCCCCACCATTGAGTGGTCTGACGATTGAAATCTTGTTAAGGAGCATGAGATCTACGATACTACAAATTCCCAAGTTTTACTAAATATGACACACGATCTTATCGCATATCGATTTTCAAAATTGTACTGACGCGTATCCCCCCACTCCGGAGCGGTCTGACGGCCATTTTTGGGCATCTCCAATCATAAACTGTCATCCTCGAAATATTCAGCTTTTACGGATTATGACACATAAACCTGTCAAAATAATCATTTTGAAAATCAATAAGCCGGTTTTGGGGTCGGGAGACAGAGAACAATGTTTTAAACACTATTCTAGGTTTTACTAAATGTGACACAAAAAAAGTTCACCAGCTCCCGGACTAGTTTGTCGCTACAATTCAACATTTTTTACATGATTTTTTAGAGTTAAAATCTCTGTACAAGTAATATGTGATGAATAATAAAAAAATAGGGATAACATTCATTGTAAAATTACTTTCAGCATGCTCCAACAACAAGGTCAATTTAGGTATTGCAACTATCAAGAAAAGGTGGAAGCATTTGCGCAAAAAGAGAAAAAAATCAGAAACCCACCGAGTGGTTCTGAAGGCTTAGCACCCCAAGAAAGGCCTAGAAAAGGTTTTCGGTATTATGAAAAAATGAGATTCATCACAGATCATCAAATAGAAGTACCGTAAGTATTCAATTGAGATTTTTATACTAAGATTGAGCTTGAAAAATTTTTCAGCAGTGTATTCGAGTCTCTTTTCAAGTGATATTCGTGAACTTGTAGCAAAAATCCCTTGAACAGCAACAGATAATCAACTGTCTTGCCCACAGAACAACCAGCAATGCTGCTCCAAACGCAGATGAAGATGAAGATGATGAAAACGCCTGTCCGAATTCGAATTCTCCTGCTGGCAATTCAAATCAAACTCCGGAAAAGCCTTACAGGTATCAAAATAAAAAGCGCCGTAGATCTGATGAGCCACCTATGAAAGAAAAATTGTTGGAAGCCATAATGCAGACACCGAATGCACCGGATCGCATTGACGGTTTGCTCATTTTATGGGGGTCTACCTTGAGAAAACTGCCCGAGAGGCAATCTCTTATGATTATGAAATGGCACATTTTGACCAACAAGAGAGCAATAATCGCAGTTGACGGATCCTTATCACCTCGATTAAATATTGATGCATTGTTCACATTTATTTTTATGTTGAATCTTAGAATTTAGGACAGTGTTAGAAGACTTGCACCTAGCAATATTAGTTATGGCTTTCAAAGTATCTTGGATCCTGAGATAACTTTCAAATTTTATTTGATTTTGTAGAGTCATTAATGTAATCATAGGTTGGTAAAATGTTTATAGAAATCGTCACGTTGACGGTTTTTAGTATTCAAGATAGTGTTGGAGATCTTGAGAATGGCAATATTATTAGTTTGGGCTGTCTCAATATCATTTTATCTGCACAAAATTAACATATTCTTTCATTAGGAAGAACTATTTTAGTCAGCCACTATAGCAACAATTTCAATGATTATTCAAGTCAGTAAATAACTGTAGTTGTGTGTGAATAAACATGTAATTGAACTAATCATGATTTTAATCCTTTGACAGATCCTCAAAATTTCCGAAAATTTTTCATACGTGGACTCGAGAAAGCACAATTGTTACATTAATTCAAGTTCCAATTCATTTTTCTCGTTCGTATTTCTTATAGTTGGCGACGAAAAATACCAAGATTGTCAAAATGTCGTAAAATAATTGTTAAATTGTAATCAATATTTGATTGAGTATTTTTGTGGGGAAGTAGATGAATGAGAATTTATCCATTAATCTTCCAGTCTTTGATGACATAACATATTTCTTCTAATAGTCATTCTCAGCAGCTCTTATCCACTGCCATGGCACAGCACCTTCATTCATGGAGTAAGTTGCGAAATTCTCTCGGTATCTTTCCCCTGACAAGTTTCCTACGACAGTAGGACGATAATTGAGGTTGGCGGGTAATTCTACCAAACCTTCAGATACCTGGTCTCTATCCTCGGGGGTGTAGATGCAATATCTCCTGATCTGTGGAGCTAGTTCAAGCTCTTCATTAATTACGAAATTATGAAGGCATATACAGGCTAACACAATTTCTGGACTTTTGAAGGGTATGCCATTATGGGGCCTCTAAAAATTCTCCACCTGCTTGACAATATGCCAAATGAACATTCAATAGGGCATCTTCCCACACTTTGCCTACAATTGTAAACTCTTTGTTTGATAGATGATTGTGCTCTTCTTGAATATGGCCGTTGAATGAATCTGCCACTTGGCTATGCTTCATCAGCCAAGAAACAATATGGTAATTCGTATGAATGAACCAAACTCGGGGCAGGAATATTCAAGATCCCATCATGTAATCTCTGTCTGATTGGACTGACAGCCCATACGCCTCCATCACTGCGCCTACCACGTGAACCCACATCAATCAATCGGAAACGACACCTAGCATCACACACACACCTGTCAAATTCATAGATCGTGTTCCCTTTTAACTGTACCAATCTGAACCGCTGTGAGGAGGAGCGTGAAATAAGTTATGATATAAGTAGAGTTCAGATCAAATAGATATGACAAAGTATTACAAGAAGATGATTCTTGATTAAACTTACCTCCATAAAAACTAATTTCCCATCCAAGCCTCCACAGCAGTGGGGGAAACCAGTCAACTGCTCATACTCTTCAGATATTTCCAACCATTCTTCTTCTGTTGGAATTTTCAGTACCTCATCTTTTAGTACAGTGTATAAAGCATCACAAACATCCTCGACAAAGTGGCATACAGAGCTCGGAGAAACTCTGAAGGCATAACTGATAGACTTTTGGCTATCTCCACTGGCTAGATAACGCAGAACTAGCTGAAGTTTCATTTTTGAGGATATAGGCTCTCTAACGACATGCTTTTTCTCCAATAATGGGTTGACCATTCTCAAAAGCTTCTCAAATGTTGCATGACTCATTCTCAGAAAGTTAAAATATAGAGCAGGATTGGTATCTTTCAATACCTCAACTAAGTTGTCACTAAATCCCTGGTTCGATCTTTGTTCTGCAGTGAATATAGGTTGCACCCACCATCTCCTGAATCGATGATCATCTTCATCATACATGAATTCATTCAAACACATGAGATGTAATAACCGCTGCCTGGCATTTTCTTTCTGATGATACAGCATAGGTGAGTTGTGATAAACATCCGATGCTTGTCTTATGGCTAATATCAATGCTGCCTGATCTTCGTCCATTTTTAGAGTAATCACTGCATTCATTTACAATATCTTTAGTTGATCCTTTCTAAACTATATTCCTCCTATGATTTTGCGACCGTTGGAGAGGAACCAAGAAGCTGCGTCGCTATGCGACGCGAGAATTCAGCAGACGACACGCAGTTTTGACGCTCCTTCTTTTGACGTGTACCCCGTTTACATGGAGGCGTAATTTGGGCATAGGGCAGTGAAAACGCCATTAATCGCAATTCCTCAAATTTCATGTGGAAACGTGCGGAAGGCCAGATCACCGCTAATGACTCCACCTCCCATTGATATTCATTTCAGAAATTGCGAATTTTAATCGATAAAAACATAATACATCAACTTTTGAGATAAAATATTTCTGCCACGAATTTTTCCTCCCTCCCGCGCCCATGTAAACCGGGCACGCCGAGTTGGAAGGAGCGGAAAGTTCGAAGCGCTCTGATCGGCTGCCAGATTTTACGCTCCTCTCTGATTTTTCCGCTCTACTCCGTCCATGTAATTTCGCCCTTAATGAGCCCAAATTTGGGCCGCAGGAGGCTCGAGCACTTTTCAATAAAACATTTGTTCTCGGCGCAAGTGGGCTTAAACTATAGCTAGAACTACCAGAAATATAAAACCGTTGAAAAAACATGGGGTCAACCACCAAAATCGTGAGCAAATTGACTTCGAAAATTATTTCTGACTACACGTAACCTTATGGGCCAGACGCGTTAAGATGAGATTGCGGACTAACTATTCATGTGATATCTGTTCTGACCAGAAGAAACGGTTCTTTTATCTATTCCCTATGAATTGATACCAGGAAAACTATGGGTCAACCGTCAAGATTTCGAGAAAATTAGAGTGAAAGTAAAAAAGCTAGCGTTGCAGCCATCGCTTGCATTGTGAGTATACCTATGTATAACGCCAATGACGCGGTGGAAGGGGAAAAGGCGCGCCGGGCCCCGTGCTTGGTACGCTCCTACGCGCTCGAGCCTCGTTAACCATGGCAATAACTCGCTCTCGTCCATGCACCCACAATCAACCGAGTTCAGCTATTCGAGTCCGTAACAACTCTTGAGGACGCCTTATTGCTACAAAAAGATATTGACCCTCTTTCGCAGCGGTGTGAGATAGATGGTTTATTTTTGAATTTGAATAAATGCGAAGCTATGCGTTTTCATATTGGTAAAGAGCCAAAAATCATGAACGATTATGTAATAAACACACAAGAGCTAGTGAATGTTTTCGAGATAATGGAGGATCTAGGGATAATGCTAGATAGTCATCTCAACTTTCAGAGCCATAGGCACTTGGTGAAAAATGAAGCTTCCAAAATGCTTTATACGAATGCTGTACTCTCTTCCATTCGATTCTGGTTTCCCGAAACCAGACGTTTTACATCACATTTTGCAGATTCTGAAACGAACTTCTGGGGCCTTATTCTGAAACGCTTTTCCCGCAGACGGGTGGAAGGAAATCCAACGATTCCCATTTCCACCTAGTTTACATTAAGTAAACAAACTATTTTGTTACTCTCATTGCTACGCAAATCTCATTAAACCATACATTATGACTAGAGCTCGGAATTTCGTGTTACAACACTTTTTTTCGTGTTATTGCACGTTTTGGGTTATTGCACGTTCGAAAGAAATGAAGTATATATCAACATCAAGTGTGAAAATAATCAATAAAATTGCGAGAATTCTGAACATAGCTCTCATTGAGGCTGCTCTTTTGGGGTTATTACTAAATTTGTTTATGTTTTGATTGCTGTTGGAAAGTTTTTAAGTGAAATTTCGTGTCTAATCCAAATTTGAAGTCAATTCAAGATGCCTAAAGTAGCGCAAAGTCTTGGTGCCAAAATTCGATCGTGGATTGCGCCGTATAACAAGGAATTTGAAGTCTTCACCACGGATGGTACAGTGGTATACTGCAACATTTGTTCGAAGGGTATAGGCTGTGAGAGGAAATCTCAAATCGACGCGCATGTCATTACAGGTTTGAGTTTTGTGAAATCCTGGCTAGATGCCTGGAAAGAGCAATGAGCATTCACGTTCATGAATAATTCCAGGCCAGCATACTGGAGCGTTGGCCCGTAAAAGAAAATCTAGAAGAGAAAAACAGACATTGCTAGCGTCTCAATCGAAGAATGTGTTTTTCATGGATCCATGCTACGCTCTCGTAGCCTCTAATATTCCGTTGCATAAACTGAGCGCTGATCCATTCCGTAATTTCCTCCAGAAGTACACACAAAATCAAGTGCCAACGGAAAGTGGTCTTCGCAAAACTTACATTCCTCTAATTTTCGAAGAAAGTCTCCGTAAAATCAAAGAAGTTGTCGGTGAGAATTACGTATACATTTCGGTGGATGAAACAACCGATGCTAGAGGAATATATATTGCGAATCTGTTGATTGGAGTTTTGGCGCAGGAAACTTTTGGGAGAGCATTTCTAATAGCGAGTCAGCAGTTGAATAAAACTAACCACGAGACCATAAGCCGATTCATTAACACCAATCTCAGGCGGTTCTACGAAGGCGAGTCATTTGAAGACCGAATTCTACTACTCTTGTCAGATGCTGCTAGTTACATGATTAAGGCTGGCAAGGGCTTGAGATTATTCTACGCTAATTTACATCACGTCACGTGTGTAGTGCATGGTATGCACCGATTGGCTGAAGAAGCACGAGCGATCTGTCCCGATGTGAATAAGCTGGTAAATGCCGGGAAGAAGATGTTCTTAAAAGCTCCATCCCGTCTAGAAGTGTATCAAGAAATAATGAACAAGCCCTTGCCACCACAGCCAGTGCTAACACGTTGGGGTACATGGCTGTCTGCAGCACTTTTCTACGCAGAGAATTTTCAGCAGTTCAAAATTGTCGTGCAAAATTTGGAAGAAGATGCGGAGTCAGTGACGAAGGCTAAGTCACTAGTGCAGAATCAGAACGTTCTGAGTCAGTTGACATTTTTGCAGGCAAACTTGTCGTTTCTGCCTCAAAGTATCGAAGATATGATGGTGGCAGGACAGACGTTGCGGGGCCAATTCGAAATCCTTAATGTGGTGGAAGAGAAAATAAAGTCAATCCCTGGCGGTAGAGGAGTCCGTCTCCAGAATAAATTTGATAGTGTCTTCGACAAGAATTCAGGACTAACATTCTTACGGGAAATTCTCAAAGTCCAAAGTGGCGAACAAGTGACAACTCGTGAAATAAATGATATGGAACCAACGATAATTAATAGTTTCGCATATGCTCCCCTCACATCTGTTGATGTTGAGAGATCATTTTCATATTATAAACATCTTTTGAGTGATCGGAGATATAGTTTCAACCAAGATAATTTGGAGAAGCACCTGGTTGTCGGTTTCAATAAAATTTGAGCAATGAAAAGGCGTATGAGTCCACTTTTTCCATCTTCGAAAGACGATATTTTTTATTGCACGTTTTGGAACTTGATACTGCACGTTTCTCGATTTTTTGCTGCACGAAACATGGCATTTTTTGGAGTTTTTACTGCACGAAATTCCGAGCTCTAATTATGACGTATCCATCCAAACCCCCAAAATTTTTCTATGATGATACATTCAAAAGATTGGTGCAGGAATCATCTCATCATGGAATTGAATCATTTTTAGATCACAATTCAAATGATACGTTAGTGAGCGGTAATGGCAATTACCGCTCTTTTCTTCCCGTGCCCGAGGGAATAAATAATTAGAATAAGGTCCCTGAAATATGCTCATGGTCAGTTGAGTTAAAAATTTGGGGAATTTCTGAGGTTGTGATAATTATAACCCGCATGCGTACTTTTCCTGAAAGAAAAAAAAAACGATTTGCGTTGTATCCATACGGGGATATACCAACTTTCTATGCATTTCAAAAAACGAATGGCTCCTTATCTGACTCCAACGAGATTCTAACCGTATATAGCAGTCGAGAATGACTACTGGACATTCTTTTCCCGATGTTTGCCCTCTTCCAATCACTATGTCTGGGTTATCCCTCGGCTACTCTATCCAAATAAGTTGAGGCTATCCGCGTCAGTTGGCAAGTATAACCTCTTATCAGACCAGGAAAAAATTGATAGGAATTCCCTCCCGGTGAAAGCTTACAGTAACAATATAAATGAGTCTGTTTGCTAAAACGTTGTAGTGCAGCAGTTCGTCTCACTTTGAATCAAAGATGATTCGAGTACTTATCGTAGCAGTGACTTTTCAATTGGCATTCTGCGGGAGGGCTAAACTTTCTCAAACACAGCTCGATGTCTCCAAAAGAAAGGAAAACTCTTTGACAGATCATCTTCCTAACCATGATACAACCACTATTAGCCTTACGGGGAACTTAGCAACAACTATTGACGAAAATGATGAAGGTACGAAACATTCTGACGCAAATATGTATTCACATTCGAATGAATTGTTTCGATCGGGGTCATACATTTTATGACTATTTGTAAGAGGGGTAACTAGTGTGAATATGAGGCATTTGATTACATAACCGCAATTCTCAAACCACCGAGTTCTTGTTTGAAAGGCTAAGAAATGTATTGTGACAGACAAATTTTGTGGACATTGTTGACTGTGGACTATCTTTCAGAATTATTCATCTTCAACATCGATCTCCACGTCCGAGCTCTTAGAAATAGGTGTTTTTTGTATCTGAAGTATTGTAGAATTTACAATAGCCCTTTGTTGTCGTTGGTATGAACTTTGGTATTTGGGATTTGCTTCACAAAGTATAACAAGATTAAGTATAAGAAGATAACGGGGGTTTGGAAAAGTTTGTTAAGTGTTATTTTTAGCGTGAAACAGAAACGATGGAAAGGAGTAAGACAATTCAAAGTTTTACTTTCCACTTTCATTCTTCTCCTCGCACGTGTTATAATTCGGGAGACTCTCAACTACTGAAACACGTAAGGGGCGATGCAGGTCAACTGTATTAGCCTGCTTTTTGGAGGGAATAACCTATGAGCTATCTGTAGAGGCCATAGACGCCACGTAGAAAAAATCAACGACATCATTCCCGACGTATCTTTGCTTCAGCTATCCGATGACGGTTTTTTTTAAAATTTGTGCCACCATAACCTCAAAATATAGTTATCAAGTTTCGTCGAGAAAATAACTCAGAATCACCCTTCTTATAAGGTTTTTTGACATTCATAACCGAAAAATCAGGAGGATATCAATTGAAATAGCACTCAAGAAAATAAGGGGTTTCCTGATTTTTACGAGGAATTGAGCAATGATGAACGTATAAATGGTCATTTACGTGCTGTGTACCACTCGCGGGCATTCTGGACGTTCAATTTGACGCGAAAGAGAAAAATCAATCTATTCCGTTCCGACATATTTTCATCTTATCTTCTCGAAGGTGAGCTTCGTTTTTCCAATTTGGGTCAACACAACCTCAAAAAAGGGGAGTCATACATCTGAAGTGTCTCCACTCTGTCCAACCTTTTTCGTCTCTATAATGAAATTTTTGGAAGAATCAATAGTGTTTCGCGATCGGTTTCCTGGGTGTTTCCATAAAAAATAAGATCAAAGCACGACTCGAGTCACGTAAACGCCGAAAACTCAATTTTTTACTACTTCGTTCCTCTTAGAAGCAGAAAACCAATCATTTGGACTCTATTTCATCACTGGAGATTCTGAATTACTCGAAAGATTACCAATTACATGATGAATTGTCCATCTTCCCCAATGAGGTTACCGCAAAGACGGGAAAATGGGTCAGTTTGAGTTCAAACATAATCAATGTTAGATTTCCGTTCTTTAATGTAATGTTCGCCCAGATGAGAGAAACGGAGCTCTCAATCGAAAAAATGAGATGAGAATTCGTCAAAATTTGACTTGATTATTCTTTCTTGCGTCAAATTGACCAGCCCCGAACGCCCGCGAGCAGTAAACAGTCCGTTAATGATCATTCGTACTTCCATCATTGCTCCATTCCTCGTAAAAATTGAAGAACTCATATTCCCTCGCAAGCTGTTTCGATGTAGAATTCACTGATCTTTTGATGAAGAATGTCGAAAAACCTGAAAAGGGGTGTAATTTTCAGTCTTTCCCATCTCGAAAGTCGATTGCTACTTATTGAGGTTATGGTGGCACAAGTTCGAAAAACAAATTCCGCCATCGGGAAGCTAAGTCAAAATAACGTCGGCATTAATGTCGTTGATTTTCTCTACGTGGCGTCTATGGCCTCTACAGATGACTCGTAAGTATGTTATGTACAACAGGTTATGCCCTACAAAAAAAGCAAGCTAGGGTCGTTGACGTGAATCGCTCCATAACTGAGACCTCCAAAGGTACTTATTAGATTTTTTCAGATTTTTTCGATCAGCTGATGATAAATTACCGTAAACATATCGTGAAAACTGGAATCTTGTCAGTGTTGTCAACAGAGAAGATATTGCGATACGTCTCAAACAAAATTTTTCGCTTTTATTGAATTCGGCCGCGGCCGCTTGGAATCTTGTCACAGATTTCTTCGTGTGAGCGCGTCAATGATTACGGTTCGCGTGCACTTGTGTTAGTTTCGAGGCTCTGCGCGATTCAACCTGCTTGGGTAAACGCAAAATGGGTCAGACCTCTCTCTCTTCCTCATGAGATGCACGAGTGTTTATCCGCGCGAGCAAGAGCCTCGCATCAGAATATGACAATCACAGCTAATCATAGCAGCCGGCACATTTCGTCTTGAATCCTGGTCTTGATCCGTCTGGTCGTTTATGCTGGTGGTCGTCGTATTGCTCGATTGGGGAATTACGGATTCATCGGTGACTCAATGAATGATCATTAAATAGTTCGGTATGCTCTCCGAAAAATTCATACAAGAGCTGTATGCCAGGCCACTGTTGCTGCACGCTGCTCAATTCGTCTAACCTCTTCGTGGTGCTTACCACGCGATCACCATTGCCATTCGTGCGAAGCTGCTCTGTGCTAGTTTTCCAAATGATCAGGCATAAACTAAAATGATGAGAATAAAATAATTTAAAAAATACTTTTAAAAATTCGCTTTTACGTGAACTGTTGAACATAGGCGCAACTCAAAATGTAGACATCGTCTTAGACACGTCATTTGTTTCTGTCTTAGACTTTGGCTAAGACAATCTTACGTGCTCCATATTTTTCATAATTTGGTATAAAAGTGATAAAAGCGCGGGTTGTAGATATGATCCATCAAGGGTAATTTCTAACATCCGACCCACGCTTTTATCACTTTTATACCAAATTATGAAAAATTTGGAGCACGTAAGATTGTCTTAGCTAGAGTCTCAGAAACAAATGACGGGTTCAAGACTATTTTCATATTTTGAGATGCGCCTATGTTCTACAGTTCACATAAATGCGAATTTTTAGAAGTATTCTTTTAATTATTTCATTTCTCGGTTGTCGTTTCCTTGGAATTCTACGCAGACATAAATTTCCAAGGAATTTAGATAGTATCCTCGATTACCGAACACAAGCCGTTAGATTTGCTTCAACGATGGACCTCAGCCTGGAATTCAAGGATTGAATCAAGTATTTGTCTACTCGGTACATCTTTCTGAAGACTCTTTTGTGTTGGACAAGACTAACAATCTTGATTGTTCAATTTTCTTCCCAGATATGTTTCAATTCTTAAACTTCACCTAAAATTCTTTCACAGGAATAATGAATTCAACCTCGAGGACAAAACGTTCGATCAAAGGTGTACCAGTGAACCATGCTGACTATACCTACGTCGTTACACTATTATCCAACGGTCAACATAAATGTGGTGGATCAATCGTCACTCAAAAATTAATTTTGACTGCAGCTCATTGCTTGCTTGCACCTCTAACGCATGTCGGAGTATACAGCCCTTGCGGAGGTATTACTGAATATCCAATAAGTGGTTGGACAGCACATCCTGGTTATAATTTGAATCTGAACGTAAACGATATAGCACTATTAGTGCTCTCGCAGAGGATCGCCAACGCTCAAATTGTATCACTTCAACCAAAACCTCAAAAAGTACCGGACAGATCCTTGGCTATGGCACTTGGATGGGGTATGACCGAATATGGAACACCGTCTACACAACTCAGAAAAGTTGAGGTTCCACTGTTGTATCCATCTGATTGTCAACGTCACTTTGGATACAGAGCTGAATGGGTTTGCATAGATGCCAGTCAACGAAATGTGTGCTACGGAGACTCTGGTGGTCCTCTCGTGTACAATAATACACAAATAGGAGTTGTCTCAATGGCTAGCCCAGTTCCACCTGGCGTGCATCCTTGCACGTCAGGAAAGCCAACGGTTTTTACTCGTATTAGCTCGTACTACAACTGGATTGAATCTTACAAACAAGTATATGCTTAGATTATTTCTATACATATCAATCATCCTGAGCTTACGACATCTTTGCGTAGATGATAGAATAAATTAATTTATGATGAAAATTTACTCGTGATTCTTCTCGATGGAATGATCTTGGACGACAGTATGAGCCTTAAATTTTTTAATCTAATGATCGGCGGTGGACGCCAAATATTCCATCATCTTCCCATCGAGACAGAAGCATCAACATCATCAAATCAACTAACGGGTTTTCACTGATGAGTTGGAATTTCTGAGCTCAATTGGATTCAATGATAAAAGACTGGAGGGGTACATGAAATAGAGCACTGTACGCGTCAATTAACTCCGAGTAGTGATAAAGTTTTTTTACCGGACAACATATGAGTGTATTAAATGGTGGTAAATGTGACGATCAGAAATGTTGTATCTTGAGATTAAACTACTATGTTGTTTCCATCATCTGGCTCTTAAAATCCTCCTTACTCTCTCTAACCGATTCTTAATACATGGGCAATTAAATGAAACAAGATTGTACGAACACTTCTCTCTGTAACATTTTGGACTCTACTGTCCAATAACAGAAATAACGTTCTGTTTCAATCGAATGCTTTTCATGAACTATGTATTTCATTCAATTTTTATTCAGAAACACTTGAATAGCCAATACTAGTTGCGGACATCTAAATATCTTCCTCTTCAGGTGAAATTTTATCTAGTCTAGGAGTGAAGAATGAAGAATATGAAGACTTGAATGACCTAAGCTTATCAACAACCGCACTTACGTTGATAAGTCCTAGTCATTTAAATCTTCATACCATCAAATCGGGTAACTTTGGTACAGTGGGTGCAACTTGGTACACCCCTGAAAAATGACTTTCAGAACTGCATTCGGTGAAGTGAAATGATTCTATCGCTCTGAAACCTGTTCTTCCGCTTTGTGTCGCGTATGAACAGTGTGCTGAGCGGCTGTAGATCTCGCGTGGATGATTGTAGTCATTTATTGGAGCTTTCTCCAAATTGGCTGATCTAGCAGTGATACGCGAGTAGACAGTTAGTGTACCTGGCAAGAAATGTTCTGGGACGACCTACGGGTAAATAACGGTACATTTTGACCACATTTGACACCATATTGAACAAACCTCCGCAACATTGGAGTATTTACAACATTCGGAATTGTAATAAGCGAAAAACAGGAAAAAACTGTACCAAAGTTACCCCACTCTAGGTAAGAAGCATTATGGTAAGTTAACTGTTATCCAATTCTGTATGTCAGCTATTTTTGACTCATCTTGGATCGACTGGCGCAGACTGGCGGTCCATACGGTTATGAACCGTTTGGAAGAGATAAATATAAGATCCTTGAACGAATAGAATTGGTCCACTTGCATGGGGGTGGGTCAAATTGAAATATTTCGTAAGTGTACCAAAGTTGCCCAGTCGGGGTTTAACTTTGGTACACTTCTTCAACTGCTAATAGCTCCGGCTTACACACATCAAATGAATCTTCATAGCTCGTCAATCAAAAGCTGAGACTGTAAACTTCCAGTTGACTACTATTTAAGGTGGGTTTTGTCACTAAGTGTTGGAATGCCGAGCCAAACAAAATAAAAAGTACCGAAATCATACGAAAATAACCCAATTCCACGGTATTCTTCATTCTTCACTCTTAGATTAGATAAAATTTCACCTGAAGAGTGACATATTTAGATGTCCGAAACTAGTCTTGGCAATTCAGGTGTTTCTGAATGGAAATTGAATGAAATATATAGCCCATAAAGAGCATTTGATTCAGACAGATCACTACTCTCTGTGTCTAAGAAACCAGATTACGGTGACACCCATCTATCTGTCGTGACAAGTAAAGATGCTGAAGAGGTGAATCTCTCAGATTAGGGATTCTCATTAAGATGTTCACGGAGACGTCACATTGAGTGAAATATGAAAAAATAATGATTGGTAGATATTTATTTCATTAACAGGTACTCGGGGGAAACCCTAATAGATTCCGAGTCACGTATTTTATTTTTCACATACGAGTTATGAAGATATAAAGTTTCATCAGATCGTGACTTCCCCTTGTTCAACCCAGAACTGCCATAATCCAACACTGTGGCGAGGAGAAACATTCTGATAAAATTCATCTCTTTTCGTGTCAATTACACAATAATATAATCGTACATTATTGACTCACGTGCAAACTTAACAGAATTCGCAGAAGCCGCCGTGGCACAGTAGATAAGTCACCGGACTCCCATGCGGGAGTCCTACGTTCGACGGATGGGGCACCACTGAGATTTTTTCTCATGTGCCTTTTTCCGGCGGTCTCGGTGGTTCGGATTCCACCTTAAACTGTAGGTCCTCCCCACCGAGGTACAATTCGGTAGTTAGCAGTATATGCTGACGCGCTGGTTGAGCGTACCTCGACTCCACGCACATGAGTGCCGTCAGACGTAAAACTCAAACCATAGTTTTTTTTTCAACAGAATTTGCGGAATGATTCCGCTTGTGGTTTGGATTACGGTAATCTTTTACTGTATTTTGCATAAAGATAGATCGAAATACGCTGAAAAGTAGATCGAATGTGCACAGAACTGTGGTACAAGCTGGCAAAAGATATAAATGACTCATTGGTGACATCGCTACCGATGTTGTAGTGAGACTTGAGTATCCGTGACATCGAGTATTTCATGCCAAGCATCGTAATCACCAGGGTTTTTAACGAAATCCATTTTGAATTTTGTTGAATTTCGTTGAATTCTAGTTGATCACCCATTTCATAACGAAATTCCACTCTAAAAATCATAATCATCATATTATGACAATTATGATTTTCTGAGTGGGATTTCAATATAAAATTGGTCATTAGATGAAACTCAACGAAATTCAACGAAATTGAAAACAGATTTCGTTAAAAACCTTAGTAAGTACCATCAGATTTAATTGATCTGAGACAACGTAACTTTGAGGACAAATGACCCATGAGGTCATTTTGAGGTCACAATTGCCTGAATAGGGGTTCAACGTGCTTAATACTCAATATTAATCTGCGTGGCCCTTTATCGCCCGGAATCACTAGATTTTCCCCTAGATTAACTAAGCTTACCTGAAAAAGTACTCGATTTCTTCCTAGATTGACTGACCTTACCTTGAAAAGTGATAGATTTACCCCCAGGTTGACTAACTTTACTTTTATAAGTACTAGATTCTCCTTTAGATTGACTAACCTTACCTTAGAAAGTGATTTTCCCCTAGATTGGATAACCTTACTTTGAAAAGTACTCAATTTCTCCCCTTGATTGACTAACCTTACCTGGAATGGACTCGATTCAACCCTAGATTTACTAACCTCACCCCAAAAAGTGCTAGATTTTTCCATAGATTGACTGACCTTCGGGTCCCACGTGTAGGACCCGTTTCCGTTCGCGTTCTCATGTACACCAAACGACGTAGACACATCCAATGGCTTATGTTGCGAGTTTTACTCATCCTATATGACGCCAAGAACATATGTTCACGCTAGTATTATTATCGGACTTGATTTGTATAAATTACTCGATGAAAACTTAGTTTCCGCGGAAATTTCGATAAATAACATGAAAATAGCCAGTAAATTGTGAATTCATGGAGTCATTTTGAATATCATTCAACGTATCGAATATCCAACTCATTCGAAAAGTTATGTCAAAAGCTACAAAATGAGCCACATACGCGTGATTTGAGCGACATGGAGCCGACGAATGAAATTTAAACGCGAAATAATCACGAGGCAAACTAACTGAATGGTTAGCATTGCAACTGCACTTCCTCTATCCTCAATCTCTTCCATCCCTCCGTGTACGAAGAATTTCTTGTATTGAAGAGTATCCCAAATTAGAATCCGAATCTCGTAGATTCCCGAAGCTAGAAAATCATACTCGCGTGGAACACAATCGCGCTCCGCAGTTCATAAGTGCCAGACAAAAGCTCACAAGCTGGACCCATGCTAGCGAATCACCCGAATGGTACTGAGAAATCAACAAAGGCTCCCGAAAAGCTGAAGAGCACATCTTACGATCACTAATTTTGGTTGTTCGACCATTCACTTCATCCCCCGTTGCACGATAGAAATTTTCGCGGGTCTCGCCGGTGGGACCTGCGTAAATTCGTGAGGATCTTGTGAATTAATGTCAAGCTGATGACATTCCAAGATGTTTGACTTTTATAGGAGCAAAATCACGCATTTGTGCTCTATCGCACTCTGGGACGGAATGCCCGTTTTCACCGTCGCAGTGAACGTTTCAAAAAGTACTGGATTTTTTTCTAGATTGACTAACCTCACCTGAGAAAGCAACAAATTTTCTTCTGGACGGACTAATTTCATCTGGAAAATTACTATATTTGTCTGAATTGACTAACCCTGCCTAATAAGTCACTAAATTTCCCCTAGCCCTATTTGGAAATAACTAAATTTTCGTTATAACGAATAAATTCACTTTTAATGAACTGTATTCTCTCACTATTAACTAATCTTATTCTAGAAAATGACTAGACTTTCACTCATACTTTCAAGTATACTGTCTAGAGTTCGTCAGAGCGTCGGGCTCCTTGCTTTGCATTAGAATCCACCAAATCTCCTCAAGAATCTGCGTATCGTGCATAGAATTAGTCCGTGGTCAATACTATGTATGTCAAACAGGTGCAGGGAAAAGGCTTCATCACCTGATCCGCGGGCGTGAATCTGTTCAGTCTGAGTCAGTTCAGTTTGTGTATTGGTGGATGCGAGTAATGAATGAAGAGTGATGGGATGTTGAAAATAAAGAGTTATGAGATGATGATAACGTAGATTGTATGTGCTTGAATAATATGGTTGATGGTTGAAAGTGTGGAAGGAATGATTGCCTCACCCTCCTATTTGGAGATTAATTTGTATGCAGACTCTGCGCGGAAAACTCGTCTTCAAGTAGGCGATCATTGGCTTATGAAGTGATGTGTTGATGAATGTGGAGTTCATGAATGTGACGAATGAATGTAAGTGGTGGGATGATGAAAATGTAGAGTGATGGGATGAGATTGTCTGGTATTTGAAGGTGTGTTGGCTAATCCATTGAATGAATAACACAGGACCACAAAAAGAAAAAAGTATCCGTACCCGGTGACCGGACCAATGTATCCCTAAGTAAAATCGTGACATCACTTGTTACCGGACACCCCCAAATTTTCGAGGAAATCAGAACCAAAGATCATTCAATTCAGGTTCTCGATTCTTGACCTCGGATTCTGAAAGGGGAGGAAATTTTACGTACAAATATGGAATCGTACAATTTTTTATTTTTGGCGGTATTTCTGATCCAGTACTCAGAGTAGCACTCGTGATCTGGAACTCATTGTGGTACTCGTGATCTGGAACTCGATGTGGTACTCGTAACCGAGAACTCAATGTCGCACTCGTGATCTTCAACTCAATGTGATACTCGTGATCTAGAATTCAATTCGGTGCTCGTGATGCAGAACACAATGTGGCACGCATGAACCAGAGCACAATGTGGTACTCGTGATCGAGAACTCAATGTGGTACTCGTGATCTAGAACTCATTGTGATACTCGTGACCATAAACTCGATGTGGTTCTCGTGATCCAGAACTCGATGTGGTATTCGTGATACAGAACTCAATGTGGTACTCGTGATCGAGGACTCGATGTGGTACTCGTGTTATAGAACTCACCGTGGCACTCGTGTTCGAAAACTGATAGTGGTATTTGTGATCGAGAACTCAATGTGGTGCCCGTGATCGAGAACTCGATGTGCTACTCGTGATCTAGAACTCAATGTGGTAATCGTATTCGAGAACTCAATGTGATACTCGTGATCTAGAATTCAATTCGGCGCTCGTGATGCAGAACAAGATGTGGCACGCGTGAATCAGAACCTAATGTGGTAATCATATTCGAGAACTCAATGTGGTACTCGTGATCGAGAACTAGATGGGGTTTTGGTGATCGAGAACTCGAAGGGGTACTCCTATTGTAAACTCGATCACGATGTCTCAAATACGTGAACGAGTTCCCAATCAAGGGTACCACGGTGAGTCCTAGATCACGAGTACCATATTGAGTCCATGATCACGAGTACCACATTCAGTTCTGTATCACGAGTACCACATTGATTTATGGATCACGAGTACCACATTGAGTTCTCGATCCCGAGTCCCACATTGATTTCTCACGAGTGCTACTCTGGGTACTTGATCAGAAATACCACCGTGGATGAAAAATTTCGGAAGTACATATTTGGACGTAAAATTCCCTCCCCTTTCAGAATCCGAGATCAAAAATCGAATATCTGGCTCTAAAAATTGTTTGTTCTGATTTTCTCACGAATTTGGGGTCGTCCGGTGGAAACTGATTCCATTTTCGAATTCAGCGCACAATTTTACGCAGGAATGCATAGGTCCGGTCGCTGGGTAAGGGTACTTTTTCTTTTATTCGAGCTTGCGTTATCAAGCGCGGCGGCGGGGCCCATTGAGATTTGGGTGGGCTAATACATCGAATATAATGGGTATTAAACACCAAATTCCTCTGCTCTAAGAGCCTGAGGACCATTTTTTGTGTCCGTGGCGAGCACTTGTCACCCGATTTTGACTAAAATTTTACTCACTCAGTTTTCTCGCATAAAAGTGGATTTGAGTTATTCTAGGCCTTTCTGTACCGAATTTTCTCAAAGTTCATCGTCAGGCGCAACCTCTCCATGTCCCAAAGTATCGAAAAAATTGATTTTCACACTTGGGGGTGAACTTTTTCGCGAAAATCTACTTTTGCTCAAATTTTTGGTCAGTGCCGTGTCCTACTACTGCGACTCTCAAACGCGAGGCTAAAGCGGCCGTAGTCAGTTTTAAGGTAGTTGTACACTAAAGCTGAAAATACAGTGAAATCTCCGGTCGCACGGACACCTATGGTTGCATCAAAACTGTCAGTTATCCTGAGGTGTTCGCTAATCAGAGGTTCATTTCTGTGATTATACTTCTGCTGGTCGCAAAAAATTGTCCGTTATTGAGAGGTGTCCGCTAATAGGAGGTATCCGTCGAGGGAGATTCCGCTAAATACCAGAAAAACACCAAAGTTGGGGAGAATTTAGTTTAAGTGTTAATGAACACCTGTGCAAAATTTCAGAATGATTGACCGTTCTGTTTCGGAATAGTAGCCATCAAAAACCCGCCACTTTTAACATTGCGTTTATATGGGAGTCGTCGATCCCGCATGAGCGCCATGCTAAAAGTGACGAATTTTGATGACTACCACTCTGAAACAAAACGGTCAATCATTTTGAAATTTTGCACAGGTGTTCATTAACACTTGAACTAAATTATCACCGACTTTGGTGACATTCTGGTATATTTTGCATTTTAGTGTACAACTACCTTAATAGCAGTATTTGTCGGATAAATGAAGATCCCAAAACCTCAAGACTGTAGCCCACACCCTTCGGTCCTGAGATCAATTTTTGTGGCTAATGTCAGGTTCCGTGTCATGCTATCATGTTACCCGTGTTATCCTTAAGGCACCGATGAGTGAAATATTTTATTTCGTGCGCGAGTCAATTCATACTTCGTATGTTTGGAAAAAATTGAAAAATACATCTAGGATAGGGATGCCGCGATATTCGAGATTTCTCGCTCTCGTTTCGATCTCGTCTCGCAATGGCGAGACGAGATCGAGGCGAGAGGGTATCAGTAATTTATCGCTCGAGACGATAAGAACTTTTGTTCTCGCCGAGGCTCTCGTCGAGATATCGACAAAAAACACTCTAAATTGTAGCTCATCATATTTCATCATATTTATTCGATCAAAATAACATATTTGTTCAATTGTCTTTCTGACAACCGACAGGAATATTTGTTTTGGAGCAAGAACACTTCATTTTTCCTATATATTAACTTTATAGATGGCCGCTTTTAAATTTGATTTCATCCATGAATTTAGACTTAAGGATGCTCTGATACTCTCATGGCTCAGCCGATTTCTTAAATGAGTCATTATCAATGAAACATCAGAAAAAGCGCGTTCAACTGGCACTAACGTAGCTTGTATGTTCAAAATATCTCTAGCCATTCGGCTTAGTGATGGATACGTGTATGAGTGGTCTTTCCACGATAAAAGGATTTCTGTTGTTCCTTCAGTAGCTCTGGCAGCTCTCAAATACTCATTTATCTCTTTCTTCCAACTTCGGGACTCAGACGTATCAGTCTTAACCTATAGATATTTCAGATTCAACAAGTTTTTGGATTTCTGGGTTTTAACTTGAGTTGTGGTATTACAATCACTTGTTGGCTATTGAGCGCATATAAAGCCGAGGAGTAATGATACATCATTATTGTTGAACAACTCTCGTCGAGAGTCTCGCTCGATAACGAGACGAGACGAGACGATAACGAGACGATAACCAAATTTTTTAATTTTTTCGAGAGCGAGACGATAACTCCCAATTCCTCGTCTCATCTCGTCTCGCGGCATCCCTAATCTAGGAACCTTCCGAAGTGAGATTTTTCGAAATCCGAATATTAGAGTTCCAACGTAACTGCTCATATACTTTCCTGATAATTTTTTCTATAAGACATGATTTCGTCCCAGAAAAAATATAGAGTGAGAAAAGGGAGGGTGGGGTTAACCCACTACAATTACGAATACTAATCTTTCTGAAAATTACCAAATAAGACATAATTTTAATGCCACATCCACAATTTTAGATTTTGTGCATGCCAGACCATAACATTTTCAGCATCGCCCAGATCATTACCAATTACGTTCCTGGGTATGCGGCTTTGCAGAAATCAAAAACCCCTATTCGGTCTAGGCCAAAGAAAAATTTTTTTTCATGAAGATTAGTTTTGGAAGGATAAACTCGCACTATTTCGCTCGAAATTCTTCAACTGGTGGAGTATGAGACGTTATGTAAAACTGAACAAAAAATTCGAGAAGTAAGTGACAAGCTATTCGCAGATCTTTTGTCTTAACAGAACCAAATCTTTCACAAAATTCTTCTCAATCTGACTTTTTCTTGCGTAAATCACCAATCGATTTTTCTCTGATGAATATGCACGAAACCGAGTAAATTATCACACAAATAAGTGAATCCGTAGCCCAAAACATAAACGAAGAGAATAACGTCAATGAATTGGGACTGCCTTTTCTGGCATAGTCACTCGATATGAGGATGCAAAAGACTTTATATCACATCACAAAGAGGGGGAGGCTATATTGTAAAAGTTTCGACCGAATGAATTTCAAGAGGGGTTATGCAGCTTTACTCTGGCAACATAGTGACGTTCAGAAAGGGCGGAATGTTATTGAAGGCAGTTTCTCTGATGTGTATACGCGTAGAAATTCAGAGAACTCGCGAAAGTGTGTGTGTGTGCGAGTGAGAGAGAGTGAACCATTTTAGCATAAAGAGCCTCGCGGGGTGGCAACTTTCGTCGTCGTGCAAGCTCTCCCCCATCATCACAATCTCAAAGCTTTTGGTATACGCGTGCGGTGGTCACCACCAGCAGTCAAACTTTCTGTTTTCCCCCAGTTCAAGGAATCGCCTCCGGCTTTATATTGTATTATATATCTATAGAAATCTACTACTACTGTGTTCTCCAGTGGTTAGCAACTGTTATGCCAAACAATAGTGTATCCACAATACACAGAGAAAGCGATGAAATGCATTGCAAGCACTCGATCACGCGTGCGTGCGGTATAAAGGTACTCCATTGTGTGGCTTAGATTGAGCTTGGAATACTACTGTTTCGGTTCTCGATTCGGTTCTAGTGATAGATATATATGTACTTTGAGAGATTTGGGCAAATTTCGATATATAGAAAGCTGTACTTGTGGAGCAAACTGATGGAATGGGCTGATGTATCGAGATTTCAAGGATTTGGATTCGGAGTTTGCAGTGTGGTTAGGGTGTTTGTGAGGAAGTTATAGATTGAGAGATTGTTGATTTGGATGCTGGTGAGTTCTACTGGATAAGTGGGAATGTATATTCTCACTACAAGTACTTCATCGATCTTGCGTCTTTTTTACGAGATTACGTCTTTGTGACATGAATTAGTTTGAAAATATACAGTCCAGAGCCTGTAATAGGCAAGAAATGATGAGATTTTTGGTTTTTGATGGTCACTGGCGAGAATGGATCATTTTCATGACCAATTTCTGTTGATTTAAATTGACATTTTATGCTAGGCATGATCCTGTGAGATCTGGCAGGCTGGATATTCTTCGAGGTGTTTTTGAATATGCGTATTTGATCTGTTGATTAAAGCATCATAAGTCTTGAGATCTACACTGTATCAGGCTAAAATAAGCCATCAGCATTGCCCAATTCATCGCGAACCACTGCATCTGGCTCTTTCTTTCGAATTAGATCGTGGCTTGCGGTCTGATTTAAGCCAGAGAGATGACTTTATAGCGAGATGATTTTATAGCGAGACTGATAAGATCTTGGAACAAGTTAACAGTAGAGGTTAGAAACTCACTGAACTATGAAGAATTCAAAGCGAAGAATAGAATAGAGTTATACCAGTACTATTGAAGCAAAAATAAAAATCTATTATTTTTATAATTTTTTCCTTAATAATAAATTGTATATCTTGATGTTATGTATTGAGATAACACCACTATATTTTTATGTTATTTGTTGTAAAGGGCTAATTAGCCCGTATATTGTTTTTGAAAATAAAATAAAATAAAAAAAAAATGACTGATAACTGAACCAATTTTTTCTTATTTCAGTTGAATTTTGATACTATTGACGCTGGGGGCTACATCAAAATTGAAAATTTAACTGGCCATCAGAGTAGAGATTTACTCTTTGTATCGCTGCAAATTGGATGGTTTTATTAGAAAAGAGAATCCGTATGTACTGGAAAGGATGGGACTGTCTTGGTACTGTAATCCGGGATCGTTTTTTCCATTAATCTTCAACCTGTAAAGTCGATGAAAATATCGGAAAAAGTGGTCGCTTGCAGCAGGTATTTTTCGGACTTTGATCAACAAGGTAATCGAAAATGTTAGGTTTTCCTATCATGTACAAGGTTCTCAGGATGGGGCATTGTATTTAGTGTAATTCGCATGATTATTTTGAGTTCAAGGGTAAGAGAATTAGTACTTTAATTAGACTTCAAGGGTAACATGAATGTGAAATGATATTGGTCAGTCCTGGCTCGTGTAGTAAGAGTGTTCCAGTTCCTCCATCGAGAAAATGAAATGAATTTTGGCATCATTTCAGCCAATTATGTCGTTAAAAGTGGAAGCAATATTCAATTTTTATTCCTTCATGGCCGTCATGTATATTGTGAAGAATTAATCAAATTCCCACCAAATCGGCAATCACTCGGTGGAAAAGTCAATTCATCAGTTGTCTTTTCAACCACTGGTTGGTTGTCGAATTCAACCAGGTGGTTTGAAATTCAACCACTGTTTTGGTAGATTGTCGGCCCCGGGTGACACTTTGGGTCCGAAAAACAAGTTTCTTCGTGTTTTTTTATGAACAAACAGAAATGAATATCAGCATCGGTCACGCGGAACTTTTCGGAAAGAATTTAGGTTAAGAAACGTTTTCGCGATTCACTATCCGGATTGGTGACCGCTCGGCCACAGAAAGGCTCGCGCGACCGGCGCTAGTGTTTCTTTCTATTTATTTAAGAAAAATCACGAAGAAACTTGTTTTTCTGAGCCGAAAATGTCGTTCGGGCACTACCACTGACCAATCTCATGGGTTCCTTTTCCATCCCCATATCGCCATGGGAAAAAAATCAACCAGTGGTGCCCGCCCAAAGACAACCAGCTGGTTGATTTTCGGCTCCAAGCAGTGGTTGAGGGAAAATCTTCAACAACTGTTTTAAGTTGTTCTCACAAATTTTTTACAGTGTACCTCAGATCGATCACTCAATACATTTTGAGCTGACTTGTAGGATTCATTCGAGATTCATTCCTGTTGACAGCAGTACATAGGACAAATGATATTGATAGTTTATTTAACAGAGTTGATTAATAGATATCACACGTGTATGTATTTTCTCAAAAAATCTTCATAGAAACCAATATTCATGATCAAATTCGGTTGGTACTTTTGGATAATCCTGAACTTCTCTGCCATCGGTCGTCCACGGAATGTGATGCCAATGAGCTCATTATTTTTACCAAGTGCTGGGCCGCCAAAGTCACCCTGGAATTTGTATAAAATGCATCAATTTGTCATCTTTCTTCAGTCCGAAAGGGTACAGGGATTGAATCTGATCGGCTGTAAATGAATGAGATATGAAGAATATTTTTGATAAAAATGAATGCAAAGAGTGTGGGTGAGTGTCATAAGTCTCGTCATAAGTGCACGAATCAACCTTGCAAGGCAAGGCTAGCACTTTAGGAATCATATCTTGCAGGTCATTGCTCTTCATTTATTTATAAGCACAAATATTAAAAATCTGTCATGAGTTCATCATAACTTTGGTGCGATGGTGGGAGGAAACTTTTGATGTTTCTTTGTTGAATCTAGTGCTAGATATCGAGACATGCGCTCATAGCAAAAATGATGGAAAGTACAAAATAATTCAACATTATTGCTGTGCGCGTGAAAACAAATCCAATTGTATTCCTTCTTTCAATTTTCTATCTGCTCTCCAATGATTTATCTATTTCATAATTTTATTCCTAGTTGTCAACGGTAGTTTGAAGCGTCTCTAGCTCAAGCGGATTTTCTAGTTTGAAAAGTTATGTGATATTGGGTAATTTAGACAAGACCTTAGTTTGATCGAATAAGCTATGATTACTTACATCAATTGCCAGCACTGACTTAGCACTATTCTGAGCACAATATATGTGATTAGCCCAAACGTATTTCTTGAATTTGGGTGTTAAGGTATCTGCAAGTTCATTGCATTGGTACTTCGGCAAAATTTTCACAATCCCATACTTCTTGAATATGAACAATTTATCCTCGGACGGTCTCCCAAACCCGAAAACTTTGATATCCGAATCAGGAGACGGAAGATCAGTACTATATGAGATTTGGACTGGATTAATTTTGATGTTCGGGACACTTGCCGGGTCACTAAGCTGCACAAAAATTTGAGTTAGAATGTGAATTAGACTTCATAATTGAAATTCAGAGCATTTTAGTTCTTCATATATTTGGACGTCATCATACTTCCAGTGATAAGAAATTCAAGGAATTCAGATTTTTCCGGGCTATCATCTGTGCACTATCTTTAACTAAGGCCTGGTATGGAGTACTGAGAATCCCTATGAAGTAGTACATATCTATACCTGGGCGTACTAGTATATTTTCGGACTGAGCGCATTAGCTCGTTTCGAGCACTAGAATAGACAATCTCTGTCCTAAGATTATACTCTAGTACCCTAAATGGCCTTGTAGGCGAAGTACGGATGTATTCTTATAGTCGCCCAGCTACAATCTAGCACATTGCGGGCGTCTGAGCAGCCTTGACGGCCGTGTAGACGGGTCCGCAATCATAGAGATATATGCTAGATTGTAGCTGGGTGACTAAAAAATCACATGCACCTCGTGCCACATCGCGGCTTTGCATGACTCGTGCTTCGTCATGAATATCCGAGATTGCAACACTTGGGTTCATAATCTACTAAACCCATAGGCGCCTGGTGGGTCCTGCAGGAACCATTAGCAATATGTTGAATTTCATACACCCATGTCAATATTTCATGCCTCTCGAGGTTCCATCATCTTGTTTCAGGCCATACCTAACTATTTTGTATTGTTCTTGAGGTCTATCAAGTGTCTCCAAGTTTTCAGACCACTTTCAGAAAATCGTTCTCTCGAATTTTCAAATTGAAAAAAATGACTCGTCACAGTACGAGCAGTATTCTACGGTTCTTGAGTTTTTGGTCGGGTTTGATTCAACGGTGTTTTTCAGTGATGTGAATAGTGTAAATATGTAGCACTCTTTTGACCAAGAATATTCGCCTAGAATATTCATGGAATAACCAAATTTGTGAGAAATCTCAACATGACGCTTTACATGACGAGACTAATAACTGACATTTGAGAATGTTTCATAAGATTCTGCGTGCTTTGCACAAAATCGGAACCACTCTGGAAGTGAATCAAATCAAAAAACAAAATATCTACCCGTTATTAGATAATCTCGCTTTCTATGGGTCAATGAAATGTTACATTTCATTACAAGGGTGTAAAAATTGGTTTACTTTCGTATATTGAAATACACTCTTTGATAAACTGCAAGTAAAATTTGACAAACTTTGTGCAAAGTACACTTTTATGCACAGTGTATCAATAACGAAGATTAATGTTCTCATTTGTAGTGTTACCATGAGATTTGATTGATTATTATCTATCAACTGTTGACAAACCACTCTTTGAGATTATCTGAAGAGTCATACTTACTTCGAGAATTGCTATATCACCTGATCGGGGTAAGACGATTGTTCCTTCACTCTTGGCTTGATTTACAAAATCGTTGAATGTCGTTTTCGATGCTATTTTCAACCTTTTCTTCATTCTATTTATAGGCCCAGCAGGAACACTCAAAAGTGCTCGCAAATTATTTAAGCTCCAACCTTCAAAGCAGCTTGCAGACGTTAGAAGTTGATTTTTTGATATGAGTGTACCGACACATACATGATCCTCTTTTCCACTATTCTGATGTATTCCCACAATCAGCAGTATGAAAGGGAATTTTTCCCCTCCTGATAAATTTGTTCCAGACAATGGTTCAGCATTCGAGAAATAGTTTAGACCACCTGCAATCAGATAAAATTTTAAAAACCTCGGAAAAATTTTCTCTCGAAAGCGGAATATAGCACATTGTCCAACAAGGGATCAAAAGAGAAAGAGCCCTCCTCAGGTGGATATTAGCGCTTGATGCGCAGCCGAAAGTGGTAAGGACCCGGAACGTATAATAGTCGTTTTCTTTCCTTCTCATTTGCGTATTTTACTTTTTACTATGAAGGAATGGAAAGTCGCGTCACTTACGCTTCACGAACCGGGAGTGAAACGCACCTTCATACGTCCATATACGCGTCTCGCAAGGAATAGTACATTACGCGTCGAGTGCTGGAAACATTTTTTCCTTCGGGAAACCGAGCTGGACGTGGGCGAAGGCAAAGTCCAGCTTGGTTTTCCCGAAGGAAAAATCTTTCCGCACGAGACGCGTATGCAGTTTTATACGTCTGTACGCAGAAACACGCTGTTTCTACGTATGGACGTATAAAAATTTTTCCCTTCGGGAAAACCAAGCCGGAAGTTGCGTGCGCCCACGTTCAGACCGGTTTCCCGAAGGAAAAAATATTTCCAGCACTCGATGCGTAATGTGTTATTTGGTCCTAGCAGTGATTTTTTTAGCATAGGGCGACTAAAGCGCCACTTTCACTCTCGTCTGCGAATATAAAATTGGCGTGTATTCGATGTAATGCAAAAATAGCATTCTTCCCTCGCTCGGCAGGCTGTTTTGAGGCACGGGAAATATTTTCCCTTCATTGCACTCGGGAACAAGCCATTCCCGTGCCCCAAAACAGCCTAGCCTCGCATCTTGAGTAATATCGAGAGTAATGTACTATTTTTATTTAATCATTTGAAGATGCTTCTTGAAGCACTCAAGGAGCTATTCAACTTCTACGTTGTCAAAGAAAAATTATTCATATTTATTATGCTTACATAATAGAAATGCTATCGATGTGGCCAAAATGGATATCAATATCTTTGACATGACTGACTCCACAATTTTTGACTGTTAGAAGAGGAACTATAGCAACTGAATGAGTTCTATACCATCTCGATCTCAATTCATTTATTTTGAATCCGTCGCGTCGATACGAATGTCTTTGACCCTTTGGAATATCTATCGAAAAACATCTTTTGTTTAATTCAGATGGTAGCTTCTGAGTAAATACGGTTTGGCATGATAAACAACACCAGGTTATATCAATGTCATTGCTCCAATTCAGGTAAGTGTGCTACTTGAACGACGGCTCGTGAGGTTCTGAACTTTATGTACTTATTGATTAGCTCATGACAAAGTTATTTTTCGTAACTCTCCATCTCAATTTGTAGGCCTACATACCTCCAGATTGAGTGTAAATCACTCTGTACCCTGTACAGAGAAAGAGTTGGGCTTTTGTCTCGGCTTTTGTTAACCGTTCACAATCTAAAATTCCATCCAAATACAGTTTCACTGCGACTCTCTACATATTATCTTTCTGCGTAACTGATCTCGCAAACCATGGTATGTCTTCGTGAAACCTTAATAAGTTGAATCTCAATGAATGTCATTCGTATCCCATGAAACAGATCATCTTAATCTGTCAGCCATGGCCAAAGTCAGTGATGACGTACAAAAGCAGCGTAAAGTCAATCCTTCACAGAACAATGATGTTCAAGTAACACCACTACCTAACTTAACGGTAACCTCAAACCGAAGATCGTGCCCAAAGACACTAATCCACATCTTAGGATGAACATTCATTTCACAGCGATATCCTTTTTCCTAGCACTAGCTTGAGGCAATAATGAAGGATAAATTGTCGTTTCTCTTTTCAACCCTGAATCTTCCTCTTCTGTAAGTATTCTGGCGAGTATTCTATGGGGTATAAGGTTATGTACACATTACATGTCTTGCACCAGTCTTGTCGGCAAGTGTATTCGGTATATATTGTCTTGATGGTTAGCGCTGGCGTAAGACCATCAGAAGATTAAGTGACTCGCAAATATTAGACGTGCCAAGTACCCCGGGGCGCGCCAAGATTTAGACGCCCACACCGCCGCGCCGCAGGAATTTACCCCCCGAGCTATTATACTTTGTTGTCCCAAACTCGCACGTTATATACTTACACCAGAGGATGAAAAACGACAAAAAGAGTGAACGAGAGGGTTGAAGATGCTGAAAGGGTGCAAGTTACAGAGGAAGAAGAGATGCGGTGGCGGTAGTGAACAACGACATACTCAAGAGTGTTAACTCTTGGTATACAATGAAATCTTTTGATGGGTAGATTTTCTGTCTTCTTGGGGGTCGTTGTTGTCATCAATATTAATAAGGGGGGAACTGTAAGACTAAGATCGTCATTAGTGAGAAATTATTCATTACCATCCATTACTCTACATTGTTTGTCATAATCGACCCGAAACAGATTACCTGATCGAGTGAAGTATAGGAGTTTGAGTCTTCATCGCTTAAAATGACAGAGCATCACAAGGCTTCATGACGAGCTTCATGATCATTTAATAACTTAATCGGGAAAAACCTGATGCGGGATTTCTAGGTTAGAATGATTATAATACCCATTTGGCTATAAGGGCTATGAGGTTGATTGTTCAGGTTTTGGGTAATCAGCTGGGAATCACGATCCAAATTCCATTGTTTATACATTTATCAAAATTCAAGTCAGAAAGATGATGGGGAGAATCTGAGAAGAAACGCGTAGACAGGGTACGAAAGGTAAGAAAATGATCAAAACAAAGGTGGATGGGCATGATTATTCTCAAACAAAGGAATCCTTGATGGGAATGCAAGAGCAGGAAAGTTATTTCATATCAGGGTGTAAACTCATTTGAAATTCATTTCAGTTCCCTAAAAGCTCCCCTTCGTCACAGTATCGAATATGATTTGTACACTTCGAGCATGTAAGTACGCGCCTTCAAGGCATCAATATTTTATCAGCAGAGTATATATAGAGAACTCCAGGCGTTACTCCTGAAACCATGGTTTCCGAAATAGACACCCTCATGACCCGATCAGAAATGTACTTCAGGTTACGATCCCGTCCGGATCAGTTTCAACGGATTTTCTCGTAGTGAACGGATCAGGTTTTTCGGTGTTTTGTGGACAGGTGAGGATCCCGTCGGGATCCGGTTACCCCTATGTACGTGTAGCGGCACCAAAACCGGAGGATACCCTGAGCTCGGATTTAACTTTGATGATTACGTGTATCGGAGTGTAAAGCACAATTGATGAGGTCGACATTGTATTCAAAAACAATGAATGCGATCTCAAGAGCCTGCATTGAAGTCTAAACAGAATTTATTGAAATTCTGAGGCTATAATTCGAAGAAATTCTGCAGACCTGCCTTCATCTCTCTCTCCTAACCTATACAGGACTGTCGTGCTGTTTACGCATGTTTACCCTCGCGCGTATGTGCCGCTCTGTTGTTTAGTTTATATATAAACTCACTTTTTCCAAAATTGTTATATTTTTTCCCTGACAAAGATTCTCCCGACTATAAATCTGCTTCGTATCGCGAACATTGACTTTTGATGCATGTTGTGGCGTTAACACACTCGCCGGTCTTATCCGTCATATTCATTATCCTCGATTGAGTAATCATCAATCATCTGATCCAAATTCACGTCACATACGCTCGAGTTCACGGTATAATTCAACCAATTTAATCGAGCTTCTTAGCTGTCAATAAATTATCGAGAGCAGAAGTTGATATTTACAGGATCTTGGTGTACGACACGGCAAATCAGTCTCTGCTCCGGATTCGTTCTGGTTTCCCATACCTAGGGGTAACCGGATCCTGACGGGATCCTCACCTGTCCACAAACCTGAGCTTAACCTGACGATAATCTTCAGGGTTCCCCTGCAAGAAACTGATCCGGACGGGATCTTGAATCCGGGTGCCTGACCCCGGGATCAGGACTCGGAATCTGAGAATGTCAATGAGTTAGACTCTGCCACTTTTCCAATAATCTTCAGTATCTATGATTAAACAATTCTAACATGATTCCATCTTTTTCTGTTTCAGATCTGTAATAAAAACTGCCACGGTGCTTCAGGAGTTTGAGGCCCAATAAAAAAATCATCGTCATCCACGAACCTGGTATTCGAAATGAGTGCTTGGCACGGAACATCTATAGCTCGCTTGAATGATGACTGTTTGCTTCATATTTTCGAGTTTGCTGGTATCCAAGACAAGCTGAAAATTGAATTGGTCTGTAAACGGTGGCAGAGAGTTTGTTCATCCGCATGGAAGAAAGTTCATTTATTTCATCCGTGTAGCGTTGAATTCGGATTTTCTGTGCCTGATGAAGATCCTGCGCCAGAGGCCCGATTTACAGTTTCCGCCGTGATCATCGATGTTCCAATTTGCCGTCGAGTTTTCAAGAATTGCCATCGTTACTTGAAGAAAATAAAACTTTCGAGAATAGAAATCCCAGAAATCACCACTCTAATGGATTTGTGGCATTATTGTTCCATGAACTCTTTCTATCGATGGACAATGGCAGGTACATAGGATGAACTCAAGGATTCACTGTTGGAATGTGAAAAGGTAGAAGAATTATGGCTCTGTCGATGTGTCGTCAATGTTGACGATGTTTTTTTGGGTAAATTGTTCGCCAAGAATAGAAATCTAAAAAAACTTGTTCTGATCGAGTTGAAATTAACTGGAGAGTGCTTTTCTCAATTGTCTTCAGATGTCTTGGAATCTCTTGTCCTTTTTGAATGTATCATCCTCAAACCAGAATATTTGAATGCAGCTATTTCTTCTGCAAGTAAGTTGCAAATACTCAGTTTGAAATGCGACGATAAAGACCCTTCTACTCGTGAAGCTGTACCTTCGCCGGCATCAAAGCGTAACTTGTTGGGAGTTGATGTGACTGGAGAATATAAGATTCAACATAGTCTTTTATTACCCATTTGCAGGTTGAAAAATCTCACAATTTTAAGCTTGTGACATTCTGAAGTGGATGACTTAATGTTCAATGCAATATCTCGGGCTTGTTTGAATCTAAAAGTACTGGATATTGAATTTTGTTGTAAAGTTACCAATGATGGACTCCAGCACACAAAATCTATGCCCAAGTTGAAATGCCTCAACATTAGCCTTAATTACGAACTCTCAGATCCTGGGCTTTTGACCATGAATAAAAATTTGGAAATCTTTCGCATGTCCGAGGTACAATTTTCAGAAAGAGCACTCTTGACAGTATTATGGGAGATGAAAAATCTCAAAGCACTAGATGTATCAGAATGTAGACAATTGACGAATAGATTTGTGAAATCTGTAGTGCAAGTAGTGAAACTTCGCAAAGAGAAAATTCCATTGAAAATCGGTCTTAGTGGCACGAGTGTGAATATTGATACGATAAAAAATGTATGCCCATTGGTAACGTTCGAAATGATCTTCATTGCAGATTATAAAAGTTACTGTTGAATTGAAGTGAGTCGAATGTAACCAGCAAAATATTCTAGATTATGTGAAATCATGCTACTAGCTTTAATATATGCCGATGAGACGAAATGCCTCCTCCACACTTTTTGACGAATTCAAAATCACTTCTTATTTATCAATAATTACTACATGTATTTTATTGAATACAATTGGATAATGAATAAAATGAATGTCATGAATTGAATGTTGTACACACATTTCTTCGTCTCACGCAGTTTGAAACTGTCGTCAAAAGATGACTCGTCGAGTAAAATCGTATGCAGTTCTAAACTTCTTTTCTCTCTGTATTGATTTCAATAATAAGGATATTGATAATACCTTATTGGATCACACCCATCCATGAGATTTGAGAACGTAGATAAAATCTGTTCCTGATTTTCATTTCGTTCTTCCATGTAATGCAACAGTCGCCATCTTCAACTTGGTCGCAGCTTAGTCGCAGCTTTTGATCAGAATCTAGCTCCTCCAAGACTTATTCTATCTTATCCCATAGACAGAATTCAACTGAGTGATTTGTGGTTTTTTGAGAACGAGTCCATGCAAGACCATGCAATGGATTCCACCCCAAACCTTGGATCACTTCAGCGATGAAATATATGATTCTATGGACAAAATAAAGAGACAGACGTTGCTCAGTCTCGCTTTGTTTCTAGGATTTCGAATTTTTTCGATCGGAGCCACACCGTGTCCTCTTTCGAAAAACTCGCGCTTTTGAATGGAAAAAGTTGATCTCTCGAAGCCAATCAACTTTCTCGCGAAGCTTGTTCAAGGCGATCAAATGGATAATATTGCATCGGAAAAATGCGAGATAGCGACTCAATTAATCGAGACCGAGTCTAAAATGGTATATTTTGCACCAAATTTATGAGCTTGTAGCTCGTTTCTGGGCGTACGGTTATCGGCCTGAATCGCAGGCGAGGGTCGAAAAAATCTCTTGGAAGCGGGAAGCCCTGTGGACGAGGTCTGAAAGAAAAAGTATAATTGCAAGAAGTACGTGGAGGAAGGTGGACCGAAAAAGGAAATTTATAAGTTCCTATTTCACCATGTTCGGGCGGCAAACCTTGTGTGTTCACATGCATATATGAAAAAAATTTCGGCACATGCCGAGAGACGAAATCTTCAGGATCGCCAAGAGACATGAAGTTTGGAATGCAAATGTGTGTAAAAGACCATTGTGATCAGGGGTCTCTTTATCGCACTTTTCTCCTTCAAATCGGTGTTCCCGTGGAGGCCATGTTTTAACTGACAAAGTTTCCGAGAACAAGGGGGCATGTGAGGAAAGATACTGATCCACGGTTTTGATGGCTACACTCGTTCTTTTTGACTGAATTTGGATGATTTGACTATTTCATATCTAACCTCAGGTACGTCATCGCTTCCGGAAACCACCGGAATTGTTCTTATAGGAGGTCAGAATGCCTACTCTCTCAACATGAATCAGATATTTTAGCTGATTTGCAGCTAACGTGGACGGATTTTCACTGGAAATCAGCTACAATAACTGAGAATCAGCTAAAATAGCTGATTTTCAGTCAAAATCCGTTTGTGTTAGCTGATTCATGTTGAGAGAGTAGCAATACACTCGGCAAAACATAGTTTACAACGCATGTTTGTCAGTTAGAGTGCAGCATCCACGAGAAACTTCATGTCTCTTGCCAAGCCGGAGAATTTCATCTCTCAGCATGTGCCAAAAACTATATTTATATGCGCATGTGATTATAAACAAGGTTCGCCACCCGAGCATAGAGAAATATAAATTCGAGAATTCTCATTTTTCGGACCACCTTCCTGTACGTATTTCTTGCAATCATACTCTTTCTCAAGTTATAAGATCTTTCGGCCACGTTGCAAACTTTAGCAACGTATAAAATCTTCAAAACCGGAGAGTTTGAAAGAAAATTTAGAAAACAGCTCTTCACTTCCTTCCAAGTCAGAAACTGAGAACCAGACAATCTCGAGCTCCTTACATTTCAACAAGTTCTCAGGAAATAATTCAGAAGAAAATAACTTGTGAATTTTATTATTTCTGTTTTTGACTGATTTTCATGAAAAAAAATTTTCAGACTCAGTCTCGATGAGTTGAGTCACTATCTCAGACCATTTCTATGCGATATCAACTATTTGATCGCCCTGAACAAGCTTCATCGCGAGAAAGTTGATTGGGTTCGGAATATCACGTTTTTTCGATTCAAAATCGCGAATTTTCCGAAAAAGGCCACGGCGTGGCTCCGATCGGAACAACTTAAAATACTTAAAACAAAGAAAGACCTGGCTAAACAAAAAAACACGCATCTCTTCATTCTGTCCTGATAATTATCCATGAATTGCTTATGGAGAAATTTGGTGACTCTTCGTTTTTTTTCGTATCCTTGAGGTTTTTTTAGGAAATTCTAAGAAGAGGTGAGTCATAGCATAAAATGCTGTGATTAGTTTTTAAAATGTTTTTGAGGAATAACAGTAGACGTAATGAGACCAATCGAGAAACTTAGGCTTTCTCAATGGTGTTGAAGGGAATTTAGATAATTAGCAGAAGGCGCGAGGTTTTCGTGAGAAACTTGAGCTTTTACCAGGCCTGGCTTTTACTAATGATATGTCAATCCCCTCGAGTTTTATGATCCATCTACCCACGTCATTTTGTAAGTCTTCAAAAAATCTATGAGAAAATATTCCTGACATTTTTTGCTATGACCCACCTTTTCTGAGTAATTACGAGAGACCCTCGAAGATGCGAAGAAAACGTTAAGTCGTCAAATTTCTCCATATATAAGCAAGACATGGGGAATTATCAATTTGACAACTAGGTACTCAAAAAAAGGAGCTGATCCGATTTCGCTTAAAATCAGGTTCTGCTCATGAAATTTTGTAGAAAAACATCCACTTCTCAGTTTCTTTTGACAATTTTGAAAAACTCATCCTCCTCAGAAGCGCACCGTGTGCATAAATCGTGAATTTTGTCCGGATGAGTACTAACTTTGAATTGAAATAAACTGCTTTAATCAGTCCAATCAGTTTCCAGGCTTCGAAATTTGAATTAATGTCAGTCGCATTGACTTTTGATTCACGAACTTGTGAAACCAACATCAGCGTTAGTGTTAGTTGGAATGGGATTTTTCAGGAACAAGCTAATTCATAAAAATTCTGATGAGAGATGATTTTTCACCCGTTTTTCAAAAAGAGAACCTACTTGGCCATCATTCTCGCGAGCACGTCTCCCATTGCGATTCTTCAACAATAATCCATCCCACTTTGAGCTATAGTGATTTAATTCAGAGCTTGCCATTCGAGTTGCCATTTTTACTTACTGGGTACCATTCTAAAGTATCAAAAGAACTAGTAAGCCAATTGATTCCAATTTATGATACGATGAGCTTCCAGAATGAACTTGACACTCGACTTGGGTGACACAACCCAATCCAGCTGAATCATATTACTAAATTGAAAAAATTTCAGTATTCCTGATATATACCACGCACTCACAGTAAGTACGGCGCAACGAATAAATCTAGGAATACTTTTGTCAAAACAACGATACCTTTCCCGATGCCCTTGGGTCTACAGCAGTTTTACAAAAAAATATAAAAGATGTTCAAAGAATCTATAAAATTTTGTCTTTCAAAGATTATTGTAATCGAAACTTTACGTCCATAATCGACACTCACAATTCAAATCTTTTCTACAGTACTAATCACTTACCCTCGATTTCAATGCAAATCATGCCAGTGTCAAAATCTCGCAGGAACTTGTAACTCTTCCCGAGGCCTTTGAAATTTTTTTTTTAAAGATATGTCTACGCTTCTTCACACCCGAGCTACGAGCAATCAAGCAAAAAGAAGCTCGTGCGTGTTACACTGAGAAAATAATTTGCCGGAATTGATTAGATATATTTAATCGTAAATGCCTTGAGTAGATTGAAAAAATATTTGTTCTCAGTGAATACAAGATTCTTTTTTCAGATGTATTCACTGGTGATTTTTTGATCTATTCACCCATGAATTAGGCCACAATGAATAAATTGTATTCGATTGAAATATATATTTATTCATGACTTGCAAATTCAGTCAGAGCTGATAATAGAACCTATTAATCGAGTTTATTCAGAACGAATATATCAAATTGAATAAATATAAGCTTGACAAGATGGGGGTTCTTGGGGGGGGGGGGGCGATCCCCTGATCCGTCAGTTGTTGAGCAGCATGCCGGGGAGTGGCCGTGGGATGGGATTGGGGAATGGTAGGTGGTTGCAGAATAGGAATTTGGTGATGCATTTTGAATGGTGAGAGCATTGCTCCTTAGGGTGCGTCCCCAAATGATGCATATGCATGCATATGCAGTGCACACTGCGCATATGCACTGCACATGTGCACATGTGCAGCTTATCGAAAATGGGCAAAAATTGAAGGGCTCGCATCAGAGAACTTCTGATATGAATCGGGTTTGATTTTTGCTGCGTTACCGGCTGATCCAAAGCAAATCTAGACGAGTTCCATCTGGTTTCAGCTAAAATTTGATGAGCTGCACTTGTGCACGTGTGCAGCTTATCAAATTTTGACCAAAACAAGGGAATTCGTGTCTAGATCTGCTTTGGACCAGCCGGTAACGCAGCAAGGACAAAACCCGATTCATATCAGAAGTTCTCTGATGCGAGTCTTTCAATTTTTGCTCAACTTCGATGAGCTGCACATGTGCACGGTGTGCAGTGCATATGCCCAGTGGGCACTGCATATGCATGCATATGAGTCATTCTTTTTAATATCGCCAGGTTTTGTGTCGGGGGGTCAGGGATTTCCCTGTAACTTTGGGTACATGTTGTATATGATAAAAGAAGATGGAAAGCACAGTTCTTAGGTCCCGAAAGTCATCCGCGCGAGTTTGGCGCCCTATTTTCGTTTTCAAAATTCGTGAAAAATTCGATTTTTCAACTTTTTGATTGATTTCTCACCAGTATGGAACCCAATAAAAAAATTATCCAAGACACATATTTCGACGTGAAATGAGCTGAATTTTACGAAAAAAATACTCTCAAATCCGTCAAAGATGAACATAACCTCAAAAAAGTGGTTTTTTTTCAGAAAAACCCAATTTTCAAGCCTTAGGCCCTATTTTATCTCAAATTTGTGATTTTCATCGGATTCCTCGTTAAATTTTACCGTCGAAAACCGTTTTTCAAAAATTGGGCTGAGGATGGGTTTGGCCACCATAATAATAACTTTAGTAGCAGGGTCGTAAAAATAGCGCTAAATTGTTCGTTTCGGGAGGGACACTTATTACACTGGACAACAAAATATTGGGTCAGAAGTAGCGCATTGATCAAACAATGACTTTTTTGTGTATTTTTTGACGTAGAAACCGAATCCGAAACCAGTTTTGCACCTAGACATCAGGAATTTTTTTAAACCGCGAAATACTGAGCTTCTAAAAAACTGCATTTTTAGCGTTTTTTGATGATTTTGTAGATACATGATTTTGATGGTGCAACCTTGCAGCGGGCTTTGAGCGTACCCGGACTATGATTTCTCACGTATTTTGACCTGCTAAACACGATGGAAGTTGTTTTAGAGGGCTAGCATGCGTTCGAAACAGAGGACAAGCTGATTTTTCGAGTTGCTATCAGGAGAGTTTGGACGATTTCGTGGTAAATCTCGAAGTGATCACGGAATTGATCAGAAACACCCTCTGCAATACCACGAGAACGCATTCTTCTTCTATTTGCACACACACTAAGGGAATGATGTTTGCAGTCGCCTAAAAGTAGATTAGTCGAATATACATGTATAATCCCGAAAAGAAATTTTTGATCTATTCCGAGATCTATTCCTCGGGTGAGTTCAAGCCTCCTCATATTGGATCAATGCTCGAGTTTTTGTACCTAGAAGCCACTCAAACTACTAGAACAATGTCATTTCGTTGCTAGGATACGGTATCAGAAGTCCCGGAGACCTAAACTCGTTTTAGGTCACGGAACATACCTTGACATACCATGAATATGTAATCAACCTAGTTACATCGTTTTTCGCCCTAAGCTAATGTGGGCACTCCAATGATTCTATTCCGGAGGCGAGTGAATAAGAACATCCAGCGTCAGATGTGCCACCTTGGGCTGTTTGCAAACGACTATCTACATGCACTCAGAAGTACATGAGACTAGGGAACTGCAAATTTGACTCATTACGAGAAAGCTTGAGCTTACCTCAGGAATAGATCAAAAGTTTCTTTTTGGGATTATACATGTATATTCAACTAATCTACTTTTAGGCGATTGCAAACATCATTCCCTTAGTGTGTGTGCAAATAGAAAAAGAATGCGTTCTCGTGGTATTGCAGAGGGTGTTTCTGATCAATTCCGTGATCACTTTGAGATTTATCACGAAATCGTCCAAACTCTCCTGATAGCAACTCGAAAAATCAGCTTGTCCTCTGTTTCGAACGCATGCTAGCCCTCTAAAACAACTTCCATCGTGTTTAGCAGGTCAAAATATGTGAGAAATCATAGTCCGGGTACGCTCAAAGCCCGCTGCAAGGTTGCACCATCAAAATCATGTATCTACAAAATCATCAAAAAACGCTAAAAATGCAGTTTTTTAGAAGCTCAGTATTTCGCGGTTTAAAAAAATTCCTGATGTCTAGGTGCAAAACTATGGTTTCGGATTCGGTTTCTACGTCAAAAAATACACAAAAAAGTCATTGTTTGATCAATGCGCTACTTCTGACCCAATATTTTGTTGTCCAGTGTAATAAGTGTCCCTCCCGAAACGAACAATTTAGCGCTATTTTTACGGTCCTGCTACTAAAGTTATTATTATGGTGGCCAAACCCATCCTCAGCCCAATTTTTGAAAAACGGTTTTCGACGTAAAATTTAACGAGGAATCCGATGAAAATCACAAATTTGAGATAAAATAGGGCCTAAGGCTTGAAAATTGGGTTTTTCTGAAAAAAAACACTTTTTTGAGGTTATGTTCATCTTTGACGGATTTGAGAGTATTTTTTCGTAAAATTCAGCTCATTTCACGTCGAAATATGTGTCTTGGATAATTTTTTTATTGGGTTCCATACTGGTGAGAAATCAATCAAAAAGTTGAAAAATCGAATTTTTCACGAATTTTGAAAACGAAAATAGGGCGCCAAACTCGCGCGGATGACTTTCGGGACCTAAGAACTGTGCTTTCCATTTTCTTTTATCATATACAACATGTACCCAAAGTTACAGGGAAATCCCTGACCCCCCGACACAAAACCTGGCGATATTAAAAAGAATGACTCATATGCATCATTTGGGGACGCACCCTTACACGCGACTGCACGACACACTTATACATACATTTCAACGCGAAGATAATTTTTTCAAGCTATGGTACATAACTGGTTGCCCGACACTGTTCTGAAGTCACCGCAAGATTTCAAGAATTCACAATATTAACGAATATTCAAGAGAAGTTTAAATCGGGGTTGGAGTCGACCGTGCAGGCGGGTCACGGACTATCCACGGGCCACGGAAATAGGGTCGAGGTTGGATAGGGCTTCGCCGTTGGCTTAGACGCACGTTTACTTGTGTCCGGAGTTCCGTTGAGGACGGTAAATTTCTAGCCTACCGTGATTACTATGTTCATCACGTGAGGCAATTATAGGTCACGTGAGGCAATTGATGGTCACGTGCCCTAATTACGCATCACGTGACCCAATAAGACGTCACGCGACATAACTCGTGACATAATTACGCATCACGTGATGCATATCCTAGTCACAAAGCCTACATTATGATTGCAATTTAACGAGCCTAACCGTTTCACTCAGTTTACGTGGCGGTCCGTGGTTGTGACTAGGAGAGTAGTCACAAGCCATGGCCGTCGGCGTGCACAACCGAAGCACAATACAACTAGAACTTATTTCAAAACAGGAATTTGTAAAAAATTAAGAACTATCGTGATCGTGAGGACACAATTCTTTAAATAACAAAAGTGTGTGGTGGTAGCGAGACCACGCGCACGTCAAGCTACTTAATGATGATTCTAACTACAGTTCCAAAACAATAATCAGCTGGAGCCCTGGAGCTCGGGAAACCCATCACAGGTTTACTAACATGAAGGTTTATTAACAGGTTATGGGATTCGTGCATGAATTTTCTAGCAATGAAACTATCGGAGAAAATTACTTTAAGACGCGATGCCGCTTCCTGTGAATGCAAGGGATCGGATTTGTGATAATCGACTCCAAGAATTCAAAAAGCGGAAGCTCAGAAAACCTGTTAGTAAGCGAGCAGTCAACGTCGAGGCCAACATGTAGAATCACGCTTGTACACTTATGGCAACAACGAATACTTTTCAGAATACCGCGAAGAAATTGCCGCCTCATTACTTATGGGGTTAGGGTTGATTAGGCAAGTTCTTCCATGTGTTCTGGAGATAATTCATTGATGCCAAATGCATGTACATTGTCCAGCGGACGCCACAGAATGGAATAACTTCGTAACCTTGCTTCCGAGTTGCTTCACTGTAAGAAATCTCACCTAGACTGATATTACAGGAAAAGAACACTCATGTTCTCGCATGTTTGCTCCTGTGGGCCATGATTTTCCTGATATACTAACCATGAATATTAGCGTTGCCTGCAAACGATGTCAAAAACCTCAAGCGTCCCAGAAAGAGACGCTTCTCTGGGTTCAATGGCGTCCATTTTGGACGCCAAGCGCATCGGTTCAATATATGGAATTTTCGAATGTACACTTGTGATATGAATCCTAGTCACAAGCCATCCACGGGTCTCTTAGCCTGTATAAAAGCCTCGCCCCGGATGCCCCGGACTCAGTAGTTGCTTGGATTCGAAACCTGATGCCACGTCGCTCTTGATCGCCGACAATCTGCACCTGGGGGACTTTCGCCCAGCATCAGACGCTCGTCAAAGTGAACGCTCGGTGCCGCCATATTGCTGCCGTCGAGCCACGCCAGACGCCACAGTGTACTGCAGTGCTATATATACAGAACAGACCGGCTGGCTTTCTGCCTAGGCAATTGCCTTCTCGAAAGGTGCGACGGTGTTCGAGCAACCAAGCAGCTGTTAGCGAAAGGAAGGCGTCGCTCGAGGCGTCGTCGCTTGGCTGCGGAATTCGCCTCCTTTATCCAGGTAGGGTCTCTAATACAACATTTGTACCAGGTTTGTTACGAGAGTTGTTTCATGTCTTTCTCTGTATTTGACATAATATTTACCTCGACATTTACTTGCAACGCATTGTTTTTTTTATCTACAAAGCGATTTGAAAAATGAAAATTTGTGGGAGATACTCGAAAATTTTTCTTCAACATTTTGAACCAATTTTTGTATTCCAAAAAATGGTCAGTCAAACAGTCCTGCGATTCCAAAAAAGTTTTCTGAGACTCAAACTGTGGGTTTACTAACTCCACCCTTCTTCATGTGTTTCATATATTATTCTCCTTCTGACAAATTGCGATGAGATTCTTTCAATTATCAAAATTGCTTGGATCGACATATGAAAATGAAGGGAGATACTGGGACGGGTGTCATCAGTGCACCTATTATGACGAATGCGAGTGAAACAATAAATGATAAAGATGCAATCTTTTTTTCATAACTACTTGTTTTTGCTCGTAAGCAACCCGTTACTTCTAGAAAATGAAGGTCAAGTTACCTCCGGGAAAAATTTCTCCGTGCATTTGATAATCAATTTGATTTTACCCCTTCTATTTTAATATTTCTTTTTTCAAGGAATAGATTGCGCTAGAACCTTTGTAGCTCATTAGACACGCTAATATGCGTTCGAAAGTGGAGGAAATAGGTCTCTTCGAGGTCGATTCGAACGTTTTATAAGGGCTCGTGCTATAAGGCCAACGTATAGAATGTTCCGTATAAGTCACCCTTCGAGCTTTTTTTTAAAAGACCAATATCTCTGAACCCAGGATTAAACATTACCAATTTTTGCTTATTGTTAATTTGGTAATACATGTTATAGCATTACATGAATATGCGGTAATGCAGCGTGCCATCACACATTTCTTTCTCTTTCTTTGTAACTATTAGGCGCGCTACCTCGCGCTCTACAATTTTGTATTCGTTATACACACTGTACAATGCCTTATGCCATTACAAATTTTTCACCACAACCTCGCTTATATAAACTCGGGTAATCGAGATGTGAAATTTCAACAAGCCATATCATGATCAGTCCTACACGAAATTTGGACCAGCCTGTAATCAACTGTGAGTCATTTAGGCGAAAACATTGAAGGCGGATGCACGTGGGGTTTTCCTGAGGGATATTTTGTACGACAAATCTTGCATAAAAATTTTTTCAATTCTTTTTTGACCACTTGATTCGATCTTCACGCAAATGAGATCCAATCCATCCGATTCTGCACGCCAAAACCTATCAAATGGTATCCCTGTACATTCCACCCGTGATGTGCACCACTCCCGGTAAATTATTTTCAATCACTTTTTGTATATGTCCGTATACAGTCCCTACCATAAAAAATGAAACGCGTAGGGTCTCACTCAAAGAGTGATATTTCCAATTTGATTGGTCGGGCGGGAACTCTGAAAGAAGTTTTTTGAGAATCACAAAAAAATCTATTAATTCATGGGATTTGGTAATTTTTTACGTGCTTTTTGAGTGCCTATACACGCGGTTGAATCAGAAAAAATTCTCCTTCAATCAATTACCTACAATTTTGACGGGAGTGATCTGATCCCAAAAATAGTGACAGGATCTTGTAGATCGTTCAAAAATCCAAAAATTACTCGAAAAATTTGGTCCTCTGTAAAATTTCTGTACAACCCTTCCTGTCTGACTTACGAGCTCCGAAAGAAAACTTTGTATTAACATAGGGTGCTTATGGAGATACCGAGCCTGGCACCTGTTTGATTTTCTCTCGCTCTATTCTGGGCCAAAATTGGGTTGAAAAAAATATCATGGCACATGATTTCGACGTAAAATGATCTCATCTTTCAGAATATTCCATCGGGTTTTGTCTCAAATGTGACCTATACGAGCAAAACACGAAATTTATCAATTTTCACATCAAACTTCGAGAAATCGTTGCTACCTCAAATCTTAGACAAAATCTGATGAAATATTCTGAAAGATGAGATCATTTCGCGTCGAAATCATGTGTCATGATATTTTTTTTAACCCAATTTTGCCCCAGAATAGAGCGAGAGAAAATTAAACAGGTGCCAGGCTTGGTATCTCCAGAAGCACCCTATGTTAATAAAAAGTTTTTTTCAGAGCTCGTAAGTCAGATGGGAAGGGTCGTACGAAAATTTCACAGAGGACCGAATTTCTAGATTTTTGAACGATCTACAAGATCCTGTAAGTTACAAGATCCTGTGAGTATTTTTGTGATCGGATCACTCCCGTCAAAATTGTAGGTGGTTATTGAAAGAGAATTTTCTCTGATTTTCAACCACTTGTGCGGGCGCTTGAAAGGCACATGAAAAATTATCAAAACCCATGAATCGGTAGATATTTTGTGCTCTTCAAAACCCTTTTCCAGAATTTCCCTACGACCAATCAAATTGGAAATATCACTGTTTGAGCGAGACCCTACGTGTTTCATTATTTATGGTAGGGGCTGTATGTGTGGCACGTAGGGACAGGGACGTACCCAGGGACGCCCTTATTTTCAGCTGGGTATGACTGACGGGAAGGTTGGATGACCGAGGCTCACAACCAAAAATGATCATAATTGGAGGCTAGAGTGATGATCAAGCTGCTAAAATGAGGTAATTTCTGTAAAATCAAGATTACATTTGCTTCCCTCCCTGGCTGATGGTTGTAAACTACAGGTTTTGGCCGAGTTTCCATCACATTTTGGTGAGGAGAAGTCCAGTAATCAACAATTTTATCATTTGCTACTCAGGGTCGACTGCTTTCTACCACGAAAGGTCGATTTGCGAACAACAAACACTACGCGTAAACATGGTTTGCTCCGGACGACATGGTCAGATTGTTCACTGATTGAAAGTTGGCCTTTAACAGGTAAAAGCCAATGATCTTAGCATAATGATGTATGAAACGGATGACTCTTCACGCGCGAAAATTTTCTCAGAACTAGGTCAATCAACCACGGAGTGAAGCAAGTGTTGTTTTGGAGGTCTTAAATTTCTATAGAAATCACCCCATTCAACAGATTTAACTACTCTGGCTTCCAATCTTCATCATATTGGGTTGCTAGTCACACTTATCAAACTCTCCCCCGTGTTATAATTTTGGGATGATTTGTTCTTCACTAGGGAAAACTCAATTTCTGACAAGTAAACATGCCGACGACCTAACCCTCCGGGGCATGAAAGCTCGATGCACGAATGTACGAATGCACAAATGCACGTGCAGTGGGCTTTAACAACTCTGTTCTCAAGTATCATACACAATATTGTCCCATTTTTTTCAGAGCATTTATTTAACCAACGGTGTCTGAGTTGAAATATGTGATTATAACTTTCAAAAAGCTGGAAAACCACGCCAACATTCCACAGAATTTTTTTCCTGAAAATGTATCGCACGTGTAAAATTTTCTTCTAAATATCTCAAGTCCCAATTTCTTTGACAAGGTTCAACGAAATCATCGAGAAAAATTCCTGAATCTTCACCTTTCTCACTGCCAAAACAGTGATACGTGCTCGGATGTTTTCACAAAAATCTTATCAGTAAATCGAAATTTTGACGTCAGATATCAAAATTGACAACTCAGTACTGCTCTTCTAGAATTCGACGATTCTCAAAATTCCAAACAAATGGGCTCCGTGAGTTGCTGCGAGCCATCAAAACAGATCGGCAACGACACGTGCCTTTGAGTGCGGATGAAATCTTGTATCTTGTAGCAAACTACTTGGTTGGTAATTCAATAGTTCAATCTTCATTTTTCATTACGAAATTTTGAATCGCAATGTGTCCACATTTAAACTTGGAACTGCTGGGCTGTCACATCAGACAGTTAGTTTGTGACTCGGTTTGTGATCCGTTTGAGGAATTGTAAACTTTTTCAAGACTAATCGATGGACCCAATGTAGAAAAAATGACCTGAAAAGGTAATGACTCTTAAACTGTGTGGCTTCGAAATCTTAACCCCTCTCAAGAAAGACTTCGAATACTTGCTGTTTTTTGGTCATATAAAAGCACCGGAGATTCATTCAGGTATAGCCCACAAGGTCCGAGGAACACGAAAATTCATTCACCTGCTCAGAGTGAGAATTTATGAAAGTCTAAAATCTATATAATATGGAACCTGATAAACTTTGCCTGCTGGCTAGTCACATAATGTCATGCTCCTGATCTAGAAAACTCATATCGACGTATCAGACATTCACATAGATGAATTTCTTTTATCAAAAATGTTTTCATTTTCGAGTCAAATGCACATTTTTCTGTTCAAACATTCACACTTATGACTCGGACTCTGAGAATGTCGATGAGTTGGGCGTTGCCCTTTTTTTGAATAATGTTAAAAGACAGTAATTTTACAGAGAATCTTACCATTCGACCTAACTCTAACTGAATAGGCATTTTTTTGGTTGGTTTCAGGTTCATAACAGAAACTGCCACGGCACATCAGGAGCTTGACGCTGAATTCAAAGAATCGTTATCATCCAAGATTCTAGAATCCAAATGAGTGCTCGGGACGGAACACCTATAGCTTACTTAAATGATGATTGTTTGCTTCATATTTTCGAGTTTACTAGTATTCAAGACAAACTTAATATTGAATTGGTCTGTAAACGGTGGCAGAGAGTTTGTGAATCCGCATGGAAGAAAGTTAACATATTTCATCCTTGTAGCGACGAATTCGGATTTTCTGTGCCTGAAAACGATCTTGGGCCAGAGGCTCATTGGGTGCTTCCTGCAGTGATCATCGATGTTCCTATTTGCCAGCGAGTTTTTGAGAACTGCCATCATCATTTGAAGAAAATTAGTCTGTCTAGAATAGAAAACCTAGAAATCACCACACTCATGGATGTTTGGCATTATTGTTCCATGAATAACTTCTATGAATGGACAAGGGCAGGTACATTAGATGAACTTAAGAATTTATTATTGGAATGTGAAAAGGTAGAAGAACTATGGCTCTGTCGGTGTGTCGTCAATGTTGACGATGTTTTTTTGGGTAAATTGTTCGCCAAGAATAGAAATCTAAAAAAACTTGTTCTGATCGAGTTGAAATTAACTGGAGAGTGCTTTTCTCAATTGTCTTCAGATGTCTTGGAATCTCTTGTCCTTTTTGAATGTATCATATCTCAACCAGAATATTTGAATGCAACTATTTCTTCTGCAAGTAAGTTGCAAATACTCAGTTTGAACTGCAATGGTAAAGATCCCTTTACTCACGAAACCGTGACTTCACCGACATCCGAGCATAATTTGTTGGGAATGAATGACACGGGGGAATATGACATTCGAAACAGTCTTCTGTTACCTATCTGCAAGTTGAAGAATCTCACAATTTTAAGCTTGCGACATTCTGAAGTGGATGACTTGATGTTGGAAACAATATCTCTGGCTTGTTTGAATGTGAAAGTACTGGATATTGAACTTTGCGGAGAAGTTACTAATGACGGCCTCCAGTACACACAATCCATGCCTAAATTGAAATGCCTCAACATTAGTCTTAACGAGGAACTCTCAGATGCTGGGCTTTTAACCGTAAATAAAAATTTAGAGATCTTTCGAATGTCTCAGGCAAATATTTCAGAAAGAGCTCTGCTGACATTATTATGGGAGATGAAAAATCTCAAAGCACTAGACGTGTCGAACTGTTTACAATTGTCAAATAGATTTGTAGAACTCGCAATACAAATAGTCAAACTTCGCAAAGAGAAGATTCCATTAAAAATCGGGCTCAGTGGCCCGAATGTGAATATTGATACAGTGAAAAATGTATGTCCATTGATACAGCTAAGTACGTGGTTTACAGTAGACTATCAGATATACTGCTCAGCTTAAGCAAGTTGAATGTAACTAGCACAATATTTTATAGAATATGAAATCATACCCTTTAGCTCTATGTAAAGACCAGATTCAAATATAGGTAAGCAAATGAGATGAAATATGTAATGCCACATCAACACTTTTTGACGAGACCAGAATCAGTTCTTGACTATCAATGATAACTATGTATTTTATTGAATACAATGAGATAATAAATAAAACGAATGTCACGGAATTTATCCTGGAGATCCATTTCTTCGTCTCTATGGGTTCAAAATCGTCGCCAAAAGATGAATTATTGACGAGTAAAATTGTATGTTACTGGAAAATTAAATTTGCCAAATAATCCAGGATTTTAATTTTCCGATTGGGTCCTCGCGAGCATGCGGACGCTGCCGTGCAATCCGGGAATTATATTTCATTTGCAATTCAAAATTTCGATGATAGAAAGTTTGAGACGATTTGCGCACTCCTTATTATCATCTGAATTGAGGTGGACAACTCGTTCTTTGTCATCAATCACAAGAGTATCGGAGATAAACAAGAATAACTCACCCGGGGGTAGTTCTTGACGTATAAAACAGATACATTTTCGTTCACAAAAATCTCAAAATCTTTTTCAATTTGGGCTACACGGCGAGTTATCCAGGACAAGCTAGATGATGATAAAGCTTGGATAACTCGTTGATTAGCCTGAATTGGAAAAGGTTTTGAGGTTTTCATGAACAAAGTTTAGTGTGCACGGCGACCGCATCGCTTCAAGGGACATATTTGGACTAGAGTTCCCGCCATGATGCCTGACTCTAATCGAGCCCCAATCTGCTTCACATGGATTTCGTTGTAAAACTAAACAGGTAATCCACAAACGTCAATTTTGAGTTCAAATTGGTTTTTAGAGCGAAAAGATCAGAGTCTTTCAGTAAGTGACTTTTTGAGGTCATATTGACCTTTTGCTTTCTCAAAGAGAAATGGTTGTATTTGTGTCAAATGATTTTTCTAATTTTTTTTTATCAAATTGATTCTTTATTCTGAAGGTCGTCACATAAACAGATTTGGTTCTCACTATTTTGTTCTCCTCGCCGATAGCTTTCGATTGTAGGTCATGCTTTTCCACGACGATCACTTCCGGCCTTCTAAAATTCATTTTTGTCGGTCATTGTCCGCGCGCGCATGTGCGTGTTTTTTTCGTGTTCACACGTTCTCCACAACCCTTCAATTGATCTTGCAGAAAAAAATATATGGGTAGTGCATGATTACCCAAAGACGTGCTAATGTCAAAAATTTTCGAGAAATCGATTATCTTATGTACAAATACTTTCGTCCTTATTTTTCATTCAAAACTTTGGGTCGCCTAAACAATCATTCTCTGTCGATTCTCCGTGATTTCGTTAATGCGGATCTACTATAAACACGAGCGGATCTTCTTCTTATATTCATTTTAACCAAATCCCATACCAACCAGTCGATTGATCATGGCAAAATGGACTTTTCGTCATCTTACCCTGAATTTTTCAGATAGTCTTTTCAGAGAATATTTTCAAAAAACCAAAGAAATTTTCGAAAAATTTAATATGTTTTATTTCTCAAGACGCTTACATCGAAAACGGTTCAATATATTGTGCTGTGAATCTTTTCAGCACATCTTTAGGCATTCATCATGACTCATCTACCATCCATATGAATTTCAGAAAGATTGATCGAAAAGTTGAGTAGAAAGCGTAAAGGAAAAAAATCACCACATACATGAATACATGAACTGCCCTTACAAGTAAGCATCCATCTTAACCATCGATAAGCTCCATGAAAAAGTGTTTCTTACAATCAAAAGACTTTGACGAGGGAAACAAAATGATGGAAACTGAATTCCTCTGATTGAAGATTTTTTCAACAAAAAGTTGATTTCAGACCAAAATTTCCTGACTATTCCTTCATAAATCCGATTTCCCAAGAATATCTTTGCGAAAAACTGCTTACAAACACTGTAAGTGATCCGCGAGAGCACCCGTGCACGAGAGTATACAATATTTCCCATTCTTTATCGAATGTTTGATATGGGATTTCGTGAATTATTTCGAATTTCTCGTTATTCGGATACAACATGTGTTAGTACTCTGCTATCAGAAAGCATCATGCTAACCTTGTCCAACAGCGTATTTTAAACTTGAAAGTATCTATTTTCTGTAATTCAGCTCTTTCCACGTCAAAATACGCGCTTTGATGGAATTTTCCACCGGGTCTTATACCCCGGCGAGAAATCAACCAAGAATAAATAACCCGGATTTTCCAGGAATTTTGAAAATTAAAATAGCGCCAAATTTGCAAAGATGACTTTTGGGACCGAAGACCAGTGCTTTTTATCTTCTTTCATCATGATATATACAACATGACTAAAGTTACAGAAACATCCTGACCACCGACCAAAACCTGCTGAGACTAAGAAGAGTGATCCATAGAGTCATGAGTCAAATATTAAATTTCATCCCTTTGCTCGCCGTTTTGTCAGGGATATATTAGTTCTACCGCGATATAAAGTGATTAAAAAGTGAGTCCTAGGAACGGGTTCAAACTCTCCTACTACAATGAACTGATCAAAGTCTGGATTGAAGCATTTGATACGATTGTATTGAGTTTCAACATTTGTTGAACCTCTTCAGATTTTCTACATTGCATCAACCCAGCACAAAAAAGTAAGGATGTGATTCGTAAGACTACTCGATTTAATGTATAATTGAAGCAGATTACTCGAAGGCCATTTTCAAAGAGCTCCATCGAGATTACTTTCAGGCAGAGATTCCATTCAATTTTTTTCTGTATGCTACGGATTGTCAAATTTATCGAAAACCTAGGAATGAAATCTCGAAAGTCTTCCCGTAAGGAATCAACTCATCGTAGGACTGGAGAGGAAAGAAGGGAACCTCTAGTGATAAATACATATTGACGCGAGCACTCGAAATTCATCTGAAAATTTATCAAGAAAATTCATCTGCACATCGAACGGTAGAGTCACACGCTCACTCTTTTGAAACCTGCATTCTCCTTGATCACCGCAAACATATAATTCATCCACATCAAAAAATCAAACGGCTAGCGGAGTTTATACGTTCACTCGCCGGACAAAATATCTGCATAAGCTACTTAGTGATTTTAATTTTTTAGGACGGCACGGCCCATCCCACTTCATGCATACTTAGGGAACGCGGAAAATGAAAAAAAACGCATGACAGTGCCAACCCAGAAAGTGAAAATAACAAAACCCTTTGCGCAGATATTTTGTCCAGCGAGTGTACGGTCCCGCGACGTACACTCAGGAACAAGGTGATCCGTGAACTGCAATTAGGATGACGGTCAGCGGCCGTTCGAGATCTTGCGTCTTACTCTCACTCCATAGACAATAGTATGAATGCGAGTGAGATGCGAGATCTCGAGAACGGCCACTGACCGTCACAACCAATGCAGTTAACCTTTTTCCGGATCATACAATATCCATGTCAGCTTTCGTACGCTGCTTGGGCGTACACTCCAGCATTCACAAAATCTGTAACTAAGAAACTCCATCACACCGACGGGAATGAAACGCCTAACTATGCCTTCGGCCGCCGCACATACGTGGCATGCCAAAAATCTATACTTGACACGAAAAGACCCATAAATTATACAGAGCGATACGCGTACGCCGTTCCGACGTACGCTTTGTATATTTACAAACTGTGTGCACTCTTCAGGCGTACAAAAAGAGACTCTGTTACTGAAAAGCCCCATTTCAGCGGGATTGTATAACGTTCAACCGCCTTTGCGCAGCAGGTCGTGAGTCAAGCTCATTGGAACTTGTCGTACGGTCCTCGAGCGTTACATTTCCACAAATGCTCGTCTAGGTCTCACAAAACGTACGCTTCTCAAGCGTACGCACCCGGGTATACCCGGGTATATAAGACTGTGCTTCTGAAGCCCAGGATCAGTCGTCTCCAGCTCGCCGTTGCGACGTTGTCTCCACGACACTCAGCCCAGTGTTGGTCACGCTGCTCCGATTCTCTGACGTAACTCCTAGTGCCGCCAGGAACGTCGACACCGCGAAGCAGTGGAAACTTACAGATTCAAACTTTGTGTTTTTCGTATACTTTGGTGCCTGTCGGGTGCCTGTGTCGTGTTTGTGTGTACATACTGTGTGTGAATTCACTGGCCTTCGACAACTGCACTCTCAACCTCATCATCCTAAGCATCATCCTCCTCAACGTCTGAAAACCAGACGAGTGACACACAGAGGGCACCACCAAGCACTCTGTCACACCAACTCATCCCGCCTCGGCTACGTGGTGCCACATCAGCTCGACTTTACAACCCGTTTCGTCAATATTCTAACTCTATTCAGTGAGTGAAAATTTCTCATGAAACTGCACCCGAAATATCGAGCGAAATACTTCCCAAAGTGTCATCTACACGATTGTATAATTTATGTTCGAGACATTCGTTTATCCAGCGGTGTATCTGAAACGGAATAAGGGATTATATCTTCCGGAAAGCTGAAAAATTACGTCGTTGGGACTCATTTTTTCTAATCTTTCTTTCTAATTTTTTCTCTCTTAAAATCATAATTCTCGGAAGGAATATTCCTCTAAACCCTCTTTTTCTAATAACATGTTTTCTGAATCCATTTTTTCTAATAATGTTCTTTTAATGACCATTTTTACTAAAAAAGTGAAGATTACTAACAAAACCGAGCATCGTGATATTACATGCAAATTGTTATTTTTTGGGCGTTGCAATTCTACGGTGACCCGTGACGATCGACTCTCTTTCAGTCACCGTGATTTTATGTATGAGCTGGATACGATTTAATAAAGGGGTGGCTTATCTCGTGAACGTTTCCCAAATCGTACAAAAATCCATTCATTTTGAGGAAATCATCACTCCTGACAATACCAAACGAGCTTTCATGTTTTGTGATCTTAGCAGTTATACAATTTTTTTTGAGTTTATGATTTTAATGGTGAAAAGTTTGATCCGAAATAGATCACCTCGGAAATTTAGGACAGCCAATAGAATAAGATGATGACTGAAGCGATGCACTTGCTTTGTTTCAGTTTCTCCTCATCAGTTGGAGACGCGATGGGAAATATTTTCAGAAATTGTATTAACTAGATGAGAACGGATTTAGGAAAGATTATTAGGAAAAGAGGATTTAGACAACTATACTTTTATAAAATCGAGATTTTAGAATAAGTGGATTAAGAAGGCTGGATCAGAAAAAAACGTACCCCAACCAACTATATTCACTTCACACAATAGAATATTCAAAGATGTATCGCACGTGTGGAATTCTGTTCTGATTATTGCAAGACACAATACTTCTGACGAAGGTCCAACAGATTACCACGCTCTCGCCGTCGCAGAAACAGTGTAATGAACGTCAAGAATCTCATCAGTGAATCAAAATTTTGACGTCATTTACCAATATTGAAAGCTCAATGATAGTCTTCTAGGATATAAGTCCCTCGTTTTACGCGAATTCGTTTTACGCGCGGTTGGTTGGTTTGCGTTACGCCCTCGTTCTACGCAAAAAATGAGTCTAAATTTACGCGATTTTGTTTCTCGAGACGACAAAATTTCTTTACAACTTTTGAAAACTAACCCCATCATACAATCCAGCCAAACTTGTGTAGTTTTTCCGTTTTTCTGTCCATCTCCAATTTGAGTCGCGAATCGAATGTTTTGACAAGCTAGAGAGATAAAAGTGAACTAGTTTTCGACTGCTCAAGTAACCTATCAGCGAATTTTATTTCGTTGACAAACAGGTACTTTACATCAACCTAAATTCTTAGTTGCAGAATTCTTCACAATAGAATTTTATTTCCAGAACGGTTCAACTAGTGGTTGGATTGAAATTTCAATCAGATGGTTGGGCATAATTCAACCAATTGCTTACAGTGTTTGTACAGACTATATACTCATTTTTAGAGGGACGTCTTCATTTTGAAACTACACTTTTGCTTATTATCGCTCTGCATATCATCAATTCCCAGGCTCAAGAAACGTAACCCAGCGTTTCTCACTAGGACAACAAGGTCTCATTCTATGCGGTCTTACTTAACGCGGTACTCTTTCGGAACCGAACCTTCGCGTAAAACGAGTGACTCCTGTACTTGACGGCTCTCAAAAATTCAAACAAAAAGTTCGGGTGGATTCTTGTGAGTCGTCAAAATAGATCGGTATAATGATTCGTGCGTTTGAGCGTAGAAAATCTTGTAGCAAACTACTTGACTGGTACTGAAATGATTGATACATTGTCTCGATCATTCTTCATTTCTTATCATGATTCCTTCCATTGCGATGTACGTACTATAATCATGTTCTGATATGAAGTCTGCACTGCTAGCTCGTCACAATATGTGTGACAGTACTTTCATCATCGAATGGATGATTCTTACTTCGAATTTGCAGAAGTTTCTTTAATAATCAAACTTTGGCATCATCCTGAGGGACTTTGGAATTCTTCTCAGACTAATTGATGGTACCCAAACTAAAAAAAATACCTGAGAAAAATGTTTCTCAAACTGTGCGTCTTATACTTGCTGTTTTTTAATGATCAAGGGCCTCGGAAATTGATCATGGCGGTCTACAAAGTTCGAAGAAGACAGAATTCTATTCAGCCGCAAAGAGTGAGACTTTATGGAATTCAAAATTCTATATGTACTTGACCCGTACCTGCTGCTTTGTTTTGAATAAATAATGGTCATGTTTCATTCCCTCCCGACCTCATACTTCTGACCTTGAAAACTTATCTCGATGTATCAGACATTTGCATGGGCATTTTTTATATGCCAGAAATATTTATATCCATAGCAAAGATGTGGGCAGTTCAAACGTTGAATTCAAACGTACACTTCCCTGCTCACATATACACACGTACGATCCGGAATCTGAGAATGTCATTGAGTTAGATTCTGTCACTTTCTCAATAATCTTGATTATCTATAATTAGACAATTCTATCATGATTCCATCTCTTTCTGTTTCAGGTCCATAACAAAAACTGCCACAGTGCTTCAGGAGTTCGAGGCCTAATATAAAAAATCATCGTCATCCAAGATCCTGGAATCCAAAATGAGTGCCCGGGACGAAACATCTATAGCTTACTTGAATGATGATTGTTTGCTTCATATTTTTGAGTTTACTAGTATTCAAGACAAACTTAACATTGAATTGGTCTGTAAACGGTGGCAGAGAGTTTGTTCATCCGCATGGAAAAAAGTTAACGTATTTCATCCGTGTAGCGATGAATTCGGATATTCTGTGCCTGACGAGGATCCTGGGACAGAGGCTCATTTAGTGCTTTCCCCTCTGGTTATTGATGTTCCTATTTGCCAGCAAGTTTTTGAGGATTGCCATGGTTATTTGACAAAAATTAATCTTTCAAGAGTGGAAAACCCAGAAATCCCTACACTCATGGATTTGTGGCATTATTGTTCCATGAACAATTTCTATGAATGGAGAATGGCAGGTACATTAGATAAACTTAAGGATTTACTATTGGAATGTGAAAAGGTAGAAGAATTATGGCTTTGTCGGTGTGTCGTCAATGTTGATGATGTTTTTTTGGGTAAATTGTTCGCCAAGAATAGAAATCTAAAAAAACTTGTTCTAATCGAGTTAAAATTAAGTGGAGAGTGCTTTTCTCAATTGTCTTCAGATGTCTTGGAATCTTTTGTCCTTTTCAAATGCATCATACTTAAACCAGAGTATTTGAATTCAACTATCTCTTCTGCAACTAATCTACAAATTCTCGGTTTGAATTGCGATGATAAAGATCCTTTCACTCACGAAGCTGTACCTTCGCCGACGTCAAAGCGTAACTTGTTGGGAGTTGATGTGACTGGAGAAAACAAGATTCAACATAGTCTTTTATTACCCATCTGCAGGTTGAAAAATCTCACAATTTTAAGTTTGCGCAATTCTGAAGTGAATGACTTAATGTTGAATGCAATATCTCGGGCTTGTTTGAATTTAAAAGTATTGGATATTGAATTTTGTGGAAACATCTCAGATGACGGCCTTCAGTACACAAAATCTATGCCTAACTTAAAATGTCTCAATATGAGTACTAATTGGGAACTCACCGATACTGGTCTTTTAACCATCAATAAAAATCTGCAAAGCCTTCAAATACACGAGACATATTTCTCAGAAAGAGCACTTCTAGCAGTGTTACGCGAGATGAAAGATCTTGAAGAACTAGACGTATCGAATTGTTCACAATTGACAAACAGATTTGTAGAACTCGCAATACAAGTAGTCAAACTTCGAAAAGAGAAGATTCCACTGAAAATAGGTGTTAGTGGAAGGAGTGTGAATATTGATACGATAAGAAATGTATGCCCATTGGTAAAGCTCGAAACTCTGTTTACGGTAGATTATAAGCGTTATTGTTGAATCGAAGTAAGTCGAATGTAACCAGCAAAATATCCTAGATCATGTGAAATCATGTCATTAGTTCTGTATGAAGAGTAAACTTCAAGTATATGCCAATGAGACGAGGTGCCTCTTCAACACTTGTCAACAACACCAGAATCACTTCTCATCAATCAACAATAACCATGTATTTTATTGATGTAATGAGAAAATGAATAAAACGAAAATCATATTATTCATATTGCAGATACATTTTTTCGCCCCTTTTGGTTTGGAACAGTCATCAATATATATCTTATGGAATTATTGGAAACTTTTTCTCTGTAAAGATTTTGATAATACAGTATTTTCCGCTTAATGTGGTCACATCGGGACAAGAAACTTTGATTCTAATAAGCGGGTGATTCTAATACCCGGACAAGATATAGTATCATCAATTCACGTTAATTATGGAAGTATAGCTAAGAAACATGAAATTTCCATCATCTCTTAACTCATTTTATTAGTGAAAGGTGGAATATTGGCGTCCCGTACAATATCGTCAACAAAACACGAAAAATCATCCGCGCTATCTTATATAGAAAAAGTTCGTCAATTTTCGATTACTTTTGATTTTGAGAAAGCATATTGTCAATAAAATTTTCATATTTATTATGGAGCTCAAATATTCGATGCATTACTCTCGGCTTGCTGAGCGAAAATTGGGGAATCGCAACCTGTAACGCAGTATCCCGCTGACTCGTGGCTTTTGGTGAAATAACATATTTCGCGAAAAGTTGCAATCTTTCTTCGACACTGAGATCGGCTCGCTTGCTCATTCTGGCGAATGTTTAGAACAGAGTCGCGATCGGACAAAAGACTGAGACGGAAAGACACATACATGATGTATACTAGTGTAGATAGTGTGAATATATCGTCAACAGAACGCCTTTCTTGCTTTGTAAATATTCCAACTAACTCGCGAAGTGGACTAGGCGTGATCCCATTAATCAAAATTTTGAGCACAATATCCGATGAATTTTACGTTGGCCAATATACAAGCAGGTCGGGACCAGCAGTTCTGATCACAATAAACGAATGATTCTATTATCCGTGATCACATTAAGCGGAAAGTACTGTAACAATATTGATAATAACATTGGTCATACCCATTCATAAGACGCAAAAGCAAAGATATCATCCGATTCTAATTTTTATACGCTTTTATTCTACTTCACTTTGGCCATATTGTTTCATGCACAGGCATCCGGTACTATCCTAGTCAGCAGGCACGTCTCTCGCCGTATGAGCAAGAGAGAGAAAGCTCTTTCATACACGCGGTTCCGGTACCGAGCTAGTCAGCGCGCGGATGAGCTTTTAGGTTAGATTTATTGCTCTCTGAAATTTTCGCGCCCGTAAGCTCCATCTCTTTTTTGACTCTCTCTCTCTCTCTTTTTTTTTTTTTTTTTTAAGGTGGTTAGAGGGCAAAATCTGCCTCAGGATCCCTCGGATCCGTCCCCAGACACCGGACTGGTTCAGCTTACGCGGACTACGCATAGCCCACGCAGGCCATACCAGGCGGGACACGGGTTTGGGTGGGGCCCACCGAGAGGTGGGCCCGGCCGTGTAATATCCCTCTCCCCTCGATGTCCGATACCTAGGGCATCGGGCAATCAAGAAGGAGATCCACCTGCATCTACCATCTCATCCCGGAACCGCGTGAGCATTACTTCAGGATGAGCGGCATGTCTCGCGCTCGATTGCGAGCGTTCCTCTTCTCCATCTTCTCTCTTCGGCCACTTGTCGGCATCTTCTATCTTCACTCTTCATTGTTCCCTCTCTTTCTTCTTTCTTCTTTCTTCCCTCTTCAGTGCATCATATTCCTCCTGGAATCATTTGGGCCTCTTCTGTTTCAATCGGCAGAGTCACTGTGATTCGCCTTATTACTTCCCTCTCTTTCTCCTCTTTGCGGGTCATCACCAGCTTGATGTATCCGGTGAGTCTATCCCATGTCTCCTGGTTGCGGAGCAAGTACGGGACGAGATTCTCAGGTGTTAGGTGAGCACCCAGCCATTCATCCAGCCCGGCGCGCTCTCTCCGGGTGTCGCTGCACTTGAACAGGGCATGTTCGGCGTCATCCCAGTCGTCCCCGCATGACTGACATGCTGGGGTCGCCCTCTTCTTGAACCTGGTTAGATAGGAACCGAAGCAACCATGATCGCTCAGTGCCTGCGTCGTCCAGTAGTCCATCTCTCCGTGGGTGCGTTCCGCCCACTTGGCTACGTCACGGATCAACCGGTACGTCCATCTGCCATTCGCAAATGGCGAATCCCACTCAGTTTGGCACTGTTCGAGGGTGGTCTCCTTCTCGTTTTCGTGGATGATCTCCTTCATTGTCGGAGTCAGCACTCGTTCGGCTCCGATCACTTTCTGGCGGTCCCAAATCTTCACTCGCTCCGCGACGAGCAAATGGATGGGCGGAGTACTCGCCAATACGTAAGCCGCATCTCCGGACACGGTGCGGTAGGCACGGACACTCCTCAGGGTCGCTCTCCGGTGGACAGGCCCCATTCTCTTCTCGATGATGGTCTTTTCTACTCTCTTTCCCCACACGGGTGCACCGTACAGCATGATGGAGGCAGTGACGGTGTTGAGAAGTGCGCGCCTCTTTTCCTTGGGTCCTCCGATATTCGGCATAAGCCGCTGGGACCGCCAGAAAGTGATCGGTGCGCCGCACCGACCCTGCTCGCCTTCTGGGCGGCTTCCTGGATGTGCTTCTTGAACGACCACTTGTCGTCGAGCCATACACCGAGGTATTTCAACTCTGTCTTCCGTGGAATCTCTTGCCCGTTGATATAAAACAGGGGTAAGTCAAACTTCCTACGCCTTGTGACCACGATTGCTTCGCACTTCTTGACAGCGAGCTCCAGAAGCCTGCTAATCATCCACTCGTGGACTCGGGCCAGCGCTTCGTTCGCGCGTCTACCCAAGAATTCCTCGTTGTCAGCCCATACTATGAGTCCCGCGTCGTCCGTGAAAGCCACTATTATCACTCCTTCTGGCAGTTCGATAGACAGTAAGCTTTCATACTGGGTGTTCCAGTTGAACGGCCCGGAGACCGATCCCTGTCCGATTCCGGCGGACAGTACCCGAATCCCTTGTCCCTCGTCGGTGTCGTACACGAGGGTCCTGTTCCGCAGGTAGTCACTCGTGACGGCTAGTAGATAGGGGGACACTTTACCTGCTTGGGATTGATAGACTCGCTCCCAGCTCGCGCAGTTGAATGCGTTCTTTATGTTCAACGCAATGATGGCACAGAATCCTCCTCTTCCTTGGTATGGGTTCCCTACCGACGCTTGAACCCGTTCTTGGACCGCCTCGATCGCGTGCACAGTGCTCCGTCCCTTCCGGAACCCGAACTGCATTGGTGATAGCCCACCGCCTTCTTCGTATGCTTTTTCCACCCTGTTGAGCACCATCCTCTCGTACATTTTCCCGATATTGTCGAGCATGCTGAGAGGGCGTTGACCTCCTTGACCCTTAGGTATCAGGACCAGCTTCTGGCGTTTCCACTTGTCCGGGAAAGTTCCCGCGCTCAGACAGATGTTGAAGAGGTCGAGGAGTAGATCTGGCTTGTATTTGAAGACCAGTTTCAGAGCCTCGTTTGGGATGCCATCCAGGCCAGGGGCCTTGCCGTTCGGCATTCTCTTCGCCGCTATGAGTAGCTCTTGCATAGTGAAGAGCGGGATGGGGTCTTCGCTCTCCGTACGGAATGTAACTCTGGGTTCTCCTGCTGGGAAGAGGTCTTCCACGATGGTGCGCAATGTTGCTGCATCGGTCGGTGCTGGGTTGCCCCTCCGGGGTCGGACCTTTGACATGAACACGCGATATGGCGTGCCCCAGGGGTCTTCGTTAACCATGTCGCATAGTTCACCCCAGCACTTTTCTTTGCTCCTCCGGATTCTCTCTCTCTCTCTCTCTCTTTTTTTTTTTTTTTTTTTTTTTTAGGTGGTTGTAGGGTGAATACGCTGCGACGTAGCCACAGAGAGGTTCCGGACGGACAATTACGCCTGGCCGATACTTCTCAAGGCTTCCGGGCTGGATTCCGCATCGATGCGGCCATCCGTACCAGATAAACCCTCTCTCCCTTCCCCTTTGGCGCTGGCCATCGGACAAGGGAGAGATCCACCAACTTACCAATCCGGACCCGGCACCGCGTGAGCATTACTTCAGAACCGGTGGCGTCTCGCGCTCAGGATCGAGCGTCCCTCTTCTCACGACTCGCGGGTGTTGTTTCTCCTCCTTCGATCTTCTTCCATCTCTTCATTCTTCTTTCTTCTTTCTTCGATCTTCTCTCTTCTTCCTTCCCTCTTCAGTCCATCATATTCCTCCTGGAACCATTTGGACCTCTTCTGTTCTCTCTCTCTCTCTCTCTCTCTCTCTCTCTCTCTCTCTCTCCGCCTTTCTCGTGCACTCTACCCTAACCTAACATGCATCAGCTGCGCGTTTCCACTCCGTGCAGCAAAAGACCGAAAGCGGCCCAGGGTTGGCTAAACAACCAAACCAAACTCTACTGCAGGGCTTGGTAATCCACACGTCATTTTCGATGCATTTTTGCTGGCAGCTGGCGGCGCGCGCACACACAGGCTCTCGAGATGAGATGACTACGGTTATTACAGTTTCATATTTTTTTAGTGACACGGATATACTTTACGCATAACCATTCGACTAAAAAATATAAAATAAAAAAAGGTTAGAAAAAATGGAGTTTTTACGATACGCTTTCATTCACAGCTCTAATATTTTTCTCAACAACTAAAAAGCATAAAATAATCTGAAATTCTATCATTCAGCGCAGTTCATTTTGAGAAAAATCTTATGACATGCCGTTGCCTACACCTGTTATCTCAGAAAATAATTGTTGAATTCGGTGTTCATCTATCTCTCGGGGATCCCTCTCAACCCATCATGATGAATCTCGGAGAACATTCACTGTACCATGATTACAGATGATAGAAGCGTGGAGTGATATTTCCCCATACTTCAAATTCTCGATTGCTAATGAGAAAATGTCCATAGATCATGCACTTCTTGCCCGGAAGCTCAGCACGCCACGCTTTTATCATCTGTAATTATGGTACAGTGAATGTTCTCCGAGATTCATCATGATGGGTCGAGAGGGATCTCCGAGAGATAGATGAACACCGAATTCAACAATTATTTTCTGAGATAACAGGTGTAGGAAACGGCATGTCATAAGATTTTTCTCAAAATGAACTGGGCTGACTGATGGAATTTCAGATTATTTTATGCTTTTTAGTTGTTGAGAAAAATATTAGAGCTGTGAATGAAAGCGTATCGTAAAAACTCCATTTTTTCTAACTTTTTTTTTATTATTATTTCATTCTTTCCCATGACGCAACTGGCGAGATCTTCAACTTGGTTGGTCTCAGCTTTTGATCAAAATCTCGCCTTTTGTACTCTCCAAGTTGCATTTCATCCCATAGACCAAATCCAATTGACGGTACAGGCTGGGTCATGTTCCTTGAGATGAAGTCAATCGTAATTTTTTGTACATCTAGATCATTGGTGGATTGTCATAAGTGTTTCGATCAATGTTCCAATTGACGGTACAGGCTGGGTCATGTTTCGTGAGATGAAGTCAATCCTAATTTTTTGTACATCTAGATCATTGGTGGATTGTTATAAGTGTTTCGATCAATGTTCAGCATGATGATCTTCAAATTCATCAACAGATACTCGAATCTGAAGCTGATGTATCTTAAACTTTACTGGAAAATACTCACTTCGAGTTGGATAAAAATGATTTAATCACTCTAATCAGTTTTCAGGCATCCAGATTTGAATCGCAAACACTCGCATCAGCTTTGAAATTACGTATTTTTGAACATGATACCAGTGTCGAGTAGCTGGGAACAGTTTTTACAGGAACGAGTTAATTTGAGAAAAATTCGATGAAAGCTGATTTTTCAGCTGTATTCTATCAAGTCTTACCTAGTTGGCCACCATTCTTGGCAATATGGCCTTTCCTATATCCAGCAGTAGTAACAAATGCGCGCATTTTCATGTGTTGCTGCATTTTTTCAAATAAAATAACTCTCCTATAACGCTATGGTAGCAGACTAAGGAGGGTAGAAAAGAAGAAGGATCTTCTCTATACCCTCTCTATAGCAGACACACAGTTGACCGAGACTTCACACCACGATCATTTGATCATCTGACATCTTCACACGCTTCTACTTGAGTGAGCTGGAGTTGGGCCGATTCGCTCGCATTTAGCCGCGCAGTGAAACCCAGATTACACTCAAATTGTGGTATTTTCACCGTGTTTCCAACCTTTTGCCAGAAGGGACCCGATTGGCCCGAGATTGCCTCACAAGGAGAGTCCAAGGGGTTCGGGAGCTGGATCTGGCTGAAACTCTGGGAACCATCTCCTTTTGGCACCAAAAAATGACACACAAAACCGCAGAGTCTAACGCTCAAGCGTTCCCGAGCTACAGGCTACAACCCATGCATTACAGTATATCTATATATGTGGGAAATGGTATTATATAAATATACTGTAATGCATGGGTTATAGGCTGTAGTTCTGAAACCCTTAAGTATTAGACGCTGCGGCTTTGGGTATCATCTTTTGGTGCCGAAAGAAGATGATTCCCAGAGTTTCAGCCAGATCCAGCTCCCGAACCCCTCGGACTCCCCTTGTCAGATGAATGGAGGGTAGCGAAGCGAAGTGTAATAAAAGCGATTATCATATTGGGCACGGATCTTCCAATCCGAAGCTCAATTGAACGTTAACTTGGAACGATCAGGTGAGTGCGATATTAAAACGAAAGAATGTCGCAATTTCGAAACGAGTGCATTTTTACCGAAATGCACATTCGTGGGATCCCCCTCGCAGACTTGTGGAAACACTCATCTTTCCAGATTCCAATGTATGGCTCTGCAGTGGTTGACACTTATTTCCCGACTCCTGGATCCTTCGCGCACGTGCGGATATTTCAGTTTCAAGATAAAACTGGATCGATAAAATTTTTTCAGATTTTTAGAGGTAGCCTATATAGTGCCCATTTTCACATACATTTCCAATTTTTTGCAGTTTTGAGACGTTTTTCGACAAAATTCGTCAGCTTTACTTGGCAAGCACTTGCAATACAAGTATAATGAAGCAAATCGAGCTGAATAACATTGATTGGGATGGTCTTAGGAAACTTTCAACGCACGGAGCGGTTAGTTTTAGTTGAATTCAAGGGTCAGAACGGAGCCCGTACGGCAGAAATACAGTCCTAAAATCACTTTTTATCGCAGTTTTCAAACTCCCTTGCGCATGCGTGATTTTCTACGGTTTTGATAATATTTTCAATCGATAGCCCGTGCGATTTCCTTCAAAATGACCCTTGCCAAAATTCGATTCGATGTAATGAGACCGGAGTAGTGAATCATTTGGAATGAGGTGAAGGCCAAGATGGAAATCCGTGCAAATTGTTAGAGATCGCCGGCGATGCTTTCGATTTTGTCCAGCGTGTTTCTTGAGTTTCCCTGCGTCGAACCGACGTCACCAAGGGGTCATTTTGAAGGAAATTGTCTGAGCTATCGATTGAAAATATCATCAGAACTGTAGAAAATCCCGCATGCGCAGGAGAACTCGAAAACTGCGATAAAAAGTGAATCTAGGACTGTATTTTTGCCGTTCTGGCCCTTGAATTGAACTAAAACTAACCGTTCCGTGCGTTGAAAGTTTCCTAAGACCATCTCAATCAATGTTAGTCAGCTCAGTTTGCTTCATTCTACTTGTATTGCAAGTGCTTGCCAAGTAAAGCTGACGAATTTTGTCGAGAAACGTCTCAAAACTGCAAAAAAATCGAAAATGTATGTCGAAATGGGCATTATATAGGCTACCTTTAAAAATCTGAAAAAAATTTTATCGATCTAGTTTTATCTTGAAATTGAAATATCCGCACGTGCGCGAAGGATCCAGGGGGATCGGGAAATAAGTGTCACCCTACTCTGCAGTATATTCTTCGTAAGAAGTCAATCTGAACCGGGCATTTCATAAGAAGGCTAGGCTTTTACGAGACGTCCGAGGTTCAATGGGCATTTTGTAAAATTGGCAAAATACTGTATGAGAATGGAAGCCGGAATGGAATGTCTATATTCACGGGCAGTGGGAATCTATTTGATTTAGAATGACAACTACAAAAACCCTCGGCGATCCAGTGTCGAGAGTTATTGTCACGCATCAGGATATCGAATTACATATGTTTTCCATTGTATCCTCGCCCCCCTCCACTCACACAGAAATTGATTTGCCTGATGACATCTGGATATGTCATGCTGGGCAAATCCACGAAAACACGGACATGAGAGAAAAAGACAAAAATAATTGTTTAAAGCTTTTATGACGCTTTAAAAATTCTGGAAAAAATCTCACTGATAGCAAAAGTAATGAATTACATGATACCATTGAGATACTTGATGAAAAACCATTTATGATTGAGTCATGATTGAAAAACGCGAAATTTGCATCCATGCGACAGTTTTTTGAGGGAAAATTTACCTCACTGTGAACGATTATGACAAGGCCGTTGTTGCTTTAAAAATTTTGTTGATAATTTTCAAACAATCTCAATGAGTCGCTTTATAAGTTAAGATTTTTTGCGTTGATCTAAATTGTTGAGAGGGTGGTCAATTATTGGTCCGAAAATGGTCGAACATTTTTGTCCGTGCGACACGTCCGTGCGACATGGTATTTTCATCTGGTTATCCATCGACCAAGCTATGAATTTTTGAGCTAAGAACAGGTTTGAAATTTTTTGGTTAACTGAGATCCATGAGCTAACTCGGCAAATTTAAAACCGAATTTTATTGTCCATAGATTTGCAGATAGTTGATGAACAAGTCCAATGTACCAAAGTCCATGTCCGAAAAATGTCCGTGCGACAAGCAACTTTCATTGATTTTTCACGTCGAACCTATTAACGTGAAAATTCTCAAAAAATTCCTCAGAGTATTAAAAGTATCTCGAAGTAGTATGCTTGGATCAGAGTCTCTTGAAATTTATTTAGAGCAAACTTATAGTTCGTTTTCTCATCAAAAACACCTTGCGAACGTCCGTGCGACTGTCGTGGAAATGTCCTGCTCTGAATTTTCATTATCTTGTCATTCATAATAATACTATTAACGAGAGAGCAACGAGTGATTCGCTCTACATTCTAATTAAAAAATATCAAGTTTGAAAAATCGATATCAAAATCGTTCACTTCTATCTTTTATTTCTTCAACTTTATCATTTCAAATTTTGTATTCCAGTAACAACAAATAAGAAAAACCCCACGAAATTGCCCGAGATGTATTATACGAATACATCCGATTCTGGTGAAACGAAATCATTCCATCTTCATCCAATTTTAATCCTGACGGTCCTGATCTCGTTCGAAGAATACTCGACATGGTTTTTCATTCATTTCATTTCTTCCAAGAGTTGGAACTATGTAATACAGTTGATTCAAATGATTGCTGAGGGACAAACTCATACTCGCCAAGTTATACTTTTGAAAAAAAGTGAATGGAGGGGGCGAGGATCTAATTCCTTCATTATAGGAATCAGAAGGCAAAATTCCACCTCTCTTCCGGCCCAATACTCTTAAGAATATAGTAATATATTAAGTATCGAGTTGACCAAAATGCGTTTATGGCACGAGATGCATACAGTCATTTTTCATGAGAGCATTTTGGTTAAACATTTGTACAAAGCAGACGGATCTTCTTCCTCCTTTCTCTCTTCCTCTCTCGTTCTCATTCGCAGCTCGTAGCAGCAGGTTATGGTCGGCTTGACAGCTCTCGAATCGAAGCTATGATTGAGGGTCTAAACAAATCGAAGCCGCGTTCGAGCGTCTGATGAAATCGAATGAATGAATTTTTTGAGGTGGTGAAAATTGATGAAGCGAAATGAAAGCCGTAAAGAGTCGAATCGAGAAATTGACGGTACCAGTGGTAAATGCTTATTATACTGGCCTTGAATAAACAGGTAGGTGATGGTAACACACCCCGTTCGAGATAATAGAGTGAGTCGGAAAAAATGCGCGAAGTTAGAAACCCCCTAATTCAGAGTATATAAGGCGCGTACGCCCGCGCCGTGAACGACGCCTCGATCAATTTTCCCGTCTACCCATACTCGCCAGCGAGGCGCTATCGCCTCTTGACTATTTCGAATTTTCTCATCATACAAGAGCAAAGATTAGTTCCAGATTGATTCGCTGCTAGCTTCAAGGGTATTCGTAATCAAGTTTATCTCATTGTGACACATTAAACTACATTTCGTGCTTGAAATTTTATTAGTCGAAGCAATCTTCATGAACAATATATCCTTTCAAAATTAATCGAACAACATACAGTTGGATTATGAACCGTGCACCAGCATTGTTCCAAGTATTCAATACATAGTAACCCTCATTCAGAGAAAAACGTTCGACGAGTCACATACATCAATTCACCCTCTGCTCGACACTTGACAAATAGCTCATAATATGTCATAATCATCTCAATTTACTTTATATAAAATATACATTATAATAACAGATTTAAATGTTCGGGTAGCATTCTTTTGACTTCGGGATCAATGCTCACTAATTTATTCTCACGAAGATCCAATAACTCCAAAGATCTGGCCCCACTGAGATGTAGATCCTCGATCTTGGAGACGTTATTATTGGACAGGTAAATTGCTTTCAAATTTCTCTGCCACGATCCAGGACTCAGGTATGAAATCCAGTTGTTTCCAAGGTTAATCTCTCTTAGGTCTTGCAAATTGTCGAGGAATCTCGACGGAATAGATGATATCCGATTTTCTGTGAGAGAGAGGATTTGAATCTTCGTCGGTACCGTTGAAACAGAAAAGAGAGAGTCTATGGCGCTATGATCGCTCATCCAATGCATCCTCAACGTTGTTAAATTTTGCAGTTCACTAATGAAAGATACATCATCTAGAGGATTTTCACTGATATCCAGGTATGATAGGGATGGGATTCGTCCAAATGTTCCACTTGCAATTCGGGTTATCCGGTTGAAATGAAGATTGAGATATGAGAGATTGGTTAGATGTTTAAATGCATGCTCTTCAATTAGCTGAATGTTACAATCACGTAGCGATAGACTCTCTAACCCATCCAAATTCTCCAGACAAAGACCCTCTTCGCCGCAATTGCTGCGTTTTATTGAACGAAACACGTTAAAATCTAAATCGAGAGATGTGACATTCTTCAAATTTTCAATTTTCAGCTTGGTCAAACCCATAACCTCCATCTTTAGACTCCTCAAAGTCGTTGGTATATTGTTGAAAAACTCATTCATTGATATGAGTTGGCTGTAAGAAATATCGAGTTGCTCGATTTTAGGGAAGTACTCTGACCAGTTTATCGCAACGGAATTTATATTCATGCCGTGCAATGAGAGACGGGTTAATTCTGGAAAATATACTTTCGTGTCGAGAGTAGAATTAGTCCATTTTTCCTTCTTTCTGTCCAAGATGAGTGTCTTTAAAGATGGCACTGAGCCGAAGGAGAACAATGTCGTGGGTGAGAGTTTATTCAAAGATAAATCTAGAGATTCCAAATTGGTCAAGTTACTAAAAGTACCATTTTCGAATCCTTCTATTGAGTTTCCACGCAAAATTAAACTCTTTATACACGAGCCAGCAGATAAGAAATTGCGATCTATCTTCTTCAAACCCATATCGGATAAGTCCAATTCCTCTACACATTTTTCGGATGCGTTGATGTTCTTTCCTTTGATGGGGTCCAAAGGAGCGACGGTAGTTGGGATTCCGTACACATGATGAGCCAACAGCGCCAACTGTATTACGTGCAAGATCTTCATGATTGAATTTTCAACACGAGAATACTTAAGTCCGAATTCGAGAATTCCTCAAACAGGGTAGATTCAGAGCAAACTAGACAAAGTCCGCGCACCGACTGACGCTGTGACTCCGTAAAACCTACTTTTTAACGTACTCTGAGCAACATCACAATCCATATGCGTATACAGATGACGCAGAAAGTAGTTCCAGTGGCACGCGATAATTGTTTATCAATTTCGGTGACCCGTAACAGAGCAAAAGCTGGGTATCAAGCTATTCGAGAACTATGTATGAATTTCAATAGCTGATGATTCTTTTAATATCCGGTGAATCGTTCATATTGCATTGCATCCATATTAATTGCGCATATAAAAAAAAAAGGTTTTCGGAAATGACCTCTGCATTTGTCGAGCTACTTCACAGATTCGAGGCACAGATGGGGATATTCACAGTTTAAGCTGTTCTCGGTCTTATGCTATCGTTACAATTTGTGTTCTCTGGGAAACACTTTTCATGAACCGTATATCCCAATCCGTATCTCCCGAAACATATTCTCCCAATACTCTCCATTCCTCAATTCCGATGGCAATTTCGGTTCTTTCAAAACGATAAATTTCCCGAATCTATTCATTCTTAACTCTGAGCGATAACTCATTTCACGAAAAAGTTCTGGAGTATGAGTTGAGAGAATCCCGTGAACGATTCTGGGTAGGAATTTTGGTCCTTTCCGATATCTCTATCAAATGAGGATTTGATATTTTGGATCTTACTCCTTTCTCGAATTCAATCACATCTTGAATAAAACTGACGTTCAGGATTCATCTCACATGGAAAAGTCCCCTGTAAAAGAAAATAAAGAGTGATGGAACAACAAGGAGGAAAATGTCCATAAACACTAGTGCGTCAAAGATATTTCTGTTTGGAAAAGGTCTCTGGCAAGGGAAAGAGGAAATAGTGGAATTTTCCTTGGAGTATACGATTTGGGGAGAGATTAACCCAATCTTCGTTTCGGTTGATCAACATTGGCAGATTTTCGATAAGGATAGACTTTTTGTGAATAGAAAATTGAAAGTAGACGCGAACACAAGAGCCATCGTATTGGCCACACATTTCCGACCTAATTAATGAAGCTCGCTTTTCAATTGTGATTACTCTGCTTTTGATGCGATTAATTGTGAATCAAAGCCAGAGGAATGGACAAGCCAGGAAAACAGACAGAATCTTTCTCCATCGATTTGAAAATAGAGAGTATTGACTTTTTGAATTGAATTTCTTTTGTCTGGGTGAGGTGAACTAGCCCACCGGGAACCGACGTCAAAATGTTGAATTCCTTTTTTGAACAATGTTTTTCAGTAAACACCCAATAAAAGTTCGCGGGATAGTTTCATGAACAAGTTGCTGTACAACAAAGACTATCAATATTTTTGCGCGATGATCTCGAATATTCATTCTCTAAATCTAATACATTTTTTCACGTGAACAATGTCGAGTGTTATTTGTAAATAACAATATTCATAGTCAGATATGTGAAAAAGTGTTGAAATTGATTCTAGAGCTTCTCGAATATCTAAACATACTAAGAAATCGAAAAAACGAAAGAATCTTTCCGCGGTATATCATCCTCACGGCTACAACTATGTGATTGCGGAATGGAAAGTTCTGACATAAATGTTTATTTTGCTGTTGTTAGTGGCAAAAGGCCTAATACTGGAGTTTCTACAGCCAGGACGATGGACAAATCGACCACTCTCCATGACCTAGCGAAAATTATGAACTTTTTTCAACGGCTCTGAGCACTGTCCCGCATAATCATTGGTGAGACCTATTCATGAAAAATTGTTGCGTGAACTTGTTGTTTTTACTTCAAGCGTTATTCAATAATAACACAAATTTGAGAATTGACTAATATTCACCCATATGATAAATATATTTCTCGAGTATGTGAGTCGGCTGAATCCTCTCAGTTCGTTACTATTCTTGATAAAATAAGCTCTGTATTCGTGACCTCTTGATGATTTTGTATCGCTTCCCAGAGGGGGTGGGTGGAAGAAGGGCCTAAGTCAAAAATGGTCATTTCGAGAAAAACAATAAAAACTAACTGTATCTGGCCTGTAGCATAATTCGATGCGCATACCTGGCTTATTTAAAAAGTTTTGGCATCCCCAAAACAACCGCACAGGAATTGGAAGGTAGCTGTCGATTTTGAGAGGTATACAGCCATTCGGGAAAATGTAATTAGGCCCTTTTTCCCAATACTGGGTCAATTTTTGGGATAGTTGGTCCACTAAAAGTTGGATAACGTTGCAAAATCGAGTTCGATGACCTCCAAATTTTTTCAACATGTCTATGTGTATGTCACACAAGATATCCGATTGCGATATAATGTCTCATTGCATGTTAGTCGACTCTGCGCGTGAAAAATGGCTGAATTGAAAATGTGAGACTGAGGTCACTCAATATTCACCTAGCAAGCATGAAGATATTTTTTTTGAAGGCCAAAGAACATGATTTGATAGCCAGAATTGATAGAAAAGCGATATTCAGGTCATGAGCATATCTTCAAAAATTTTTCGAAAAAAATTAGGCCCTTTTTACCAATACCCCACCACTTAGGCCCTTTTTCCCGATATCGATAGTGGAGTTAGGCCCATTTGAACGAGTTTCTCCGGCGACTTAGGCCCTTTTCACCAATACTGTTGCACTTAGGCCCTTTTCACCAATACTGATGCACTTAGGCCCTTTTTACCAATACTCTTACTCTTATAGGCCTTTGTCAATTAGGCCCTTTTTACCAATATTCTTGCACTCATGCCCTTTTTCTCAACACTGGCAGAAATGCCCTTTCGGAAAATCATCGCGGCCTTGATGGCTTCTTGCATAACTTTCTTTGTGATCGGAGGACACCTTCATATACTCACTTTTGTCCTGAGATTCTGTTCCCAAATTAGTTTCTCTTGAAGATTCTCATTGTTCCGATGATTCAATCGGTGTTGGAAGTATTTCTCATGGTTTGCTCAAGAAATTTTTTTTCGTTCTCTCGGATGTAAACTTTGTGGATGTGACGATGCGTGGGTCTTGGGGCTCGTTTTTGAGTACGAAGTAGTCCGCGAAAAAATCGGAGGCATGTGTTGGACGTAAAATCGTCTCAACTTTTAAAATTTGTAATGCCAAATCCTGTAAGAGGGGACTATGAAGAGCAATTTTTTGCAGATAAACGAGATTGTTCGTTCGAAATCGTATTTAGAGGCCATTTTGGTCCCCTAAATCGACAGATATGGCTCTGGAGAATCAGAAGAACGTGTCACTGGGTTTGGAATACGGTAATACGGGCCATAAAAGTTATGGATGGCGAATCTAGGCCAAAGACATCGACCGGAACGGGAAAAGTTGTTGAATTGTCTTTCCATCGTCACGAAACGTTTCAACCCTTTTGATCTCAATTCTGAGTATAGAATAACTTTTGTAAAAATATCATACGACATGTCTTCGACGTAAAATCGTCTGTTCTTTCAGATTCCGTGGCCGAAATTTGGCTTGGATGACACTCGAAGCGAGAAAATGTGTATTTTCATCACGATAATTATATCTCTGTTGGATAAAAACTCCATTTCAAATCCAATTTTCATCGTGAAAATCGATCCACAATCACTCGAGATATCAAAATATCAAATCTGCGGACGCTTGACCCTGGGATTACAGTATTGAAATGCAGCACTCACATACAGAACAGTATCTCACCGGTAAAGTTCTCGATCGTGCTCGTTTGCGCATCACAGACTCGTCATCAACCCTTCGTTTTTCCCGAGCCTATATCCGTCACAACCCTCAAGAATGATGATCAGATAAGCCTCCATGGTGGGATTGTTTGTTTTCGAACAATATTTGGTCAGAACTGAAGTATGATGCTATTTGAAGCAAGAAAATTGGGATTGTTTTCAAAATTGTCCTTTTTCACGTCATGCAGCTTGGGCACAATTTAGACTGCGACGCAGTTCAATTATGACTGCAGATCCTGAAGAAATAGACGAATTCACGTTTATTGTCAGTCTTACGATCTTTTTTGACGTTTCTGATGGGCATGGGTTCGGGAAAAAACAAATTTTCGATGATAAGTCTATAATGCGCATGCTAGCGCATCAAAACCTTTTCTGGTTTGATGTTGTTCTGGATGCCCGTGCTGCATTCCATTACCATGATCCTGAGGTTCATAGTCTGCAGTTTCGATGAATCAACGTCTCGAGTAATGGTGTATCGATTTTCACGATGAAAATTGGATTTTGAATGAAATTTTATTCAAAAGAGGTAGATTATGATGAAAATACGTATTCTTTCGCTTCAAACATAATCCAAGATCAGTTCTGATGACGGAATCTGAGAAAACAAACAATTTGACATCGATGACATGTGGTATGATTTCTCTTCAGAAGCTATTTGATGCGGCCTACTTCGTGGTCAAAAATAAGCCACGAAAAATTTCATATGATTGTCATTTCCGAATTTGATAGGTTAACATCCACAGATTGATGCTTGTGAGTGAATTTTCTCCTTAGTTATTGGGAAACATGCAAGGTATTGGATAGAAGCTATGTACAGATCGACGAAGACAGCTTTCCCAGCTGAGTTTTTGGATTAGTTGAAAAACTCAGGAAAATCGAAGGAGTTCAGTCTTCTTAGACGGAAAAATCCACTATTGCTCCAAGGAAATATATAGCCACGGACAGAGAAATCGAGCTAGTTCAAGACACTAATCTCGCGAGGAATACACAGTCTCCACGAAGAAAGGGGATAGTCTGGGCGCCCACCAATGCTCCCGTATGCACTTCATTTGCCCCGGAAAATCTTCACGTTTTCCTACGTATTTCAATGTTCTGAGTCGATTTTTCGAGGTCGCTTTTCCGAATTTTGGTAGCTTTTTTGTTATTAACAATTTTGTGTGCAAAATTGAGGTTTTTGGCAAATATCTCGAGTTATATGCATTTCCCGGAAAAGCTTCATCGGATCAAAGGTATAGGTCGTGGAATTTTCCACAAGAAATGTCTTCACAAGTTCCCTGGGAAATGAAAACCCCAGTCGGAAAGAGCGCGAAAAGCGCTCGGCGCGGTTAACATGCGTTTAAATGGAGCCGTCGACCGTGCGCTGTTTGATGCACTGCCATTTTCACAATTTTCATTTCTTTGCGAAGCGACCTGGTTCATGTTGTAGAGGAACAAGTCTACTTTGATACGGTGCGAATTAGATTCAGAAGGAATCGAATAATTTTGGACTTTCGACGAGACAGAAAAAAAATCGAGCGGAGGGGATACATGTGTGCGTGTGCGATAGGCTCATACACTATGTGAATCCAATTCACACCGTATCAAAGTAGACTTGTTCCTCTACAACATGAACCAGGTTGCTTCGCAAAAAAATGAAAATTGTGAAAATGGCAGTGCATCAAACAGCGCACGGTCGACGGCTCCATTTAAACGCATGTTAACCGCGCCGAGCGCTTTTCGCGCTCTTTCCGACTGGGGTTTTCATTTCCCAGGGAACTTGTGAGGACCTTTCTTGTGGAAAATTCCACGACCTACAACTTTGATCCGATGAAGCTTTCCCGGGAAATGCATATAACTCGAGATATTTGCCAAAAACCTCAATTTTGTACACAAAATTGTTAATAACAAAAAAAGTTACCAAAATTCGGAAAAGCGACCTCGAAAAATCGACTCAGAACATTGAAATACGTAGGAAAACGTGAAGATTTTCCGGGGCAAATGGAGTGCATACGGGAGCATCGGTGGGCGCCCAGACTAGGAAGGGTCCACTGGATAGAGTGCACAAGTGAAAAGTTGTTCCCACAGAATTGATACTTGAATTATTTTATTAAGTATTCCGAATTGAAATGAATTACTATAGTCATTATTGCATAAGATTTACATCAGAATAACGAATCAAAAAAGTCTAAAGAAACTCTAGGGAATTCAACAGAACGCAGAAGACGAATTGAATAGAGGTACAACGATTATATGATGATGGTTATCCGCAAAGGTACTGAACTTTGAAAGCTGCCAAAGAGTACGATCAGCACGTGTCATAACAATCATCGATTATTCTATCACTGATTATTCATGAATCTCGAGATACTTCTGCTTCGAAATCAGGCAGGTCGATGTCACAGTGATCTACATACTACTGGCGCTCTTGGATTGGAACATACTTCATCAAACTCACTAAATCATTCCTTTTCTTTTCTTTGATCCCTGGCGAGCCGGCAGATCTCAATTTTTTCGGAAGTTTTCGCAGTTTTTTCTTAGGATAATCTAAGAGGACTTCGAAACTGACTTTCGATTTCTTAGAAAACGTCTTCATGGCGTTCACTGTTCCGTTGGTTAGGAACTCTCACCGGACATACTGTTAAATGCCAAATTTTACTTTTTTGGCGTAAGGCACCCGTTTGGAATGAGCTGCCAAAACTAAAGTCCAATCGTAGATCAATTCTGATCCGTCAACAACATTGAATGGTGACGGGTTCTCACTAAACTCCTTTTAATCCTCCCGAAAAGTTGCGATCACGTTGATTAAAAGAATGGCCTCTGATCGGAAATATGTGCTCTACTTTCCTTCCCGTCACCGTTGCAAACCAACTGCAAAATCCCAATATGATGGAGAGACTCTGTTAATGAGAAGCCCCATTTCAGCGGGATTGTATAACGTTCAACCCCCTTTGCGCAGCAGGTCGTGAGTCAAGTTCATCGGAACTTGTCGTACGGTCCTCGAGCGTTACATTTCCACAAATGCTCGTCCAGGTCTCACAAAACGTACGCTTCTCAAGCGTACGCACCCGGGTATACCCGGGTATATAAGACTGTGCTTCCGAAGCCCAGGATCAGTCGTCTCCAGCTCGCCGTTGCGACGTTGTCTCCACGACACTCAGCCCAGTGTTGGTCACGCTGCTCCGATTCTCTGACGTAACTCCTAGTGCCGCCAGGAACGTCGACACCGCGAAGCAGTGGAAACTTACAGATTCAAACTTTGTGTTTTTTGTATACTTTGGTGCCTGTCGGGTGCCTGTGTCGTGTTTGTGTGTACATACTGTGTGTGAATTCACTGGCCTTCGACAACTGCACTCTCAACCTCATAATCCCAAGCATCATCCTCCTCAACGTCTGAAAACCAGACGAGTGACACACAGAGGGCACCACCAAGCACACTGTCACCAACTCATCCCGCCTCGGCTACGTGGTGCCACATCAGCTTGACTTTACAACCCGTTTCGTCAATATTCTAACTCTATTCAGTGAGTGAAAATTTCTCATGAAACTGCACCCGAAATATCGAGCGAAATATCTCCCAAAGTGTCATATACACGATTGTATGATTTATGTTCGAAATATTCATTTTTAAAGGATTATAACTTCCGGAAAGCTGAAAAATCGAGATTAAGTCGTTGGGGTACATCTTTTTCTAATCTTTGTTTCAAATTTTTTCTCCTAAAATCATAAATTTCGGAAGGAATATTTCTCTAAGCCCTCTTTTTCTGATGACATGTTTCCTGAATCAATTTTTTCTGATGTTTTCCTAATAACTATTTTTCCTAAAAAATTGAAAAGTACCAACAAAGCCGAGCATCGTAATATTAAATGCAAATTGGCTATTATTTGGGCTTTGCAATACCACGATGATCAGCGACGATCACCTCTCCTTCAGTCACCGTGATTGCATGAATTGGATATAATTTAAAAAAAAGTGTGGCCACTGCTTTCTTGAACGTTTGCAAAGTAGTGTAGAGATCCATTTGTTCCGAGGAAATCATCTCTCCTTCCAATACCAAACGAGCTTTCATGTTTTGTGATCTTAGCAGTTATACAATTTTTTTGAGTTTATGATTTCAATGGTGAAAAGTTTGATTCGAAATTGATGACTTCAGACATTTAGATCGGCCAATACAATAAGATGATGACTGAAATTGTCTTTACGAGAAGCAACGCACTTACTTCGTTCCAGTATCTGCTCATTCAATCGATACGCGATGGAATTCATATTTTCAGAAAATGTATTAATTATGAAAAATGGATTTAGGAAATATCATTAGAAAAGGAGGATTTAGACAACTATACTTTTATAAAACCGAGATTTTAGAATAAGTAGATTAGGGAGACTGGATCAGAAACAAACGTACCCCAACCAACTATGTTCACTTCACCCAACGGCGGCAAGACCAAATCCATCTTCTTCGGCTCGGCATGTAATGTTAATGAGTTGAGGGAGATGGGTCTGGCTGGCGTCGGGATGCCGGGCGGATTGATGATACCTTTCAGCAGCACCGTCGTGAGTCTCGGTGTCACGCTTGACAGTAAATTCGGAGGGAACCGCAGATCGACCAAGTAGTAAAGAAAGTCAACAGAGCCCTATATGGTCTGCGTTTCATCAGGGCTTGTACCACCGAGACTCTTCTCCGAAGGCTAGTCGAAACCTTAGTTCAACCTTACTTTGACTACTGCGCGGTAGTGTATCTTGACGGCCACTGAAACACAACGATCTTGACTGCAACGGCTTAATAATTCATGTGTGAGATACATATTTGGCATCAGGAGGGACGAGCATATCACCCCGTACAGGGAGCGTCTGTGTTGGCTACGTTCGGACTCGCGTAGACTGTACTTTGCTGCCATACTTATGTACAAAGCAATTAGAACGAAGGAGCCCGAATATTTAGCGGCAATGTTCAACAAGTACCGGCACAGGCCTACCAGTCGGAGTGATGAGAGAGACCTCAACATCCCCAGAGTCAGGCTCAGGGCTACTGAATACTCCTTTCAGTATCGTGGCGCTAGGCTCTGGAACTCTCTCCCGCCCCTCCTACGCAATTCATCCTCATTGTCATCGTTTAAACACCTTTTGACACTTCATTTACTCAAGCTTGACTCCCAAGACTCCCCAATAATTCCAGATGCTTTGGAATGAGCACTCCAAGTAAGAAAGTAGGCTATTTGTTATTTTGGTGACATAAGTAACTGTGTTACCTGATATAATGTAAGTGACATATCACTCTGTGATGAATACAAGACTGTGAATAGCGCTGACCAAATAACAATTGTTGATTCTTTATGCACTTTTAGCAATAGGTATCGGGTAATTTCTTTTTCTCATTATTGAAGAAAGCTTCCATAAGTTGTATGCGAGTAATGTATTGATATTGTTTTTGCCTGCAGGCAGAATAAAGCGTTTATCTATCTATCTATCCATCTATCAACAGAATATTCAAAGATGTATCGCACGTGTGAAATTTTGTTCTGATTATCTCAACTCACAGTAATTCTGACAAAGGTTCGACAGAAACTCTCGAACCACTTTCGCAGCAGAAACAGTGTAATGCACGTACGAGAATCTCATTAGTGAATCGAAATTCTGACGTCAGATATCAAAATTGGAAGCTCAATAATAGTCTTCTAGTTCAGAAGTCTTTCGTTTTGTGCGAACTTGTTTTGCGCAGATTTTTTTTACGCGGTTGGTTGGTTTGCGTTACGCCATCGTTCTCCGTGGAATAAGTTTCATTTTACCTGGTTTTGTTTCCCGTGATAACATTTCTTTTCAAATTTTGAAATCCGGACAGTTCAGCTGAACTTGTGTAGTTTTTTCCGTCCATCTCCAATTTGAGTCACAAATCAAATGTTTTGACAAGCAACAGAGATAAAAGTAAATCATTTTTCGACTGCTCAAGTTATACTCTATCAGCGAGTTTCATTTTGTTGACAAACAAATACTTTTCATTAACCTAAATTCCTATTTGTTTGTGGATCGGGTCATCAGAATTCTTCACTGTAAAAATTTTTTTCCAAAACAATTTAATCAGTGCGGGTTGATTAAAATTTCAATCAGCTGGTTGGATATAACTCAACCAGGTGCTTACTCTGTTTGTACAGGCTCATTTTTAGAGAAACGTCTTCATTTTGAAATTACATTTTTACTCATCACTCTGCATTTCATCAATTTTTTCGGGGTCAAGAAACGTAACCCAGCGTTTCTCACCAGAACAAGGTCTCAATCTACGTGGTTTTATTTTACCCGGTACTTTTTCGGGACCTAACCCTCGCGTGAAACGAGGGACATCTGTATTTTATGGCTCTCAAAAATCCAAACGAAATGGTCCGGTGGATTCTTGTGAGTCGTCAAAATAGATCGGTATAATGATTCGTGCGTTTGAGCGCAGAAAATCTTGTATAGCATACTACTTGACTGGTACTTAAATGAATCATCATTGTCTCGATCATTTTTCATTTCTTATAATGATTATTTCCATCGCGATCTTGTCACATATGCGAGACAGTACTTTCATTGTCGGATGGATGATTTTTACTGCGGACTTATAGAAGTTTCTTTAATAATTAGACTTTGGCACTATCCTGAGGGACTTTGGGATCTTTCTCAGACTAATCGATGGTACCCAAACTAGGAAAAATACCTGAGCAAAATGTTTCTCAAACTGTGCGTCTTATACTTGCTGTTTTTTCATGATCAAGGGCGTCGGAAATTGATCATGGCGGTCTACAAAGTTCGAAGAAGACAGAATTCTATTCAGCCGCAAAGAGTGAGACTTTATGGAATTCAAAATTCTATATGTACCTGACCCGTACCTGCTGCTTCGTTTTGAATAAATAATGGTCATGTTTCATCCCCTCCCGACCTCATACTTCTGACCTTGAAAACAAATCTCGATGTATCAGACATTTGTATGGGCAAATTTTATATGTCAGAAATATTTATATCCATAGCAAAGATGTGGGCAGTTCAAACGTTGAATTCAAACGTACACTTCCCTGCTCACATATACACACGTACGATCCGGAATCTGAGAATGTCATTGAGTTAGATTCTGTCACTTTTTCAATAATCTTGATTATCTATAATTAGACAATTCTATCATGATTCCATCTCTTTCTGTTTCAGGTCCATAACAAAAACTGCCACAGTGCTTCAGGAGTTCGAGGCCTAATATAAAAAATCATCGTCATCCAAGATCCTGGAATCCAAAATGAGTGCCCGGGACGAAACATCTATAGCTTACTTGAATGATGATTGTTTGCTTCATATTTTCGAGTTTGCTGGTATCCAAGACAAGCTGAACATTGAATTGGTCTGTAAACGGTGGCAGAGAGTTTGTTCATCCGCATGGAAAAAAGTTAACGTATTTCATCCGTGTAGCGATGAATTCGGGTATTCTGTGCCTGAAAATGATCCTGGGACAGAGGCTCATTTGGTGCTTTCCCCTCTGGTTATTGATGTTCCTATTTGCCAGCAAGTTTTTGAGGATTGCCATGGTTATTTGAGAAAAATTAATCTTTCAAGAGTGGAAAACCCAGAAATCCCTACACTCATGGATTTGTGGCATTATTGTTCCATGAACAATTTCTATGAATGGACAATGACAGGTACATTAGATAAACTTAAGGATTTACTATTGGAATGTGAAAAGGTAGAAGAATTATGGCTCTGTCGGTGTGTCGTCAATGTTGACGATGTTTTTTTGGGTAAATTGTTCGCCAAGAATAGAAATCTAAAAAAACTTGTTCTGATCGAGTTGAAATTAACTGGAGAGTGCTTTTCTCAATTGTCTTCAGATGTCTTGGAATCTCTTGTCCTTTTCGAATGTATCATCCTCAAACCAGAATATTTGAATTCAACTATTTCTTCTGCAAGTAAGTTGCAAATACTCAGTTTGAAATGCGATGATAAAGACCCTTCTACTCGTGAAGCTGTACCTTCGCCAACATCAAAGCGTAACTTGTTGGGAGTTGATGTGACTGGAGAATACAAGATTCAACATAGTCTTTTATTACCCATCTGCAGGTTGAAAAATCTCACAATTTTAGGCTTGCGCAATTCTGAAGTGAATGACTTAATGTTGAATGCAATATCTCGGGCTTGTTTGAATTTAAAAGTATTGGATATTGAATTTTGTGGAAACATCTCAGATGACGGCCTTCAGTACACAAAATCTATGCCTAACTTAAAATGTCTCAATATGAGTACTAATTGGGAACTCACCGATACTGGTCTTTTAACCATCAATAAAAATCTGCAAAGCCTTCAAATACACGAGACATATTTCTCAGAAAGAGCACTTCTAGCAGTGTTACGCGAGATGAAAGATCTTGAAGAACTAGACGTATCGAATTGTTCACAATTGACAAACAGATTTGTAGAACTCGCAATACACGTAGTCAAACGTCGAAAAGAGAAGATTCCACTGAAAATAGGTCTTAGTGGAAGGAGTGTGAATATTGATACGATAAGAAATGTATGCCCATTGGTAAAGCTCGAAACTTTGTTTACGGTAGATTATAAGCGTTATTGTTGAATTGAAGTAAGTCGAATGTAACCAGCAAAATATCCTAGATTATGTGAAATCATGTCATTAGTTCTGAATGAAGAGTAAACTTCAAGTATATGCCAATGAGACGAGGTGCCTCTTCAACACTTGTTAACAACACCAGAATCACTTCTCATCAATCAACAATAACTATGTATTTTATTGATGTAATGAGACAATGAATAAAACGAAAATCATGCTATTCATATTGGAGATACATTTTTTCGCCCCATTTGGTTTGGAAGAGTCATCAATAGATATCTTATGGAGTTATTGAAAACGTTTTCTTCTGTGTAAAGATTTTGATAATAACAATATTGATAATAACATTGGTCATACCCATCCATATGACGCAAAAGCAAAGATACTATCCGATCCTAATTTTTATTTCATTCTTTCACATGACGCAACTGGCGAGATCTTCAACTTGGTTGGTCGCAGCTCTTGATCAAAATCTTGCCTTTTGTACTCTCCAAGTTTTGTTGCATTTCATCCCATAGACCAAATCTAATTGACGGCACAGACTGGTTCATGTTTCTTGAGATGAAGTCAATCCTAATTTTTTGTACATCTAGATCATTGGTGGATTGTTATAAGTGTTTCGATGTTTGTTCAGCATGACTATTCTCAAATTCATCAACAGACACTCGAATCTGATGCTGATGCATCGTGAATATTACTGGAAAATACTAATTTCGAGTTGAACCGAAATGATTTAATCACTCTAATCAGTTTTCAGGCTTCCAGATGTGAATCGCAAACACTCGTATCAACTTTGAACTCACATACTTTTGAACATGATACTAGTGTCAAGTAGTTGGAAACAGTTTCCACAGGAACAAGTTCATTTTGATTTTTCAGCTGTTCTCTATTTAGTCTTACGTACTTGGCCACCATTCTTGATAATATGGCCTTCAGACAATTTTTACTGCAATGACCAAACATTACTCTCTTTCAATCCAAGTTATAGTAATTTAAAGCTTGTCATTTTTGACTGATGAAAATATCATTCTCAATTATCGAAAGAACTAATGGATCAATTCATTTCAATCCACAGTTTCTATAAGCATCCGAAAAAAAAATTCACACTCGATTTGATGCGAGCAGATCCATCAAAATTATAATACCGAAGTGGAAAAACATTGTTATTCCTGATGATGCCACGCCGTTAGTAGCATCATTTTTTGAAGCCAAGATGAGTTGAAAGAAGCAATACAACTTAGATTACAAGTATCAAGAGATTCAGTGAACAAGTGAACAAGTGGTCTTGTATTTCTCCGAATAAAATGAACATTTCGTCATGATTGAGAATCCTTAAGTCCTAAAATCCATTATTCACAACCAAAACAACAATATTGGTAATTTGCACACTACCAACCAATAGTTTGTGAACACGTAAAAATGAAAAGTCCAAATCAGAAAATTCGAATTCCGCGGCATTGGTCTCGTTGTCCCAAAACAATTTAGCTTACAATTAGCTCATTTAGCTCGTGCAGCTTCTTTCCAAGTACTCCCAGGACTTTTTTGGGGTTTTTCGGATTTTTCCCAAGATTTCGGTAGGTTGACTTAAATCCTCGAAGAAATTCTAGAAAATTGAATCAACACGTAGACCTCCGCAAGTCACACATGAGTAGATGGATTGACATAATTCAAAAAGTATCTGAAAGTAAAAGGCAAGAGCTTCAAAATCCGGGTTTTCAAATTATTCTCAGTTGTTTCTGGTCACTGCTTTTGTAAGAGAAGACTTTTCTTCAAAAAACAGTTCCAAAATTCATGGAAGGTGAGAAAGTCAGGCTCACGATTATATTCCCTTGCTTTCTCTCAATTTTCCCCGCATGGTTGGTAGAAGAAACCAAGAACAGTTCTCCTGACAGTTCGAATATGAGCCCATTCATGGATTCTCAGTGACTGCTCCATTATTTGAGAAAGAATCTTCCTGCGCAAAAACAGACACAGCTCGGGTCAGGCATAACCTAGAGTCATTTTCAAAAACGGATTTCGAAACTCTTAACTTTTACTTTCAGATTATTTGGAAACATTTCGATCTATTGACTCTTGCCTGACTTGCAGAGGTCTGAATGTTAACCCAAGTTTTAGGAATTTTCCCAAAGACTCGAATCGACCTACCGAAATCCTGTCGCGCTGCAGAAAAAAGGCCCACAAAAAGTTCTTGGAGTACTTCAAAAAATCTACAAAGTGAGTCAAGCTGAAATCATTTTGGACCCACGAGGCTGCAGGAATCGAATTTTCTGATTCGGACTTCTCATTTTTGGGTATCTACATATTATTGGCCGGTGGTGTATACGAACAAAAATGTCGTCATGGACTTTTCTTGCATTCGAATTCGGAAATACTGCACTAAGCTCGATTATAGGTAACAACCCAAGAGAATACAGGGAATATGACTCATAGATATCTGGTATTCAGAGCCGTGAAGGAAACATCAATAAATAGCCTTTTTGAGAGCTCCATTTTTTGCTCAGCGACATCCTGACCATCTCGTCCGTCCAGGATTTTGTGGACATATCGCGAGAAAATCGGATTATGAGCCGAGCGTCGACGACGTCCACGATTTTGTGGACACTACGACGGTATAGCATCTGTCACCTCTATGCTTGCTCCTACGTATTGTTCTCGAGCTATAGCATGACTAGTACACTGAGTACAAAATCCAAGATTCTATGGACGAATTGTACACCATTTAAAGGGAGGACCGATGGCTCCAAAGCTCAGTTGTTATTTAGATTTCGTGGCCTGTTCAGTGCCACGTCGCTCTGCCCTGTCGACGACGATCTTCCTGGAGGACTTTTGCTCCGCAGCAGGTGCTCGTCATTTCTGTGATTTTGCTACCACGTACATCTCCAAATATCTTTAAAGCAAAAGTTTGCGACGGTTTGCGAGGCTGCCTCGTGTCAAAGCATCATCCTATCTTCCGACTTGGTTTCGAATTTGAGCTGAGCCCCTGCAGTAACTGGTCCCTCCGAGCCTCACTGTTAGCGGTGCCAACAAGTTACCTAGGAGTAACGCCGACCTCAGCCGCACCAGGTTTGTGTCACAATTTATTCATTCACGTACCTCGCCGTTTCCGTTGTATTGTGAAATCTCACTGAAATCATCGCAATTCTTGATGTTTTGTTTCTGATGTCAATCAAGCCATAGGAGGTATTCAGATTTCCTAAGTTACCGAGTAAGTTACTACATTTTGTCGACGTCTCATCAGTGAACAAAATCATTGAGATCCCAATCATGTTTGATTCGTGAATTTTCATTTTGAGCAAATCGATACACTCAATTCTAATCCATTTATCAGAAATATAAACTGCTCGTGAAAATTGTGTCCTTGTAGATATTTTGACGTGAATTATCAACCAAGTATTCAAACAGTCCTCTATTCGAGCCTCTATTAGATGAGACCGAGTATGAAACGGAATAACATACTGCTCAGTAGAGTAAGATCACTGACATCAGTGATTAATTACGGCTTGGAGTAAGTAACAGAAATTGAGTATCCGATGAGATGCACGTTTTTGATATTATAAAAATGTGGATAGGAGGTAGTGGAATTTATCTCGTGATCCAAAAAATGTTATGGTTCTATTTGATCGCGAACATTTCGTCGATTTGTGGATTGGTTTTTGTCTAGATCCAATGCCTAGCCCTCTAAATTCTTATCTATTGGAGTACTATTTTGCGTGATTCAAATTTCAGACTGCATGTGAAATTTTGTGGTGGTAGTTTCTGTACTTCCAACGACTTAGAGCAAATAAATTCTACATAATAGTTTTGCAGATTTTTATACTAATCTGCAAGTATCCACATACATGCGCGGGACACACCGTCAGATTGGGGAATAATTCCAAATTATTTGCCTGCGATTCCAGTATACTTTTCATTTTGTTTATCTCGGTACTTCAACGTACTTTGATAAAACCGACCTCGATTATGGGTCATTTCAAAACTGACAGTCTCAGCTTTTGATTGGCGAGCTGCATATTAATGATTTGGTGTCATTCAAATTTAACTTTTTCTTGATAATATTTCATCTAAAATCATATAGACTCGTGATAATTTTGTAACTTACGCCAATGAAATCCTTGGAGAGAGTCGCATTTATTAGACCTTCCGAGTATGGTGAATTGATCAATTATTTACTTTGGAAAAGCAAAGGGAAACTAGGATCGTTATTTCGAGTTATGCATCGAACATTCTAAGTTGACGACTTATCGGAAATTGAATGATTTTTCATTTTTATCGTAAGATTTCGATCATTAATAGATTAAACCTGAGTACGGCATCTAGCTGTCAAATGTAATTTCATGAATCTTCACACTGATTGGTAACACGTGGAGAATGAAATCAAGTATTCGAACGACAATCATCAAAATTTCTTTACCTCCCTTCATCAATAGTAATGAGTTCGAGTCTAAATTGGTTCGATTATAGTATCTCGTGTGATTTTTTTATCGTATGACAAGCCTTGTCGAGGAATCCCCTCCTTGTTATTGAATCTGACGATTTGCGATAAAATGACTCCATACTATACACTTCTACTGAACTTTGTAATTATCAGCTTTGAATTTTCGAAATCAAAGTAGGCCGTTTCCACGCATGTTGCACGGACGTTTGCACTGCACATTTTTTGACATATAACTGTTCACAACTCTGGAGTTAATCATTGGAACGTTTCAAAAGTAGTTCTGATGTAGAGCAAATAACTGGTGGAGCTCATGGTATTGTTTTTCAGAATTTTGATGAAATTTCTCCCCAAGTTGTTGCTCAACAAAGTTGGCATGTCGCACGGACAAAAATCGGAAATCAAATTGCGGCAGTAATTTTCAAGAGCAAAAATAAAAAAATTGACAAACGATAAAAATTTTTCATGAAATTTTCTGGATATTTCAGGATCTATTTGATCCATTCCCATTCGAATGATATTTTTTTAGTCGTAGTTGAGACTTTAGTAAAACACGGACTGAGCAAAGTGGACATGTCGAACGGACAAAAATTTCCTGCTATTTTCAAGAGGATTGTTTACCATGATGTAGCCCAATTCAGTGACGAGAAAAATTATTTAACGGTCAATCATGATATGTAGAATAATGCAAAATTATCAGTTCAATTTTACGAACAACATTAAGGGAGTAACCTCGATACCGCGCTAATAAAATCGATCGACTTTTTCTGAACATCGTAAATTTGCCTACACGTTTGTCTTATGGATTAATTAGATCCCAATGGACTAACACCCAAATTTGCATGAACATCAGACGCAGGAGTCATGAAATATCGATCCCTAATAATCAGCAAATTTGTCTTATTTGTGACTTATTCGTGACTTTACGCTGAAAATTTACAAGACGATCAACGCGATGCCCCATAAGATACCGTGCTTAACCTCTAGAAATGTCAATGCTGATGGTTCGACTCTAAGATAGCCGAGGCTCGTGAAATTTTTACTGTATTCATTTGACATGAAAATACACCTCTCTGCCAAGTTTGATCAAAATCTGATCGGTACATCTTCTACCGAGGTTACTCCCTTAAGCTTGTTATTATCATTTAAAACTTGATCCATTTTGCTCTTCGATGCGAATTGCACGGACACTCAAAATTTGTTTTTTAAAGATTATTTATCTAAATACTATCCGAGAATCTTTCAACGTCATTATGAAGAGAATCGCAATTCTGATCCTGACATATCATAATTTCATCAGAATTTCTATTCCATTGTATATCCATCTAATCTATTATTTTTTCGTTTTCAATCTCATGTCCGTAATTACGTAGAAATGGCCAGTGAATCTAACCTGTTTACCTTCTTTCTGTTTCAGGACCATCCAGTCAAAAGTCAAAAGTAATTCACGACCACGCGCCACCCGCGCCCGATTTCTCCCCAAACATCAGACCCAAGACAAAGAGTGGTCAATCAAAAATCAAAAACGTTCTACAGAGTTTGAGTTACACCTTTACACCCGAATCTTCTGATCGTCGAATCATCATCATTTTTGTTGGTACGTGAGTTCGAAGAGTCCTAAACTTTTGCAGTCATCAATCTCGAAATGAAATTTACGAATGAAATCTCGATAGTTAATCTGAACGATGATTGTTTGCTTCATATTTTCGAATATCTCGCCTTGAAAGATAGAGTCAGCCTCGATTTAGTTTGTCAAAGATGGAAAAGGCTTTGTTCATTGTTATGGAAAAAAGTTGACGTATTTGATGTCTGTAGTAAGGAAGTTGACTATGCTTATAGTATGTTAAAATCTGAAGATGATATTAATGTTCTTGCTTGTGAGGGAGTTTTCAAGAAATGCTTTCGTAATTCAAAAATAGTCAATCTTTCAAGAATAGAAGGGTTAGAATCAACTACCCTCATGGACTTATGGCATTATTGCTCTTGCCATTTTGGTTACCAAAATGCGCCAACTGGAACATTGAATACTCTGAGGAATGTATTGTTAAAATGTGAGAGATTAGAGGAACTCTGGCTATGTCAGTGTGTTGTTGACGTTGACGATGTATTTTTGAGTCAATTGTTCGCTAAAAACAGAAACTTACGAAAACTCATCCTGACTGAATATAAGTTGACAGGAGAATGCTTTTCTAACTTGTTTGTAAAGAAATTAGATACCCTAATTCTTTTTGGTTGTATCATTCAAAATCGACAGCACTTGAATTCAGCTGTGTCTCGTGCTTCAAAGTTACGTACTTTGAGTGTGAGTGGTTGTTCTCTTGATCCACACACTCTTGAAACGGTGAATTCGCCAGTATCTTCACGTAACTTGAAAGGTTACGATGAAAATGGTTTTTATGAGTATCGTTGTGGACTTTTGTACAATATTTGTAAACTAAAAAATCTTACTATTTTAGGTTTAAGAAATTCTGGATTAAGTGATAACATGATGAAAATAATATCCTTGAGCTGTACGAACCTCAAAGTACTTATCATTGACTCTTGTGAAAGAATTAGAGAGGATGGCCTTCGGTATACTGCATCTATGCCAAATTTAAAATGTCTAGATATTGGATATATTGATAGAATTGCTGATATTGGACTCTTGGGAGTCAATAAAAATTTACATGTTCTTAGAATGAATTATACATCATTTTGTGATATAGCAATACTACGTGTATTGTCGGAGATGAAAATTCTTCAAGAATTAGATATATCTGGTTGTAGGCATTTGGGCGATGATTTTGTCGAGTCTGCAATAGAAATTGTAAAACTTAGAAAAGACAAGATCCCTCTAGAAATTGGGCTGCATGATACAAATGTGAGTCTTATGGCGATAAGTAATATATGCTCATTAGTGCAATTGAATTTTGATTATTCAGTGAATTATGAAAAGTATTGTTAAGACTCATTGTATCAGATAACAATTGAAATACAATTCAACCTCAGCTTATGAAAAATCACTATTTCTGCATATCGTATCTAGATCTACCATACTCAATAAATCTGATTCATGCAAGGAAGTTGAGTATCAGTAGTTCCCAACAAACTTCCACAAATTTAGACAAATTTTCACAATGTCAACATGATTACATGCTTATCAATGATGTTGTCCCCACTACTACTAACCATTTATGATGCGTAGAAACATACCAAAAATTTCATTTCGATCCTGAATCATCTTCTCTTTCCATTATCATGATATTTTTCAAATTCAAAAAAATAATCTCTAAGAAAATCGTTCCCAACTAAAAATGATGTGCGAAGAACAAACCCAAGGTTTTATCTCCATTTAAAACCAGTTCTGTGTCGCAACTCGCAAATTTGAACGATTTTCTGCATATTTACTGATGATCTATTATTTTAATCCTCATCCCGAATGAAGTTATCATAATGAAATCTCACAATCTTACAAGAACCATTCCCATCAATAACATGAATCCACGTCTACTCCTTGAATCTGGAATGAGCTGAGATTCTTTCATAAAGATTTTGTAAGAATTTTTCATCATGATCAAATGTCTATTTAAAACTAAGTTTTTACAATCAATTGATTGATCCTTAACTCTGCTGTCCTGGGTAAGAAAAACCGTAAGTGACATTTTGTCGAAAATGAGATGAAAATACTACGCTATAGATCTCAGCGCGACCTATCCAATGGTGCTCGAACCATCGTGCTATCAGTCATAGTTTCTATTTAATAAATTAAAAAAGTTTCCGAATTCCATAAGAAACCACAGAAATACTTCCATGTCTCCATCGATATCTCAATTTCAACTTTTTGCACTTACGGTTTTTCTTACCGAGGACAGCAGAACTGCACACCAACTTGTCTTGTAGTCATCAATCACATATCTGATTTCCAATAATTGGCAGGATCATTCAACTGGTCAACCATTTATACTGACAGATCTGAGATTTTTCAGTGGTTCATAACTGCCTTCTGCTTCCCAAGCAGATTCAACCCAATATTCATTAATAGTGTTGCCCACACATAGAACTCAAAATTGGACGCCATCACGTACTTTTTTCTACGCTCCTTATAAGCACGGCAGGGCTTTTCGAAAGCAGTAACAGCAGTAAACACTCACGATTACGTATAAAATGATGATTCGTTTATTGTTAACTCGTATATGATTCTATAATACAATTCTAAACTCGATTCGATACAAGTATACACAGCGGGAAAATATTCACGAAGGTTAAGAAATGGCGTGACTGCTCTTGGGTGCAGCTCGCAACGGAATGGAGATGGTCACCGTTATTCGTTGCTACCAACATCTCTTCTTGAACAGAGGACTCGCGCGTATTTGACTGGATTCACGTTGCCCCATACAACTTTGTATAAGTATATTTCCAACACTCCCTCCCTTATACAAAATTTGAATCTAGATAATTGTGACATATGTTTAAATCTCATGAAGATATCTGATGAGCAACAAATAGTTATAAAGAAAAAATAGCTATTTCCAAACTTGAGCTGTGAGAAAAGAAAACAGTAAGTATTTCAACATCAAAATCTTCTTAAATGCTAATATCAATTGAACTCATCTTCATTTTTCATTTTGGCGCTTCACCTACTGTGAACAAACAAGAATTCAAACATATTTAAGATTCAATCTTGAAGATTCATCACTCATTAAGATTCTAGACTTGATTAATCGATTCTTTGGATTCTGTAGATTCTTATCAGTGGAATATTCCTATGAATCGAATGGTGGAAGTTTCGTTACAACGTCTGATAAATCCTCCTTTGTTCAAATTTATCTGACTAAGACCTTTTCTTGCTAAACTTATTGGTTTACGAAATTACCATGAGATCAATTCCTATAAATTCTATTGCCAGATTTCATTTTTCTCCAATCCAATTTACAAATAATTCCACTGATTGATTCGAAAATTCGTTTTTATATAACGACAAACATCTATTTGAGTACGTTCACTAGCTGACTGATCAAATCACCAATTTTGACTTGAGAGAGGGTCTTTCTTAAGATATGTCAAATCGATCTGTCGATTGAGATAACTTTTCGACAAGCTACACTCATAACAAGATATTCTGCATCACAAATCGAGAGAGTTACATACTTGTATTTGTAACTTCTTCAGGCAATAACATTACCAAATAATCGAAAATCATAACCTCCAGCTAAACTTGAATCATCACAGCCCCTTGAACTAGCATTTGGTGTGCTGCTTTTAAATTCTCGTCAGTTGGTGTGAAGTTTTTTTCCAAGTTTGAATATTGGGAACTCATTGACTCCCTACACGAATTCCACTTGTATCTGTTTCATTATCAACAAACGACCGGATGGAGTGAAATTTGTCAGACGTAGCGTACTTTGTTTTTGAAGCCTCTGATTATATCGCAAACCGACAATCTCGCCTTTTATGAGCTGTTTCCGGAAGACTTTTCGATAAACATTTGAATGAGCAAAGATACGATCTGGTTTCTAAAAGCTGAGGAAAATGGCACAAGTGACAGTGAAAAATGGATTTTAAAGTGTGCCATGTGAGGATTGTGCACAGTCGTCAAACACTTTGCTAGCAAATAATATTGAGACAGCTGAATCTAGAAAAATCTTTTCGGAATCCCCCATATTACTACAATCATAATCCTCAGTCTTGATCTTGATTTTAACATACAGGCGAAACCCGGTATTCGCGGTACTTGCGTTCCCAAAAAATACCGTGAGTACCGATTTCGCGGATATGGGAATATTTCTCTAATGAATAAAGAAGCGTTACGGGATTATCGCAGCTGAGAATCCTAGCAAAAATTACCATTTTTCCCGGAACTCATCATTCGCTGAGATTTCTTTCACTCTATTCATTGTCAATGTTGCACTATAAACGAGGGTATAAAGCATCATTTCAAGATCTCGAAAAACAAAAGGCTTGAGTCATTGTTGTCTGAAGGAAAATGAACTCGTTGAAGATTGCTTTGCTTTGCGAAGAAGACCTGCTTGCATTATTTGGCATGGTTCGAGTGCAACTTTGTAGCTCATCTTGAAGTGAGAGCTCCTGGAAATGACTGGATCAAAGGTTGGAAAATCTTCGATTGCACCCTAAAATGAAGAAGCCATCCCTTGTAAATTCATCTGAATTGTGTAAGCGGGCTCAGGCTGTTCAGCCTTCCCCGGTTCTAGATGCTGTTCCACCATTGTTCTTAAGAATAAAAATATTGTTAAAAAATCGTGAATCCCATTGAGATAATTTTTTGATAGTTACACAATGATTTTTTCCGCTGAGATTCCGGAATTTGGAAAAAGTTGCATGCCTTGAGAATCGCGAATACGGAATAAGATACCGCGAATAATGAAACTGGGTCACAATGCATTGCACCGCCAATACCTCGTTTTGCCTGTGCGATCAAACATTATACCTACTCGTGCTTTTTTTCTGTTGGCGTTTCAGTTTTTCAATTGGAATATCTGATCAACAGTTATGCCGCATCTACGACTGCTGACTCCGAAGTATCACTAGTAAGACTTAACACAGGGCTGTATAATTTGTGGATTGGTGCCTCATCTTCATGTGATTTTCATGTAGAAACTCCATTTTAAAATTCCAAGTTTTTTTTTTAAATCAAATCAAGCATTGATATCAACAGTTATAAACCGCCTAGGGTGGTCACTCCTCCACAAAAGCAATGTTACGAGAAGAGGATGATGCGAAATTCCATGTGGCGAGAAATTTTGTTCTCCTTCATTTGATTGTTTTCAAGCCGTAGGCAATGGCATAAGAGGGTTAGCTGAGCGAGATTGGCTTTGAATAACAAATTTTGTCATCTCCTACTCTCAAAACTATCAACTGTTACAAGCCAATTTGAGGGCTCCCTTATTCATTGAGTATTCAAAACGACCCAAATTGCTTATTGATATTCAATTTCTCACCCAAACAATCAAGAAGCTTCTATGAAAACGATTTTGGATTAGAATAAAATCGATTGAAATGAAGTAAGTACTAAAAAATCGAGCTTCGTATTGCACTACGGCCCTGTATTGTGAACAATCACAGTTCATACTGGGACAAGGGATTAAAAAACGACGAATGGTAGAAGAATTATGAGAAATCTTCTAGGTGCCAACGTGAAACTTCAATATCTAAAAACCTGCAGAAATTTCCATAATTTTTTTCTAATTTCCCTCAAGATATCACAAAAAGCTCGAAATTGCGTTGAACACACCAATACGTCTGGACACCATCAGTGCAATGGCGAATTCCCGTATGATATAAGACTCACACTCAGATATTATCTTTCCTCACAATTACAATAAAATGTCATTCATAAAATAGTACCGGAACTTGGATTGATCTATCGGTATGTCATCGCAATAACCTTCAAGACGATAACAAAAGCTCATGAAAGATCACGACAGCAAATTTAACGCAGCGTATAAGAGAACGAGGATATAAAAGTAGAAAAACGAGGGTACGAAAGTAGTAACATTGAATCAACTTCGAGAACATCTTATGATCTCAGCTTCTTCGAATATACGACATACATATAGAGCATAGAGCGCACGATATCACAAGATATTTTGCATGAAATCTAAAAACGGCTTCCAGTATCCTGATCCTCTCCTCCGCAAGCAAAGATCTCAGGAATACGAGCGAGAGATCTTCAGCAGCAAAAACGTACAAAGGAACATAAAAAAAGAGTAGAAAAGTCCTTCTAGAGAACATTTCTTATCTTCAAAAGCTCTCTGCCAATGGTCAGCAAAGAAATCTCAATACCCATCGATATTCGCATAGATACATATATCCGCTTTACATTGGCTTCTGTAGGATTTGGTTACATTGAGATCTGCTTTCCATCTCTTGTATTCCGCTAGACCGAAGAATCAGTACGATTTTTTGCTTTCAGAGCCAGACTGAGACCGTCAGGCTTAAGGGTCAAGGGTCATCTCACCGATGCTTGTACAGTACTCTCACACTCATCTTCAGCCTCATATTGTTTGCATATACGAAACACACCAACATGAGCCACGAACAATGTGTGTATATGTGTGTGTGTGTGTGTGGTGTGGGGGGGGGCATACTCTGGACATGAGGAGAAGTAGATCCTGATGAAGGATATCGGGTGTATGAGCTTCTGATACGGCATCGTATTGGTTTGGATAAAGCTCAGAAGTCTGCAAGCTCAACGAGCCAAGCACAAGTGTGTGCCATTATTCTCTTCGGTACATATCGATGCTCACGAGGGTCACTTTGATGTATTTTCTCGTTTTGTCTTCTTTGCTGACGTATGCGGATGGCCAATTTGATTTCTGTATTGCTAGGCTTGAGAATTTCTTAGCCGGATGAATCGCTGAGATATTGGGATGGACTGTGTGGTATTACGATTTCATTTGTGCAATTGATTCTTTCACCTCTTTGATAAATGTTATATTGATTCGTGGCTTTATATGTTTTAGCATTCTTTCCAAATGAATTGCCATTCAGGATGAAAAAAATGATTGACTTCCCAAAATCGAGATTTCATGAGGGTCATAAGTTCATGAGTTTTGCCATTTTCTCGCCGAATCTGAAAAAAATATAGATTTTTTGCAACTTTTCCATTTTATGTGAATGAATACACATGAAAAATTAGTCAGCGCTAGATCATTGGTACCTCTCAATGAGTTTCTAATTGTGTGTTTGAAAGGATGATTAATATACTTGATTCTCATAAAAAAAGTAGCATTTTACTGTCATCAGTCAATAATCATCGTACGAGGAAAGACACAATGTTCTGAGATAATTAATTTTATTGTTACTTTTCCAGATGATCAGTGAATCATTTTCTTGGCGTATAATCCTATATTTTTGAAAAAATTTTTGGCAGTCTTCGTTGAGCTCACTGGAAATCAGTGTTCAAATAATGTCATCATCAGTAGATTTTACTGGATTTCAACTGCTAAAAATTTCGAATGACTACATTCTAGGAATACTGACCATAGAATCGTCATGTTACTGTAAATTTTATTACTAACGCTTCCATTCATATTGAATCCATGAAATTCTTGAATGATAACTTCAAGACTTTTCTTGTCAACGCAAATATTCTTTCCGATTCTCCAACATTACATTCATGTAAATTCCTACATTTATCATAAATTTTTGAAATTCTTCCAGTTCCAGGACTTCTCCTTTTAAGTACATATGGGGTGATGAGTACTCTGGATCTTCAAATTCATGTCAATCGCTTTTTTCATGACTTTTTGAATGACTCATGAATAGTTATTAAGTAAATTTCAATCGACTTAATTTCTCTTTGAAAAATTTTTTTAGCTCGATGATCCATTTGTAAGGTACTGATGATGTTGAAATTCAAATTTTTCAAACTCATCATAGATTCATCAGAGAATACATCTCACCCTTTTCGAGCAGCTGCATACGCAAATTCTGTTGTGATGAAATCGACCGCAGACGATTATTTCGCTTTACAATGAACCAAAGGGGAGTTGAGTCCAAAGCTTCATGCGACAAGCTCAAAATCGTACCCTTCTATGCCAGCTTCAAATATCAAACAATCCGTACATAAGCATAGACAAGCAAACCTTGCGATTGTCACACGAAAGCACACAAGTACCCCTATACGAATGCAAGCTCTGCACCATTGTCACGTGTCAAATAGAACCTCATCGCTATGTACTTCCTTCGTTTTGTTTCAAATACAACTCCTGTGACACTTCATCGTCATATCGATAAATTGGTATTTGAATCGTGCCCGTCAATTCGCAGCCTCTGCATAATCTCTATCGGATATCGTACACGTCATATTCCAAGAGATAATCCCAGTTTGCGATCGCAGAGTTTACTTAGCTCGCGTTCCTGAATTGGTATAGACACCATCATAGACGACGTCGTGTCGATTCGTTCGATAGTTGCGTGCCTTTGGCAAATGTTTGCCAAAATGCGTGATGGCAACACACTCCTCAATTGACGACGAGCCTCCAGGCCTATATATTCTAAGCATTTGAACGCCCTTTTGTCGCCTCGTACGTAAGCTCGAGTATACATACTCGAGATTATCTTTGGCACATAATGCACGCGTGCATCTATCAATGCATGTACGATTCTATTGCTCTTGGATATCGTGCAATTTCACCCTCTGTATTATATCGTTTCTAGAGATGCTTTACTTCTATAGTTTACTCTATATATACAATCGTGTGTGAATCCATATGCGAGATTTGATGGGCTTCTCCCCATAGTTTGCTGTTGTGACAGAATGGTTGATATGAATGCGTGAATAAATTTGATGGGATAAAGACAGGTGTGCCACAACTATTGTTACAGATTGTGCGAATGAAATTATTCCGAGTATGATATCATACTTTATCATCCATTGAGTCATCGGAATAATAAGTTCGTTGAGCCAGTGCATTTTAAAAGGAAATTTTGATGAAAAAAACATGAAGATTACCGTGGATCATGCGTTTCACACGATTCAAATGTTGGGGATAAATAAAATATCTCTGTCAAATTCTGTACAGAATGATCCTCTTTGATTGCTTAGAAATATATCACTTTAGCGAGAGTATTACGTGAATAAATTCTAATTCTATTCATTAACCAATTGAAATTAGAATCATAATTATATGGAGATGTATAATTTTCGAAATTTGTGATGATTTTCGTCGAAACCATAATAAGAAGCTGAAAAAACCAGATGAATTCCTGGTGACTCTAGTATAACATATGATCATATGAGTCTGAAGGGTCTACGTGTTTAAGTGGTGGGAAAAAATTTGCAGAAAACAAAAATTTTGAATTTTGCCATTTAGCAACAGCTTACCGATTTCTCCGGATCAGAAAATTTCTTCGAGACCAAGAAATGAGCTCCAAAGATGGTCCTAAGTGATCGGACTGACAAACGGAGGTCTAACCTTGCGGAACACGGATCTTGATGAAACTTTGGAAATCATCTTGTTTGGATGAGAAATGAAGGCATCTTGGAGGATTTAATCCCATGGGCCTCGTATTTTGATATACAGCTATCGAGATTAGCATTGTCAGAATGAGCCCATGATGGGAAAGTCGTATAAGAAAGATGTACTAACAATGCTCATCTCTATAGCTGTATCTCAAAATACGAGGCCCATGGGATTGAACCCTTGGAGATTCCTTCATTCCTTACCAAAACAAGATGAGTCCCAGAGTTTTATCAAGATCCGTGTTCCGCAAAGTTGGACCTCTCCTTGTGAGTAAATTACTTGTTTGTTGTATCACAAATATGTGAAACAATTGAGGCAGTCTTCTACACTTGGAAAAGCATCTTCCTACGAATAAGTTTACAAACGACCTAAATCTTTAACCATCTATTGACTTTTTCCGTTGAAAAAAAAAATAGTCCTCGAAATAATCAGTTTGCAGTCATCTGCAATTCGTCGTTCGGAAAAAGCATCCACAACTCCGGAAACCTTCTTTGTCAATCCAAAGAATTGATCTATTGAATAATATGATATTATCAATTAACGGCGGGGTACCACAAAGCAAGAATGTTTGAACGCAAAGATGCTCAAAAGAGAAAAACATTGTTCAACAATTTCTTTCAATCACATTCGACTGGAAAACTATATGTTCTGGATGCAAGAGATGCTCTTCTTTTTTCTGAGAGAATTTGCTGATAACGGTAAGGGTAAAAGATAAGAGGGGAAATTGAAAATTGCCCTATTTTTCAGCAGCTTTATGCATCCAGCAGATGATTTTTCAAAAATCAAAAAGTTACTACAGAATTCTGAATACAGTAATACAGCTAACCTATTGATTAGTTAGAGCCATTTGTGAAATCTCAATGATTGTTCAGCCTCTTGTTTCAATATTACGAGTCAACATGATGGGTTTATTCGATTACTGAGTGGTATGCCACGTGCAAACAATATATCTACGAATTCGAGCTGGTAATATCTCTGATCACTGCTGTGGTGGCAATCAATTCAATATTACGCGTTCACCACTTCAACCACTAACTATAAGTGAACAACTCTTTTTACTCACGTATTTGATAGGATGGTAAAGTTCAGTCAATCGGTTGACTTTTTTCATTCAATCCGGAAGATTATTGAGACGCAATCCTATCTATTTATTCTACTAAAAAATTGTGAGATAGAATGTGAGCTGTGCATACTGTTTCCTGGAAAAATGTTTCGTTTATCATTCTAAATTCAATGGAATCGAGAGATCAATAAAGAGGTTCAACATATCTGCAAGATTGACTGTAATTGATGACAAGATATTTTTTATTCAATCGAAATACAGTACCTATTGTGATTTTTTTCCTGTTTGTGGATTAGTTCTTTGTGGGATTTTTACTTCAAATTTCTATCTCAAATAGCATATTTTTCATTCACAGGGTCTTCTTCCACAGAAAACGACCCCTTCATTATGAGATCAGCTCCAGATCAACGAGACCTTCAGATTTTAATCACACGCATTGCATGATACTTGATGGTTAATAATATTGGAACATTTTTTATAATCAGAGTCTCCAATTCCTTGGTTGAGGCTAGTCCGTAGAGAATCCGGATATTTTGCCCGATAGATGGCGCTTTGGTCGTACTGCATGTGCGATGGAAGATTATGAACCACTTTTTTGCCTCATATTATTTCAACCTCACATTTCCGACCCAAACGAGATATGGCAACTGAATCACCATGAAATTTCCAACTGAATGAGTTGTTCCACACCCGGGGATTCATTCTATATCTCCAGAAAATCGTAGCTCTTTGGCTCGATGAGTAGGTTATTTTTCTCGATGCTCACACTAGTTCAAGTTTTTTGCGAGCTAGATTCAGAATTTTCGGGCGTGGGAGGGCTCATTCGACAGGAAATTCCATTCCACAGATGGCCTAGTATCTGATATTGGCCAAAACTGTTTTGTTATTGAAGTATAAATCGGAATAGTCGTGGACGCGCTCTGTCCCACCAAAAAATTGCCTTCAAGTTTTTCTAGATTCCTAATGAATGAAATGCCATGAAACTTTGCATGGTGTCGTGTTATAAGATTTCACAGGTGGCCTAGTATCTGAATAATAATACCGCTCTCAGAATCATTGGATGCAGCTGCAACCTCAAAGTACGCCGGTGCGGTCTGGTTGCGGTTTTGCGGGGACTCCGGACTAGGCTTAAAAGAGTCTCGACGTGTCTTTAAATCCTATGAAATTTAATTTCTCGGGCCAGACTTTTGAACGGTCATGATACTGACTCCCGCAACCCGATTATAAATAGTTTCAAGAGACTTGATAGTTTGATCCGATCTTGATCAAGATTTTTATCCAATCTTGATCCAGAAAAGTGACGCCCTACTGGATCAAGCTTGAACCTTTTACTTGATTTTAGCATGTGGCGTCGTCCGCTCGGCTGTCACTAAATACACTCCGTCGTTGATTTTGGAGTTGATTTTGATATGCATTTAAAGCTTGTACGTGTCAATAAATACCCTCAAACATAAAGGCAACATGTACGGCACATTGAACTATCATCATGGGTAACGAGAGGCATTTCAGAATTTTTAGGTGAGGTTTCTTACACGAAGAAAATAATATAGTATCTGATGCTGAAATTTTCGAGGAATTTTTACTTTGTTATATCAGTACACACGGTTTATAGGTTATGTCAAATTTTTATAAACAATGCACTGAATTTTAGGAGAGTAGCATCACATCCCGACAGAATTAAGATGCAAAGACACGTTTCACTTCACTGGACAACTAACACATAAACTTGATAAGAATTAAAACTCTAAAAACTCTATCTGTGTCGATCACATTAGAATATCGAGCTTGTTTCAAGTAAGTATGAGTAATTCATATTAATTTCATTCTGAGAGATGAAGATCCCCTAATTCCTTGACGCTCATGAACGGGAAAAACTTCTCACGCACAACATAGTTACTGCTGAGTATGATCTAGTCCTAGGCTTAAAGCCCCTCAAAAACTCATAGTGACCCTAGAAATATCAAGAAAAACGTTCAAGCTTGATCAAGTAGGTGTCACATTTCTGCATCCAGCCTTGATCAAAAGGATCAAGTATTTTATCCAACCTTGATCAAGGCTTGAAGTTCGTTTCCAATCGGGAAGATTATGCAAAGTTATTATGTTCAAATTATGGAATATATTTTTTTGTATCTTTAAATGAATGTAATCTGATTCAAAAGGCAAAAAATCAGTCAAAATCTCAATAATGATAATTTCCCTACCGTCCCCATCATTCTCATTGTCATAAATATGGCAAACTTTAAGACATGTAAAAAAGATGCGAAATATATCAAAATGAAATAAGGTAGTGCATTATCGCGTTTAAACTTTACTACTGAGCGATATCATCAGGTGATGAAAAAGTTTCAAGTATTCAAGTCATTTTAAGCATAACTGCTCTCTTGGTATATAGCAAGCGAGCATTGCCTTTTCCTTTTACGTCACAACTTTCTTAAGAATAATGTTTTACGAAACTTCCAAAAGTCGGGTAAATACAACAACTTTTCACAGCTGCTACGCAAGCACAGTTCACCCTTATGTATGCACATACACAGTGAGAAACTGTTTACTGTATACTAGGTTAGATGACAGAGAGAGAAAGAGAGAGAGAGAGAGAGAGAGAGAGAAGTACCAAGGGTAAAACAAAAAGTCGTCAGCTAAAAACATTGGCGAAACAAAAACAAAACAAAAAAAAAACTTGCGATAGGGGGAAAGGAAGAAAGAAGAGTGAAACGTTCAAGACCAAAAGTGCAAAGTGGTGAGAAAGTCAAGCGAATCACCTGTTAAGGGACGTGAAAAGGGAGGAGAGCGTACTGTAAGCAAGTTTTAGAAGGAATACTGTACAGAGGAGAAAGAAATGAAAGAAGGTTGTGCCATTCCTTTGGCCAAATGTTACAGCTCAGATAACATTCGACTTGTGCAGTTTTGTTTATCGTCCCAGAGCTGTGGGAAAAGAGGCAGTAAGATGTTGAGTTGGTAGAAAAAGAATTGTACTTTCAGGAGAAAACGTTGGATTTTATTCAGAATGTAGGGTGTGAAAGACAGTTGAAGATGCAAGGATGAGCGAAGAGAAGGAATGTGAGGTGAAGGAATAGTTTGAAGGTAGTATTGATCTCTTTGAGTCAATTGTCTGTTAGTAAGGGGTAGGGCAAGAATCACCAGTAATGAATCTGGTAAAGGATAATATACTAAAATATCCTTTGATTATTACCTCAATGGTGCAGTGTAGGAAACTAGTTGAATCTTCAATCAATATTTCAACCGAGTGATTAGACTTCGAGTCAGGTCACGTCGGTCAGAGATCCAGATTCGACAGCGATCGTATCCGGGTAGGTAATAATATACCGGATCCATGAGATTGGTAAAAGGTAGTTTCCGGCCGACATTTTTCGTCCACAAAAACAAGTTCCCTTGTGTTTTCTTGTGAAAAAATGGAAAAAAATTAGTGGCCGCATGAGCATTTTCGGTCAAAAAACCAGGTCAAGCAACGGATTTCACGATTCAGTATCCGGATTGGTGACCGTCTCTTTTGCGTTTGCATAGTTCTTGATCCCAAACAAGTTAGGGACGTTGCAGACTTAGACGAAGAGGGGGGGGGGGAGGAGTCATCAATCCGGATTTTGAAATGCAAAAATGTTGCCTAGCCTGGACTTTTTCCCAAAAAAGCTTTATTTATGAAAAAAACACGATGAAATTTCTTTTCCGTATCCAAATAGTTTTAAAATCTTGCTTGTTGTTAGGGCAAGTACTTAAAAATACACTTCATCTACAGTCGTCCATCATTTTAGTTCTTGTTAGAAATAAAATCTTCCGTATTCAATGTTGATAATATGTTGCAATGCACAGAAAATTTGAGTTTTAAGCTTGCATTGTTTTCTTTGGCCAACCTTAGTTTCTTTTCCCCTCATGCCGCTAAAAATCGACCGCAGATCGTCTGTCAGAAAATTTCACCAATTTCATAATTAATCTTTGAATCTAATTCTCATTCGAAATCAATCATCGTGTTCGAACCAGGATCATCATTTTAAAATCAAATCCAGAGGCCCCCCCCCCCTTCCACATAAGCTCAAATATATCCTCATAATCTTGAAATGTTTTCGCAGTATCGGAAGGATAAGTATCACTTCCTCGGTGTCAATAACGTCCCCCTACAATTTCACACGATCACCCTCATATCATAAAGTATTGCCGGAGCAAAGCACGAAAAATACTGCGCATCAATCTCCGAAATTCCGGATTATTCCATCGTAGTTTGACAATACTTTTGATGGTTCAAACGTCGAGTATAACTCCGTTTCTCCCGTTAAATGTAACGACTTGGACTCGTATCCTTTTTATCGTCGATTTGCTTTTATCATAACTTGTTTTATTTCATCCTCACGTTTGGAAAATAATAGCCGACCATGGGAAACAAAAATAAAAAAACATCAGTCAAATAATCTCGCTCGATTGAACGGACTATTGGTTAGTAAAGTATGACGATTGCAGAATTTCACCCTCAATTCGCGTTACCTCCTTTCGCCACGGTTTCCACACAAACCATAACGAACTCTGCTGCTGTAGCGACACATCTATATTTTTCTGTATACACTTTTCAGACCTATCCATTGTGTGTGCTCTGTTTTCACGTTTTTAATCGTTTTTATCCAATAAACTTTTATTAAAATTGATCCGTTCGTCAGCTAATCATCACGATGTTTCGAATTGATTTCGTCAGTGGTCATAAAAACAATTGCAAAAGTCGAGGGAAAAGTCAAATGCGGTTCTTTTAACCGAATCTTCCTCGGGTAAAACAGTAAATTATATCCATAGGCATGAATTTTCCCTGATTTCCTCACTCATTTCAGCTTTCTTTCGCATACTTTTCATCACGAGGTTTTAATCTGCTGTCTCCAGATGTGACTTCTGACATTCACAATCATTTTCTGATAATCAAAACACAAAAGACCACCGTCGAACTGATAAAAAGTGGCAATATTGAAAAGTTCAGAAGTTTTCTATTTTTATTTTTACTCCTCAAAGATGGCCGACTAGTGAAACCTGATTTTTCTTCCAACATGATTTACAACAAAACTAAAGGAAATCCCTGAATTCTTCCAATGCATCCATCAGGCGTTATCACGAAACATTGAGAATAGCGCTTATCCACTATACTGGACATCTAAAGTTAACGAGTATGAGAATTCAAACTCATTTTACTGAATTGCTGATGACTAAAAAAAGAAGTTGATCCGATTTTGCTTGATCTCAGGTCTTGCTTGTAATATTTTGTACGAAAACATCCACCTCTCAGTTTCTTTCAAAGATTTTGACACACTCGTGTTCCTCAAAAGCACACCGTCTGCTCATATTTCTCTGTGAAATACCATGAAAGACAGAACATACCAGGGCAGGCAACTGTCCTCACTGCACTCTAGTATATCCAGATTTTGAAAAATCCTGGAGGCCTTGAGTTTCCTAGGACGATAATCTTTTCGCTCTGAAGAAATCTTTTCACCAGAATTACTTGCCTTTAAGAAGAGCTTAAGAGTCCAACTATTCTTTGAAGGCTTGCAATTTGATTTGATCATCTGTCCAGAATGAGAGTATTATTTTGGAAAATTTCAGTTGTCCACGTTTCTCCAAAATCTGGACAGACCAAAAAATTACCTTCAAATTGTACCATAACGCTTGAGTTTGAGGGTCAATCTCATCTGTCATAGCTTCCATCAAATTTCATAATCAGATACGATTCCATGATACTAAATAGCCATCAAGCATGATCTTGTGATTTTCCAGCATGCTTGTGACACACTGGCTACTACTAATACTCCCCAGAATTCTCCATCCTAAAAAAAAGCCTTCGTTCTTTTTTGAAATTATTAGTATCTTTATGTTGCAGAATACAACAAGTACAATGCGTCTCTTGATGAAATCAACCTGATGAACACGTAAAAATGTGTTCGAAATAGAAAAAAACCAATCCTAACCTAAAAACTTCTTTCAACCAGTCCAAATCCAGCTGTTGCCCTACCTTACAATCAGCTCAACTTCCCACCACAAGTTCAATCTTTCGCACGCCCAGACGCATAATATACTACTCCACACCACCATACACACACAACCATGCCTTACAATATGCCATCCTGAATCAACCCCACAACGTTGCATCTTGTGGATAATTTGCATCTTCTTCTATACATCCTAGGGTTCTCGCACCCCTTGCGTTGCTGCAACTCTTCTCCGCTCGCACCTCGCATTTCAACGTCACCTTCGTATCCAGAACCCCTGTTTGCAACTCTTCCGCGGCCTCTGGTGCATACTTTATCTATACAGAGTGTCACAACATAATTTCACTCCATAGTCCTATCTACACATACATATGAAGTACCTCACCTTGATATATACATTGAAAGCTTTGAGTCTTAACTATACGTGACTCGTAATAATTTTCTTTCCTGCAGTGGCATGAATTTCAACTTCGAACTCTCTTCATCTACTCTGCTTTTTCGTGGTGAGTCTGGGACTATCTGAAGCTTTCGAGCTTGTGCTACTGCTGGACCAGAGTGAGTGAGAAACAGAGGAAGGGGCTTCTTTTTTTGAATTTCAACTTGAAACTTGAATGGCATTATTCAGCGACAGCGCGCAGCTGAGAAAGCTTTTTAAAGTTTTTCATTGACACCCCTTGTTGCTGAAACTTTTGGCGTGGTCTGCACAACTGGTTTTCCATAGTATTTTTCGCATGTTACCAGACTTCATTTAAAATTTTACCTTTGAATTTATAAGTTCATCATGTGCGGTGACCCTGTAATTGAAACAATTTGTTACTTGGCTTGGAGTTTATAGAATTGGATTATATCGCGTATTGTGAACACAACAATTCATTCTGCTACGGGTCTAATAGAGTAAGTCAGGCCTCCGAAATCCGAGTGGTCAAGAGGATTATCATTTTTGTGAGAAAGAATGGACTTATACAGTGGCTGAACCCAGCAGCATTGATTATGTCAGGTGTGCCTAATTTGCCCAAACTATCCGTACTTTTGGCACATCTCCGTATATTCGAATGATAGCTCATTCTTAATCTTATTTCGAGACCTTCAAAGTGGATTGAAGTTAATTTTGACGAACTGGAGCCAAGATATAGCTTAGAATGAGCTTGAGATATATTTCAACTCTCTACAGAGAGAAATTTTTATGTGACCAAAAGAGTGCGCTCCGAGTTTGCCCCCACGTGGAAAAGAGGCCTATTTCCATGAGATTATGCCGATTTTTAATTCTCACACTTCATAATGAGACAAACCTTCGATCATTTTGCAGCTTGTTTCAATCCTTCTGATATTTTTTTATCTGAACTGGGAGGTTATAATGAATTCAAGGAAGAGTTTGAAAAAGATCATGGGGCAAATGAAGCCTAAATTATGGTCACACTGCTTTTTTTTGGTAATATGAGCGTGAAATCGGGTAGCAATCGTATTTTGGCATTCTGCAAAAAACAGTTTGAACTTCTGACAAAAACAAAGAAAATGAGCTGAAGTACGTTAAGATCAATGGCACCAATTTTTTTGACACAGCTCTTGGTGACTGGTAAAAAAAAGTCAAAAGTCCCGAAAACCATATTTTCCATACCTAGAAATGCGCTGGTCATCCAGGATTGGCCCAAACTATTTGTTCTTGGTTCCCTAGGCTACTCAGTGATCGAAACAGGTTTACCCGAGTACATTCCCCCTAAATTCCTTCTCACAACTGAAACACCGTCGCTATGACAATCTAAGAGAAAAAACAAGGCTACACCAATAACATACCGTACTACCCGTTTTGAGGCAGAGAACCAATCATTTGCTCTAGCGTCCTCAAAAATCATTAAAAAAACTACCCTATACATTGATTCCAAAACATCCACTCTTGAACAGTTCGAAGAAAATTTGCTTGACTTCCTCACGTCTCAGGATCGTAGCGATTGACTTGGGCGTGTTCAACAGCAACAATTTGAATCAGTCCTACCCACGGTCTTACGCAATTGCACACCTAATTTCTTTTCCGCCTCACTGAGCAAAATAAAAAGATTTTGGCACTCTCACCGATGTGCGAACTTAATTGAATGAACAAACTCTCAGAATTCGAACTATGGAATTGTCATTCTTGCGTTACTCTAAGGCCCGAATTTATAGTCGTAATCCGGAGTCCGGATAAGTTAATCCGAGGCGCCACAATCGGTGCGGTGAGTTCGCGAATCTATTAGGACTGGCGATTGTGGCGCCTCGGATTAGCTTATCCGGACTCCGGATTACGACTTTAAATTCGAGCCTAAGACATATGCATTCTAATCTATAGATAAGTAATAAACTTAATTGCGAGTATACTCACAATTAAGTTTATTACTTACATAATTCGATATTATTATTTAGGTTAATCTGAACTCTCAATACCCTGCATCATATTTCTATTGTATGATAATGACACTATTTTTGTAATCTGCAATTTGGGCATTTGGCATTCGTCTCTCGCCCTCAAAAAATTCCAATCGATCAATTAATTCTCTCATATTTTTATGCAACAATCACGAAAAACATGCGTGGCAAAGTCGACGGGCGGGTACACTCGAAATCTCGAGAGGGGGCGGGGGAGGCAAATTAGAGAATGGAGGAACATTAGACACGCTTACCTTATGAGCTTTATACATGATACATGACGGAGTTGCGACTCTAATTAACGAAGAGTAAATTGATACGCATGGCGGATGAAGTCTCAACCTGGGTTATGGCTAACATCATATCTGCACATTAGCAGGAAGCCAAATTATTGGAAAGGAAGACGATGATGATGATTAGGATAGCCAAATTGTTAAAGAAGAAGATGATGAACAATACGAAACCCGCCAAGATGAAACTCCTGAGTTGTTCTCTGATGCTTGAGAAATCCAAATTTGGCTTTCAACATAATACAAGTATATACCCATTGTTATATCTACTGACTTTCTAGATTGATAATGAGATTCACTCCAAACAATTTTATTCAGGATTTTCTTCCACAATATTTTTTGACAAAAAGTTATCCAAGGAAAATCTTGACTCCAATTCCACAAGGTGAGAAAACGAATAATATTGATCCATGAGATTAACTTTTCGCAATTTCAATGCACAAGCCTGGAAATTGCCATAGCAGCCCTACTTCTCTACTGATACATGCATAGCATGGTGTACCTTCATCGGGTGGATCGAGGTCTACCACGATTCACCAGAATCTTGTCAACGACACTTACACGTAGAATGTAAGCCACATGATGAGGTTTGTCAAGGGGTAATCCAAGTTAGCTCTTCCCCAATCTTGGTTACATTTGCTACAACCTCCAAGGTTTGACAATCGCCCAGGATGTGCATCCTCGTGGCCGACATAGATTCCAAGTCTTAGCGTGACGCATTTCTTACCAACAACTAACCGAGGAAACAATTCATCTGGCAGAGAGTCTGGCAGAATTAGTCTGGCTTTTGATCAGTCTCAGCGAATAAAGCGAGACTTTTTAGTCTCGGAGAACAAGGTCTGGCTGACAATTCCAGATCAAGACAGTGTACATTCTCAACTCCAGTTCTATGTCTGGGAATCATTTCCAAGTGATTTTCAGACATTCTCTCGATTCAAAGACAATCTGGCTCAATCAACCACGCTCGTGGTTATTCTTGTGAAAAGTAGGGTACACTTCTTCAGATAGTGTTGATTTCGGACTGATCAACTAATAAAAATCTTCCTGAAGAGTATCGTGAGTTGTCTGGTGAATTTCCCCAGACTGAACGCGAAAAGTTTTGTTCTTGTTAAGAGTCCAGTCATTCTCCTCAGGCTGCGGCATAGACAGAACGTTAGATTGCCTGTCACCAGTGCTGTGAAAAATTTGGCAAAGACCAGACCGAATGCAAGAGCCATTACTGAACTTGGAAAGTCTCTAACTCATCTTCAGACTTTATCCCAAACCTATCCTCATAATTGTAAAGGACAGTTTTCCTTCAACGAATCACGCAAATGTCTGGTAAAATGTCTCACACAGTGACAATGATGAATAGTTTTTGTAATAAATGTGACTGTGCTTCGTCGTTTACAACACAACTTACATTTGTTCTCAGGATTGCTTGGAAATGATTATGAAGATTATGTACCCTTCTCCACCTGTTACGTTGATTTGATCAATAAAAGTCGACTCTGGCGGCTGAGAAAATTTTAATCTAACCGTCTAAGCTATTAAAAAAATCAATACCTCCACACCTCCAAAAAACTTTCTCAGTACAATCTGTTTTCATGAAGATAACTCATAGCTATTATGTGTAATCCCAGAATTGTTCAGCATTATTCAATTTTCTAAATAATTGGTCATGTAGAACCTGCAGATAAATTCCGCAATAAAATCCATTAGATTTTCGGAAAAAACTTGAACCTCCTTGAATCCGGTCCGTCCATATATTATGTGATACAATCCGGGGTGAGGGGTTTAATTAAGGTCTCATCACTTCTTTGAAACAATATTGAAATAGGCTCAAAATATTGATATCCCGTTGATCACGAGGAGAGGGGGAGGGAGGGGGGTGAGGTCAAAGGAAAGTCAAAATCTGCATCACGTGACAATATCTATCCTATTATATGGAGAATACCATAAGTCTCTGTGACTGAAAACTTATTTACAAGGAAAAAGAAGAAAGTATGAATTGTTCCTGGAACTATCTAATACCACTAGCTTACAGAATATTGTCTGAAAAATCCTTTGCAAATGTACTGAGAAGGGTAACTTCAATAAGAATGAATTCATTTAACAACGATTAGATCCTATATATCTGATCAACGGCTCATGGTTGAATTGTTTAGATTGTACGAGACACAACGAACGATAGTCTTCATCCATATTTATTTATATCATCATGCATCATTATCTTGTGTCTTCCATTCTTGTTGCTTAGAAATGAGCACCTGTGGGATTCTCATTGAGCTATTGAATAGACTACAAACTTCAAAGTTCCTAGAAGCCAGACTTCATCTCCAAGAAGCATGCTTACATATATACATACTCGGGGATTTTTTGGAAGAGCTCATACGGTATGCAAAAGGCTTTGAAGTCTATTGAAATTTCGCAAAGAACTTTGCTACAACGCGGAGCTCACACTGACTTATATGGGCCTTTTCACTTCTCAAGGATCTCAAGTCAATGCTGCAAACATGCGTAGAATATCTCGTGTGGAGCTCTTGGTGCATGTCAAGTTTCGATGTCTAGACGTAGACTCGCAACTGTACTTGCAAAGGTTTCTCCTTTGCCTATGCGAAAGCTTGCTAAGTGATGAGCCTCGATTGTGTTTCAACGAGCTCTCACTACTTGAGCATTTAGTTTAGCAGTGCATCCATAAATTAACGCTTCATACATGATTCGGTGCTTTACGTGTTAGCTATATGTGCGATGTTCTATCAAAATTTACTCTTACAGCTTACTCGTGTTCCTTCCAATTAAGCCGAGGGAAAATATATGGGTTGAAAGCAACTCGGAGTAAAGATGATTGAATTATCCTTAGTAGTGTATCATTGATGCTACTAACGCGTGGGGGTTCTGGCGCAACGTATTCTGGCGCATGTATTCTGGCGCAACGTATTCTGACGCAACGTATTCTGGCGCAACGTATTCTGACGCAACGTATTCTGACGCAACGGATTCTGGCGCATCAGGTTCTGGCGCAGAGCGGATTCTCATGCGTGTAGTTGAGTAGCCTGGCACCAGGTGGCTACCCGTGTGCAAGTGTGTGTTATCATAACTTCAGAGCGTGTACGCCGGAATAGCTCAGTGGGAGTAGCGTATGATTGAAGATCATGAGGTCCTCGGTTCGATCCCGGGTTCCGGCATTTTTTTTTTGTACGTTCAATCCTCCTCTTCTACGATGTCTACACCCATTGACTTTATGCGGATTCTGACGCAACGTATTCTGGCGCAGAGCGGATTCTCGTGCGTGTAGCTAAGTTACCTGGCACCAGGTGGCTACCCGTGTGCAAGTGAGTGTTATCATAACTTCAGAGCGTGTACGCCGGAATAGCTCAGTGGTAGTAGCGTATGATTGCAGATCATGAGGTCCTCGGTTCGATCCCGGGTTCCGGCTTTTTTTTTCTTTGTACGTTCAATCTTCCTCCTCCTCTTCTACAATGTCTACACCCATTGACTTTATGCGGTCGTGATCTTCCATCGTTATACCATTGCCGAGTATTGCTTCGACATATTTTCTCAGTCTGAGCAGATACAGTCTCGTATTCCCACATCCATCTTTCAAATATCGATCGATATCTTCAATGATGGAGCGTGATGGATAGGCATGGTATTTGCCAATTTTGAAATTGTAGTAGATGACATCAGCGATCCATAGCGAGTTATTCAGTATATTGTATTCTATAGGTGCGGTTTCAACACACTTTTTGCAAGCATCATTCTCGTGATGGAAATTGACACTGATAGCTGTTTCGCCAGGCATCATCTTCCAATCTTTCGATTCAGGATAACCCTTATAGGATACCTCTCTTTCTTCTCTCTTTGATTCCCCATACTCATCGGAAATGTGTCTGAGAGACTGGTTTCAAAATTAGTGGCACTGTAATTTATGTGAAGAATCTGTAGCAAGGGTGTATATAGATTCCATTTTTTTTCTAGGATGTCAAGAACTTTCGTTGAATGGAGTGGGGCGTGGGGGCCTGAGGTCCGTATTGTCGTACGGTCACCTAAAGACAATACAGAACAAGAAATTAAAATTATATATGAGTGTATCACACTCGATGATGATTCTATGGTCATGGATACGGTAGAAGATGAGTCGAAAAAGGAGGAAGAGGGAGTAGAAGAGATGGATATTTCAAATGACAATGATAATATTCATGAAGATGACGATGATTGTGTAATGTTGAATTGAATAAAGCAAAAAAAAAAACAAAATTACCTTGATTGAGTGACTGAGAGATAGTACTGAGCTAGCTTTCAGCATCTTCAGACTCACATATAGGTCTCAATCACAATGTGAGTTTGAAGTTGCTGGAGCAGATTCGGGCTACCTTCTTCTCAGCTGGAGAGAGTGCCAGGCCCTAATGGGTGGAGCATCTCACAGGTACGGGCGAAGGATGGGGCCCCTACCCACTCAATCTTCTATCCTTCTCCTCCTTCGACTCAACTTCAAACCCCCCCCCCCCATGCAGCTCTGAATGAGGGTATCTATGTTGTCGCTCAGTGATATGAAGATGGTGATTGTAGTGACAGATTTGAATACATCCTTTCTCAATTAAACGAGACTATGCCAACCAGATCTGTGAGCTAGACAATGAAAACTCTCTCATTCAGAGCTGCATTATATTTGAGGATTTATCAACCACACAACCTAGTGAGATTACTAGATGAATGAGTACAGTTTCTTCATCCATGTAGCAGCAGCTGAAACTGTACTCATTCATCTAGTAATCTCACTAGGTTGTGTGGTTGGTCAACTTACAAGGGTCCGGGTCACCAAAAATCTTTTTTTTACAGTCTCAAACCACCTTGAATACGAAGAATCCAAAGCAACTCTGCCGAATGGGGGCCCCTCTGATATTAGCTGCTCAAATAAAAAAAAATGGTGGTATAGATATAGTATCATTGCTGATATCAGAGGGCCCCATTCAACAGATTTGCTTTGGATTCGTCATATTCTAGATGGTATGAGACTGTAAAAAATATTTTGGTGACCCAGTCTCTTGGGACTCCCCTTGTTAGTGAACCTCATTCATCCCAGCTTTGCGATTCTTCTTATTTCAGGTGGAGATAATGGGAGGAGCTCATAGGACGAGATCACTCAATCAGATTCTCAAAAGAGCCAAAAGAGCTCAAGAAAATGCCGATCGAAAGAGAGCTGGAGAGTTGCACAACTTGGAAACAGAAATCGAAACTGCTGTGAATCAACAGAACCTCAACGAAGCCAAACTTTCCGTAATCGCAAAAGAGCTCGAAGATGCCATTGACCTGTCGCAGAGGAGCCACCGAGCCATTTTACATTGCCACAGCAAAGTCGAAGAAGGATCAAGAGACGTTGATTACTGGCTTGATCTGGCAGACGCCCAATTGAAAATTTATTCGCAATTGGACTTAGAACCGTATAGGCAGCGGCTGAAAGAAGCATTGAAAGAGTACGAAGAGTCACTTGCTGCAACAAAGGCTCTGGCTGAGCATTATCAACTCACAGTGGATCGGCATCGAGAAGAAAGAATGCGAGTAAGTCTGCGACAACAACTCCAGATGGAGCTTGATGCTCTGAATGAGAAGTCATTGTCGCAGTGAATGAAGATATATATACTATTTTTCCAAAGAAATCTTTCATCTATTTGTGTTATGTATATATTTCAGTCCAAGGATCATTTCATTTTTATCAATTTTTCTGACTACTTTGGTATTGCAACTCTGTATTGTGCCTGGAAGAAATCTCATATTTTTTATATTTCATTTATCTTGTAAAAAATTGCTCTCGTGTAATGTTTTGTACCTTTTTTTTTCGATTTGTTATCTGTCACTTGCGTCTTTTTTTCGATAAATAAAGAAAGAAAACCCCAAAAATAAAATTAACAATGGAGGGATCAGACACCTATGAAATGTATGTCAGATTCCGTAAATTTTCAGAGAACTTATCAATGCGGTATCTGACATCCATATCAAAGGTAGGAAGGATCTCACAGGTATGAGCGTTGGTTGGGGCTCTGCCAATCTTTCATCTATTTGTGTTATGTATATATTTCAGTCCAAGGATCATTTCATTTTTATCAATTTTTCTGACTACTTTGGTATTGCAACTCTGTATTGTGACTGGAAGAAATCTCATATTTTTTATATTTCATTTATCTTGTAAAAAATTGCTCTCGTGTAATGTTTTGTACCTTTTTTTCGATTTGTTATCTATCACTCGCGTCTTTTTCTCGATGAATAAAGAAAGAAAACCCCAAAAAATAAAATTAACAATGGAGGGATCAGACACCTATGAAATGTATGTCAGATTCCGTAAATTTTCAGAGAACTTATCAATGCGGTATCTGACATCCATATCAAAAGTAGGAAGGATCTCACAGGTATGAGCGTTGGTTGGGGCTCTGCCAACCCCCCCCCCCCGATAGATGGTCACAAAATTGTATCTTTCTTGGTGTCCTCATTGTAATTGATTCAATCATGTTTCAGGTTTGTATGACTGGTGATACTTGCAAATTTTTGTATGATACTTGCAAATAATATTCCCGTGACAAGTCATCTAGTTGTGATTTTTCATGTAATGCACTATGATCATGTTGAGAAATTTTTTCATTTTCCGTATCTTATGTATCTTATTTTGTATTGCAAATATGGGATTTTGTCTAGTATTGTTGATATTCGAATCATGAATAGGTCCGTATTTTTCTTAGCGAATAAGATAAAACATAATAATAAAATTTGGTATAAGATGCAACAATTTCACTTCTACAAAATATTATGGTTCTCAGCAAGGCAGGTGAGTGACGACTCTACCTGCGGATCTATAGTAATTTATCCCACTTCTGACTATGTTTCTTGGTCTGAATTATGAAGAAGAGGAGAGGAAGGGACAGAGGCTCCACCCCGCCCTTGTCTGTGAGATTCTGCCTGATTAATGAATGCTCTCTTTCTCTCTTTAGGGAGACATTCATGAATCTTCCAATCCCCCCACGACCTCCCTCTCCTCGTGGATTTTATTCCTCCATCAGTTCAATTATACATCATATTAATTTTTTCTTGGTCAGCCAATGAATTGGAGGTACAATCGCATCCTCCTCTTGAAGTTCCGCTCGCGAATCTGGATATCGAGTCCACTTCATCTACTTCATCCTCATTGTTTGAAGGTGATCGTACTCGTCGGTAATTGACCAGCGTCCAAAATTGCAGTTTGTGGACATTATGTGCGGCACAAGTGAAGTGCACGTGTTGAGCATGAAGATCGCACAGTGTCTCGTCGAGTTCTGGTAACTTTTTCAGAGCTGGGCATCCGAAATCGCCAAGGTCGTGTACTTCCCTGTGAAAGAGAATAACTTTAGTCCAATAATATCAGGCAATGGACTCATGAAATACTTACCCGGACACATGATCCTCGATCCATTTTTTCTTCTCTAATCCCTTGACGAAGATTTTCCTTGCACCTGCGAGCCTCTCACTCAGAACGTTCGTGAGTTCACTGTATGATATCTCTCCATCACCCCACCTCAATCCATGGAAATTTTGCTCAAGCCAGCGGTTACAGGACTTCTGCTCTCGAGGAAGAGTACTCCAAGGGTATGGAGGCTTGAAATGATACACCGTGGGATCAGCGTCTTCAAGAACTGGAAGAATGGCCACCTCCTTGGCGATGAAAATGTTGCAAAAGGTCTGGAAGCCTTGGATATCGACTATAAAATCCATCTTGTCTTTTCACCTAGCAAACCTCGAATGAGTCTTGTGACCCATCACTCTTCTTTATATACACTGCATGATTCCATTGCGCTAACTAACCCCCCCCCCCCCACTATGCAACCAAAGCCCCCACCTAATCAGACTAACCAATCAGATGTTTGCGGTACCTACGGCGAGGGCATAAAAGGTCGACATCCAGATAGTCTTCATCATTCGGTTTCAGTACCCAGCACCGAAATCACACCTAGTGGAGAATTCTAGAAGAAGGTCAGTATGAACAAAGTTTGGAAGATAGTCCAATTGCTCTCGGAGGATGCTTCTGCTATTGGGAGCGCCTCTAGGGAAACAGACTATTCAGCTAAGCTCCAGGGTGGCGCAGCTCCTTGGTTGTACTTCTGTTCTTCTGGGAGTACCACCTAGGAAATGGGCTACTCTGCTTGAACACGAGGTAGTCGATTTTCTCTTAGAGGATGCTTCTGCTGCTGGAAGCGCCTCTAGGGAAACAGACTATTCAGCTAAGCTCCAGGGTAGCGCAGCTCCTTGGTTGTACTTCTGTTCATCTGGGAGTACCACCTAGGAAATGGGCTACTCTGCTTGAACACGAGGTAGTCGATTTCCTCTTAGAGGATGCTTCTGCTGCTGGAAGCGCCTCTAGGGAAACAGACTATTCAGCTAAGCTCCAGGGTGGCGCAGCTCCTCGGTTGTACTTCTGTTTCTCTGGGAGTACCACCTAGGAAATGTGCTACTCTACTTGAACACGAGGTAGTCGATTTCCTCTCAGAGGGCGCTTCTGCTATTGGGAGCATCTCTCCCGGGGTTATCTCCTGTGAGAGTTCAATTTCTCAAGTTATATTCTTGTTTCACTCCTTTGGCAATTATCTCAGTCTTCTCCATCTATGGTCTCGTTTCTATTCACTTGCAGATATGGATACACCAGCCTATTACTACAACACGGCGAGATTACTGCGAGATGCTCTACGTACTGTAAAAAATAGAATAGCAGATAAGCAGGACATTGAGAGGTGGATTCAAATTGTCAATGAAGCTCTGAAGAATCTCCACTATCTTCTACGAAATCCAGATTTAACTCATGGTCGCAAAGAGAGTTTTCAGTCGATAATTGGACAGATTCGTAGTCTTCGAGATAGTTTTTCACACTACTTGAAGATTGGAGCAGGCTTGCGAGCACAAGAATCAGAGCAAGATGGATCCGGAGTAAAATGGGGCAGTGTCACATCCGCATTTGAAGGTCGCATTATCACAGGAGTCATAACTAATCTGCGACATCTGGATGTCACATCTTTCATGAGTGAAGCCAAGGGTGTATTTATGCAGAAGGTGGCCGAGGTCCTAAGCAGTTTCCCAACCATCAAAGTAAACGGTATTCTGTATGTAGAATTTTCAAAAATCAAGGACGAGCAAGAAGTCAGCGAGTTGATGTCATTCAACGTTGGAAATCAAATCATCGACAGCACCACAGATCTAGCAAGTTTATTTGAGACCAATTTCAGTGGAGTCATCAAGCAAGATGTAGAAGACTTCCAACTACATGAATCTGGATGGTCGATGAGGTCTATTTCTCACCTACTCATCAACATCAATAGATACAATCCAATGAGAGGCAGCTCATGGATTGATCTTCCACCATCTATAAAGGCCAAACATGCTTGTGTGAATGTGCAGAATGAAGATAATAGATGTTTTGAGTGGGCTATTCTGTCTGCCTTGCATCCTGCTACCTGTGACCCTCAAAGATTGAGTAAATATACCCCTTACGTGGGTGAGCTCAAGTTTGAAGAGATTGATTTCCCCGTTACACTCAAAGATATAAAAAAGTTCGAAGACCAGAATAAAAATATATCAGTCAATGTCTTCATGCTCAAGAAACAGAGGAAGGATCAATTCACCGTAGTTACGTGTCGCATTGCTCCAACATATTGAGATAGACATATACATCTCCTTCTGATCGAAGATCAATATGTAGCGGAAAATGAAGACGAAGAAGAAGGAGAAAAATCTGATCAGAAACCGTCAAGGTACCATTATGTTTGGGTGAAGAACTTATCAAGACTAGTTGGTAATCAGCTCTCGAAGAGGAGATCTAAATCATGGATATGTGATCGGTGCCTTCATTTCTTCCACTCAGAGGAAAAATTGAAATCTCACGCCCTAGAGTGCTCTCAGGTGACGAAGTGCAAAGTAAATTTACCCAAAGAGGGGAATGACATACTTCATTTCGTGAACCATAGCAATAAAGAGAAGGCCCCTTTCGTCATATATGCGGACTTCGAATGTATATTAAAATCAGTGGAAAATGATGAACACACACGTCATATACATGAGCCATTGAGCGTTGGCTATTACGTCAAGTGCTCATACGATGACTCTCTCTCGGAATATCGTGCGTACAGAAGGACAGATGAAACCCAAGATGAAATCCAGCTCGATGGTTAGTCATGGAACTGAAAGAATGGGCAAGAAAACTTGATAAGTCAATCAAATCTCCTAGAGAGATGATGGAGCTCACTCAGCAGCAGAAGATAGACTTTGCGAATGCAACCAGGTGCCACATTTGTGAAGAGCCTTTCACCCCGAGGGATAGAAAAATTCGAGAGCACTGTCATTTCACAGGCCGGTGAGTCTCTTTTAATTAGTCACGACATCTCTGATGGATTGTTACTTTACAGCTGTCTCATTCTAGCTACCGTGGTCCGGCACACAATGGGTGCAATCTGAACTACAAAACCAGTAGGACCGTCCCCATTTTCTTCCATAACCTCAGTAATTATGACGGACACCTGTTCATCAAAGAGATTTCACTGTGCTTCGAGGGTGATGTGAATCTCATCCCCATTACCAAAGAGAAATACATCTCTTTCACGAAGTACGTGAAGGAGCACCAAATTCATCTACGTTTCCTGGATTCATTTAGATTCATGGCATCCTCTATCGAGAAGCTGGCATCGTATCTGAAGAAACATGAGATTGTCAAAAAAGGCTTCCGTAGCGAGTATACACCTGACCAGATAGCACTCTTGACGAGGAAAGGGGTCTTCCCTTATGAGTATGTTGACAACTATGACAAACTCGAGGAGACTACTCTCCCTCCCGAAGGAGCATTTTTCAGTAGTCTCACGGGAGAAGGTCTTGCTGAGGGAGAGTATCAACATGCTCGCCAAGTATGGAATGAGTTGGGAATCATGACGTTGGGTGAATACTCTGACGTATACCTCAAGACCGATGTTCTGCTCCTCTCAGATGTCTTTGAAAACTTTAGAAATAATTGTCTCAAGATCCACGGCCTCGACCCCGCACACTACTACACGACTCCCGGGTACTCGTGGGATGCTATGCTCAAGACCACCAAAGTTGGTCTTGAGTTGATCACAGATATAGATATGCTCCTTTTTATTAAGCGAGGCATCAGAGGTGGTGAGTTTGCTGCTTCATTTTCTATCGTTCTATGTAGTTCAAGTTGTACTCAAATTTTTTTCTACAGGAATTAGCCAATGTAGCAATCGCTTCGGGGAAGCAAATAACAAGTACATGGGTGAAGATTATGACGAAACGAAGCCTGATAAGTATTTAATGTACTATGATATAAACAACTTATACGGCTGGGCTATGACGCAAGCGTTGCCGTTTGGGGGCTTTGAATGGGTCGACGGTACTATAGACGTCAACTCTGTGGCAGATGATGCACAGGAAGGCTACATTTTAGAGGTAATTTTTCAAATGCGACAACTTTGGAACTTTCTATTCTCGTTCATTATTCTGGTACATTTCCAGGTTGACTTGCAATACCCTCGCGAGATACATGATCTCCACAAAGACCTTCCACTCTGTCCAGAGCACGCCACTCCTCCAGGGTCAACTCAGAAGAAGCTCTTGACCACTCTGTATGACAAAACGAAGTATGTGATACACTACCGCGCTCTCAAGCAGGTAAGATACGCTCTCCCTTCTCTCTCTCATCTGAGGCATAACATATCTTCATGCGTTGGTTATTTCAGGTTCTCGCTCACAACCTCAAGTTGACAAAAATCCACCGAGTGCTGAAATTTAATCAACGTCCGTGGTTGAAAGAGTACATAGACATAAACAGTGCTGAGAGGGCTAAAGCAACCAATGAATTCGATAAAAACAACTTCAAATTGTTAAATAACAGGTAAGGTGAAGGAATATCAAGGTCAATTAGAATGTAAGGCCAATTATATACGACTCCTCGTTGAATTACAGTATCTTTGGCAAGACGATGGAGGACCAAGAGAAGAGAATTGACGTCAAATTACCAACTAAGTGGGAAGGGCGTTACGGTGCGGAAGCGTACATCTCTAAACCAAATTTTCATAGCTGCTCAATCTTTGACGAGAATTTGGCCGCAATCCAGTTGACGAAAACTGAAGTGACTGTCTCCAAGCCGATTTACGTGGGCCTCGCTGTTTTGGATCTGTCAAAAACGAGATTGTACAGATTTCACTACGACTTCATGAAGAAGAAAGTACCTGATTCGAAGCTTCTATACACAGATACGGACAGCCTGATCTACCTCACGGAGACTGACATGTACAAGGTTATGAGAGAGAATACGCCAGAGTTCGACACCTACGACTACCCAGAGAACAACGAGTACAACATCCCTCGTGAAAATAACAAGATCGTGGGACTGATGAAGGATGAGAATGGAGGTCGTCCCATGACGCACTTCTGTGGCATGCGCAGCAAGCTCTATGTATACAAGGTACATGGAGGCAAAGTCACTAAAAGAGCGAAGGGAGTGAGAAGACCGACGATCAAAACCATCACGTATGAAGACTACATAAAATGTTTGAGGGAAAACTGTTATCTCATCCGAGAACAGACGAATATAAGATCAAGACTCCACGTTCTTCGCACCGAAAGCCACAACAAGATAGTACTGTCTGCAGACGATAACAAGCGTCATCTCATACCTGGTACGACAGACACACTCCCACATGGACACTACAGTATACCGAAAGCAAGTGAAAACTCGGTTGGACGTGATCAAACAAGTGCTCCACCAGCTCAAGCCACCACGTCACCGAAAAAAGCTGCCAACCGCCCAAAGTCCTCTCGAACCAATCAGAGAGCACTGGACATTAGGAGGGGGCAGCAAGTGACAGCAGAAGATGCTACTGAGGAGGGGGTACAAGTGCCGGCCAATCAGGTGGCTCACTCGTGCTCTGGAGGGGATGAGAGCTCCCTATATCAAGAGCTGTTCCAGCCATGGGACGTCAGTTCATCCGACGAGCCTCCAAAGAAGAAGTTGAGAGCAGCCGATATCACCAACTAACTCTTCAGCAAAGTGAGCACCTGGTGACCATCTCATCCTGTCAGCATCATCATCTTCAGGAACTAACTGCTTGCTTTTTATAGATGGATCTCCAAGACTTGAACCGAATTGCCTTGCTCAGACCCACGAAGAAGGTGTCCGAGTTGGAGGAGAACATACCATACATGATCATTGAGTTCAAGCAAGTCAGAACTAGGTATGGAGAGAGGATAATTGCAGTCTTCGAAGAGAACTTTGAAGTCTTCTTGCCGAAAAGAGTCTCGGATGCTCTCATCACTGATGGAGAGCTCATGAATTCCATGTCCGAGAGAATGCAACGACTCCAACTATTCATGACTCGAATTGGCAAATCGATTCGTTTCTCTTGACTTGTGAATATTGTACATATTGTGAATAAAGGTAAAAAAAAAAAGATGGGAGTCAATGGAGAAGTTAGCGGCTAAGTAAACTCTCATCTGGAGATTCGTCTTCGGGTGAAAGTATACTAGGCAGGTAGAACTTCACAGGCAAGGGGCGGAGGTGGGGCTCTTGCCACTCTCAGAAAAAAAAATTTCCCTCACAATTCAACTCTATTGATCCAACTATTATGGGAATCATCAAACCCAAGCCACTTCACATATACTTTATCTCCTCTTCTTTTGATTACTTTCTCTACAAGATATACATCTGGATATCTCACAAGTGACAATTCTTGTTCATAGAATCCACCAGAGACAGCTTGGTTTTGATAATCTTTCAGGTGATAGGTGATCGGGTTAGTTCTTGCTACTCGTCTCACCGAGAAGATCTCAGTGGTCCAGTTTGGGGTGTAACCCTTTTCGAAGACATGCTTTAACTTGCTCACTCGCACATAATCCCCAACTTTGAACTTCGGTTTTCTCATCGGTTCTTCATTGGTAGAATAGAGTCTCAGTATATCATCTTCATTATCTGGTGTAACATTTCTTGGTTCGATTCCAATCGTGCGGTGTTTTCTACCATTGTATTTTTCTATCAACTCTGGTAATAAATTCAACCATTTGTGACTCCCTTGTAAGCTGAATCTACGCCACATCATCTCTTTGAGCGTGCGATTGAAACGTTCAACAATGGAAGCCTTCAAATTGCTGAATGTTGAGTAGAGATGTACTTTGTTATCGTCCATGAGCCTTTGGAATTCACTATTATAAAATTCCTTGCCGTTATCAACTTGAAGATTCTTTGGTATGTGACCTTGATTGAATACTGACTTCATTGCATCAGTTACACATGCCCCAGTCTTCTTTTTCACAGGCACAGCCCATGCGTACTTTGAGAATACATCGATAACAGTCAATAGGTAGTTGTAACCTTTATTTTCTTTGGCGTATGGTATCATCTCTATTAGGTCAGCTTGCCACGTTTCATTCAATCCGCGCATGACAAACTTTCGTCGGGGATAGTTTCGCCGAGCAGGTTTATGCAGCTCTTTTACTACTTGTTCCATATTCGATATTCGATTTGGTAATGACTCATCGGTCACTTGTCGAGCTGTATTTATGCATATAATCAGGAGGCATGTCTGTCTTGTGGATCATAGAAAAGATGACCCGATTGAACATGTCGATATCTACCAGTATCTCATTCTTGTCTCGTTCAAGATCACCGATACGCTCCATCACTCGTGATTGCAGTTTCTGTACCGCGTCATGTAAAAATTGGAGCATGGTACCCAAAGTGACTGCATCAGTCATCTCTCTTGGCTCAGCAAGATTGCAGAGTCTTTTCCCATCAATATCATACTGATTATCGATTGTGAGTTTATATCCTATACCAGGAGGGCCACGCTCTGCGTCACCCTTCCCAGCTGATTTGCGTCCGAACACGTCAATACTCATCGTGACACTGAGAAAGTGAACCCTTGAACTCAGTATATATACCCTCGCTCGTGCAGCTCCTCTAAGATAGAGTGTATCTCATTGTCATGACTTGGATTACCGGCAGCTTTCTCTGCCATCAGTAATCGTAGACGATCAACCAACTCGTTTGGGTCATCCCAGTAAACGTAATCAACTGTGCTCCCAAGTCTCGCGATTTTGAAATTCGGTAAGAGAGATTTACGCCTGCTTGACTGAGAGACGGAACCACCCCTTTTACCTTCAAATAATGGTGCGATGATATTTGTGAATTTATTACTATTATACCGTCGAAGAGCCTCATTCTTATCAAAATTTTTCTTGTGAACATTGGATACATCGATAATACGTTTGTATTGGCTCAACTCCTTCCTATTATAATTTTCAGGCTTCCTCAAGAATAATAGATCCATCAAACCATTAGTTTTTGGATAGTGGGATCCCTTGATGATGACTTCTTCCTGAGTAAATTCTATTGGAGTGTTACCAATCATTGGAGTACCTTTCTCTAAACGAACCCCGTACACTTTATCAACATTCCCGTAATCTCCCTTCTTCCTCAATAATGACAAGTACTCCCTGAATTCTTTGGTATTGCGACCATCGGATTCCTCAGCTGAGGTGTTTTCTATGACAGTTTCATATTGAGACTCCTCGCTTTCGGTGTCATGAGATCTGTCCGGTGGTAGTAGAGTATCATTGGGTAGATACATTTGCGATACAGGTTTGCTCTGAATCTTGGTGACGAGTTGCTCGAGAGGAGTAACTATGGGTTTGAATGTTTGTGCTAGAACTCTCTCGGTATCTGCCTTCCCATTTTTCAAGATATCATACTTCTTTCGGATGGCATCCCTTGCCTCTACAAGACGGCGCAAGACGTCTTCCTGTTCGAAATAATCTTCCATGTTGATGCTGTAGTAGCTATCTGGAGACTGCTGATGATTGAGCTCATCAAGCTATATTTATAGCAAAACGATCAAAACCCTTACGATATCGTCCCTCGTTCAGTGGTCTGTCTTTATCGATCACTAGGAATCCGTGCTTGTCATCTTTCCAGCATGAAGAACAGAGAGCCTCGAAACGGGTTAGTGACATGTCAGAATTTACATGATCGTCGTATACGTGGCGAATATTTGTTTTATCTTGTCTGAAGATTATCAGAAGATTTAGGTTATCACGAACGAGCTGTTTGGGGACGTATGCGCATGATTGACATAAATAAAATGAATCGACATCCTTATGTCTCCCCATGCAGAAGAAAGACTTCACACTGTCTTGTTTCTCCCCACAAATATCATCAAATATCATGATAGAGTTTGCCAAAGCATCATCTGGTGAGATGACTGACTCGTGTTCACTGAAGGGGAAGAACTGAATCTCCCCAACAGACTCCAGAACAGCTTGGAGGAATTTGTACTTGGGCTGATTCAATGACTTTGAGTACAAGTAAACATTCGCAAATCTCAATCCATTTGGATGTGTTATGAGCGTCATCAGACTGTTCGTCTTCCCACAATTTGATGGTCCACAGATGACAGCTCTTATGGTATCGGGTAACAGATCACCATGTCTCTTCAATCGCTTTTGTTCCCCCAGATCAAAATTACTCACCGGGAGTTTGACACTTTGCTCTGAAAAATCCATCTTTTCTGGGAGAGAATGAATCTCAGAATGAGTGGAGATGGGAATGAGCCTTCCTTTTATACTCTCCCTGACTATAAATAGAGCTCCACTTGGTATACTAGTCATTCGTGAATCAACTTCAGAAGAAAGATGATCATCTATGAAAAACGTAAGAAGAAGGCCACCAAGCGAGGTCGTGGCATTCTCAATACGCTAATCAATAAATTGCCCGGTGAACTTCACATACCTGGCTACCAGTTTTGTGGTCCGGGTACTAAACTCGCTATGCGTCTAGCTCGTGGAGATCAGGGTGTCAATGACCTTGACGCGGCCTGTCGAGAGCATGATATAGCATACTCTAAGAATCGTGAAGATGTTCAAGCCCGAAACGCTGCAGACAGGGTCTTAGCTGCGAAAGCATGGGCGCGTGTTAAAGCCAAAGATGCAAAGTTAGGTGAGAAAGTGGCTGCATATGCGGTTACGAATATAATGAATGCTAAGAATAAGCTAGGTATGGGAATCTCATTCAATGACGTTATTAAGGCAGCACGGCGATCGGTGAAACCTAGTTCCAAATCTCAGATTGTGATAAGTTCTGCTTTGAAGGGCGCTCGAGAGGCCGTGAAGCGAGCTGGAGGAAAGAGGAAGATCTCGCTTCCTCGAGTGCTGTCGATTTCGAGGAAAGAGGGCGGATTTCTACCATATCTCGTTCCATTGTTTGCTGGATTGAGTGCCGTAGGATCACTAGCCGGTGGCGCTGCAGGTGTTGCTAAGGCTATCAATGAAGCGAAGGCTGCTAAAAATGATCTGGAGGAGAGTAAGAGACACAATCGGACGCTCGAAGCTATAGCCATGGGTAAAGGGCTATACTTGCGACCGTACAAGACTGGTTTGGCACGGTGTGCCTGAATTGATTTTAAATGAAATTTTCAGCTTCGGTCCTGGAAGTTTTGGGTTTCGTTTCTGCGTAATTTAGACATCAAATTCCTTGAAAAAGGAAAATCTTTCGCCGGGCCGATTCTGAGGAATGTCAATTGGAACATTTTTGGAACTTTTTTGGAACTTTTGCTTTTTAAATCTCTGAAAAATCAGTCTTGGCTGTGGATTCAGTGATCCAAACATGAATCGTCATACCTAGAGCATATTTTCTCATGAAAGCAAGTCTCTAGCCCCACTTGGACCCTCAAAAGAGTAGCCAAAAATGCTATTGCAGTCCTCGACGAGGCCCTCGATCATAAATCTCACGTGAAATCATTTAAATTCTCTCAAAATTTGCAATCAAAATACTGATGATATGTGTCTAATTCTGTATTTGTGCTACCTCGTCAAATACCATTTCTTGGCGTGAGGATGAGTGAGATTAGTATACAGTTGTGCGGGTGAATATTATGATCGAGAATATCAGTTTCTAGAGGAGGGATTTCGTCATGATTAGTGTTCAATGTAATGTATAGTCGCTTTGCACAGATGATGTCGGTAAGTCGACACACTGTTGTGCGATCATTCACTATACTATATACATTTGGTATTATTGGCAAACCGTTCGCATACTCGAATACTTGCAAGTACCGGCCGTACAAATTCAAAACAAACATCACTTCAAGTCAAGCCTATCTTGCCTCTGTCAAACTAGTATAGTGCTTCGAAAGTTTGCAAGCAGTTGATGTCCGCATTTGAGCTCTATTTGTTCATAATCGCGAATCATATTTGTTATAATCATCCAGCTCATTCGATGTCACGGTTCACCGACTCTATCATCGTTTTTTGAAGAATAATGTCGCCAAAGGATCACGCATATAGTCATGATGAAAATAGGCTCAAAGTTTGTCTCTTGTGCTTTCGAAAGAAGAAAAACATGTATGCCATTCAGAAGCAACTAAAATTGCATCTTGAGTCTGTGTTTGATCGTTACGTGGATATCAAAACTCTACCAGGTGCTTTATGTGGTGGATGTAAAGTGAAAGTGTACCTTTGGAAATCTGGCAAAGGGAATCGAATCCAATTTCCTGACACTGCTGAGTTTCTAGATAGTTCTTCGCCTACGGAACGAGAAGAAAATGTTCAATGCTACTGCAAAATCTGTGATATAGCGAGGACAACTCCATTCAATTCATCATCGCATGCTAAGGCCAGATTATCAGGTAATTTCTGGACTCCTGTACTAATTCTAAAAATTGTACGAGGGCTATGCCATGGATATTTTTGTTTGTATGCTTGCGATTGATAAACCATGACCTCGTCGTAGTCTGCATCATCGTATCTTTGTTTCTGAATAAAGCAACAATAATGTCAGCCTTTCCTGGCAATTATGCTTACAAGTTTTATATCGCGGCATTCACTGTTTGTGATGGCATAGTAACAACGAGTAGAGTGGGGATCAGAAAGCTGTATTAGTGAGGAATGTGTGTATAGCGGTTTCCCACAGTGCTTTGCTCTGATAACGTGCCAGCTGCTCGACATTCTACAAGCTCTTCTTTCTGAATATTTCTACGCGAATGCGGGCCTATCCCGTAGAAATGTGAAGCGTTTCCCACACGAGTTCAGTGATCGTGAGATATGGTGGAGCGTTAAGTTCGGGGTTTTCGGATGGAATTCTAAAGTTAAGGTCTACACGTTCGGCACAAATTTTTTGAATCCCTACCAATATTTGATATGTTTTCTTTACAGATGATTCAAGTTCACAGACACTTGGAAATCGCTGCTTTGATTGTTTCTCTCCACTTTCTCGAGGAATATCCCGTATCTGTACTATAGAGTCTCTCATCAAGAATGTATCATCTTACTTGGAGAGTATTTCACAAAGAGCAAAGGAACAAGTTGCATCCAATCTTATAAAACATAAAATGCAGTCTAAATCTCAACTGATCCTACCACAATGCCGTGGGAAACCGTTGAATTTCATCAAGGAATCGAAGGGAAAATCACACCCTGGTAAAATGAGCAATCGCTCGTTATCTGTGGATGATCTGGCAAATATGCAAACACGTTTGAATCTGACTACTCGCCAGACTCATGGAATGGCATCTTTCCTGAGGACCGCTACTCAGAATAGAAAATTGATCGAACCCGGTTTGAAGACTAAGCTCATAGAAAAATCGCACAAACTAGACGACTTCTTTGGCCATGGTCAGTTCGAATTCATTGATATCAATGGGAAAGCTATCTCGACTGTGTCCAGAGTGGTAGTTCACTGCACCGATACGAAAGAATTCGTAAACTTTGTAGAAGCTCATAGAGGTTCCAAAAATTGTCACATAAAAAAGGGATTAGATGGCGGAGGTGGATCCTTCAAGATTTGCCTCTCAATTCAGTCAAATTCATGCTCAACAGATGTGACCGAATCGAAACGGCTGAAATTTAGTGATGGTGTGGTAGCAAAGTCTTTCAAGGACTCCGCTGTCAAAAAGATACTGTTGTTGGCAATAGCACCCAATGTTCAAGAAAACTATCACAATGTTTCATTACTGTTAGATGCATTAGACCTTGACGAACTCGGAGGGACGGTTGCCACCGATTTGAAATTGGCCAGTATCATCAGTGGGATAATGCCACAAAGCTGTACTTATCCATGTATTTGGTGTTATGCGAAGAAAGGCGAGCTCCACAAATGTTGTGAACTAAGGACTGTCCAGGGGAATTTGAGTCACTACATGAAATGGGTTGCAGCTGGATCTGTCAAGAGTGATGCAAAAAATTATATGAATTGCGTCAACAAACCGCTGTTTCCAAGTCAGCCTAACAGAACATTCCTGGAACTCATACCACCACCTCAATTGCATATCATGCTGGGCGTTGTGAATACTATATTCACTCATATGCACCGTGAGTTTGAATACGAATCTACAGTGTGGATCAAAAAGTGCAATGTTGAGCGAGAGGTGACACATGGCAGCCCAGCATTCAAGGGAAATTCCTGTAAGATTCTTTTGGATAATGTTGACTTGTTGCGATCTCAATCAAACCTTGGATTGGTGAAATACGTTCGAGCATTCTCGGATTTCAAGAATGTTGTGAGTTCATGTTTTGGACAGAATCTCAATCCGATCTACAAAGAATACATTGCGAAGTTTCGCCAAAGTTACATGGATTTGAAGCTTAGCGTCACCCCAAAAATTCATGCAGTTTTCTTCCACATTGAGCAATTCTGTGACATGAAGGAGAGGGGACTAGGATTCTACAGTGAGCAAGCAGTTGAATCAGTACACCATGATTTCAATATTTTCTGGGAGAATCATAAAGTTGCGAAGTCAAACGAAAACTACGAAAAGAAACTTCTTCGAGCGGTGTGCGCTTACAATAGCCTTCATGTATGAGATTCGATGACCCGCATACTTAAGACTTACCGATATAATTTCTCTGAAAGATTTGACGATCACGTTGAGAACGAATGTATGATTTGAATAAACAAGCCATTCTTGAATTCTTAAGAGTTATTTTTCGATTTCAATGGGTCCCCCGGGCCACCATGTATATCCTCAAAATAACGATGTTTATCAATTTACCATATTCCTAATATAATCTTTGATGAAACCCATCTCACGATACAAATCATGGTGGTTCTTTACGTGGAATTCACTGGGATGAGGATTTTAGTCACTGCTTGGAGATTTCCAGGAAAACTAAAAAGCTTATTCTGATGAGAAAATATGATCCAGGAATGACTATTGATGTTTGGATCACTAAATCCACAGCCAAGACTGATTTTTCAGAGATTTAAAAAGCAAAAGTTCCAAAAAAGTTCCAAAAATATTCCAATTGACATTCCTCAGAATCGGCCCGGCGAAAGATTTTCCTTTTTCAAGGAATGTAATGTCTAAATTACGTAGAAACGAAACCCAAAACTTCCAGGACCGAAGCTGAAAATTTCATTTAAAATCAGTTCAGGCACACCGTGTTGGGTCTCTTCCTAAGACCGTACCAGTCCGGGTCGGGTTTTCGGGTAAAAGCGCGGTCGGTAGGGAGGAAAAAGTGAAGCTGCCTGATCGCGCATTAAGTGACATTGATTTGAATAAGTATGCAAAAGTTATGAAAATACCATACTTCCGCGGAGTTTTTATGCGCAATGAATTACCTAAAGGAGGTCCATGGTTAAATGAAGCCGCCATTGTGAATTTGGATGATGCCGATGGGCCAGGAACACATTGGGTAGCATACCAAAAACGTGGTGATGATGTGATGTATTTCGATAGCTTTGGAGACTTACAGCCACCGGTAGACTTGATGATGTATCTCGATGCAGATGTGGTGAAATACAACTATGAGAGGTATCAAGATTTCGGTACGTATATTTGTGGGCATCTCTGTCTTGCTTTCCTAAGCGGGCAACTATAAAAGGGGATGCTAAGCAGAATCGAGCCATTTCGAGTTCATCCGTCATGGAAGAAGAATCGTACACATTGAGTCTCTCAAGAAGATCATCGCATCTCCAAGCTCCTATCAATCCACCGTTGGATCTGTCGCCTGAGAAGAATTATTTTCTTGGACTAGTGTCACTGCTAACGAATAATTCAATCCCTAATATTGATACCGATCACAACAAATTATACGTGGAAGATAAGATCATCGTTCTACCAACTGGGAGCTACGAAATATCTGAAATAGAGAGCTATCTTCTCAACCAAATTCCAGAAGGAACAACGTTCAGCCTGAAACCCAACTACAATTCACTTCGGAGTGAAATCACGTGTAGTCAAAAAGTGGATTTTCGTCCACCCGATTCCATTGCACCAATCTTAGGTTTCGCTCAACGCACCTTAGAACCTGGCAAAATTCATATCTCAGACCAGATTGTTAATATTCTCAAAGTCAGCGCTATACGTGTTGAGTGTAATATAACGTGTGGAGCCTTTCTGAACGGTCAAAGAGTTCATACAGTTCATGAGTTTGGTATAAAGGTTCCTCCTGGATTCAAAATCAACGAAACGCCTGGTGAGATCATCTACCTTCTGGTCGCTCCAAAGTGTATCAACTTCCTACAAATACGAATAGTTGATCAAGAGGGCAACCCCATCAATTTTCGAGGGGAGGTAGTCACAGTCAGATTGCATCTCAGGAGTGGAAAGTGAGCGAATTGTGAAAAAAAAAAAAATGGCACTCGTTTTCAATCGTAAGGTCGGCAAAGGGTATATAAAGGCACCGAAATGTCGACCAGACATCAGTCGTCAGCAAGCTTCAAAAGCGTTAACACGGCAAAACATCCAACTCTTGAAAAATCTAGGGTACAGAGTAAGAATTCGTGGTGGAAATTAACTTGTATATTTCATTGTAATGGAGGACGTTCTAGATGTACTTTCTCACGCGGGTTCCGACGAATCCGTTTCGCATTACGAGGTTCATGCTCATCAGCCTTTTGCAAACTCATCTTTTGGAAACAACGATGAATTACGTATCATGATTCAACATCAAGATTTATGTCTCCTCCCCTGCCGCAGTAAGTTGCGTGTATGTGGGAGACTGACGAAGAATAATGGTGAGGTTCCCACTAGAACAAAATTTGTCAACATTGGTATTTTTCACTTGTTTGAAGAAATTCGGTATGAAATTAATGGTGTGGAAATCGATAAAAATAAGAATGTAGGCTTAACAAGTGTCATGAAAGGATGGTTATCTTTCAGACCTGGTCAGAGAAAAATGTTAGAGAATGCAGGATGGATAGGTCTAGATGATATACTCATAGTTGATGAAAATGGTTATTTTGATGTTTCGATCCCTTTGAGCATGATACTTGGTTTCGCTGAAGATTTTCAAAAGATCATTGTGAATGTGAAACATGAGCTCATTCTCGTCAGGTCTCGGGACGACTTAAATGCCATACTCCAAGAGGCAATAACTGTTGCTGGAGGTGCAGCGACCTATGAGAGTTTCAAGATTGAATTGACCTCTGTTGAGTGGCAGATGCCCTATGTCATTCCATCAGACAGAGAGAAGCTCAACCTTCTAGCCAGTATCAAAAGAGCTGGATTTTTAGAGATGAGCTTTCGGACTTGGGAGCTCTATGAATATCCTCTACTTCCCGCTACATCAAGACACGTTTGGACTGTCAAGACGTCAAATCAGTTGGAGAAACCGCGGTATGTCGTTCTAGCTTTTCAAACAAGCAGGAAGAATCAGAATTTGGGAGATGCAAGTCGTTTCGATAATTGTGATATCACCAACATCAGGCTCTTCCTCAACTCGCAGTATTACCCATACAGCAATCTGAATCTGAATATAAACAATAACCAGTATTCAGTGTTGTACGATATGTACAGCAGCTTCCAACAGTCGTACTATGGACGAGAACCACAGCCACTGCTGAACAAGCGTGATTTCATCAGTAATGCGGCTCTATACTTCATTGATTGTTCGATGCAAAATGAGTCGTTGAAAACAGGTGCTGTAGATATTCGACTTGAATTCGAAGCCAGAAATATGTTCCCTGCCAATACATCAGCTTACTGTTTGATTCTCCATGACCGCATCGTAGATTATAATCCCATGACTGGTGATGTAAGAAAACGTATGAGTAAGTAGTGGGGGTAAGTTGAATAAAAAGGAGACACTCGGGGAAAGGGAGCTCATTCATCTTCAAGATGGAGTACATTGTGGATATGCAAGGTTTCAAACAGCCTGGCAATGATTTCATCCTCAAAGAACTAGCCATAGCTCCGCTCTGCGGGAATTCAGAGCCTGAGACTTTCCTATTCAAGGAACCTTTTGCTTGGAAAAGGTTGTCAGGGAAGAATCGAGATACAAATAGGTGGCTCGAACGTCACTATCACGGTATACCTTGGAATTCAGGACAGGTGCCATACACCGAGATTGGTAATGTGCTCAGGGAGCAGTTGCAAGATGCCACCATCGTGATTGTCAAAGGCTCGATTAGGAAATCTTGGTTAGAACGTTTTAGATTCAAAGTTCGAGATATTGAGGAATCAGGTTATCTATCTATGGATGAGTTGTATAACCAAAAACAAGTGACCGTATGTCCTCATCATACCAAGTCGAGCAACGTGGTCTGTGCTACCCACAATGTAAAACTCATCCGGAAGTTTCTGCGAAGCCACGCCAATCAAATTCATGAGGATATGGAGTGGGAGAGTATAAATACTGAGTGATTTGAGGTGATGTTGATCATTCGACAATGGGAAATCAATCGAGCAACTGCCGGGAGCGGACTCTCCTATTGGATGAAAGTAAGCAGAAGAATAGCGGCCCCTATGAGTGGAAAAGCTATTCTCAGACGTCATATTCTTCTTCTTCCAGCTCCAACTCTAAAATTGATAAACAAGAGTATCAAAAATTGAGAAATGATGACTCCTATCGAAAATTATCAGAACGCTAACAGAAATAGTAAAAGTCTGATGAATTTGTCAATGCCTGTACTCGACCTGGAACCTGACCCGATCTTTCCTAAGGGGCTTCCAAGGATCAACAACCGACCAAGGAATGGTGACACTGAGAAAAAGCAGCCTTGGATCAGAGTTTCGACTAGGCCACGCGCTGTGCCTACATCAAGGACCAGAGATGTAACACATCGCGTTAGAATTGGAGGAGTGAAGTAGTCTAATGGTTGCACTCCACAGGTTGCGGGCGTGGCTGGGGCCCCCACCAATCAGTGGCAGTGGCTCAGATGTCAGCCAATGAGCGTCGAGCAACGGCATCGGTGGCTCGAATGATCAGAGTATAAAACAGGCTGAGCACAGCTTGACTGGCTCATAAGATCGCTGAACAATATAAGATCGCTGAATAACGACAATGGGGTTTTGTCTCTTCATCTGCGTTCACTTCCTCGATGAGTATGGGGAATCAAAGAGAGAAGAAAGAGTGGTATCCTATAAGGGTTATCCTGAATCGAAAGATTGGAAGATGATGCCTGGCGAAACAGCTATCAGTGTCAATTTCCATCACGAGAATGATGCTTGCAAAAAGTGTGTTGAAACCGCACCTATAGAATACAATATACTGAATAACTCGCTATGGATCGCTGATGTCATCTACTACAATTTCAAAATTGGCAAATACCATGCCTATCCATCACGCTCCATCATTGAAGATATCGATCGATATTTGAAAGATGGATGTGGGAATACGAGACTGTATCTGCTCAGACTGAGAAAATATGTCGAAGCAATACTCGGCAATGGTATAACGATGGAAGATCACGACCGCATAAAGTCAATGGGTGTAGACATTGTAGAAGAGGAGGAGGAAGATTGAACGTACAAAGAAAAAAAAAGCCGGAACCCGGGATCGAACCGAGGACCTCATGATCTGCAATCATACGCTACTACCACTGAGCTATTCCGGCGTACACGCTCTGAAGTTATGATAACACTCACTTGCACACGGGTAGCCACCTGGTGCCAGGTAACTTAGCTACACGCACGAGAATCCGCTCTGCGCCAGAATACGTTGCGTCAGAATCCGCATAAAGTCAATGGGTGTAGACATCGTAGAAGAGGAGGATTGAACGTACAAAAAAAAATGCCGGAACCCGGGATCGAACCGAGGACCTCATGATCTTCAATCATACGCTACTCCCACTGAGCTATTCCGGCGTACACGCTCTGAAGTTATGATAACACACACTTGCACACGGGTAGCCACCTGGTGCCAGGCTACTCAACTACACGCATGAGAATCCGCTCTGCGCCAGAACCTGATGCGCCAGAATCCGTTGCGTCAGAATACGTTGCGTCAGAATACGTTGCGCCAGAATACGTTGCGTCAGAATACGTTGCGCCAGAATACATGCGCCAGAATACGTTGCGCCAGAACCCCCACGCGTTGGCAGCATCAATGATACACTACTATCCTTTGAAGTAATTTACGAGCTTATAAGGTAAGTATACCCAACATGCCCTCATATGCCGATCTCAGAACTGGGCATTAGCTGACCTTCGAGCAAATTTTTTTCACGTTTGTTATGTTAGAATATGAGTAAACTATTTATTTGGACTGGCCCTAGACGATTTCCGCGCCTCGCACAAAATATAGAGTGAGTTTTTACATTTTTTGTATTTGCACACTAAAAAATCGCCAACAAAATTGCGTTCAGTAAAACCGATGCCAAAAATTTCAATAGCTGCAGAAATCGTTCTTTGGAGTTGCAAAACTTGGATTTGGAACGATTTTATGAGCAAAATACTGAGATCGCTTGCAGAACATGAATGCCAAAGTGGTATGTACCCAACATGCACCCCAATTGGTCATCTCAAAAGGGAATGCCGTACGACCTTTTCACGACTCAAAACGCGTTAACCGCCTGTAAAAAGATCGGAAATGGAGATTTGGACTGCCGAAAAGCTCCAAATGTGGTTGCACAGGAAAGAAAATGTTTTCATGCACTTTATGGACGATTGACATGTTTTTCTTTTTTTTTCTTTTTAAACTGAGACAGCTTGACTCCAGTTGATCAAAATTAGACGTACCCTAGCTCATTTTGATGATCTTGAAACAAACTTTAAAATGAGCCAAAGTATATTAAAAATGTCGAGGTGGACTAGAGTTGTTGAGAAATGGCATAATAATAGGAGCATATTGGGTACATACTTTTGCGAGCTCGCGAAAATCACAATTTAGGAAAATCGTGATAGCTCTGCCCTAAGTGTCAAAATTCATCTCACTTAGTTCATTTTGAAAGTCTTGGAACAAAATCCAAAGATAAAATATTTTGAAGAATATTGAAGTGGGCCAAAACTATTGGCAAAATGGCTTGAGGGGGTAGGAGCATGTTGGGTATACTTACCTTATTCCTTCATCATGATTTTCCAGTGATATAGTTAGAAATATATAATTCAGAGTCAAATTTGAGATCCAAGGAGTTCTTTTCTTGTTATCTGTGTATGAGCTTTTGCCAATTAATGATTCGGCAAAACAACAAGATTTAGAAGAGCTACGATTATTTCCAAGAACTATTAAGTATAATTCGATGAAGGCATTTAAGATTCTCCATTCGGCTTTTTCAATGTGGAGGATTTTCTAGAATGTGAAATTTTAATCTGCTAGCTCACTTGATCATTGAATTCAGAGACAAGGACAAGATCTTCATTACAGTATGCAAGCTTTACGACAAGCGTGTATCAAAGACGGGATTGAGTGGCGCTCTCGGTATTCTATTCGACGTTGCTTTGGAATCATATCAACACAATTAGATCTATCTGACAACAGAGCAATCATGCATAAAATGTTCTTTTGTAGATGTACCACCAAGACTTGGACTGATTATTCAGGGTTACGAGAAAATACTTGATCTAAAACAATTGGTTAACATTTTTCTCTTGGAATAAAAAATTTGGTTTTGAACTTACGCCAAGCCACGTAGAGTATTTCTTGATCCATTGTGCGTGAGAGTGTAATTTGCGCACAATTGGCTAACATTCATCCACGGTTTACCAAAGTACATGGTCCAATACATGGAAGTGAAATTTATTTTTCGCACACTCGTGATGATTCCATCCAGAAACCCATCTTTCGGACGCGAAAGAAAGTTCTTACACAATTGTGTTGAAATGTATCAATGTAAAACTCTGTGCGTGGAAGTGCCAATTTCACAAGGAAATCCAACATTCATTCACGTATTCCATGAATAGCATTCGATACACATAAAAATGGGTTTCGCACCTTCGTGATCATACCGACTTTCGCTTGCGGTTCGGACCGGAACCCATCAAATGAATGCAAAATTTCACTTCACGCCCATGTATCGAGATAAACTATTTTCTATCCTATTTGATCGTGTAATTATGACATTCTGGAACATAAAATGTTGATGCAGGTTCGATCTAGGCTTCCTTCATATCTTTGATGGATAGAAGAATGTTTAAAAAAGTGACAGCAGATCCCGGCTGGATATCATGTCAGACATTATCTATGACATGCTTATTTTGCCATTTAATTTTTCTATATAAAATTCTTGATATCTTACGGATCAAGGAGGTCACATATTTGATTCCAAAGATATGATATGCATCTCAGGAATGATGAGTAAGTTCTCGGGTCTTCAAAACTCAATCTTTCATAAGTGATTTTGGTAGATTTTTTCGTCCTTGATGGTTAATATACGAGTTGAATATTTGGTCTCGTCGATCTCGAAGGACGGTGGGGAACTAAATAAATTCCCAAAATTTCATGATGGAAATTTTGGGAATTTATTTAGTTCCCCACCGTCCTTCAAGATCGACGAGACCAAATATTCAACTCGTATAGACTTAATCTTTCAATCCTCTAACAACAGAAGAAAATTTAAATTTCACATATCAATTCAAAATGGGATCCCGAAAAAACATCGCATGCATCAGACTAATCGAGTGCAAAAAGCCGTTAAATGATTCTTCGTTATCGAATGAGCTACTACACCCTTCGTTTAAAAGGCACGCGAAGTACGTGCCAGGAATTCCTAGTTGATGTATCACCCCTCCAGCTTCACATGAGCACATTTAGCCAATATATACAGTTAGGTCCAGAGTCTCATTGGTACATCGATCTCAAGCCGATAGTAGAAGTGGCTGGTGCGGAATTGGCCTTCGATTTCACGCTTTCTGCAAAATCGAGTAGTCGCACGGGACGCGCAAAGAATACCGGAGGGGGTCGTTTACGCGGTGCCGCACCGTGACCGAGACCTGCATCACGCCTGTTTGGTATTACATACATGTAAGGGATAGAATATGGGAAGTAAGTTCTGCAATAGCAAACGTTTTCGCACGATTTAACACCACAGAGAGAGGGTATAGTATACAGTATGGCCGCAATGCAGCCGCAAATTGGTACGATTTTCGACTCGATAAGTTGAAGTTAATCAGCCTGATTTAGCGAGTCTTTAATACGCGGTAAGGTTGGGAAGCTTCTATTAATTTTATCTACCGCCATGCATGCGGAGCTATAGTAGGTAACCTTGGTACTTATTGTTAGCTGGGATAGATGAAAATAGTTTGAGGTATTTTCGAATGAGGATTCTTGGTTTGCAAAGTGATGCCGTGAGATTTTTATCGGAATGGTCAGGTGCGATATAGGATATTTTGGTACGGTCTGAGATAGTCTGGAATAATCTGTGATGTTCTGGTATGGTCTTGACTGGTCTAGAACGGTTCGTTGGAACGACCTGGAGTTGTCCAATACGATCTGGGACGTTTAAGTACGGCCTGTGATGGTCTAGAATGGTTTGGAGCGATCTGACACGTTTCGGTACGGTCTGAAATGGTCTGGTGTGATATGGAACATTCTAGTACAGTCTAGATTGGTCTTGAACGGTCTAGTACGACCTGGGAAGATCTGGTGGAACGTCTGGAATGGTCTGGAATAGTTCCGGAACTATCTGGGACGATCTGGTGTAGGCGATCTGGGTAGCTAGATCGCTAGACGGTGGCTGGTTATAATTGCTACCGGCACCAGTTCAACAAAATGTCATCTTCACGAACTTGGAAAGAGTCTCTTCTTTACTACCATCAATTGACCATCACCTATCATTTCACAAGTATCATTTTTGAGCCACAAAAGCATTTCAGGCTCTTCTTGCTTATCAAGAACATTCACAAGCCGGAATAATGTCAGCAAGAGCGGTAATAACGGTAAGTAATTCCTTATGAACCGTTGATGATTTCTTTAGAAACCAACGTTACATAACTCTTTTACTAGATTCTTTACAAATGGAACAATCCGTCCTGGAGCTCATCGATTGATGATATATAGTTTTTCGAATGAAATTGTGTAGAAGAAGAGGGGGGATTCAAGCTCTTGGACTACCATTGAAGCCCCTGCAAATTATAAATATCGTTGAGGAAAAAGAATGCCATCTCACATGTATTCGTAGGTATTAAAAAAAATACAGCTCTTCATAAGGATCTCGACATTGGTCCAAATGGATACAAAACTCAAATCAAAGAAGACACGAAGATGACTGTCTCTGGTTGCAATCATAGAAAGAGCTAAAATCAAATCAAACGAGAAATCGAATTAATTTTTCTCTGACTATTCGCAAGCATAATAATGAACGAGTATGAAATGTTGAACCCACGACACACGTGACATACGCCTCTATAATAACACATTGGGATCACCAGATCTCGCACGCGTCAAACCTGTTCCAACAAAATCAACCTTGCGGCCAGTGTGGGATAATATAATGAAAGCTTCAACCGACTGCTGCACTTGCCATCTCACTGCATTATACGCATCATCCCCAAACCTAACCTATATAACCCCCATATCATCAGCCAGTGCACCTCAAACTAGCAAAAAAGAAGACGCTCTACATAATACTATATCACCACAGAATTCTACCCCAATCTTGCATACAATACCAGTGTATACGATATAACATATGAATCAGGGGGGTCCGATTTTCGCGCTTTCAAGCAGCAAGAGAGATTCCACCCCCGAGAGTCATCTTTCATCTCCGGCACGCGCCACGCCACGGTCGCATCTGGCAACTCTACGGGGGGTCAATTGAAATTGTGACGAAGATAGAGCATAGTCGACGACTATGTTCTTCTGTAACCCCATGTATATAGATAGATGAAATATGAAGGGCTGGACTTTTTCAGTTAGTCCTTGGTTGAAGGTATATGAGGGTTGATTTTGAAACTGAATTCTGGATGTGAGAGAAGGGCAAACCGCGAGCTGCTATATGGGATTATTATATCTGTGCGAGAATTTGTGTAAAGCAAAGAGAGGCTTACATACTATGAAGTTGACTTGAGGAATGGTTATGACGGATTTTGTGGATTATTTTTTTAGCACAGTGGAGAATGAGCATTATGTGACTTGTGATGCGTATTCTGAGTTTTTGGGACATGTTATGAGTGTATTTGACGTGGGGGAGTTTCGAAGTTAATTCTGTGTATTGAATTCTGTGATTTTTGGTTGCTGTTTGATGTTTCATTGTATGTTGGATGGAACATTGTGGCTGGTAAGGGAATGCCATTTACGCTCCCAACACGGTGGTCCTGAACCAAGTCTATCCTCCGCTGACGACAGCAAGTGGGATTCTCATTTGATATGGTTTGGGACATCTGTGGGATCACAACCTAATAAGAATTAAAATTGCCACTTGGACCGTTTTTTTCGATGTTTTTCCCTTTTTCACCCGCAAAAAGTCGAAAGGGACGATTTTTATCGACAAATATGTAGAGCAACTTTTTGAAGAAATTGAAACGATGAACAAAAAAGGTCCCTACACATTTTCCCATGTAGGGCTTCCTGTTCCTGGAATAAACGTATTTCGTCTGAGACTCGTATATTATCTGTCATTTTTCACGGTTTCGACCCCGTAACTCGAAAGGAACACATTTCATCAAAAAATATGTACATTAAATATTTGTAGATCTTCAGAGGATAAATAAGAACTATATGTACATATTCTTTCATGTAGGCCTCCTCTTTCTAATACGAGTCTTGGACAAAAATACGTTTGTTACGGGAACGGACGACCTTATATCGAAAAATGTGTTGAGACCTTTTTGATTCATTTTTCAAAGATCTACAAGAAATTATTGTACACTATTTTCGATAAAATGCGTTCCCTTTGAGTGATGGGGTCAGAACCGTGGAAAATGACAGATGAAATACGAGTATCAGACGAAAATACGATTATTACAGGAACAGGACGTCTTATATGGGAAAATGTGTGGGGACCTTTTTTGTTCATCGTTTCAATTTCTACAAAAAGTTGCTCTACATATTTTTCAATATCATGCGTCCGTTTCGAGTTTTTGAGGATGAAAAACGGGAAAACATCGAAAAAATACTTTTTTTCGACTTTTTCAGAAAACGGCCCAAGTGGCGATTTTGATTCTTAGTAGGTTGTGATCCCACAGATGTCCCGAACCATATCCAACAAGAATCCTACTTGCTGTCGTCAGCGGAGGGTAGACTTGGTTCAGGACCACCGTGCCAATATACATAGATAAATGTAGTACCATTTTGTTGCATTATAGGTATGATGATTTGGTTTTTCAATTTGCGTATTTTTTCTCACTTCGAAGTCTCAAACGCTGGGGAAGAATTACTTTACCGAAGTGGTCACTTGTACCTCAAACATCAAATCCTTTGTTCCTCCGTAGATTGTCATGAAAGTTTTCGTTGATGTCGTATTACACAAATAACAAAGAAATTAAGGATTATTGTATCAAAATCGATGAGGGTTCATCAGTTGTAATCAAAAGTGATGAATTTTAATTGAGTTAGGGTTACAATTTTCACTCTGAAGAAGAAGTCGCTCGAAAAAATTTAAATCCAACAACAAGAAACATGTCGATGGTTGCGTTTCATTCGATTGATATCAAGCTGATTGCAATAATTTATGTCCCGAAATAAATTCAACAATATTCCATGAAAATTATTAGAGTCGTGACGGATTGGATAAGTACTAAATAGTGACCACATCAACCCTCCAATCGACATTCTTAGGGTCTCGTTGAATAAACTCTCAGTTATGGAAGGCTATTTAGCAGAATATTCCTCCAGAAAGTTCAGAATGAGATTGAAGTAAACTCGGTATTCTGAGGGGACTTTTAGAAACTTTTGAACCGCTTTCGAATTTCCAACAATGATACTGACTCGAATCTGAAACTGCATGGTAGACAGAAAGTTTCCCCTTTATTGGACTACTTATTTGCGTGTCAAATTTTGAAACACTTTAGAACATCTGCCAACATAATAAAAATGATTGAAAAACTTTGCATTGTGCCATTAATGCCTCTCTCGCCTTATTTTGTCGGGGTGGCTAAATTATAATTGGAAAAACCATGCAAAAGAAACTCCTTCTAATGAAAGAATGTACCAGAATAATTGGCGTATATTAAACTTGCGCCTCGTGCTCTGTAATATAGGCAAATTGCTACCGGACGTATAGATGGTAAAAGTATCCCATGAGAAATGAACGTTTTCTTGTCTGACAATAGCCCCATTGGGCTATATCATGAATCGAGTAACTTAATAATGGAACTGACAAGGGGAGTCCGGAGTCTCCGGGTCCTGAAATCTTACCAAAATTTTCTCACAGTTTTGTACCACCTAGAATATGAAGAATCTAAAGCAACTCTGTCAAATGGGCCTCCTGTTCTGAGCTACAGCCAGAAACGTCAACATTGCTTGTATATCTATGTATATCACTTTTTAACATGGGCCTATATGGGCAATGTTAATGTCATGGGCTGTAACTTTGAACAGAAGGCCCATTTGACGGAGTGACTCTGGATTCTTCATATTCTAGGTGGTACGAAACTGTAAAAAAATTTTGGTGAGATTTCAGGACCCGGAGACTCCGGACTCCCCTTGTGAGTGATATTGTCATTCAAATTGGCCCCACACAAGTCGAGTGATCAAATATTGGACTTTAACCCTACCCAGACTATGAAAATTCAAGAATTTTATTGAACTGTAGATGGCATAAGTGAATTGAAACATTTCAAACGATGCTACAATTTTTTTTTTTTTTTTTCAACATATGGTCATCCATGAGTTTGAATAGAAATATGAGTTGGAGATCAGATGTACAAATTCTATTTCCCTCCCAGAGTTTCATCGAAACTGTGACAGTATCATTATGACCTGGTGAAAATTAAAAACGCAATCATCTTCCATTAATGCATTTCTGGAGGTGGAAACAGAATTTAAAAAGTAAACGCTTGGTTATACCCAATTCGAATTTGTATTTTCGACCATGTTTATTCTCTTTTCATTCCACGAAGCAAAGTTCTTTTCAATCTCATTGCCCTACAGCTCCTGTCAATCAAAAATCATGAATCCGCTCAGTTTATACTACACAACCCAGCCTCGGGAAACGTTTTTTGATACGGAATGAGTCGATATCTAGTAGGGTGGGCCGAAAAAGGGCTTTTTTTAAAATTGATACGCCCTAGTGTAGAAATGTTGTATTTGTACATATAGATGTGAGAAAAATTTTGCTGGACGCTGAGAAATGAGATTTTAGGTCCCAGCAAGAGCCATCAAGCTTTTATCAAAATCAACGCAGCTTTAAATGGGAATGTGTCCAATTCGGCACATTTTCTTCCTAACTTTGCTCGCATTTCTGGCGCATCCAAGCATTCTTCAACGTACTTCAGCTCATTTCAAAGCTTGTTCCAAAACCTTCATAACGGGCTAAAGTACGTCCAATTCCGACTAACTCGAGCCAATCTATCTCGATTTTTCCAAAGAGTGATCATTATTAAAAATCCCAAAAATAGGGCGATTCTCCCTTCAAACTTTGCTTGTATTTCTGGTGCATCTGAACATTTTTCAACGTACAACTTTACCTCATTTTAAAGATTATTCCAAAACCTACAAAATGAGCTAAAGTACGTCCAATTTCGACCAACCCGAGCCAATCTATCTCAACTTTTCCATTTCGAGTTTTGAAAGGAATGAGGTCCCGGGAGGGGGAAGTTGCTTATTTTCGGATTTTTCAAAATTAATCACTTTTTAGAAAAAATTGAGATAGATTGGGTCGGGTTAGTCGAAATTGAACGTACTCTAGCTCACTTTTTAGGTTTTGGAACAAGCTTAAAAATGAGCTAAAGTACGTTATAAATATTCAGATGCACCAGAAATACAAGCAAAGTTTGAAGGGAGAATCGCCCTATTTTTGGGATTTTTAATAATGATCACTTTTTGGAAAACTTGAGATAGATTGGCTCGGGTTAGTCGGAATTGGACGTACCTTAGCTCATTTTGTAGGTTTTAGAACAAGCTTGGAAATTAGCTGAAGTACGTTGGAAAACGCTTGGATGCGCCAGAAATGCGAGCAAAGTTAGGAAGAAAAAAGTGCCGAATTGGGCACATTCCCATTTAAACCTGCGTTAATTTTGATAAAAGCTTGATGGCTCTTGCTGGGACCTAAAATCTCATTTCTCAGCGTCCAGCAAAATTTTTTTTCCACATCTATATGTACAAACACAACATTTCCACGCTAGGGCGTATCAATTTTCGGAAAAAGCCCTTTTTCGGCCCACCCTAATATCTAGTCACAAAATGACAAGAAATCTCAAAATCGTAATTTATTTTCTCACTCCTATTCCTAAATCAAAGCATGTAGAGACTTTGCTTTTCCCCGGAATATGTTTAAAATGTTGCATCAAAATTTCAAGAATTTTTTTCAAGTTTTCATGCAATATTCCATGAAAGTTATCCCAAATGTCCATCAGAGCATTCCGATCACGTACATGTCTTGAGCCACCGGATCGATTCAGCTGTTGCCGTCATCATAGTTATGGTAAACAAATCTAAAGAATTTCTACTAAAATTTACAATATCATATCATTCACTATTTCATCATCAAACTCTTTTAAAAATTAAACAAACCATTAATCCAGTTGAATGAGATGGATTTACAAAAAATAGCCAAATGGATTCCTCTAACTAAATTCCACTGAGTAAATTACACTCTGTATCTCCTGAAGGTCTTCAATATTATTCGTAAAATACGAGAGGGCATGAATGTGAAACGAGGAACATTATTGCACTTGCACATCGTGCTATACACGAGGAGATAAGATCATACGATATCACTCCGACACCATACAGATTCTTCAACAGCCCTCCACAACGACAACCCTTCACTTCGTCATCTCAACCCTTCTTTCACACTCCCAACACTCCAACCTCTCATCCTTATATAACTCCCATGTTCGATCCTCGTCGGTATCCCTCTCAAACCATCATCTTCAAAATTCAAATCTATCACTACCATTGTAATTCCAAGGTCTGAATATCAAAAGAGGCACAGTAGACTGTCAAACTCTGATTAACTTGTTCTAGCTTCTTCCTCTTTGGTATTATATAGAAATCATTGAGAAAAGTTTTGTGTCGATCTCCTCCTCCTTTTCTTCCTTTTACTTTTGAAGGTGTTGGAGTGCAGCCACCCCAGAGAAATGGAGTCAGAAGTTGAAAGGCAAATAATGGAAAGAAAGATAACAGCCAGCCGCACATTCGTATATAGTAGTGAGGAGGCAAGTGGCACTAATTCGTAAGAGAGAGACCAAGTAGTTGGATAAGAAATTGCCCTCTCTCTGTACTTTATTTTTCTTTCAAACTCACTGTACTTCGACTTCCCTCGTGGTCTATACGTCCACTATTGCACGTTCCTTTTACTCCACCCGAGTTTTCATTATAGATATAGATATATATATGGATGTACTCTCATTGTTGCTTGAGAAGTCGAATAGCTTTACTTTTGTGTGCATTGAACGACGGTGAGATCGATTTTTTTGATAATTTTTATTCTTTAGATGGTTTATTGTCGTCTGGGATTTGAAATTCAAGATGATGTTATGGCGAATCAAGCTTACGAATAAAGTATGTTTCTTTTTTAGTTAATCAGGGAAACGGAATAAAAGAATGAGAAGGAGGGCTGCTGGGGCAATATTCCACCGACTACTGATAAATAATACGATTTGTTCACTAGAGTGTCTTCATATTGACTCACCGGTGCGCTGCAAATCGAATGAGGTTTGTTCTCGTTCCGCAAGCTCTCTAATGACGGAATAATCGAGCAGCTTATTTTTGAAATTAGCCCGATAAAACTGCCCGGCTGTGTGACACTTTATCGTGAATTATTGCTCGAGATATACCTACAATACGGATTCGTTAGCAAAGTCTTTGTCGAGGATAAACACCATTAAGAAGTTTGGCAACTAAAGAAATAAGATAAATGAGATTCACACCGATGATTTATTGGTGAAGGGTTGCAAGAATTCTGAACTAAGATAACAATCTTATACAATTACCTCTGGTTTTCATGAATTATCTGCCTGAAGAGTTGTTCTGAATATTTTCAATACAGATTATGTCAAACACTAGTATTGTTAGATGCCAGTTTTTGAGAAAATGAAAATCTTTAGTGTTCAATCCTGGTGTATCTCGCTGTTGCGCAATCAAACATTGAGCAGGTTAGATTGTTTCCTTACACAGCGTTTTTTTCACTTATTTTTTGTCCCTTGTCCAACTAATTTGCACAAATTGCAGAGCCTCCTGTTTACTCTTTACGTAAGAAAGTCACGCTAACGACCCATCTTTGATTTTTTCAAGAAAATACACTACACGTGAAAATTACCTCTAATTATACTGGCTCTCAGAAGTTCTAATTGACTTGACCACCTGCAAAATAATAATTTTGGTGGAAGTACGGTCGTAAAGTGAAAGATCCAATCTTACAAAGTGCTTCGTGATTTTTTCATAAATTTTCAAGTGAACAGCTTTCTTCCACTTGTTGCAAAAAGTAACAGTATTTATCTTTGATAGTAGTCAAAATAGTTCATTATCACTTCACTAATCCGGAACAATCCAATTCCAAAGCGGAGGTAATTTGTTGTATTAAATTTTGAATTGTAGTGCAAATAGACTTGACCGGGAAATGTGTAGAAGTTTTTTTGAACTCCTAAAATATAATGCAGAAGAACTTCAAAATATTTTTTAGAAAATTCTCAATAACGATCCGATGGTTATATCGCAGGTTATTATTACTCAAGATGAGCTGCAGCACTAAACTGACAAGGAGAGGACCAGACCTTTGGATCACCAATCCTTTCGAAAAAATGTTTACAGTTTTGTGTCACTTAGAATATGAAGAATCCAGAGTAACTCCGTCAAATGGGCCTTCTGTCCAGAGCTACGAGCAAAAATGTTAGCATTGCCAGTATATCTATATGCGTCACTTTTTAACATGGGCCTATATGGGCAATGTGAATTTCATGGGCTGTAACTTTAAACAGAAGGCCCATTTGACGGAGTTACTCTGGACTCTTCATATTCTAGGTGGTACCAAACAGTAAAAAAATTTTGGAAACGATTGGGGATCCAAAGGCCTGGTCCTCCCCTTGTGAGTACTGACCAACAGAATGTGCAAACCAGAACTTTTTTCACAAACAATTTTAATCCACCCAAACATCTCCACACCCCGAAAAAAAAAGAAATAACAATTTGGAGTTGTAGGTGAGAGCTTTGAAGTCGATCCATCGAAAGCGAGCAACGGGAGAGTATAGCTAAAAGTAACCGATGTACTTTCAATCGACAAAGCTATTAGAAAACGTTAAGCCCGATAAATCGTATTACTCTTGGAGGATCTACCACGTTTCTACTCTTTTGCGAGCACATAACCGAACGTTCGATATTTGCGATGCGAAAGCCAGAAAAGAGAGTACTAGGTATACAGTTCGAGCGATTCGTTGCGATGAACTTTATCGTTGCTCGTTTCAAAGTTTTCCGAAACGACCATCCACTCTTCCCGTCATGTGTATTTGTTGAACGTACAACACACCGTGCGATACACACGGGTTTTCTTTTTCATATAGAGTCTGTCCGCACACATATACGCTTGTACTACTTGCTTTCAGAATCGATTTTAATCTTCCCTTTACCGGTCATCGGTAGGTGTTCTACTCAATCTTTTCCACGTGTTGAAATTCATTGTAAGAAATTTGATGCGACGGGACTAATTCGGAAGCAGAAAGAAAAGCCCATGAATGCCATTGCAGATTGCGCCTGACCAATTTAAAATGAACGAACTCGAAGAATTTACTGAACTCATTTAGGCAAGCTTCATCGTAATGTATTTTGATGGGAAGTTCTGACACATGGAATGTATCTTGAAAATTTTTCTGTTGTAGGATGCTCTGGATAGAAAATTGAGATTCAAGGGGAGGTGCAACCCTAATTTTGAAGTATGAGCTGGGAGAATTGTGGGGGAATTAAAGATATACATTTATAAGTGTTCTGTCGATACAAAAACAGTAGTGACGCGTTCGAGAATGAATTGATCACTTTTTCGAAAATTTCAACATTTTTATTTTCTAAGATCATGAATCAAAGACTGTTGGACAGAGTAAGCTGGTACATCTTTCCAGAACGTCCATGCGTGGTCCTCTACCACACATATAAATTTCAAAAAGATCGATCGGAGGGCTGAAGAGTAACCGGTGACAAAAAAAGCAACGCACAGACACACGTACTAACGGACACGTACAATGATCGACAAAGTTAAATTATTAGAGGACCAGAGATGAGCGTGAAGAAAAAATCGTTACTTACAATAGAAAGATTTTGCCGAGAGGAGCAAAAAGGTGGAAGCTGACTCGCTGTGAATGAAGATTTTTAGAATGAGACAATGATTTGAATCAAACAGTTAATGAAAAATCTCTTGTCACGAATACAACCCTTTCTCTTTAGGGAACAAGATGTTCCAAACGAATCTCAATTCAAATCGTTACATACATCTTATAGATTCTGAATGATTCTTTATCAAAATCAGATACTGGACAATCTTAATCTGAATACTCAATTGTGAATGTTCCGCGTTAGATTCTTGGATTATAATCATTAGAAAAGAGCTCAAAATTGAACTCATAATTGAGATGACGATCTACGGTATTTTAGCCGGGATGGAAACTTTGAGGACGAGATATAGAATCTTCTTTTTACTCTACCTGTTGCATTAGTTTTTTGTTGATTTGGAGGTTAGGTGGCAGTCGATCAGCAACGATTACCGGACAGATGCCCGAAAAAACAGTCACATAAACATCGTCTTCATGGATAAAATTATTCAAAAAATAATGCACAGCTCAACCAAGTGATCGAAATTACGGATAATTGTAAATGCGCACTGTTGAAGAAAATAGCTAACAGCAAGACTTCACTCGGCAAGTTATCCAAAACGTTCGTCGAAGACGCCGTTCGGCTAGTGGAGCCCGGGCGAACGAATGGAACCTGAACTGGAATGAATGAATGAATGAATGATATCCTTTATTCGCCATACGACAAAAATACACCTACATACATATTATATATATATATATATACACATATATATATATGTGTGTGTGTTTTATGAGAGTTGTAGCACCAACTTCTCCATTGGTGGAACAATTCTAATGGTGGTGAGACCAATGTGGTTTTAAATTCCAACACAGATGTTAGATCAGGGAATAATAGAGAAAAGTTACAATATTCTGAAGCGATATTGTTCCATCATTCACTATTCTGTTAGTCAGAAAGTACAGTAACAAGATTACAACGAGATTACCCCATTAATCTGAGTACTGACAGGGATGCGAGTTGTAAGAAAGATTTTCTCTTAGTTTTTGATAATCACCGAGGGAATTTCCAAACACTGTCTGGTCTTCTGTAGGAGCTTTCAAGCTTTGAGTTACAATAAAGCATGAACTCATTTCTGAGTAGGAATTATTCAATTGAGTGTAAGGTACAACAAAGAATGTGCCATGCAATGAAATGAAATTCTCACCTTCTGAATGATACCTTTTTGCCAAAATTTAACACAGGAATAAACATCAGAACATTGAGAAATATGAGGTGGTATGTAAATTTCTCCGGCACATCTGATTTTACTTCAAACTCTTGATAAATGAAATCTGTCAAGAGTTTGAACAGTCGGTGAATGGAATTCAGAATGAGAACTTGAAAAGTGAGAGGCAAAGCCTGATGAAGATCCTCAGAAGTTTTTGATTCGCCTAATGAGTTTGAGCTCGAAGACTTTTTCCACAAAGCTCTTCGGAACGCTTCAGAGCCCTCTGTTCCAGTTTTCCGTTTCGTGGGGCGAAACGGAAAACTGGAACAGAGGGCTCCGAAGCGTTCCGTCATTGGCGCCTTTATCGAAAATTGGATGGTCGTCTGGAACATCGTTTTCTTAACCGAAAAAATTATAAATGGCTTAGATTCAACTTGAACTATACTCTCAGATATATAATCTGAGTAATCTAATGTGATCTAGGATACAAATTTTTCTTCATTATGTCTTATTTACAACATTTTTATCAGAACATAGTGAAGCTGCCCACACCAGATTCTAGTGAAAATGGCGATATCGCGCTGGCAATTCTTACGACTCCTCAAACCCGCTATTTACAATTTTTTCCATGCATGTAACAATCATTTTTCAAGTACTCTTCCGTTGTATTCGATAATGTTGATATCAAAGCGAGATCAAAGTACTTGAAGAAATTTTTATACTGATGGTGTGGTCAATATTTTCCGCAAAATAGTTGGTTCTTCAGAACGTTCCACTACACCAGCCAAATTTGGTCTAGTTCCACTATTGGAGCTTTTACCTTGGAAGAGAATCGCACAAAATGCACTCTATGCTCTAATCATGATGAGTGCCAGAGAAAATTCCATCTGTAGATAATGTAGATACTTGCGCAATTTTTTTTTTTTTTTTGAGGCCGTTAAGGTTGGATAACTCACCCATTCCAACAATAACTGCAGAAGTTGGAGGATGACTAATCAACATTAGTCCTGTAAAACTGATTCTAATGGCTATGGACACTTTACAGTGTGGAGGATAGATGCATATCGAACAACACCATGCAAGGAAAATCCGATTTCCATCAGATACTTTTTTCGAGTATTTTGTCATTTGAAGCACGCCAAATGCACCATAATATTCACGGATTTTTTGAATTTTTTTTTAGGGGTCTTGAAGAAATTCCGAGTTAACATTTGGCAAGCTGAACATCTAATGAGGGTTTCGAAATCCAGTTCACGACGTTTCTAGGCGCACACAAAAATCTCGCGGACGAATCACGCCGATACACAATACTTGCGCACTGACCCGAAGTGGGGGAACTTGTAAGGAGTCAATATAGTTTACAAGAAATTTCGATCAGAATTTCTTCATCAAGGTTGAGGGAATCCCCTTGCCATTCAAAAGCGCCAGGTTTAACTTCTCTTCGTTTTCACCCAGCCCAAAAATACAGATTCTCGGATCGATTTCCACCTTCTCGTAAACTGCTACATCATCATAAAAAACAGACCGATGCATCGTCCAAATGTCTCCTTCTCTTCTACATCCCCTTACAATTTGAACTAAATTCAACTGCAATAGCATCAGTTTCCCATGCCTAACCACTATTCCCACATATAATATCACTCCTTCTCATATAAGATAGAATCTAGAACAACTGGCCAGCATCAAAAGCTCCTGGGAAATTTCATTCACCTGACTCTCCATATACCAGACAAGTGCCAGAACGATTCTGCACCCCCCTGACACACAAAACTACGCAACAACTGTCTCATCTAAGTACACTCTCCCACAATCTCACAATACCCTATTAAAGCTCTAGAACCTGTCCACTGTGATATGGTCTGCAGCAATTACACCATTGCCTCTTTCCATTGTTTGCATTTGTCCGAGTGCTGTTTCACTTTGTACCATCAAGAGTAGTATTGCACAAGATATATAAATATATATAATAGTCAGTATCCACCGCAATACCAAAGTGGAACCATGCGTACAAGGAATTGTATGTATGTGTGTGAATCAGCAAGTGGCGCCCGATTTAATTCATTTGGCCAAAACGCATATGTATGTTCTACTGTAGAATATACTGAGAATGGATATAGCTTGGAGCAAACATCTGCGAACTCGTTACTGAGAATAGAATACCTATGAGTGTGTATGTATATTTTTGCGTGGGATAGCTATATGACTGTCTATCTCTCATTTTGTTCTGCTAACCCTGAGGGATGATACAGATGTTTAGGAGAAAGGGTGTACGCATGAAGTCGGTACGACGGAAAGGATGACGTTGGAATAAACTTGAATGGTGAGAGAGAAATGAATTAGAAGAGGGTGGGGAGAGCGCTGTGTGTGGTATAATTTCTTAGCCGTGAGAAAATGACAATCCATGGTCCTAGCCGAACACTAAATTGCGACATCTGAATTGCAAAGTCAGTCAACCAAGACCGACATTTATATACTTACATTTTGCATGTACATGACTTTTGGCCAATGGTATAAAGGTGACAGTAATAAACTAAGAATTGTATGTATGAGTAGTTTTGGAGCAAGCTGCGCAAGATCTTTATCCAGTGCAGTCGTGTGAAAACAAAAAAAAATTCTCCCTGATTGTACTACGTCAATATAGTGTGAAAAATTTGAAAAATTATTATCAGATTTCTGAAATCGTTTCAGGTTCCATACATTTTATACGAAGTCTATTTCAGCCCGATTTTCAGCCCTCTCTTCGAAAACCATAGCTCCATCTAAATTCAACTTTTTTCTTGATTTATATATTGGTGTCCACATTCTGGAATTTTTTCACTTATTTGAGGGTATCATGGGGAATTTTTGCGACAGATTTTGTGCGACCTGGCGTAGATGGAACGTTGCACAACCGGTACCACACTCGTCATTATTTAAAAAAATTCCAAAAAGGGCATTTTCAGATGGAAAAAAAGAATCGGACTCAAAGAAGTTATCGTGATATAAGAAGAAAACTCAAATAACACACTTACAAGTTCTCGTAAAGAGATGTTATGGACGTCTTCAATAGTTTAGTCTCACAGATTCGATTTCTGACAAGATGCTTATTTTTCAACTAATGTGGCTCACATAGGGTGAGTCATTATCGGCTCTTACCAGTAATCAAATTGTGAGTGTGAAAAGACATCTAAAATGAGTATCTTTTGTAATTTTGATTGCCATTTTTTTGGTAGGACCTGAGCGTCCCCAAAGATGAACGGAAAATCACTAATATTTGCTCTCATTGTTTTGCTCCTTAGCATCACTCAATCAAGATAATTCACCCTGGATAATTTTTCCTAAAAAGTACGAGCCAGGGGAAGGAATTGCTCTCAAGTGTAACAAAAAAGGTTGAATTAAGTCTGAGTTATGATTGTTGACTCAAAATACTTTTGAACTCCAGAACCTTTCATATACATTTTCAGAGTTTAAGGATTTGGGTAAAAAAAGAGCTCATGGTTGGGCTACTATACCATGTCTGTATTAATGAACTAATAATTTTTCAACTTCACATACGTAGGAAATACATTTTTATGTGGAATGCTTCGATGCTTGAGGGAATTTCACTCTAAAAAAATTCCAAAAACTTGAACTTTCGGCTCGAGATACTTGAAAATTTGATTCAAATTCACAGTGTTAGTGGAATTCGATGATCTACAATAATTAATATGGGGAATGTAAAGGAACATTTGGTTAGATAATTTTCTCAAACTTTATTCATTATCTGATACAAATATTCACATACAAATGATCCTTAAGGAATAATACTCAATGAATGAAGATCTTGAATTTCCAGAACTATTGGATGGAATTCTGAATGAATGAACGGTCCACGAGTAAGTGTTGTCCATTTACAGTGACCAACGGCAAGGTGATGGAAAAAATCTTGTTCGAATGCAGTTAATTGATCCGGAACCTTTTTCTACGAGGAGAATCCAGGACGATTCCTCGTGGAATATGAGCTGTGATTATACATGATACCAGGTTTCTACAATGTCACTTGATCCCACAATCGGACTGTCTAAGTCGCCAGATTAGAGTTATTTTCCTCAAATTTCGTAGGGTAGTTTTCTGGCAAGATACACAAATTCTTAGACAGTTAGAACCTGTGCAATTTTTCCCTTATGTTTTATTTATTTTTCCCCTATTTTCCATTATGATTAGGCGCTACTTTTGTTGCAAATGTGATTGATAGCCATGATTATTACCTCTGCTCAAAAGATCTCTTGGGAATGATGGATCATTACTAATATCTTCTGGATAATTTGAATTGAGCGCCCCAAATAATATTTTCCAGAGCAGAGGGTATGTGATTCGCAAATCGTCGCCAAAACGTTTCCACATGATTTCACATATGAGTATAACGCCAGCCATGGAGTAGCCAACTATCAAAAACGATACTAATCTTGTGTGCAGCGGAATCTCACTGCTCATATTATCATGGTCCAGTGTGTCACAGTCGTAACAATTTGCCATTTGATACTGAGAACCGTCGCCTTTTGGCTTAGGTCCCAAAAGGAAGTTTGCCCAATAGGGATCTAAGCCCGACTCTTTTATCTTCATAGTATATTTATGAAATTGGTTCAAGAAAAATGAAGTATGTTTCATCTTTGCTATCAATCCAAACTTGGTTACTGGCTTGTCGATAACAACGACGGACCCGCCGCTTTCATCATTTATCGTTTCGCCTTCTGGAAGGTGTGACGATCTTACCTCCGACAGACTTGATCCCGATGTTCCACCATTATATTGATATACAAAAAATAAGTGTGCTTGTTTTGATTTGTGAAGTGTCTTTGTGAGTGACCTCTTTATAATCTCATCATCGTCGTAAACTTGAGAACGGTTCAAAATTGACATTACGTCAGTATCAAAAGGCAGGCTACGAGCCAACTTTTTTTTGGTATGGATACTCATTTTGATTTGTAAATTAGATTTCGATAAATCTTTGAAATTTTTGATGGGTAGTAATCTCTGATGGCCGAGGAGGATATTCATCATATCGTCATTCAAATAGATGGTGATTAATCCCGAAACTGAGAACAGGCATATTCTCAACATCAATTCTGACAGTCTGGAGGGCCCTCGATACTCGGACGATGCACCCAAGAGTATACTCGATATTTTTTTGATCGTCCAGTTCGTTCCATTGAATTTGAATATTCGAGAAAACACTGAGAAGATCATAACGATGACAAAAAATATCCCCAGTGTCATCAAGAATGAAGCAGGAACCTCAACTATGGGTGAGTTATATTGACGAACTGCTACAAAATAGTTCTCGTATCTACTGGCTTCGATTTCAAGGAGAAAATTTGAAGGTTTGAAGCATACAGCTCTACTATCATTAACTGGTACGTTGAGATCTGCAAATGATATAGAATAATCCACTGTTCTTTGTTCTCGGGCACTCTTAATAGATATGTTAGGTGTGGCACTGCTGCGAGTTTTGGAAAAACGAATCAACTTGGGAGTCCAGTTTTCTAACGAGTGCAGAATCATTTTGAAGTTCAAAATATTAGCAAATTGACGATGCAGTATGAACAAACCCATTAACTCTAGCGGTATGAGTTGTGAGCCCATCACGTGAATAGGAAATCCATTGAGATTTCGAACTTTATCCTTAAATATTGTACTATTTGCACTCAAAATAGTTTTATCGTATGAATCATGAAATGGATTGAAGTTGTGGAGGTAGATGATGTTACTGCATTCTTCCGGGGCGGGGTGTCGATGAATTTCATTGCCTTCATCTTTTAGTAACAGTTCTACAACTGATAGATCCAAGAAGTTTATCCCCCAACCAAATTCCAGGAATGTTTTATACGTTGAGTTATCTCCACCAATTAAGATAATCATACATTTTCCACGCACCAGCGGATTCTGTTGACCAATAAACTCGAGCATTGACAGCATTTCTCCGTTGGAATCCAAATGATTTTGTGATTCAATGATTCCAATTCTCAACTCGGATCGTTTTGCGGTCATTTTTGCAACCTCTGTTGATGTGAGACATTTGTCCTCCGACGACTTTTCATCTCCCATGTAAGTGATAGTGGTAGGGAATTCAACAGTAACACGTTGGATAATGGTTGACGATGCAGAAGACAACTGATCCATTGGTCTGACAATCAGATTCACTCGGTTTATGGATTCATCTGTTTTCAGGTGCTCCATAAGATTGTTCACACTATTATCGAGACAGCAGTCTACATGATGATACGCGTAGACTAGAGAACTAATCAAAATTAACTTGAGCAGATTCATGACTGACTTCACCGTTGTTGCTATCAAAATCGAAGACGATGTTTCTATGTCAACGTAAGACTTTATTCTGGCACGATGTCTGAACCATCATTTGCACCTCTTTCTTCCAATCGATTGTAATACAATATTAGTAGTGAACAATTAGGGGCAAGAATAGTTGCTTATTGGAATACCCACATCTACCATCCAGAAGCTACTATCTTAAGTAACAAGGAAAAAGATTATATCTTGGACGACCAAACTGTGTTCTCCTAACCCGAATCCAAAACGGTGCCGTACAATATTCATACAATTCTAGATCATATCTTGTGACCCGGTTCGCGACAATGATATTTCGGAGAAAAATCATTTATGATATTGAACAAGATCAGGAATTACTTTAAGAATTCTGCCATTTTTGAAAACATTCCAAGAAATTGAATTTCCATAAACGTTGAAACCGATTCAAGGTTTTACAGAAGTGTTTGCGAGGCAAGGGTGCATCTGGGTCATTTTTTCTTTCGGCAATATTGAAGACTCATTTCGGAAGGTAGAGAAGACAATTCCTTCGATAAATAAGTCGGGTATGAGAATCTTGACGCACAGATAAGTTTTATCATCTTTGAAAACTCGTTTTTCACTTGGACTTCTACACCATTCACGCACAGTGTGTGCTCTGACAATATGCAAAATGCATACTTTGACTTGAAATGTTCTGAATGCTTTCAACAGAGTAGCCTCGAGACTTGAAATTGCTGATGTAACCTGGAAAAGCCATATTTATTTTGGAAAAAGATTCTCTGAGCACCATTTTTATGATAGTTTCCATATTTTTAAAGGACCTCTTGCAATTTTTCACATCGGTGAGCACTCTGAGAAGATAGAGCACCAATTGAGATTCGCGTTATTTGATAAGCAATCAAGAATGCGCGACACAAAAAGTCGTGCATTCCGTACCCCGATGAACATGGACTGAGGAGTGAGATGACGAGGCCAAGCTATTTCATTTCATCAAACATGGTTTTTTCCTTGTATTTTTCAGCGAGAAAACCGAGAAAGAAGTCAATTTTCATGCCAAAATTCAACAGTATCTTAGAAACGCAAAATTGTGATCGTCAAACCCTGGGAGATGATCCAAACGAAAGGGGGTGAGTGAGTATATGGATAATTCTTACGGCTCGTTGAGGCCAGTCCGGAGTCCCTGCAGAACCGCAACCAGACACGTACTGGAGTATATTAAGGTTTTCCAACAATATCTAATTTCTAAATAAATGCAAACACTTTTCGGAAAAAACCATTGAGTTAGCGCGCTTCCCAATAGAATTTTCAATCATTTGAGCTTTAACGCATCTCAAAACTCGTGATATATTTTGCGAGATTCGACAAACAGCAATCTTGAACTGTCACTGCCGCCTCGTGAGAACCACGCTGTTATGCACATTGCAGTTTGTCGAATCTCGCAAAACATACCACGAGTTTTGAGACGCAGCAAAGCTCAAACGGTTGGAAATTTTATTGGGAAGCGCGCTAACTCAATGATTCAGTCCGAAAAAATTCATAATAACCGATTTTCATCATTTGCATGGGTCGCGTGATTTTGGTTTTCCCAGCTTCATTCCCAAAACACCCACCTCTAAAGATGTTCTAAGGCATGCAGATATATTCATCTGGATGTATACTATCATATTTTCATCGCTGTAGACGGGTGCTTGGCGATGGGTAGAAGTATGGACAACTACAAAAGTGGATGCTCGAATTCAACGAATTTTTTCGTTTGCCTATAAATGCCCTAATACCCAGAAGACCCATACTTATTTTTCCATTCAAAAAATACGTGAATTTAGGTCTGAATTCCACGAACAAAATCTCACGACCCGAATTAGCGTACCTGGCTTGAGATTCAAATGATAAGCCCCTGACGAGATGAACTTTGTCGCGAGACCATGGTTGCAAAAAGCATTAATATCTGAAGCACGTCGGCGAATCGAATGGTAGCTCTATTTTTTTCCTGGTTCACTTTGTAGAAAATCATATCAAATGATGTAAAAAAGTGTGTCTGATCGATATCGGCCTTCTGAGCTTACAAAATCATTTTCATCGCACATTTGAAGGAAAATTAAGATAGACAACTCCTTCCTTGCTTGCTAAAAACTCACCTATGCACTCCCAAAGTACTCTTTGGCCGAATTTGGTTGTGAAAAGTTTATTTCCTTGAGTTTTTGCGGTCAACTAAGGTTTCCAGAACATCCATAATCTCACTTTGATTATGTGAGCTAGCCAACTCTACGTGAACTCAGGAGGCTTATCAAATGGACTAAGAATATTGATTTGTGACCTATAGGATTGCATTTTGATGATAATTGTGTCAATTGTTTTATAGAATATTGACCAAAGCCTTTGAATCGGTTTCCTCTATCCTTTGTCTTGAAGTTTGAAACAATCGATTTTCAACCGTAGTGGACCAGAATGTCTTTTCTATTCCTCAGAAGACCTCATAGAAAAAATGATGCTTTCAACATTTTTTTCGCTATTCTAACCATAAACAACCATCCGAACCATCGCTAGGGTGTGTGCCATGAGATCTAAATTTTGAGCCTTCTGGAGGCGGAATGTTAACCAGTCGTGAAAATTACCCATATCTCTTCTATAAACAGATTTGGATAATATCCTGGGATGTGTTTCCGCTGCTGATCATGTGATCAGGGCGGTGGGCCGTTTCTAGGTGTATTGGTCTAATCTAGGCGTTTGCACCGTTGAGATTTGTTCACCAGACGTACGCTCGTGCTAGGCCCAAACTTGCTTTCGACTAGGACGGTAGTTGTCCTTTTCCGTATTGCGACAATACGCGCTTAGCGTGGTGGACCCTTACTGAGCGGCCAGCGGTACTGAGATACGTTCATCTTACGTTGCTCACGCTAGGCTCGGGCGTTATCTGGGTTGGGAAGGCCATGGCGTACGAATAACAGCGAAGGCCGTAGTTTCGGACTGCCTGACAGCAATCACGCCATACGCTCCTGTCCTGTGCTCGGTTTCTCCATATATTGGGATTACGCACCGGCATTTTTATCTCACTCTGCATGCTTTTTCCAGGCTTATACGTGGTCTTCCCCCGCCCCGTCGCGATTCTGGTTCGTAATATAGCACCGTTCGTGCTACACGTACCTCATTCATTCTAGCTACATGACCCATCCACTGTACCCTCTTGTAGTTAATCACATAGACAATACTCGGGGGCCGGTAGAATTGGAGCAACTCATTATTATATCTGATTCTAGGGATTCCCGACCTATGATCAATAGTTATTCCGAAAAGGCTCCGCAGTATTTTGTTTTCAAATACCTGAAATGTCCCTTCATCTAGCTGAGTCATTGACCGAGTCTCGCATTCATAGCGAGTCACGGGTTGAATGATGGTTTCGTGAAACGCTATTCTGGCTTCACCTGAGAAGTCTCTATCTCTCAAAAGCTCCTCTAATAAGCCAGAACACCTATATCCTGCGCTGATTCTCTTACTGAATTCGACCCTTATGTTCTTATCTTCCGTTACTGTGATTTCAAGATAGGGGAAGAGGGGGACTTTCTCGAAAGTAATTTGCGATTTGGGTAAGATCTGTGTCATCCTCCGCACCATGTATTTCGTTCTCGACTTATTTACCTTTAGACCTACTTCTCTCGCGCTTCGGATCCAAATGTTTGCAATTTCTTCTACGTCTTGCTTGGTGTCGTCTATGACGTCCAAGTCATCCACGTACTCCAGGAATTCGATGGCGTCATTCGCTTGGAGGCGGAGCCCACGTTCAATCTGAGCTAAAAGTCTTATGACGTGTCCTTATAGAAAGTTGAAGAGCGGCGGGGATATCGCGTCGCTCTGTTTCAGCCCGCTGACTGATTTAAATGGTCCCAATAGGGCCTTGCCAATCCTGACTTGTCCTTGGGTTCCCTCCAGCGTTATTGCAATCATTCTCACTAGTTTGTCAGGAATGCCTAACAAACGCAATATCGTAAACAATTTTGATCTTATTATAGAGTCGTATGCTTTTTTGAAGTCTACGATTGTGTGGTGAACCAGCTGTCTGTGCTCCCATCTTCCCTCTGCTATCTAGCGTGAGGCGTATATTTGGTCGATAGTTGAGCGATTCCATCGAATTTCACACTAATAGTCTCCGATTAATTCATCTATATGAGGATTGAGTTCATCAATGAACAGGAGGAATACGATTCTACTGCACGAAGGTTGAAAGGACAGCCCTCTAAAATCATTACATTCCATCTTGTCTCATTTTTTTTTGGTATTGGTACAGTAATAGACTTCAGCCAGTCTTCAGGTATTTACTCTTGTGACCATATCATCTCGATCAATTTGTGAATTTTTACCGTGAGCCGACTCCCGCCATACTTGACGAGCTCAGGTAGGAGGCCATCCATCCCGGGGGCAGAGTTGTTTTTCAGTCTCTACTATAGTACGTGGTACTTATTGCACCGTAGGACCCCGACTAAAAATCTATTAGGGCTGCCCTCTTGGTTAATAGGGGCACCAACGGGCAAACTGAGGGCTGGAATAGGGAAATCTGAGGGAAAAAATCGGGTATGCGACGCTTAGTTGGCCGCGGCCCGCACAGGTTCTCCCTTATAATGCCCTAACTCCGTAGTACCCTAACGTGCCACACTACTGCCACAATATCGCCTCTATATGAGTTTTCGTGCAAACTATAGTGCAGACAGCTGCAGACGGTCTAGTCCGGGCGCCCACCTATGCTGTCGTATCCATATTAATTCCCACGAAGTAACTTGGTGGTTTCTTAGATATTTTGGGTCGCTGAATCAGATTTTTGAGGTCGCTTCCCCGAAAACCTGTGACTTTTTTAGTTATTAACAATTTTTAGTGCAAAATTGAAGTTTTTCGCCAATATCTCGGAAAATATGCATTTCCCGGAGAAAATACAAGGGGTCAAAGTTGTAGATCGCAAGATTTCCCATGGATAAGGTCCTCACAGTTTTTCTGGAAAACACGGTCCTTAGCCTGTAAACGCGTGGAAAGCGTCTGGCGTGGTTAACATGGGCTTATATGGGCGAGCGCTGCTTCGTCTCTTTGATCTACTACAGTTCCGATGCTAGTTATTCTATCGAGATGCGACCAGAAGCATCTAAAAGAGGGAGAATTCTACTTTGTAATGTTATGGATCGCATTTCGCTGAAATCGAAAAATTTTGAGTGATTGAGAGGTTGAGAGGACCAAGTCCCCAGGCGCTCGGGACTGGATCGCACGCCTGTGCGTTGCTTCATACACGTGACGTCGACTTGTCGCACAACTATCTGGTCGTTGAATCAACTACAGCTATTTCGGACTCACGGACATACATCTGCATTAACAATTGCTGTTTGTTATTAACAAACTCAACTGCGAGCACAAATAGATATCTATAGATGTAGTTATCTTGGCCTGCTCGACTCATCATTATTTGGCCAGTAATGCATGAAGTAATGTATAAAGCAACGCACAGGCATGCGATCCGCTCCCGAGCGCCTGGGGATTTGGTCCTCTCAACCTCTCAATTACTCAAAATTTTTCGATTTCAGCGAAATGCGATCCATAACATTACAAAGTAGAATTCTCCCTCTTTTAGATGCTTCTGGTCACATCTCGATAGAATAACTAGCATCGGAACTGTAGTAGATCAAAGAGACAAAGCAGCGCTCGCCCATATAAGCCCATGTTAACCGCGCCAGACGCTTTCCACGCGTTTACAGGCTAAGGACCGTGTTTTCCGGAAAAACTGTGGGGACCTTATCCATGGGAAATCGTGCGATCTACAACTTTGACCCCCTGTATTTTCTCCGGGAAATGCATATTTTCCGAGATATTGGCGAAAAACCTTAATTTTGCACTAAAAATTGTTAATAACTAAAAAAGTCACAGGTTTTCGGGGAAGCGACCTCAAAAATCTGATTCAGCGACCCAAAATATCTAAGAAACCACCAAGTTACTTCGTGGGAATTAATATGGATACGACAGCATAGGTGGGCGCCCGGACTAGTCGCAACCTCGATAGATAGAGACTTCAAACTCAAGGATTAAAAGAGTTACTGAAACATGTTTTTTGGATGATGAGAATTATCTGTACGCAAGCCTTCGTCACCTGAATAAGATAATTGGATTAGAAAATGCAGGAAGTGAATTGTACAGTTGATACGTTGTGGTATGAATTTTATAAAGACACGCATAACACAGTATTTTTTTATTTGTGAAGTGCCGATTCTGTTTCAAATAAACTTACATTTTTCATCAAATATTGTCCTACTCAATTATATCACCAATCACCTTCCTATTGCTCTCATTGCTTCTCTCTCTTCAAAAATGAAAACCGCTGGAGAACCGCAATACAAATCTCAAAATGTTCATTTTTGGCTTCAAACTTCGTCAAATAGAAATTCCATTCAATATCTTTTAAAGACAACTCTAGTTTTAAAATTACCTTGAAATGATATTGAGATGTTCGGATTGGTGGCTAGCAATCCAAACTCACGAAGGGAGCACCAACTTTGTGGGTCCTGGATCTTGAAGAAAATTTGAGAATCTTCTTGTTTTGGTGAGAAATGAAAGTACCCAAGAGGGTTTCGTCCAATGGGCCTCCTATCCTGAGATACAACCATGGAGGTTAGCATTGCCAGTATACCTATATATATATGTCATTCCAACATGGGCCTATATGGACAATGCTAATCTCCACAGCTGTATTTGAGAATAGGAGACCCATTGGACGAAACCCTTTTGGGTATCTTCATTTCTCACCAAAACCAGATGATTCCCAAAGTTTCGTCAAGATCCAGGACCCACAAGGTTGGTGTTCCCCTTGTCAGTCAACGTTTCACCATTGCGATCCACCAAATATACAATTTCTCGACTACCTATCGCTTTCATAACGCCCAAACAATCCCACAATACTTCCCTCACTGTTGTTAGGGCAATAGCGTTCTAAGCGTCGCATGCCCTCTTACCGCCCGTACGGGCACTATGAAGGCTGTTAGGAAAACCTGACGAGCCCTGTTCCGCGCCTTAACTGCATTTCTGGTCGGGACAGAGAATTTGTTCTTCGGCCGTGACGATTTCGACGAGTGACCCATCAGTGCCAGCTGAAACATTGAGGAGGACATCGTAGTGTTCTCTCCGTCCATTCAGGATGTCTTTTCCGTTCGATAGAATATTGCTGTGCCTATTTTTGATGATACTAACCGATCCAGATTTGGGGTTTCGTAATTCATCTCGCTCTTTGTATGTTTTGCGGGTGTCATTTCTCCCAAAATTCTTCCGTGTGTCGAGGATTTTAGCCCTTCGGAATCCTCGTTTCTTTTTACCAACGTGTTCGAACCAATTTTCCTGCGCCCATCTATGTAATTCTCGTAGTCTTTGGACCCTGCGCAGGTCCCAGTTTGGCTGAGTTGCATTGTCGCGAATGATCCTCGAGGCCCTTCGAGCATCTAGCATCGCTTTGTGTCAGTCATCAAACCACGGTTTTTCTGCTTCCCCACGCACTGATCCTATCTTAGATCTCATCAAAATAAGAAAAGGAGACTATCTTTGTTTTTTGAAAGAACTCAACATGTTATATAAAATATCCAATTTCCAAGGTTAAAAGAAATTGGGCAATCGAGGATTCGAATTTTCTATGTTCTTCCCTCTTCTATTGAAAACCACCCATAACCCCAAAATCAACTCTGCAACATCGATCCAGATGGGTTTTCTCAAAAACTTTTTTAATGCCGCAAACCGTATCTCTGTATCTCGAGACGGATTCGAGAAATGTGCATTTTATTGAAAAAAATACCTAAAAAATATTTGTCGGAGATAATTCAAAAGAACCAAGTCATGTGAACTCACTCACATTATATCCATCCAAATCTGAAAACGCTTCTTCATTCTTGAACTGCTACTGGAAATCCTGCGCCAAGGTTCCAATATTGAGTTGTTGAGGATGAGGTGACAATTATCAAGGCATCGGAAACGTTCTGATTTAGATTGAAACGCCAGACCAGGCGTTTCAAGGGACAAGGAGCTTTTCCAGATTTGAATAGATATAATGTCCGGTGATTGTATGTACGTTGGAGATACCTAGAAAATGTTTTCGGTGCCCCATAGGTGGTGAAAAGTTCATATTTTGTACCGTAGACTCGAATAAAAAAGTCAAAGAAAAATTGAAGGCATGAGCCTTTCTCGTGGGTCTATTTCGCGCGGAATCACTCTTATAGGTACTATCAAGATCTCGCACAGTCGTACTCATCGAACCTCAAAAGTCAGTACGTAATCACGGTGCGCTCCTGGGACGAAAAAAGTTCAATAAAATTGTCAAGAGAATCGAAAAAGCCATCTTTCTTGGGCAAACTTCGAGAACAAGACCTCTTTTTCAGATAAATTGTATCAGATTGTCCGGTTAAGTGATATAAAAATTGATTTTTATCGGTATTTGAGCATGAAAAAGTGTATTTTTCGAATCAGGGCAGCGGAGTTCTCAACAACCGTGTCCCTCACAGAATTTTCATTGCTTTTTGACACTGGGTTGAACAACAACAGTTTCGTACGAGATATTGCGAAGTTGAGTGCGAGAAATCCAGCCTCATACAGCGAATAAAGGTGTTCCTTGATCGAAGCCTCGGCTCAGCACTATACGCAATTATCTACGTTGGAGTGATTCCATTTCATATCGTTAACTATTGGGTCGCTAGTCACGGAGTTTTTGTAGCTTTGCATGTGATATCCTATTGTTTAAAAGAAGGTACATAGTAAAGTATTCAACACCCAAGGTCATCTGTACGGGTGATCCGCGCTATTTCTGTGCTCAATAGTCGTGAAAAGTCGTTCTTTAAGTGCTTTGAATGATTTTCTTGCTTGTCAGGGGCCCAATGGAAAATATCATAAACACATATGAGAGGTTCTACAGAACTTTTGACATTTGGGTTACGGCAGAATGAATTTTTTTTTTCATGGCACGCGTCTGGAATCAATTTGAGTGGTAACTAGAACCTCAAAAAGGAGTGGAAAAGTGCGTGCCCACTAATTTGGGGGTATGTTATTTCTGTACCAACCAGAAACGTTCACAGACGTCCAAAGGACTTTTAGATAGTCTCAGTCGAATGTAAACCCATCGGATCATTCGCGCACTGCTAGATCTGGTTATCGGTCAGATTTTCGAGTAATTCTGACTGAAAAGCAACGATTTTTCTGCCTCACCAGCTCGTTATTACACCACGAGGGGTATTCAAGGGAAATGGCTCTGGAAACTAGAATCATTTCAACGTGTCTTTGTATGATTCGGGATCGTGATAATATATATATATATATATTTGAATACTAAGGTCTCAGAGTATTTTTCGATCGACAGTATATGGGTGGTGCTGATGGCGAGAGTAGTGATAATCACGAGGTAGAGCTCCATATTTTAAGCAGATATGGCAAATGCTATTTTTTATACGCTTTTATTCTACTTCACTTTGGCCATATTGTTTCATGCACAGGCATCCGGTACTCAACTAGTCAGCAGGCACGTATCTCGCCGTAAGAGCAAGAGAGAGAAAGCCTTTTCATACACGCGGTTCCGGTACCGAGCTAGTCAGCGCGCGGATGAGCTTTTAGGTTAGATTTGCTCTCTGAAATTTTCGCGCCCGTAAGCTCCATCTCTTTTTTTTGACTCTCTCTCTCTCTTTTTTTTTTTTTTTTTTTTTTTTTAAGGTGGTTAGAGGGCAAAATCTGCCTCAGGATCCCTCGGATCCGTCCCCAGACACCGGACTGGTTCAGCTTACGCGGACTACGCATAGCCCACGCAGGCCATACCAGGCGGGACACGGGTTTGGGTGGGGCCCACCGAGAGGTGGGCCAGGCCGTGTAATATCCCTCTCCCCTCGATGTCCGATACCTAGGGCATCGGGCAATCAAGAAGGAGATCCACCTGCATCTTCCATCTCATCCCGGAACCGCGTGAGCATTACTTCAGGATGAGCGGCATGTCTCGCGCTCGATTGCGAGCGTTCCTCTTCTCCATCTTCTCTCTTCGGCCACTTGTCGGCATCTTCTATCTTCATTCTTCATTGTTCCCTCTCTTTCTTCTTTCTTCCCTCTTCTTTCTTCTTTCTTCCCTCTTCAGTGCATCAGATTCCTCCTGGAATCATTTGGGCCTCTTCTGTTTCAATCGGCAGAGTCACTGTAATTCGCCTGCTTCGAGGCGCCTCACTTCCCTCTCTTTCTCCTCTTTGCGGGTCATCACCAGCTTGATGTATTCGGTGAGTCTATCCCATGTCTCCTGGTTGCGGAGCAAGTACGGGACGAGATTCTCAGGTGTTAGTTGAGCACCCAGCCATCTATCCAGCTCGGCGCGCTCTCTCCGGGTGTCGCTGCACTTGAACAGGGCATGTTCGGCGTCATCCCATTCGTCCCCGCATGACTGACATGCTGGGGTCGTCCTCTTCTTGAACCTGGTTAGATAGGAACCGAAGCAACCATGATCGCTCAGTGCCTGCGTCGTCCAGTAGTCCATCTCTCCGTGGGTGCGTTCCGCCCACTTGGCTACGTCACGGATCAGCCGGTGCGCCCATCTGCCGTTTGCAAATGGCGAATCCCACTCAGTTTGCCAATGCTCAAGGGTGGTTTCCTTCTCGTTGTCGCGGATGATCTCCTTCATCGTCGGAGTGAGTACTCGTTCGGCTCCGATCACTTTCTGGCGGTCCCAGATCCTCACTCGCTCCGCGACGAGCAAGTGGATGGGCGGAGTACTCGCCAATACGTAAGCCGCATCTCCTGACACAGTGCGGTAGGCACGGTCTCTCTCTCTCTCTCTCTCTCTCTCTCTCTCTCTCTCCGCCTTTCTCGTGCACTCTACCCTAACCTAACATGCATCAGCCGCGCGTTTCCACTCCGCGCATGCGAAAGACCGAAAGCGGCCCAGGGTTGGCTAAACAACCAAACCAAACTCTACTGCAGGGCTTGGTAATCCATACGTCATTTTCGATGCATTTTTGCTGGCAGCTGGCGGCGCGCGCGCACACAGGCTCTCGGGATGAGATGACTACGGTTATTACAGTTTCATATTTTTTTAGTGACACGGATATGCTTTACGCATAACCATCCGACTAAAAAATATAAAAAAAAAAGGTTAGAAAAAATGAAGTTTTTACGATACGCTTCTATTCACAGCTCTAATATTTTTCTCAACAACTAAAAAGCATAAGATAATCTGAAATTCCATCAGTCAGCCCAGTTCATTTTGAGAAAAATCTTATGACATGCCGTTGCCTACACCTGTTATCTCAGAAAATAATTGTTGAATTCGGTGTTCATCTATCTCTCGAGGATCCCTCTCAACCCATCATGATGAATCTCGGAGAATATTCACTGTACCATAATTACAGATGATAAAAGCGTGGAGTGATATTTCCCCATACTTCAAATTCTCGATTGCTAATGAGAAAATGTCCATAGATCATGCATTTCTTGCCCGGAAGCTCAGCACGCCACGCTTTTATCATCTGTAATTATCGTACAGTGAATGTTCTCCGAGATTCATCATGATGGGTTGAGAGGGATCCCCGAGAGAAAGATGAACACCGAATTCAACAATTATTTTCTGAGATAACAGGTGTAGGCAACGGCATGTCATAAGATTTTTCTCAAAATGAACTGGGCTGACTGATGGAATTTCAGATTATTTTATGCTTTTTAGTTGTTGAGAAAAATATTAGAGCTGTGAATAAAAGCGTATCGTAAAAACTTCATTATTTCTAACCTTTTTTTTTCTTTTTTCTTCTCCAATTGCTCCTCTTGCTCCTCTCAAGCATTGTTTTCACTATTTTCCATGAATCAATAATATTGAATATCCTGTCACAATCAACGATCTACCACCACGCAAGCTATTTCCCATGTATCTAATTTTAAAATCCTTTCAAAATGGTTATAATAGTCGATTTGCACAGAGTTGTCGTCAAATGCCCGAAACCGATATTGATAGTAGAGCTCAGAATCAGGAAACAACTAGTTGCGCGAATAACTACAAGCCCCCCCCCCCGCCGTACACAGTCGTCCAAAATTCTCTACAATGTTTACCGGTGAGCACAAACATACACATCTACAGCGTAATGCTGTGTCTATGTTTGATGAGCCTGTACGACAAGCCGGAGCTCTGAAATTCCTTCTGCTCAAGATCTGGCGCCTCGTCCGTAATTCTTCAATTGACCGTAAAATTTTTGAATAAAGTCTATGGTGGCATTTGAAGATAGAATGGGTTCTCTGGTGTGATTAATTTGTTTCCAAGATGATATGAGCGATTGCAACCTCATAGAAGTGCTGAGAAGGGCTCGATCACATCGACCCCTTCGATACAATTCTTGTAATGCTTCTCACTCAAATAACATTCCATATCAGGACATGAGAACTATGGGATATTGTTCAAAAATAGGTGGAGAAAAATGGGCAAAACATTCCAGGAGCGTGCCCCCCTTCTCCCCCTTGTGCCGTGGAAATTTGACCATTTTGAGTCGAGTGGGCGCATGAACTGACCCATCTTCTTGATGCTATCATTTAAACGCAATTGGTCGCACGCACCCAAACCAAACGGGATATTATTGGTGTTGTTTCAAGCTATTGAAATCCGTTTCGATCATGTAACTGTCGCAAATGTTATTTTTTTTATAAGCTCAGTACGGGAGATCTCAACTTTTCGTGAAAACACGGTTACGCGACTTCGACGTTTATTTATGAACGCCACGTTGAAGGCACGCGTCTGAAACCAATATTTTCTCAATATACAGGGTGCCTAAAATGTCACTGAATTCTGGCAGAATTTTTCGAGCAATGTTATTTTTGCAGCAGACTGAAGAAATCAAAGAACGGCGCGTGTACGCTAAGAGATACCCAAAGAATGAGGGTTGCGGGCCCTGCTGTGGAAAAACAGATTCTTTTGACAGAACAGCGAATAGAGTACACATTCCGAGGCTCTCAAACCTATTCAAATCAACTCCGACACTTTGATAATCTTTTGAAGGTTCAGAGATGGCGTGCAGTACGCCTAATGTCAAAAGTTCTGTAGAACCTCTCATATCTGAACTCGAACAAATTTAGATTTCATAACGCAATGTGAACTGTAGACCACGATCCCAGTGGCTGCCTGACTCTAGAACGTGTCTGATGTGAGATAAGAACCGATCAGTTTGGTCGTGACATAATTCCGGAATCAGCTAGAGGTATCATTCCTTTTAGCCAGCATAGGTGCACTCTCTTTATTTTTACATGCTTCATCAGGAATTATTATTATTGTGAATCTCCAAGCGAAGATACCCAAGACCCCCGAATGACACTTCTCAGATTCAGCAATTATCACTATGAAATGAAGACATTTTCGCGAAAGGGGGCAATCCAAAATGTTCGGGATTCCTTCTTTCAACAGATCACTAAATTCCCTCAGGATCCCTAGCCAAAGATATCAGAATTCAAATTGCTTTAGATTAGAGTTGAACGACGGACTTCACTTGCCCATTCTGAGAGTATCTCCATCGCTTGTCAGCATCGAGGTGAGCTTCCATCGAATTTCTTGTATTCATCTGCTAGACCCCATTTGAGTGAGGTGTACCGAACATTTCGGGTCAATGATACCAGAATATCAGACTGAACATAGACATTTACACGTCTCCGGCTTACCTGTATGAGATAGGCGAGGAAGCTTCGAACACCCCAAGAAAACCTTTCATCGTATTTCACTCATTGCTAATTACTCGGTTCTTAGGATAATCAAATACAGGTCCTGGGCATCATCTCTTCGAATTTCACAATCATCTTCCCTAGAGAAGCGTACAGAGATGAAAAGGACGTATCTCTGCTGGGTAATTTCATGAACCCCTGAAGGATTTAGAAGGAATTATACGAATTGTTTGTCAACGGTGGCCAAACTCTTTGGTTCCCATCTCACATCAGACACGTTGTAGTGTCAGGCAGCCCCTGGGATTGTGGTATATAGTGCAAATCACGCGAGGAAACCTAACGCCACCCACTTCGTAATATGTGCTTATGATGTTTCACATTGTACCTCATACAAGCGAGAGAATCAATCATAACACTTGAAGAACAACTTTCTACAAGCATTGACCACAGAAGTAGCGCGGATCACCCGTACGGATGACCTTGGGTGTTGAAAACTTTACTATGTACCTTCTTTTAACCAATAGGATATCACATGCAAAGCTACAAAAACTCCGTGACTAGCGACCCAAAAGTTAACGATATGAAATGGAATCACTTCAACGTAGATAATTGCGTATAGTGCTAAGCAAAGGCTTCGAGCAAGGAACACCTTTATTGGCTGTATAAGGCTGGATTTCTCGCACTCTCTCAACTTCGCAATATCTCGAACAATACTGTTGTTGTTCAACACAGTCGCAAAATGCAATAAGTATGCTGTTAGAAACACGGTCGTTGAGAACTCGACTGACCTGATTCGAAAAATACACTTTTCCATGCTCAAATACAGGTGAAAATCAATTTGCTTTCTCTAAAAAGAAGGCTTTGTTTTCACCCCATCGAAATTTTGATCAAATTTTCCACTAGAACCAATATTTTTTTCAAGAAAATTTCGTTTATCTGAAAAAGCCTTAGACCATTCTCTTCCTCTCGCCAAAATCTATCAACTGTAGGTAACACTTTTCCTCCTAATGCCTTTCCAAATCTGTCACAGACTCATCTTTGCGCCCCTTTGTCCGTGTTTGTATGTGTGTGTGTGTGTGTATGTTGTTTTATACCGGACACGTTTTCTCTTTTACTCTTCACCTTATCAACTTTTGGCTTTCTACAAGTTGTACAGAATCCAATTTCTGAGAGCCCAGTGATTTGGCAGCTTTCAGCTCCTAGTCAAATTTGATTCATGGGGTTTTTAGAGCAAAACAGCTCAAATTTCGACTCTTAATACATAAATATCTTTTTCTCACACGGTCTCACCACCAATTGAGTCACCTGAACTATGATTTTTTTCTGCAAGATCTATCGATTGGTTAATACCGAAATTTTATAAAGTCTTCACAGATCTCAAATTTTCGAAAAAATCAAAATTTCCACCAAAAATTTCATCTTGACCCTTTTCAAGCCCCTTGCATCGAAATTCCGCCTCAACCAATCGATGGATATTGTTAAAAAACCTCAGTCTAGATGGCCCAAATCCCTTTCAAAAGCTTCCTTTAAAGAATAACTCAAAAAATAGTAGAACAGTTGAATTAATATTCATTTTCCCCTCGTATCATCCTTTACGACTCATACATCTCAATTTTAATGACCTAAAGACTCACTTATGCGCCATTCTGAATCGATTGGTTGATACGAAATTTTCATAAAATTCGTAAAACATTATTCAAATGAAGATCCTTTCGGGAGAAGGAAATGTTCACAAAGGACCCCAGTTTAATCATCTTTGAATCGACTATATCAAAATTTTCTCTCAACCGAACAATAGATATTGTTGGAAAAACCTTCTTGTAGATGACCCAAATCTCTCTGAAATGCTTTCTCAAAAGAAAAACTCAAAATATAGGGTACTCCCTTTTTCGTTGAAATTATTATCATATAACGCCGTGAGAAAGCATTCCGCTAATCACTTTTAGCAGCGTATTTGTATTACTTAAGGGCATGTGAAAGCTCTACCTTACCATATGAGCAAAATACGGCTAAATTGAATTTTCTTCAAAAAACTGTGTAATTTCTCGAAGGAGTAATATCCTTACATTGTACTCTGTAATCAGATCTATCATCTAGAACAAGAAAGAAATTGATCGGTGGTGTCGCTTTTTCAAAATCGTGGTCACTGTAATTGGGTCGGTATACATGTATCACGGCGACCACGATTCCAGAAAAACAGCAGCTTCAATCAACGTGATTCTTCTTCTAAATGGTAGATCTGATCCCCAAGTACAAAACGAGGGATCACTTTTACGTAATTCTTCCGGAAACGATAGATTTTGACCGAGAGTCACAAGCAGCAAATTACCGGCCCGCAATCAGCTGGTCGAGACCGAGGCTTCGTGTCATCGCGCAGCGCGCAGACAGACGACGCGAACGTATTATACCTCCCGGCATCTGCTCATCGGCTGTGCTTATTATCGTGTGTGTGCTTATTTGTGTGTTATTGTGATTGGCCGCGTGAACGAGTTGCCGCCTCCCGGTGCTCTCATCACGGGTGTCCTGATGGTCAACAGATAGTGAACGCGGCTGCTCCGGGTGACGGTAATGGTGTGAGGCCGGTGGAAAATGTGCGCGTAAATCTTGGTTTTTCCTACTTCTTTTTTCTTCATTGGGCGGCTACTGATCCATCGAGCAATGACGTTGTCGGCTGCTGACGACGAGCCGATTCTTTACAGGTCAGTATGAATAGAAAACACAGTTTCACTGTCAAATAATCAACGACGGTGGTACCTAATGTCATCACAAGTTGAGTATGTTTCATACAAACACAGTGTTTTTTGTAGTTTTCTCATGCGCTAGGTTATAAGTCAGCTGCTTCTGCTATGTTTTCGTATGAGACTACATGTCAGAACTTTTCATTTTCAAGATTTTTTTCTACACATCACACTAAAACTGAGACATTTTGTATGCAATATGATCTAAAAATTATGATCTTACTACTGAAATTGGTTCTGCTTAAAATTACAATTTAATCATCTTCAAATTCTTGGTTGAGCAGCGAGCCCGAATGACTTTCAGAAAAAAAGTAGATAATTGGATTTGCAGTGACCTCCGAATTGGATCTGCTAGAATCTCTACAATTTTCAGGGATTCTCTCAAGTGTTTTTGTCTTAATCCGTTGAGAATTGGCTTCACTGTGGAATATTTGTGATCTCAAGTTGGAAAGTTACATGGTAAATTTTGTGAGTCTAGGTATGTCTTGATAAAATCCAGGGTCTTATTATTATTTATTGACCTCCGAATCATTCTCCATCAATCTCACTATTCTATTTAAGGTGCCAACTAGACTATCCCAATTCACCTGTCCAGAAATGGCGCGCCCGGATGACTTTGTTAGCAAAAGTAAATGATTGAATGTTGCAATGGACTTCAAATTGTGTCTGCTAGGATCTCTACAACTTGCAGGGGTGGTTTCAAGTGTTTTCATTGGGATCCATTGAGAATTGGCTTAACCGTGGAATAATTGTGATCTCAAGTTGGAAGGTTACACGGTAAATTTTATAAATCCAAGTATGTCTTTATAACATTCAGGATCTTATCATTATTTATTGGCCTCTGAATCATTCTCTACTAATCTCACTATTCTATTTGAGGTGCCAAGTACTCTATCCTAATTTATCTGTCCAGAATGGCGCGCCCAGATGACTCTGAGGGGAAAAGTAAATGATTGAATGTTGGAATGGAATTCAAATTGTGTCTGCTAGAATCTCTACAATTTACAGGGGTGATATCAAGTGTTTTTGTTGAGGTTCGTTGAAAACTGGCTTCACTGTGGAATATTTGTGATCTCAAGTTGGAAGGTTAGATAGTAAATTCCATGAGTCCAGGTATGTCTTGATAAAATGTTAGGACCTGTCTATCATGTATTGGCCTCTGATTCATTCTCTATCAATTTCTCATTCTATTTATGGTTCTCACTAGAGTATCCCAAAGTAACCTGGTCGAAATGGTGCGCACGGATGACTTTAAGAGCAGAAGTCAGTGATTGGATGTTGTAATGAGCTTCAAATGGTATCTGCTTAGATAGTTGTATTTCAGAGGAGTGATTTCATATCCATTTGCTTAGATCGGTTGAAAATTGTCTTACTTGTGAGGTGTTTGTGATTTAAAGTTCAGAAGTTAGAAAGTCAATTCCATGATCCTTGGGATATATTCATGGAATTCAGAATCTTATTGTCAAGTGTGGGCTTTAGAATATTCCTGAAAAATCTAACCAATCTATTCTAGGTTTCAACTAGAACATCTCAAAATACTTGGTGGAATTGGTGCGCTCAAGAGACTTCCACTGCTAAAGTTAATTCTTGGATGTGCAATGAGCTTTCAACTTATGTTTGTTGAGACCCTTGTATTTTAGAGGGCTGATTTCATCTTTATTCCAAGGTATGTCATGACTGTATGCACTTCAAGGATATATTGTATTAGCTCCTATTTGAATGTTTTGATTACTATTTTTCTAAACAATAATTGTTACTATTCATGAAATACTTGATCCAAAATCTTGAACCATGTCTTGGTGGAGTTGCAATGCATGAAATGGATAGATTTTATTGAGTTCCGGATGGAGTCTAATCTGTGTCTTCAATCAGAATTGAGTCCTTGGAGCAATGTATGTGGTGATATTATGATAATGAATTCCTTTAGGTTCAGCGGTAACATGGGTGCATCACTTATGGTCAACGAGAGGCAGCTATGTTGAATAATCAGTACAGATCTTGAATTTTTTCTCTCAACAGTATCCACAAAACAGCACAAGAAATATGTAGAGAGCAGTGTGCTTGTGGTCAATTATTGGGGAGAAAGTTGTCAAGGATTTTACTTCTGCAAAAATCGCTCCATTCAAAATGAAAGCACATAGTACAAAAATGTATACCCATACATAGTACAACAATGTGTTTTCAAGAGTGGAAGTGATAGTTCAACCAAAATGCCATGCACATAGAAAATATACTTGCTAGTATAAACAAAATATGAGCATGAGCAGAAATGTTACTGGTTGTCGCATGAAAATATATTTGAGAGTATGTAAGACATGCGAACAAGATCCTTGTTACATCAGTCATCGAATATCCAGTATTGTCTAGTATGCCTTCAAGCCTTCGAGTATGTCTTCTGGGCCCGAAACAGAAATTCAAGCAGTTCTCTGCAATAAGAATTTCTGAGCTCAAAACAGAAATTCAAGCAGTTCTCTGCAACAAGAATTTCTGAGCCCAGATCAGAAATTCAAGCAGTTCTCTGCAACAAGAATTTCTGATCCACCATCAGTTTGTACAGTAAAGCGTAAGTAGATTACTATTATTCTATAGGATCCAACACATACAGCGCGCCTTTATGTATATATACATAAAGGCGCGCTGTATATAGCTATATATAGCTATATATAGCTGTGTGTCTTCCACTTGCATAATACAGTACCTCATGTGAAAAACAAGCAGTTTTGCAATGCGACGCGTAATATACCAAGAGTGTATGACGGCGTCATTCATTGTGGCGCCCCTGCCGGGCTGCCTTGGTACTACTGACCCAGACGAATGGCCGCTCGGCCGGTAATAGTAGAGCTCTCACATGGCCTTAACAGGACGATCTGATAATATTTGCCTGAAAGAGTGGTCTTGTTTAAGAGATCTGCACGAGAACAATGGCTTTTTCCGATTATCTTGGCCATTTTGTTGAATTTTTCTGTCCTAGGAGCGCACTGTGTAATGAAGATCCGAAAAACTCATGTCATCGAGTCTTCTGGATCATGAATCCAGATTCGCCCCTTTCTACCGCCCTGACCTTTCTTTGATGTTGACTAACTTAGATGAATCGTGATCTTTATGGGCATAAACTTGATCCTTTTCGATCTCATAGGGCCTCCTGGGGATTACCCTTGAAGGAATGTTGGCACGACATGTTTCCATATAGAATCTCTCGCTCAAGAACTAAAAGAACATCCAAAATATCAAAAAATACCAATACCTCCCTAAAATGGTTTTTGGGACCCTTCTGAGAATGTGCACGCCCGACAGCGCACGCCCTCGCTTACGCTCCAGCATGTGCGGGAGCGCGCGACGAATCTCGCAGTTCAGGCATTCTGTTACAGAAAAAATCCAGGATCTTGCGTGCAGAGGGCAGAGTGACCAAATCGAGGATGTCCGGAAAGCTTTTTTGGCCCTCCACGCTCGTTATCAGACTCGAGCGCCGTGTCACGTGTCCTGTGGTGATGGTTGCTGCAAAGAATACGGCGACGGAAGCTCTTCGCAGCTACGGTCACAAATGAGATGGCAATGCGCCTAATACGGTCGGGAAGCGGATCGGTTGATGTATAATACTTATAAGGCCCTAGGTCCGAGTGCGGAGAAAACTCAATCGAGATTTGTAAGGTAGCGCGTGTACCGCATTAGCATTCCCTGCAGCAGGTGCGGTGGCAAATGCCTCATCACGTGCGGTGGCGGATGACGTAGCATACACGTTGAATGATGCTCGTATCGCCAGACAATTTGTTACTATGAAGGTTGACCGGGACAAAGCATACTCGTAGACGAATATGACGGTGGCTGATACCCCCCCCCCCCCCCAGATATCTGCCTGGAATAGGTCTGATAACTGTGAGTTGATGTGAGCCCTGATGACACATCTCAATATACATGTGTAGTAATCTTGCATGGATCATTTCGTCTTGCAGACGCTACAGCACGTCCTGTTGCATTTGCCCCCGCAAGTACTTGAGTAATAGCAATTCTGAAAGATTTTGGCGTCTAGTATAAATATAATGCTAGAAAAACTTGGAAATCCTGATCTGGCTGCTTTATTCTTCTTCTCGCGTCGCAGATCCACGTCAGTGACTATGAAGCAGCTGAAGTTACTTCTAGTCTTATGGCATCTAACGATAACCATCAAAATTAGAAATCAGTGGCGGTTGGACAATCACCTTCGGTATCAACGGAATCAGTTTAAAGTTTGGTTGGAGGACTCAAGAGGGTTTGTGTGACGAAGGAGAGACAACATACATGCACACGTACATACGGACATACACAAGGTGTGATTGAAAATAGTTCACCGAGAGCGTTGTACATTACTGGTAGAAAGTATGAGGAAACTATTTGATAGGTATCGGTGAGCTGAATAAGATGATTTAATTTGAATCGGGGTAGGTCTCGAACTAAGGGATCAAGAGTGAGAAATCTGAAAGATTTCAGCGAAAAAATATCCGCACTGATACAATGCTTCTTCTTCGAGATTTCAAAATCTGAAAATTTGAGTGATATTCTGAACCGGATAGAATGGTACTACAACCATGAAACGTCCCTTAAATCACTTAAACTTCTGAAGCCTTGCATGTGCGGGTGATGTAATCTCATAAAAAATTGAATTCTAGAGGAAGTCTGGTGAATTTGGATGATCCTCAACCATGAGGCTGAAATGTTGGAAGAAATTAAATTAATTAAGCACCTGTCCAATTTTATCCGTCCGGATGCCTCGTATCATGGTGGCGTCGTTGGTGTTGTTGGTGGGTCCGGTGGTCCAGTGGGTCTGTGGGTCGGTAGGTCCGGTGGGTCGGTGGGTCGGCGAGTCGTGGTGGTGGTGGTGGTGGGTTCGGTAGTCCGTGTTGGTATTGTTGGCGTTGCATGTGTTGCTGGTGATGGGAATGCCCCAAAATAATAATAGCACACTGTATTGAGTTACTATTCTGAATTCTTCATTCATTACATTATGTATATTTCACGAACGAATTGATTCTTGATTGTGAGTAGAAATTATGAATTGTTGTGATGCTGTGGAGAATACATAATATTTCAAATTCAACACTACACATGTGGGGATAATAGAAACTAAGGAATTCGACTAAATTTGTTCAAGAGCTATTCGAAATTCTGAGTTAATCACAAAATATTTCTGGATATACAACATTCGTGGTATAAATCTGAGTTCCAGTGAAAGGCGTTTTAGATGAATTCTCTGAAAGTATTTGTTCTCTCCTCTTCCTAGCACTATTTTTCATGACAATTTTCAAATTTTCTTTCGATGTGACTCTTGACAGAGCAACGTATAATTGCCCATGTGCAAATACTGGTGCCGGCAAATAGATCCCAACGCTTTCGAATGATTGTCCTTGAGACTTATTTATAGTAATTGCAAATCCGATTCTGAGAGGGAATTGTCGACGTACCATAGAGAACGAGATTTCATTTTTTGAGGGTTTAACGTTGATTCTTGGAATGAATACCGTATCGTTTTGATTTTTTCCGTTGATAATTTTTGCAAAAATCACGTGGGTTTTCAATCCTAAAACGACCATACGAGTACCGTTACATAAACCAGTATGTGAATTCAAATTTCTTTGTAATATGATAATAGTACCTATTTTCAATCGCAATCGAAAAGGTGGCAAACCACTGGGTGTTAATGAATTCATGTACTCAAGCGAAATCGAACTCCCAGAATGATCCGATTCTCCTTCTTCTAAAAAGTCAACTGCTTAATATTCTCGATATTCACCAGTGATTTTTTCAACTATTAGATCATTAATTTTTAAAACATCATCATTTCGTGGTGAAAGAATAATTTCTGAACTCGACATATCGTTGAGTGGGTCTATTTTGTCTCCATAAATAGAACTTATCAAGTCTTCTTCGACAATGAATTCATTTGAGATTTCTACACAATTATTGTTCATTTCGAATTCTGAAAGATTTCGATTTTCACCAATATTGAGCAGCCACTGTTTGAAGGTTTAGGTTAGTGTAGGTCGGTTTCATCTGGTATAGTTCAATCTGGTTTGTTCTTGTTTGGTTTAGTTCACTCTGAGGGAGCCTCATTCGGTCTAGGTCTAATGCTAAGGTAATGACCTTATTATATATTTCACGTATATCAATTTCATCCGTCCGGATGCCTTGTATTGTGATAGCGTTGCTGGTGATATTATATAGTATCCAATTTTATCCGTCCGGATGTCTCGTATCGTGGCGGCGCCGCAGGTGCTATTGGTGGGTCGGTGGGTTAGAGGGTCGACAGATCGGTGGGTCCGTGTTGGTGTTGCTGGTGATGGCTTTTGACTTATCCGTACGGATGGGCAGTTGATTTGATGGTCCGATCAGTTGTTCTGGGATCTAATCAGTCAAAACTTTTCTTTTGGATCGATGGGCTGTGGCTGGGGTCGAGGCTGGGGCAGGGGCTGGGGCTGTGACTAAGGCTGGAGCTTAGGCTTTTGGTTTGAGTCTGGGTCTGTGGCTGAGCTGATGCTGGGACTAAGGCTAGAGCTGAGGCTGGGGCTGAGGCTGGGCTGCGGCTGGGTTCGAGGCTTGGTCTGGGGCAGAGCTGATGCTGGGACTAAGCTGGGGCAGAGGCTGAGGCTGTGTCCGTATCTGGGGCTGAGGCTGGGGCTAAGGCTGGGGCTAAGGCTGAGGCTGGGTCTGAGGCTGGAGCTAAGGCTGAGGCTGTGGCACGGGCTGAAGCTGGGGCTGAGGCTGGGACTGAGACCGAAGCTAAGGCAGCGGCTACATGCAGTCGTTTGAGGCGATTCTGAGACAGTAGGACAGCGCCTCCATCGGAGGCTGCGGTGGTGTTTGCTTCGAATTACATGGAGAAAACGGCTTGATTACCACTAGAGGCGCTGTCCACTGTCTCATAATCACCTCAAACGACTACATGTAGCCGCACCCTGAGGCTTAGACTGAGGCTGGGGTCAATGTTGGGGCTGAGGCTAAGCTGGAGGGTGGCCGCGAGGCTGAGGTTGGAGCTAACGCTGAGGCTGAGGCTGAATCTGTGACTGTGACCAGGGATGATATGGGGCTGGGGCTGGGGCTAGAGCTGGGGCAGTGGCTAAGCCTGAGACTGACGCTGGGACTAAAGCTAGGCTGTGGCTCGGGCTGGAGCTGGGGCTGACAAGGGGAGGTCATGGTCTGTGGGTCGGGGATTCGGCTGAAACTCTGGGAATCATCTCCTTTTGGCACCAAAAGATGATATCCAAAACGGCTTACTTGAATGCTGAAGCGTTTTGGAGCTACAACCCATGACATTAGCATTGCCCATATAGGCCCATGTTAAAAAGTCGCATATATAGATATACTGACAATGATAATCTCTATAGCTGTAGCTCTAAAACGCATTAGCATTCAAGTAAGCCGTTTTGGATATCATCTTTTGGTGCCAAAAGGAGATGATTCCCAGAGTTTCAGCCAAATCCACGACCCACAGACCATGACCTCTCCTTGTGAGTCTGGGGCTGAGTGTGGGGCTAAGTCTGGGGATGAGATCGAAGGTAAGGCTTAGGCTGGGGCTGGGGCGAATATTGGGGCTGAGGCTAAGCAGGAACGTCGCCGAGGCTGAGGTCGGAGCTAACGCTGAGGCTGAGTTTGAAGGCTGTGGCTGTGACTAGGGACGAGATTGGGCTAGGGCTGAGGCTAAGGCTGGGGCAGTGTCTAGGCCTGAGACTGCCGCTGGGGCGGAGGCTGGGACTAAAGCTGGGCCGTGGCTGGTACTGGAACTGACGCTGGGCTGTGGCTGGGACTGGCGCTATGGCTGAGGCTGAAGCTGGTCCTGTGGCTAGGGATGAGGCTGGGCCTGTAGCTTGGGATGAGGCAAGGCCTGTGGCTTGGGGCGAGGCTGGGCTAAGGCTGGAGCTGAGTCTTGGGCTAAGGCTGGGGCTAGGGCCGGGCCGAAGCTGAGGATGGACTGAGGCTGAGGTTGTGACTGGGACTGAGACTGGAGCTGTGGCTGGAACTGGGGCTGGGGCCGTGGATGGGGCGTGGCTGAAGCTGTGGCTCGGGCTGGAGCTGAGGCTGAGTCTGGGGCTAAGTCTGGGGCTGAGATCGAAGCTAAGGCTTAGGCTGGGGCTGGGGCCAATGTTGGGGCTGAGGCTAAGCTAGAGCGTCGCCGAGGCTGAGGTTGGAGCTAACGCTGAGGCTGAGTTTAAAGGCTGTGGCTGTGACTAGGGACGAGATTGGGCTGGGGCTGAGGCTAAGGCTGGGGCAGTGGCTAAACCTGAGCCTGACGCTGGGGCCGAGGCTGCAGCCAAGGCTAGGCTCGGGCTGGAGCTGGGTCTTGGGCTAAGGTTGGTGCCGAGGCTGAGACTGGAGCTGTGGCTAAGGCTGAGGCTAGGGCCCTGGATAGGGCGTGGCTGAGGCAGGGGCTGGGATTGGGTCTGAGGCCGTCGCTATCGGACTGGCTAACTGGGCGAAATTTTCAGATACTTACTGGAGATTCAGGAACTTCACTATGCGCAATATTACACCAACTCAATAGTTCTCAATCACAGTTACTAGGTTACATCAAGGAAATTATTTATTCCGTATCCACTGTATTATGAAATCTCAGCGTTACATTGTTGAACTACAGAAGCATTTCAGGGGCTCATACCATATCAGAGACACTTCCAAGCCGGACGAGCGTTAGCGAGGTAGGCAATAACGCTAGTATTAGATAAATCAATTGTCTCCATCTTCATCATTTAGTACAAATATTGATGGATGAGTGATTTACTCGGAATGATATCCAATGATTTCAGATCTCGAATTTGAGGCATAATAGGATGACCATTTCCAAGACGAAGTTATAAATAATATCATCTCCATGCAGCTATTGGCCATTCAGAGTAACTAGTGAGTGAAGAGTAAGTGCCGGGAGGGACTTGTTTGAATATACAGTGAAACCTGTCTAATTTGGGCACCTTTGGTTCCACTCTAACCCGCCCATAATAGACAGGTACCCGAAATATAGAGTTAGATCACCGTTGGAGACAATGGAGGAATGAAATTTGGTTCCACGTGGAAATGCCCATAATTGGGAGTAGCCCGAATTTTAGAGGTGCCCGTACAGACAGGTTTTACTGTATATAGTACCCTATAATCTCTTTTCTCTGGGAAAATTCCAGAATGGTTACCCGGTAGATATCAATTTCAATTATTCTCAATGGCAGACTCCTCCAACAACACATTACATGAATCGGACTGTCTACACATCCAGACTTGAGCCTTTTTCTCCAATTTCTTGAGGTAATTTTTCAGCACGATGCACATGTCTATAGTCAGTTGGAGTCTGCGAAATTACTCCTCTTGACGTTTTGATGACTGGGAGTTGGTTTCCAGTCGGATGTGATAGGTAACCATTATCATTACCCCTGATCATTAGGTTTCTTGGGTACGATAAATAACTGCGATTCCCTGGATAATTTACATTTACCATCCCAAACAATATCGTCCAGACCAAAGGATATCTATTACGAAAGTTCTGACCAAAATTCTTCAGTATAATTTCGCACACAAGTACAACGCCGGCCAAAGAGTAGCCAATGATCAGAAATGATACTAATCTTGTATCAAGTGGAATCTCACTGCTCACATCATCATATTCCAATACCTCACACTTGTAACAATTTGCTGTCTGGTACTGAATACCGTCATCTTTTGACATAGGCTTCGCATATCTATTCATCCGATAGTCAGCTATGCCCGATTCCTTCATCTTCATAGTATATTTATGAAACTGCCCCAAGAAAAATGCAGTACGTTTCATTATTACTATCAATCTGAATCTTCTCGTTGGTTTGTTGATCACGGTAACGAAGCCATTGTTTTGGTCTCTTGATTGGGCCGATGATGTTACTTCGGATAGACGGTAACCCGATATGCCATTACCGTGTCTATGCGTTATGAATAAATGGGCTTGATTCGATTCACGAGCTCTATTTGTGAGTGATTTCTTTAAAGTTTCATCATTTTCATATACCTGAGCTCGATTTAGAATCAATTTCAAGTCAGGATCATCGTTGGAATCATAACCCAACCAGCATTTTGTAATGGAGTCAATGGCAACTTCCAGATTAGACTCTGATAAATCTTTTAAAGTACTAATACGTAAGAACCTCTGATGGCCGAGAAGGATATTTGTCATATTATCGTTCAAATAGATGGTGATCAATCCCGAAACTGAGAACAGGCATATTCTGAATATCATTTCTGATAGTCTTGAGGGTCCTCGATATTCGGCAGATGCACCCAACAGTATCCTTGTTATGTGGATCAATCCCCAGTTTCTTCGATTGAATTTAAATATTCGAGAGAAAATTAAGAAAATAAATACGACAATGATAAGTATTGCAAGCGTAATCATAAATGAAATAGAAATCTCAGCTTTGGGTGAGTTATATTGACGAACTGCTAGGAATTCATTCTCATACTTGCCAGTTTCGATATCAAGAAATAAGCGAGATGATTTGAAGCATGCATCTCGATTATCGTTGACCTTCTGATCAAAATCTACGAACGTTGATGTATAAGCGATTATCCCTCGTTCAAAGGGTTTCTCCCTATGTTCATATGAGCTTGATATACCATTGCCATAGGCTATGTTATGATAGTAGAAATTTCTTATCGGGTGCGTAATTCTCTTAAAGTTCAAAGCATTAGCGAATCCTCTATACAGTGACAATAAAGGCGTCAATTCGATCACTGACGATGACGATTGCATCATGTGGATGGGAAATCCATTGAGATCATTAATTTCATTCGGAAATATCGTAGTATTCGTACCCAAGATATTCTTTGTTATGAATCATAGAATGGATTAAAATTGTGAATGTAAACTGATTGGCTTTTTTTCTTCGACAGAAGTAGATCAGTTTTGTCACTATCATCTTCTGCCAACAACTCAACAATGGAAAGATCTAAAAAGTCCATTTTCCAAGCAGATTTAAGAAATGGCTCATACGTTGAGTTGTCTCCGTTAATCAAGATAATCATACACTTGCCACGCACCAATGGATTTTGTTGATCGATGAACTCGAGCATTGACAGCATTTCTTCGTTGGAATCTGAATGATTTTTCGCCTCGACTATTCCAACTCTCAACTCGGAACGTTTTGCGATCATTTGAGCAGCTTCTGTTGATGTGAGACATTTATCCTCCACAGTGCTCTTATCTCCCATGTAAGTAACAGTGGTAGAGAATTCAACAGTAACTCGTTGGATAATGGTTGACGATGCAGAAGACAACTGATCCATTGACCTGACAACCAGATTCACTCGGTTTATAGATTCATCTGCTTTCAGGTGCTCGATCAGATGATTCACGTTCTTATCGAGACAGCAGTCAACATGATAATACGCGTAAACTAGAAAACTTATCAAAATCAACTTGGACAGATTCATAAGCGACTCCACCGTTATCATAGCAGAAGGTGGAATCAATGTTCCTACGGCAAAGAACGACTAGACTGTGACACGATGTATTCAGACTTTTCGTACCCCTTCTCATTGATCAACTATCAGGTTATGTGGGTTGTGCATAATTGGAAGGATATTGATGCCTACTATCGACGAGCTGACATCTCAAATAGAAAACCCAAAAGATACTATCTTTCATTACAAAACGAGATACTTATGGGGAACTTGATTTTCTCTGGAGGCGTGAATACCGTGGGTGTATTCACTAACTCCATGAAGAGTTGAAAAAAATGAGCCAATAGCGCCAAACGCATTTGTGCGATGCGCTTGATGACAATCCTCGCGCCAACGAGCAGAAAGCAGGATGTGAATCAAATCGCAAGATGATGATAAAGAATTGATTTCCGATTAAAAAAACCTCATTTATAGTGGTTGTGAACCGTGCGTGGGCTAACCCACACTATCTCTTTTGAATGAACTGCATGTGAAGCCCTCGTTGAAGACTCATTTTTCAAGTTCTCCACTGGAATTCATAGTATCAATCCCTCCAAGATTATTGGTAGGAGGGGTCGAAATTTTGATGCACGGAAAGAGAATCTCTGCTGTTGTAGGAAGGCTTTTTATCGCTATTCGAATAGGGGTTATGTTACTTTTAAAGCCACGGAGCGTTTCCAATCTTGCAACGAGCTTTGGAATTGGAGAAACTTGCGTTGATATGCTAGTAAGATGCATTGCAGCCATAGTAAAATACTTCTAGCCATGTAGAAATGGCAAGAGTGACTTTGATTTTCTAGCAGAAATTATCTTTCCGTGTAGTGACCGAGTACTCCCTCCACTTAACTCTATATACTCGAAACCCTAGCCACGTGTGTAAAGACATGTATCATGGTCTGTTGGAAATCTCAGGCATGGTTCCTCACAAACTTTGTGCTTGAAAAAAGTCTCCACGGGCCAAAATAATATTTTACAAAATGAGTGCGAGAAAGAAGAAATACATGTCAAAAGATGCAGTAAGAACGTCTGCGTGACATGCTTTGTAATAACCTTCTAATTAATGTCTTACTTGACCTTAACAAATTTTCATAACTGACTTTCAAATGAGGATTGTAACGAGCATACTCAGCTCTGAGATGCAAGTCTTCCTTTGTAAACCAAAGGAGTCGTTCTTCATTCAGGTCATTTCCAAATCGAAAGAAAATGAGACATGTAGTATGCATGTATCACGGCCATAAGATATTTGGAATTCATTATAAATCCGGTTTCTCACCTTCAATCATTCATCCACGCAGGTAATCAAATTCAGACGAACAGATGATATAATTTGACTGCCTCAGATTCTCAAATTATTACTCAAGTGATAAATTTGTTTGAATGGGCAATCACGTGGCTATCCTAACGATGCTCTTTTTTACATCAATCCAATAATTTCCTTATTACCTCTCTGTATGATGAATGGGGAAACTTTCCCGAGCCTCATCTCTACATCCAAGCCTCTACTGATAGCTCTCAAGCTTATCCATTCGTGTGCCTCTCTATGGCGATAAGGGAAATTCCAGATTATGCCATTGGATATGGGTGGCACATCGGATGGGCCATGTCTTTTACAAGCGCATCTTCGCAATCTACTCCGCGTTATTTCCAGCTTAGGATGGCTCGTGGTGGTTTATAACCGTTTATTCGCTAGACTACCCTTCTAAGCGATCCCACCAAACGACTTTCCGAGTTACGATCAGCTTACTCTGCACAAGAGGACTGCAAAGGATGTAAAGATCGGCCGTTCAAGAGAGATGATTCGCATTGATTGGATCGATGTAATGACTTGGTGACATGTAATAAAACGATCTGCCACAAAGGTTTTGTGTTGAAGTGTCTTTTTTGCAGTAGACGTCCGGTAGCGAGCTCACTCCCGGTATTGCAAATCTCGAAGGGTAGATTTTTAAAAGAATTTGAGATTGACTGTCAGATGGATGTATGTACTTTGGATGGTGGGTACAGATAACGGATACTCGAAAATTATATTCAGCAACAACGTAAGAAAAATGATGATGTCCTCAGAATCTTCAGGATATTTTCAGTTTTACTCGATTCTAAGATCTAAAATATTGAATTTTGTTCACCTATAAGATCTGAACTCTCCTCTTCTTTTCATATCAACTAACGTCATTGCCTCTCTCGATACCGTCCGTTCGACTTGTAAATGCTTTTGATAACTCAGGGGTCTCTGTAATATTTTTGTTGCTTGAAAAGGATAATTTTGATACAATGTGGGTGAAAGTATACTTTGCGCCCAGTTTCCCGCCTCTTACTCACAGTTTGTCCAAAAGTGTAGCTCGATACACGAGAGCAACCTATTTTTACACCATTGTATAGAAATGTACCATTGTAAAATGATGGGCGACGCTCAATGTATGGTATGAAGGAGAGGTTTCTAACTAAGTTTGTGGGAATAGCATTCTTCCAAACTGGTGACGCCAATAGTTACAACTACCCACCAGCCCGTCTAGCCGCCCAACCACCCGCCCATCAACCTACCCACTTATCGAATCTCCTTCGGCCTCACCCATAATCCACACGACTACGTATTATATTTTCACCAGACCAGCCTAAACGAGACCGTCCCACACTGTTCCAGAACGTCCGACCTCGTACCAGGCCGTTCCAGCCCATTTCAGACCATACCAGACCATCCCAGATCGTACCAGACCTCACCGCGCTAAGCCATTGCGGATGCTAGACTACCCCAGACTGTACCACAATGTCCCAGATCGTACCAGATCGTCTCCACCCATAGCAGAAAATCGCAGATTGTACCATACTGTTTCAGACCATTCCAGACTGTTCGAGACCGTCCCAGGCCATACCAGACTGTACTACAACGTTCCAGACCGTACCAGGTCGTTTTAGTTTACTCCAATCCATGGTAGACCATCCTAGAACATTCCGAAACATTCCAGGCCGTACCAAAATGTTTCATATTGTACCAGACCTTGCCAGAGCGTACCGCAAAATTCAAGATCGTACTTGTCCGTTCCAGCCGTACCTGACCATCTAAGATCATACCAGAACGTTTAAGACCATTCCAGACCATTCCAGACCATTCCAAACTATGCCAAACCGTTCCAGATCGTATCAGATCATCTCGGATTACTCCAGATTGCTCTGTGTCGGATTATTCTAGACCTCGCCAGACTACCCCACAACATCCCAGACTATAACACAGTGTTCCAAGTCGTAACAGACCATTCCAAACTGTATCAGACAATATGAGGTCGTACCAAACCGTCTCAAAACGTCCCAGATCTTGCGGGGGCATTTCAGCCCACTCCAAACCATACCAGATTCCTCTAGACCATCCCAAAATATCCTAGACCGTGCTAAAATATCTCATATTGGACCAGACCGTTCCAGTACATTCAATCAATCCCAGATCATACCAGACTGTGCCACAGAGTTCCTAGATCGTACCAGTCTTTTCCAGTTGTACCCGACCATCCCAGATCGTACCTGTCTGTCTTATACCATTCCAGACCGTTCTAGACCATGCCGAACCGTACCAGACCGTTTCAGACCATTCCAAACTTTTCTATGCCGTACCAGAAGTCCCAGATCATGCTCGACCATTAACTTTCCAGGTCCTCATTATCTTAGGCCCTTATTATTATTAGGCCCCTTCCAGACTAGACCATCCATCTACCCGACCACCTTCCCACACACTCACCATCCCATCCACCCATTGACTCATACAGCCACTCATAATACTTCACCTCTCTCCCGTAGGCAACGCGATACGCGGGAGCCAGATGGATTATTTCCAGCTGCGCGTTAAATTTATAATTATGATCTTATAAGGTCAATGTGCTTCAAGAACTCTCTTGTGAATAGATTTCCTCATACTATCGAGTTATGTCGGTAATGATTTCACTCCAATAAGATTATCATAGTTCATCCTCTCTCTAGAGACATATAGAGTAGAAAAAGTAGCGCCATCAGAAGCATCTCTAGAAGCCTTACAAGATATGGATGATTCTGAGATAACGTGAGCTATTGATGTCCTGACCTCGCATTCATATTAAACAACCGAATATGGTGAGTCTAACAGTGATATCTAGGGCATTCCATTGAAATGAAGATGTCCCGATAGTTAAATGAAGATGTCCCAATTCGAGGTGGCAAGCGTACCGTAGCAGACAATGTATTAGAGATAGGAATAGGCATTGCGACAGTTCAAAATTTGACCACCTTACGCGTTCTCTCGTGATATTGTGGCGCTGTAGTCAGGGTTGACACCTCGAATAGTTTGAGGAGCGGATATAAGCTTAATGTAGACCTGGGTTTACCAAAAGTGGTCAAAATGCCCTTACCGTGGCATGTCCTAAACTGGAGTTGCACATGGGCGGCTCCGGATCAGAACGGTATAAGTCCATTTTTTCCATTTCTGAAAAATTCACCTCAAAGTTTTTGTGATATGGAAAATTCGAGTTATCATTTGAAGTAAATATTCTTGTTCCACCATGTAGTGAGTGTGTTTTCACGCCATTTTTCGCGTGGGGCGTATCAATTTTCAATTATTTATAGTTTTTACATCTCGTTTTGCGATGAAAAATGGACTTATACCGATCTGATCCGGAAAATTTCTCAACTTTTTTTCCGGATCAGAACGGTATAAGTCCACCATTTCTGAAAAATATTTTACTTTTCATATTTTAGATCGTGAGAAGTAGTTCATATTATGGATTTTCACCGTCTCAAGTACGAAAATGTCAAAACTTATGAGTTTCCACCATCAAGGTCATAAAACGTTGGGAATCCATGGACTCATACCGATTTTAGCGAGAAAAAAGGTGGAGAAATTCTTGAGATCAGAACGATATAGATTGAGAATTTTTTAGGCTTTTAATGACTAAACTCAACTTTTCCTCTCAGTAAACAAAATACCTCGGTAATTGAGGATAACTTTCATCAAATCTCACCGACAGTCGAGACTGGTTCTTGCAAAGAGATCTCATTCAGGATTTCATGACTAAGAATATATTCCCAACATTGAGGTCAACAAGGGTTTATTTGGAAACGGAAGTCCGGTCAAGACGAGTTTACTCAACCAGCTCGGTCCAAAATTCAAATTTTTAGGGACCAAAGAGCACGCAGCTAGAAATCAAAGAGTTTAAAGCAGTTTGAGATTGTATAGGAAAAGTCGTAATGAAGAGACTTTAATCGACCAGGGAATCCAATCGGTGAATTCGGAATGATCCCCGCTCAACAACCAAAAAGGATTGTTGATCAAATGTAGAATGAGGTTCAGATTCGTTGCGGCTAGCTCAATTTTGAGAAGCCAGTATCGTCACCTACGAGACTCACCCAAATGAGATCCACTCGTAACAAGCGGTGGAAGGATCGAACCGACAGCCGGATGACTATTCATAAAAAAAACTCCAGTTGATAGATCACAATCATTCATAGTCAAATCGTAACCAAATTACTGTAATGAAGAAGCTAGGAATTCTCCACGATTGGCATTGTTCCTGAGAAGAGTGAGTGTACAGCTTAGTTGAGTTTGGCGTATAACAGACGCAGTTGATCTTTCGTTCGATAAGATGCCTGAAAATAAGATGCAAAATCAAATTTCTTTGCAAGCTCAGTGCCGATTGCTCTCATAACTACTGCGCTTTTCGAACCCTCACTAACCAACACAGCTCTTTCAATGATGATGAGAGGTGAGAAGAAAGGACTTCAGAGCTTCCAAGAGGGGCATTCCAGGCCCATTAATCACTCAGCAGAGGTTGTTCATATTCATAGGGCTTGCCTGTGTCCAAATGCGTCAAAAAGAAGTGATCGGACGTCGGCCCACCTCCTTCGAAACCACTCGATGCAATCATTTGGACAACATGGGAAACCTAATTTGTAGTTTCTGGGAGTAGCTACGACCTCTAACTACTTACAAAAGTACGACAACTAAACGTGAAAAACCCAAAAGCGATATTATTTAGCGAGAACATGGACTTATACCGTTCTGATCCGGAAAAAAAGTCAAAACTTTTTTCGGGACAAAAATGGTTATGTTACTTGTGATGCTTCAGAATGGATTTTTACTTCCGGGGTTGCACGTACATGTTTTCACATGCATTCTCTATCGTTTCCCGTCAAAAACTCAATTTTCACCAAAATGGACTTATACCGTTCTGATCCGGAGCCGCCCACATTTCAATCGTGTAGTTTACCGAGATATTCATTCAATCTCGATTCCGCACCACTCAAACATCAAAATTGGGTGATGGAAAGGTAATATTATGTACAAATCGAGTATTAAATCTTACTCCAAAACAGTCAAAACACAGCCGACATTCTGTCCTGGAATTTTGCAAATTTTTAAAATGCTTCTCGATAATTCGACTCCGGGCCTGGGAATTGCTTCAAGCGGCTCTATATAGGCAGTAATTAATCCCTGAAACACCAAAGAACAAAATTCTACCACCAACGGAGTGATGAATTACGTGAGCAGCTTCCCGTGCGATGATTCATGGATAATTTTTCCGTTGCAAAATAAGAATTGCCCCTACTGTAGTCACTGGCTCTCGAACACTGTGCAACGTCAAGGTCCAGGAATTTTTATACAGTCTACTCTCGCCGTAAAAATAGGCCGTGTAATCGGAGAAGAATGATCCATTGCGAGTTACGCCTTTGAGATCAGTTCTTATGCCAAAATGTCCTTACCGTGGCTGTCCTTACCGTGGCAAAAATATATCGAAAATTGCTCATATCTTTTACATAGATTGACTAACGTTTATGCCCGTCTGGGAATTGTCTTTTTGGATGTCGGATAGATTGGAAAACACCTATGAGCAGTCAGATTGCATCTATATTTCAACAAGTCAATTTTCGGGCCCAAACCCCAACCTCCGCTGTTTTCGGCCTCGAAATACCTACGTTATCTTAAAATCACGCATATAGATTTGAGAATTTTCGTTCATCAGCTTCAAGCTCTCATTTTGCAGAAATAGTAAAAACTAGGTTTGATTAATTTCTCTCGAGAAGCGATTTTGAAATCTGTGAAGTACACGGTCCCATTGCGATAAAAATTGGTTACAAAGAATGTAGTGGCTTCTCCGTTCGCTTTTTCCGAAAGTCAAGATTGCGAGCTATTCGAGGTGGGCATCGTGCTGTCAGCGCTACAAATCCATGGAGAAACGCATTGAGCGACCGAAAATTGAACTGTCATGAGGCCATTTCCCATCTCAAATACATTGTCTGCTACGGGACAGTTGCCAGACAGATTTGTTAGATCAGGTTTCTGCTAATTGCGTGAGGCTTCAAACGGATCCGCACTATTTTACAGATAAGACGTCCTTTATTTAAATAATTTCACTCGTTGCCAGCAATCACTCATTCTTATCCCAAAAATACTTTTCCAATTTTTGAGTTGCCTATCAATACAAGAAACGGAGTTCAACGTCCTAGGTATGTTCGAAAAATTTTTAGTAATGAAGAATGAGACCCTCCTTGATGAATTCTGAAAGACGTGAGATGAAATCTCTATGGGATAGATTTGATTCATTACATTAGATCTAAATAAAAATCTAGATGAATGAGATCTTAACTATGAGTACAAATTAGAAATGAAAATTTTCTTGATGACCGAAATACATTCTTTGTGGTGACAGTGCTATGGGCTATCATAATCGATCAGATGAGAGATATCATTCCCACTCATTCACCGCACAACCATGTGAGTCGTGTAGCGAGTTTGTTCATCAAAATGTATGGAATGCTGTTTTAATATTCAAATTATGTAATCGAGGAAGAGATGGTAGCCTCAGTGTATTCTAAAATTCAATCAATCCTAGATACAGAATAGTAGGCATCCGTTGATCAAAGGAGAAGGAAAGTAGTCGGTTGAATTATCTGTCCATTATTCATCCTCAATATTAATCGATGGCTCGTTTGGGTTGAAAAAACTCCACGAGCTATCTTTTCCGGGAACGACGAGACACACCTGTCGGATCAAACGATTGAAGAAGAGGTAGCCTTACTATGATATATGTACTCGAGAAATTCCTAACGCTCTCATATATTTTCTATAGAATCAGCGAGAGTGTAAATCGAAAGGGAACGTGCAGCAATTTATCAGGGTATCCATGATCAAATCTGCTCAATACTAGGGACTGAATTCCTATCGCTCATGCTGGTGATCATTTAGATACATCCAAAAAATTTACCAAGCATTGTGTGTAATTCATCTACGGAATCAACTCGTACTATCATTCATCTGAAGAAAGATGACAGTCTTGCATGGTGGTTGAATAAACGAACAGAGACGGTTTCCCCAATAGGCTGCAGAGGCTGCAGCCTATAGGCCCTCACCAATTGAGCGATGAGAAGTTTTTTTTTCAATTTTCGGTCAACTTCTGTTGTCCGAAGGCGGGATCCTATATAATCGCTGCATCCGAATCTGTAGCTGGTTATGTTCCGAGAAACCAGGATTTTGTCATGATTTCAGAACACAGACTTACTGGTAGCGGGAACGATCGCATTTGATGTGACCACGGATGATAGAATCGTGGAGACTCTTGCCGTGCAGTTTCTCAAGATTCACAAAATATACCTTGACACATTTTTCGATTAGTTCTTTTGAGTTATTGATCTAAGACAATGTGCGTGTCTTGAACCTTTCTAAAAAACAACTCAAGTGCTGATTTTGATTCGTGTAAGATCTTACTCATCCACAAGACTCCAGAAATATATCCCACGGTATTCTGTGAGAAATCGCCAAAAGAATACAGATTTACCTTAAGAACGCTGTGTGAGGGAGAAACTGTTTCCCATGCTCCAAAACATGCATCGATGCATAATGCTTATTCCTTAAATGTTGATAATCCTGATCTACTCATACAAAACTGATCACACTCCAAAATCATGAAAAAATTGATCCCCTCACATAGGCCCCTACCACAGGGGTTGTGCCAACAGGCTTCACCTATCCTTAATCCGGCCCTGTAAATGAATAAATAATCAGATGTGATTGATTAGTCATCGACTCGACTCCAGTAGCAGTAGCAAAGAATTCTTATACCGAAGAAATCGATTGTATCCATTGTAAATATTAGCGTGAATGTCCATATCGTTTATCGATTGCTGCGTTTGGCCACTTCTGATGCACCTCTTGATGTCCCAGTTTATCGCTTTCTATGATATGACGAATCATGGACAGTTTTCCCACGTCATCGTTAACGTCAAAAACCGTTTTCGCTCTGTTCGGCGCAGGAAAACGAATCTCAGTACAACATGCATTACAAGTATTGCAGATGATTATGTGCAGTTGAATTCAAGAATAATATGTTAGCAATACGTATAGTACTCTCAACTTGTCGATACAAAACAAATTCCGTACATCTCATATGTGTTATCTATTGACCTACTACGAGTCTTGATTATGATCACAGTTCTGAGAATAAATAGTTAACTAGTTTTCTGTACTTATAAATCACGGACCATGGCCCTCTTACCCACGCCAGAATCAGTCCTTGAGGTGAGTTATTTTAAAATTCAAAGACTGCATTTTCACAGTTTGTACTTATTCGCATTAAGTTGATGAATTCATGGATCCGTCAACCAATCCTCGATATCTGTATCGTACACATTTATATGATTTTGATTCTCTAAGAGGATGCCGTCACGATGAAGGCTTGTTCAAATCAAACGGTAGGATTTCACGGAACTTGTATTACTCGGTCCCACATTTTTCTGATTCATAGAAATATTTTCAATGCATAAGTTATCTCTCAAGTGATAAAATGGATTCATTGTTGACTTGCATTAGATCCATGAGATTGAAAAATATGAGAAAAAATAACTAGTACAAATTTTTATATTTAGCAACAAGTCCTTGTTGACGGAAACACCATCAACTACATCAAGGTTGGAGTAGGAGAGCACCCTGTTCTATTATTGCCGGGAAGCATCGGTAAGTCCTGGAATAAGGTCAACTCATTCCAGTTGAATTGTGTGCGGGATACTCACGGATTCGCAAGCCAATTTTCAATACGAGAGGAGTTATTAGAAATGTCACTTTTCGAGGAATGATAGGGCCAAAAAAAATGTTAGACATCGTTTGAAATTTTCTTTTGAAATCGAGAAAAGACGTTTTTACAAATTTTCTAAAGCTTGCCGAATCAGTGAAGAATATTCTATAGCGAAGCTTGCAGAAACGTACTTTCTTCGTTCCGACGTTTCTTTTGAATAAAACACCATACCAAAATCCCTACACCGAGGGTATTTACGCTGTACGGATACGCGTTACGGATCTTACTATTTTACTCAGTTCAACTCAGCTGCGTTATTTGACCTCCTACAATTTGCGTTTTTGAACATCCAAATCAGTCAACAGGTAGCCCGAGCTGCGGCCATCCTATGATGTACGGTTTTAAAAAAAATACTGATTCGATCATAACAGTGCTCCGGTCTAACTGAAATTCGTTACAAATATGTTCTCAGTAGTATAGACTGAGGGCAAGACGTTTTAGTCTACGGTTTAGGTCCCCTTTGGAGATACTGTGATTTTTTAATCACCCCAATTTCTGCAGATTTTTGTGGAGGAATCAAAGTTATTCCCCCTTTCCTCACGCGTATATGCACATTTTTATGTCCTTTTTACGACAATCTCTTCACTGGGAATGGATCTCAAAACGAAGGAAAAGCGCTCCGGCATATTTCGCTAACTGGTTTGGCGAGCTTTCGAACAAAAACTTCACAAAGTGCCGTTCTTGAACTTCACGAAACTTCAGCGGATGCCAAAAACTTTCTCTTGGACTGGAACTAAAGGGATAAATTGGCAGAAAATCTGTATAGGTCACGCGCACGATTTGGCCGAAACAATGTATTCTGAGTTAATGAAAAAATTCAACTACTAATGTTTTCCATGAGTAATAATGCTTCCAGGAACAGCATGGATATATTTCAAGCCCCAAATAGAGCTCCTTGACAGAGCAAAGTTCACCATCATTGCATGGGATCCTCCTGGATGTAGAAAATCAAGACCTCCCGATAGGAGTTTTTCTAGGGGTTTTCATTTAAAAGATGCTCTGTTGGCAAAAAAATTAATGGACATCTTGAATCATCCAAAGTACTCTCTCGTTGGCTGGTGTGCTGGTGGAAGGACAGCAATAATCATGGCAGCCAAGTTTCCACAGAATATTAGAAAACTTGTACTCAGTGGAACCAATGCGTGGATTGAATCATCGAGTATAGAGATCTATCAAAGTATCAAACCCGAAATTTCCATCAAAACGAGCTCTCATTACCATCCCTTCAAATTTTTCCTACGATTAAATCTTTCTAGGACTTCAAAACATCAATGGATGGCCCGAATCGATGAGATCACCCGTGATCGCTTGTTATGGAGAGGGCTATTTCCAAAGATTGTGCAACGGCTTGTTGGAAGCAATGAAAGAAGCTATTGATACTGATGGTGGAGATTTTTGCAAGGCTCATGTATCAAAGATACAGTGCCCCACCTTAATATTTCACGGTGGGAAAGATCCATTAGTGTCACAAGAACAATTCGAGTATCTCGTTGATAACATTAAAGATTCACAGTGAGCAGTCTTAAATTTGATTGAATCTCAGTTTTGATTATTTTGAGATGAGTCAAAAGTGCATGTGCTTATTTTTGGCAATAGGATGAAGATCTTCAGAGATGACTCACATTGCCTTCATCTGGTTCGTTCAGAAGAATTTAATGCAGTCGTTGAAAGTTTTCTCTCGGCATGATAATGAGATACCGATCATTTTTCACGATAATTAGGGAGATGATAGTGAGAGAACCAAGATTATCGAACAGTGCTCCGTGAGTCTAAAATTGTTTACTTATTTTCGGCCTTGAATGGAAACACTGTTGGAACTAGTCTGCAGGTTACGATAAGCTATTGCTCTAGACCCGAATGACCCGATACATAATGCAAGATTGCTTGATTTGGTTTCCATCCATCATCCTCATTAATAATGAAGTTGTCAACGAATGCTGATGTATCGACTAAATTTCGAATTCTCGCGAGAAATGAGATCGAAATTCAGCTATAAACTCGATTTCATCCTTCTTTTGTTGCTGATAGGTATTCCAAAAATCATGATTTTCAAATGGCTTGGCGATACCGGATCATTCTTAGGAGAGATTCTGACCAATTCAAAGTGCAATGTGATACCGGTGAAAAGAGAAAGAATCATCTCATCACAGGTGTCTCAACATTATTGCGTGACGTATGCAAGTCTTCGTTTGAATTTGCTGATATCAAATGTTTATTACTCAATAGTGCTTATACCATTGCTGACAATTAAAAAACCATATTCAACAAACTGAAACTGTTAATTCTCAAAAATTTGGAAATATGGTCAAAGGGGGTACGATTGCTCAGCTCATCTTCTAGATCAATAAAATCATCAAGGACATCTCCCGTTGCCGCGTGACACACATTTCTATCAGACAGATCAACTTGATTTTCCGTTCGATAATTGTTTTTCTGACGTACGACCTGTTCTGACACATCACCAGTCAAAAAAAGTCATCACCAACCAATCACTTAATGCTAATTCTTTCGTGACGTAGTTTGAACTCACCTCACTGACGTAATTATGAGACACTTTTCGATTGTAGAATCCCCATCCGATTCCATCGTTTCCTTCTCCTTCTCACGACCCTTATCGCTTGATTTGATATCAATTGGATGCTTTTCTAATACCCTATGAGAATCCATCATTCTAGCGCTTTCACGCGTGAGCATCTCTTCAATCTTGTTCTATATATCTCTCTTCGACTTTTACCGATGACATCAACAATAGATCCCCCTATACACAGTCATGTGCGAGAGCTCGCTTATTACGCTCCGAACGTTCGACATCGATCATTTTCGTTGCGCCGATGTGCGCCAACGTCCCACCCCCTCTCCCCCTCCACCTCTTTCTTTGAGCGAAATTATTTCCTCGATGTAGCATCTGATGACATCATTTTATCACGTGTTCCTCAACCCCTCACTTTCATCGCCGGTAAAATTATATCATCATAAAATTTATGATCTAAGAGAGTCGTAAAATACAACATCTGACATTTTGCCAACTTGCCTCTGGCTAGAAGCCCTTCAGAGTAATTCGAATCTAGTAATACTTGGATCTTTACTTTATTGTCTTTAAGAGATATGATGACGAAATTTTCGGTAGAATAGGAAAGATAATCTCATCATGATGAAATAACGCTGGACAAATAATTCGGGATTGGGGATTCATAAGTATTCCTAGGCAGAGATTTTTATGTGATAATACACATACACTAGTGATGATCGCTAACAGACATGATACAGCACAACAACATTCTTGAAGCCAAAAAGCCAATACAAAATATATAGTCTTATAAGATTTTTTTCGATACACTGTGGGTGAAAGTGCACTTTGCGCACAGTTTGTCGACTTTTGCTCACAGTTGATCGAAAAGTATAGTTAGATACACGGGCGGAAAACCTATTATTCGCATCCTCGTGATGATTCCGACCCTCACCTGCGGCTCGGGCCGGAAATCCATCACTCGGACGCGAATAAAACGTTTTACGCCCCGTTGTATCGAAATGTACTATTTCGATACACCAAGCGTAAATGTATACTTAGCTCGATACTTAGCATACAACTTGTCGACTTTTACTCACAAATTATCAAAAAATATAGTCCGATACACTTGTAGTAAAACCAATTTTTTTCGTGATGATTCCAACCCTCGCCTACGTCTCGAATCGGAAACCCATCCCTCGAGCGTGAAAGAAAATTTTTCATTGCTCTCAACTAAAAATGCCCCGTTTGAATGGGATTTCAGAGTTCTCGTTGTAACTGAGGGATTTACTAGGATCAGGAAAGTTAGGGTTTAGGTCCGTTTAAAGACTTTGGAGACAGCGTTTAATTTAGTGAAATAGATATATTGAAACCATATTTACAAATAGTCATGAATGATAAATAGTCAAAAAAGAATCTGATATTCATTACGAACGTGTGTATTACAAATGCGGTCTAGCCCAATGAACTGTGGCTACATGGTATACGGATTACTACAGAGCCACGGAGGAGCTCCCTCCGGGTCAAACGCGGAGGCATAGCCGGTGTGTGGGATTCGACTCCTGGAGCTCCCAGGAAGCCGACAAGGGTGTACGATTCTACTGCCACGGAGGAGCTCCCTCCGGGCTAAAAGTGTGTGTCCGAGTGACGGTGTCGCGGTCGCGGACTAGTGCGACTCTTGGTGCTCCCAAGAAGTCGTCTACTGGATGTTCTCATCTGTCTATAGTGCTCCTATGAACAGAGAGGAGTTGCAAGCTACCAGACTCTAGAGCCATCTCTTGAACCAGAGCTCCTGGTGCCAAGAGAGGCGCGTGAGTCCGCTGCTCGGTGCAGACTGACTTGTTCCAATGAGATGGTGAGTTCACATTGTTCTTTTTAATTTCAATGAGAAAAATTGTTTTTCAATGTTCAAGAATTGTTTTTGGGGCCCAAATCCAAAGTTGTCAGTATGCAAATATCTCCCTTCTGTCTGTCAGAGTTTTAAAAAATTTTCAAAAAAGTTTATGATTGATTCGTTGGAATGTGTCAGAATGCGATTTGATAGAACATCGATTCCTAGCTTTTCTTGGAGGGTTTCTAGGGTGCCGTAGGAAACAGGGACAACTTTGGGACCTACAAACCTTTGCTTTCTGCATAGTTTGGGGTTAGAAAGTCGGGGAGAATACTTTCGGGGCCATATCTGACAAGATCCACTTCACCATGCTTAACCGCTTAGTCCTTTCTGATGATAATAATTTGGATGATGATCGAGAAACACCACAAAGATCTTCAATTTGGGAAATGAACCATGAACGCAAAATATGGGGATTTTCCAGGGAATAAGTTTTTTTGCGATAAAAAAATTGGCATGTCGGGACATAATAGTCTACAAGCTCACCTGTGAGTTGGTTTTTCACGTCGAAAACTCAATAGGAATCCTACTTTTCCTAGTTGACTCCCACCTTGAAATCTAGTTGATTAGTAACACGAAGACAAAAATTATTCACTAATCATTTGTAATGACGCTATTTTCAAAATTGATGGACAGTAGTTTGATATTCATACATGCAAACAGTGTAAACGATTGAGTGAAAAGATAGCACAAAACTGAGGTACAAATATTAGGAAAAGAGTGTTGGAAACTGTCCCAGATTCAAATTATCAGCTCTTTAGTTCATAAACCCTCATCATAATGTCGAGCAAAAAGCTAGTTCAAACGGTCTGGATAGAATCAAGAGTATATTGGATCGAAGAGTTCAGTATTTTCATTTAGATTTGCCACGAAGATTCTACAGCCAGCTGAGCGAATGGACGATAGTATCGGGTATTTAAAATTGTATCTGTTCATGTAAATAAAAATTGTAAATGAAGAAGGATATAAGTTATTCATGATTCGCAAATTCAGTCGTGGAACCATGGAAAATTCTCAACCATGCCTGAACCATCATGTCAATAAAATATGAACGTCCATGAAACATATATAAAAGTATAGTGAAGACAAAAGATAGACTCACGAATCGTCCACTCAGTAAATCGTCCGTTTGATCAACTCTCTTTGTCAAGAATTCGTGATGCTAATGCGTCAACCATAAATTATTGGCCACCACCCATTCTAAGCCTACGAATTTCTGCCCAAATACCTTTCTACCAACGACAACAAGGGATGAAAGCATCAAAGACACGCAATTCTAGACTTCCTACGCACAAATGCACTGCGGGACACACGCACGATTGGCAAAGCGCAAAATGAATGGAATGACGCACATCCGATAGAGTTTGTTATACTCAGACACGTGGTACGTCGTGTGTAGGTATATAGCCCAGACTCACGCGATTTAACATCGAAACGACTGTTGGCCCGTCTTGGGACGATATTTATCTTTGCTCCGTTTCCGAAAACTCATGCCATTTATTTTCGCCTTGGCAAACGCCTGGAACTTGCAACATTGACCCTGAATGTTCAATTTATGGCATCGATCGGCTCATTAACGTCATCTTTCTTGCCATGAGTACGAGTGCTCAATAAAAAGTATTGAAATGGTTTTTGAAGTTGTGACTTGTGAGAAAAGTTTTGCTATATGGTTCAATATAATTCGCTAAGTGGACGTAAAGATCAACTCTAGTTTCATATATGTATAATACCTCGTATAAGACGCTAAATTTGATGTTGAAATGGATTGAATTTTGTCTCATCTGATCCAGCTCAGTTGGAATTTGATTAGATTAGATTCTACAGCTCACGAAGTAGGGCCAATTTATGGAGAGTATTGGTTCTGTCAAAAAAGTAATGTGCGTCTTCTTAAATTTATATGACGATTGCTGGACTAAGAAAATCCTATGAACAGCAATCACGTCACAAGAGAAAAACACTGAAAAAAGCATTATTCATCCACACTTGCATAAAAATCACAGTAATAGAGATCGATTCACACCACTCAAATGCTAACCTAAAATAATAAACACTAAACTAAACCATCATGATGTGGTTACTCGGGCTCCCAATCACTTTGAATATAGACTCGTTTCGAAACTCGGACGCATTGTTGACTGGCTTCATTCTGGACCACGGAATTTCATTGAGATTTCAATATTATCGTGACGCATTTGGGTGACCTCAACATCCGCATTTAATTACATCAATGTACAGTATGTCAAGTAAATTAGCATCGAACTAGTTTCATCACAAAAAAATGATATTAAAAACCACAAGTGGAATACAACAGTCATTGCACGAAAGAGTATAGTTATCAAAATATTCCGAAAAAACAAATAGCTGGAGTGAGTGATTGTCAGTTCCACAGATTACTGCGCATTTGAATAGATATCTCCTCTTTTGTTGTCGAAAAAACGTTTAAAATAGTCATTACGCATCTGTAGCAACGTCTTCTACCAATTTTGAGAGTGTTACAATAACACATTTTTTGAACGAGTGAAGTGCAAGTAATAGATAAACGTTAAGATTTGTCCCCATATGAGAGTCTCACAGTGACAACCAAAAGCATGCGCAATTCGTCTCAAAAAAGGACCTACCGAAAGTTCTTCTACAGTTGTCTTGACTAAAATTTTCAAAACTCATGATCTGGATCTTCGATTCTTGGGAATATCCTATATCATCAAAAGAAAAATCACCAGCCACTTTTTTCGATATCGAAAAACCACAATTAAGACATGAATGGGGTGTGAGAGCGCGCGAATCCTGTCCATGTGTAAGAGAGAAACACAACTAGATCGTCGGCTTTGTTGCTCTCATCGCCGGTAAGGGCGTGTTCAAACTTGCCGCTGATTCTCGCTGTTCTCGCTCTCCATGTGGCCGCACAAGCACAATAATATTTAATAATATACTTCATTCCGAATCTGTTAGAGTCGTTACTAGGAGTTTTCATGCGATTTAGACAACGTCCCGTAGCAATTAAGGGAGATTTGAAAGATATGTTTCTCAAAATTCGAATCCGTTTAGAAGATCAAGACGCTCAAAGATTCTTGTGGAGAGGGAAAGATAGACTTTCGGATCCTGAAGAGTTTGTAATGACTCGTCTCCTTTTTGGCTCGAATTCGTCCCCTTGTACTGCTCTATTCGTGAAAAACAAAAACGCTGAAACGTTTGGTTTGCACTGTCCAAAAACTGTTGAGAGTATCAAAAGAAATTCATACATGGACGATTTTCTTGAAAGTTGTGACTCGGAAGAAGAGGCAGAGATGAGAGTGCGCGAAGTGATTGAAATTAACCAGAAAGCCGATTGGGAGATGCATGGTTGGGCTTCCAATTTCCCCAAAGTTTTGAAATCCGCTAAAAATGAAACAGATCAATCGTTAGACCTGACTGCTTCTGGAAATGATAAAGAGCGCGTGCTAGGATTGAATTGGCTTACGACTGAAGACGATTTGTACTTCAAATGTAAAAGTGTCAAATTAACACCTGAATTGCGTGAAGGGAAACGTATTCCGACTAAAAGAGAATTTTTGAGCATCATCATGGCAATTTTTGACCCCCTAGGCTTCCTATCTCCTTTCACCATCCAAGCACGGATTCTTATGCAAAAAATTTGGAAATATGGAACAAAGTGGGATGAAAAATTATCAAATGAACATTTCGAGTCTTGGAAATACTGGTTGAGTCACTTGAATACAGTTGAATCGTGCAAAATTCCTAGGTGTTATCAAATTCCTGGAGAAAATCTGGACTATGCTGATCTACACATTTTCTGTGATGCAAGTAGTGAAGCTTACGCAGCTGTTGGATTTTGGAGACTTACTTTCAAAAGTGGAGTAGTTAGTACTGCCTTCATTTTAGCCAAAAGTAGAGTCGTCCCATTAAAATCACCATCGATTCCTCGTTTGGAGCTGCAAGCGGCAGTATTAGGAGTACGATTAGCAAAATTCATTGAAAATGAACATGAATTCAAAATCAGCCGACGCGTTTTTTGGACGGATTCCCAAACTGTTTTGAATTGGATAAAATCTGATTCTTCAGATTTCAAACCATTTGTCATGGGTCGTTTGGGAGAAATTTCCGAGCAAACGCGGAAATCTGAATGGCAATGGGTTCCTTCTCAACTAAATCCTGCAGATGATGCTACAAAATGGCTCGCCAATTCATTCAATAAAGATAGCAAGTGGTTCAAAGGTCCTCCTTTTCTGATCAAAAATGAGTCAGAATGGCCCGCTCAAAGAAATCCAACAGCTTCGGAATCAAACTTAATCGATTCAGAAAAACGCCTTCACTGTGCTTCTGTAAATTTTGCTTGTAGTATACGAGCTGCTTATTTGCCGAATCCTAATTTATTCTCATCATGGGACAAATTGATAAAATGTACATATTTAGTATTATCATTTATTTACAAGTTGCTAGAAATTCAAATCTCCGGCCACGAAATTCAGCGCGTGGCTGAATTGTTGTGGATAAAGGAAACTCAAATATCTTCCTTTGCTAATGAGATGAAACTCATCAAAATGTCAAAAGACCTTCCGAAAGACAGTCAAATAGCTGCTCTCAACCCAGCTTTAGATAAAGATGGGGTCCTAAGAATCAACGGTCGCGTGAAAATTTTCCCTGGTTCATCTGAGAAGTTTACACCTCCAGTTCTAGATGCTAAAAATCCAGTCGTAAAGCTGCTGATAAATTCATTCCATCTCAAGTACTACCATAAAAATCATGCCACCGTATTAAACGAAATAAGACAACAGTATTGGATAGTAGGGCTTCGTCGAGCTTTACGTAGTATAGTGCACAATTGCATCGTTTGTAAATTTCTTCGTGGCCATCCTATGCAACCGAAAATGTCAGACCTCCCACCGATCCGCCTTGGTTATCGCTTACGTCCATTCACACGTACTGGCGTCGATTATTGGGGCCCTGTGCTGGTAAAAATCGGGCGTAGACTAGAAAAACGTTGGGGAGTTCTGTTTACTTGTCTCGCAACTAGGGCTCTTCATATAGAACTTGCAAGCTCACTCAACGCAGACTCCGCAATAATGGCAGTACAGCGATTTGCGGCACGAAGGGGTTTCCCTGAACTCATGATCAGCGACAACGGGACCAATTTGAAAGGTGCAAGCCAGGAGTTAAAAGTAGCTCTTTTTAATATGGACAAGAGCAAGTGCTCAAAATTTGCTGTAAAAAATAGGTTTGAATGGAGATTCAATCCTCCCACCGCTTCTCACATGGGTGGCGTGTGGGAGAGACTCATTAGATCAGTAAAAGAGTCATTACAAGCTGTTCTAGGTGGTCGAACTGTTCAGGAAGAAATGCTCAGAACTGTCTTAGCTGAAGTAGAACATTCCCTGAACTCTAGGCCTTTAACTCATGTCTCTGTTGATCCAAACGACGAAGAAGCTCTCACACCCAATCACTTCCTAATAGGAACGTCGTCAGGCACACTACGCTTAGTAGAATATGATCAAAATTCTTCTTGTTCAAGGAAGCAGTGGCGTCTGTCTCAATACTATGCAGATTTGTTCTGGCAAAGGTGGCTAAAAGAATATCTTCCTACATTAATTCCCCGTAAAAAATGGTTTAAAGTTGATGAACCCCTCGAAATTGGTGACCTAGTTTTAATTGTTGATGATCAAATGCCACGAAATGAGTGGAAAAAAGGCAAAGTTACACGCATATTTCCTGGTAGCGATGGTCAAGTACGTATGGCAGAGTTGAAAACTGTAAATGGTTTATTGATGAGACCCAGTAGAAAATTGATACGTTTCGCCAAAACACCAAGTTCGTAGCAATACAGGGGGAAGTGTTTATTGTTAAAAAAGAAATCGAAAAAAAAAAAAAAAATTTGAACTTCAGGAAACTGTTTGAGCTGTGAAAAGTCGAGATGAGCGAAAGGGCTCAAAGGCTGCGTGCACGAAGATGATTGTTCTTCTTCGGGGCCGCATTGTCCTTCCACTGGTCCTTGGACCAATAAAAGGCGGGACCGCGTCATGGCAAACGTATAGGTGGACCCATGGACGTATAGCCAAAAGACTAAACATTATTCACCATTTGAAACTTTAAAGAGTACTCTACTTAGTTGACTCCCTGTTTTCCCTTTGTATCACACGAACTTGGTGAATTATCTATAAATTTTGTAATCTTTCTATTAGCTGTAAGAATATAATGTCTGATGGTAAATTTTGTCCTGGTAGTACAAAATACGTGAATTTTTGTACAGGGGGAAGAATGTTACGGATTATATGTCTATTTGAACATGTTTTCATTATCTAAATAATAAGTATCATCATTTGTTGATCGGGCAAAGATATATTGATTTAATTGTTTGAATTATTAGAATAAGAATTCGAATGCGAAAAGGGTTGCCAAGGCAACGTTTGACTATTTGGACTGAAGAAAACAAGAAAAGAAGATTGGCTGGCACTTTTGTTCTTGACGTGATCGAATACGCATCTTTGAATTTCCACTGCAATTATTTCTGATTGTTGACAATTCTGAATAAATAGTTTTCAGTTTAAAGTGAAAGACTGTAAGTTCTTGATTCTCTGCGAGTCTACGTTTAATTATCATCGTCTAGCGGTGAACATTCTTTCAAACAGTCAACAGCTGAATATTATTATTATTTTTTCTTTTTGTTTTTCACGAATAGAGCAGTACAAGGGGACGAATTCGAGCCAAAAAGGAGACGAGTCATTACAAACTCTTCAGGATCCGAAAGTCTATCTTTCCCTCTCCACAAGAATCTTTGAGCGTCTTGATCTTCTAAACGGATTCGAATTTTGAGAAACATATCTTTCAAATCTCCCTTAATTGCTACGGGACGTTGTCTAAATCGCATGAAAACTCCTAGTAACGACTCTAACAGATTCGGCCCTGATAAAAGTAAATCATTAAAACTGGTAGATTCTGTAGAAGCGGACGCATCAAAAACTAATCTGACTTTTCCCGGTTTGTTGATATTCTTCACACCGAAATGTGGAAGACGCCAGATTCGACCTACAGCACAAGAATTCGCTTTCTTTGCATATCCCAAGGCAAACAAGCGGTCCATCTCTTTATAATACATCGCAGCGAATTGAGGGTCTCTGTCAAGCTTTTTCTCGAGAGAATGAAGTCTATTCAAAGCAGTCGCGTAGTTATCTGGAATAGAACTATCATCATTTTTCCATAAAAGTCCAACTTGCCAAGCTCCATCATCATATTTACAAGTGTCATTTAGAATTTGAAGTGCGCGCTCATCTTTCTGACTTACTCGAGGTTTTGTACTTATTCCTATTGATTCTAGAGCGAAATATTCCTGGATCTGTTGATCAATAGACTTCAAAATTTGAGTTTCACATTCAGATAGTTTGTAACATATGCGAGGAGAGAGATCCCGAGGATTCAATTGATTCCCATGCAAAGACCAGCCTAAGAGACTGCGCGAAAGTATGATGTTAGATTTTTCCAATTCAACTACTTCACGGGAGACTATAAGTTTACCATTGTTCTGACCAATCAACAAACCAGGGATCGCATTATACGGTGGGATATAAATACCTGACCGATTTTTACAATATTCTGACAACTCTGAACTTATAATCTGACGTGGAAGAGATAGATTCTTAACAATCAAAACATCCGTCAATAGAAAGGAAGCAGTGTCGCATTTGATCTCAAGTCGATCTACTCTTTCACATGCCGTGGCTATAGGCTCAATTTGGCTCATCCCTTGAAGTGCAATATTTGTGGAAACTGTCTTAATTCCTAATTGATTAGCAATCTTTTCACTCATGACTGTTACAGATGAACCTTCGTCTAGTAATGCATGTATGGATCTAGTCATTTTGGGGCCAATAACCTCTACTGGTATATACTTTAAGTAAATTCTCGATTCTAGTCATGAATTACCCTTTTGTTGAGCCTCTTTATCTCCACTAGAGTTCGGGCTTAATGGTGGTAGCAAGTTTTTGTTACTATTTTCATCTTTGTCCTTCGACTGATCATCATCATTGTTTTTCTTAGGAATAAAATGCAGTAGTTGATGGTGATTGCGATTACAGCGTGTACAACCTTTCTGAGAGCAATTTTCTCGAGTGTGGTCAGGCTCAAGGCAGTTGTAACATAACTTCAATTCACGAGCAAGTTTCCAACGTCTTCGCAAAGTTTCACGGATGTATTCACGACATGAAGAGATCTTATGATTCTTCCTTTTACAAAAGGCGCATTGTTCTTTAGAAATGTTGGAACTGGCTTGACCCTCATCACGCGATGTCGTTGTCAGAACCACATTTTGGTTCTTTTTTGAAGCTACGTATTTTCGATCTGAATTTTGGCTTTCATTACAAATTGTCGAGCTATGAACTCCAATGATTCCAGCTTGGAGAGCAACTTCTGCTTCACGGAAAAGAAATTCTGACAATTTTTCTAGTTCCGATTTTTCTCTATCTCCCGAAGCAGCGTAGTGAGCATATTCACGTAAAGTAGAGTCAGGGATTTTTCGAAAAATTTCTCTTACAAGATCAGGACTATGAAGATAACCAAGATTGCGGAGAGACTTCAAAGCGGTGACAGAATTTTTCAATTTAGAGGCAAACTCAACCAAATCCATTCCCCCAGAACTTATACAAGGTAAATTTTTAATACCTAGGGCAATCTTTTCGACAATTACACGCTCGTCTCCAAAGCGCATCTGTAGAACATTCATCATGTCTTTAGCACTAGCGTTGGATGTAAACAAAGTCTTAACGGCCTCACGAGCGTCATACTTTAGGGCATCGAACAACCTTAAGACGTTTTCCCGTTCGCTATAGCCACCTAACTCAGTAGAAGATTCAAAGGCCTGCTTGAAGCGGATCCAGTCTAAAGGATCTCCAGAGAAAGTCGGCAGATTTTTAGATATTTTGATGCGATTTGCAAGCTGGGAATTCTCCATCGACTTCGAAGTCTCTCCGAAATGTGAAAACGAATTTTCAAGTGCCGCTGTTAAATCAGAAATAGGAACAATCACGACTCTTTGATCGTTTAGAGCTGTTTTTTCAGTGCTGTTAATGATTTGATCCGAATTCCGAATTGACATTGAACCATGATTAGAAAGGCTAGCAACGACAGGAGAATGGTAGAAACGCGACCGTGAGTCTAAATTACTACTTGCTGCATGATTTTTTGTTGGACCGAGATCTTCGTCCCCAGACGTATAAGTTGATTCTTCGCTCGAAGAGGCTTCGTACACTCTGTGATTGGACGTTTGCTCACGTCGATGTAATGGCGACCGCGAACGCCCACTGTGAGTACGCCTTTGCCGCTGCTGAAGACCCTCGCGAGGTGCAAGTACATCATCGTCGTTCTCGACGAAACTTTGATACCGCTGACGTGGGCGCCCTCTGGGGGCTGGTAGTTGCCGTATATCCTCTCCGTCGTCAACGAGATGTCGATGCGGCTGGTGGCCACGAGCCGCTGGTGGAGGCAGCACTCCTCCGTCGTCTTCGACGGGGCTAAGACGCCGCTGACGCTGGTGCGCTTTGGGCGCTGGGAGTTGCAGTGCACCGTTGTCCTTGACGAAGTGCCGGTGTTGTTGGCGGCCACGAGCCGCTGGTGCAAGAGGCGCTTCTCCGTCGTCCTCGACGGGGCTGCGATGCCGCTGACGCTGGCGTCCACGCGCCGCGGGCGGAGGCGGTGAACCTCCGTCGTCCTCGACGGGGCTGCGACGCCGCTGACGTTGACGGCCCCTGGCCGCTGGAGGCTGCACTGCACCGTCGTCGTCCTCGACGAGGTGCCGTTGAAGCTGGTGTCCACGCGCCGCGGGCGGAGGCGGTGGGCCTCCGTCATCCTCGACGGGGCTGCGACGCCGCTGACGTTGACGGCCCCTGGCCGCTGGTGGCTGCACTGCACCGTCGTCGTCCTCGACGAGGTGCCGTTGACGCTGGCGCCCACGAGCTGCTGGTGGAGGCGGTGCGCCTCCGTCGTCCTCGACGGGGATTCGACGCCGCTGTCGTTGACGGCCCCTGGCCGCTGGTGGTTGCACTGCACCGTCGTCGTCCTCGACGAGGTGCCGTTGACGCTGGTGCCCCCGAGCTGCTGGTGGAGGCGGTGCGCCTCCGTCGTCCTCAACGGGGCTGCGACGCCGCTGACGTTGACGGCCCCTGGCCGCTGGTGGCTGCACTGCACCGTCGTCGTCCTCGACGAGGTGCCGTTGACGCTGGTGCCCCCGAGCTGCTGGTGGAGGCGGTGCGCCTCCGTCGTCCTCAACGGGGCTGCGACGCCGCTGATGTTGACGGCCCCTGGCCGTTGGTGGCTGCACTGCACCGTCGTCGTCCTCGACGAGGTGCCGTTGAAGCTGGCGTCCACGCGCCGCGGGCGGAGGCGGTGAGCCTCCGCCGTCCTCGACGGGGCTGCGACGCCGCTGACGTTGGCGGCCCCTGGCCGCTGGTGGCTGCAGTGCACCGTCGCCGTCCTCGACGAGGTGCTGTTGTCGCTGGCACCCACGAGCTGCTGGTGGAGGCGGTGCGCCTCCGTCGTCCTCGACGGGGCTGCGACGCCGGTGTTGTTGACGGCCCCTGGCCGCTGGTGGCTGCAGTGCATCGTCGTCGTCCTCGCCGACTTGCCCAGGTTGCTGATGGTCGCGAACCCTCGGTGACGGCAGCACGTTGTCCTCGGGGGGGTTGCGTTCGTTGTCACGAACAACTTCACCGTCGGCGCCTAGGTTAGGTTGTCGTCGACGCGGCCTACCTCTAGCCGCTGGTGGGGCATGTACTTCTGCAACGACCTCGATGTTTTGGGGCTCTGGTCGGCGTGGCCAGCCTCGAGCTGCTCGTTGGCGTAGTACGGGGGCCTCACCCTCGACAATGTTGTGATCACGATGAAGCTGCCGGCCTCGAGCCGCCAGTACGGGTGCAACCGGCACATTTTGGTTGTTTTCGATGAGGTTAGGTTCTTGCAGACGGGGCCTACCTCGAATTGGAGCTGGTAGCACTGCATCTTCGTCGTCTTCAAGAGGGTTATTTTCGCGACGGCAATGTCGGCCTTGAAGGGCCGCAACAGCAGGTCCTTGTGGTCGGTCATTTTCGTTGTAAAGGAGATCGTGCGGATGACGTTCGATGGCCGCTGAAACTTCCCGAAGATTACCTCGCCGATTTTGAAGAGCAGCTGCTTGTTTCCGAGCGGGTGCACCTGGAGGAGCTTTTCCTCCTCTTCTCTTCCTCATTCTTCTCGAACTCGATTCTACTGCGCTCTACGTATAGGTTATCCTGGCAGGATCGCCAATGTTCACCGCTAGACGATGATAATTAAACGTAGACTCGCAGAGAATCAAGAACTTACAGTCTTTCACTTTAAACTGAAAACTATTTATTCAGAATTGTCAACAATCAGAAATAATTGCAGTGGAAATTCAAAGATGCGTATTCGATCACGTCAAGAACAAAAGTGCCAGCCAATCTTCTTTTCTTGTTTTCTTCAGTCCAAATAGTCAAACGTTGCCTTGGCAACCCTTTTCGCATTCGAATTCTTATTCTAATAATTCAAACAATTAAATCAATATATCTTTGCCCGATCAACAAATGATGATACTTATTATTTAGATAATGAAAACATGTTCAAATAGACATATAATCCGTAACAACTATCGTCCTATCTTTTAGCAAATAAGCCATACCTTTGTGTACCTAGCGAATGAAGAGATACGCCTGGTGTTGATAAGGACCTTAGCAGATCGACAAACAACCAAATTGAAGGGGAGAATTATTGCTCTCTAAATCAACTAGCAAACGTACCAATATTATTTGCATTCAATTCTGTGAAAGCTAGTGCGAAACCAGCTCTCTATCCACTTGATGCATTGCTGAAGGTAGGGGAGAAGGAAATGGAAAGAGCGAGAAATCGAGCTCGCAAACTCACGGATGAGAGGCAAAGGGGGCAAAGTAAAAGTGTTTTTAGAGGACATTATACTTCTGAAGTAGATGAGGGTGAATATGCAGGCTTTTGTTTGAGATCGATGGCTCGGGATCAAAGAAGTCAACATTCGTGAGAAATGAGAAAGCTTATTGGAGGGTATTTTTTCAAGCGTAAGTTGGTTTTGGTCTTCATTGATTCGAATGATATGGGCTGAAAGATAGAGCTGCTATTTTTAAGGAGTGTCACGAGCTCTCTAGGTTTTTTGTTTGTATATTTAAGTTTAAGCTGGAATTGTAATCTTGATTTCGATATGCTTGGTTTTCCACTCCTAGCCTAATTATTCATAGGATTTTTTCTCATAAATTGATTGTGGACTCAATCGAGTTTTTTTTCAACAACTGTTTGGAATCGTGACTCTCGAAAGATTGTTGATGGATGTACTTTGTTTGATTACATAACTATAGTTGCTACGATCTCAATTTTAGTAAATGGTGGAGGAATCGTGAATTTTATGGTATCAATTCAAGTATTCAGATTGATTCTATCCACAACGCTTACAATAATACAGGTCAATTTTTATAGTTTAAGAAAGATCTATATTTAATCTCAACCAAACCCTCGTAACTTTACTTTATGAAAGATAATGTCCAAGATGGCTCTCTTTTTGCATCATCGGGATGATTCCGACCCTCGCCTGCGGCTCGGTCCAGAAATCCATTACCCTGATTTGGAAAACAGGTTTTTCTCCCGTGTATTGAACGATAACTTTTGATATTTTGTGAATAAAATTCAACAAACTGTGCGCAAAGTACACTTTTACGCACAGTTTATCAAAATTAGGACATTTCGATATGAGTGCGGGAATGTGTATTTCCGCACAGTAAGTGATATTTTCCGGCCAGACCCGAAGTCGAGGGTCGAAAAAACTACGAAAAAATTTCAAATAACTCATCTTATCTCCAATTTTTGACAATGCAAAACGTTAGTCGGATCGAACATTGATCCCTTTTTCATCATGGAGAATTTATGAAATTATTCTGGCCAGAATTTACTTCCCTAATGAATAAAATTTACTTCCTTTTTTCATCGTGGATATGGATAAAAATGTGCTATTTTGGCAATAAAACGTCGAGTGTCAGACGTTACAAATGTTTTTTCTTATTCAGACAGGTATACAAAATGACTGTGGTACATTTTTGTCGACAACGAACTCGCAACGAACAGGACAAAAGCTACCATGGATTCGAAAAATACTCACATGAGTATGCTGCAATAAATAACTCGTTCCGGTTCCTCGATTTCCACTCTTTCAGGATCCGTGGCAAAGAAAATTACTGGCTCAGAACGAATAATAGAGGAGACAGGTCAAAATGTATACATGCATAAGATTACATCTACAGGTTCTAACTTTTTTGATACACAATTTTCATCCAAATAGAGTCATTGCAAGTAATAATCAAACGTCAAGAAACGGAAACATTGGGAGCTCTATGCAGTGGGCAGTTTCATCACTGCTCATTGAATAAATCATTTTATAATTTGAGCTTACAAGACACCTTAGGGTATACATCACCTCGAGATGTACGAGGTCTGCATTCCCATCTACCAGATCTCCGTGACAAAAGATAACGAAGTTTCTAAGGAAAAATATACTGTTGGCACACCCGAGAGAGAATAATAAGGTGGTGGCACGTTTTTTCCAGTATTCTGAAGGCATACCTACTCTCATGTTTTCCCTATTTTTCAGAGCTGATTTTCTGTTGCGTCTTTTCTATAATCAAATAAAGGTCAATAGACTGGTTCTATACATTTTCTACTTCTTAGACTGTTTCCATTGTCTATTCAGATACACTAACGGAAAAAGAAAGATGGCTAGTGTGGCCCATTGGCAAACAGGATCGAAATTTCAGAGAGAAATTTTACATTCATGTCATGGCAGATCGAAAAATATCCTGAATTTTGATTACAGGTGGTCGCAATGAGATCGAGTAGCGTCGCGATGGGATCGCGTAGCGTCGCGGTGGGATTTGGATTCCCGGGTTGACAATGCGTGTGGAACTTGAACAAATTATGCACTTTTGGATTAACGAGAGGTGCACCCCTGATTCTGAAGTCTAGCCTAAAAAATCATGGGGGGCTGAAGATTCGTATTTATACGTATTTTTTTTTTTTCGATTTAAAAACGATGGCGCAGTCGGTTTTTCAAAAAAAAATTTTTCGACCAAATTTATTTTCTGGTTCGCACCCTCTTTGTCGGATCACCAAACTCATATTACATTTTGTTCAAGAACACAAAAAGTACACCCAAAGAAATTTACAGACCGATCCATCAAATTCTGTGCGACTAGATACATTTTTTCAGGTCAAAAATCTGAGTTTTCTTGCTAAAATGCCTCAGAACTCGAAAAATATCGATAATTTCGAAAAGTGATGAGAATATTTTCTAGTTCAGATTGAAAAATTACATCGGATTAGTGAACAAAATATTTCAAGAATCAAGAACAAATATCCCCAGAAATTTATATAGTTATATATATAAGGTCAGTGTACCCAACTTGCCCCCATTAAGCCATTTTCTTAATAATTCTGGCTAATCTCAATATTTTCCAACGTACCTTAACTCATTTTGAAGCTTGTCTCAAGACCTTTAAAATGAGCTGAGATACGTCCAATTTGGATGAAGTGGAGCCGAACTGTTTGAATTCTCCCGAAAGGTGATTTTTGAGAGTTTACAAAAGTGTGTACCCAACTTGCCCCCATCATTTAAAACAATGTAAATCGGCGATGAAGTGAATAAAATCGCTTTGATCCGTTTTGATCACCGTGCAGCGACATTTGTAGCTTTTAGCTGGACCAAGACATCGTTTCCGGCCTATTTTGACGTGATAAACACGTTCTGAGTGGTAAAAAAAGCCATACTGCACGCCTTTCCGAGATAACCATATGGGGGCATGTTGGGTACACTCCGATGTCGGCCTTCTTGATTCTCAAACCATCTTCGTGTTTTGTACATAAAATCGCTCCAAATCAGAGTTCTGCAACCCTGGAGGGCGGATTTTGAAGGTCTTGAGACAAGGAATCGAATGCGCTAAGGTACGTCAAGATTGGTCGAATACAAATAAATTGGCACCGGTTTTAGTGAACGCGATTTCCTCCTCGATTTCTTAGCCGTGCAAACACGAAAAATGGAAAACTCACTTTATATTTCCTGGAGAACGCAAAAATGATCCGGGGTCGATGAAAACTACGTATTTTCTTATATTTTAACATAACAAACGTAAAAAAAATTGCGGGAAGGTCAACGAGCGCTCATTCCTGAGATCGGCATATGGGGGCAAGTTGGGTACAGAGGCAAGTTGGGTACACTTACCTTATATCTAATTTCTTCGAATAAAAATTTTTGATTTCTGATTTTTTTGATCACTAATCCGATGTAATTTTTCAATCTGGACAAGAGAGTTTCTTGTCATTTTTCGGAATTATCGATATTTCTCGAGTTCTGAGGCATTTTAGCAGGAAAATTCAGATTTTTGGCCCGAGAATATGTATCTAGTCCCACGGGAATTGACGAAATAGCTTGAAAATTTTTTGGGAGTATTCTTTATGATTTCGAACAAAATGTTGTATGGATTTGGCGATCTGACGGAGGGGACGCAAACCAGAAAATGAATATGGTAGAAAAAATTTTTTTTTTCCGAAAAACCGACTGTGCCATCGTATTTAGACCAAAAGAATACTTATAAATCCAGATCTTCAGCCCTCCATGAATTTTTAGGCCAGACTTCAAAATCAGGGGTGCACCTCCCCTTAAATCATCAATGATGAAATGATGCTGAGAATATAATTTTGATCGACTCTCAAGAAAACGAAAATTATCTTATTTTCTCATTGCACATTTTAGCAGAAATTTTAGGTAACAATTCTCTGCACGGTGGAAACGATATCACGTGCCCTATAAACTTCTAAATTTATTTGAGGAATTTAACGTGAATTATGTATTTTTTCTTGGTAAGAGAATCGATTTCTTCTATGAACCTTTGATGAGTTCATCTGGGGAATATATATGTCCTAGGCGAATAGGATTCTCAGCCAGATAGCTATCTTCCGCGGCGCATAGCTATCGGGCGGCCGATAGGATTCACGATGCGGGAGAACTCTATCCGGCTGAAATTCGTAGGCCGATAGACTCGTGTTGAGGCAGGTGGCTATCGTATAAAGGCATTTCAGCCACATAGCCAATTGGCTAGGGTGATAGAATTGAACAAGTCGAGAATTTCTATTCGATTGAAATGTTCAGGCTGATAGACTCGAGATACTTATTCATGCATCTATCGGGCTGGTAAGATACTACTCCAGGCCGATAAGATTTGCAGCCGACATCGACATCGGCGATACTATCAATCGATGATGTGCCAAAAAATCTTTCCATATCCTTGAAGGAAACACTGACAGCTCAATCTTAGAATGGTGGACAGGGACTCAAAAAATGCAATTGTCAAGCTAATGCTAACCAGTGTAAGACAAAACGATGTGCTTGTTTCAATTATCGAAAATTTTGTGCAACTCGAGATGCCACAAGAGTTTTATTTGTTGTAATGAGTAAACTAAATTTTCAGTGAGAAATAATATTTTCTAGATTTGAGCTATGAATGATGCGACAGAATGAACTGTAAATTCCTCTGAATATTCGTGATTTTCATTATCATGAACTCTTCCTAGTCAATTTTCAATAGAAGAGCTCCATAATTACAAATCCATATTTTTGGGATGAATTTGAATGATGTTTGAATTTTGACAGCGATCGCCGAGACATGGACGTAGCCACCGCGGCACTGCAGAAGAGCATGAGTCCTATCGGCCTGAAGTGGAACCAGCAGGGTAGACGCATGAAATATCCCGAGTCTATCAGCCTGACCACTCCAGTCGAAAAAGAAATCTCGACTTGTACTTATAGTCCAATTCTATCATCCTAGCCCCGTGGCTATGTGGCTGAAATGCCTCCGTCCGATAGCCACCTGCCGCAACACGAGTCTATCGGCCTACGAATTTCAGCCGGATAGACTTCTCCGCGTCGTGAACCCTATAGGCCGCCCGATAGCTATGCGTCGCGGAAGATAGCTATCTGGCTGAGAATCCTATTCGCCTACGACATTTATATTTTCAATTTCAGTATAAAAATCTGGGAGATGAACCTGTTTGTGGCACTGATTGGCTCGTGTCTTTGGAACACTTCATAATCTTGAATGAAATGAGGCTCCATCTAAATTTTTCACGCATTCAGAGTATTCAGACACCTAAGCTCGACATCCTATCTCATCGCTAGTAAGTTGCACCGGGTGTACAGGTATTTGGCCAAGCATGCAAACAGGACAAGATGTTAGCCATGGACCATTCGTAATGTCCCAAGGGTTATTACTCAACTCGGTGCATGACATGCATACAACCTGTGAATTTTCTCACTTTCTCTATTCCCTAGTTTTCATCCCACTCCCTTCAACATCTACATTGTTCTCATTTTTCCAACTCACGCACTGCAAGCTCATCAGAATCATGCACCAACAAAATTGGCAACAGAGTGCGTGTATTTTTTTCAAATTGCCTACTACATCTTTTAGCCACTTTTGCCTTGTGCACTGAGCTTTTGAGCTTTTTCTTCTTTCTTCTATCTCCTCTGAATTATTTTTCTCTGCAACTTCTCGCACCTCACAGACCATATACAGTAGCGTAGACGGAGAGAATGGAAAAAGTACAGTGACTCACGTTCTAGGCTGCTTAGATGTACGTGCACTCCACTGATTTGATTAAGGGAACGAGTCGGATGAAATTTTTAGTACCGTTGAGAGGACAATATATTTACGTGGCTACAGCCAGTGAATGAACATTTTTTCGCTCAGTTGGTCATGCATAGTTCACTTTGAGCCCTGAGCCACGCAGCTGCGGTGTGCAAGCTATGCTTATTGAATTTTTTCATTTCATCAGGTTCAAGATTCTCATTTGAGGGTTGTCTAATCATGTATCATGTGCTCTGGATACTGATGTTTTTTCTCTTTGCGTCAACTTTCCCTGGTCTACGTGCATTTTTTATCAGAATCCCTTCGATCCAACTCACTTTTTCTCACCTCAACCGCGAAGATGTGTTCTTCCACCACCAAGTTGGAATTTTTATGAATGAGACGCAGTATTGTGCTTATTGTTAGGTAAGTAAGCTCCAGAATTTGTTAACCAACTGACTCAACTCATCCAAACCGCCCAGTTTCGGGCTCAAATGATAGGTGGCACTCCCAATTATCGATATTGAGGGGAATTATTGTTGAAAAATTGGGGGAAGGCATAAATAAACAATAAAAACATGCATTTTTCCGACCTTTTCTCGATTTTTCCATTGTAAGTCGGAAAATATTGGTTTCTTGGGAAAATTTGTGAAAATGTGATTTGTAGATCTTAAAAAGATCTACAATATGATCACAGTTGTTCTTTCTGTAAAATGCATCTTTTTGGAGTCATACTCGATCAAAGTTATAATCGAATTTGTTCAAATAAATTCGCTAAAATCGTTTATAGGGGTTCAAACTGTTTTTCTTGGGTAATTGAGTCAATTTTGAACAGAAAAGGTCTCGTGGTATAATTTCCTAAGTTTGATCGTTTTCGAGAAATGAAAAAAGCAGATTTCGCGACTTCCAAGTCAAAGTGCAGTCATGAAAGGCACCGCATTGAGAGTTAGAAGTCACCAAATTGGATTCTTTCCGAGCTTTTTTCATTACTCGAAAACGATCAAACTTAGCAAAAAATACCAAGAGACCTTTTCTGTTCAAAATTGACCCAATTACCTAGGAAAAACAGTTTGAATCCGTTATAAACAATTTGAGCGAATTGATTTGAACAAATTTGATTATAAATTTGATCAAGTATAACTCCAAGAGAATGCATTTTACGGAGAAAACAATCGAGATCGCTATTGCAGATCTTCAGAAGATCTACAAATTACCTCTCAACAAGTTTCTCCCAAAACCCGATATTTTCCGACTTATAATGGAAAACCCGAGAAAAAGTCGGAAAAATGCATGTTTTTATTGTTTATTTATGCTTTCCTCCAATTTTTGAACAATAATTCTTGTTAATATTGATCATTGGATATGCCACCTATCATTTGAGCTCAGGATTGGACGATTTGAAAGAGTTTAGTCACTTACACCTAAGAGCAACCGTCTTATCGAGGCTTACTTACCCGACTATTAGGCCTCCAAAGAAATAGACAGATACGTTTCTGTGAAGATGATGTAGGGATCCATGTTCTAATGGTCAATTAGCTGTCTATTTCAATATTCTAACCAATTGATTGAATATGCAAGGTAACTTTCATGACCGTTATTTGCGGACGGGGGACTGATGAGACAATTTTTTCAACTTTTTTTACTGTTGCCGCTTTTCACGTCTAGGAGTATTTGCCATAAGCTAGGTTGAAGTCTCCATGCCCTCCTGTAAATTTCTACGCGATTAGGTAAACTCTGGCTCCTATGCTTTCTCACCCAAAGAAAAGTCACCCTTCGAAGCAAATGTCGCAAAGGAAATGAAACGAGTCTTCTTTTCTGTAAGATCGCTCGTCCGCTCATCCCATAGATAAGCATCCCATACTATAGAGGTATAGCTCTAAAAATGAGTTCATCGGGGAAAGCATGCCCCATGAAGCGATAAGATGTTCGCCGATCCGCAGTAATTCATCCCCTAGAAATTATTTAGGAAGCTTGGTCGATCGAACAGTGCACACATACACATAGACCAGTCACCTCATCTTTCGTATCAATGTTACAAAAAGTTCTATTTCTAACGAAAGTCTCGGATGTGGTGCCTCCAGCGATACAAAGAGGCGCCAGCTTGAAGCTTTGTACATAGGCTGAGATATGTATGTGGGTGGGAATGAAGAGCTAGTCGCGGAAGTGCCGAGATGGCTGTTGTTCTTGCTGGGATCTTGTTGATCTTACAAAAACGCCTTGAATTCCTTGCTGATGCTGATGCTGAATGTAGCGAGGAATCTAGCGTACAGAAAAGATTCAAGGGTCGCTTAGAGGGCAGTAGTACTGCAAGATTTATCGAGGAAAGTTCGAAGCGGCAAGTTTTTCTGTGGCGCACCCTTGTATTTCAACTTCTATGTACTTGAAATCAATGCATAGGTCGGTATATTGTATCTCATTTTTGTGGGATTTGTAGAGGAGATGGGGTTCGTGTGATGGTGGACTTGGGCTTGGATTGCTTATGCATGGATGCGGGCGATGTGACCCCCATACATAATGTATTAGCGAAGGTATTACAAGACTGAGCTGTTGGTATAGATATACATAGGGTAAGGTCTCAGGGATTGGCGATCAAAACTGATACACAATCTGACAATGTTGGTAAGCATCAGAGGTGGTTGTCAGAACTAGAGCAGATGGCTTTGGATCACCGCAAGCTTACATACCACTAGACTGTTAGCCCTTTGTGGGTTATCTCACAGATGGTAATGATCATATGGGCAAATATGTGGGTGGCCCGGAAGCTGAGAATGAGATTAGAAATTTTGAAAAATTCTGGAATTTATGTCACCTTATTATGAGGGGGACATCTGATAGTGAATTTGGCTTTGAGTTAATAGGTTATCTTCAAGATTATTTGGATGTTAACATGGTTTTTTCAAATGAGAAACACCTATTTTTGGCCTCGGACTCTGAAAAAAAAAAAAATAATACAAAAATTATGAAAGTTCCGTCGGATACATGCTTTGATCTGACGTAAGGTGAGATGAATGGAGTTTCTAATACCGGTAGACTATAAGCTCCGTGGCTTCAAGAATGAGTGCGAATTGAAAAAAGTGTGGAATGAAATTTGTCCACAATCGAAGCGAAAGTCAAATAGCTACCCTTGTTCTGATCATGGAGGTCATTTTAAGGTCACTTGCAGAGTAATGAAATTGAATTTGTTCAAAAAGATCGCCGTGACCTCCAAATGACCTTGTAAATGACCTTCGAGATCGAAACCGTGGTCACAAGCTCATTCTCGCTTTGATTATGAAGAACTTTAATCCCAAGCATTTTTCGACATACTGATCACCCTTGGAGATACATTGGTCATCATCCACTAGAATTGACTTTTATTCATCTCGCCAAGGTCACGTCGGACTGAAAAATATTTCGGTCAAAAATTGCATAACCTCACACGTTCTTTCAGAGTCAAACGTAGGTGTTCGCATTAGAAATAGTTGAATTGACCTTCAGAGGATTTCAATAATGACTTCCAAGATCAAAACCAAGGTCACTGTCGGACGACCCCTTCAAAATTCTCAACGATCTTCCTGAAAAACAGGTAGGGGGGTACTTACTATTCGAACAATCTGTACATCGTTAGCATTTATATCTGACTGGTATTAGTTGGCACATCGACACTGGTTAACCGTATTAGACTTATGAAGAAGAATTTCCAATCAGAAAATCGAATTTTGATTGAATATTTTCATCGAATCTCCCTCAAAAGTACGATGTGTACGCGCGAAGCACGTCTATCATATGAGCTGTCTTTAGCTCCTGAGAAATTGAGCGATTGAGGACTCATCGAAAAAAGTACTGGTAACAGTGGTCTGGTACAAGTTGAGTGAATGTAGATCTTCCTTCAATGCACATCAATCAAGGGCTCTGTCATCAAATCCATCTGATGTCCAGGAAATCTATCATAAAATTGGTGTGGTACAAAAGAAAATTTAGGAGACTGTACCACAAGAATTACACAGTGATGAAAATTATAAGAATATGCTCGATTTCCCACACTGACACTGAGTACCCTTGAAATAGGTGAGCACTGATAACTTCCATGTTTTTGGATGCAACCCCGATAAAATTTCATATCATCGACTTCTTGAAACAGTTATTTTGAAACGAGTATTTCCATTTACAATAGATTTCAGGAGTGCCAAATAATCACCACGGGGAGGTATCACCGGTACTGAACTCAAATTGAGCTACAAAGAATCGTAGAGCCTTGCTACATTTTTCAAGATTCAGCAACTTTGTCTGGAGCAATACAGACACTGGTTTGCAGAATGGAATAGAGTACATATTTTCCTCTTTTCAGGATTAAGTGCTATGGTTCCCATAAAATTCGCTCTTCAAAAACAGGAAAAAGTGGGATATACTCGAGTTTTTTGCATTATGAAATTTGAGACTCAAATTGTCGAAAAAAGCTGAAACCTGAAAGATGTATTCGTTGGGGCAGTTGAGTCCAAAAAAATGAAAATCAGAGAAATAAAAGTATCCAGAAACACACAAGCCCAAAAATTTTTTTTCGAGTATTTCCATATCAAATTTGACTAACGTAAAATGAGATTCAGTGTGAGATCTCACTCAATTTTTCATGGCGAACTTTCACACCAGTAGACTCAATTTCTTGCACATTTTTACTCACTTTAATCATAATTTACAAATAGTTGAAAATTTATTCAAAAAAGCAAAATGGGCATCGAAGCTCATGAATCTCTCAAAATCACCAAATTGTAAAACAAAATTCAGTAGGAAACTGATATACATGGGAACCAACGAAAATTTCACCATCTGACTCGCTGGGAATCCGACTATCCTGACATGTGTAAACCTTCTAAAATATGCAAGAAACGCAAGTGTCACTTATCACTTGATACGTCAGCTTACAAATCGAGCGTGGAAACATCACATTGTCAATGCTAAGTTTCGTCAACCAACTACATATACAAAATCGAGAGAACTGTGTTCGAGAATGTACATGATCTCTACGCTTGAATTTACCGCACACCGAGCACTTTGGATACTTAGCATTGTAAGCCTGAATTTCGGCTTTGACTACACCGCAGTCAGCTCTCAAGGGATATAGAGCTAAATGTGCATATATAGTTATATCTATCTAAAGAAGCTTGCAAGCACACAAGGAAAGAGGATGAGATGTACACATAGACGTTGAGTGCAGAACCTTGCACATAGCTCAAAAGCCGAAGGATCACCGCAATGTCGATATTGAAGCTACCACAAATTTAAACAGATTGTGATGATGCATGTATGCATTCAATGTCATATTCTACGAGTCTTGACTATATGGGTATTATCACGAGAACTTATCCGTAACGTGTTATGGCCTTGCATTTCAACGAGCAAGCTCCAGATCACTCCACTCAAAATTTCCCACACGTATTCTATCAAAATACGATCGGTACTAAAGTTTCAGGTCGATCCGTCAAGTTGTCTCCTTTATTTTGAAAGATCAAGGGTCGAAATGTCAGGTCCATGTACTGTTATATTCGCAGTTACACGTATATTCTTAATGCCAGCGTCGAAATACTCAAGGCAGTGGCTATCACCAAATTTTTCCCTCGAAATAAAATATTGAACCAACTTTTTTTCATAGGTTTTATGTCCAGAATGCTCAGTTTAGTCCCCGAGCTATGTGCCTCTATCTTGTTATGGAATTTTCACTAAAAATGAGTCATTTTTTGAAAGGTATCGCAGCGTATCCTAAATTCACTCTAGGTCGCTTTGTCGCGGACAAAATCTCAAGGAAACATATCAAACAATCAAATCACATTGCGGGAAAGGGTCCAGAATCGGAACTCTGAGTGCAGCATAATCAATTATAGCCGAAAATTAGCCATATAATTAACTTATGTCAGGTCCGTCTATACTACGTTACCCAATTGAAAATTAATTTATCTGGGCGCGAACAACTTTTTCCATCAAAGTTTGATGGGATTAGATGGAATCTACGCGGAAAACTTTCTGTGGCAATTCCTCGATTTTTGCAATCGATTTTGAGGGCGAAATTTCAGATCCACGTACTCAAAAACTTTCCCTGGAAAACTCAATAGCACGCGAAAGACGGAGAAATGAAATTATCTGCTTCAGAGCATGTTTTTCGGACTCAAATCAACCATCTCAACACGAATTTCAGGGTTATATGGTCCAATCGCGTCAGGATTTTTCGCTAGACAATGAAACGTCAAAAACCGGTAATGTCAAACCCATGTACCACTTTCCCATTGTTTTATACATGTGAAAATTACGTGTACCGTTCTAACTCGTTCCAAAAAAATCGCTGCATATATTTTATAACATTTTATCACTCAATATGCGAAAAGGAATGGAAAAAATGGGATAGACATGCGGGGCATCACTTCTCAACTTCTGAATTTTTGGGTCCAAAATATGTAAGTTTTCCATGTAATGCCCATATATGTGTATACAATGAAGCACTGTTCGACACTTTGAATGGTAGAATGAATGAATTTGAATTGTTTCGAGGGTACACTGCGCAATGTGCGCGGATTGTAGATTTAACAATATTAGCGAGAATTCAGCGAGAAAGCATAATTGTCTTCTATATTTGTAATTCAAAGGCAGTCAGGAGTGTGAAATGTGTGTATGCATTGAGAAGATAACGAACAGCTGTGAGATGGGATAAAAGGTTGATCGATTAGCCATGTGAGGGGTGGAAATGAGAATTCGATGGCTCTGTAAGATGGATGACTTTTCTAGTATTAGTTTTGGCTTTATTCCTTTCAGTACTTGTGCTTACATTTACTATGCGTTCGATTGATAATTACTGACGACTTTGGTTACGGACAAAAATATTATTGGGATATCGTTCAAGGGAATAGAGTAGTGATGTGGTTCTCCAAGAGAAAAGTGAGATTATTTGTCGCACAGTCATCGTTCAATATTTAGCATCTTCACTTTTTCAATCACTCCGGTGGACATCCCGGAAAACGGTGTTGGTGTTTTTAATTTTATAGTCGTACAATATTGAGAAAATCTTATATTAAAATTCTGGTTTTTAATTTTATATTTGTACAACATTGTGAAAGTCGTATACTAAAATTCTGGAATATCTCTGGAAACGCTAGAAACGCAGGTTCGAGAAGATAATTTTAACGATTTCAGTTTGATTACAAACTAAGAATTTGAGGAATTAGACAGTCATATCAACCACAAATTGTCAAGGAAAATTGATCAATTGTTTTAATTGATAATGTGATTTCCAAGTCAACGAACTAGCAACATTTCAAATCCGGTTGCTTGCTACTATATTCTGAACGAATTCAATCAATCACGGTGATAATGAGCTTGAACAAAAGCAACAAACAAGTTCTGCAAATTCTTGTCCAGGCACACGTTTACTCGCGAGCCGCAGAGCTTTATTCATTGCATGAATTGCAAAGAGGCGCAGTGAATGGAATTTTGAGATTAGAGTAACGAAAAAAAAGTTTTTCCATCCTTGTATCGAAATGTACTATTTCATCGTCTGTGCGGGAAAGAGCCATTTTTGCACGGATTTTAGATTTTCTTTCCCACGCCGACGATGAAGAAATAGTATTCGACAATCGGGCGGGGTGGTTTCCGCTTCCGAGCGATGATTCCGACCCTCGCCAAGGCTCGGGCTGGAAAAATATCGCTCAGGCCGCGGAAACCAACATTCCCGCCTTAGTATCGAAATGTACTATTTTTTGAAAACATGAGATAGCTTGGCTCCAGTAAGTTGAAATTAGATATATCTTAGCTCATTTTGTAACTCTTGAAACAGGCTCCAGACTGCGTTAAGCTACATTAAAAAAATTTTGCGATGGGCCAAAATGATGAGCGAAATGAATACGTCGGGGACACTCACCTTAGCATTATGCTCTACAATGATTCCGGCGGAGAGATGCAAGGAGGGGGGGGGGGGCGGGTAAACCACCTAGGAAATTTCAGTATGTTGTGCTCGCATATTATGTAATAGGCGATTTGATAATCCCTTCGACCGAGTGGAGTGCATCCTCAAGCACATAGGTACCTCTGCTTATGGATATAGCGCTATTTAGGGACAGCTATTTAACCGCAAGCACATAGAAAGCGAGATATACCTTATGGGCGTGGTGGCTATATTTTACGTCAAGTTCACTGCAGACGACACGGTGCTTTCGAGAGATCGTTCCTTCGAATAGCTCTGATTCAATACGTCGTATCTGCAAGCATTTTGGGTATTGCCTATATGTTTTGATCCATAGAATAGAGGAGAGATATCAGTAATTATTCTGTGTGAATGTTCATGTATCGTGTATGGTTTCAGAGGGTGAATGGAGACGAAAAAGCCTCGATTTCTCAGGAAATACAAGGGTAGGAGGGGAATCTATAATCTGCACTGACGGGAAAGGGGGCTCATTGAATTAGGCTAGAGATATCTTATTTTTGCGATGATGGAGCAGGATGGTATATATACGCGAATTTAGCTATTCGATCTTTCAGAGTAGGATTCCTAGACAAGAGATATCAATGACATAAACTCAGTTCTGCATAAACTTGGAAGTTTATTGCACAGTTTCGAATTAGTATTGTCAGAATTTTCACTAGACTTGTCATCAGATAGATAATTTGACTGGTTCTTTTTTTCTTGATAACCCATTCATGTACAGCTGACTTGGAAGACAAATTTCAGAATCTATTTTTCTGTGGCAAAAATTCAACAGCACAATCGTGCATTTCTCTATTTTGGTTTTTATGAAAATTTTTAAGAGATATTCGCATGGATATCAACAGAAATTAGTGTGAGACATTTTTCTTTGTAATGCCGAGCAAAGAGAACCCAAATAGAAGGAGTTTTTTGACATTTGAAGATTTGAGCTCCGTCAAAACCCATATCGGCTCGCATATCGGGTTAAAAGCGTAGCAGTTATAATCCCTTCCCCTCTGAAACTCGAATCACTCAATTTGCAAGGATTTTTTTGGTTTTTATTTTCAACTTTTTTAGTGTTTCTGCTTGTTTAGGATCTTCTTTTGACCTGACTCAGCCACATGCCAGTATATCGATTTCCATAGTGGATTACTAAAGATCAATGACTCCCAAAATTTAATTCCAATAGAGAATAACCTCTTGGAAAATTCAAATATAATTCGGATGATACCTAGGTGACAGTTTACTCGACAGTCTGTAATGCAAATTCAATTTTCCATTTCTCAGTACCCAATTCAAGTTGTTAAGGAATGAAGGATGAGATCTCTCATCCTCGTCAAACTATTCTTGACTTTCCATAAACTCAAGTTCGACATTTCTTCGAATTTTCCCACCAGCTAGACGAAGTTGCCTATAAAATTATAAATGATATCCAAATATAATCCAGGCACAACTGGCACAAAGGTCTTACACATTGCTCACCCAAGGGAATAATTTCTGGTCACGTGTCGCAATTGCAAGCGTCAGTTTATCTCTTAACCAGTTTATCTTTTCAGTGCTTTGCAACGACGACAAAATTACTCGACTCTATATACTTAAAAGCTACCCCACGGTGCATTTACAATGTTACAGAGAGCTCACAAGCGTCTTTTCTTGCTCGATCTAGACTTTATACAGCATATACCTATCGCATTCAACGTGCAAATTTTGTGGCCGAGAAGCTTTCATTAAACACTGTTATATCATGTCTGGAATCTTCTACGGTTTTCCCAGTATCTCGTTTTCTATAATAAATCCAACCCTTTCCATATAACTGTACATATATATCTATATATAGCCCATGTTTCTCTGTTGAGGAGTTATCTGAGTGAGATTGCAAGTCTGTGCACTAATGAGATAGCAATCAGTGGGTCTGTTCTTTGCTCGTTGCGCTCGCTTGAGCAGTGTTAATTTAATTTGTATAAAGCTGAACGGTAAGGGAACTAGACGCTTCTTGGCGACGACGACGACGACGACGACGATGACTTCCTTTACCGTATGGTACAGAGAGTAGAGTAAGAGCTGTCAAGTTCACGGTTTCTCGAGCGAATGGATCTCAATGCAAGGGTTATATTGCGTACAATTTGGTCGAATGCTTACTCTAGCATCTCATGAATTTCGAGTGTTTCAGACGTGCGCAAGAAGGCTGAGGAAAAAAAATCCAGCATCGCAGTACGATGAAAATATTCAGTAAAAAAAAAATATTACAAAGCTGATTGATAATATTTATTATAATTTAACGAGGTATCTATTCGAATTTGAATAAATGCATCCAAATGGTAGAATAATATTTTGCCTGAAAAATTTTTGAAAGGTAAGAGATAATGATAACTATAGAAACATTACAAGGTTACGGAAGCTCGTTAACCCATTTACTCACAATGTCCATTGTAAGCGACAATTTTTTTTCTATCGATTTCCGACATCGGTTATTAATTTTTTTCAGACTAGTAGGAAAAATCTGACGAAATTCTCACAAGTGTTTATTGATACAAGGAATGGATCAAACCATAGGCCGAGGCCAAATACCCAATTCCAAGCAAGGAAATTGAATAAGAACAAAAAAATTTCGAATATTCTAATTTTGCCTTCTTCCGTTTTATTCACATCAGGAAAGCATATTCTGAAGGTCGGGATACATTTCTCGATGTCGCAAGCTTTGGGTTGTGAATGGGTTGGATAAGCTTGATAATGAGATTAATCACATCTAAACTGATAATGTTATTATTTAACCATTCCAGTGAGTGCATTGAACAATAACACTAGCTGGTCAACAAAATCTCGATGTCAAGACAGTACATTGACCGAACTATGATTTCTTTGTGTGTGTTTTTTGACTGACAAAAAGCGCACCAGCAGCTCACTTTCAGTGTCACCATTGTCTTAAATTACAAAATTTTGGTATTTCCAAAAAAGTTATCTTTCGGATTTCTTTACATCGTACCAAATTGATAAACTGCGTGGATATCTATTTTTAAGGGAACAACTTGTCTACAAACCATGTCTTCCTACGATTGCCGATCCGCTAAACACGATGCCGGAAATTGTGCAAGGTGCCAATATACTGGAAACGATATTATCCTATTCTTCAAGTTGCTTTCAACACCATTTAACCAAAAATTTGCGATGAATCTCAAAGTTCTCATAAAACAGATCAAAGGCATCTGCAGTGGCACATTTTTCCTTTTTACCTGCAGATTGGGTAAAAATCATGTGCAATAGCCTAGAAACCAACAGCCTTTGGTTTTGGTAAACAAAATTTGACGATTGAGGTTAGACCAAAATCCATATCTGGGTCCCAAAACCAAAAAATTCTCTGAATCCTCCTTACGCTGGTGAATTTGACATTATGACCCATATTTTTGCCAGTTTATGAACGGACAGGTGGGTTTTTGATATTTTTGAACAGAATTTACAAGGATTATCTTTCATGAGCTAAGATCAAAATTGAATTCATGAGATCCAATTCATAGGCAGATAGGACAATTTCTTAGCATATTCCTTGATGAAGGAGTTTGCGTAACACATTTGGATAAAATGTGAAAATTGATGGTATATGTGTATTTTCTAACGATGTGATTCTCACAACTGTAGCTGTAATCGGATAGTTCCACGGAGTGGTGAAAATGTACGGATCTCACGTAAGACCTACGACAAAATCTTGAGGCAACAAAATCTAAGATTATGAACTAAATTCGATATATATGCACTCTGGCCGCAGATTTGAATTTTTGTATGAATGTGAGATGTTCGGCTGTACAGAGGAATGCCTTTAAATTACCAGTTTACGTACTGGTTTTCACACATACTCAATTAAATGTATTATATTTTTGAGCATGTGTACCTTCAAGCCTCGTTTGAATACGAAGTTGCATCGAAGGATTTTAATGGAAAGATTTGAGATGGTGGAATAACACAGATAGAAATTTGGCAAAGTTTGAGCATTCCGTCTCCCGATAGTGCGGCGTTTGGATGACTCTTCAGGGGCAGAGTACACGCACACTATCGGGCTCTCCCGACGCTGATGTTCGGAGCGTCCATTATATAAAGGTACACATGTTCGAAAGTACACATGCTCAAAAATATAATACATTTAATTGAGTATGTGTGAAAACCAGTACGTGAACTGGTAATTTAAAGGCATTGCTCTGTACAGCCGAACATGTCACATTCATACTAAAATCTAAGATTGTTTTTGGGATCAGTCTAATATTTGCAAGACAAGCGAGGAAATGTCTAAGCGTAAAATGCTAATTTCGGTAGCAATTATTCAGGTGATTGATGAATGAATCGATACGATTTTTGATAATTAAATATATTCATTTCCAATTAACATATAGTTTTTAGATTTGTTCATCCTGATAATATATTCTTTGGTTCATTCTAACTATTTTCATCAATAAACACGGTGGCACATCGCGCCCGTAATAATTTTTCATCACCATACGTCATTTGAGTTATACCTCACAAGGCTTCAAACTTTCTCCACAAATCACAATTTCAAAGAAATCGGGAGAAAGAATGAGCTGATGATTTTTGTTCACTTCAGCTTCTCGCAGGAAAGAGTAACGTGGCACTCACCCTTATAAAATATGACAAAATTAGATTTTTGATAATGAAAGCCAAAACTTTCATCAACGAATATGCGTTATATTCAACGACTGACAAATCTTCTGTCTCACGCATCGTGAAAATCCAAAAAGAGTCAACACGCTTCTCAATTCTCCAAGAAAGGACTCTCACATATATCCAACTCTCATAATTGCGTCTGTTAAGAAAAAAAACCAGGGAAATTCAAAATTTTTCAAGCCTTGAATTTTGACACTTTCTGTTGAATCTACTCTAGCCCTTGTTGGTTTCGAACTAGAATAATTTTTTGAAATTCAAAGGTCAATTTTATGGTGAGCAGTGAACAACTTAAAAGACCTCTATAAATTCTGAATCTCTCTCAAAATCTGAGTGTAGTGTTACCTCTTGAATTATGAATTATTAACTGAAACATATCCAGTGATTTTTATGAAGATAACTCCTCTTGTATATCGCCATCCCACACCTTATTCATCACTTCTCAAGCAAAAAATTAATATCCAAACCGATCGCAGCCTATTTATCATCTGAATCATATTTTATCGCCTATTTCTAAAATTTTTCCTCTAACCATATAGAACTCCAACCTCTTTTCAAGATCAGTTTCACCCGAATTTTCATCTCATCCCTGGGAAACCGTGAGACTCAAAATCTTTGCTAAATCTTTTCCCTAAACCAGCTCAGACAAAATCCACCACCTCAAGAATCTAGAGACTTTACAAAATCACTTCCCACAGTAGATATAGATTCACTTCGTCCCTCACAATATATGCAAAGATCGGATACGCACTTGAAAATCCGATCGATCATCACCAATGTGCACCTTTCTTGTTGAGACTAAGATGCCACAGAGCATCATAGAGCACTCGGTTTCAAGATTCCGATGCGGAAGACGTTGTGATGCTGTGCGGAGTCAGCTCTATCTTTGCAGTGGAGTGCTTCTCGAGAAGAGAGGATGCAAATCTGCATATAACCTGCTTTCTCACTTGCACCAAGTAGATATATATGTATATAATGGTATCATTCGGTGTCTGAGAGGTCGCCGATCTTTGCGAAGTACTCCCTTGAGGATAATACGAATCTCGAGCTAAATTTCATACTCTCAGAGTAGTGAGAGCTTTCGCAATAGTCTATTCTTCATTACTTGCTATTACTGTATTCAAGTTTACGATGATCAAATAGACTTTGAGTATTTCTGATGTATATGAGTAGTTCCGTTGAAACTTAAACATTTGGAGTCCAAAATTGTGCCAACCCCAAATCCCACTTCGGAAGGTTCTCACATGTATTTTTTGACTTTTTCAAACATATAATGTATGATTCAACTCGCGCACGGATTTAAAAATTTCCACCCATCGATACCATAAGGATAACACGGTAGTGGCGCACAGAATCTGACATTTGACACTAAAATTGATCTTACGGCCAAACGATTCAAGCTACAGTCTTGGGGTTCTGGGGTTTTCATTTGGCCATCAGATACTTTGAAAAAAATTGACTAGGGACTCCCTAATCTTGCGTTTAAGGGTCGCACTAGTACCACACGGAACTGACTAAAAAATTTAGCAAAACCAGATTTTCGCGGAAAAGAGTTCCGCAAAGTAGAAAAATTAATTTTTTTCAAAATTCTGAGGCATGGAAAAGTTGCGCCTGACGATTTACTTTAAAAATTAGTTGGTGCGGAAAAGTGTAGAATGAGGCAAATTCGCTGTTATCGAGGAATACTGAGGTAGTAAAATTTCAAGTAAAACTGCGCCACAAAATGTATGTGCTCCGCACACATGCAAAAAGTGGTCTTTGGGCTCTCATAGCAATGGTATTTGGTGCTCAATTGCATTGTATTTGATAAGTTTGCCCGCCCGAATCCTGAACGAGCCCTACTGCGGCGTTTAATACTCACAAAGATCTAGAAAATGAAAAACTACAGCGCACGGAACTGACATTTTGACCCCTTTTTCGATGATAATATTTTCGGGTAATACTGAATCAAACCACGCCAACGATTGCGCCAGGAAGAGCACAAAGAATACATCGACAATGACCTTTGAGATTTTTTCCTCAAGCGTTTCAAGGCTTCGTACAAGCAGGCACACATTATTTCAATGTTTCCACGGAACTACTCATATTGTTAATTCCGCGGAAACTGATATCTTTCATATATACAAGCGATTTGCTATTCTTAAGTAACAGAATGGGACTTATTTGACAGTGAATTATTTCGAGATTTATCGCTACGACGTATAAAGGACTCATAACCAGAACGGCAAAGGTCCGTTCCAGATTGTTAAAAAAAATTTTTGGCTCGTATTGGAGACTGTCTTGATTGATCATATCTGTCCGAAAAAATCACCGCGATGTCGTTCAAAATCGGTGTCCATTGTTTGATACAAGAATGACTCTGCCTAATTGTAATTATTGACAAAAGTAGTCTTTAGGATCCTGAAGCAGTTTTGTGAAAATCTGAAAAGGCTTCATACCGCTCTAATCCTGATCTGTCTAAATGAGATAACCCAAAATTAGGTATCTATCAATCCAAATTTTTTAATACAATGCATGATTATCTAGTATTCTATACGATTATCCAAATCTTGAAGTATTTTTATGAAAATAAGCTGTTGGGTTACGGTGCAACAGTAAGATGTAACTCTAGTCATTTACAGATAATAATCTCAGATGACAACCATTCCATACTGGACTCGAAATAATTAATCACAACCATACATTCCAGTACATTCATCATTTTAGCTCAGAATTTCCCATCGACATTAAATATATGAAAAAATTAAAATGCCGCAAAATATGACAGCGGGCATTTCCGATGTCAGAGCTCACGCAGTTTCGGGGGAATCACCGTAGTAAAAATTCGACCGGTAGAATAATATATTGAGAAAATCGAGTTTCCGGTTTCTTGATCGCTGCTCAGCTTTACTATATTTTCTGGAATACAGCTCTATTGATCGAAAGATCCTCTTGAATGATTATTCTAATGTATTCGGCAGCTATGGAAATTTCACTTTTTATGGTTAGCCACTTGATGTGGATATACCGTTTTATTAAACGGAGATATTGATAATGATTGCTATCGATCTTATATTTTTCATTCAGCTTCCGTGTGTGATCTTATTCGGAAGCTCTGTGTTCCTGACAAAAATGTAAAGTGTCTTACACATTTAACCCAATTGCGGTCACTTTCTTAAATGCCTCAGTGAATCGGTTTCAGTATTTTTGATGCCAGTAATAATATTTTGTTGGCCAAAACAAATGCTTTGCAGGAGAATTGGCCTATCATAGTCAATTTTTTTTAATTTAAATCTACAAGAGTAGATTGAGTTGCTTGTTTTTCTAAGCCTGAGCCCAAATGTACCATAGATGCACAGAAAAATATTATCCCGAGTGTTATCATTTTTTTTTTTAATGAATGAGTTACAATGACTTCACAATGATTTGAGCTATTTGACTTTGCTCAGCCATCAGTAATTACAGACCAGTCCAGATGGTATCTTTCCACAAATTTTCCCAAAAAACCAATGTTCTCTGACTTTTAACGAAAAAAAACCAGAAAAACGCGAGAAATGCATGTTCTCACTACTCCGACCTAAAGAAGTTGCATTCAAACTCCATATAAGGGCTTTCGTGATGAGAAAATATATCCGCACTTCGCTTGTGAGCCTATTTCGGGCACTGAAGGACATGTTTGTCCTTGTATTCGAAATGGGCTAACACATTTGTTATGCAAATATACTGTATTTTATCGATTATGTAGGCTGTGCCCCAATTATACATGAAAATTACTCTTAACACGTTCGCTGCGACGGGTCCCACGGGTGGGACCCGCGCGTCCTTCCCTGTGTGCGACGGGTCCCACGGGTGGGACCCGTTTTTGTTCGGCTTCTAGTGTGCACCAAACAACGTAGACACATCCAATGGCTTCTGTAGCGGTTCTTACTAACTATATACGATGCCAAGAACATGCGTACACGCCAGTTTGAGGATCGGAATCGATTCGCGCGAGTTATACCACAAAAACTGAATTTTCGTGGGAACGGCGATGAATAACACAAAAATAGCAAGTAAATTGTGAATATATCAAGTCCGTTTCAATATTTCACAACGTATCTTAGCTCATTCGAAAGCTTACGTCAAAAACTACAAAATGAGCCCAAGTACGCGTAATTTGAGCGAGATAGAGCCGAGTTATCAGAAATTTTGACGCAAAATAACCATGAGGCAAACCGAGTAAATGGTTGACGTTGCAATTGCACTTCCTTTCTTCTGAATCTATTTTATCTCTCCGAGTATGAGGAACTTTTTGTACCCAGAGAAGTTGAAGAGTATCTCGGATAAGCAGCTGTGTCTCGCGGATTCACGAGGATAGAAAATCATATTCGCGTGGATCACAATCGCAATCCGCGGTTCTTACGACGAGGCAAAAGCTTCCAATTCAGGCCATGCTCGCGAGTTACCCGAATGGTAGCGGGAAATCAACGAATGCTCCCGAAAAGCTAAATACCACATCTCAGGATCACTAATTTTGGTAGTTCGGCCATTCACACCATCCCCCTTTGCACGATAGAAATTTTCGCGGGTCCCACCGGTGGGACCCGTCGCACTGAAAAAAGTCGGACTTAATTGTGTGCGACGGGTCCCACCGGTGGGACCCGCGAAAGTTCTTAGATTTCTTGTATATACATACTAAACTGATCACAAATCAAAAGGTTCGACTATTTTAGGTGGAAAATCACGCGTTTGTACTCTCTCGCACTCTGTGACGGAATGCCGGTTTTCACCGTCGCAGCGAACGTGTTAATATCGATGATTGGATGTGCCACCTCTCGGTCAAGTCCAAAATTGTCCTGTTGGACCGAGTTTAGCCACTTTCTACAATCGGAAGCGTCTTTTAGACGATATGGGAGAAAAAAATAGCTAGACGATGATGATCCACAATTCAATTGGTCGTCGTAAGAATTACTGAGAGGCGAAGAATTCCCTGCAAAGGACTGTCTCGTTAATTCTTTTTACCTCCTGTCCCTTGTCCTACAACGTTATAATTATCTTAGTAGAAATGCCGTTTCATCGGTCTAGAAATGGTCAACAAAATTGGGAGTTTCCCGACATAGTTCAGAAACTGGCTATAATTGTCTTCATAGATTAGAATCTCTATAGATCTCTTTCATTGAATTAAGTTAATCCTGAATACCATGGACTAAGAGCAAGTATTAGGTATCCATGGGAATAGAAAGTTGTAAAATTATCAGAATTGGAATAAAAATGTTAAAATCCTCGAATACAATAGTATATTAGTATATTATGACACTGCGCGTAGATGGGTAGTTTTGTACGAAGGACTGTTTATGGCACGAGCGAAGCGAGTGCTATAAGCCCCTCGTAACAAAACTACCCATCTGCACGCAGTCTCATACGATATTTTATGGCCCAAGAACCCAAAAATCATGCTCAAAGTTGCGATTTTTAGGTTAGAGTGCTATAAACTATTTTTTGACAAACTGTGAGAGAAAGTGGGAAATCAGTGCGAAAAAGCTACTTTCTCGCACAGTGTGTCAAAAAATATCTTGCAGTTTTTTTAACACGCTCACTGCAACGGGTCCCACCGGTGGAACCCGCGCGTCCTCTTCTGTGTGCGGCGATGATGAAAATTCCATTGAATGGGTTTCATCGGTGGGACCCGTCGCACACAGGATAGGAACTGCGATTTTCGGCATTGCCGTGAACGTGTTGACAGTTCAGATAGAATTTCCAAAAATGCCCATTCATTAATTCGGATGCGCGCAAAGTTCATGGGAGAAAATGTTTGTAGTTTGCTTGCCGCGCGCCGCATACAAGAAAATTTGCTTTGTAAGCAGCATTGACATTTAGCTGTGTTACAGAATATATACTCATCTGGGGTAATGTTTACGCTCAAGCTGACTTGTAATTACACAAAGACCTGTTTAGCCGTAATTAGAGTTGGCTTCTGAGGTAACACAGGAAGGAAGGAAGGAAGGAAAGATGGAATGAAGGGATGAACGGAAGCCCTGGGCTTAGGGTTTCGATTATCCGCAGCATCAGTTCACCGTCGTTCGGATCAAATCGACCGTCAAAGGGTTGTATGCAGAAAGTTCGATGAAAGAGATGGTTTGTGTGTGTGAGAGATAGGCAGATAAGCTCTCAAAGCAGATACAAATTTAATGAGAGCTCATTGATAGCGGTTCATTTTCATTCATCGGTATTTTTTTTAAAGGTAACCGATAAAACTGTATCATTGTTGAGAGCCAAGTGATAAAAATCTCGACAACTGTAAAAATGTCTAATTTTTTCCATTAATTTTCTCTTAGGTTGTTAAACACTGGAGCAGGTTTCCGATAGCTCTGGTTAAGCATCTGACTAGTTAATTTGATCGGCACTATACCATAACATATAACAGGATCATTGCCTTACGTTAAAAAAAATGTGATGGATTCCAAAGACATTTTTTTTGTCCATTCAGAATCAAATGATGTTGATGAGATAGACTAATCGGGTTCTTATTAGTGAGCCATAGTTTGGATACATGTCATAGTATTGATAAAATCTCTCAATTTACATTTATTCATGAGCCTAAAACATAGTATATCATCGAGTAAATTATTGAAAAGTTGATGTATTGGGAGGAAAAATTCTACTGGATTGTTGCTATCAGTTTTATAATTAATTCATGAAAATTAGAGTCTCAAATTTGGCCTAATTGGTAGAGAGCTCGGCCCTAATTTATGTCAAGCATAGTGAGTAATTTTGTTGTTTCCCGTAACTTTAGGCAAGGTATATAAATTGCTCTTAGGTGTCTCACTTCAGACAGATTTCTCACCAGAGATTATGGAAATAGAGATGAAAACTCATTCATCCTTCGGTGGTTTTCATCTTATTATTTAATGATAAAAGTGCAATCAGGAAATTTTTGAGCTGTATGCTTTGGATAATTCTCTCATATCAAATTCTAATGAATAACAGAATTCCACATCTCATACAAAAGTATGCGAAGGTCACGATTCTTCAATCTTCGCGTTTTTAGGAGCACATCACTTAATAATAAAAATTCTTGAAACGAGCGATATAATGACTGAACAGAAATGATCGATTTGGAATATTGAATTTTGATGCAGTGGTTTTGACTATATACGTCAGAATGTGGTTGTTAGTAAGAGGCACCAAAAATGAAGTGCAGCATCGTGAAGCCCGTTATGGTCATCTAAGAAATTTGTGAGATTGCATCCTTGGAATTGACATCCTCATGATTTTCTATAAGCCTGCCTGAAGCTCAATAAATTCTAACTAAGGTCAGTGTACCCAACTTGCCCCCATTAACCCTCGGTTGGCATACGTGGGTCTATTCGACCCAAGGCTTTTTTTATGAGATTACCCTGCACGCTCGTAATTCGAAGTTTCCCAGGCTCAGGGTGACATTTGTTGGTAGTCAAGATGTGCGACTTACCGACCGTGCATATAGCAACAGGTCAGAGGTCTCGCGCGCTTCTCCGCACCACAGCCAAGCGAAATTGCCGCTGGGTTTTAAGTACCCAGGTGTGCCAGGTATGCGCGCTATTTTAGATTGCATTTTACTAATGCGACAATGAATTATTACAAAAAATTGCAAAAAAGGCTTTTCCACTGAAAATATTCTAGAGGACGCAATTTTCAGTGGAATGAGCTGAAAATTTGACTGAGTTATCTCAAGATCAAGTAGATATGAGAAAAAGATAGTCCAGTGGTCCATCTTCCAATAGAGGTCTTCAGTCCGGCATATTGGGTGAGAATAAAAATTCTCAATTGATCGGTCGAAATATGTCTGAATAAATACTTTTTTTTCAAGATCCACTATCGTGCTATTTTTTCCTTGAATTGACCTTATCTCAAGATGACTCAGTTAAATTTTCAGCTCATTTGGAGAAAAATTGTGCCGCCTACAGTTTCTTTAGTGAAAAAGGTGATTTTTTGCATTTTTCTGGATATTTGTATTTTTTAGAAATTTTTATTTGACCTTGGAGGACATCTCGATACATTGGCCGATTAAAAACATATCATAGGAGCTACAAAAAAAATTTCAAGTCAAATGATTCAATATAATAGCTACAACATCAATTCTTCAGCGTGGGTCGAATCGACCCAGGTTGGCCAGCTATGTTACTTGGCGAAGGTGTGCCAGCTAAGAGTTAAGCCGTTTTCTTAATAACTTTGTCCCACCTCCATATTTTCCAACGTGCCTAGGCTGATTCTGAAGCTTGTCTCAGGGTCTTCAAAATGCACCAAGCCACGTCTGATTTCGATAAATTGGAGCCGAACGGTCTCAATTTTTCCGAAATAAATTATGCAGGAAATCGGCGATAGAGTGTTTTTATCGCCGTGCTCGCGCATTTGGAGCTTTTCGTTGGTTCAAAACACTATTCCTGACCCATTTTGATGTGATAAACACGTTCTGAGTGGTAAAAAACGTTGTTCTGCACGCCCTTTCGAGATAAACATATGGGGGCATGTTATTAGGTACACTCCGATGTTGGCATCTTTCTTTACAAATCGTCTCCGTGTTTTGCACATAAATTAGCTCCAGATCCGAATTTTGCAACTTTAAAGAACGGGTTTTAAAGGTTTTGAAACAAGGAATCGAATGCGCTAAGGTACGTTAAGATTGGTTGAACTCAAAGAATTTGGCACCGATTTTACTGAAGGCGATTCCCTCGGTGCTTTCTTAGCTAAGCAATCGCGAAAAATAGAAAAATCACTTTAAATTTTCTAGAGAACGCAGGAATGATTCGGGGCCGACGCAAGCTACTTATATTCTCATATTTCAACATAACAAAAGTAAAAAAATTGCCTGGAGGCCAAGGAGTGCCCATTCCCGAGATCGGCATATGTCGGCAAGTTGGGTACAGAGGCAAGTTGGGTACACTTACCTCATATTAATTCATATTTGACATGGATTTTGCATACTAAGGTTATGGAACTGTTGCAAAGTTGATAAAAATCTTTCTCACTGCAGAAAAACAGCCTTACTTACTAGACTCTATAAACTTAATACATATAATTTTGATGTAACTTTTTCAATTACTTTTTTCCTTGGAATGAATGGATAGAGAATTGATTCTTTATTCGTAAAGCTAGAATTGATTCTATATCATACCGCGTGTGGTGTTCACTTCTATTTCTTTCACGATCGGAAATATCTTATCTCACTGTGGACCACAAGAATGCGAATAGCGAAAATATTTACCTGGAATTGAGCCTGAGATTGGGATGTAGTCGAAATCACATCAAATGATGTCAGAGTAAACTGCGTCATCAAAGAAATTTCCAAAAAATTGCATCATGAGTCTAATGCATGAGTGGATATGGGTGTGAATAACAAACCTCCAAATAGATAGGTCGATTATGACTCTTGTTACTTGAAGATAAAACCTCGGATAAAACACTTCCGGCACTGCATTGAAAGTTTGGTTGCATTAACAAAATCATTAGTGGATGATCTCATAGATCAATACTATCATCTAGCAATTCATACTCAACCAAAATACTAGATTCAATCTTCAAAAATGTCTATTATAAGAATGTCTGAAATTAAAAATGGATCTTTGATCTTGCTAGTCAATAACTTTATTCGATTCATATGCTTCTGGCTGAATATTCAGGGAAATTTGTGAGCGATTTGATTTATTCTAATCAGACTGGCTTGACCGATCAAAAGATGATTCAAAATCCCTTCTCCTTTCCTTTCATATCTTAACAAGAGGATGTGGTGAGTTCCTCTACGAAAATTGATGAGAGTCAAGTGACACGACTGGGATCTACCTACATATCTATAAGAAAATGAATAATAATCGAATAAAAAAAGTCAAGGGTTCTATTCGGTGTAAAAATTCAACTGGGGGAACTCCGAATTCTATTGGTCAGAGAGCCACGGTATGACATTCATCACCTCAGTCTTGTTTGAAACCTCTGCTCAATATTTCGGCAGCCGTAGTCTCGTTACAATCGCGACGCAACATCATGATGAATTTTACAATGAATAGTGCAGTGATGAGTTATTGTTCAGTATTTATTGGAATTTTCCTTGTACTCAGTGTAGTGAATCTTTACTTTCGTTATCGTAGAAAGGGAAGAATGGCTATGAAAGTTCCTGGGCCTGCACCTTATCCATTAATTGGAAATTTATTAGATTTCGATGTTTCGAGTAAAGGTGAGAAGAAAAGTGAGAGTGGGACCGTTATGACTTGACTAGGAGTTGTGTGTTCCTTTTTTTTTGGGTCTCTTAAAGAGATTGTTCGTGTAGATAATTATTCTGATGAGAAGAGACATTTTTCTCATTCCAGGAAAAGATTTTTCCATTAGGCATTCGCTTTACGAAGATTCAAATGGATATTTTCATCATTTTTCGTCATTTGAAATTCTTCTAATCAAGTTTATCTTGGTTTCGTCTGTAGAACTATGATGAACATCTCAAAAAAATGCTCGAGATTACATTATTTTGAATCAGAACACAAGCTTCAACATTTCAACTATCTTTTTTGGGTATGGAATGAGGCATATTTCAGATCATTCACGCAGATAAAAATTAAAACCAGGACCGTTAAGAAACTGATGGCTTCAAAGTTTTAGTTTTGTCAAGAATGCACTTGACTCAGTGTGAATATATATTATGTACCGAGTTGCGGAAAACGCATGCCGACGTCCAAGACTCGTTTTGTGAAGAAAATCGTTTTCCGCACGAGGTACATAATGAATTTTATCGCCTGACGATGGAAACAGCGTTTGTCCGTACGCGTAGGCGGACGGAAACACGATGTTTCCATCGGTAAGGCGATAAAAGGTCAAAATTGTAAGAGACAAATGTCGGGCATACATGTAATAAGGATAAATGGTATCGGACACGAATAGTATATTACGCGTTGAGTGACGGAAATCTTTGTTAATCGGGAATACTTTGCTTTTTCCTGAAGAACAATTTTTCCGTCACGCGACTCATATGCTGTTTCTACGTACTGAATGATGAAAAATATTATAGATCGCGAGTCGCGATAACTAACTCAGTGAGGGAGTTTTCTTTCAATTCTAACATAATAATGATCTATATTTGGTACTTTTTATGAACACTATCCAAAATGAACTATTTTATGATATATTTCGAGGCAACACTGAGGAACACGATTTTTCGGGGACGCAGTGCCCTGCCCAAAGAAACATGTTCTTTGTGCAGTTTTTGACAAAGAAATCCGGAACCAATCACCGCTTTTCCTTGGATGTCACAGGATTTTTTGGATTAGAAGAATCTAACTTTCCAGTAGAAGGCTTTCCCACGTTCTCCCGCAGATTTTGAAATTGATTATACTGGTGGAGCTTACCCAATAACGGTCAAGTATCTATCAAATCACTCTCTTTTACTCATTTTCTCGTGCATATTTTGACCCACTCAAGTCAATTTTGGGGACTTTTGTGAGATCCAGAAGCATCCGGAACGAAACGCAAATCGATGATTTCATTTTATACTTATGACCAGCAAAATTCGTTGGAGTTTGTTTAGAGCGGGCCTAGCTGGCTGAAATATGTGAGATAAAATAATTCGGTACGATTTGGAGCATTCTTAGTGAACATCTAGAGGAACATCTGATTGTAAATCTGCAAAAAATGGATCTATACAAATAAAAAAAAAAAAAAAAAAAAAATGCGAAGAATTAATCAGTGAGAGATAGATGAAATGTATAATAACTGTCCAAATGTTAAACAATTCATACAGATTGAAATTATTTACTGAATTGTGAGAGATTTCTTGGATTATTACTGTTTTTGAGCAACTTCGCTGAGATATCTACTCGCGTGTAGAAGCACTTAGGCCAAGCAAGCAATTACTGCTTGATGCTCATGTCTATATATTTCTGTATGCTCACAGTAAAAAAATTTTACGTTGAAAGTACCGAGCGGTGATTTAACACTCCAAATTACGTCTCCCGTAGAAATTTGTTCATTCTAGCACGTGAAAATTAGCCCCTAGCTTGTCAAGTTACTCCTGATGCAGCGGGTCGGATTATTACCTCACTATGCATGGAAGAAGTACACTTACGTTTGCCGATGATTTGCCTCATTTCCAAGTTCACGAACGCCATGCGAGCCGTGAATGTTCAGAGCTAACCAGTGAATTTACCATAGTGCAGTGTTAGTCGGGCAAAACAAGCCGCAGTGAAAGATTTAGAATGAAAGAGAGTACTAAATTTTTGGAGAATCGTGACATTTTTCAAGGGTTTTGTGAACTTCTTTACCGCAAGCATAATTTTCGAGATGATAGAAAGTTTTCCAGTTTTGAACCATATCAAAACTCGAAGCACGAGAGTTGATTAGTAGTGTCTCATTGATGTCATTGTGAGAATTCAGGAAGCCGCCGTGGCCTCGTTGATAAGTATTGCCTTCGATGCAGAAAGCTGGGGCTTGAATCTCGGCCGGCACCAATGTGAATTTTCATAAGTGCTTTTCGGTGGTTTTGGTGATTCGGAACCCATTTTAAACTGTAGGTCCCGTCGAATAATCTCAAAACGAAGTTGAAAATGCGTTAAGAAAAAATAAGAAAAATTTCAGAATTCAGATTGAATCAAACAATAAAAGAACAGATACAGTAGTTTCTGTATTGAATCTTGATCGGATGCCAAGTTCAATCCTGAGTTCTCGCAAAAAAATGTCAATGTTATTGCTGTTATTATTTCCCTTATCCTTATTGTGAACTGGGCCTTGACATAGACATCAATGAGACGATACTGAACAGCCTTTTTGCTTCGAGCTTTGATATGGTTCAATACTGAAAAACTTTCTCTTACGTTCAAAATCATGCTCTTGATTGAAAAATCGATGAAAATGTGAACCATTGTATGAATTCTTATGATTATTAGGATATTTCCCCGATCACAAATCTCCCACTGTATGAAAGGAGAAATATTCGAGGATGCGGATGGCAATTCCCAAATCATTTTATCCATCAACTTCGTAGTGACAGCGGTTTTCAAATATTTCGTATCGGACATCAAATTTTACCCAAAATCAGACGGAACTCGTCGGGTTCTGCTTTGGATCAGCCGGTAATCAAGCAAAGACATAAATCGATTTAAATCAGAAATTCTCTGATGCGAGCCTTTCAATCTTCGCTCAAGTTTGATAAGCTGCACATGGGCACGTGTGCAGTGCATATGCATACATATACATCATTTGTGGACGCACTCTAACGATGTGAGAGTCGAATATCAAGGATTTTACCATATGATGTTTGTTACTGATAATAACAGCGCTTGTTAGTTCGTGAAAATTAGTAATGTTGACCCACGTCTTTTCCTTTATTTTGCTCTTCAGAATAGGCCCCTCTTAGTTCCTATTAGGGCGCGTCCACAAATATGCATATGCATGCATATGCACTGCACACGTGCACAGGTGCAGCTGATCCAACTTTTTTTTTTTTTTATTTATTAAAGCAATTCCAACCTCATGAGAGATTATTTTGCATACATATTGGAGATAATTCAAGAAATATCATACTCATACATAAATATTCACAATAATAACTTAATCTAGTTTCATAATCCTACAGTGATCATCGTACAACTATTCGTTCAAATTTTCAAGTTGCATAATGACTGCAACATTTTGCAGTATTCCGGTAGGGGGTTGGAAATCAATAGGATAACCGACATTGGTAATTGCAGATTATTTCGTTTCAAGTGTCTGTACAAATTTGATCTCAGAGAATGGTAGAAGGGACACTGCCACAGATTGTGGCCAACATATTGAATTTCTGTATCACATTTACACTTTTGGGAGTCTACAATTTTTACTAGAGAAGAGTTAAGACTATAATGCCCTGAACAGCATCTATAAATAGTGCTCACGGTGGCACGAGAAAGTTTGACGTTCTTGTACCATGGAATTGAGCTATCATCAAAGAAGTTTTCAAAGTAAAATACCCCCTTGACGCACCTTCTTTAATGAGGGTGTCCCTTGTCTTCTCTCTCGATGATTTCCCATAGGTTTCTTTCAAATCAGTGAAAGGCATTTTGAAAATTGTTTCTGTTGATAACGTGAAAGATGCATCCTTTGCTAATTGATCTGCAATTTCATTACCATCGATTCCCGATTGAAAGAGGATCCAAAAAAATTTGATAAATTTCTGAGAGCACTGAATGAACTCAAATTTTTTTTACCTTACTTCGTAAATGTAGGGGTTAGTGTAGACGTCACGCTTAGGTTTTTTGAGTGAAAGAAGTGCACCTTTTGAATCGGAAAAAATGCAGTAGTCATGATCTGGCTCAGATTTGGCTATATCGACTGCATTCATCAATGCCAAGCATTCGGCAGTATATACAGAGGACTTTGTGTCTAAGCTAGCTAATGTGGATTTGTGCAAAGAGGGACAGATGCTGGCTGCACCAACAGCGGACGCCTGTTCTGACTTGCTCCCATCGGTGAAGATAGCCAAATTTCTCTCTTGCTCAAGTAATTCCGCTGCAATTGCATTTGGATTAGGAACATTCTGCGTACATGACCCGATTTCAACATTTACATCAATTTCCCTGAACAGAGATTGATAGTCATACGTGTACACATTGAAATTTTCTCCAGTAATAATTAGATCATCAAGGTTCTGCAGTTCTCTGATGCAGTCTACTATTATGCGCTTGGACGTAGATATCTCACTAGCTCCTCTTTCAAAGATTCGACTGAGTCCGTGGACATTTTCATTAACTGCTAAATTCCGATTGGAAGAGATTTTCGAAAGGTAATTATTGTATAGAAAGATACGTCGATCCTGAAGAAAGGGAATGTTTGACTCAGCTAGGAGAATATTCGTTGGGGTGCTCATTCTGTACCCTAGAGCGATTCTGACGGCTGAGTATTGTATTCTTTCAAGTTTTTCAACTAGCAATTTCTGTGTGGGGAAACAGATGAAAGAGCCATAATCTATTCTTGAACGAACGAAACTTTTATACAAAGTGATGAGGGTAGCAGGGTTTTCTCTCCTCCATGCACCTCGCAAGAACTTCATAATGTTGAGGGTTCTACTGCTTTTTGTATGAAAATTTTCAACATGATTCTTGAAGGTCAGTTTTGAATCGAAAAAAATTCCTAAAAACTTTGCATTTCCACTGAATCTCACGATTGTGTCTTTGATTCTTTCTGTTCTTCCTGGATCTATTTTTTGCCGATTAAAGTGAATGGAGATTGTTTTCGAGGGACTGAGATCCAAGCCGAGATCATGGAGGTTCGGTAAATTTGGTTAATAGCTCTTTCTAGCAAAAGTATTCGGTGCTGTTTTTTTTTTTGGTGCAATATAAAGCTATATCATCCGCAAACTGGAGAACTTTAATGGTTTTGGACAGATTTTCGATAATTTTTGAGACGTATATATTGCATAAGAGAGGGCTAAGCACTGCTCCTTGGGGCACACCTTTAAATATTTTTCTAGGAGTAGTTCCTGTGAATTGCATGTATACATTCCTTTCGTATGTTATGAATTGGATGAATTTTATACATTTTTGGGGGCACCCACTGAAGCTAGTTGTTTTAGCAGAATATCTACGTTAATATCATTAAATGCATTGCTCACGTCAAGAAAGGACGCGAGTACTGAGTCTCCATTGATAAGAGATTCCTCAGTAGAGAGAATCAAGCTCGTGAGATTATCAATCGCACTCTGACCTTTGCGAGATCCTGTTTAAAAATTCGGTAGCATATGATTCCTGTGACGTGGGGTGGTCGATGACTGAATGAATAGACTCGAAAGATGGCAGAAATAGATGTATTGAATGAATTGACGGTAACTGTGTGTATTGAGAGTGAGTGATGGGCACTCCCGAAATGGGAGTCCCCGAGCGGTCTGATGCGGCGCGCGCGAGTCGTGGCTTATATGCCCTCGACTCGTCGCGTGTCGCACAGTGTAAAAGTGCAAAGGTCAGCAAAACGTGATCGCGCGATGCATTCCTCGCGGTATGCATCGAGCGATCGGTCTTGCAGAACCGACGACAGAGTGATTGACCAACAAGGGCAATCACCTATGGCGTCACACGTGTGAGGCCGGGATCTTGTCGTCCTCGACAAGCCCTTCGTGTTCTGTATGAATGTATGATGTTTTACATAAGATTTTACATAGGTTTATCATAGGTCTTTCATAGTTTCTTCCAGTTCTTGTCAACATGTCATATCGTTATTACTCTCGCATTCGTTATCGTTTTCTGGTCCATTTCAATAGTTTCAAGTTTCAAGTGCTTCAATTGACCTCAGTTCTTTGTGCTTTTTTTTCCACTATGTTTTCCTTCAAACCCTGTAAAATCCTGGAACAAAGTAATTTTGATTTTGCTCTGTATGATATTTCTAAAATTTTACAGCATCTTTTCAATTTCCCGACAGTATTTTCGTGTGATATTTTAATCATATATTCAACCGATATCTCTCGATCTTATATCAATATCTCAAAGACTCTTATGATGTTTCTTAATGATTTTCACAATATTTTTCGAAGCCTTATTACAATATTCTCTCAATGTTTTCAACAATCTTCCACGGACAATTTCCAATATCTTTCTGTGACATTTTACAATATTTTCCCGAATACTTATCAATACTACTACGATATTTTACAATATTTTGGACGATGCTCATCCAATGCTTCTATCTTATTCCTACAATATTTTGACAGTATTTTCATCAGAGTTGATCCAATATTTCTGTAATATCCTTATCATTATACATCCCATATTCTTACAATACTTTAAGTAATCAATACAAGATCCTCACGGTATTTACTCAATATTTCTACAGTATATTACCATACCTTCGTCAATATCTAATACCGATCTCTGGCAACTTTGTGGATTGAAAAAAGATTGAATGATGGTCAGAATTTTAGGACTCTCATGGTGTGAAATTGGTCATTTGAAAATTTTCGCGGGCTCACGTGGACTCTTGACTAATATCCTCTTGAAAAATTTGTGTCATTTGAAAATTTTCGCGGACTCACGTGTGAGGGCCGGGAAAATTTTCACTCACATTTTCGTATATTCATCAGTGCTAGTATTCATTTAATTTCCACGTGGCTTACGTATTGCCAATTTTGTAATAATGCAGATTAACCAAAGATGGAATTTCATCGATCTTATATATTTCATACATAACTTAACGCTAGTATTCATAAAATTTTCACGTGACTCACGTGTGAGGGCCGGGAAAATTTTATGATATTTTCAACATGAATTACCCCTATGTTCCACTCATTCTCTAACTGTATGAGACATTTTGACTATCTCGCGTCGCTCCCTTGCAATTTAGAGGAGAGGTGGGAGTTCCCTCTCTAGAATAAAGTATCCAGGGTGGCTTCTCGCGAGGCGGCCTGGCTTTCAATACTAAACTAAAGTGTTTGCCCTTCGAGATATACTCTGCGGATAATTGTGCTCTAAACTTGTGCACTCGGACATTGACCGTCTCTACTCCGGGGTTGTTGAACACATTTGACTCTTTGAAATCTCTATCGACCGTTTTCCATAAAACGATTTTGTCTGATATTTTTCTCACTTTTTCCTGCCTAACTCGTTGTTTGCGCGCGTTGCTTGCATGTATCATGGTGCCAAGTTTCGAATGTATGCGCGGTGCTGACTCGCAGATTTCAGGTTGCGGTATCTGTAGCGCGATTCCTCGCCTCGGGGTGATGACCTTGCTGCAAGTAGCTATTCCGTATGACTCTTCGGATTTCAAGCAAATATGGGTTACCGACTCTGATCTATCTACTTCAATATTCTCTGTGTAAAAATTCAAGATTCTTGATTCTAATTTGTGAGTCTTGGTGTTTTCTACAGGCGACTCGAAGGATTTGTTAATTTCCTCACGTAGAATAGTACTGGTTCCTCCAACTTGATCAAAAACTAAAGGTTCACAATCTCTAACATTGACAATCTGAGATTTGAGCTTTCGAACTGTCTCTCCCGATTCATTCTCGAACTTCAACCTTGCATCCTCGAGATAATTAGTTGTTGTGTCGATTATATTTCTAAATCCTTGCCCAAGTCCTCTAAAAAATTTTTGAGCTACGCGCACTTTTTCTGTCATATTGAAGAATTTAATCCCGTTTCCTCCGGATTTCTCGGATGATCGAACTTGTTGTATTCGTGTGCGTTGCGGTTGGGAGTTCGTTTGGTTTTGTGGTGGATTTGTGAAAGGGACAGGTGGGAACGGATGCACGTAATGGTTGTAAAGTTCCGGGATCGGATCCTGAGGTTCTTGTGGACTCAACTGGAACTGATATTTTTCCTGAACGATTTTGATGGCTAAATTTAAACTTTGGGGGATGTCATATATTTCATCATCCTCCTCAAGATAACGATTAGCTAGCCGTGTGAGTTCCACACACATGAATTGTTCCAGTTCCTCTACCGATGCCTCGATCTCCGATACATCGCAACCTTGCCTTTGGAGTACATCTCGACACACGTCTCGACAATATTCAAGTCTAGCGCAGTAGGCTTTGATGACATTTCTGAGCCACATTACCCATTCCGTATCATTCGAATATTTTTTACACATTTTTTATATACTTTTCGTTCAAGTAATTCTCGTACAGACAATTATGATCCCAATTATCTCTCTTTGAATAAGTCCTCCAACGACTTTTCCGTGTTAATTCGTCTCGAGCTGAAATATCAGTGAAGTGATTTTACTGTGGCTGACCGTGGCCCAAAGTGACCCTCGGTAATATTCAGAGACAGCTTACCAACCGGTATGCGTGATTTTACTTTTATATCATTTGTATCTACATATGTCGTGGTACTCGTCACCGATTTATTCTACTGGAATCCTCCTTCTAATCCTGGATTCTCCTCATCGACTGACTAATGTCCCGACCACTTGAAATGAACTCGTTATTCTCTCGAATACCACGGGCTAAGTGTCTCTTTCTCTTTCTGTCTTACTTTAACCTTCACAATTTTAGCTCAAGAGATTAGGAATATTTTCAATTATAACGTATCGAATCATAATTCGTGACCTAGATATCGGCGTTTCTCAATTCGTAAGCTTCAATATCAATTTTGAGATCAAAATTTGAGATATTACTTGAACTTATACATGGATTTTCCTACTTGACTGTTGACTGCGTGACTCGATGCGTTGTGTGTCCATCGTTGGTCCCGAAGCTGAAGGTGTGGATGAAGATAGGACGTTGTGGCGTAGATTTGGCTGTCGATGGCTCGTTCTTTCTATTTTGCTCCCTTTTTTTTGTCGATGCTGCTGCTGGACGCTGCCTGATGTTGTTGGCTGGTTTGTGCTACCCGATGTTGCTGGGCAGGCTGGTTGGATCACTCCTCTCTCAGAGCGTCTGCAGGATGGTGGATGTACACTCCTTGTACCGTCTTCTTCACTCAAACAAGCCTTTTCCGCGGTTGATGTTGCGAAAAAAAATTTTTCCACTCAGTCAGCCACACCTAGCACCACTGTGACTAGGTGTGCTCGTGAAACTACACTTGGTCAACCACACCTAGCACCACTGTGACGTGGGGTGGTCGATGACTGAATGAATAGACTCGAAAGATGGTAGAAATAGATGTATTGAATGAATTGACGGTAACTGTGTGTATTGAGAGTGAGTGATGGGCACTCCCGAAATGGGAGTCCCCGAGCGGTCTGATGCGGCGCGCGCGAGTCGTGGCTTATATGCCCTCGACTCGTCGCGTGTCGCACAGTGTAAAAGTGCAAAGGTCAGCAAAACGTGATCGCGCGATGCATTCCTCGCGGTATGCATCGAGCGATCGGTCTTGCAGAACCGACGACAGAGTGATTGACCAACAAGGGCAATCACCTATGGCGTCACATTCCTCTCGATCCAAAAATCCAGCCTATTTTTTACCAATGTCCCAAATGATCTGCACAAGGAAGAAGTTAATGAGATAGGTCTTTTTTACCATTTGATTCACTTATCAAATGTATAAATGACTCTTTCCATTGATCAGGGTACACATTGGTCCTGTACATTTCGTCAGAAATATCCAGAAAAATGAGCTTGTAATTCATGGGTAATGATTTCAAGATCTCATAGTCTATCCCATCAAGACCAGAACTTGAGTGTGATTTTCTACTTTACAGAGCTACATTGAATTCTGTCAAGTCGAATGGCTTGCTCAAAAATTCATTTGCGCGTCCTTTCGGTAAACAAGGTTTAGTAGCACACCATGGCGGACTAATTTCATCCAGACATTCATTCATTATTTCCATATCCTGGTGGTTTTCTGGAGTATGCTGAGGCCTGTATTTTGTCCATTTGTTGCTAAGCACTTTGCATGTGTTCCAAACATATATTGATCTTGACTGGAAATTTATTGAAGATGCAAACTGAACAAATTGAGTTTCCCGTTTCTTTTTAGATAATCGGGTGGCTTCAGCACAAGCTTATTCATACTCTACGCGATCTACTGATTTTTTCTCAATGTCCCAAGTTCTGTACTTGGGTTCTCTGAGTCTTACAGCCTTGTCACACTCAGCATCTCACCAGGGTACGGGATTTCTATGTACTTGATCGCTTACGTCTCTCCTTTGAGGAGTATTCGCTTTCATAGCATCAATTACGGGTTCTAGTAAAAATGTTGTATTTCTCAGAGGCACCAAAATTTTCAAACTCAGAAGTGAGGAGCTGATGGAAGTTTGTTTGGAGATTCCCAAAAAAACCTTCCCAATCAGTTCTCACTGATTTCAAACGAGAAGTTTTTTTTGCGATAAATCTCTTTACCAAGAACTATTTCTATCAATATAGGGCAATGATCAGAGCCCCAGATATTTTCCTGTGCTTCAACTCTCATCTCATCTGCAATATTAGGAGTAGAAAAGATCAAACCTAGATTAGACATACTTTGACCGTTGTTGATACGAGTTGAAGTTTTTGCATTATGTAAGGAATAAAGAATCTTCCGCAGAGCTGTAAAGTCTCTTACCATTAGTATCTGAACTTCTACAGTCCCAAGTAGTGTGCAGGGCATTAAAATCGCCCATCAATATAGTATTCTGATTATTGTTTACATTTTGGATAATCCTCTGCCATTGAATTCCCGAGAGATTCTTACCTGGGGCTCTGTCACATACGACTGAATCTAACGATGGTCTCACATTCGTTATGTTGATGGCTGCTATCTTGACGCTGTCATCTGGGCTCTACATTTGTCGCTCTTCGTACGCGAGATTGTTGCGCACGAGGATTACGATGCCTCCGCCCTTGCGTTCTGGTCGATCTTTACGGAATGTACTGAAGCTTTTGAAGTGGAAATCAGGTGTATCTTCATTGAGCCAAGACTCAACACAGACAAATATGTCCAAGTCACTCAAAATCCTTTCAAGTTCTTTCTTTTTCACTACACTTCGGCGATTCCAGAACAAAATTCGTACATTTTTAGGTACAGCGTTATCCATGATGTGGTTTTAGTTCGCTTCATTAGGATTTCCTCTCGTGGACGGGTTATCCAGTTCATTTTCAGATTCACTTGTAGGTTTTCCCTCCACTTTCTCCTTCACCCTTGTACAGCGAGCTTTGTATGCACTATCACCAATGAGGGGATAGAGCAAGTCAATCATAGAGATGAGATACTGAGAATTCTCAGTGTATTTTAGTGCCAATTCTTTGAAATTCTTCGTGCCACGCGATTTTTCCATGAAGCGTTGGAATGTTGATAGACTCAGAGGCAAATTATCTAGACCAATCCGCTGCCCCCCTTGTTGCAGAATGGGCAGAATTTCTTCTTCTTCAGCCACCTTCGTCTCAGGAAGCTTCGCTATATATATCCTGTTTTGTTTCATATCCTGTTTTGTATATATATTCTGTTTTGTTTCATTCTAGGCTTGAGATATTCATTTTTCTCCTCGTCTTCTGATAGTTCCTGGGAAATGGGCTTTTCTTGGACCGAGTCAAGGGATAACTCTGATGACTCGGAAGGAGGTGGAGGGCGTTTCAAAGTAGTGGAAGGTTGTTCTTCGTTCACAATCTCGCTACCTGTACTCGATTGAGAAATTCCATTTGTGACTAGCTGATGTGAATTGTTGCTAGCGTTGGGGCAATCTTTCGCTTTGTGATCGATCATTTCACAAACAAAGCAGTTACTAGAGTCAGTGCTCAAAAATACCCAACAATAGGTATTATCGTGGTATATTTGCATGGACTCTGGAAGTTATGATTCGTCCTCTTCTTTGATGTATACTTGTCGGCGAAATGAGAGAATGTGGGACCTGGCGGGCTTACTCAGACTTGCCTTGATTTGTTGTTTACTTGAAAGTGGATTGATACCTCCACTTTTGAGTGCATCTACAATGACTTCGTTTGGCACAGTGAGGCTTATGTTTGAAATGACGACTCTTTCATTTCTTTCTAAAAGTGGTCTTACTTTCAATGCAAATCCATTGACTTGAACGACTTTATTTACTGATTTTTGTGCCTCTTCCACAGTCTTGAGAAAAACACACACTCTTCCGTAAGATATATTCTATATTCCTTGGAAGTTGAGTACGTCGGTGAACACCCCTAGCCCATCAACGTAGTCATCAATTGTTGCACATTCTATTGAGTCCAATATAATAGCATGTTCTTTAGTCGGAGGATTAGCTCGAGCGGCAAAATTGGCGAAACTTTGCGATTGACTACCAGAGTTTGTTTGATCTCTTGTGGAGACCGATGCTACAGGTTGGGGGGTAACGAGGGATTAAGACATAACTGTAGATTGAGATATGGTGGTGCAAGTCAGACTGCAATCGCAGTCTGAATGAAATACAATCTATATTTACACTCGGCGGTCACGAGTGCTTATAGATCTCGCGTACGCGTTCAACTCGTAGGCTGTAAACATACTTAAGCAGGACCGATCGGAAACAATTCTGTCCGGTACGAATTGTCAAGCCAGAACTCCTAATCCAACTTTAGCTACAACCAACTGAAACTCGTCGACTTCTGCTTTGAATCCAAGCCGGTAAGGGCCTCGACATTATATCTCTATGGCCTCGACAGAAAGTGCGTGTTTGCTCCTTCCGTGTGTAAGCATAGGCACCGTAGCTTCCTTGCGCGCCACAAACGGACAATAGCACTACTTCCACGAGAGAAAAAAGGAGCAAATGCGCACTTTTGTTCGAAGACCTAACGAAGCAAAGACACAAAGCTGTTCAAGTCAGAAATTCTCTGATTCCAGCCCATAAATCCTCGCTCAAGTCCGAAGAGCTGCATATGCATGCATGTGCATCATTTGAGGACACCCTGAGGATTCTTTGAAATCTCAGTCCGGCCCTCCGACCTTGCATGAGAATATTTGTCATAGTCGAGGAGTCTGTAAAATCGCTATGCCGAGTTGTCTGTGGAAGAAGCAGAGAGTGGAAGTATATACCATGTCAGTAAATACCGTGCCATGGTGGTACATCTACTTCTTCTGTAGAGGTGGTGATAATTCGACCCACAACGGAAAGTGTCATTCTAGGGCGCGCACCGTCTTTTCGACACAAAACGTATTACTTGCAATTAGTCGCATACACCAAGACACGAACACATTTTCTTGGGCTCTGTTACTGCTGCTGATACATGCTATTATATTATTATGTATCTGCCTTTGAAGGTAGTTATACTAAGCAGTTAAGCGTATCGCAAATGAACAAACTATGCCTATCGTGAATTCACTATTGTCACTGAGATCACCTCTGCTCTCACGAGTGATCACCAAATTTCCATTACGATAAAATTCCTTTCCCTTGCGAAAACAAAAGTTCTTTCCGTTGGAACACCTATTTCTCCCGTTCCTCTGACTTATTCTCCTATGCTCCGGTATGTCGTTTCAACGCCTCTTATCCTCCGTGCAATAAAATACTTCCCTTGAATAAATTACGACCCTCGTTTATCGGCACTTTTTTCCTATGGAATTCTATCGGTGCCACAGAATAATCAAATCTCAAAGTCAGGTGGTCAAGCGTATCAAACTTTTTCACCTCCTTCAACACGTTCATTCCAACGAGGCCAACTGATGCAGTCCGTAAAATTCCACTTTACAATCTTCACTGACTCGCATTCTTTCGGAAAATATATTGATCATTATCAATAACCTATCACGGTGATTTACTTCGCTATAAGGATATGAACAATGAAGAAAGACAGACATTACACCTGACATACGTGTTCGTCAGGATACGGGTATCCAGCGAATGACGGAAACGAAATACTAACTGTTTATTCACAACATTTCATTTTCATCATCCCTCCGAACCATTCATCCAGCAATTAGATGAAGTTTGAACTTGCCAGTCGGTTCAGGTTCTCCTCTTAACTTTTTCGCTAAGGAGCGCTCAAGAGTGCATTTCTGCACTCAGAACAGCCAAACCTACTGGAGACTCATATAACTGACATCTAATTACATAATTCCCATGAATTGTCGCGGAACCCACGGGCGGGATGATACTTCCATATTGATGACATGGATTAATAGAATATGTAACGCACTGACAAAAGCTTTTGTAATTATGATCCCGACCACAACCCTCCGAGAACATCACTATCTCTCACGTAAGAGGTATCAACCCGCTGACTCTGAACCTCACTTCTCAATTTCGGAAACATCTCCTGGAATTAACCTTTAGACTGCCGGCCTGGCGCGTGTGTGAGCCACTTATTTTATGATCAGTTTGATCTTTGTAAGTGAGACTCGATGAGGTTTCAATGATAGAATGGATATACAATCATCGTGAGCTACCCTGAGATTCTTCCAAACCAATCAATGTATCTAAATTACCCCTAAAGAGGGTGTAAAACCCCTCAAAATTCAAGAATAAAATATCAGATTTTCCGAGACTTCTTCTGGCTCATAGTTTATGTACATTAGTGTTTCCACAACAGCTGCAGGTAACAATTTTGATCTTCCACGAACCATTTTATCACATGAATCCTCTCAAGAGTCAGTAATTCTCTAATCATGAATTTTCACATTTTCAACCCCTGATAAGGGGTAGTTTTGATATTGAGTATTTTTTGATAATGTGAATGCATGGAGAAGCGATTTGGCCAGCCTATCACATCCGAGGAAGCCAGGTATCCATTTAGATGTAACTGAATGATAAATCTGCGAAATTCCGAAATATACAGTATGAGACCCGACCGTTGCCTGCCGGCCTAGCTCCTATATGAGCCACCCATGACCTTGAGAACTCACCGCGACGTATTAGTTACTCATTTATATAAATTTTCCCCTTCGGAACTGGTCATTTTATTAGGAAAGATGCCGATTTGGCTTCAAGTCGCTTAAATTATGTTTGATCGGGCTCATCTAGTAGCTTTTAAAATAAGCTTCCACGTGAGCTAGGGCACGGTGAGAGATTTGGATTATGAGTAGAGCCATGCATCTATTTACCCTCGATTTTGTATTTTGACGAGACATTGTGATTAGCATGAAATCTTTCTTCTAGCTCGAGCTCTACACTAAATCCGGCTAGTACGTATGTTGTCAGCGACATACTCAATAGTAAAAATTGCTCCATGAGCCATGGGACATGTCTGCCTTGTCAGGTACACATAAAAAAGGACTATAGAGCCTCATAAAATGCGGGACCCACCGGTGGGTCTCATTCTGAACAATCACACATTGATTGTTCAGACTTATTCATTCAGACTGATAACTTGGTTACTGAATCATAGTCTTGAGAGAATGACGATTTTACTGCCTCATTTATCCTACAAAACTTTATTTTGTCTTTTAGCATCAATTTGGCGGTCGATTCGGAGAATCTCAAACCAATACTATCCCATTACAAGAATCTGGATGGTATCAGAAGCAATCTATAGTATCAGACATCCCGACGATTTTAAGGTAATATATTATTCATCCACAGCTGGAATAGTTGAATGTATGTTATAACGACTAATCAAACTTACGAGGGAAGATCCAACCTTAACACGGATCTTGACGAGGATCTGGACGAAACATTGGGAATGATCTTATCTTGGTGAGAAATGGAGATATCTTGAAGGTTTTGATATTATACGTTCTCGATTCTCAGATACTGTGCCCGTGCAATCACGAGCTTTGCGCAGGGAGTTTTAGTAAAAGTAGGCGGCGTAATAAATTTGACTCGATTTATTCAAACTTTAAAGAAAGTGAAAAAATGACTCTAAAAGCTCGCACGTCTACTCGCTTCAAAAGCTAATCGAGATCTAACTTTTTTTCTGTTTGCTTCGAAACGCGGTTGCTAAGGTCTCTAAACAACAATTGAATGCGATTACTTTCCCCTGTAGCCGATCGTTCACAGACACTCTGCAACGAGGGCCTCTCAAGCACGAGAGACGAATGTAGCCCCGGATCGAAATCCGTGCTACGGCTGGTGGACACCGGAACCACGTTCCTCACGTCCTGGGGAAAGTAATTACAACATAAAAACATGCCTGGATGACTCTAAATAAAAATAATGTCTGAAGCGAGTACATTTTCAAGCTAAAGAAAAATAATCTTTTACATATTTTAAATTGAATATTTTCTTCTTCTTAACTTTTTCTTCTTGAATTCTTCTTCATAATAAATTAGATTCAAAATTCAATATCTATTACTAAAACTAGGTTTCGAACTTCAAAATTATTTAAACATATTTACAATTTTATCAAATCATTTTTTATCAAAAAACGGTCGGGAACATTCCTCCCCCCGTAGAAAACATGCGTTTTATACTTTTGCAAACTTAATTAATTTGTGGCTTGGCCTTGTAAAAATTCCATTAGTAGTTTGAACATTCACAACACGCACAATCCCGTGTTTATCAGGAAAAATCTCACAGATTACACCTTTTCGCCACTCATTTCTTGGTGCATTATTGTCTATCATTAATACAATATCATTAACTTGTAGTGGCTCATCTGAGTGAAACCACTTTTTCCTAGGAATCAAAGTAGGAAGGTACTCTCTTAACCACCGCTTCCAAAAGGCATCAGCAAATTGTTCAGATAAATGCCACTGTTTCTTGAGATCAATTGATTTTATGTCATACCCTACAGATCGAGCCATACCAGAAGTAGATCCAATCAGAAAATGATTTGGAGTGAGGGCTTCTAGATCAGAAGGATCGGGAGATACGTGTGTGAGTGGTCGGGAGTTGATTGAGTGCTTCACCTTTACAAAAATAGTTCTCAGAAGTTCTTCTGTTGGAGTGTGACCATGCAAAACACTTGTGATGCATTCTTTCACTGATCTTATGAGTCGTTCCCATGCTCCCCCCATGTGAGATGCTGTAGGAGGATTGAATCTCCACTCAAAACTATTAGTCAAAGCGTACGATGAGAGTTTTCTTTTATCTATCGTTCTTATCACATCATGTAACTCTTGACTAGCACCTCGAAAATTTGTTGCATTGTCGCTGTAGATGATAAGAGGAAACCCACGTCGCCCAGCAAATCTGTCGATGCCCATGATGGCAGAGTCAGAACTAAGATTATAGATCAATTCAACATGAATGGCTCGAGTTGTGAGGCATGTAAATAAAGCTCCCCAACGTTTCTCATGCCGTCGTCCGATTTTAACTATGATTGGTCCAAAATAATCTAATCCAGTGTACGTAAAGGGTCGAAATTTATACCCTAAACGGACACTGGGTAAATTTGCCATCCTAGGAATGTATGGATTTGCCCTCAATATTCTACAATTTGAGCACTTTTGAACTATTGATCTCAAAAATCTTCTAACATTTAGAATCCAAAATTCTTGTCGTAATTCATTTAGTACCATTTCATGATGCTTGTGGAAAGCTTTCTCGTGATGATGTTTTATCAGAAGTTGAACTGCTGGATGCTTTGCGTCTAAGATTATGGGCTCAAATTTGATTGCACTCTGAGGTAAATATTCTACACGACCACGGACTCTAATTATCCCATGATCATCAAGGAATGGAGAAAGTGCAGCTATTTTTGAGTTCTTGGGTAATTCGTGAGATTTTACTAATAATTTGATTTCTTTCTCATACAAAGTCTTTTGGATTTGACGAATCCATAGCTTTTCTGCATAGTTCTTTTGTTCTGATTCTGCAAAATCTTCTAAACTAGAATTTTTATGTAAAGATCTTATAAAAATATCGCGAGCTTTGACAACGTAGAAAGTAGATTTGATCATCTTCATCCAGTTTGAAAAACGGTCATAATGAGGTAGAAAAGGGAAAATTTCTTCAGGTTCAGTCTCGGTTCCGATGAGACTCATTAAAATTTCTCTGTCATACACATCAGAATTCAAAGGTTGTTCATTACGTTCGACTGGCCAGTGACTCTCTGACATTCTAAGAAAAGGTGGCCCCAAGAACCAACGACTATCGTTTCGTAAAATATCTTGTGACCATTTTGTAGCATCGTCAGCAGGATTGAGAGACCCCGGAACCCATCTCCACTCAGACATATTTGTTTCCTCATTGATTTCATTCAAACGTCTAGAAACGAAACAGTTGAATTGCTTCGAGTCGGACTTGATCCATTGTAAAGTGATTTGTGAATCAGACCAAAATACTCGCCGTGAAACTGAAAATTCGTGTTCTTGGACAACGGTATTGGCTAACCTAACAGCTAAAATAGCGGCTTGCAACTCAAGACGTGGAATTGTTTGAGATTTCAGAGGTACTACTCGATTTTTTGCTAAAACAATAGAAGTGTGGATTTTTCCATCAGGAAGTACAAAACGCCAATACACCACCGCGCCGTACGCTTTGATACTTGCATCACAAAACACATGAAGTTCAATAGAGACATCTTTCTCAATGCTCGTTTTGTAACATCTCGGAATTCTACAGTCTTCAACTTTTGACAATTCTTTGAGCCACCACTTCCAAATTTCAAATTCCTTATTCTGTATTTTGTCATCCCAAGCTATTTTAGATCTGCAAACATCTTGCATGATGATTCGTCCTTGAATTGTAAATGGAGCTATTAATCCGAGAGGATCATAAATACTCATAATTATACTTAAGCATTGGCGTTTTGTTGGAACTTCGGATCCTGAGTACATTTCTACTTTCAATTTTGTTGAATTTAATTTGAAACAAAGTTGATCTGTGTCTGATAGCCAGTGAATTCCAAGAACTCGCTCGTTGGAATTTGATTCTATAAGACTCATGGAATTTAGTTGCTCTTTACTCCCTGATAAGTGGTTTATCACACTCAGCTGATCACTAGCCCAGCCATGCATCTGCCAATTGGCTGCTTTGTTGATTTCAACTACCTGATCGACTCTTTCTCTAGCTTCTTCAATAGAATCGAAACTGTCCAACCAATCGTCCATATAACAATTCTTTTTCAAACTTTCTACGGCTTCTGGAAATTTTTCAGAAAACTCGTCCGCGTTTTTATCTTTTATGAACAGAGCTGAGCAAGGTGATGACATGGAACCAAAGAAAAGTGAAGTCATTATGCACTCAATTATCTCACCAGATTCGTTTTCCCAAAGAAACCGTTGCGCGTCGTGATCTTCTGGCCTAATTTTGATTTTAAGATACATATCTTTGATATCCCCGATAACAGCTACTGGGCGTTGTCGAAATCGCATCAGTACTCCTAATAGAGGTCTCAGCAAATCAGGGCCTTTTAACATGAAATCATTGAAACTTTTTGAATTGCATTTGCTAGCAGCGTCAAAAACAAGCCTCACTTTATTTGGTTTATTTGGGTTGACAACTCCAAAATGAGAAAGATACCAATGAGGATTTCCGGGTGGTCCTGAAGCTATGATAGCGAAACCCTGATCAAATAAACGTTGAACTTCTCCGCGATACAACGACTCATATTTTGGATCTCGAATGAACTTTCGTTTGAGAAGTTTCAGACGATTGAGCGCTGCTGCTCTGCTTTCTGGGATGAATTCAATACCGTTTTTCCAAAGCAAGCCTACTTGCCAAGCCCCATCTACTCGTTTGCTTGTGTCATTTAAAATCTGCAATGCTGTTTTATCATCAGGATGAACACGCGATTGAGAGCTTATTCCTATGGTCTCGAGACTAAGAAATTCATCAATCATCTTATCAAAGGCGTGAGAGGTCACTGGACAGTCGATTTCATCTATCAGATTCACGGATACTGAACCGATCGAAACATCTCTTAATCTAGGAATCTTTCCGTGAATACACCAACCTAGCGTACAACGAGATAGTAAGAAATCTGGTCGAGCTAACTCAATCAACTCCCTCACCACAATCAAATTGGCATTATCTTGACCTATTATCATTTCTGGTATGATTCGATACGGTTGCACTCTAATTCCTGTCTTATCAAAGCAAAAATTCGAAATTTCTGGTGAGAGACTATGTTTTGGTAACGATAAATTATCCATGATAATTACACTTTTCAATTGGAATGAAGCAGTATCAGTTTGTAAGATGAAACTAGTTTTCTTTGAATAGAAGGCAATTGGTTCTTCCCTAGTAACAACTCTAATTGCTGTGCGTGAATGAGTTCTTATTACTGCTCCAATTTCATTTGCAATAGCCTTATTAACAACTGTCACAGAAGAACCACCATCTAATAAAGCATAAACGATTTTTGAACTCTTTTGACCTACTAGTAGCACTGGAATTATTCTCAAAATTACCAGATCATATAGTCATTTGCCAGAATTTGGAAGAGGAGGAACTGGCTGATCAAGTTCTTTATTTTCAGGTTCAACAGGACCTTTTCCTTGTAGATTTCCTCCCTGAGGGGGATCTTTTGGTGGTGGCAATTTTGATGGATTAAAAATTCGAGTGAAATGTAAAAGTTTGTGATGGCCACGATCACATTGATCACAAGGGGATACGATAGTACAATTATCTCGACTGTGATCATCTCTCAAGCACTTGAAACACAATCGCAAACGTTTCACAATGTTCCAGCGTTCTGATATTGGCTCGCGCGCAAAACCACGGCACACATCGATTATATGTTTATATCCACAGTGGGAGCATTTCACAATTCTTTCAGCGTTAGACACTTGTTGCTTGGTTTCACTTGAGAAAGTGGTCAATATAGTTTTTTGATTTGAAAAATTTTGTCGAAAAGATCTAGGATTTTTGGAATTTTGACTATTTGAAGTTTGATTTGAAGTAGAAGGGCCTAAATTGACTATTCCTGCTTTCACAGCTACTTCAGATTCACGAATCATGAAATCGGCCAAATTTTCTATTGGGCTCATAAGAGGCCGTTTTGAAGTATATCTTGCATAACTCTGATGCATGCTTACAGGAATTTTTCTCAACATTTGTTTTATAAAATCAGGGCTACGCAAATAACCAGAATCATTTAACGACTTCATTGCAACAACAGCATTTTTCAGTTTTGTAGAAAAATCAATCAGGCTTATGTTACCGGAATTTATATCTGGGAGTTGTTTGATATCAGAAACAATATCCTCAAGAATCAAGTCAGAATTTCCAAATCGTAACTCTAACGTTTTCATAATTTCACTAGCTGAGCTTCCAGAAGCAAAAAGAGATTTTACACTTGCACGTGCATCTCCCTTCAGTGAATCAAATAACCTCAAGACAATCTCGCGGTCATCACATTGGTCCTGCTCAAGAAGTAAATCTACAGTACGTTTAAAATGTAACCAATCAGACGAACTTCCGCTAAATTCCGGTAACTTTTTTAGTAGCTTAAGTCTAGAATTGCTATTATTCAGAGAACTATCTAACTGAAAATTTGATATGGAATTAGCCAAAATATTTGCGAGTCGATTTATTGGGTCGTTTGTGAATGAGCTTTGATCTTGAGTGTGAGAATTTTCCCTATTACTTGCTTGAAAACCAGTGCTATGAGCTGATGGAAATCGATTAGAATCAGAAAAAGTATCAGAATCACGATCATTGTCGTTGTCATTTAAAAGAGATTGGTCAGAATAGTTTTCTTCGTCATGGAATTCAGAGTTGTCGCTTAAATTGTTAACTTCATTGTTGAGCAGAAATTGATTTGAACTAAATATATTATCGCGTCGACTCGAAATATTTTGGCAAACCTGTCTGGTAGTGGTAGAAGGGGCGGCGCGCCCTCCGCGACCGCCAACTTGTCGATGAGAAGCTTGAAGAGCCGGCTGCGGTGCTGCAATACGTTGAGCAGACGACGCGAGTTCGCCAGCTGAGGCGCGAACGCGTGAAGATGTTGTTCCTTGGAGTGTAGCATGCCCGCCTCGCTTTCCTCGGCGTGAGCGAGCTGGTGGCTGTAACACGGGCAGGACTGGATCGGCATCGTCGACTCGCCCTCTTCGGCGTGGATGAGCAGGTGGAAGCCCCAGTGGAAGCTCGTTGTCGTTGTTGTTGTGCCCGCCTCGTCGACGCTGGCGTGCAGGCAGAGGCTGCATATTGCGCAGCTCAGCATCGTTGTTGCGTGCGCTTTCAAAGCGCGGCCGTGTAGGTAGAAACTGCCTAGGCAGCTCGGCATCGTCGTATAGCGCACCACCTTGGTGCTGGTGAATGGGTAGAGGCTGCACAAGCAGCTCAGCATCGTCGTCGCGCGCACCGCCTCGGCGCGAACGAATAGTTAATGGCGGCGCAGCATTGTCGTTACGCGCCCCTCCTCGGCGAGGGCGTTCAGGTAAAGGCTGCTCAAGCAGCTCAGCATCATCGTCGTTCTGCATGTCTCGCCGGCGGCGCCGAGCAGGCGGTGCATGTTCAAACATGTCGGCATCGTCGTTGTATTGATGCACCTCGTGGTGCGTAGGTTGCTCTGCATCATCTTCTCCGTTGTTGTGGCCGCCTTGGTGATGGTGTGCGTGGCGGCCGGTGTCGTCTGTGTTATTGTTGCGCCGGGGCCTGCCTCGGCGCGGGCGAGCTTGTGGTTGTTGCACAGGCAGAGCGGGATCATCAGCAATAACCTCACGCGTGAAAGCGTGTCGGCGATGTTGTTGATAATTTAGGTTAGGTTCACCTGGTTGTATATGTGGCTCGTCGACAGGTTGGGGCCGACGTCGCCGTGTTGGAATCGCCGGTAACGAGGGCACCGGCTCGGCGAGGTCAGAAAGTTGTTGATTTGAGCGTGCATTTTCACCGACCTGATGTGTAGATGCATTTCTTGGCCGCCGCGATGATGAAACCGCTCGCGACAATACTGCTGCTACTGATGGTAGAGAGCGGCCACGTGATGCGCGCGCTGCTCCTCTCTGATGATTCACATTGACTGCACGGCCTGATGTGTGAGTGCGTGCAGCTTGCAGGTTACCTTGTGGCTGTGGCAACTCGATGTTTTCTTCGGCATCTGATTCTTGCTGTAGATGAGCGTCAACTCGGCGACTTTTGCTCGGGGCTGCATTGCGACTCGTTCCTCTTCTTTTCCTCCGCATGGCTAAGCTCTCCCTCGCAAATACAAATCAGGACAATTTTTCGGTGTCCTGTCACGGTCGCCAAAAATGTGCCCGTACAATCACGAGCTTTGCGCAGGGAGTTTTAGTAAAAGTAGGCGGCGTAATAAATTTGACTCGATTTATTCAAACTTTAAAGAAAGTGAAAAAATGACTCTAAAAGCTCGCACGTCTACTCGCTTCAAAAGCTAATCGAGATCTAACTTTTTTTCTGTTTGCTTCGAAACCCGGTTGCTAAGGTCTCTAAACAACAATTGAATGCGATTACTTTCCCCTGTAGCCGATCGTTCACAGACACTCTGCAACGAGGGCCTCTCAAGCACGAGAGACGAATGTAGCCCCGGATCGAAATCCGTGCTACGGCTGGTGGACACCGGAACCACGTTCCTCACGTCCTGGGGAAAGTAATTACAACATAAAAACATGCCTGGATGACTCTAAATAAAAATAATGTCTGAAGCGAGTACATTTTCAAGCTAAAGAAAAATAATCTTTTACATATTTTAAATTGAATATTTTCTTCTTCTTAACTTTTTCTTCTTGAATTCTTCTTCATAATAAATTAGATTCAAAATTCAATATCTATTACTAAAACTAGGTTTCGAACTTCAAAATTATTTAAACATATTTACAATTTTATCAAATCATTTTTTATCAAAAAACGGTCGGGAACAGATACAGCTATGGAGATTAGCAACGCCCACATCAGGCTCACATTGAAAATGTCATATGCATAAAGAGATGATGAGTAGATAGATCGCCCCTGCTCGGTGGCAAGCTAGGGCGTCCGCAAAATATCAAAATTACAAACAATATTGAAAATAAATACCAGGAAGTCTCTCCTTCCTATTTGTTCACGATCCGTTGCAATGGTCGCGGTATGATTGGGAGATCTTAGGAATCAAGTTTGGGGGGGGGGGGGCTAATGAGAATCTAAATGATGATAATGACGGCAATTGGCGTAAGAGAGGAGGGAGAGGTATCCAGATTCTGATACATAGGTGCTTGAATGAGAACCCCGTTCTCTTGTATACTTAGATATATTGCCAATGCCAAACCCTATAGCTGTATCTTAGGATGAAGAACCCATGGGACTTAATCCTTGCAGATATCTTCATTTTTCATCAAAATAAGATGAGCTCCAGAGTTTTGTCGAGATTCGTATTTCACCAGGTGGTACCTCGCCTAATCAGATAGATTTTTGAAGAGATATGTATTTATTTGGAGAGTGAAAAATTAGTTCGAAGTAGAGTCACAATATTCTCTGAATTTTGGTGTTTATTGACCTGAAACTAATTGAAGTTACTCAATTAAATCCCCAAGGGCTTCCATACGATCATTATAATACCACTAGAACTTGATCGTATCCCTGCGTCCCTATAATTTCTCATTCATAAACGATAGTTGAGTATCTCTTTCAGATTTTACTTACTAGTCCGAAAGCAGTTCAAAAAGGTTGGCCTTACAATTTGATAACTCCATGGCTGCAAGAAGGGTTGGTTACGAGTTCAGGTGAGCAAGTATTTGAGGATAAAATACAGTATTAAGGAATTCGTTGTCTCGACTATGAAACCAAGATTTTAGTTAAAACTACGTTTGATCAGAGCTTGTTTCTATCTTTCTAGGTGAGAAATGGCACCATAGGAGAAAAATTCTGACATCAGCATTTCACTTCAAAATATTGGATTTATATATTGAAATTGTGCAAGAACATGGGAAAAATATGGTCCAAGAACTTTTGGCTGGCGGGCAAGAAAAAGTGCGAGATTTGAAACAGTTGTTCTCAAAAATAGCCCTCGTTATCGTATGTGGTAAGACGCTTGTGCATTTCATGACTTCAAAAAATAAACTTCGCGCTCCTAGAACCAATATTACCATAACTTTGTGTCACTCGTATTGAGCTTGAGCATATGGAGCTTTTCAAAGCGATATAAACATCTTATCTAAAATTTCAAGTTGTATTTCCTCATCAGAGTCGGCCATGGGCGTGTCACTGGACAAGATTGATAAGAAGTTAGCAGACAGTTATATGCACGCAGTTTGCAAGTTTGGTAGCATACTTGCATACAGGTGAATATTATACATTTTCTAAATCATCATTTCTATGAGCTAGTATCTTCCAGGCTTGTTCTAAAGTCTAGTTAAGATTTATTAATAATTCATGCTAACTCTGTATCTTATTTAGAGCCACCAGACCTTATGCAGGAGATTGGATGTTGAAGTACGTCCCCTTTTTTCCGATCAGTAAAAACAACAAAAAAACTGTGGCAATTCTCCACGAATTCACAGCCAAGGTACGTTATCTCAAATTATTATCCAGAACGTGATTCATGATTGTTTAAATGAAACAAGAATCACAATGTACTCAACTGCCTACAGTGTATAAGAGTGAGAAACTTCTCTGATGTATGGAACCTTATTAGGAATGTTCACTTGGCATCAATGAATGCTTTCCAGAACATTTAAAAATGCTCGCATTTTACCGTGCATTTCTAACCTAGGCTTGCGAGCATTTTCAAATATTCCTGGGAAGTTTTCATTGGCGTTAAATGTCCAGGGCTAGACCTTAGCCTATATTTGTGAGCTCTTTTCCCACCACTGAAGCTCAAAAAATTAGAGAAGCTAACACAGACCCAAAAGTGGTCTGAGCCTACGCTGTCACCACCTTATCCCTACGTATTTGAATCCTTAATATCGAATCAGGTGTCTGTTTGCACCAATCTCATCATTTTTTTCGAGTTATTGTAGGTCAAAATGAGGGAAGAAGTGGACAACTGGTGAAAATGTATAAATAAAGGTTTTTTGGGACATTGAATACAAATCCAAAGCTATTTTTCATCAATTGATAACAGACCTGAGATATTGGCTATTTCTTCAGTATAATGACGAAGATCCCGGTCTTTGGCATCAAATTCAGAAAGAGCACAACAATTCACCCTCAAATTTGTATTTTAGGGATACTTTGAGAGATTTTTTATAGGCCCTACAATAGAACGAATCAGCACTTGACGAAGGAATGACAATACGAACTCGCTGGTTCGCCAGACGACCCCCTAATCTATTGACCCACTGAATTATTGTTAGTGTTGTACATAACGACTCACTGACGTACTGACTTTATGTATGAACTACCGACTCACCAACTCTTTCTTCTGCCACATAACCCATTATTTCATTGAGCTGATGGCCATTGGATTCTAACCTACTAAGTTGTCATACGACACCCCAGCTCGCTGATCAGCTGGATGTCGTATCGACTCACCAACTTCTTTATCTGACACAAGGCTCACCAATCTTTAGACCTGGTGACGTCCCGGATGACCAATAGACCTACCGAAGTACTGACCTGTCATATGACTTGCTAACGCGTCGACCTGACAGATGACCTACCGGTCCATTGACCTATTCATTCGCCACATGGGCTGCGAATCTGCCATCTTGGTGACCTTGCCGATGACTCATAGAAACACCGACCCACTGACCTGATGTATCACCTTATGACCAACCGACCTACTGACTTGCCATATGACCCAACGCACTGCAGACCTGACGAATGAGTCGACCTGTCATCAATCTCTCTATCTGCCATATAGATCACTAGGTCACATATCGGGTCGATAGGTCAACGGGTCTGTAAATCATATTTCAGGTCAGTGGTTTGGTAGGACTTCCATATAGTGTGCAGATCGTTGGGTTATATTTAGGGTTACCACGATACGATAAATGCCGATATTCTGCAGTTGTCGTTATCGGCCCTTCGATAATCAGGGTCATATCGATTTCGTTATCGCTATCGTAAATTATCGTAGGATGAGCTATCGTTATCGTATCGGCGATATTCTCGCCTATCGCTGATATTATCGATACCGCGATTCACTTTTTGGTGAAAGAAGCATATAACTTGTGGCCTATCAAATCTATACTCGGCTCTTCGAAATTTCTGGGAAGATAAACGCGATGCTCAATCTCATCAGACCGAAATCTGAGTCGTGGAAATCGATCAAGAAAAAGACCCAAAAGTGAGTCTAGTCTTTAATGGCACGATGAAATATAATAGGTTCGTGAAGAAGGGAGAAGTTACGTTAAGACAATTAAAATAGTTCACGAGGAATATTTCCATTACCGAAATGAGGGTGGAGGAGAAGATGCTGTGTGCTTGTGTCCTTCTTTGAAACCAAAATTGACCAGTTGCAAAGATGGAAATTCGTCAGACATGAATTCTCACTTGATCATTCATCATGTAGATGTAATAGTGGACCTAAGCGTTGTATGTCTGAATCTTTATTGGATTAGCATATGTACGGAAAATACTTGATTTTTCGTCATGAATTCTACAATAGCTCTTTCTTAATTGTCACGATATCGAGGATATCGCTATATATCGCAATAAATTCTCAAATGATAATTTTCAAAATCTGGATCATATCGCTATCGATCGATAACTCTCCTTGCTCGTATCGAATTCGCTATCGTTACCGCGAACATTGTTATCGCGATACGATATCGATAATTTATCGTTTATCGTGGTAGCCCTGGTTATATTGCAGCTTAGTAGATTGGTCGAACAGATGAAGTCAGATTTCAAGTAAGTAAGTCGGTCGGGTTTTCAACAGGTCAGATGGGTTTGTGGGCCATCTGGCAAGGTGGGTGTGGGGGTTATGTAACAGATGAGTAGTAGATCTGTGAGTTGGCCGTTGATCCGGCAGAACAATCGATTTGCGGATGACAGGTCAGTAAATTGATGGGTTGGTAAGTCCTGTGTCAGATTAACAAGCTAATGGGTCAGTGAGTGACTCGGCGGATCGGTTGGTTACGTGACAGATCAGTGGGTCAGTAGGTCTATTGATCTTTGTGGAATTCACCATGTTGACAGAGTGATGGGTTATGTAGCAGAACCAGGGCGGTAGGGCGGTAGGTCGGTAGATCACCCGGATGGTCTAAGGGTTCGCGAGTTATATGATAGGTCGGTCGGTCTGAAGGACACCAGCTCGACGGACAGCTTGACGGATAACTCAACGGACAGCTCGACGAAATGATTAGTCAAGTGGCAGATAAAGAGGCTGTTGGGTCAATAGTTCGTACGCCAGGTTAGGAGGTCAGTGGTTGAGTAAGTCATGCTTCAGGTCAGTAGGTCAGTGAGTCCATACTTTGTCTAGCAGGCTAGCGTGTCGAGATTGTCATCTCCTCGTCAAGTACTAATTCGGTCAATCGTAGGACCTTCTGAAGATCACTCAACGAATTTCGAAAATACACATCTGAATGTAAAAGTTTGCGCTCTCTTTGGATTTGATATAAAAAATGGAATTTCCGGCATTAAACTGAAGTAGTCATCAATACCTCAGTTTTGCGTAACAATTGACGAGATATAGCTTCGGTTTGTGCTCAGCGACCCTAAACCTCCATTTTTATCAATTTCCAGCGACGTTCGAGTTTTTGCTTCATTTTGACTTTCAATATCCCGAAACAACTATGTGATCGGTACAAGTCGACACAAATTTCGGGCTCAGTGACCTAAAAAACTAGAGATAACATTGTGAGGATCGTGATTCAGACCACTTTTTCATTTCATCGGGTGGTGTGGTTTTTGTTGTTCAAAGATTGAGTCTTGGTCAAAATTGTACTATTTTTCGCAGTTTTGCGAGATACTTCGCAAATGGCATATGAATTGTGAAATTGACGAGGAAAAGGGATCGACTCAATTTGAGACTGCATCAACTTCATCGATACTAGACATTTATTGAATGGCAGGATCTCGATACACTTCGTTAAATAGATGCTGAATAGCGATTCTCAAAAGCGTAGTCGACAAGGGGAATAAAAAAATATTGACGAGGTCACAATCGGCTCGTGTCAAGAGTGTCCGTGCAGGACACGGTGCCGATGGCCGTCAAGAGGATGTGGATGGTGGTGGGTGAGGTGCACAGAAATGACACAATCGAATACACTAAGTGACGTAGTGCCGACGCGCACATGCACACACACACAGTCAATTGTTCACAACACGATTGTTTGAGTCTGATTTGAGTAACGCGGCGCGATCCCGAATAGGACACCCGCGGTGGCGTGACACGAAACGGCAAGGAAGCCGGTTCGGAAGCGTTGGGCTCCGAGGCAACGAGTTGCCTGGAGACGAGCGACGTGGAGGTTGCGTCGGCGCGATTCGTCGTGAACGGACTGATCCGACTTGAAGGTTTGCGCGGGCTTATATAGCCGAGTGTAGAAACGGTGATTCTCCCGTTTCTTCGTATTTTTGAGGAATGGTCGTTTCTCCATTCCTACACGAAGTGATTCCGGTAGAACGGCCGTTTTACCGGTTCTACATGATCAGACATCTGCGTAGAAACGGCGTTCTTCCGAGTCTACTATTGTGCTCCTAAATTTATGACAGAGAGAAAAGGCATTTTCGACGTTTTTACTATTGTCGTTGGAATTTACGATTTGAGGAAAGGCGGATTCGGTGTTTCTACTTTTGTGCGTTTCAATTTACAATTGAGAAAAGGTAAAACCAGCGAGTCTACTCGTAGAGTCGGCGGTTTCGCTGTTTTACATTTCTTTCGAGTTTTGGGAAAATGGATACGAACTTGAATTAAGGACAAGTGTGCGGATAGCACGCACGTCAAAGCGCCCGGAAGTTTGATGACATTTTCACGATATCTCATTCAGACAACCTCGGCAACACGTCAAGTTTATTGATCTAATGATTACATGACATACACAAATGGTGGCCAACCAATCAAAATAACAGAATCCTAACCTAATGAAGGAGTTGAGAATACGATGACATATGCTGAGAAAAATACGTAAAACTAACACTATCGATGCATCGTAATATTTCCGGAATCCTTGATGTCTTCGGCTCACTGGCCGGCTTCAGTCGTTCTTGCGTTCTCGAAGATGGTACCTTGTCGAGCGAGGAGGATAAGCGAGCTTCCGCTCGACAGCTGCTCGGGTGGCCTCTAGCAAAGTGGGGCGGCCTCGTCGTCGTTTTCATGACGGACGGTCGTTGGCGGGTCCAAGAGGATCCGGCGTAGTCGGGAATCCACCTGCGACCAATTGCGAGTAGACCAGTTGAGGGTCTGCTCCTGATGTAGCGCTAGCGCATGCGGACAGTGTCGGGTGTTATCGCGCTGAGCGATTCGATGACTCCGAGGTCACTTCGGGAGGAGTGATCTCGGGCGATGCGCCTGAGGGCAGCACCGGCTGCCGCGCTGGCGGTGCGGGGCGATGTAGCGTTGGCCGAGGAGAAGTGCAGGCGTCCCTGACTTCGTCCCCCGATGCAACAGGTCTCGAGTGCGCTTTCTTGACCTGCGACACGTGGAGTTTGATTGGAGCGCTGTCCGGTCGAGCAACCGTCAACACTTGACGCGAATGAAGGCATATAACTTGATACGGGCCCTCCCATTCCGGGGCAAGGCTGGCGTTGAAATCGTCTGCCGCTTTGGACATTTGATGAGATTGAACGTACACCCAATCACCTGCCGTGAAAGGTTTGTTCGGTGGATGAGTTGGTACGTCACCAGTGCGGGCCTGTTGATTCTGCCTGGCGCGATCGTACGTCTCCTTTGTTACGAGGTTTGCGGCCGGATTCGGCTCTCCTGGGCGGGCGAGGTTTCGCCCGAGCAGCAGCTCTGCTGGGCTGTATCCGGTTGACGTGTTCTGGCGGCGGCGCAAGTTGGAAAGGATGCTGGACAGGTGCAAATCCCAATCCCGGTGGTGGTGTTCTTCGCGCAGTCTCAGCCGCAGACCCTTCTTGATGTCCTGGTTCCTCCTCTCAGCAGGATTCGCTCTCGGCATGTAGGCTGGTGTGGTCCATCGTTCCGCTTGCCAACGGGAACAGTAACGATGCCACGCGACGCTCTTGAATTGGGGAGCATTGTCCGCCAGTGCCGCAGCAGGGTACCCCCAGCGGTGGAATATTTCCGACTCCGAAATTCGGGCAATCGCCCCGGTCGTGGCGGTTGCCATGGGAAATGCCTCCGCCCATCTGGAGAACAAATCGGTGACAACCAGGATATACCTTTTCCCTCGTGGTGAGCGTGGATAAGGTCCCATCAGGTCCAGTGCGACGTGTTCCCACGGTCTTCGTGGTTGGCGGGCGGTTAGCGTTCCATGAGTCGTTGGTCGGGACGCCTTTGTTTCGTTGCATGCCTGGCAGTTTCGGACATATTGCCGAACGTCATTTCTCCATCCGGACCAGTAGTAATTGGCGCGTATGGTGCGGAGAGTCTCGGCGGCTCCCGGATGACCGGCATGGTCGTGATCGTGGTGATATTGCATCACCTCGTGTCGCATGTTTTCTGGAACATAAATTCGTGGATGATCTATGTCTCGTATGTACATGAGATACCCCGATTGTCACGTCCACTCTGGTCCCTGAGGCAAGCTGGCGGCGTCGTCTTGGGCTTGAGCGATTCGCTCTCCCAACTCTGGAGTATCCACGTGGGCGACGAGGATGTCATCGTCCCCGTTCGTCGAGCAAGGTGGCGACAAGGCATCGTAGTCCTCGTCGTGCTCCGTGAACTTCTCATTCCCCGGGAAGCGTGAGAGTGCGTCGGGCAGGTCGTTCAGCTTCCCCGGGACGTGCTCGATGTCGAACGAGAAACGGGACAGAAACATGGCCCAGTGGGTCAGTTTTCCTCGTTCGTCTTGGACTCGGTCCAGCCAAGTCAACGCCTTGTTGTCAGTCCTGAGTGTGAAGTGTCCGTCCTCGAGCAGGTGCTTGTATTTCCGGAGAGCCCACACCACCGCTAAGCATTCCTTCTCGTTCGAGTGATACGCCTTTTCCGCGGGGGTGAATTTAGCCGAAGCATAGGAGATCACCTGTCCTCGCCGTCTGGTCCCACGTGGTACAACTGCGCCAATACCGGAGTCGCAGGCGTCACTCTGCAGGTAGAGGTGCTCACCCGCCCTAGGTCGGTGGAGTATCAGCGGCCGCTGGAACTCTTGTTTCAGGCGATCCATGGATTCTTGTGCCTCCTTTGTCCATTTCCAACCCTTCCCTTGTTTGAGGAGGTCGGTCATGGGTAAAGCAATCGCCGCGTAGTTTGGCACGTACTCGCGTAACCAACCGCAGATGCCCAGGAACTTCTGGAGTTCCTACTTGTTCTTCGGTGGTGTTGCTGCTTGCACAGCTTGGACGTGCTCCTCTTTGGCGACGTTATGGTCCGCCGTGATGACATGACCCAGGTACTCCAGCTCGAGCATGCCAAACTTGCATTTGGGCAAGCCGCAGGCTAGACCGTATAACGACAGTCGTTCCAGGACGAGGGCTAGGTGTACTAAATGTTCTTCCCACGAATTTGAGAATACAATGATATCGTCCTGGAAATTCAAACAACATACCCCTACGAGTCCGACAAATACTTCCTTCCCAATCAGTTGATTGCAGGTGCGGCCTGAGTTCTTCAGTCCGAAAGCTGCCACTTGGAATACGTATTGACCGCCATCCGGAGTACAGAAGGCCGTGTACTTCTTCGAGGATTCGGTAAGAGGAATCTGCCAATAGCATTTGCGCAAGTCAATCGTAGAATAGATCTTGGCTCCTCCGATTTCCTTCAGGACTTCGTGAATAACCGGGTTAGGCTGGGCGGCATCCTCGGTGATGTCGTTGATTCGCCGGAATCCCACGCAGAATCGATCGGATCCATCATGCTTCTTCACCAACACGATCGGCGAACTGTATGGGGAAGAGGCTGCTTCGATGACTCCATCGGCCAGCATGTCCTTGACGTGTTGACTGATGGCGCGTTTCTTCTCCGCCGAGTACCTGTATTGTGGCACCCTGAACGATTTATGTGGCTTAGCTTTGATGTGGTGTTTCATGAATGGTGTTCGGGGCAGTAGCCCGCTGTCGTCGAAGATGATCGCATTATGCATGATGATGGCTCGGAGACGAGTCTCGTACTCCGCTGGGAACCCATGGTGCACGTTCTCCCAAATCCTCTGCTGGAGCTGGGCCGTTGGCTCTGGTCGGGTACGGCCCAGGAATATCCGTTGGCGTTTTTTCGTCCCGACGTAGAGACAATCCAGAGCGTGATCGTGTACGGCGTTGACTTCCTTGAGCCATCGACGGCCGAGAATCGCCTGGGCCCGTAATTGCTCCGCAACCAGAACCGTGGTCCGTGACGTGTCGTCTTTCACGGCGACGTCGAGTTCGCATGTCCCGGTGACCCTCATTTCGGCTCCCGCCTTCGCAAGTTTTGCGTTGCATACCTTGCTGTGGATGAGCGTAGACTCCGGAATCAGCCCCGGGACGATGAAGTTGTCCGAGGCGTGCACTTGCTTACCTCCGATAGTGAGCTGGAGCGTGTTCACCAGCAAGCCGGTAACATCGGCTGCTGCGACGCTTATTGCGGGGTTACATTCGTAGTGGCAGCGGTTCCCGCGATATCCGCCACCCTGCGCCAGTTTTCCGCCTGCGGCGCGCGTTGAGGCCGTTGCGGTCAGTTCCGGTTCCAATGATAGTCCGGGCAGTAATCGCATTTGGGGAGTCGTTCGTCGCCTACCGTCTTGAACTCGAGGCTGCGGCGTGGTTTGTTCGCAGCGACGGTAGTCTCCTTTGCCGGTGCTGTTGGAGCTGCCAGCGGACTCGTCGTTTTCTTCCCCAGGGTGACTCGATACGCCTCTTCGTCGCGCCTGACTTCCGTGGCTCTGATGAGCAGTTCCCCGACAGTAGACGGCGGGTTACCGCGAAGGTGGCGGCGCAGAGAGGCTCGCAGTGCTTCCATGATGAGACCCACCAACTCCTCATCGGTAGCGTCGGGAAGGAGTCGGTGCGCCAGGAGCTGTCTCTTTCCGATGAAGACTCCCAAGGCTTCTCGATCACCTTGGGACTGGACGTATAATTTCGCTTTGAGGTGAAGTTTTACCTGTGGTGAGTCAAAGCGAGCTAGGAGCAGTTCCTTGTATTTGGGCCACTCCACCGACAGGCTCTCATGGCAGCTCCACCATTTAGACGCGTCGTCCTTTAAGGCCATGCGGTAGCCGTGCAAGCTAAATTTTGTTCCCAGAATACTCAAATCGCAAAAGAATTTGAGTATTCTGGGAACAAAAATATGCGTATATTATAGGTTAGGATGTCCCAGGCGCTCAATGGTCCCCACTTTTCTGCAATAATCTAATGATTTGGGCTGAACACTGAGTTGTCGAGAATAAATCGGATGATAACAATAACTAGACAACTCATCTCAAACTTTGTACCATTAAAATTTTCACATAAGTGATGAATGGAACTTTACGGCCGGGCTGCACGGCTACTGCATGCCCTTAATGCCTTCTCGGCAAGTTGAACCTTGAATCCATCGTCGGTTCCAAGGCGTTGGAAATAATCCTCGCAGTTGCGGATGAATTTCGCCGGATCTCCGTGCTCCGCGCCTGTGAAGTCTGGTGGTCCGTTCGGGGTGCTTGCCTGACGGCGGAACATGTCCTGGAACTGCTCCATGGTGACGTCCAGGAGTTGCTCCGATTCGTGTTGCTCACCTTGCGCCCGGTGCTCCGGGGCCTCAGCCGGAAGTGTGGGCTGGACCGCGTCGGTCGGTCTGCTCTGCTCACCGTCGGGGATACGTGGTGAACTTCGGTTGTTCTCCGATCCGGAAACGTTCGGGGAAGGTGGGTGAGAGTTTTCGCCCTCGCCCGGTGCACTCCCTTCAAGGGGTTGTGTAGCGGCACCGAGTGAAAGCCGGCGCTGCTGCTGGCGCCTCACTCGAGGATGACGTTCCAGGGAGACGGTTCGTCGATTTTGCTGTTGGGCGCCACTGGGTGTTTCAGTACTCCCAGAAGTACGACCAGCCCCCTGACGAAGAGTTCTGGTAGGCGGAGGAGTGTGCTGCAGGCTGCTCATTGGGTCGTGGTTCCTCGCATCTTCCAACGCTGACCGAGGATTTTTGTCCTCGTCGCCCCACGTTGTCCTCATTGCCCAATTGACGAGGTCACAATCGGCTCGTGTCAAGAGTACCCGTGCAGGATACGGTGCCGATGTCCGTCAAGAGGATGTGGATGGTGGTGGGTGAGGTGCACAGAAATGACACAATCGAATACACTAAGTGACGTAGTGCCGACGCGCACATGGACACACACAAACACACACAGTCAATTGTTCACAACACGATTGTTTGAGTCTGATTTGAGTAACGCGGCGCGATCCCGAACAGGACACCCGCGGTGGCGTGACACGAAGCGGCAAGGAAGCCGGTTCGGAAGCGTTGGGCTCCGAGGCAACGAGGTGCCTGGAGACGAGCGACGTGGAGGTTGCGTCGGCGCGATTCACCGTGAACGGACTTATATAGCCGAGTGTAGAAACGGTGATTCTCCCGTTTCTTCGTGGTTTTGAGGAATGGCCGTATCTCCGTTCCTACACGAAGTGATTCCGGTAGAACGGCCGTTTTACCGGTTCTACATGATCAAACATCTGCGTAGAAACGGCGTTCTTCCGAGTCTACTATTGTGCTCCTAAATTTATGACAGAGAGAAAAGGCATTTTCGACGTTTCTACTATTGTCGTTGGATTTTACGATTCGAGAAAAGGCGGATTCGGTGTTTCTTCTTTTGTGCGTTTCAATTCACAATTGAGAAAAGGTAAAACCGGCGAGTCTACTCGTAGAGTCGGCGGTTTCACTGTTTTACATTTCTTTCGAGTTTTGGGAAAATGGATACGAACTTGAGTTAAGAATAAGTGTGCGGATAGCGCGCACGTCAATATCCAATAAATCATCTACTATTTTAGCCATACATATCTATTGTCCATCACTCACATCTACTCCCAACATCTATTTTACAGATCGTTGAGAATCGGAGGAAGTATCACGAGACTACAGGCTACCAATATCTGACCGATTTAAATGATAACGTTGTGACTTCAAGTAATGATTCAGCTCAAGGTAAGAGATATATTTCCATCTTGTCGATATGTTAACTACACACGTTAGCATGGTGTATTATGTTATTGACCAGATACTCAATTAATATGACTTCAGGTTACAAAAAGAGATTTGCTATGCTGGATCTTCTACTTGACGCGGAAAGGAAAGGACTTATTGACGAAGCAGGCATAAAAGAAGAAGTAGACACATTCACTTTTGCGGTAAATACTACTCGTCATCTATGCTCTCCTCAATATACCCCTGGAATTCTTTGTTATGATAAATGTCAATCTTTTTGCAGGGTCACGATTCGACTACTTTAGGTTTGACATACTCATTGATGTTGTTGGCCGAGAATAAGGAAGCTCAGGTAAGCTTGTGTATACTGCAAAACTCCAAATTTGCGATATATTTAATTGGATACTCGGGATATCTTGATCCAAGGTCATTTGCATTTGGTTTTAAAAAATTTCTATATCACTCATGGCTTATTTCATCATTGCGCAGGAGAAAGCTAGATCAGAAGTCACTCAAATACTGGAGCAAAGTGGTGGTAAATTGGGGTTGCCAGAGCTTCAAGAGCTTCGATATCTAGAATGTTGCCTCAAGGAAGTTTTACGACTATATCCCATTGTGTCGACGGTAGTACGATACGTCGAAGAAGATCTTGAATTGAGTGAGTGGCCCTTTGCATTCTGTCTAACTGGCACTCGTGGAATGATGATTGGGACTGCTCTGTCAATAAAAACCAAATCCGGATAGGTTTGAGAAGTTTGATGCACGTGTGATACTATTTTATCCGAAAGATCTTGTTCTAAATTTTGTATCATTTTTTCATCATTTCACGTGCTACTTCTAATGCGTCATGTTACCTCATAGTCAACATTTATCTTTCCAAAAAATCTCTCGAATATATCTTCATTTGTCAAATAGGCAACTAAATTTCGAGGAAAATACGATTTGATTAGTCTGAGACAATAAAACCAGCAATCTTTCTTCTGAACAAATAACCTGAAATACTCTAATTTTGAATACTTCGTCTGTTACAGAGCACGCAACAATTCCAAAAGATTCATATGTAATGTGTAATTTCTTCGATGTCAATCGAGACCCAAATTTTTGGAACGAGCCAGAAAAGTTCGACCCAAGCCGATTTTTTCCAGAAAATATCCGTGACCGTCATCCGTTTGCATATTTGCCTTTCAGTGCTGGACCCCGGAATTGTATTGGTAAATAGATCAGGATATCAATGAAATCTATTTGATTCCTCAAATGTGATTGAGAATACTCATTCCAGGTCAAAAATTTGCCATGAATGAGCTGAAAGCCTTGGTCGGTATGATCCTATATAATTTTGACCTCGAGCCTGTTAGTCGTTCTGAAAATATGGAGCTAGCAATCGACATCATCATTCGGCCATCGAAACCTGTGTATCTGAAATTCATACCTCGAGTGAAGGAAAAAGAGAACTTATCACGATGTATCTGATTTTGTACATATCATTGGGAGCACCTTTTTAGAAGTTAGTTTTTGCACCAAAGAGGCTTTTTGTTTATGGAAAATAAAGTAATTACTTGACTTTCAATCCACAAAGTTGTGGCTAGATTTGTATTCTATTCTATCACCTTATGAACTTTTCTTGCAAAAATGGCTCTATCTGAAGTCATCTTGGGGCATCATCTAGGATAACTTTAGAAATTTTTTCAAATCAGTAGGGGAGAGTGGGGCGAATTAGGACAGGTTTTGCAGTGGGGCTATCTGGCGACACTTGGGGCTAGGCGCGCTAGGGGACTTTGAAGTTCAACTATTAATTAGATTGTAAAAAAATTTTCAGACCCCCAGGTCACCGCTTTCATAAATTTTTTGGAAGTTTGAGAAAAAAAAAATCTGTCCTAATTCGCCCCGCGTTTGGGGGCACTTTAGGACAGTTTTGGGGGCAAATTAGGACAGCCTTTGAAAATTGAGGTATACTACAGTATTCCTCAACTATTAGAGTCGAGTTTGCTCACCAAAATACGCGGTAGTAACCCTAAATACAGAGGGAAACTCGCCCGCGACTTTAACATCCTCCTAGAGCTTCAGCAAGCGAGCCATTTTTGTGTCACTTTTTAGCATTATAGAAATAGGCGCTCTATTGGTGCACTATCGTCTTCAGCAATCAGCAATCGACTCGCAGCATCATAGAGTCGACTTTCATTCGTTTTTCTTCATATGGGAGGTACCCGTACCCGCTTCAAGTCAACGATCCAAATGGTGAAGTGCGACAATCATCCCCGATATCAGCGAATGCGAAAGTAAAAATGCGTGAATCAGGCACTATCTTCGAACGCGTTGAAAGCGACTCCTCACCTCTAATTTGACTCCTGAGACGATCATTGGACATCGTCACTTCATTTTCTTACTTATTTTCAATTACCTAACTAACTCTCAACCTCCCGCGCCTCGAAAAACGCCCAATATACATCATTCATATATAATATACCCAATATACATCATGTAAATATTATATAATATATAATATACATAATATATATATCAATATACAATATACATCATATTATATCTATATAATATATATAGATACGGGTAATTATCATCGAAAAACACGGACTCGCGACCGGTCGACCGATTTTAAATGGGATTTAGCATTGTCCTGATTCGCCCCGTCCAGTTTGTCCTAAATTGCCCCCAACCATTTTTTTCGCAAAATTGCGATAACTTGGGTTCATGTGGGCCGATTTTGACCCACGACGGCTAAAAATCTTTGTTTTGTGATGTAGTTTTTGACCCCCAAATGGCGATGAAGTCCGTCCAGTTATGCAGAAGCAGCGTGAAGCCTTGCATTCTCAAAATAAACCGCGTGAGGCCCCGAAAAAGCACCCCTATGTCAGCGTGGACTCCCAGTATCGTTTCGGGAGGTCTAACCGCGGTAAAAACCATCGTCTGTGATGGTATTGAAAATGTTTTTATGCGGCGGAAGCCTAGACTCGCCCACAACCTAGCTATCTTGCTTGTCCTAATTCGCCCTTGTCCTAATTCGCCCCACTCTCCCCTATGGGTATGTTATCTACTGAACTGAAGCTGGCTATTCACGATATTCGATTTGATCTTATTGCAGAGTGTCGAGTAAGCCTCAAGATAACGCTTTCATCTAGCAGTAATCGGCTAAACTCTTCCAAACCATTCAGTTTTGAGCTTTAATGATAAGGTCTTATCTCCACTTCACAATGTCAGGACTCCTTTTTTTAAATATTGACCCAAGCTTTAAAGTATTGTTGGGTTGACAAATTTTTTTTGACGTGTTTGTTCAAGAAAAGTCTCCACCTTGAAGTGACAACCACGACTCTTTCCCAAGTGACAACCCCGAGCAAATCTTTCGAATCGCGAATGAAAAGTGGGTTGATATATAATCTCCGGCAAATTTTTAATCTCGTTCAAATGAAGAAAATTTGCATTATTCGCACAGTGCTTTCAGATCCGTAATAAGGTGATCCCTTCTCCACCATTTTCCGCCCTTTCAAGATATACAAGAATCATAAGAAGTAATTAGTGCTCGGGGATGAGATGTCCCGATAATCTGGCCACTGCGCGTTTCTCGTTCTATCTTTCTTTCTCACAGACCACCGCAAAATTCAAAGCAGTCAAGTGGGTATAAGAGGGCAATGGAAGGTGTACCGTAGCCTTCATTCGTTTTACAGTGTGGTCTACTGGGCAAATGGAGATTTTCTGTGACTTCCCCACAAGAGAAAGCCCCGAATGGCCTTTTAGTCTAATGCGTCGTATAAAATCGCAATTAAAACGACCCCTAGCGAGATTCAGGAGAGGGAGGGAGAAAGCTGTTCAGTATATATGTATTATGTAAGAAATATATAAGTCGTGGGCGAGAAGATATCTGGGTGCGATATCCGCTCCTCACAGGCGGTGCGGTGTCTCGGGACACCGTTTAAAATCCATGTCTTTGTATAATATGATTCGCTATAGGTTCTGTCTCTGTCTGTTCCTCGTCTTCATCTTGGGAGGTTAAAGTACGTCTGGGCAGATGGATTTTCATCGAGCCTGAATGATTAATTCATCGCTGAGAGTGTTGACAGGAAGGGAGATGAGAGGGTATAGCTGCCAAAAATGCTGATGTATAATGTTGCAAAACGAGGCTTCGAAAGAATCGTTGTAAGTAGGGATTGGTCTTTCCTGGATAACTCAAACGATGGCACAACGTGATGCACGAGTGAAAGTCCAAATTGAGATACTTGTGTCATTATTTTCATCGTATACCTGAAGATGCTTCAGAATTGGTCTTATCGCAGCATTTTGAGTTCATTCATGCTCAATGATACACTTTGGTAGAAATCTGACCATTTTTTTCCGGCCACCTGTAGCCAGTAGTAATGCAATTTGGCCAATTATTGGTTAAAAAATGCTCACCATTTTTATCAGGAGATTCCATGAAGGTATACTGATATAGATATATCGATTAGATTCTGATATTTGACGTCCGAGAAGAGTTTTCATCTTGCCCTCATTCAAATAGAGAGTAACCAATCCTGGAATTACCTACATAGTTATCTTGAATATCATCTCAGAAAGTTTTGAAGGTCTTTGACGCTCAAGAGATGCGCTAACTAATAACCTCACTATCGTATCAATTGTTCATCTAGCACCCAGAGTCAAAAAGATCACGGCAAGTATAGAGATCATTCCCAATGTCGTCACCTTTGTCACATTCGTCAGGAAGTCAATTCTAGCTCAAACGTACTGTTGGACTGCTGTTATATGAACTTTTGAATCTCGTTCTGCGTCCAGACTTGGAATAAAATTGGATAATCTGGAACATTGGAAGGTTTCATTTACATTTTTGGATGATGGCATACAGGTCTCGAGATATTATTCTATCAATCCTTGATCAAAAGTCTCAATCTTCCTCTTACATTGGACCTAAACAATCCAAAATACTCATGTTGCGTAAGATTCAAAGCATGAGCAAACGTCTTCACGAGTCTCACGTGAGACCTATTGATTCGGAATACTTCGTATTTTTTCAGAATAGATCCATTGAGGTCATCCTTTGATTTTTTTAAGGAATATCAGAGCATTTGCCGTCAAAACACTCTTGGTGTGTATCGATGTTAAGAGAGATTGAAAAAGTGAATGAAGGCACTTTCTCTACATTCTTCTGGATTAATTGGATGAATTCCATAGGTTTGACCTGTTTTCAAGAGCTCGAGTATAGAGAGATCCAAGAATTTTTCTTCTAAGCTGATTCCAGGAATGATTGATATGTTGCATACGGTGGGCTCTCGGGTGGGCTTGAACTGTGGGTCGATTCGGTCGGAAGATAACCACTGAGATTGTTGTAGGATATTAATCTGGGGTGTTTCAGGATCATTCTTCATCTTCGACCAAAATCAAAAATTGATCCGTTTTCGGAAAATTGAAGTTTTTGTGATTTTTCACGAAAATGTGAGGTATTTCTGTTCGTAAGAAGTCACAACTTATTCAGAAGTGTCATAGATTTTGGATGGAACGAAGATTTGTATAACCTTAGAAAACATAGTCCAGAGTAGTATCATTTGGGGGAACTGAGAGCTACACAAGATACGGTCATGAATTGCTGTAAGCCATCATCGTATACAATACCCGCCACATCTGATTCATGCATTTATTCTCGAAATGCAAAGTATTTCATAAGCTGTTTTTCGCCTAATCTGCGATCTATGTATCATTCTAGTTGATCTGATCCTGGTATCAGTCTATGCGATACCAGATCGACACTCGCCGAGAACCGGTAAGCGACCAGATCGACACTCGCCAAGGACCGGTACGGGACCAGATCGACACTCACCGAGGACCGGTAGAGGACCACTTCGACACTCGCAAAGGACGGGTACGGGACCAGATCGCCACTCTCTGGGGACCCGTACGAGACCAGATCGACACTCGCCGAGGACCGCCCTGGTAGAAAAAAGAGCGTATTACTGTAGTACTACTACAGTAGCGCTACTGTCTCATCACCGTACTACTGTAGTAGTACGATGCAGTATTACTGCAGTAGTACGATATAGTAGTACTACAGTAGTTCGATGTTCCGCTACTGCAGTAGTACTGTCAGTATTACTGTCGTACTACTATCGTATTACGCCAAAGTCTGTGTCCGCAATGGTATTATTTCCAAGTTTGAGGATACCGAGAATATTTGTGCATGCAAGAGAGTTAGCAGATCTGCTGGACTGTGTGTGCGTGTTTGGCACTTTGTGTTAACATATGGGTTATTTCGCTACACACGCGCTATACACACCCGCCCGCTCTCTCCGCAAACTCACACAGCAGAAAGACAGGAGTCGGACTGTCGCGGCCGTACTCGTTTTGTTTTGATGAGTCGATGCAACAACCGTCTTATTTTGATGCATTCGGTTTGATTCTGCCATTATTGAGTATGAACAAGAGGACACCGATAACAAAGCCGGTTGTTATTCATACCGATAAACGACACAAATAAAGCTCAAATTACAATCCCCTAATGGGCGCTCGACGCTTATGAGCAACAATTGAGCGCCTGGGCAACAGTGAGAATTGGCGCAAATGGCAGCGGGATAGACTCGCATGCGAGAGGCTCGGGTTCGGTCCCCGAGGCTGAAAATTTTTTTTTCTCTTTGCCCAATTCGGTTTTTCTTTGCTTCACGCAAGTGTGATGTCTCCTCGTCCCTTTTAAACAAAAGCCACCTAAGTAATACTTAATCATGAAACTATCAAATAGATGTTAAAATTCATACATAAAATTTTTCTGTTTCTTAAGATAAGTACATACTATATTTAAAATAACGCGCGCATCCCAAAGCAGAACTCAATCTTACCGGCCGCCGCGCCGAGACCAGTACCACCACGAACCGCAAGAGCGCGCCGCGCAACCTCCCCCACCAGCCACACTCCCCCTCATCAGCGCTAGCCCCGAAATCGAAGGGTCTCGCTACGCGGCAGCCAGCAGTCAGTCCCTCCTGGGAACTGGGCCAGAGCGCCCAACTCTCCTGGTGCCTCGTGCCCTGCCTCTTGGTGCTTCACGCGCAACCATTGGCGCCCCTGTGCCCTGCCCCTTGGTGCCCCTGTGTCCTACCTTGGTGCCCCCGTGCCCTACCTAGGTGCCCCAGTGCCCTATATTGGATCCATAGTGCCCTGCATTTGCCATAATAAGAGGTGGTACTGCGTGCTAGGCGTTGGGCTGTGGTGCAAAAGCAAAACCACGTGTAAAATCCTCTAAAAAGTGAGTAAAATCAAGAGAAAGAATATTATTTTTCTCTTCTATATATTGAAGCCCTGTCTAGTGGCTAAACCTCTTCCCTGGTGCAATAGCCCAGGATGACCCCGTTTTTACCTATTCATTGTTGAGATTCTTCATTCACATCGTGTCACAGAGAGAGCTGTGAAATTGTCATACCGATCCACGAATCCCGAGCTATATTTCGCGAGAATTGGCTCAAAAAGTCACTAACACGCTAGCATCGCGGCAGCTGACATCACACAAGCTTGAATTTTTTTCCTTCGATACCGAATATATATATCCAATTCTAATTTCGTTTGAATATCAATTCAATTCAAATGTTGACATTCAAGTTTTGAGATTTTCGACGCTGAAAATACTCGTATTGGGCATTTAAATCATTTTTGCGAGTGCAGATTCCGACGGACTGAGTATCTCGATTTTTTGAAAGTACTCACGCTTAGTGAAATCACCTCAAGATATAGAGTACGAATAATCGTTTTTAGAGAGGAATAGAATTATTTTGATTGTTATAATCATGTAAGATTGAATTTTCAAAATAGAACCGCTACAGCATATTTTTCTATTCGGTCACGAATTGAAGAATTACATTTTTTTCAAATTAATGTGGTTTAAATAAATTTAAATTGAATTCATGGAACAGCATTCAGAAGTGAAATTAATTAGTTAATTAACTTAAATATAGGTAATATTAAAACATGTACATACAAATAGTCCGTCAAATTTTTATTGGATTGAAAAATAAGCTGTAGCGGTTTTATTTTGAAAATCCAATCTTACATGATTATAACAATCAAAATAATTCTATTCCTCTCTAAAAATGATTATTCGTACTCTATATCATGAGGTGATTTCACTAAGCGTAAGTACTTTCAAAAAATCGAGATACTCAGTCCGTCGGGATCTGCACTCGCAAAAATGATTTAAATGCCCAATACGAGTATTTTCAGTGTCGAAAATCTCAAAACTTGAATGTCAACATTTGAATTGAATTGATATTCAAACGAAATTAGGATTGGATATATATATATATTCGGTATCGAAGGAAAAAAATTCAAGCTTGCGTGAAGCAAAGAAAAACCGAATTGGGCAAAGAGAAAAAAAAATTTTCAGCCTCGGGGACCGAACCCGAGCCTCTCGAATGCGAATCTATCCCGCTGCCATTTGCGCCAATTCTCACTGTTGCCCAGGCGCTCAATTGTTGCTCATAAGCGTCGAGCCCCCATTAGGGGATTGTAATTTGAGCTTTATTTGTGTCGTTTATCGGTATGAATAACAACCGGCTTTGTTATCGGTGGCCTCTTGTTGATACTTAATAATGGCAGAATCAAACCGAATGCATCAAAATAAGACGGTTGTTGCATCGACTCATCAAAACGAAACGAGTACGGCCGCGACAGTCCGACTCCTGTCTTTCTACTGTGTGAGTTTGCGGAGAGAGCGGGCGGGTGTGTATAGCGCGTGTGTAGCGAAATAACCCTTTATGTTAACACAAAGTGCCAAACACGCACACACAGTCCAGCAGATCTGCTAACTCTCTTGCATGCACAAATATTCTCGGTATCCTCAAACTTGGAAATAATACCATTGCGGACACAGACTTTGGCGTAATACGATAGTAGTACGACAGTAATACTGACAGTACTACTGCAGTAGCGGAACATCGTACTACTGTAGTACTACTATATCGTACTACTGCAGTAATACTGCATCGTACTACTACAGTACCTCTACTACAGTAGTACGGAGTTGCGCAGTACTGCTACGGTCTTTTTTCTACCAGGGCGGTAGAGGACCACATCGACACTCGCTGAGGACTGGTATGAGATCCCATCGACACTCGCCGAGCACCGGTACGCGACCAGATCGACACTCGCCAAGGACCGGTACGGGACCAGATCGACACTCGCCGAGGACCGGTAGAGGACCACTTCAACACTCGCCGAGGACGGGTACGGGACCAGATCGCAACTCTTTGGGGACCCGTATAGGACCAGATCGACACTCAGAGAGAACCGGTACAGGACCCCATCAACACTCACCGATGGGTGGAACTGGACCGCATCTCGACTGAGACGACTGGGCCAATTCTTAGCAAGAAAATCTTTTGGTATTTTTCCCCCAAATAGTCCCCCCCGGTGATCATGCACCCAAATGACCGAGCATCTGGTATGGTGTCGATACGATCCCGAGCGGGTGCTTAAGTCGTGTCTAACGAGTTCTACACAGATACTGCGTTAGAATTTGAGTGGATCAGCTCATTTACCGAATGAGACTGAATGCGGGATCTGGTATAGGGCTGGCATCCGTTCCAGAAGGTTGCTATTGTGTCGAGAATCATGTCAATCCACAAGGAATTTATTCTCTGGTGAATCTGCACCAAACCGACCGAACATCTCGACTATCGTCGATTTTGTCCCCGAAGTTGTGAGTGTGATGCAATGAAACGTGCAGTTGTATTCCAAGCATGAGCGATTAAGCCGCAACAAGCTGGCGTTTTCACGCCTACGCGAAGAAATTCAAACTTATGAAGGTTTTGACGTGGCTTGACACAGTTAATATCGATCATTGGTCGATCTTTATCAAATTTTGACTTTTTCCCGCCCACGTGATTTGTAGAACCCATGTTTGCCGGTGACGAAAGTTTGTTCGAATGTCAACAACAATACCTCATCAAAGTTGATATTTCATATTAACACCTCATATATTATAATAAAGCCAGACCTAACCTCCACAAGTAGCATCATATATTTCTTTTCGGAGGTTTTTTTTCCGTTCCGGACGTGTTATTTCGCCCTGATGCACGATGAACGAGAGCGGCAAAATTAAAAATCCACCCCAACGCACTCGGCACTCCTAGAAAATCACTCTCGCAGCTATGCAAGAAACACAAACAGCACGGGCCCATGCAACCCCGAGGCCCAGGAACATGATAAAGAGCACGGCAGTCGCAAAATTCACCATCTACACCGCCACCAAATCCGACAACCGCCTCCTCGGGCTGCGAATACTGAGACTGACGCACCGACACATAACCTCGAGACCAGACCACGTGTGTGGCAGCAAAACAAACTGATCCCTCTGCCGATCTCATGTGATCCTCGCGCGACTTATCCCTCTGATTCCTTTCCTGATCCATCTGATCCCAAAAATTTGATAATTTTCAACATCCACGCAAATTTTCAAATCGGCTCGAATAACTTTGAAAAAATTTTGCAAAACTCACAACGCGTCGGACTTTCGAAATTTCCCGGCTGGTCGAGTACTTTACAATCATGTTGTATTTCGTATACATTATTCTTCACAGATTACTTGTAAATACTGGCGTAACATTTCGTATCAGAAGATTAGCTCTAAAATCACCCAAATTACAACATTTATAACTAAAATGTGTTCAGTAAATGTTAACTATAAGTATCTAATTACAAACATTTCGATTACCCAAAAACATCTCAAATTGCGATTTTGGTCGAAGATGGAGGATGATCCCGAAACATCCCAGAATCATATCCCACAACAATCTCAGTGGCTATCTTCCTAACGAATTGACCCACAGTTCAAGCCCACCGTGATTGCCTCTTTTTATCAGAAGTATACGCACTAATGAATTTTGTTGATCGACGAAACGTCAACTCATTCGTGCTATTCGGTCGGTCTTATAAGTCAATTATGTCAATTCTAAGATTGTATTGGCTTTAGGTCGATTGCGCAATGATGTAAAGCACTTATTTTTTGAAATTTACTGATTCCTCAGGTAGAATTGTAGTGTTAGGGAATTTTGCGGTGATATTCAATGATGTTTGAAAAAAGAAGATTACTATTGATCTGATGGGTTCACAGCCAGATTGACGTGATGTATTAATCCATCATAATTCATACGTCTGATTATAAAACTTGCACCATACTTTAAACAGCTCTTGATACGATGAACTAACGATAAAGAGGGTAAAGTCGAAAAAAGTCGGTGTACTCATTATTAACTCTTCCGATATCAAACTGTGAACACAAAGTGATGATGTTTTTTCGACAAGTAACCCCTCCCCCATGTGACCCAAATTGGTTATTTATATTCCCTTACAGCTAAATATAATCGATGAGCGACTGACGAATTTGATGTTGATCAAGAAAATATTTGGATAAGAGCTTGTTCGAACAGTTTATATAGTTGAATGAAAAAAAGATGGGGTCGTTTGATTATATGCTCAATTATATGAAATATTGTTAAGGTGATGCGGTCACCGTGCACGCTGAAAGTTATTCGCACTTTTGCTCGATACACTTGCGATTTGGACTAAACGAGGAGAAGACGAATACTTATTATCATCCAACTTGAATTCGTCTTCTCGTCATTTCGCCCAAATTGCAAGAGAATTGGATAAAAGTGCGAATAACTTTCAGCGTGCACGGTGACCGCATCGCCTTAAGGCCTGTCCGGAGTCCCCGCAAAACTGCAATCAGACACGCATCAGCGTATTTTCAGGTTGCGGCTGCATGCAATGATTTTGAGAGCGGAATTATTGTTAATACGCCACTTTATTGGTATTGAATGTATTACTCAGATTGTAGTGCGCCTGTGAAATCTTATGACATGAGACTATGCAAAGTTTCGTAGCATTTCGTTCGTTAGGAATCGAGAAAAACTTGACGGCAATTTTTTGGTGTGACACCTTTCACCTTTTAAGTAGCTATAGTGGAAAGAAAATGTGCACTTGCATTTTTCCATCAAAATGTAGTTGAGATCCAACTGATTATCATCGGTTTGAAGTCCGAAATGCGTGATATGACTCCGGGTCAAGAAAGGTCTTGATGGTTCATTGGTCTTGAGGCTCAAGAAAGCTAACTCAAGATGCCTCTTGGATTCGAGAGGCTAAATCAAAAACCAGAGTACTCCATATAGGTTTTGACATCGATTTAGCAAATAAAAAAAAAAAAGACATCGATTTAGGAAGAAATTTCAGATTCCCAACTACCTTGAAACATTAACGATAAGGGCATTGAAAATCGATAATACGTATCAGTACATACATGCTGTATATCTTTCTATTAGTATTAATAGAAGAACTAGCGTTATTGCCTACCTCGCTAACGCTCGTCCGGCTTGGAAGTGTCTCTGATATGGTATGAGACCCTGAAATGCTTCTGTAGTTCAACAATGTAACGTTGAGATTTCATAATACAGTGGATTCGGTAAAAATAATTTCCTTGATGCGAGCTTGATGTGACCTAGTAACTGTGATTGAGAACTATTGAGTTGGTGTAATGTTGCGCATAGTGAGGTCCCTGAATCTCCAGTAAGAATCTGGAAATTTCGCTTAATTAATTTAATTTTTTGTAAGGATATGGCGAAATCTACGATTATTCGCCTTATGAATCCTATCCCTCTTATGATTTGTACCTAGATGAAAAATTAATCACGGAGGATATTTCTCTCTTCAGTAATGAACAACATGTATACCTTTATTGCCCATCTCGTTTGACTTAATCAATACACTAATTTCGAAATAATTATTTACATCCGATGATGCAATTGTACTGAAATAGACAACTATTCGAATCTAATAGACGGCGGAAACTTGAGCGATTTTCACTGAAATTTGAGTGGAAGGAAGTTCACTCTAGAAATTTCCACTGAAATTTCAGTGAGAGTTTCACTGAAACTCCAGAAATTTCCACAGGAATTTCTCACTGAAAATGTAGTTTCACTGAAACTCTAGAAATTTTTACGGGAATTTCAGTAAAAGTTTCACTGAAACTTGAACAATCTCCAACGATTTTCAACGATTTTCATTGAAATCTCAGTAGAACTTCTACTAAAATTCAAGCGATTTTCACTGAAATATTAGTGAAATTTCCACTGAGATTTTAGTGAAATTTCCACTGATTTTTTAGTGAGATTTTCACTGAAATTTTAGTGAAATGTCACTGATTTTTTAGTGAAATTCTAGTGAAATTTTCACTGAAATTTTTATAAAAATTTCCCTGATTTTTTAGTGAAATTTTCACTGAAATTCAGTGAAACGTATCACTTGAACTTTAGTGATTTTCACTCCATCCATCCACCAACCAACCCACCTGACCACTCACCCACCAACCCACCCACCCATGACCCAACCATGACCCATACGGCCACCCATCGCCCTTCACCCCCTGCCGATAGGCAACCCGAGACGCGAGATGCTGACGGACAAATTTTGGCTGGGCTTTTAGTTATTTTAATTATTATTACATTACTTCAATCTCACACTCAATTAATAACTTCACCTTCCCGGGGATTCGACAAAATTTGTCAGAGACTTTTTTTATGCTCCTCACTCAATATAAGGTTCTTCGAGACGCTAGAGAAGAGGTTTTGGGGCCTCCATTCAACCCGTGGCACACTCTTCCATCCTATTCCACGATGACCCGAAGGCACTGAGTTTACTTCAGATTTCCTAATTCGGATTTTCTAGAAGACATCCACAGGAGACTTGTGATTTACAGCGAAGGAAAAATTAATGAGTACCACGATTTTTATCTAAACATGTGAGTTTCCGCGATAATGCCCACGTAGGTACCAACAATACTGAAAGGTGTGCAACTGTATTTCGTAGATGGTAACCCATGGGATAAAACCTTCTGAGACACCTGAATTTCTACCGAATCAAGAGGATTCCAAGATTGAACTAAACTAGTCACCGTTGCTCACGTTGCAACGTTGTTTCTATTTTTGTTAGTGCCAGTTACTCCTCAAGTGGAATGTTAATAAGTGGAAAAACCATGTAGGACCAGCATGCTGGAATTCTTCATGATGGTATAACCCTGCGAAAAAAAGTAAGGCCATCAAGTACAAATGAGCTCTAGATCTAATACGTCAGTTCGTAGAATTTACTCTGTTCCAGGAGTACACAAGTAAATCATAACAACCCGAGTACTTATAGATCATATGACATGGACCCGCACACGAACTGGAATCTGAAAGACTTTCTTTCATATATTATCTCACGTCTTGGGTTAACTTGGCACAAAAAACCAGGAGCTATGAGAATCTCGAGATGGTTTTTCATCACGATATCCCTCGCAAGATGATATGACAACCGAGAACGTTGAAAGACGAACAATAAGGCGTGAAGACGAGAGACGACATGACATTGCAGGTGTTACCGAGCTACGCAAGTATGTCTCGTTTGATGGATCGTTTTTTTCCATAGGTCCTTTTGACTGGGGACATCACATGTCAGAAGTGCAAATGCCTGACAAAAGAGAGAGCTTACGAAGCTTGATAAAGAATCGACGTTAACACGAGATGATCCGTGTAGGCATATGAAACTTGATAAGTTTGATAAAATGCAAAGATAGACATGGTACTTGGAGCCCTAACACGATTGTGAATTTTGCAGAGGAAATCTTAAGAGGTGGTAAAAAGTCCTTCCAAGGATGTTAGATATCGTCATGCTAGACCCTAAGTGTCTACCTCTTGGTCACAATAACTTACATAATTGGTAGTAGAATTCGCATGTTTTATATTTTCCCGAGCGAAGAAATATTTTAGGGTACTTTATCGTACCAATTTGTCAGGCTGAATTTATGATCTCAGCCCTTCTTCAACTCATCCTTGTGAGGTATCGCGGAAAATTTAAAAAAGCGTATAATCTCGAGTAATATATAGAGCTAATCGAGGTACATTAAAACGGCGAATTTCAAAAACTCGCGAGCCAAGAATTATCTCGGGCATGCTTATACCAGATTATCCCTCTTCAAAGAAAATTGAGTTGCATTCTTGATAGGGAACGTTGAAACACTAGCGCTCATGTCGAACTCATTCTTCTTATAAAAATAAATTGGAAGAGGCGTAGAAAGAATTTCACTATTGATTCCCATGGAAAAGTTGATTTCGTAGTAACGCATTTTCATCCATTTTGAAATGCAGCCTTTCATATAATCGTGGAATAATAATGCTTTTATTCACATAAATCAGCAAGACCAGGAAATCCGAAGTTCTTTTCAAATTCAATGGTCTCACGGTGTCTACATCAGCGAACAAATGAGTCATTATACTGCGATTCATTTCCAACTTGGGCATGCAGTCAAATCCAATAAAAAAATCTCGGTTGCAGCCGTGAGCCGAATTACTGCAGTCGGCAAGCAAATGATCCCACAGCTAATTGTCGACCAGCTCGCGCCTCCACGCTCTCCTATTATATCACTCCTTCATTTCTTCCAGCTCATTGCACCGAGAATCAAAAGAAGAATGAAAAAAAAGGAATTTCAACTAACTCCAGCCTCTCTTGGGATAGGAAACGTCCATGAAAACGGAAGGGCTGCCAGATATGGAAGTCATACAGAGCAAGACGCGCGTGACAGGACATAAAGGACATTATTACTCGTCGTCGCGAGGCCTTCGGAATAATAATGGCTCCAAGCGTGAAATTCCGTGAGGGAAATCGTAAAATTTTTCAGCGCACTTTTCTTGCATATCTCAGCACTGCACTAAAGATACGTTTGATAATCTTTCCAACACTCCTCGTTCTGGTTTTTCATCGATCCTTTCTCTGAGGTATATAGATTGTATTATGCATTCTAGCCGATTTCAACTTGATGACGGCGAGGGTGTCTGATAATATGAAGACCGAAATGCGTGTCACAAACATACGCGTCCGTTGTATGATAAAGTTAGTAGATGGGATATGAAAAAAGGTATGTTGGTGTCAACGTCACAATTATCTAGCTGGTGAGTATAAAGGTGGTAGAACGACGGCGACGAAAAAAATGAAAGGGGCTGACAAAATGTGGGGATATGGGAATGAAGAGGAGGGCAGGCACCATCGAGGGCACCACACAGTCTTTGTAGCCGGCTACGTGAAGTTGGCCCGCCACTTTGAGATTGATATACCGAAAAATCAAGCAAAAAATCCTTCATCCAATGGTACAACTAGTTTAATTTGAGTAATTTGAGTATTTGAGGAATTAATTTTCAAAGTTTGAAAAATTACCCCCCGTCAAAATACAAGAAATGCTCATCACTCCTTCGTAATATCTCTATGATCACTCCTCGAATATACACATTAGGGAAAGCTACATAGGCTCAAATTGAAGCTCTCAATTTGAATATTCCGATTCCAGCATCCAAATTTATCATCATTGACCCCAAATTGTTTAAACAGACAGAGAGATGTCCCCATGTATAAGGTATAGGCGGTGCAGACTGTGGCAGGAGCGGCAGCAAAGTGGGGAGTGCTCATATACTTCCCATGTGTTGGCGCCTGCCTATGCCTCATGCATGGGACTTCTCTCCTGCGTCAAAAATGATAGGCTTGGATGATGGAATCGAGATGCTCAAATTGAGAGCTTTAATTTGAGCGTACGTAACTTCCCCTAATGTGTATATTCTAGGAGTGATGAGCATTTCTCATGTTTTGGTAGGGGCGGGGGCGGGGTTGATTTTTCAGACTTCGAAAATTAATTCCTCAAATACTCAAATTACTTAAATTAAAAGAGTTATACCACTGGATAGAAGATTTTTTGCTTGATTTTTCGGTATATTCATTTCAGAGGGGCGGACCAACTCCACGGAGCTTTTGTAGCCCAACATGTGAGCCATTTCGAAGGATGGTTGCCGCTAGGGTACTTTGTGCCAAAGCTGCAAGTTGATTCCGCAGACTCTGATTTTCCCGCATGAATTTGAAAATTCGCCTTATCATCTTGGAAAAAGTTGACGATTTGGGCCATTTTTTGCAATCTGTAGGCGTATTACTGCCAGCTGTGAATGACATTATTTTGCAAACATTCTGGCAATGATCATGCCACAGAATTCTACCCACATATTGCATAGGAAAAAGTTCCGCCTTCATAATCTAACGATATCCTGCAAATATGTTGAACAACAAGAATATCATTGAAAATCGAGAGTGTGGCTGTAGTCATGACAAGAGGAGTGTGATTAAGGTTCATCATCATTCAATATGACCTCGAAGAATGTTTACCATCTTCGGCGAATTTGCAAGGATGTACTGACTGAAATCGAGACTCCCTTCCCCCGAGATGGTCCTGCATGGAAGAGCATTCGAGTTACGGCATTTTCAGACCGAAAGTGTTCAGTTGATCTACGAAATTCGTACTCAACCCGGCAAAAGGACATTGAGTGGGACAATTGGGACCAATCAGAAGTGATTGCTTTTGGCGAGGTTTTTAGGAAATTAATTCACCTTGAAGTGTTCAAAATTGATCAAGTCAAAATTGGAAAAAGTTATAAAAAATTCATCTTCTCTTGTTTCCTAACATACCAAAGAAGAAATTGATCACTGTACTGAAGTGCAATCAGATTTAAGCTATCAAACGTGACAAGACTGAGCACACTAGCAAAATCATCCATTTTACTCTAGTTATCGGCATGATTAATTTACACTCTGAGTGATAAACCGAACAGTTCAATACTCTGCTTGAACGACGATTGTACGACAGGAGCTGATCGTCATGATGAAAATAAGCGATGAATTTCGAGTCAATTTCTCAAGTATGGCGAAATTTCATAAAAATAAAGGTTGCTCTGAAATTTGAATACCGATCATGAGGCCAACTCGATAAGAAATCTCTCAGTATAAGGTACATCTTTGGTGAAGTGGTTTTCATCACGGACCATCAAATATCTCATTTATCTGATCACTAAATAAGAGAACTGCTATGAGGGGAACCAGAATCCCCCCCCCCCCCCCTTCTAAGTTGGTACTTGGTACTATCAATGAGGGGTACTATTTTACCGATATCAAATTTGACACGGTGAGGCATGTTGCCAAAGTGAATTCCCCGGTCCTTTTAATCAGACGGTAGTGAGAAAATGCGCAATTTGAGGATGAATACTTAATATGTATACACACTTAGTCAATTCCTCCCCCAATTTTTACAACGGGAAATAACCCCTGGCAATGCCAATTGATTTAGCATTGAGGCGTATACTCTGTCTTTCTACCATGGGTTCTATTCCCACTCGATCCGCTCTTTCTATTTGCAATGCTCTTGAACCATCTGACGATTCCAAAGACTCTTATTTGAATACTACGCATCTGCTTACATCTGAGCGTGGCAATACTTGTACAATACTGACATCAGTAAAGTCTTAATGTTTGTACAAAATCGATCATACATGGAGATGCAAAACTTGCGCAAGCAGGCAGCAAGAGTTATCAACTTTTTGCGAAGCAGCGTGGCTGCGGCATGACAACTGTATTAGAAAACCAGAGAAATTAAGTTGATATAAGCATGGATATGAGTCAGGAAACTGTATAGGCCCCAAGGCGCGTAAGTAACTTGGCAAGGACGTTCAACCGCTATGTTACGTAAATTGAGAGAGACCGTTTCCAACCCTCAATAAGAACTTTCTGCAACATTCGCTGAAGAGAAGTATTTGATTAAAGAAGTTTATAGACCCGCGTTTGCGAACCCTCCACAAAGGTAACTTGAAATGAATTGCAGAGATTACGAATTGAGAGGAAAGATAGATCGCGTAATGTACCTCGGTGGGTTGTTCTTGGGACAGAAAATGTGGGAAATGTGGTTTTCATTCGTAAAGATAGATCCTTGAGATCCATATCCATCTTGTTCCTGGTCTGGATGAGCTTTGACACGTATTATTTCAATTTAATTCTATGTGTGGTAATTAACCTCCACGCCGAGATGGAGTCTTTCCCTATGGTCGACATTCCTTACTCTCTCCGTATCCATCAGTGAGAATCCACTGAACTTCAGTGCATTACGGATCAACTTTGACTGATGACTTCAGTGCATATGCACTGGGACTTCAGTGCATATGCACTGAAGTCATCAGTGACCCTCACTGAAATTTCAGTGACCTCGAGGGTCGGACGGGTCCTGATCACTGAAGTTTAAGTGAGGGTCACTGAAGAATCAGTGAGATAATTCACTGAAACTTCAGTGACGTCGGGGGTCGGACGGGTCCTGATCACTGAAGTTTCAGTGAGTGTCACTGAAGCTTCAGTGAGTATCACTGATTGATCAGTGAGCTTCACTGATTCACCAGTGAGAATTTCCACTGAAATTTCAGCGAATATGATTTGCCGGGACCCTTAAAAAACTGAAAATTACCTTGAACTTGCTCGTCTGCTGTTTCACTTTTGCTTTTTCCATTTGCATTGGCAATGATCAAACAGAGAAAAAGCATAATCCGAACCCCCAACGTGCCCTAGAAATTGATGAAAAATCGAGAAAGCAAGAGTGATGGAAATTTCAGTTACTATCATGACTTCATGAGTTTTCCAAGCAATGGTTATCCTTGTCAAAAAAATGAAGCTTCGCAACTATACATCCCTGAAAATTGCATCGAATCGGTGTCTTCAATCAGTTAGACACTTTACTAAATTGTACTTGCCGACATTGTCAGGAGTAGGATTCATTCTGATTATTTTGGAGGTATAAGATGAATTGAATGGGGAAAATTGAAGCAGGAGTTTGTCACTTATAGCAAAATCATAACTCAAGCATCCAAAAGGCAATTCATGATGTCAATTTCAAGTTCTACATAATGAAACTTTCATAAGAAAAAAAAGGTCTACATAATGAAATCGTAAGAAATTCAGAATTATATGGTTCTCAAGTCATGATTGTGCTATAGGTAAGAAACTCGCACTTATAGTAATAATGAAATACTCAGATTCAATAATGAACTTTATTATCTTGATTAAATAAATGTTGACAAAAACAAAAAATCAGCGGTAGCAGAATTGCTCGATGTTACTGAAACATCTGAAGAAAAAACACCTTATCAAATCAATCAAAATCTGCATATGCATCTGCGCCATCAGATGCATATGCAAGTTCTACTATAATGAATCCAATCAAACGCCTGCGAGAACACATTACATCACTTATCTTTTTTTTTTTTTCTTTTTATTTGAAGCATATGAGTCCATGAAGGACTATTCAGCTATACAGAATCTGTACATATTCTTATATCTAAATTAAACTAACTTGTTACAAGATTTCAAAAATTCAACTATATATTGACATGCTTTGACATTCGGAATTTCAATTATATTCTTAATTTGTAATGGTAGATGAAGATTTATGTTTCGTAATTTCTTAAGCAAATTCGGTCTCTCATCATTGCACAAGTTACACTGCCAAATTACATGATTCAGATCTTCATCATATTTGTCACATAGACATTTAGAACTTTTTATAATTTTGACCCTGGCCAAAGAGGCCGCCAAGTTGTAATGATTGGACCGCCATCTATTTATAGAGACTATGATCTCCCGTAGAGCATTTACTTTGGTGAACCACGGCTTTGACTTTCCTTTGTGAAACAACTCAAAATATAATTTTCCTGTTTTTTGCCCCTCTTCTTCTATTGTTCTGCAAGTAGCTTCATGAGCCTGTTTCTTGTGATACGCTTGGAAGTCTGTGAATGGAATCGCAATTGATAAATCTACAGGTAAATCTGTTGCAAGCTTGGCAAGTTCATCAGCTCTTTCGTTGCCGACGAGTCCGATATGGGATGGAATCCAGCAGATAGAAATAGACATGAGAGGGTGTGCTGCTTTGATTTCATTGTACAGCCTCTTAATTTCAAGAATGAATTTATTCACATTGACCTTTGTGGTCGGACATTTTATACTCTGAATCACGCTGAGACTATCCGAAAATATTGTGTAGTTATTATGAGGGTTGGAGTATATAATATTCATTGCTTCATATATAGCAACACATTCTGCTGTATACACCGAGGCTTTGTTATCAAGAGATTTCGTGATTTCAAGCTCCAGGTCTGGGCAGTGACAGGCAACACCTACTTGTTCATTCGAAATTTTACTCCCGTCTGTATATATCGCGCGTATATTGTTCAACCAAATGAATGATTCTATCAGCTGATTCGGATCTGAGCTGTTTCTAATTTCTTGCCCTAACTCTGTGTTAACAGGTACACATGTATTCAACGTGCTGTATTCATATCTATACATATTATAGTTTTCCAAGGATTCTATTGAATCTTACGGTAGCGCTTCAATACATTCTTGTAGCAATCGAACTTTTTTCTGTTTGCACAAACTTTTCTTCGTGATGAAGTCATACATGACCGAATTTTTATTGGAAACAGATTTACATATGAAATTATTACAAAGGTATTTCGCCCGTTCTTCAATCAATAGTAACTTTGATTCAGCAAGAATCACATTATTGGGCGTGCTAACACGATACCCAAGAGCTTTTCGAATAGCTGACCGTTGCATTTTCTCAAGATCGTCAATTGCTTGCTGTTTTATTGGGAAGTAAGCAAAACATCCGTAGTCCAAAATAGATCTTACAAAACTTTTGTACAAAATAAGCAGGGTATCGGGTGATGAGCCCCACCAAGTACCGCAGAGGTATTTAATTATATTGGAAGCACGAGTACAACTTTTTTTTACTTTATCAATTTGTTGTGTGGAAGACAATTTATAATCAAATATGATGCCAAGGAATCGTGCTGTCTCGCTCGACTTGATTCGATATCCCCCAATTTGGATTTCAGTTTGACCAGGAGTGAAGCTATTTTTACTGAAATGTATCACAACTGTTTTATGTGGCGCTAAGTCCAATCCAAGTTGAAACAAATTATCCTGAATGAGTGATAAAGTTCTTTGAAAAAGTTCAACTGGTTTGCAAGAGCGTGTCATTTTCAAGAAGATAGCAACATCGTCAGCGAATTGAAGTATCGAAATACTCTTGGGTAAATTTTTCCCAATGTCCTTAACATAGATTGAGTAGAGCAGGGGACTCAAAACTCCACCCTGATGAACGCCTTTACCTGAGAGTCTGTACTGTTGGCCCAACAAATCTGTGTATATTCTCCTTTCATGAATCAAAAATTTCACAAATTTTACAAGATTCTCCGGGCAACCAATTTCTGCTAATTTATCCATGAGTAAACCGGAGACAACGCTGTCAAAAGCTGCGTTTACATCGAGGAAGCCGGCCAAAACGTCCTGCGATTTGGCGAAGGCTTGATCAATATGCAAAGTGAGATATGCAAGATTATCGGCGCACGACTTGCCTTTTCGAAACCCTGATTGGCTTTTCGGTAAAATATCACACGACTCACACCACCACTGCAATCTATTTTTAACAAGTCCCTCAAATAATTTACAAATGCAAGATGTTAGAGAAATCGACCTGACACCGTTGTTACTTTTTTCAATGAAGTGGACATATGAGTCCTTCCACTCTTCAGGATACGCATAAGTTCGATACATCTCATTGAATATATCCAAAAGCAAAAGCTTGTATTGGAGCGGGAGTCTCTTTAAAGTCGAATAATCTATCCCGTCCATGCCTGGCGATGACTTGTCGTTCGCCATGTTTAGTACCGTATTGAACTCTACAAAATCGAAACTTGCACTAAGAAATTCGTTCTCAGCGCATTCAGGGATTCTATTTGGATCAGTATGTACCCACGGAGGGCTGATTTTGAACGTGGCATTTTTTATTGCCTCTTTTGTTTGTAAATTTTTATCGCTGTGCGATTGATTGATTTTCACTCATCTGTTTTTGAATACCTTACATTTTGACCAGACATAATTTGGGTTAGTTCTAAAATTTATAGATTCAGCAAATTTTCTAAAAGAGTCCCGTTTCTTTCTTCTGAATGTTTTCGTAGCAATCGCGGCTAATTTGTAGTATTCAATGAGATCATTCAACTCATGCGTACGTTTCCACTTTTTAAAAGCTTTACTTCGATTATCTTTTACCTCATTACACTCTTCATCCCACCATGGAGCGGGATTCCTGTGTATCTTACGATTGACTTTTCTTTTTCGGGGTTGAAAATTGAATAGCAGATGTAATGATATTAATGAATGTTTTCATCTTTTCATTTGCTGGAGATTCATCATATTCAAGAGAAAAGAAAATTTCGTAATTCTCTTCAAGATAATTCTCGAAGTTATCCCAGTTCGTGCGCAAGGTGTGGAGTCTGAATGTTTTTTTCTCATAAATATCTCTTACAACTCCTACATTACATATAATTGGATAGTGGTCAGAGCCCCAAGTCTCATCCATCACAGTCACATCAATTTCGTGTGCTATATCCATCGTTGAGAAAATTAAATCAATATTCGAGTGTTTGTTTTGTCTAAAGTCAGACCTAGTAATTGCATCATTATTATGAAGGAATAAATCATGATTCTCTATACTGTTCTTCAAACCATCACCATTACTATCGGTATAATTACAATTCCAAATAACATTGTGAGCGTTAAAGTCGCCCATGAGCAGAGTCGCTCTGTTGTCATCTACGTTATTGATAATGGTATCCCATTGAGCTTGGCTGAGAGTGCGATGGATGTGACTTGGGGTTCTATAGCACGCTATGATGTCTAATGGTGGGTTTGTATGTGTGAGACGAATACCGCAAACTTCGACAGAAATATGAGGGGCCTGGATATTATTTATTTCTTGGAAAGGAATATTCTTACGCACTAAAATGATGATTCCGCCACCTGTCGAGTAGTCTCTATTCTTCTTGTACTGCACGTATCCAGTTGCAAATATAGTCTTATCTTCTTCTGTAAGCCAGGATTCCACACATACGAAGATGTCCAGTCCCGCTAAAATTCTTGGAAGTTCTTGTACACGTTTTTTGATGCTTCGAGCATTCCAAAATAGAACTCGAAGAGGCATCGATTTGTTCTCCATTGAATCTTCCGTAGTTGAATGATTACTACTCGATGATGATTGCGCCATTTCAATTGTCCGTTAGTATTTCTTCACTCGTTTCGAGACCATCGGATGTTGTGTCATTCACATCATTCTTATCGGAATCTTTGGTAGTGAGTTTTTTCTTCATTTTAGTGATTCTGCTTTTCAAAACTGGATCGGTAAGGTGATCGTACACTCCACTCAACATTTCATCTAGTGAGTCAAAATTTTCGGTGAATTCTGCTGCTGTAGATCGAACATCTGGAATCCCCAGGGATTTTCAGGAGAAATGAAGCAAAATCGTCGTAATTGAGAGGATGCTTCAAATCTTGACTCATGATATAGTTACGTGCTGGCTCTAGTTGGCGATCGATGTCGGTGCTGTTCGCTTGTCTCTTGATTTTTTTCTTTTTTCTGCTTTCAGTTGCCTCCTTTTGGGTTTCATCGGAGAGCGTTGGATTCAAGTCCTCCGCACTGCATACAGTTGCAGTGTCTGAAGGAGGTCTTTTATCAATTGCTCCATATCCGAATTCACATTCTCTGTCACAACTTGTGAAGTAATTTCCTGGGAAACTGCTTCTGATCTTTCGGGTGTTGATGATGCGTTTGGTGGGGTCTCTACATTCTTGCAGTGTCTGGCTGCGTGCCCTTCCTCCTTGCAGAGGTAGCACACAAGTTTTTCGTGAGAAAGGTGGATCCAAAAAGATGAATTATTCACCTGGATATTCATGTTGCCTGGAAGTTTTTCCAAATCCTCGGGGTTTAGAAATACTTGGCGCCAAAAGCTCATTATATGGGCATAACCTTGAACATTTACACTGCACTTGATTTGAGAAATTTGCGAGACTGGAGTTATCCCAACTTTCTTGAGTTCTTCCAAAATCACAACATTGGGTATGCTGGGTCTAACGTTGGAAATAATAATACGTATAGCTCTAGAAACCAATGGGCGAAGTGGTAGAGATTGAGAACCGACTTTGATTTCTGTCTTGCTATCCACTAGTTTGTTTACAAGATCTTCACTCGATAAATAGAAACATATTCTGTTGTTCGATATACGTGAAAGGTAATGAATATTCTGTGGGTTAATTAATGAGCCTAGAGCTAAAGCATAATCTTGTATACTGTGACCTCCAACTGCATCCACTATCACTGCCTGTTCGTCTGTTGGACACTGAGCTTGCTGCACAATTCGAGAAAAAGTAACTCGAGGATTAGACTGAGTAGTTGAGCTTGCCATACTGCACTTGTGGCACACTGATCCCTGGCGGGATACTGGTACCGTGCCCAAGAGTGCAACAGGCACAAAATTTACTCGTCGGTATTGGTTTTGTAACCAAGCTGGTATTCACGCACTGACATGAAAATCGCCGAAAATTATAGCCGCGGTACAATCGAATTATCGCAGGGCACACCGTTTGTAAACACGTCTGCTCTCTGTGACTGCTCGATCTAAACTCCACATCACTTATCTATGACAAGTCCCGGATTTTCTCATTATCACATCTTAAAACAATAAGATAGAAAATAAAGAAATCACGAATGCTTTCTGTGAACGCAACAAAGTTTCATACTGCTGATATCGACAGACAGTAAGCTTGATGAACTGAATGCATGTCCATCTGCCTGATACGCGCAGCAGGAGATGAACATGAGAAAATTGTACATTTTTGGTGGGTACAACGGATTCAGAACTTGATACAATTCAAAAAGCAATCAATTTCTCAATGAATCAATCATCAATTAATCAACTAAACAGCTCGTTTGGGACTGTACCCATTGATGACAGGTATTTACACCTGTTTACTTTATCCACTAGCTCTGAGTAAAGAAGAAAAAATCATATTGTATGATAATCTAGTAGAAAAATAAAGGAGTTTGACTGCTCATGAGGCAGAATAATTCATTATACCGAGATTTGTGTAGAGTGTCTCAAAATACTTGAAAAAAAACTGGAATCATCACTCGATTATACAGATTTCAGTGTGAAACTGACTTCGGAAAAGTTTTTTTCTGAAATTGATCACAAAAAAATGTCCATCAAAATTTGATCCACATAAATAAACTTCGTTTGGCAGAGCGGTGTCAATTTTGTGCGACAACTCTTATTCTTCCATGAAAGAGAGTATTTGATGTTGTAGTTCCAGCTTTAAAGCTATTTTCTCTTACAAACTAGAATTTCAATACTTCGTGGAGTTTGGGTAGATTCAACCACAGTCTAGCTCACACGCTTTTTCAAATGTTCCAGCTCTCTTATGAAATGATTTTATATTACAATCACCCGGGTCTTCCCCAAAAATAGATAAGACATTCCTCGAAAAAAAATGCCCTCTTAGCAATTGTTGTCTATTTTCTATCTGAGAAGTGACTGGATGATTTTTAATCGAACAATAGAGAGCGGAGATTTAGATGACTACTGCATCCACAAAGTATCGAATTAGAGCTTCCCAAACGATAGTCCCAAACGAGCTGTTTAGTTGATTAATTGATGATTGATTCATTGAGAAATTGATTGCTTCTTGAATTGTATCAAGATCTAAATCCGGTGTACCCACCAAAGTTGTACAATTTTCTCACGTTCATCTCCTGCTGCGCGTATCAGGCAGATGGACATGCATTCAGTTCATCAAGCTTACTGTCTGTCGATAACAGCAGTATGAAACTTTGTTGCGTTCACAGAGAGCATTCGTGATTTCTTTAGTTTCTATCTTATTGTTTTAAGATGTGATAATGAGAAAATCCGGGACTTGTCATAGATAAGTGATGTAATGTGTTCTCGCAGGCGTTTGATTGGATTCATTATAGTAGAACTTGCATATGCATCTGATGGCGCAGATGCATATGCAGATTTTGATTGATTTGACAAGGTGTTTTTTCTTCAGATGTTTCAGTAACATCGAGCAATTCTGCCACCACTGATTTTTTGTTTTTGTCAACATTTATTTAATCAAGATAATAAAGTTCATGAATGAATCTGAGTATTTCATTATTACTATAAGTGCGAGTTTCTTACCTATAGCACAATCATGACTTGAGAACCATATAATTCTGAATTTCTTACGATTTCATTATGTAGGCCTTTTTTTTCTTATGAAAGTTTCATTATGTAGAACTTGAAATTGACATCATGAATTGCCTTTTGGATGCTTGAGTTATGATTTTGCTATAAGTGACAAACTCCTGCTTCAATTTTCCCCATTCAATTCATCTTATACCTCCAAAATAATCAGAATGAATCCTACTCCTGACAATGTCGGCAAGTACAATTTAGTAAAGTGTCTAACTGATTGAAGACACCGATTCGATGCAATTTTCAGGGATGTATAGTTGCGAAGCTTCATTCTTTTGACAAGGATAACCATTGCTTGGAAAACTCATGAAGTCATGATAGTAACTGAAATTTCCATCACTCTTGCTTTCTCGATTTTTCATCAATTTCTAGGGCACGTTGGGGGTTCGGATTATGCTCTTTCTCTGTTTGATCATTGCCAATGCAAATAGAAAAAGCAAAAGCGAGACAGCAGACGAGCAAGTTCAAGGCAATTTTCAGTTTTTCAAGGGTCCCGGCAAATCATATTCGCTGAAATTTCAGTGGAAATTCTCACTGGTGAATCAGTGAAGCTCACTGATCAATCAGTGATACTCACTGAAGCTTCAGTGACACTCACTGAAACTTCAGTGATCAGGACCCGTCCGACCCCCGACGTCACTGAAGTTTCAGTGAATTATCTCACTGATTCTTCAGTGACCCTCACTGAAACTTCAGTGATCAGGACCCGTCCGACCCTCGAGGTCACTGAAATTTCAGTGAGGGTCACTGATGACTTCAGTCAAAGTTGATCCGTAATGCACTGAAGTTCAGTGGATTCTCACTGATGGATACGGAGAGAGTACTGATGAGTTTTTTGTTCTCCAAGTACACGTACACATGCTTGCCTTGGGGAGCTTGGACGACGTCACTTCCTTCATAACACTGGTTGTTGTCGAAAATCTATTCACTTAGCGATTGAAGTTTAATGTTAATTGAGACGAGAACGAGATATAATACGGTGGCTCGGTTGCCAGACTGGCGTGTCGAATGCTAGGGGGCCGTCCGCAGGTTTTTGATGGATTTTGAACCCCTCCCCCCCCCCCTTTGTCACACCGTGTCACATATCATTCGACCCCCCCCCCCTAAAAAGATGTCACAAATTTCATCGACCCCCCCCCCCTTTTCTGGTGAGAATTTTGATTTGAATAATTTCTGGGTATTCAAACGCTTGTACACTGACAATTCACGAGATACATGATTTAAACGATGAAATTGATAGTTTAATCATTTCCTCAGAGCACTTACATATGTATAACATATATCTTTGGGAGAGACAAAAGGGCATAATTCATCCACAATGCTTAATTAGCTATGATGAAATTCTGTTCTCGTCAACTCATTTAAGAATTTAACAACATACACATAGAGAAGGAATATTTCAATATGGGAAAAATCAGTTCAATCTTCAACATATTTATCGAGAAACTCATCTGATTAGGTAAAATTTGTCCATAAAAGAGGTCAATGAGAATCAAAGTCTAGAACACGGCCATGTTCTTCTGCGATCCATGGGTTTGGCATCCGAACTATTCAAAATAACATATTTAGCCGGTCGTTACAACGCTCACAAACTTGGATATGCGATTCACCGTGTTTGTAATCAAACAAGACAATACAGGAGCGCACAAAGCTTGAATCTTGCCTTAAGCTGCCTCCACATGTTCGAATCGTGACGTTCGCGCCAGATTAGAAATATTTCAACTGGTGATTGATATAAGAATTTGAGCGAGAATCAACAACAATCCTAAAATATAGATAACTTTCATAGGACATCACAATGCATCGATCCCCCCCTCTCCCACGTCCGAAAGTGCGGACGTCAGTGTGGATGGCCCCTAGGAAGGGAGCCCTACTGACCGGAGGGTCCAGGGCGTGTGGATCATGGATGTTGCTAAACGTCTGAAAAGCAATACGTTCTGTAAAAAGAATTAATCATAGTTTTGTCTCAATAGTCCTCGCAATAGTCCCAATTGATATTGCTTTTAATACTGTTTCACGAACTAATCTATTGAAAAAATCAACATCGCGCGAAAAGAAAATCAATATTTTCTTACAAGGGGAGTCCAAGGGGTTCGGAAGCTGGATCTGGCTGAAACTCTGGGAATCATCTCCTTCTGGCATCAAAAGATGATACCCAAAGCCGCAGAGTCTAACGCTCAAGCGTTTCCGAGCTACAGGCTACAACCCATGCATTACAGTATATCTATATATACCATTTTCCCACATATATAGGTATACTGTAATGCATGGGTTGTAGCCTGTAGCTCGGAAACGCTTGAGCGTTAGACTCTGCGGCTTTGGGTATCATCTTTTGGTGCCAGAAGGAGATGATTCTCGGAGTTTCAGCCAGATCCAGCTCCCAAACCCCTTGGACTCTCCTTGTTAGTATCCCGGAAGACTATTCATTGGTCCTAGTTTCGAGGCATGTGGCATAAGTCATAATCAACACTATGACGAGCGTACTATTGATAATGATCTATTCAATATGAGTAATATTCATGACGTTACGACTTATCAAATGAAAGCGATACTATCCCCCTGTACTACATAAGGATATTCTGAACAATAAAGGATTATTCGACACACAGTCTTTCAACTCTTTCAATTGCATTCCAAAAACCTTTGAGCGTTAGACCCTGGGGCTCTCATTATCATTTTTTGGTGCTAAAGGAAGGATATTCCTAGATCTTCAGCGAAATTTCTGACCCACATTCCCCGGAATATTCTTGTACGAGTCTTTGTAGGTACTCTCTAAAAGTGTTCAAGTGGTTTTCATCACTCGAAGCTCGAGTCACTGACCAAATCCAGCCAAATGACTCGCCTTCGAGTGAAAACTGAGGAGAATCACTTGCCTTCAGAGTGATTTTTGGTCACTCAATCGATCGAGTCATTGTAATCACTCGATGATCGAGTGAAATCAGCCGACATAACCTGAATCATAATAATTGTTTTGGCACGTTTACTTATGCGTTCTTAGATCGAATCTAAATGTGTAATTTGATTTAAAACAGGACCCTTCAATTTTTCCGTGTATTCTCTCCTATATATTGATATCTAATTCGTAAATAACAATCATTCACGTGAAATTAACAACCAGATTTGTAGCCTTATTTGGGATTATGATCCATATTACACGAAATATCAATCATTCAGGCTACCTCACAAGAAAAAGGTGAGCAATAAATAGTCTTACTCAGAGTTACAGAAAACCACTTTTGTCAGGAAATTTGAGTATATTGTTATTGAGTACGATTATATTATAACTCTTATGGCTGAGTTGATTAAGTGGTTGGCTTAAGTGTCGGACAGCGAAGACGTAAGTAGGGAACCAGGTTCAAACCCCAGCGACACCCAATTTTGAATTAATGCTAAACTTTGTCGAAAGTGTTTTTTTTTTCTTGTGCAATTTCATTGCACTTATTTAGCATTTTAGTTTCAATATCGTCCACAATTCACGAATAGTTTGATTTTTCTATACTGTAAATTATAAGTAACTCGAGGATCGAGTGAAAAAACAACTCGCTTCGAGGGAAATTTTCACTCGGTCTTCGAGAAAAAAACCACTCGAAGCCGGGTTGCGACGCTGTCACTCGAACTTCGAGTCAGGAAACGACTCGTTTCGAGTGAAATTTTACTTGAATACTTTTAGAGAGCGAATTGTAAGGCATAAACCAAGTTCACTCCTCTTGAAAAGACGGCCGTTGGCCGGAAAGTTTTTACGGTCCACAAGTATTCATCTTAACAACTAGAAGTTCTTCGTGACCTCTGCTACTTCGTTCGACTGATGACTCTAGTATGGTGCTTTTCTCGACTAGTTGTATCCAATTGTGGTTTGTCAAGTATGAATCAGGAAATCTCAGTAATTAAATCATCATTGCTGAGCACAAGCCAGCTGACCCACTCTCTCAGCATGAATCAGTTAGATTCTCAAAGATTTAATCAGTATTATAAATCTCACTGATTGAATCAGTCAAACTTCTCCAAGCCCATGCGGTTGACTGGTTACTCCAATGTCCCCCCTCCCGCACAGAATATCAACGAAAACATGTTGCCAATCATACAGACTTCCAATAGCGATGATTACTTAAATTTTATGCCAGATATCCATCTGCACCAGTTCTAACTGATGGATTAACTGATTAAATCATTCTATATACAATGATTCATCAGTTGAAGTTGATCCCAAATCGACTTACTGATCTTCAGTGTATATGGACTGATTCGGTCAGTAGGATGAAGCAGTAGTACATCAGTACCGGTACCCGACTTTGATTGTCATTTATGGACGCCAAGCGCCTTCAAATGCTTCAACCTGTTGAAATTTCGTCAATTAGTCATGACAAAAGACCGAACATGCTGTAATCACAGCATTATGAGACCTCAAACAATATATTTGAACGATTTTGCATAATAACATCCAAATCGTGATGAGTACTGATACATCAGTGCCGCTAACGGACTTTGCCTGTCATTTATAGACGCCAAGCGCCTTCAAATGCTGTACCATGTTGACATTATGTCAATTAGTCATGGCAAAAGACAGAACATGCTACATTCGCAGCGTTATGAAACCCCAAACAGTATAATATCTTAGCTATTTTGCACCATAACCTCTAACCTGCAACAAGTACTGATACACCACTATCCCCAGTCATCAAAATCGCTGCCCGACTCTGATTGTAATTTTTAGCTGTAGAGCGGCTTCAAATGCGTTTTTGAGAGCATAATCATGTTAAGTAGTCATGGCAAGTCGAACAATCCCAACATTTACGGATAGTCTTCAGATGAAGTATTATTCATTTAAGAATATATTATTTGTTGTAGAAGATGATGCTCTAAAGATATAAATTATATTGAATAGGAGATTCTTTCGGAGTCAGATTCATAGTGCACTTGGAGGCCCATTACACGACAGAGTGAAAAATTACAGGAACAATCCACTATCATAATAGCACAATTAAATTGGTCTTCGATTGCTTGTGATAATAAACACTAAAAAGCTCACAATTGTGCATAAATAGTTTTGATAAGACATTTACATCTTCTAGCACCACATTCAATGTACCTTGTGTCCTCATGAATCAAGTTCGCCTGTTTGCAAGTAACTCAATAAGAGGTGCAGTTTGTAATGAATTTTCCCTGGCTTGAGAATGATTGGTTAGATAACAAGACTTCCTTCCAACACCCTGAATGAGGTATTTCAAGTTACTTATCTGATCTGAAATGATATTGCTTCCTGGAAACACTTTTCTACACAGATGTAGCCAGGTACACACAAAAGATGTTTGACTTTATTTGCTGAATGCATCAAAAGTCTTATCATTATAGCATCATAATCATAGATTTTTGCTTTTGAAATGTTAAATCATCTTCATGAATTGGGCACCCATCATTTTGGTGGCTCTTTATCAGAGTTTCGCGGGGCCGTCATGGTTTGGTTTGCAGTACAGTGCTTGCCCAACAGCTCCACAGGCTCATTTGATGCGCAGCCATGAGCTTCACGACATTGAATCCCGACTGACTCTACACGTCATAAGAAACCCCAGCTACAGTCGAAGAAATCTTGGATTCAATCCTTCAAGGGAAGACTGTGTCTGGAGATGAAGACAACTCTGAGGATGAACTCGGACTTCCATCCAAAAATGTGTCGACACCAAAACACGATGAGGCCATTAAGCTTATATCACGATTGGTTGCATAATCTTCCTAGCACGAAAAATCATCAATGGTTGCAAGTTTGTTGAAGATGCGAGGTGAGATTGAGATTGAGATCCTCATACGATCCTTACAATTCAAACAAACCAAGATCTCAGACTTCTTCACCCAGCAGATAAATCGAGCAAAAAATTGAAAAACTCCCATCATTGAGCTTATGCATATTGTAGCTTGAATTCATCGTGTGAAAACATTTCTATTGACTTTTTTCTATCAACATTTGTATTGATTCGAGGACCCAATGAGATTGTATTGGATATTGGAGAATTGTGGAGTATTTCATCAATCAGCTGACTATTTCACAAATAACTTGACTTGAGAGGAAATAGTTATTTACGATACAAGGGACCTAAGAGCCTTATTATTACACGGCGTGAAGTTGGCGCCCGAGCGCTTGCGCGAGGGTGCCAATCACGCCGTGTAATAATCAAAGCTCTTGGGCCCCTCGTATTACATTACATTATATTAAGTCGCGTGACGACTGTTTGGTGTCCGGAATCACTAGATTTTTTCCCCTAGATCGGTTTTAACCTAACCTGACCTGACTTTTCTCTAGAGAAAAATATCCCTAGATTTATTACTAACCTGACCTGACTCAAAAGTTGCGCGCTGCCGTCTTTACTTTACCTGTCTTGATTTGTCTCCAGAGATAAATATCCCTAGATTCTACTAACCTAACCTGATAAGACCAAGAAGTTGCGCGTATTTTCCTCTAGATTTTTTCTACAATTCTATATCTAGGGTCTATTTTACCAGTTTCTTTCCATCTGTTATACTTTACCTGTTCCATGGATTTTTTACCTATTTTGATTTTAGACTTTTCATCACTTTGGATATTACTTATTCTATTTTACCTGTTCCGTTTCACCTGTTTGTTTAGATTTTTTACCCGTTTCAGATGTTAAATTTTGTAAAGCTGTCAAAAGTCTGTTCGTTGTACCCTTGCCGTGTTATCATGTTTTCGCACCAATATCCCTTTTTGATGCATCCGCTCACCTTACTTTCGTATGGTGTCGGACACAGGGATACGGGCTACTCTCATGTTTCCAAGCGTTTTGTGGGTACCGCTGTCTTTGTCTGGCTCGAATTGATGTAAGAATTCTGTCGAAAGTCTGTCTGTTGAACCTTCGCTTCGAGCCATCGTCGAATTCGCACCATTTTCTACACTTGCTCATCATACATAGGTATTATGATGTCACAAGTGCAGAAAATGGATTGTTCCAACGATGGAAGCTTGGGTCCCTCTGTTTGCGTCCGTGGATGGAATGTGATGGATGAGAGAATGTATGATGATGATGATGATAATGGAAGAAGAAAAGGGAAAGAGAGGAAGAAGAAGTAGGGAAGGAAATGAAATGATATGAAAGGAGAGGATGGTATGAAATAGAAATGAGATGCAACATGCAATGAAGATGAAATAGTTTGTGATGTTTGAGATGGATGCATGATTGGAATGTTATGGATTGAATGATTGCTTCACCCTCCTACTTGGATTTGGATTCGGACACAACCTCTGCACCCGAAGGCGGCTTACCTGCGTACAAGAATTCGCCTCCAAGTAGGCGATCATTGGCGGATGTATGATGAATGATGAATGTGTGATGAGCTGGTGAGAATGATATAGGAAAGGAGATATGATGGTGGTAAAGTGGGGGGTGGTATGAAAGATGATGTGATTTAATGAAGGTAAGATGGGATGGGTAAAGAAGAGGGAAAGGGATGAGATGTTATAGACTAATAGCATTCATGATGAATGTGATGAGGTGGTGGGAATGACGTTGAGGAGGAGATGAGATGGCGGTGAAGTGAAGAATGATATTGAAAATGATCAGATTGAATGGAGGTGAGATTGGGTGGAGGTGGAGAAAGAGATGAAGAAGATATAGACAGGAGATATAGGGAAGGAAATGAGATCATATGAAAGGACAGAAAGGAAATATGAAATAGATATGTGATGTGACATGCAATGAAGATGAATTAGGCTGTGATGTATGAGATGGATATACGAATGTTATGTAACGAATGAAATAATGAATGGTTGCCATTTGAACGAAATTCTTATTTTATTCAAAATCAAATATTTGTTTTGAAAAATAATACGATTCGACTATTCAAACTCCCTCCAAAGACTCTTTGGCGCAGCGAGCGTCAGCGAGCGGAGCAATTCTGCTAGTCGTACACTATTATATTTCGTTCGCCTCGTTCCTTGAGATTACACATTGTAGTACTTCTTGGCGCAGCCTCCAGAGGTCACAACTTTTCAGAGCTAAGGAAAAAAGAAAAGGATAGAGCGCGTCACCGCGCCGGTCCTTGGTGGCGGCGCGCCGCGCGCAGCTTCATATTCTTACGTTGTGCTCCAGTGGTCGCACGTGTTTTGTCGGTACTCCTCCGAATTATTTGAAATCACCAAACATGGGGAAGAGCAAGTCTAAACCAGGAAAAAGTGCAGTGCCGGCAAAGAAACAGAAAATCGACGACTCCGAATCGGAGCGATACAGCTCGGACGACGGTCTACTCCTCGATGCACAGACAACCGGACGTGAAACTCCACTATCGGTCCAGGATGACAACTCCTCTTCAACCGAGAGTGACTCCGACGAGACCGAATCCAGCGAAGAGGGTATGTACAAATAATTCTTCTGTTGCAAATGTTGAGAAAAACCACGCTTGCATAACGTGGATCCAAAAACGAATGATGACAACGCTCGCACGACGTTGAGATCATCTTCCGATCGGACAACGCTCGCACGACGTTAGGTGAATACCTACCTGCTGCAGAATGCAGTTAGATTTATAAGATGCACTGATTCTAGATCAGAATAACTCAAAAAGTATCTCTCATATGACGCTCGCATGACGTCTTCTTCTTAAACTCGTTCCAACGTAATATAGAATGTTCGAAAGACAACTGTTACACGCTACACGATTTCGGGCTCGACGCAGCGCAATAGCGAGCACATGCCTCACTGTAACTCGAGTAAAGTTTACGACTTTGACTTCCTGCGTCGAAGCGTATATATATAGGTTACATATGTAATCGGTTCACACGCAGTTCGTGGCCTGACAGTATCACTATATTTTTTTAGCCTTGACTCCCGTACAAAAAGGCACCGACAAGGGAAATATACCCGAAGAAAATGTAGAAGCCCCTCTAGATGAGGAGATGGAAAAGATCTTTGGTAAAGACCCAACTGAGTCTGAGGCTGCTAATATAACATTCCATTCGTGTGTAATCAGACGATGGAAACATTGGTACAAAAACGGTACGCCTAATAAAGAAAGAAAGAAGATCGAAGAGAAATATAGTAAACCAAATGTAAGTTTTGAAAGTAATCCTCAACTCTTCGATCTCATTGTAGAAATAGTATGATAAATAATTATATTTTAGGGCTTGGTAGTCCCAAAAATCAACCCTGAAATTCACTTGAAGTTACCCAAGCATTCAAAGACTCGTGATTCTTTTATTGAAAAAAGGCAGGAATGGTTGGGACAGGCCATGCGTGGGTTAGGATGGGCAATGACAACCCTGATTAACGAACCCCAAGATATGGACAAGTGTTTTTTCATGGAATGCTTATATGAAGTAGGACTACTCATATCCGAAGTCATGAATAGCCAGACGAAATCACGAATTGCCTGTATTAAGGCTGGCTTGGATGTAGAAAAACGCACCATTCTGGCAGACACGACACCAGGCGAATTTTTGTTTGGTGACAATTTGTCCGAAAAATTCAAAGCTGCCAACGCCATGAATCGCGTGGCTGAGGCTATTCGGAAAGGCTCCGAATCAAAACAAGTACAGCCGAAGCAGGCTTTAAACTCATTCGGCCAGCAGAGAAGAAGGTCCTTTTTCAACCAGGCAGCCTCTGCCGAGAGCCGACAGAAATCCCAAAACAGACCTCGCATCCCATTCAGAGGCAAGCAACCGTTTTTCCATCAACAACCCAATGCCTTCTATCAGCAGCCGAATTTCCAACAGATGAACTATCAGGCTCCGAATTTCCAACAACTGATGAAACCATATCAACAGAACCAGAAGAAGAATCTAGCCGAGAAGTAAATGTAGGTAAAATAGCAGGTAGATTAGGTCTATTTTATAATGAGTGGCAAACAATTACATCAGACGAATATGTTCTAAACTGTGTCAAAGGGTACAAACTGAAATTTTTCAAGAGAGTGAAGCAAAACAAAAAACCAAGCGTCAAATTCGAATCACAGGACGAATTTTTGAAGTGCTCATCAGCTGTTCAAGCTCTCTTAGCCAAAGGTGCAGTTGAACCTTGCGAACCCTGCGAGGGTCAGTTTCTATCAAGCTATTTTCTAGTTCCCGAACCAGATGGATCTTCTCGTTTCATTTTGAATCTTAAGAAACTAAATAGATACATTCGCACAAAACATTTTAAACTTGAAGATTTCAGGACTGCATCGAAACTTGTTTTTCCAGGAAATTTCATGAGTACCTTAGATCTTCAGGATGCCTATTATCTGATACCCATTGCGGAACAGAGTCGCAAATTTCTCAGATTTGAATTTAATGGGATTTTATACCAATTTACTTGTTTACCTTTCGGTTTGTCCACCAGCCCTTATGTTTTCACAAAAATTCTAAAACCAGTCGTCAACGCCCTCAGATCTAGAGGCTTCTTTTCGGTGATCTATTTAGATGACATTTGCTGTATAGGGAAAAACGAATTGAGCTGCATGGAAAATGTCGAAGCCACGATACAGTTGTTAACCTGCCTAGGTTTTTTGATCAACAAAAAGAAGAGTCGACTAGTCCCAACGACTAGATGTAGATATTTAGGATTGATAATCGATTCACAAAAATACTGCATCGAGTTGCCTGATGCAAAAAGAGAAGAATTAATATCATTGATTCGAGTTTTTCTAGTCGAAAGACTATGCTCAATCAAACAGTTCTCAAAATTGATTGGAAAACTAATAGCAGCTTGTCCAGCAGTAGAATATGGTTTACTTTATACTAGAGTCTTGGAAAGAGAAAAAATCCGTGCGTTGAGACTCAACAATCTCGATTATGAACGCAGAATGGTCATCCCTCGCACAATTTTCCCAGAACTATCATGGTGGCTTGAAAAATTACCTTCAGCTTCAAAACAAATCAAATCTGGAGATTACAAAACAGTAATATATACTGATGCCTCTGGAACGGGCTGGGGGGCGACTGACGGACAAAACAAAGTATATGGGTTTTGGAACGACAGTCAGAAGGAATTCTCGATAAACTTCAGGGAACTTTTAGCAGAAAAATTCGCCTTGAATGCTTTAGCGAGCGATTGTTATGACAGCCAGATTTTATTAAGAATAGATAATACAACTGCTATTTCATACATCAATAGGATGGGCGGTGTAGGACTTCGTAACTACCATAAGTTGGCCAAAGAAATATGGCAGTGGGCTGAAACGAGGAAGATTCATCTGTTTGCGTCATACATAAAATCATCCGATAACACAGAGGCAGACGAGTTATCACGAATCACAAACATAGATACCGAATGGGAATTGAACCCCAAACTGTTCAATGACATAGTCGATGTTTTTGGTTGCCCAGAGATCGATCTATTCGCGAACGAACTTAATACCAAGTGCAATGACTACTTTTCGTGGAAGCCAGATTCGGGCGCACTATTAGTAGATGCTTTCACAACCACATGGTCGAAGTTAAACCTCTATGCTTTTCCACCATTCAGTCTAATTTTGAGAACCTTGGTCAAAATAAAAACTGATCGAGGCGAAGGGATTTTAGTGGTACCACTTTGGCCTTCGCAATCCTGGTGGCCTCTGTTCAATGAGTTGCTCTTGGAAGAGCCAATGATTTTTGGTCCAAATCATGATTTGTTGATCTCTCCTTGCAGGAGAAGAGTACATCCTCAAGCGAAAAACCTACGTTTAGTGGTAGAAAAGATATCAGGCAGGCGTTCATGAACAAAAGCATACCCGAGGAATCATTTGACATTATCTATGCCTCTTTAGCCCCAGGCACCGCCAAGCAGTATGATTCAGCTCTAAGAATTTGGTGGGAATTCTGTCAAGAACAAGGAGTAGATTTCTATAATCCTTCGAGAAATAACCTACTCATTTTTCTAACCAAAAAAGTTCATGACGGGTCAACCTATGGCACATTGAATACTTATAGATCAGCTATTTCATTTATTTCTAAGGACAAGATTGGAGATGATCCGATGATTTCTCGTTTCCTCAAAGGAGTCTTCAAATTGAGACCACAGAGACAAAAATACGCCGACACATGGAATGTTTCCGTTGTTTTGAAATATTTGGAGAGTTATTATCCACTGGAGGACCTGACCTTACAAGAGCTTACCCACAAAACTATCGCTTTACTTGCATTGACTACTGCTCATCGAATGCAAACTTTTGCTAGCATAAAGATCAATAATATCATGAGTACACCCGACGGTTTGAAAATCATTATAACTGATATAATTAAGACTTCTGCCCCGGGTAAAGAGCAACCAGTGTTGCACTTACCATATTTCAAAGATAGGCCTGAGCTATGTGCAGCAACAGCAATGAGTAGATACCTTGAAGTAACGAAGCCTTTAAGGGAGAGCCAACATTTATTCGTGGGTTTAAAGAAACCTCCCAAACCAGTTACTTCTCAGACTATCAGCAGATGGATTAAATCTGTACTGGGCAAAAGTGGCGTAGATACCTCAATTTATTCGGCTTATTCTACAAGACATGCTTCAACATCAGCCGCTGCTGCTCGCGGCGTTGACCTCAACACGATTAGAAAAACCGCAGGGTGGTCCAAAGATTCACATATATTTGCTAAGTTCCACAACAGACCCATTGTATCGAATACTAATGTTTTCGCAAGAAATATCATTTGTGATGAAAATACCTGATAATTACATTCCAGGTATTAGTTTGTAAAACTTTTTCAGTAATTTGGTAATAATAAACGGTTATTGAAATGGCTATCACCTTCCTTCTCTGAATAGCTACAATGTGTAATCTCAAGGAACGAGGCGAACGAAATATAATTGAACGATCAAACGAACTTACCTAAAGTGAAGTTCGATCGCAATTATATGAAGAAGCCTCGTTCAAAGAGATTACAATCCCACCCTATCGAAAGAAAATCTTTTCTTTCTCCCAAAACCCAAATATATTCAGGTGATAGCAATTTCAATGCTCTAAATAATGAAGCTGCGCGCGGCGCGCCGCCACCAAGGACCGGCGCGGTGACGCGCTCTATCCTTTTCTTTTTTCCTTAGCTCTGAAAAGTTGTGACCTCTGGAGGCTGCGCCAAGAAGTACTACAATGTGTAATCTCTTTGAACGAGGCTTCTTCATATAATTGCGATCGAACTTCACTTTAGGTAAGTTCGTTTGATCGTTCAATTTTATAGCATCGAGTGACATAAACCCGCCCTTTGCGGGCGTCATAACAGATAACACACCCGAGCGCTTGCGCGAGGGTGGAAGCGGGTGGCTAGGGCGGGGGTAAGCGGGGGGGTTCGGGGGGGCGGCAGCCCCCCCGACTGAAAAAAGTTAAGAATCTGGTCCTATAAAATAGACATCACACACCTGCGATTAAACCTATCGAGTGATGATAAAGACGTTTCTCGAAAATAAGTCATGAGCATCGTTGGTTATTATAGTAATATAGGGGTTGTGCAACTCTCATCCCGGCCAAAACCTGAAATTTTCCCTCTCAGACTTCATCATGAAAAAATTTCTGAATTTACGCTGGTAACTAGACTCCAGAAAAATTACCAGTTTTATTCTTCTTAGACATTCCATAACGGCTGTTTGAGAATTGAAAACTGTGTAATAACACATCCTCACCGCAAGGATGACGAATATGCGTATTCGATCTTTTCAAATGAGGTACAATTCCTAATACTGCCATGCAGTCTCTAATTTTGATACCTACTTATTTGTTGTGATTTGATCACGACAGTGTATTAAATGGAAATCCAGCATGATCAAAGGTTTCAAGGTTAGCACAAATATACATGTGCAAAACTCAACCACGTGTTTATGTTTATGTTTATGTTGATGATGATTTATAACCATGAGTGGGAGTGTAACAGTCATGACTAATTTTCTTGCTCTTTACAATTATTGATGCGGATACAAGTGCCTCAGACATGATCCATCATAGATTTTTTATAATATTATCTCAATTTCGATGCCTGCATACATAATATGCGCAAAAATTGCCAAAAATGTCCTATTAACCTCACAGTGAAATAAACTGATTTGCTGCATCCCGCACCCACGTGAAGTGAGCGGACGCATTATTTCACAGTTGAATAATAGGCCATTTAAGTCCCGCAAATGTTTTAAATAAACGCGGGTTTAGGTCACGTAGTGCTATAAAATTTCATTAGAATAAACCCATACATCCATCGTAGAGACTTGTTTACATCCTTCTGGCCATGAAGACATCGTTCAAGTTTCTGAAAAAAAAATTTTTTCCCTACAAAATAATGCCTATCTCTGTATATTAGGCACCTGCTCATATTGGGCGCATTTTTTCGGAACCGAGGGTGCCCAATATAGACAGGATCCACTGTATATGCAAATTACAGAGGCAATGTTTCAAATCTTTGATTTATGGCAAAACCACTTATATTTAGACCTGGGTGATGCAAAAAGTTTTTTTGGCCCTACTCTCTCAACATGAATCAGCTAACACGAACGGATTTTAACTGAAAATCAGCTAGTTTAGCTGATTCTCAGCTATTGTAGCTGATTTTCAGTGAAAATCCGTCCACGTTAGCTGCAAATCAGCTAAAATAGCTGATTCATGTTGAGAGAGTATAGACTGTTGGAACTATCTTTTTTTGACACTTTGAAACGAGAAAGAAACCTATGGAGGTACCAAAAAATCGTCAGAGAAAACCTTGCTGAATTCACGTGGAATTACTCTAGAAATAATAGTACACGTCGACGAAAAGTAAGAGTCAGAAATGTCCCAATTCAACGAAGAGAAGACGCGACTTTTTTCTTCTTTCTTTTCATTTAGTTATTTAAGGACGCTGTTGAGCACACAAGGTGCTATTCATCGTCTATAGAAGACACGATGCCTTGCTCAATTCTATTCATACTCGTCAGCTAGGCACTACACGCCTGAAACGTAGCTTAAGGAAAATTATGCTCAAAAAGAACAACAAGAACACGTATGACGGAAACCAGAATCATGTGGTTACCATGCGTCAAAAATTTACACAACTAATGTTATCGATAAATACTGCTAGTTGAGTGGGAGAAAGGTAACTCCTCGCCAATTGTCCTTGCCCATTGTTCACACGCACAGAAATTCAGTACAAATTCACGTGGTGCGCTCAAAGTTATCGAAGTTTAGAACTACGTACCAAGCCGTTTGCCGTTTTTGTAGAGTAAGGTAAGGAGCGCTTTGTCGAGTCTTAAACTTGTTTTGGTCATCGATTGTGTAGATTGAAACGTATCCAAGTATTTTTGCTCTGAACCGACAGTTCGACTCTGTTATCAAGGCGATTCGTGTATCGTTAAATCAATCGATGAATACCTTCAGTACATTTTTGTCTGCCGAGGAGCATGCCGTCTTTCTACGATCTGTTATTTATAGTCATTGGTGTTGGTCATGGTTTTGGTTATGACCGATATCTTGCATGGTACGCGATTCAGGAATTCGGTCAGAAAATTAGTTTTTAGTCAAAATTTTCGGGCTCATGTACTAAATGTGACTACAGCCGCTAGTCTATCGAAATTCCAGTGGTGAAAACTGTCTTCTATGCATAGAATTGGTTGATCGCGCGTGTGCTATAACTATGTTCTCGTTTCATAACCTTGCCACCCTCGTGAGAGCACGAATTATAATTTCTGTGCATGCAGGACAATTTTCACCACTGATATTTCAACAGACTTGCGGCTGTAGTCACATTTAGTACATTGGCCCGGAAATTTTGACTCAAAACTAATTTTTCGACCTAATTCTTGAATCGCGTACCATGCAAGTATAGGTCATGACCGCAACCACAACCAATGCCAACGACTATAAATTTGGGCCTTAGTAACCAGAATGTGTCTTCTATTTATTAACGTTAAAAATGCTTCATTCGTCGAACCAATAGCCAGTACAATGGAGTGATGGAAATCGTATCCATGTTCCAGAATAAATTGATGAATTCTCCAAATATCAGAATGATTCATCTTTTCATTCATTTATCCAGACATTTTTGTTTACTGACTCGACCCCGTGAAGGTTGAATAGCTAAAAAGGTCCATAAGACGGATCATTCCCACTCCGAAACATGTCATTCTAGGGTCAAAATAACGAGATACATATTTTGTTGTTCCTCCCGAAACTTCTCTACATGGGAGTTATGCGATTGTTTCAGCTTATGAGTCAAATTTTGATAACTGATCCATTGTTTCTGATACCTATAGCCATCTTCGAGTTTTGAGAGTGAGAAAATTATGTTCATGGTCATAGGTCAAGGATCGAAATGAGTCTGGAAAACTTTTCTGAGAGAGACCTCCCCAAATTAGACCATTGCATTAGCTCTGGCACGTTAATCCACTGTCCAGAAACTTCTGGCCCCCAAATGACCCCTACAGGTCATCCTAAATTGGCAAAAAGTTCTACTCTGACGTGAAACGTTGTACTTTTTCGAAATCCGGATTCAAAAATAGGGGTCCCCATTAAATAAGCGATTCGCGAACCATTTTTTAGCCTCCCCCTCGATCATATGAGACACCTGTTTCAGGGTCTTCCAATATTTGGAGCCATTTTTGAATTTTTAGGGGGAGGGAGACTGACTTTGAGACACTCTGTAGATATTTTTCCTACCGATCAGTGTAGAATAATGTCCGGTGGTGCTTCCGTACGTCGATGAATGATTATTATTAGCCAGAAAGACAAAACTAGAACTGACTTTCCACTCGAATGAAAACTTTGAAAATCAGCTTTAGTTCCGGACATGTCAATTTCTTATTCCTTCACCCAAAACCTTCATAGCAGTATAGTAACTTCGAAATAATGAGGGAAGAATGATCTGGTCCAACCCCTTTGTCTTGATAGGTGAAGATCACATTTCGAAATTGACTGCTTTAGTATGGTGAGACGAATTTTCATCTTGAATCTCCGTCTAACTCTAAGAAAACGAAATCAGACATGGTATTCTCATACCGAAGGGGTGCCTGAACTCAGCACAAACATTTCCGCACAAACACAAATCAATACTCACTACAAAGAGAAATCCTTACTCTCAGACTGCCGTAGTTCTTACTGTTCCATCTTACATTCGTTCAAACCTGACCGTCAGATGGAAAAGAACAGCTTTTTTCTTCATGCAAGAATATTTGACTTCAACAAAGGTTCATCGTCTAAGAATCAGGCAAACTTTGTCTAACTCGTCTTCTGCCGCGCGAGCTATGTTTACACATGTAAAAGTGTTCAAAGTTGAATATTCAACCGCTCGACAAATAATTTTGTGTATGATTATGATTTTTGTGTATTCGCGAATCGTCAAAATCTTAATCGTGGATTTATAAGAAGCTTTAAAAGTATACGGAATTATTCTTCCACCTCTCGCAGAAGAAATATAATCTAACCTATTGCAAACATAAACATGCATCGGTGAGCCTGAGAATTCTGCAGTTCAGCTACAAAATGATGCTTGCTATGAGATCAAATCCCGCTTCAGACGAAGCGCTTACTCATTTTGAAGATTTTCATCTCACATTTGTTGCATCTTGCAATAAGAACGAAATCAATCTGAAGGTAAGGATTTCTTTTTGTAGTGTTCTGAAATTTTATTGTTTTTTTATTGCTGTATTGCGACATTTATTGCTGTTCATTCGCTCGAGTGATGAGTGTTTGTGCCGAGTTCCGCGTGGAGCCAGCACAAACATTGAGTTTTTGTCTACCTATCGAAATCTGACTTAGCTGATATTTTATTGCTAATTTATTTCTCTCGGAATCCGTTTTCATCGTCCCCTTAGAGCAACTTCCGGTGGAGATATGAGTGTTTGTGCTGAGTTCAATGTAGGCCCAGCACAAACATTGGGTTCTTGTCGACCTATCAAAACCTGATCGAGCTTATATTTTATTGCTAATTTATTGCTCCCGGAATCCGTTTTGATCATCCTCTTAGAACAACTTCCGGCGGAGATAAGAGTGTTTGTGCTGAGTTCAATGTGGGCCCAGCACAAACATTGGGTTTTGTCGACCTATCGAAACCTGACTCAGTTTATATTTTATTACTAATTTATTGCTCTCAGAATCCGTTTTGATCATCCCCTCAGGGCAACTTCCGGCGGAGATATGAGTGTTTGTGCTGAGTTCAATGTGGACCCAGCACAGACATTGGGTTCTTGTCGACCTATCGAAACCTGATCAAGCTCATATTTTATTGCTAATTTATTGCTCCCGGAATCCGTTTTGATCATCCTCTTAGAACAACTTCCGGCGGAGATAAGAGTGTTCGTGCTGAGTTCAATGTGGACCCAGCGCAAACATTGGGTTTTGTCGACCTATCGAAACCTGACTCAGTTTATATTTTATTGCTAATTTATTGCTCCCGGAATCCGTTTTGATCATCCTCTTAGAACAACTTCCGGCGGAGATAAGAGTGTTTGTGCTGAGTTCAATGTGGACCCAGCACAATCATTGGGTTCTTGTCGACCTATCGAAACCTGATCAAGCTCATATTTTATTGCTAATTTATTGCTCCCGGAATCCGTTTTGATCATCCTCTTAGAACAACTTCCGGCGGAGATAAGAGTGTTTGTGCTGAGTTCAATGTGGGCCCAGCACAAACATTGGGTTCTTAACGACCTATCGAAACCTGATCGAGCTTATATTCTATTGCTAATTTATTGCTCCCGGAATCCGTTTTGATCATCCTCTTAGAGAAACTTCCGGCGGAGATAAGAGTGTTTGTGCTGAGTTCAATGTGGACCCAGCACAAACATTGGGTTTTTGTCGACCTATCGAAACCTGATCAAGCTTATATTTTATTGCTAATTTATTGCTCCCGGGATCCGTTTTGATCATGCTCTTAGAGAAATTTCCGGCGGAGATATGAGTGCTTGTGCTGAGTTCAATGTGGACCCAGCACAAACATTAGGTTTTTGCCGACCTTTCACGCCTCGATTGACCTATAATTCATCGCTATTTCATTGCTCTAAGAACCTTCGTCGACTATTATCTCAAAGGTGCGACAATAGACATTCGCGTTTGGGCATGGAGGGCCCGACAGCCTTCGGTGGCGAGGTTGCAGTGGCGCAGGAGCCGGGAAGTCGTGAATATAGTAACCACTCTTCATGGCATGTTCTGCATACTTTTGGGGCCACTGTGGGGATTATTTTACTCGGTTTTGCGCTGGCTGACGGAAGCTGAACGGAATAGTCCAATCTTCCATTTTTGGAGAGAGATGCAGCAATCGCATTCTGGAGTAGGTTCATAGTATTCGTGACGCAAACCACTTACAAAATCCTTCGGTACCGTTTGATAGAGAAAATGGAAGACGTATCGGAACAAAGCATAGCAAACAGTACCGTCTGTAGGGAGTCTAGCATTGCACTGACGTTATTCGTTGTTCGAACAACATACGAAAGTAATAAAAAATCAATTCTTGAGACTTTCCCGGGCTTTTCTTCGGCCCTCAGTGCCTGGGGGAAGACATTTGTTCAACCATTTTTTGCTCATTTTGGAAAAATCTCATCTTTCGCATATCTTAACTTTTAAGGACGTTCAGAACGCCAACGCTCAGGCCAATTTCAACACATATGCACGATGTATCCCAATGTTTCCTTTTACCTAACTGTGTACGACAAGTGCAAGAACTTGAGTTACCTCTATTCTCGGGCCCTCCATGCCCAAACGCGAATGTCTATCGTCGCACCTATCCCTGGTAGAAATGGTGAGCATTTTTTGGCCAAAAACTGGCCAAGTCTAACCTAATTGCATTGTCACTATATCTATATATTGCATGGGTGGACAAAAAAATTGGTCACATTGGGTGCCTGAACTCAGCACAAACATTTTCGCACAAACACGAATGAACCATTTGATATTTTATTGCTTTTTTATTGCTAATTTATTGCTGTATTCCGGAATTTATTGCTCTTCATTTTCTCGAATTATGAGTGTTTGTGCTGAGTTCCGTGTGGAGTCAGCACAAACATTGGGTTTTCGCCGACCTATCGGAACCTGACTTAGCTTATATTTTATTGCTAATTTATTGCTCTCAGAATCCGTTTTGATCATCCCCTTAAAGCAACTTCCGGCGGAGATATGAGTGTTTGTGCTGAGTTCAATGTGGACCCAGCACAAACATTGAGTTTTTGTCGACCCATCGAAACCTGACATAGCTTATATTTTATTGCTAATTTATTGCTCCCAGAAACCATTTCGATCATCCCCGCAGAGCAATTTCCGGCGGAGATATGAGTGTTTGTGCTGAGTTCAATGTGGACCCAGCACAAACATTGAGTTTTTGTCGACCCATCGAAACCTGACTCAGCTTATATTCTATTGCTAATTTATTGCTCCCAGAATCTATTTTGATCATCCCCGCAAAGCAATTTCCGGCGGAGATATGAGTGCTTGTGCTGAGTTCAATGGGGAGCCAACACCAACATTGGGTTTTTGCCGACCTCTTACGCCTTGATTAACATATACTTTATTGCTATTCCATTGCTCTAAGAACCTCCGTCGGCTATTATCTCAAAGGTGCGACAATAGACATTCGCGTGTGGACATGGAGGGCCCGACAGCCTTCGGTGGCGAGGTTGCAGTGGTGCAGGAGCCGCGAAGTCGTGAATATCGGGACCACTCTTCTTGGCGTGTTCTGCATCTTTTTGGGGCCACTGTGGAGAGTATTTTACACAGTTTCGCTCTAGCTGACGGAAGCTCAACGGAATAGTCCAATTCATCATTTTTGGAGCGAGATGCAGCAATGGCATACTGGAGCAAGTTCAGAGTATTCGTGACGCAAATCCCTACAAAATCCTTGGGTGGTCGACAAAATTAATGAGGTTCCCAAGAGCATTTTCGCGAGGGTTCAATAAACAGAAAAAAATAACTGTAAATTGAGTTTTGACCCGCTTCAACATGACATTTCCAGGGGTATTTGAGTCTCTCACGGTGGAGACCCTGCCTAGTTATTTTTAGAGACAATTCGGTTTCGTTTCACTGTTTGATAGAGAAAATGAAAGACGAATCGAAACAAAGCATAGCGAACAGTACCGTCAGTAGGGGGTCTATCATTGCACTAACGTTATTCGTTCGAACCACATACCAAAGTAATGAACAATCAATCTTTGCGACTTTCCTCGGCTTTTCTTTGGGCCTTGGTGCCTGGAGGAAGACATTTGTTCAACCATTTTTTGCTCATTTTGGAAAAATCTTATCTTTTGGATATCTCAACTTTCAAGGACGTCCAGAACGCCAACGCTCAGGCTAATTTCAATACATATACACGATGAATCGGAATGTTTGCTAGTACCTAACTGTGTACGACAAGTGCAAGCAATCGAGTTACCTCTATTGGTAATTTCGCATCTCCATCAGTAATTTTGAAGAATCCAAGCACCTGGGATCATGTTTCAGCTAGAATGAAAAACGCCGTTCGAGCGGTTATGGAAGAGAATCCAGGACCGTATTTCCCGCCTCCATCCGACCTTCTCGTTCCACAGCTTGAACAGTACGTGAAAATTACCCGTTCTTGCTCGAGTACCCGCTCTTAATGAACCCTGCGATAAAGTTTACAATTTCAACAAAACATGCATATGTTGCAGAGTCGGAGATTGACCGATCTGAAAGATTCACCCTCGATCAATCTCTAGGCGCCTTGACGGTAATTTTTCTGGGAGAATTGAAATCATGCGTCGATGGAATCTGGAACTAAGCAGGGGAGCACTTGACTTCCGGGTCACCGATCTTCTCCAAAAATTGTTTACAGTTTGGTATCACCTAGAATATGAAGAATCCAGAGTAACTCCGTCAAATGGGCTCCCTCTTCAGGGCTACGAGTAAAAATGTTAGCATTGTCAGTATGTCTGTATATATCACTTTTTAACATGGGCCTATATGGGCAATGCTGATCTCAATCGCTGTATCTTTGGACAGGAGGCCCATTTGACGGAGTTACTCTGGATTTTTCATATTCTAGGTGATATCAAACTGTAAACAAATTTTGGGGAAGATTGGCGACTCGGAAGTTAGGTGCTCCCCTTGTAAGTCAACTTTTCGCTTTCATCAGTATAAATGGGATGTAAGTGCTCCTCTTCTTCGCGATTTTTTTCGCCCTACTACTGTGATGTGCTTTTCGTTCTAAGACGAAAAGATGAAATTAGTTTCACCGAAAATGTGTAGGATACTTTTTTGTGAATATTTCGAAAATCAACTCCGAACCGAGGTATACAACTGCTGCGAGTTTCACAGATCTAAGAAACTCGTCGATTCCTTGCGTTTCACCCTCACCGTAGGTGAATCCAGTCCTTTGATGTGTGAGCACACCATTCAGCTGTTAATCCTTCAATATGATATCTCGATTTCACTAATGGTAGACGTGATCCTCTATGAATTATGTGTACGCTACAGTCGACCGGGTTTAAGATATCATCTCTAAAAATATCGAAGTTAAAACTGGTCAATACTCAACTTACAGTTATTTTTTTTTCTTTTTATTAAAACCTCGCGAAAATGCTCTTGGGAACCTCATTAATCTCGTCGACTACCCAAGAATTTTGTAGGGGATTTGCGTCACAAATACTGTGAACTTGCTCCAGTATGACATTGCTGCATCTCGCTCCAAAAATGATGAATTGGGCTATTCCGTTGAGCTTCCGTCAGTTAGAGCGAAACTGTGTAAAATACTCTCCACAGTGTCCCCAAAAGTATGCAGAACATGCCAAGAAGAGTGGTTCCGATATTCACGACTTCGCGGCTCCTGCGCCACTGCAACCTCGCCACCGAAGGCTGTCGGGCCCTCCATGTCCACACGCGAATGTCTATTGTCGCACCTTTGAGATAATAGCCGACGGAGGTTCTTAGAGCAATGGAATAGCAATAAAGTATATGTTAATCAAGGCGTAAGAGGTCGGCAAAAACCCAATGTTGGTGCTGGCTCCACATTGAACTCAGCACAAGCACTCATATCTCCGACGGAAATTGCTCTGAGGGGATGATCAAAATAGATTCTGGGAGCAATAAATTAGCAATGGAATATAAGCTAAGTCAGGTTTCGATGGGTCGACAAAAACTCAATGTTTGTGCTGGGTCCACATTAAACTCAGCACAAACACTCATATCTCCGCCGGAAATTGCTCTGAGGGGATGATCAAAATAGATTCTGGGAGCAATAAATTAGCAATAGAATATAAGCTAAGTCAGGTTTCGATGGGTCGACATAAACTCAATGTTTGTGCTGGGTCCACATTGAACTCAGCACAAACACTCATATCTCCGCTGGAAGTTGCTCTACGGGGATGATCGGAACGGATTCTGAGAGCAATAAATTAGCAATAAAATATAAGTTAAGTCAGGTTTTGATGGGTCGACAAAAAACTCAATGTTTGTGCTGGGTCCACATTGAACTCAGCACAAACACTCATATCTCCGCCGGAAGTTGCTTTAAGGGGATGATCAAAACGGATTCTGAGAGCAATAAATTAGCAATAAAATATAAGCTAAGTCAGGTTCCGATAGGTCGGCGAAAACCCAATGTTTGTGCTGACTCCACACGGAACTCAGCACAAACACTCATAATTCGAGAAAATGGAGAGCAATAAATTCCGCAATACAGCAATAAATTAGCAATAAAAAAGCAATAAAATATCAAATGGTTCATTTGTGTTTGTGCGGAAATGTTTGTGCTGAGTTCAGGCACCCGGTCACATTTCTACCAGGGATGAGATAATAGTCAACGAAGGTTCTTAGAGCATTGGAATAGCAATGAAGTATAGATTAATCAAGGCGTGAAAGGTCGGCGAAAACCTAATGTTTGTGCTGGGTCCACAATGAACTCAGCACAAACACTCATATCTCCGCCGGAAGTTTCTCTAAGGGGCTGATCAAAACGAATTTTGAGAGTAATAAATTAGCAATGAAATATAAGCTAAGTTAGGTTTAGATAGGTCGGCGAAAACCCAATGTCTGTGCTGACTCCACACGGAACTCATAACAAACACTCATAATTCGAGAAAATGAAGAGCAATAATTCCGCAATACAGCAATAAATTAGCAATAAAAAAGCAATAAAATGTAAATGGTCCATTCGTGTTTGTGCGGAAATGTTTGTGCTGAGTTCAGGCACCCATACCGAAGGGATTCATAAATGGAAGTAGTATCAATTTTGTTACAAACCAGTGGAACATGAGGTATTCAAAGCTGACTGAGATTGACCAATAACACCTTGAATAAGCGTACGTATCCCGGCAAAAGAGATCACGTGCTTCAATCACGTGTTGATATGGCCCATCAAAACACGTGATCTGAGAATTTTCTAGAATACCGATCAATGGGGGTTCTTTAGAGCTTCCCAGCGGTCTTGTGGGTGCTAAGGGCGATGCAGCTCTCGCGAGGGGTGGTTAAGGTCCTCAATTAATTGGGAGCATTCGGCGTTTCGAGAGCGCAAAGGTAGAGACTAGTGGAGGCATGCCTTAACATTTTGGCTGCACCGAGCGTGGCCCGCTTGGTGATGCATCACGACTGCGCAGTACGACGGTTACACCTTGTTGCAACTACAGGTATAAGCAGTGTCGGCTATAGAGGTAAATCTCCGCAATCAATTTAATGAATTACGGTTGGCAAATTTTTCGACCTAAAAAATTTGCTAACTTTGGGAAGAAGTAGTTTTGAAAATATAAAATTTTGAAATCCAGGTTCAGAAAATCAAAGCTTCGGAAGCTTCTATCAAAGCTCAATCGACTCAGTTGATTGATAAATTACGGTTTGGAAAATTTTGACCTAAAAAAATGAGCCAATCTCGGAAAGAATCAGCTTTGAAAATATAAAGACTCGGAAATTAAGATTTGAAAATTAAAATTTTGGAAGCTTTTAGCAAAGCTCAATCGATTCAGTTAATTACGTAATCTATCGTATCAACGAATTTTGAATGTTTTTCACAAAATATTAATTTCCAAGAAATTCACGACCCACATTGACCCAATGGGTATTATTTTCCGTTAATTTCATATGATATGATCATATATGGAAGAGGTCCCGAGGAAATATGAAGACCCCGCTGATTTATCAAACTTTTACCGATCCTAAAGGGTCAGTTAACGAAGTTCATCTCATAAACTGAAAAATCTCTCATCTCCAATATAGAGAGGTTTTGGGGGAGAAAAGATGTATCTCGTCTTTGCAAGTTTTGATTTGAGTTTGGTATAATATAAGTGTTGTGGTTCAATGATTCTAAATGGTCATCTCTCTGTGACATTCATTGAAGTAAGATATCCTAATAGTAAACCTAACAAAATTGTAGCGAAGCGTTGTAAGCAACAACTGGGTGCTTACTTTTTGGAGTTACAAAATGAGAATTTCAAATATACCTACATCCTATTCTTTCGTCCCATCCCATCCCCAGCGTTGCCAAAAATGAGTCAGTCCCTTGTATGAAACAGCTACACTTTACAAACGCGATGAATGCGTACTCATTACTTGTAGAATCAATTCATGAAAAATGCACGAATCATCAAAAGCCAATGGAATATGGTATTTAAAGGTATTTGACATTGACAATACTCACATTGTAGAGCTCAAAATATGTCATCAATGAATGACCTATTTTCACCATGTTTTCTGGGCATGAGTCCTTGTGGGAAATACCAAAGTCTGTAACTCTAAAGCGCTTGAGTATCCAACTATACGCCTTCAGATATCGTCTTTGGGAGTTGAATGAGACTGTTCGCCAAAACCAGAGACCCAAATATCGTGCACCTCTCAAATCGATATAAGTTTCGCAAGAAAATTTACACTATTTTTGTGCCTCCACGGGGCTTTTCTGTTCATTGCCATAATCCATAACCCATCACGCACCAACCCACCAACCTACCCATGACCCATACGGCCACAGGATCACGGACCCACCCACCCATCTACCTACTCATCTACCCACCCATCATAATTCAGTCCTACCACATCGGCAACCCTATACGAGGGATCAGGACAGACAATTTTTAGACTGGGACTTGATATTCAAAGAATTTGTAGTCTGGCACTCAATTATTCAAGAGATTCAATTATGTAATTACATTGGAAGGCCTCACAGACTGTCCAGAATATAGCACGCGACGTAACCAGTGAATCTTTCACGTAACTCCGAATCAAACAATCTTCCGTAACTCCTCACACGATATTATAACATAAGCGTACAGCCTTGTTACGGAAGAACCTACGTAATTCCACAGGGAACCCATTTGACATACGTGGTTCATCCGTATGTGAGAGCGTACTCCTCATAACCGTAACTACTCACAACCGTAACTCCTCCTAAGCGTAATTCCTCATAACCGTAACTCCTCCTAAGCGTAATTCCTCAAACCGTAACTCTTCATATGCGTAACCCCTCATAAGCGTAGATCCTCATATGCGCAGCCCTCATAAGCGTAATTCCTCATAGTGTAACTCTTCATAAAAGTAACTCCTCATGAATGTAACCCCTCATGAAGGTAACTCCTCATACGTGTAACTCCTTATAAGTGTGACTCCACATGAGTGTGACTCCTCATAGGCGTAACTCCTCATGAACGTAACCCCTCATAAATGTAACTCGTCGTAAATGTAACCCCTCATAAACGTGACTCTTCATAACCGTACCTCCCCATTTCCTCGTTCCCACCAATTCACCGACACATGCCCCATACGGCCACCCAATCACCGACCCAACCACCCATCACACTTCACCCCTTCCGCATAGGCGACCCGATACGCAGTATGTGGACGGACAAATTTTGCCTGGCTCCTTCATTATTATAACTCCTGTGCGGGAAAGATCCGGTCCATCGACTTTTATGGTTGCCCGATCTTAGTTGGATGGAGTCGATCGTGACTCTGAAACTAAAATTCAAGGATAATTTCATCTCATATTAGTGATTCTTTGATCATTTTACAGTTACTTGGCCTGCAGCGGATTCACAAAATGTTGAACAGAAGAGTTTTACCGAGATTTTTACTCTGTATGAATCTCATCGTGAACATCCCAACATCCAGTGGCGATTTATTGGGAGATCGTAAGTCTAGTAATCATATTCAAGGGCGTGTGGTAGCGGTGCAGCACGGCCGTAGAGTTCCATTCACCATTCACGTGAAAATCTTAATGGTACTAACAAGGGGGGACCACGGGGTCCCGATCGCCAATCTCGCCCAAGATTTTTTTACAATTTTGTACTATCAGGAAGATGAAGAATCTAGAGTAACTCCGTTCAATGGGCCTCCTGTCCGAAGATACAGCCACTGAGATTAACATTGCTCATATAGCCCCAGGTTAAAAAGTGATATATAGATGAAGGCGTTCCTTATTTCCCAACTTTTGGTTTTCCACGATCGTGGATTTTCATTCTTTGAACCGAAAAAAAAATTGGGAGAAAACTTTTGCCGCACCCGATGCGATGAATCCCCAGCTGCCGCACGTATACCATTTTTAACATTGAAAACCCTATACTCGAAAATTTTCCCTCCCAACCCTCCGTATCTCCGAGATTGCTGTAATGTTCCATAGCTCCTCTTGGACCATGAAAAATATCTAGCTACATTATTTCGACGGAGAATTTCATGAGATACACGATAACATCATCCATTTGGAGTTTTAAAGTTACCCCGGTGTGATATCGGTGATTTTCCCAAAAAATCACCTATATCAGGCCGGAGTCACTTTGAATCTCAAAGCTGACAGTTGTGTTTTCCGTGAAATTTTACATCGAAATGGTGTATCTGGATATTTTCCATGGTTCAAGAGGAGCTATGAAAAATTACAGCGATCTCCGAGATATGGAAGGTTGGGAGGAAAAATTTTCCAGTATAAGGTTTTCAATGTTGGAAATGATATACGTGTGGCAGCTGAGGATTCATCGCACCGGCTGCAGCAGGAGTTTTTTCATTTTTTGGCTCAAAGAATGGAAATCCACGATCGTAGGTATCGTGGGAAACCAAAATTTGGGGAATGAGGAACACCCTAATATAGATATACTAGCAATGCTAACGTTTTGGCTTGTAGCTATGGACAGGAGACCCATTTGACGGAGTTACTCTAGATTCTTCCTATTCTAGATGGGACCAAACTGTGAAAAATTTTTGGGGATGATTGGCGACCCGGACCCCGTGGTCCCCCCTCGTAAGTTTGAGATGAGTTCATTTGGAGACCTTCATTTGGAGACCAAAGAAGAAAGTGATGCCATGAAGGTCCATGTGCTTGATATTTAATTCAAGACTCGGTGTATCCATCGGCATAGCCCGATGATGAGCTCGAGTAAAAGATAGAGTCACATTTCTTGATTGAAATTTCTATCGAGCGATAGATTCAAATAGTCTATATTGGAGATGAACTGTCTTCTTATTGTTATTGCCCGACTTATACTCGACAACTTACCATTCAGCCCAAATCATCAGACCCCCCCCCCCCACCAGTTAGCAAGAAAAAAAATCGAGGAATAATTTTCCTCTCTCAACAACTGGTGGAGGTCCCTGCGGAAAAATGTCGAGTAAAAATTCTTTTTCCCGTCAAATGGTGCCCCCCCCCCCCCCATCCATCAATGGAACGATCAGAAAGCACGTGTCAGTCGAAGAGGAGGAAAATTTCGAGTAATGGAGCAGTAGTAATTTGTGTATTCGGAAAGATTTTTACGTATATTGAAGTTCTTTCAAACTCATCGCTACATGGAAAACGATAGATGAAATCAACGACTCTCGGTCAAATTTCAATTTTCAACACTTTTGGTTAGTTCAATGTAGAAGGTTTTACCACCCACTCACATCCATTCATTCCATCTTGGTTGGAACCACTGGGCGTCTGGTACATCCTAACCTGTAATATACTTCGATTTTTTTCCAATTTTGCTCAAACTCTCTAGTACAGAACGGAAGAAAATTCGAGCGAAATTTAGACAGACTGTAGCTTGCACGGCTACCACATGCCCTGAACAGAATCTTTCACCCTGGACTTTACTAATGCTCTCGCCGCGAAATTTTGAGTTTATCCAATATTTCTGTCCAGAAGGTCAGTGCAGCTTAGATAATGAGATTTAATGGGCCAATCGCCGCTGGGAGAAGTCGGGATTATCGAACGAATTCTCCAGAAAAGTTGATTAGAGAATTGAATATTTATGCCATAATTCACGGGCATAACAACTATTCTCATAGAGAGTGAAGCTGTGCATATTTCTTAAAATATCGAGCGACATGGATGGAACACCAGATAAGGCAAGCTGAGATTCCATTCTTATTCATGAGTCAGAGCAAATAGGGGGCGAGACTTAACTGCGCAAGTGGTCGCGCAAGTGGTCAGAAAAATGCTATGAACCGCGCAAGGATTAACCGCGGGCGGCTGCATTATAACTGCGCAAATTCTTTCGCGGAAGGCTCAACTCTTAAACCCCTTACACGACAGGATATCGACAGTATTCAAATATCAGCGAAATATTTCTTATGAGTAGATGTCAACAATAATACAGCACTTATGGCAGATTCGTGTTGTCCTCGTATCACCCGTGCCTCAATTTCGCGACGGTAGCGGTGGGTTACCCATCAATAGCAATCAAATGAGTATGACTGATGAGCAAGGGGTGCAATAATACGCCAGAATCAGAGAACACATCGTCGCCCCCGACGAAAAAAAACACCTCCCATTGTGGGCCAATGTAAAGATATATTGGCCCACAATGGAAGGTGTTTTTCTTCGTCGGGGGGCGACGACATGAACATCCGCCACATTGTTATGTATTGATGATGTTTGTTGCTTAGCTCGTCAATATGTCGCAGATGGTGTGAGTCATCCCATGCCCACTTCGCCAAATGTTTTTCGCCAAACAATTTTCATTCAAACACATTTCCATTTATCGATGTACTGAAAAATATTCAGGAAAATGGTATATTATTGTACTAGGCAGGGAAGTTGGATTTCCGTGACTGCGTGATGATAATGCCGAGGCGAAGCCGAGGCATTGAAATCACATTGTCATGGGCATCCCACTTCTCTGCCGAGTGCTGTATACTATTTTTTCTCCTCTCGGCCCGAAAGTACGTCGAAATTTCATTAATCAGTACAAAAATTCGTATTTAACCTCACTTCTCTAGTTGTAATTTCGAAGGGGGTGGGCTGTACAAGCAGGTGACCTCACAGCTTTTACGTACTGCTTTTGCTGCATTACTTGTAAAGTGATGTACTCGTTCGCCCGGCTTTTGCTGGTCGGGCCGGACGTACTTAAGCAAAAAAAATAATAAAGTGAAATGTGTTGTGAGTGAAAGCTGAATGATATATTATCACATGATTCAATTTGGGCCTTGAGTTCGATACAAAGATGTGTCCGCACCAAGTCATCGTGGCCCTAAGCTCTTGTCACTGACAATGAGTATTTTGTGTGCCTTGTCAATTCATGTCATGGGGCATTAGAAATCCTGCTCTATGGTCGGCTTCTGAGAGCTTTATGTTCAAGCAGCAGTATTTATAAAAGGATAGCGCCTGTCAAGTGTACACAAATCATAAATAAACATATTGATAAACATAACCTCGACAGGTTATGTTTCGCATGCATGTCTCATGCGCTCTCTGTACAAAATAGAGCAGGCAGCGAAAGATGCAGCATAAATTGACAGCCAATCAGAGCGCGAGTTGACCCGGGACGGCAGCAAAAAACGAGCTTTCGTGACCAAAACGATTCGCGAAAGGACGCACTTTCGTGCCGGGAGGAGGAAAAAAATTTTTCATTGCTCTAACCTAAAAATGCTGCGTTTAAATAGGATTTTAGGGTTCTCGTAATGAGAAAATATATCCGCACCTTCGATCGCTTGCAAGCCCATGTTGGGGGCACTGGAGGACATGTCTGTCTCGCTTCACTCGACAGACAAACTGTCCTGGTGCCCAAAATGGGCTACCGCGCTCAGTACGGAAATATACTATTTATTGTCACTGACGCTGTATCAATATGAAAGAAAAAGTTATTCTACTTATAACTGAAAATGATTGTAAATAGATCAAGAATATGAATGTACACATACAGTCAAAATCCTCCTTTATTTTATCTGTTTCGATACTGTCAACGAACCCAAATGCGATGTTTGATTTTCCAATCAAGCATCACCTCGTCAATATTTTGGTGTACTGTCACGCAAGGAACACGCTGGGCTCAGCCGCAAACTCAGATAAGAATTTCCAAGAATCGCACTTGCGCAGTTAACAACGAGACCCTGGATTAGAACTTGCGCAGTTCATTCTCTACCCGGCTTAAAGATTTGACCTCATGCGCAGTTGGGGGATGCCCAAATAGAGGGTTAGCTGATATTTTAAAGAGAATTTTCGAATAAAAATTGTTGACATGTAGGTTAATATGCGTGTATTTCCCGTGTTCGTTGCGGTGAGGTTACCATAATAAAGCAAAACATCTAAAATAGTATTCATGATCTCACAGAATCAAGTACTGTAAGAATCATCTCCAGACTCATCTACATTCATAACTTGAATTCACGTACAGAATTTATTAGATCAGCCTGAAACGCAAACATCGATTTCTGAATCGATTACAAGTGACGATTATTTCTTTAACTTGCGAGTCGGCATCGAACCGTCTTGGAAAGAATGCCAACTGCTCCGTTAATTCATGTCAATGTATATTAGAAGTAGATTAAATAGTAACTTGTACCACTGTGAATTCTCGAGCCAACTCCATCATAATACTCACTCGAGTTTCACGAACGGACCCAACCAAGATATCAGGAAGTAAGACGTACACTGCCGATCAAAAGTTTTAGAACACCCGAAATTTTGCATTCCAATTTTGGAAAGAGGACTGCTAGGTTCTAATTGATCGAGAAGGACTTCATTGAGGCTCTTTTTGAAGGTCTCTCCGCGAACTTGAAGATGGCATTATTCATTTTTATCAATACGGATCTGGATATTCCCAATTCGAGCTTGAAAAAGTGCCAATTTCGATGATCTTTGCAAGAATCTCTTGGCTCCGGTAGCTCAAGGGTACAGGAATAATCTGGAATAGATCTCAAAAGCCCTGAGAGTATAAGTCTAGAGCTTTAATACCGTTCTTGAACGGCCCTTTACGTTGCTGTTGCTTCGAGCCATGACATTTTCTCTGAGGAGAGTTTTTCCGAAAGAAGTAGTACCCTTATCAAAAATGACAAAGAAATTCACTTTTTGGGGCATGTTCCAAAGTAGTTTCTCGTTCTCTTGATCATGATATGGAGGACAGATACCAGGACCAGATATTATATTCCCCTCAAAACGCATTTGTCTGTCTTTTGCGAATTGAGGTGTTAGTTTTTGCGAAAAATCTGTCTTCACAGACAATGTCATAGCTTGGAGAGGAAGTAACGTATGAGGGTATTGGGGAACGAACTTCGAAGCTCTAGACTTGTACTTTCAGGTCTCTTGAGATCCATTCCAGAATATTCCTGCACCTTCGAGCTACCGGAGCTAGGAGATTCTTCCAAAACTCATCAAAATTTGTACTTTTTCAAGCTCAAATTGGGAAGATCCAGATTTGTACTGATTAAAATGAATAATGCCATCTTGAAGTACGTAGAGAGACCTTTGGAATGGGCCCTGATGAAGTTCTTTTCGGTCGAGTAGAGCCTAGTAGTCCTACTTACAAAACTGGAATGATATATTTCGGGCGTCCTGAAACTTTTGACCGGCAGTGTATTCTGGTTGATCCATTCTTTTTCGCTCGATTATATCCAACATATGATTTGAGAATGAACCAGATGCACCAGGATTTTTCGTCAACTATTCTTCGAAGAAGAAATTCCATGTGACTTGAACCATTTTATGTCGAGATATTTAAAAAGAAAAAACGAACAATCTTCACACCGTAAATGGCCATTCATCTGCGAATTTTATTTGTACACAATACTGAGTTCGTGGAAAACCGTTTTCTCTTGTCGAATTTCACACAAAATCATTCCCATCAGTCGAAAACATGTCGGAGTATATATAGATCGAACTGAAGGCGAACCCGATGTGAAGGAAAATATCACCTATAGGATCCGCATGGATGAATAAAATCCCTCTATTAAATATCTTATGGAAGAGGCAACTCGCGAAATGAATGCAATTTAGGAGTGCTCGAAAAAGCTACTGATGCACCCTTTTGCGGTCAAATTAGTTCATTGTACTTAAGGTACGTCTTCGGGTTTTTCGATTTTCTACGAAAGTTTTGAAGACTTCACTACCAATTCAACTATCTATAACACACACGTTCTGATAAAATCTGAAGGAGCCTGATGTTCATTTAGTTTTCGGAAATTAAATTTTGAGAATTCGAGCTTGTAATAACTTGTTCACCAGGTCATTTTGCATCGGATATAGGTGTTTTCCTCTATTCCCTAATTATGGAAACCAGTCAAAAGCGTCAAAAAGCACTTTTCAAGCAAATTCTGAATAAGTCATTTGCATCTCCTGCGCATGGGCGTTGACTTACACTCTCAGAAGTATTCTTAATCGAGAGCTGGTGTGATTTCCTTCAGAACGACCACTTGAGGAAGTCAATTAGATGTAGTAGAACCCGAGATCTAGCTGGTTCAAGAAATGAAAAAATCCAAGGTATCAAATCCGTGAACCCGTGGCTCCTCTGTTGGCCCTAAAAAAATGCGAATTTCGAGTTGGAGTCTTTTCCGGGCGTGAACATGTGTTTCTTATGTATTTCTCGACGTAGAAACCGAATCCGTGGTCAGTTTTGTCTCCAACCTCCAAGATTTTTTGGTAGGCTCAAAAAACTGACCCCAGAGTGGAGGGTCATTTTCGAGGCAATGACTGAAGCGAGGATGGGGCCTAGCACCAAGCTGCTTTTTGTAGTGGCTGTCAAAAGTCACTGTAACTTTGGTTTAAATCAGCGGATTTAGGCTCGACAGGTAGTCATTTTGATGGAAATTTCCTCAGCTTTCCAAAATAATTGGTCTCGAAATCTTAAAATATCGCGCATGCGCAGAAAATTGAGGTTCCCTGTCATTAAAATTAAAAAAATGGCCAGGAAACAGCTTAAAACCCAAAAATGCAGAGTATCATATTTTATTCGTGGAGAACACAACCTTTTTACATGAAAAAATGTACTTTTAAATATTTCAAAAATATAGCCATTTGAGAAAAAAAATGAAAGATGATCTTCACGGAATCATCCATATATAATCGAGGTTCTATGGGAACCAGAACTCCAAAGTGGTTTTCGATAGGTTTTTTGCTCACCTTTCAGATGCGCTAAGCCGGGTCCTTCCATCTGCGATAAATTTTGAGCTATAACGATTTGAGTGTGAAAAAGTTACGAAAATTTTGCAAGAAAAAGTTGAAATAGTATATTTCCGTACTGAGCGCGGTAACCCATTTTGGGCACTAGGACAGTTTGTCTGTCGAGTGAAGCGAAACAGACATGTCCTCCAGTGCCCAAAATGGGCTTGCAAGCGAGGTGCGGATATATTTTTTCATTACGAGAACCCTAAAATCCTATCTAAACGTGGCATTTTTAGGTTAGAGTGATGAAATTAGTATATTACTGTACTAGGCAGGGAAGTTGGATTTCCGTAACTGCGTGATGATAATGCCGAGGCGAAGCCGAGCCATTGATATCACACTGTCATGGGCATCCCACTTCTCTGCCGAGTGCTGTATACTATTTTTTCCCCTCTCGGCCCGAAAGTACGTCGAAAGGGACTAGGCGGTTAAGCATTGTGAAGTGGACCTTGTCGGATATGGCCCCGAAAATATTTTTCCCCACTTTCTAACACCAAATGATGGGGGAAACAAAGGTTTGTAGGTCCCAAAATCGTGCCTGTTTTTTACGGCACCCCAGAAACCCTCTAAAAAACGCTAAAAATCGATGTTCCTTCTATCAAATCGCATTCTGATGCATTTCAACGAATCGATCTGAAAATTTTTTGACATACTCTTGGAATGTGGTCAATCATGAAGAAAATATTTTCATTCCGACAACTCTCGATTGAGGCCCTAAAAAAATTCTTCAAAACTTCAAAGTCAATTTTCTCATGTAAATTGAAAAGAACTATGTTAGGAAACCATTGCATCGTGTTCATCAGGTTATTTTGCATCGAAAACGGGTATTTTTAGAATTTTTTAGGTGGTGGAACATGGTCAAAAGTGCAAAAAATCGTTTTCAAAGCAAATTTTAATTCAGTAATTTGCAACCTCTGCGCATGCGCGTCCTCCTACGTACTACGTCTCTGAAAGTATTCTCAATCGATAGCTGATGCAATTTTCTTCAAAACGAAACCTTGAGGAAGTCGATTTGATGCCGTGAAACCTGAGATCTAGCTGGTCCAAAAAATGAAGAAATCCAAGGTATCAAATCCGTGAAGCCGTGGCTCCTTCAATGGGCCCGAAAAGTGCGAATTTTGAGTCGGACTGTTTCAAAGATGTGAACATGTGTTTTCGATGTAATTTTTGACGTAGAAACCGAATCCGTGGTCAGTTTTGTTCCAAACCTTCAAGATTTTTGATGACACTCAAAAAACCGACCGGGGGGTGTACGGCCGTTTCCAGCCTTCTTCTACACATTTGAGATGTATGATGAGTATAGTCAAAGGTTTGAACTTGTCGCATAGAGGATGCAAGTACGTTTTCCTTTGTATTTTGACCAGCTGATGATGATGCCGATGATTTTGAGGCACAGAAATAACTCGAGAGAGAGATATAAGGTGCATGATGCAGTTTTCTCTGATGAGATCATAAAACAAAATATAGCTCCAGCAGCCCAAATCTGACTCCCAACTCATTCCCAAGCCTCAAAATCATCGGCATCATCATCAGCTGGTCAAAATACAAAGGAAAACGTACTTGCATCCTCTATGCGACAAGTTCAAACCTTCGACTATACTCATCATACATCTCAAATGTGTAGAAGAAGGCTGGAAATGGCCGTACACCCCCCGGTCGGCTTTTTGAGTGTCATCAAAAATCTTGAAGGTTTGGAACAAAACTGACCACGGATTTGGTTTCTACGTCAAAAATTACATCGAAAACACATGTTCACATCTTTGAAACAGTCCGACTCAAAATTCGCACTTTTCGGGCCCATTGAAGGAGCCACGGCTTCACGGATTTGATACCTTGGATTTCTTCATTTTTTGGACCAGCTAGATCTCAGGTTTCACTGCATCAAATCGACTTCCTCAAGTGGTCATTTTGAAGGAAATTGCATCAGCTATCGATTGAGAATACTTTCAGAGACGTAGGACGATGCGCATGCGCAGAAGATGCAAATTACTGAATTAAAATTTGCTTTGAAAACGATTTTTCGCACTTTTGACCATGTTCCACCACCTAAAAAATTCTAAAAATACCCGTTTTCGATGCAAAATAACCTGATGAACACGATGCAATGGTTTTCTAACATAGTTCTTTCCAATTTACATGAGAAAATTGACTTTGAAGTTTTGAAGAATTTTTTTTAGGGCCTCAATCGAGAGTTGTCGGAATGAAAATATTTTTTTCATGATTGACCACATTTCAAGAGTATGTCAAAATTTTTCAGATCGATCCGTTGAAATGCGTCAGAATGCGATTTGATAGAAGGAACATCGATTTTTAGCGTTTTTTAGAGGGTTCCTGGGGTGTTGTAAAAGACAGGGGCGACTTTGGGACCTACAAACCTTTGCTTCCCCCATCATTTGGTGTTAGAAAGTGGGGAAAAATACTTTCGGGGCCATATCTGACAAGGTCCACTTCACCATGCTTAACCGCCTAGTCCCTTTTATCAATTAGTACAAAAATACGTGTTTAACCTCACTCTGCAGTTCTTAACAATTTTGAAGGGTTGGGCTGTACAAGCAGACGACCTCGCAGCTTTTACTTACTGCTTTTGCTGCATACTTGTGACGTAATGTTGTACTCGTCCGCCCGACTTTTGCAAAAGCGAGGCGTCAGCCGAGCTTTTGCTGGTCGGGGCGGACGTAAGCAAAAAATAATAAAGTTAAATGTGTTGTGGGTGAAAGTGATCCAATTTGGGCCTTGAATTCGATACAAAGATGTGTCCGCACCAAGTCATCGTGGCTCTATTCTTGTCACTGACAATGAGTATTTTGTGTGCCTTGTCAATTTATGTCATGGGGCATTAGAAATCCTGCTCTATGGTCAGCTTCTGAGAGTTTTCTGTTCAAGCAGCAGTATTTATAAAAGAATACCGCCTGTCAAGTGTACACTAATCATAAATGAACATATTGATAAACATAACCTCGATAGGTCATGTTCCGCATGCATGTCTCACGCACTCTCTGCACAGCAAAACAGCGCAGGCAGCGAAAGATGCATCATAAAGTAAAGGGCATATTGCCCGTATATTGTTTAAAATAAATAAATAAATAAATAAATAAATTGACAGCCAATCTTAGTGCGAGTTGACCCGTGCCGGCAGCAAAAGTCGAGCTTTCGTGACCAAAACGAGTCGCGAAAGGACGTACCTTCGTGCCGGGAGGAGGAAAACATAATTTTGATTTGCGTACCTGGGTCCGACACAAATTTTGTAATTTTTTTATGGTGACGGAAGTTCATTTTTTAACCTATAACTTCGAAAAAGTTCACTTAGAAAGAAATCTGGGACCTTACTTTCGATCATATATCGTTTCCTCGTGGAATTACTCATATACGATAAACCAACTTGACCGCAAGATGTTGTTGGGAAGGCCTTGAAGGCTCTCGAAGGATGAATCATACATTTGTACTCATTCATGGAAGGCAGAATGGAAAAGACAATTTCCACGTTATGGAGAAAGTATTTAAATGTCTATCTCTACGATGGTTACGTTGGAAGTATCAATCAATATTATGGCAACATATTGCAGAATTCTCATGTGGACACAATTTTTGAGTAGAGAGTGAATATTTTTATAACCCTCGGTTCTTATATTAGCATTGTACAGTTATATACTCCTCTTGAGTGTGGAAAATCAGTGGCTAGATACAATGAATTAGTTATTCCCTTTTCATAACTGGAACAAATTATAGTTTTACAGGGTATTCGTGAACTTCTGTGTCCACCAAATACCTGCTGCCGCAAAGAATGCATTGATATTGGTATGTAAGATTCTGTCTGCATATCAAAGATAGTGGACTCATCGATTTCGTCTCTGACTTTTTCAGCATCTTTGATATCTACCAGGATGGATGAAAAAGTCGATCCCTGCAACGACTTCTACGGATTTGCATGTGGCAAGTTCTTGCACGAGGCTTCTCTTCTTGATAATGACAAAAAGCTTGACAGAATGCTTGGTGGTTCCGTAGATATTGAAACATTGAATCAACAGATTAGGAGTATATTCGAGGATGAAATACAGTCCAATGATTTGAAGGCAATCAAAAATATCAAGAACTACTATAAAATCTGCACGAACAAAAGTAAGTTGGATTGATTCTGTGAGTTCAATTCTGACACATTAAGTGATGATCACGAATGGGCTAGAGGAATCGATACGATGATGATAAGTTATTCACCACTAATGAATTTCAGCGTTGGTAGAGGAGCAAGGATTAGAACCCTTGCACAACATTCTGAGGGAGTTTGGCGGCTGGCCAGTTTTGTATGCCGATAAAAGTATTGGGAGTGACGTCAGCTGGATGGATTCTGTGTATAAGTCCCGCAAATTGGGATATCCTTTAGCCAGTTTCATTACTTTGAAAATTGGCATTGATCCCAAAAATAGTACGCACCGTGTACTCCAAGTAAGTTGGCACTATATCCTTAATCCTTTGGCACATTCTCCTATGTACGCCGTGCAAAAGCACGATGATTGAATATAGATAGCGCGATAGCAATGTTTCAATGCTATGGAGCATAGACTTGCACCTCGACTTACACTGTTTTGGTCCGGACAAAAGTCGAAACTTCTCCTCGGCCACTAATGGTTACGATGCTTATGACGTTTTTGGATGCCTTTCCACTTTCACAGTTGTATGTACATGTTTGGACACGAGTCCTACGATTCCCATCAACTCTCAATTTTGACCGGTAGTACTTCTCACTGAGCTGAGCCTTTTATCCCATTTTGGGCACCTAGACCACATCCACACCCAAGTGAAGAAAGAGGAGGCTCGCATGAATTTTAGCAACTCTTTGTAAATACTTCTATGAAAAGTTGAGCATTCATAAATTTGGCCAATTTTCATAGGGGGAAAAGAAATAGTATAAGTACCAATCAGGCCAGAGTCAAAACACACTCCGATAGGAATTGCGACCTTCGGGGAGCCCGAGCTGAGTGGCTCTCACTGGCTGCTCTACAAAATAGCGACGTGCACCAAAGAAAATCGCAAGAAATATGGTTAATTCGAAGTTCTATCGTAGATGATGCCGATGTTGCTGCACTCTCCTACGCTCGTGATTCGAGACACTGCAAAAATCCACCCAACTCTCTATAAAAAAGAGAGAACCCGCGAAATACCCAAATTCTTCCTATCCGTGGCAAACTTTTTTAATGCCGATACGTGAGCTTACTATAGATATGAGAGAAAAGCATGAAGATTGCTGATGGAAATAAACATAATCCTGGAATCAATCTGAACGAGAGTTATTGATCGTGTGACGTGGTGAGTCTCGGGCCTCCTGCCCGCGCCTCTCCTCGTCCCTTGACGATTCACCAGCGACGACTTCGCGAGCCGCGCAACGCCTAAGCGCTGCTCGTCAGCCGTCGCAGGTGCATCGTCAGCACCTTGACGTGGCTTTGCACTCTCCCCTTTGGCACTACTCCATGGAGATGCAGAGCATCGTCGATGACGATGCTCGGCATGCTCGGGAGACCACTCGGAGCGGCCAAGCCACCCAGACCATCTCGGGTGCGCTTCGCGCGGCGTTCCGCACTTACCACTTACACTTACTTTTCCAAGTACATAAAGGCATCAGTAGAGTACATCTTGCCTATTATTTAAACATCTCCCTCACATCTCACCTTACGTGCCGAATCCCCCCCCCCCCACATCTCAAACCCATCATGGATATATAATGGAAGGGAACTAAACTAATAATATAAATATTCCGAAGCCACGTTTCTGGGAGGTGATCTAATGAAAATTCCTAGTCATTCCCCCACACCAAGTCTGATTGTGTTACGAACTAACTCCTAACAAAAGTCCTGGAATGGGATATTGGGACCATACTCCGGCAATGAAGAAGAGAATTCTTAAACGAAAAGTCGAGTATTTCTGGGTGGAAGCAGGGGTCGGCTTACTAGGAAGTAGCCGCGGTCAATGCCGGCTAATACGGATAGTTTTGCAGCAAATCCGCGCTTTTGCGAGAGACCTACCACAGGTTCTAGTAGACAGAAGTAGCCAAAAGTGGCCTCGCTGAGATTTGCAAGAGTAGCATCCCGAGAAAAAAAATTCGTCTGGCAAAAAGTCTGGCAGAATAATTCTGGCTTTGGTCAGTCTTAGCGGACGGAAGACTTTTTGGTCTTGGAGGGAAAGGTCTGGTTGACAATGCCAGATCAAGATAGTGATTGTTTCCGAGACCAAATGAAACGCTCTACATCTGGAAAACACTTACAAGTGATTCCCAGACACTCTCTCGAATCAACAGTGGTCTGGCTCATTTGACAAAATTTGTAATTAATCTTGTAAAAAGTCTGGTTCACTGTCCCCGACTTGGTTCCGGACTGTTTCCCCAATAAAGGTTTTTCAAAGGAGTCTCGTAAAATGTCTGGAAAATTTCCCCAGACTGAACGCGAGAGGTTTTATTCTCGATGAAAATCTGGTAATTTTCGCCAGATCTCGTTGTAGACGATTTTCACAGTGCTCTTGAAAGGCAAACTAACATTTTCGTTTGTCTACAACGAGATCTGGCGAAAATTACCAGATTTTCATCGAGAATAAAACCTCTCGCGTTCAGTCTGGGGAAATTTTCCAGACATTTTACGAGACTCCTTTGAAAAACCTTTATTGGGGAAACAGTCCGGAACCAAGTCGGGGACAGTGAACCAGACTTTTTACAAGATTAATTACAAATTTTGTCAAATGAGCCAGACCACTGTTGATTCGAGAGAGTGTCTGGGAATCACTTGTAAGTGTTTTCCAGATGTAGAGCGTTTCATTTGGTCTCGGAAACAGTCACTATCTTGATCTGGCATTGTCAACCAGACCTTTTCCTCCAAAACCAAAAAGTCTCATTCCGTCCGCCAAGACTGACCAAAAGCCAGACTTATTCTGCCAGACTTTCTGCCAGACGAATTTTTTTCTCGGGATTTGTGGGGCCATGTTCCACTCCAAACTACTTTAGCGCCACTGGAAGCTACTTCTGGCTACTGAAGAGTTTGTATTGTGGACCCAAAAAGTAACCAACAGTGTTCAAATAGTATCTCGAAGTAGCCACGAATGGTCCATACAGGGTGAGAGTAGATGCAAGTAGCTGATTTGGCTGGCATTGGAACCCAGCGCAGGACAGCGCTACTCCCTCACCCCGTACGGACCACTTGTGGCTACTTCGAGTTACTATTTGACCACTGTTGGTCGCTTTTTGAGTCCGCAACACAAGCTCTGCAGTAGCCAGAAGTAGTTTCCAGTGGCGGTAAAGTAGTTCGAAGTAGAACGTGGACGCACAAAGCTACTTTTTCAAATCTCAGCCAGGCCACGCTTGGCTACTTATGTCTACTCGCACCGGTGGCGAATCTCTCGCAGTGGCGCACATTTGCCGCAAAACCAGCCGTATTAGCCGGCATTGGCCACGGCTATTCTCCAGTAAGCCATGCCCTGGGTGACAGCCCGAGGCAAAGAAGATCAAGCTCTAGACTAGGCCAAAAAAACCTCAAGATAGTACAATTATAGTCATAGATAAAATTAGCCTCAATCAGTGGTTAATTGAGAGCTTACCTCCTCAGCCTTCGATTAGCGGACCTCAACGTTCGATTTGATGTCTATAGATGAAGCTATCAGCAGTTCAAGGAGTGTACTGAAATTAGATCACGACCGGGTAACTTTGAGACACTTACAAGATATTCCAATTTTACCCGCCGCGATGCAAATAAATCAATTTTAGTGGTTAAAAAAATCTTGTTCTCAGTTGTTTGAAACATTTTATAGCCTCATGGACTATCACTTGATTCAGAATGAGTCAGAAAAGAGCTATTGCACAGAAATGTACCACCGTACTGCTCCTTGCACATAGCGTGGGACATTTTTGGTGCATTTTTAATGTTATTTTTTCCTGTTTTTTCATCAACAAATTTTCAATAGCTGTAAAATCCCAATGTAACGAAAGCCCTTCATCATGGTGATTGATGTGAACAAATTGTAGCGCTATTTCTCGCAATTGATCCTTGAATAGTTCTTGTCACACTGTGAAAATTAGCCGATGTAGGATTACAAGGCCAAAATAAAATCACCACATTGATTTTGGGTCCTGAATTGTTTTAACAATGGCTGTAGTGATTTCACACGACCAAAATGTGAGGTTGCATATCAGTCGGTTGAAATCAACATTCGTAGTACGAAGATTCCACTCCCAGAGTGTGAAATCACTGCATTAATTGTTGGGACTATTCAATATCTACAATCAATGTGATAATTTTACTTTTTCGTTGTTGATTCTTCGTCAGATAGTTTGTACAGTGCACGTACTCTAACTGGACCACATGCGTATCGCTGCCAGATCAGCCTTTTTGAAAAATGCCTCAATGATTAGCTACAATTATAATAATTATTGACGCGATATTTCTGGTGACTCAAAATGTTGTTCATGTCCCAAGTAGGAGGAACAGATTTTAGAGCAGTAGAATTATTTGCCTAGCCAAATGCAGCATCTAAGTCATTTCTGAGGGTGTGCCGTACGTGTACCCACTGTGCCAAAACCACTCAACCTGGCGTTATGAACCAAAGAATTTGATGAGATGATTTTATTTTTCAGTTGGACCAAGCATACTTCGTTCTGTCAGAAAAATACTTGTTTAGAGGGGAAGATGTCCCACTTGTGAAGTGGTACTTGAGCTTCATGATCGACATTGCTGAGATGCTGGGAGCCCCCAAGGAACGCGCTGAAATAGAGATGCGAGAAGCTCTTCAGTTTGAAATATCCCTCGCGAAAGTGAGTTTGTTCGGCAGTATCTAATGTTGAGATGGTTCCTTTCCTAAGGTTGATTCCTCACACCTCCCATACTTCATACTTTAAACTCGTCATACTTCATACGTCCCATATCCCATTTCTCACTACCCATACTCTTCATACCTCAATCCTCATATGTTATACCTTATACCTCATACCTTATACCTCGTACCTCATCCATTCATCCATCCATCCAACTACCGACTAACTACCCACCCATGACCCATTTACCCAACCATCAACCCATCCATGACCCATACGGCCACCCATCATACTCCTTTCCTTCACGTAGGTAACCCGATACGCGAATCTGGACGGACCAATTTTGGTTGGGTGTATAATTATTACAAGCATCTCTCTCGCTACCACGCGCTCAGCTTGAGAATGTTATTGATGAATCGAAGGGCCCTGAAATATGTTCGCAGCTTACAACTGATGTTAGTAAGATGATGATTGATCATCAATTCGTGGAAACGGGGAGAAATTTCTATTGAACCCCATGAAGATGATATATAGCCGATCAATCAATTCTACACATCAACCCACACGGCAACATGATATGTATTACTTATAGTCTGGTCCGCGAAGGACCTTTTGTTGTATCGTCTGCGTACAGTCAAGAAAATTATGCCATAGAAAGTGTGTGAAATGACGTGAAATGACAATTAATGTCCACTTAAGGTGGGCATTGTACGTGCTATACAAGCCGAGTAATGAATTTTCAAAAAAATTAATTTGCAAGAGGTTTTGTACCGGTAGCTTACAGTGCCCACCTTATGCTCATTTGAAAGCTTATCGAGTCCATTAAAGTAAAAATAAGGTGGGCATGCTAGGTATCGTCGGTATGGATTTATAACGAGTGAAAGGGTCGAAAATTAACGGAAAATGGTGAAATATGCGATTTTTGACGTATAACTCTACTTGTACCGACCTAGGGAACCGCATGTGAGCTGGGTCTAGTGACTGATATGTGACTTGGTGGTGTCTATTCGTAGACATCTATCTCAAGCACCAGCCTGACATGAGTAGAGATGAATTTGTTCCATAGAGATTTGGTGTAATATCTGTGTGGTTTGATATTCATCTCTGTCACAGCTGGTCACTGTCTTAGAATGAACTTCTTTGCTGTTTGTTACACACGTAAGTGTGTGTTTCTAAGTGCGAAAATTTATGCAGAGGAATTGAAAATTCTCTGTATAAATTGATGCGATGTTACATTCAGCATTTTATATGCAATCACATGCATTTTGCAAGCATCAGTGGAGATTTAAGTTCCTAATTACAATACTGCAGCGTACTGTCCAAAACTCCACTTTGGATGCTGTTTATACACATCTTTCTCACAAATTCACTGGAAATGTGTATCTTGACATGCCTAGATGTGTTATTTTACTTCAATACATTGCATTTTTCATGCACCCGAGTATTGGGTGCATTCCCCATGCAGTGATATTAACAAAACAGATGGCTGAACCAGAACATTTCAACTTTAAGCGGAGAGAGGGCAAACATTTCTGGTATCCAATACAGACCTCAAAACCAATCAATCTTCATTCCTGCTCAACCTGGTATTCTAGTTGAATTTCTTGCATTTTTTATGCACCTGAAGAGTGGGTGCATTTGTTATGCAGTGATATGAACAAACAGATGGCTGAACCAGAACATTCGACTGTAAGCGGAGGGAAGCAAAACATTTCTGTTATCCAAATAGAGATTTCAGAACAGATGAATCTTCATTCATGCTCAACTTGGTATTCTAGTTGAATATCTTGCATTTTTTATGCACCTAAAGAGTGGGTGCATTTGTTATGCAGTGATATGAACAAACAGATGGCTGAACCAGGACATTTCAACTTTAAGCGGAGAGAGGGCATACATTTCTGGTATCCAATACAGACCTCAAAACCAATCAATCTTCATTCCTGCTCAACCTGGTATTCTAGTTGAATTTCTTGCATTTTTATGCACCCAAAGAGTGGGTGCATTTGTTATGCAGTGATATGAACAAACAGATGGCTGAACCAGAACATTCGACTGTAAGTGGAGGGAAGCCAAACATTTCTGTTATCCAAATAGAGATTTCAGAACAGATGAATCTTCATTCATGCTCAACCTGGTATTCTAATTGAATATCTTGCATTTTTCATGCACCTAAAGAGTGGGTGCATTTGTTATGCAGTGATATGAACAAACAGATGGCTGAACCAGGACATTCGACTGTGAGCGGAGGGAGAGCAAACACTGCTGTTGTCTCAATAGAGATTTCAGAAGAGAAGAATCTTCATTACTGCTCACTTCTATACTTCAAGAATGCCAGGATCTGGTATCCTTCGAGGCAAGAAAGCAGTTGAGCTTTACATACTGACAATGAGTAGGGTTGCTTCTATCGATGAGGCATCCCATCATCAACAGACAAGTATCTGAAAGTATGTAATAGATAATATTCAGGAACAGTATCCAGCCCACATCGTTTCGCAGAGGTGAATTCTGCATCACTTTGGAACTTATTTATTGATATATTCTGGAAAATGTCAATTTTTGGACATGATTTCTTCCAACGATTCAAATTTGGACCTTTTCATAAGACCTCAAAATGTAGATTAGAGATCTGATACTTACCCAATCTAAACACTTGAAAAGTTGTATGATTCCTGAATACTGTAAGTATTAGGGACAGAGGAGAGAATTAGATTGACCTCTAAGGAAGCACCTCTGTGAGGCCAAGAGTCGACACGGGAGATCAAGTTCTGCATGCATCTTGAAGCAGAAATTTTCTCAAGGTTTAAATGACTAATTCTCATACATAATAGGGTGAAGGCATGAGTCAGACTCGGTATGATTCATAAAAGCTAAAAGTATTCAAACGTGCACGGTCCTGCAACTTTCGTAGTACATAATCTGATAATCAAGTTCAAGGATATTCTTCAGAGAATAACTGAAAACCATGGAGCTCATTACAACACAACAATCAAGTGAATCTCACCATACATGGGCAGTTTAGAGCATGAATTGATTGGCTAACTCACTGTATACTCTTACTGAGTGTACATACTGAATGTAGCAAATTATCTAATCGGACAAACACACCATATGGACCTCAAAATTCTCCAAGGGTGCCCAAGGACTGCTCGAAAAGTTGCTATGAGCCTACACTAATCTCCTGAAGAGTGCAGTTAGACTTCCAGAAACTCTGGATGAGTTTCGAGGCAGAAGGTAGAACTTCATCTTAAACTCCGAGGTCCTGGGAATAACAAAAAATTATGAAAATGTCTTCAATGACAACTCAAACCAATTCTATCAGGAAGATCATAATTTTCATGATCTGTTGAATACAAAAACTTCTAGTTGAGGGCTGATCCATGAGGAAAATCTCCACAATGGGAAGTGTTGACATCTAGCCCCATTCAAACACACAGCAATAGCAGCCGACTTATAACCTCGCGCATGAGTAAAATATACGACCTAGCTAGTTGATTTTGGGCGTAATAGATTCACAATGACTTCAGGAATGTCCGACGTGCATCATTTTTAGAAAAAATGTGCGATTTATTTTGAAACTCACATGCGAAGAAACCGGCATGCATGATGCAAGCAGTCGACACCGATCGGGCGTTGCTGATGGTTGCATGAGTGACACCGATACGAGCCGATATGGTCTCACAATTTCACTTTTCACTGGCCCAATACACAATCACCGCGACCCGGAGTGCTTGTATATACTAGCCAACACATCCGGGGCACTCACTAGGGCACCCGGAGGCTCTAAGCCATCTACGCGATGCCAGCTGAGAATGAAAAAACAGAAGCAGCAAGCTGCTTGCTGACGTCGGCTGCTACGCAAGCCACACGGACACGAGGGCTAAGCTGGCAAGACAATTTTTTGCTGGCAGATTACATGTTTTGACATAAGACTTTTAGTTCACTTGATGAAGGCGTGTCTCTTTCAAATATCTCAATGAGCTGCAATCAGCTGTTTAGCGGGAGGCGAGACGCCCAGCTCACACGCGTTTGTTTACATTTTGAGTCTCCATGCAGTGTTGATACAAACTGATTTTTCATAATTCTTGAAAGATAATTGAGTGGAAAAAGTCTCTACAGGCGTCTTCATGTGGATCGAATCTAACCTAATGATAGATTTTGGGTTCGATTGATTTTGGTTTTGAGGGAAAACGGCGGAATCTGCGTACGGCAGCTACCACTTTGTAGACGAAGGTTCCATGGCATCTTTCCAAAATGAAAGGAATCAACCTGAAAATTGAGGAGAAGGTGGCTCTGATCCCTACGGAAATGCCTCTAGACGAGATTTCTCAAACGATTGAGTATTTAGCGAGCAATGAATTTTTTCGTGCTGAGAACCGAGGTCGGTAAAAGTAGAGCTTCGGCACACCCTTAAAGATCTTCAATTTGCACACCCTAAGTTTCTCTCAGAAGTTCGTGGTGTCTGAGATAAGCGCGATAGACCTTGTAAGGCACGGCTCCTCAGACGATTTTTGCCGTTCAATCCAAAGAGGATGGCAATTATCGAAACTTTACAAGAGTACTTTCTTGTTCATCTCTCAAAAATCTTGCATACTCTTAGTTTTTCTCAAAAGTTCGTCATGTCTGAGATAAGCGCGATAGACCTTGTAAGGCGCGGTTGTATAGCTAGTATATTCAGGATTTTACTCTCAGGTAATGCTCTGGTGGCGCAAATAATTACCCGCAATGGAGCAAACCTTTGTGGAATGGACTTCCTTGTTCATAATGCAAAGGTTTCTTGACTGTCATCGATTAATTCCTCTCAGAAATCACTCATTTCCCAGAACAACGCCATCAAGATGGTACAAACCGGGTGTTTTCGGATTTACTTGGGATGTTAACTCGTGGAAGTTGCGCTGAACGGATTATTTGTAAAAGAACATTTTCTCTCCATGTCTAGATGTGTAATTTGTATTCCATGCAAAAAACTGATCTATCATAAAATACACGTCCCCGGGCAGAGTAATCGATATCCTCCAGGCAGGAGATGATGGTAACGTTGATGAATTCGACGGTGACTCTGATGATCACTTGGACAACTTTGATTTAGGTGTAGAAAATGAAATTGATGGTGGATTGTTTTGATAATATTCCAAAGATACTAAATACTTCATGTGTCACTGCACACCAAATTATGTATCTCAAGAAGTTGCTATTATTTTGGTTGAATGAACAATTGTTCAACCTCTCCGAGAGTCGCTTGGGGATTGAAATAACGTCGACCAGGAATAAATAGCAAAGAAGTGCCAGGGAGAAAATATTATGTTACCATGGTTCTTTGGTGAATCTCACTGTAGACCATTTTGGTGCGATGAATGTCTCTTGCATAGGATCTGTATTTCACAATTTCCACCCTGGAAAGAAGTGTTCTTTTACGAATAATCTCGAATAATCGGTTCAGCGCAGCACCCGCGAGTTAACATCCCAAATAAATCCGAAAACACGGCTTATATGTACCATCTTGATAGTGCTATTCTCAGAAGTAAGTGATATCTAAGATAGATGAGTTGATGACAATCGAAGAATCTTTGTTTCAATGAACAAAACAGTCCAATTTACCTCAAACTTTGCTCCTTGGCCGGGAACTATTTGCTCCACAGGTCCATTGTCTCAGAGTAATGTCCTGAGTAGCTACGCCTTCCAAAGTCTACCGCAAATATCTCAGACATAGCAAACTCCCGCGAGAGAAGAGTATACAAACTAAAGAGTTTTGAAAGACAAATAAGAAAGTATTCTTGTAAAATTTCGATAAATGCCATCGTTTTCGAGTTGAACGGCAAAAATCGCATTTTTTACCATTTTCCGTCAATTTTCGACCCTTTCACTCGTTTATAACTCCATACCGACGATACCTAGCATGCCCACCTTATTTTTACTTTAATGTACTCTCGATGAGCTTTCAAATGAGCATAAGGTGGGCACTGCACGCTACCGGTACAAAACCTCTTGTAAATTAATTTTTTTGAAAATTCATTACTCGGCTTGTATAGCACGTACAATGCCCAGCTTGGGTGGAAATTAATTGTCATTTCACACACTTTCTATGGCATGATTTTCTCGACTGTGCGCAGGCGGTACAACAAAAGGTCCTACGCGGACCGGACTACTAGACCTCGACCTAAACCATACCGAGTTAGTCCGAAGTAAAACGAAGTGCACCGAAGTAGACTGAATTCTACCGGACTAGAGTGAAGTAGACCAAGATAGAACGAGTTAGATCGAACTCGACCAAATGAGAACGAGTCAGACCAAACTAGACCGTACTAGAACTCATTAGACCGAATTTGATCGACCTAGACCGAGTTAGGTTGAGTAATCTGGACCAAACTCGATCAAAGTAGACCGAGTTAAACTGAGTTTGGCCAAATCAGACCAAATTAGACCAAATTAGACTGACTTAGACCAAATTAGGCCAAACTAGACCAAATCAGAGCGGACTAGACCGTGCTAGATCATATTAGACCGAACTACACGATACTTTGACCAAATCAGACCGTACTGGAACTGTAGTAGTACAATAATAAAACCATTCTAGCACTGAATTAGACCAATTCAGTCTCCACTTGACTGAGCTAGACCAGACAAGACCAAATGATTCACCTACTAAGCCAGGAGAATTAGCTCAAAAAGATCCACATTTTGGCGGTGGAAGGTACGTGCGAGTTTTATCTTGTTTTTAGGTGCAAGACACCCCCTGGAATCATGTCTACCACTTTCGAACAAATTTCGCTCGCCGCAAAAAATTATGAATAATAAATTACCATAAAAACGACACTTTTTGCACATCAACGCCCATAGCTCTGTCGGTATAACTTCAAGCGGGTTTGCTTTTGTTTCATTTTGTAGCTAGTGAAAAAACCTACCAAATGGAAAAAATTTATTGCTCTAGCACATTTTTTGTCGAAGTGCTATACGGTTAAACAAAATTGCTATAAATATATGGTTGTCAATGTTCCAGTAGTTGAATGAAGAGGCTGAGAGCCCACACAATTGATAGTCCTCGTTGAGGTCAATAAGCATTTCAAATTTTGGGTTGAACCATTTTTGAACAACCCTATTTGTTAATAAAAAATTGTTTTTCAGGAGAAGTGGCGTAACTTTTTCATAAACAAAGATGATGTCTTAAGAAAAATCAGGGTGATACCTAGAAGTCTACTCTCCAATATCTCGTTGAAATCATCATTATATCTTGTATAGGCGATTTTTGAGATCTAATTGTTTATAATTTTTGCAAACGCCTCTCATTATGTATTGAAATCTCAGAATATATCTATTGGATCAGGAGAAACCCGAAAATGAAACCAGCCAATCGCGTTTTTTCATCAAGCTACCCCAGATAAAAAAAAGAATGAAGCTAACTGGTCACGTAGAACCGGAAATATTGCGAAAAAATACTCGGCGCTCAATTTCGAAGTTCACCGTTTCTCATGCGCCACGAGTCAACCAGACTTAATCTTTCGTGCGATTCAAAATCGAGCGCCGAGTATTTTTTCGCAATATTTCTGGTCCTACGTGCCCAATGCGCTTCATTTTTTTTATCTGGGGTAGCTTGAGAAAAAAACGCGATTAGCAGGTTGCATTTTCGGGTTCCTCCTCATCCAATAGATACATTTTGAGGTTTCAATACATAATGAGACGCATGTGCAAAAATTATAAACAAATAGCTCTCAAAAATTGCATATACAAGATATGATGATGGTTCCAACGGAATATTGGAGAGTAGACCTCTAGGTATCAACCTGATTTTTCCCAAAACATTTCTTTGTTTATAAAAAAGTGATGCCACTTCTCTTGAACAACAATTCTTTATAAATCAATGGGGTTGTTCAAAAACGGTTCAACAAATTGTCACAAAATTTGGTACGCTTATTGACCTCAATGTGGACTATCAATTGTGTGGGTTTTTAGCCTCATCATTCAACTACTGGAAGATTAACAACCATTTGTTTATAACAAGTCTTTTTTTGTTTAACCAAATGTAACTTCGACAAAAAATGTGCTAGAGCAATACATTCTTTCTTCATTCGGTAGGTTTCTTCACTAGCTACAAGATGGAACCAGAGCGAACCCACAAGAAGTTGTACTCACAGAGCTATGGGTGTTGATGTGCAAAGAGTGTCATTTCTCACGGTGATTCATTATTAATAATTTTACCGGCGAGCAAAATTTGTTCGAAAGTGGTAGACATAATTCCAGGGGGTATCGTGCACCTAAAAAAAATAAAACTTGCACTTCCCCTGGACCACCAAAAAATTCTAATTCTCCTGGCCTACTACCAACTCATCCACCCATCGACCCATCGATCCGACCACGCACCAACCCATCCACCCATTCATGACCCGTACAGCCACCTATTATACTTTGCCCCGTCTAAGTAGGTGACCCGACATGCGGGATTTAGACGGATGGATTCTTGACTGACAATTCGCGTTATAATGAAACTTTCAAGACTCATAGCTTCTTGAGATACCTTTGAAGGTTGTTACAAGCGTCCTCTGCTCGTTCGTACTAGGAGGCGGTTTTAGGTCCTGAATTTGAAGCCAGAGACATAGGAGGTGAAGAGTATACTTGTGCTGATTTATTGAAAACTTTTTGAAAGCCAAAGAGATGTACCAACATCACCTCACGGGTACCAAACATACCCCATGACGGTATATGGCTCATCCCACCATGAAGTGAGATAATAGGGAGTAGATTAAAACACTTATCATAGTTCACTTTCAAGACAAATACTTTTCTGGACACACTGACTGATACTCTGCATCTTCATGGAATGGTTTGGAAAGTTTTGTCAGTTCAAGCATTTTTCGAGCAATTCCAAAATAGATCATTTCATTCACCTGTTCATTTTTCCTTCCGGTCAGCCCCAATCCCGAAGCAAAACTGTGTACTTGGTAATCAATCATTCATCAAAGATCCTCCATTGTACTGAAGAAAGGCGAGAAATTATGACATTTAGCATCAAAAATTGGCATTACTGAAGTTACCTCACTTGATCCACCAATGGTCAATATTACACAGATTAACAATACACAAGTACGAGTGAACTCAAAGCCATTGTGCTACCAGTCCCGATGAGGCTGTTGAATCTCTCTAATATACTGACGAGTGATCTGATTGGTGCATCTTGACATTGGACAGATTTCACATAGAAAGGAGAGGGGTCATAATGCGACAGAATTGTACAAGATGACGACAGTGAGGGAACTCATTCGTGAATTCCCATCTATTCCGTGGCTGGATTATATCAACAGACTCTTGGCATCTAATGTGATTGTTGCTGAAGATGAGCCTGTGATGGTTCCTGTTTCACCCTACATAGCTGGCTTGGAGAAACTCCTGAAAGAGACATCAAACCGAACTTTGGCAAACTATGCGATATGGCGGGTTGTCAAGAGATCCATCGGGTACCTCAATCGTCAAATTCGCAGGATAGAAGGACGATACCAGTCTCTCTTTGATGGTAAGTGGTGTCTCTTTCCATAATAACTTTTTCGGAATATTTAATTTTCTTGAAAATTTTTGTACACTCAAGGAAGCTGAAAAGAAACCCTAAATGTGATAACATTTCGTGGGCGGAGGATTTTTGCCCAGACCCACGTGGTGACTTCATAGGTCAAAACTGAGTGTAGCTACGATTCTCCATCAAATTCTACGATGCGAAAGATGTACTTTTTGAGAACTCTCAGCAATTCCGAAAACCTGAAAGGTAACGCGAGCGAAAGATCACACATCTCGGGCTCCATATCAGCATAATGATGCTGGGTAGTTTGAGTGATTTTAGCTCTGTCTTTTATATCTAGCTCCTAGCATCGTTGGAAAATTACAGAAAATACGTTTCGGCGTGAAATTCAATGTAAAATCTGATTCTGACCCTACATTTGACCAATTTAGTCACTAGTCTGGCCGAGGACGAAAATACGCCATCTGAGGGATTTCAGCACATCTACGGTTTCTTCTAGCTTTCTTTGACGGGTGCAAAAATTCTTAAAGAATATGATTCGACGTAATGTTTGATGGCGAAAACGAGTCCGCCCTTGTTTTCGCAATGGTACACGGTAATTTTTTTCTACCGTGACCGGGGCTAAAAAGTCTTATTGATTGCACAATATTTCTCGTTAAACTCGCTTTCCTGTAAATCGCTTACTTCAAGATCTGAATAAAGAATTATTCCGGGACGTGAGAAACTCTGTCCCTAAAGTTGACAATATCAATTCGTTTACACTTCGATTTTCATCTACTGCAATCAAGTCCAAAAAATCATTCAAGTAGCATTGAATACGACACGACGAATTACCTTTATGGGTTTTCATGACTGTTATCAAGTATGTAGTCGCCAAACACCACATGCAAGTCCAGATAAATATGTTCTATATCTATTAATGTATCATTGTGAATTTTCGAATACACCAGACGGGCTTCTACCCCAAGGTGGAATAAAAAACAATCAATCAATCAATCAATCAACCAATCAATGAAAGGTCACAGCTCTCCTCTAGAATACAAAAAATTCAGACCTAGGTAACTCTGCAACCCATGAATATGGCTATGACTCGAGGATGGCTAGAGAGAGGTGCTGTTCTGAATTCGGATTTGTGATCAGTTGCTTGAATGACATTAGAAATGACTCCCACCATGTCCAATCGGGAACTTTTTTTTGTGGGCCTGATTTATTGCTGAAGAATGACGATCATATTGCACCCTTATTGAAAGATTCCGATATACAGATATGTATCCAGATGCAGTAAGTGGGGTGCCAGGGTTGGATGATTGCGTTTCCTTGGTCCTTCAGTATTTCGGGTTTGCTGTTGGAGCTCTTTACGAAAGATTGCATCTCAATAAAGATTTAAAGGAGAGGGCCAGAGAAGTTACCTCAAATATCCGGAGGGAATTCGAAAGAGTCTTGTTGACAGTGAGTATGCATTTTTCCCAGAACCTTAAACGATATTTCTATTTTGGTTCGAGTTATTCATTGAACCAAATAGCTCTAGACTATCGAATGAAATAAATAAAAAAAAAAAAGGCAAACGCTCTCATGAAGGCTCAATTCAACTCCCTAAAAAGTTGAAAACAATGAAAGTATAATGATCAATTGCATCATAACCTCGCGCAAGAATGATATTGAGAAGTTGAGAATGATTATCATAGTTCCTGATTTCGTATTTTTTAGATTCTTCCTTGGAACCTTCAAACAAATAATCAGGAATGCTAGAAACATTATCACCTTGAAATTCATACGTCATGAAAGCGTGGGGTGCAACAAAGAGGAGAAATACATCGCTTTTCCCTACTCGGCCACCCCACGCTTTCATGAAATATGAATTCCAATGTGATGATGTTTTTAGCATTCTCGATTATTTGTTTGAAGATTCTAAGTGAGAATCTAGAAAGTGCGAAATCAGGGACTGGGAGAATCATTTTCAACTTCTCAATATCGTCCTTGCGCGAAGTTATGATGCAATTTATCATTATACTCCCATTACAGTAGAATCCGGTTATAACGAGCAAATTTGGAAGATTTGGTTGACCGCCATATAATGTATGTGCAAACAGGTCCGGCTATAACGATCCGGATATAACGAGAATCCGGTTATAACGAGCAAAAATTCTGTCAAAATTTGGTTTTGGCACCGGCTATACCGAGCAGATCAATGTTAACGTCGTACGATTCTGAGTTCGGGAGCTTGAGACTCGAGGTAAACACGAGTATCAATGCGAATACACATGCAGTACGATTCTAGCGAGCAAAATGGATAGATCGAATACAAGGAAGCGACATTTCATGACGAATGCGTTCACGTAAACTCTGAAGCAACATTGAAATTTCTCAGTTACAATTTTTCATTTTCCATCACGTGTATTTGTTCATTTTTATCTTGCGGTTCTTTGAACTTATGACAAAATGCGAATTCCTGAATATTGTTTGTCCATACCATTAAGTGGATTAATGCACATCTACGTCATTGTCACCCTCTGTCATCGTATTCTGAATGTTAATCATCATTAGTTATTTGAATTCTTGATAAAGGATACTTTACAACCTCAAGACTAGTTGTTTTTCATTCATTAGGGGTAGTTATAACGGAATCATATGAATTTGAGCCGATAAATCGAAGTCCGGTTATAACGAGGTCCGGTTCTAACGAACATTCTTCTTCGGTCCCTTGGAGCTCGTTGTAACCGGATTCTACTGTATTTTCCACTTTTGAGGGGGTTGAATTGGACCTTCATAAAATCGTTTGCCTTGAAAATTTATTTCATTTGTTTAATTTTGCACTTTTTAGTAAAAGCACCCATAGCCTTCATCACTAGTTTTATCTTTTCTCTCATTTTACATCTTGAATGACGAGTAACTTTGGAGATTACAAACAGATTAGTAGTTTCAGTATGGTTCCAATGATATAAACACTCATCGACTCAATTCCTTCACATCTTGAATTCGAAGGAGCTTCTGAGATTAGTAATAGTACATCCACGTTCAGTACAACCCCCTTTCTTATCATCTATGAATATCAGCACGGGAATCTAACAGAATTTGTTCACATATCAAATTTCTTCATATTAAGTCACGGGACGACTGTTGTGGTGTCCGGAGTTACTTGATTTTTCCCTAGATACTAACCTAACCCTGTAAAAATGTTACTAGGTCTGTTTTTACCTAACCTAACCTGACTTGTCATGGTGGAAATGCCTCTAGACGTGTTTTAACCCAATTTTATCAGATTTTACCCCTAGGGTGAAGTATCCCTAGATTTAGCTAACCTAACCTTACCTGACTAAAAATTGCGCGTATTGTGGTTACTATTCGCGTTCTCCTCTGGGATTTTTTTGACTTACCTTGGTATACAGTTTTTTTGATTTTTCACCTGTTTACCTTACGATGCAGGTTTTTTACCCGTTTCCGGTTTTGATCCCCCTTTCACCTGATTTTGATTCGTATTCCCTCAGTATTTCTTACCTGGTGTTTTCAACCGCTACGGCTTTTTAACCCGATTACTTCTTGCCCCCCCCCCCCTCCCCGCTTATTATGATTGATGGTTAAGGATGATTAATGAGAATGAAATAATTTCCAAGTTGTCGAAAGTCTATTCGTTGCACCCTTGCCTTGTGTTATCATTGTTTTCGCACCAAGTTTTTTAGAGCTCCCGCTCACCGCACTTTCGTGTGGTGTCAGGTACAGGAACATGGGCTACTGCAATGTTCCTAAGCGTATTGTGGGTCCCTCTGTTTCTGTCTGAACCTATTTTATCTATGATGTGAAACTGTCTGAAGTCTGTCTGTTGAACCCTCCCCCCGAGTCACCGTTGAATTCGCACCGATTTCCGCACTTACTCACCATACATAAGTATTATGATGTCGCAAGTGCGGAAATATGGATTGACTCAACGATGGGAGTTCGGGTTCCTCTGTCTCTGTCTATAGATGGAATGTGATGAATGAATGAAATTGATGGTATGTCTCGAATAAAATGAATGAGGAAACGGATTGAGCACTGGAAAAGATGGATTGTGAAGGAATGGTGGGGAGGGGAATGCGATTAGGTGAATGTACAGGAGGAGTCGAATGGTATTGATGTACATCAAAATGGAGAATGAGAATGAGATGATACGAGAGAGGGGAATACGATGAGATGGAACAGAATGAGTTGGGGATAATGTTGATGATAGAAAGTTAGTTGAAAGATGTAAAAAATGGAGGATTCGAATGGAAATGAGATAGAATAAGAAGGGAATGAGTAATGAGATGATGAGAATATTACGAGTGGGAGGGAAAATGAATGTGAAAGAGGAGATGAATGATATTGATGTAATGAGATAAATGAGAATGGCCACCTCACCCTCCTACTTACAAGGAGAGGTCATGGTCTGTGGGTCGTGGATTCGGTTGAAACTCTGGGAATCGTCTCATTTTGGCACCAAAAGATGATATCCGAAACCGCTTACTTGAATGCTGAAACGTTTTGGAGCTACAGCCTATGACATTAGCGTTGCCCATATAGGCACATGTTGAAAGTTGATATATATAGGTATACTAACAATGCTTATATGATTGACCATAGCTCTGAAACGTTTTAGCATTCAAGTTAGCGGTTTTGGATATCATCTTTTGGTGCCAAAAGGAGACGATTCCCAGAGTTTCAGCCGAATTCACGACCCACAGACCATGACCTCTCCTTGTTAGTGTAGGCGATCATTGGCGTGTGTGAATGATGTGACGAGATGGTGTAAATGATGGAAAAATTAGATGATAGAAGAATGTAGAAAAGGAGATGAATGGTGTTGGTGTGGAAAATGGAGGATTAAAAGGAAGAGAAATGAGGAAGGGGAAGGGAATGAAATGGAGGTGGAAAAGTTTGTGTTGGAAAAAATGATAAGATGAATGAGAGTGACCTCCTCACCCTTCCATTTAGTGATGAATTCGGACGCAACCTCTGCACTCGAGAGCGGCTTACCTGCGTGCAAGAATTCACCTCCAAGCAGGCGATCATTAGCGTGTATGAATGATGTGACGAGATTGTGTGAATGATGGAAATATTGAATGAAAGGTGAATGTAGAAAAGGAGATTAATGGTGTTAATGTCGATGATGGGGATCGGAAATAAGATGAAATTTGGAAGGAGGAGGGAATGATATGGAAGTAAATGAGTTGTTGTTCATGTAAAAATTAGTTGAAGGATGCTATGGAGGAATGATTTGAATGAGAATGAGATACAATGAGCAAGGAAAGAGTGGAAAGATAAATGAAAATGACCGTCTTACACTCTCACTTGGTGATGAATTCGGACGCAACCTCTGCACCCGAGGGCGGCTTACTTGTGTACAAGAATTCAATACCAAGTAGGTGATCATTGGCGTGTATACATGATGTGACGATATGGTGTGAATGATGGAAATATTAAATGAAAGATGAATATAAAAAAGGAGATGAATGGTGTCAATAGCTGACGGTGTTGATGTAGAAAATGGAGAATGAGAATGAGATGATTTGAGAGAGGGGATGGAAATTAGATGAAAGTGGAAGAATAGGTGTTGATGTCGATGTTGATGATAGGAAATTAGTCAAAGATGTAATTAGTGAAGGATTTGAATGAAAATGAGATACTCAAATGAGATGATGTAAAGAGTAATGAGATGATGAGAATGTTGTTAATGGAATGGAAGATGAATGTAGAAAAGGAGATAAATGGTGTTGATGGAATGAGAAGAATGAGAAATACCGCCTCACCCTCATACTTGGTGATGCGTGCGAGAATTGACCTACAAGTAGGCGATCATTGACATGTATGAATGTTGTGACGAGTTGTGGTGAGAATGATGAAGAAGAGGAGGTAATATGACGGTGAAGTAGGAGAAGGTATGAGAAATGATGAGATTGAATGGAGGTTAGATAGAATAAAAGGAGAGAAGGAAAAGCGACGAAGAAAAAGTAGGAAAGGAAATGAGATGGTGATAATAAATAGAAAAGAGATGAAACATGCAATGAATGATGAAATAGTCTGTGATGTATGGGATGGATGGATGAGTGTGATGTAATGGAAGGGATGATCGCCTCACCCTCCTACTTGGATGCAAATTCGGACGCAAACTCTGCACCCGGAGGTGCCTTACTTGCGTGCAAAAATTCGCATCCAAGTAGGCGATCATTGGCGTATTTATGATGAATGTGATGAGGTTGTGAGAATGATGTGGAAAAGGAGATGGGACGGCGGTGAAATAGGAAATCGTATGGGATTGAATGGAGATAAGATGGAATGAAAGTAGAGGAGTGAAAGAGATGGAGCGAATGTCGGAAAGGAAATAAGATGTTATGAATGAAGAGTATTTATGATGAATGTGATGAGGTGATGAGATTGATTTACAAAAGGAGATAAGATGAAAGCGAACTAGGGAATGGTATGAAAAATGAGAAGATTGGATGGAGGTAAGATAGAATAGAAGAAGAGGAGGGAAAGCGACGAAGAAAAAATTGGAAAGAAAATGAGATGGTGATAACGAAGAGTATGGAATGCAATATGGAATTTACACGAGACGAAACATGCAATAAATGACGAAACTGTCTGTGATGTATGAAATGGATGAATGATTATGATGTAATGGAAGGGATGATCACCTCACTCTCCTATTTGGATGTGAATTCGGACGCAACCTCTGCACCCGAAGGCGGCTTACCTGGGTGCAAAAATTTGCATCCAAGTAGGCGATCATTGGCGGATTGATGATGAATGTGATGAGGTGGCGAGTATAATGTAGATTAGGAGGAGAATGATGTTGATGTTATGAGAAGGATGAGAATGATCACCTCTCCCTCCTACTTGGTGTTGCTTGCAAGATTTCACTTTCAAGTAGCCGATCATTGGCGTGTATAGATGTTGTGACGAGAAAGTGTGGATGATGGAAAAATTAGATGTAAGATGAATGTAGAAAATAAGATGAATTGTGTTGATGTAGAAAATGGAGAGAGAAAATGAGAAGGAACGAGGAAGGGGAAGGGAATGAAGTGAAAGTAAATGAGTTGGTGTTAATGTAGAAAATTAGTTGGGAGATGCAATAAATAAATGATTAGAATGAAAATGTGATACGATGACCAAGGAAAGAGTAATGAAATGAATGAGAATGACCGTCTCACCCTCGTATTCAGTCATGAATTCGGACGCAACCTTTGCGCCCGAGGGCGGATTACCTCCGTGCAAGAATTCAATCCCAAGTAGGAGATCATTGGCGTGTATAAATGATGTGACGATATGGTGTGAATGATGGAAGAATTTGACGAAAGAAGAACGTAGAAAAGGAGATGAATTGTCTTGATGTAGATCATAGAGATTGGGAATGAGATGGAATGAGGAAGAGGAAAGAATAAAAATGAGAGTGAATAAGTCGATATTAATGTAGAAAATTAGTTGAAGGATGCAATGAATGAATAATTTGAATGAGAAAGAGAAACAATGAGAGATAAATGGGAAGGGTAATGAGATGAATGGGGATGAGTTGATGTTAATGCAGAGAATTAGATAGGCTCCCTCAGATGGTCGTTTTTCTCTTTTTGATTTTCTCATAACCATCAAGTATTTTCAATCAAACAATTATAATGACCAAGAATGATAAATTTGATTTTTAGAGTACCCACAATAATTCGTATTTTTTCTTTCTCCGTATTCGTATTTATTCATTCCATGAGATTTTTGAAACTCCGTAAAAAAAGTCGTAAGCGGAGCGAGCGTAAGCGAGCGCAGCAATTCTGCTAGTGCGATATGATATCATCGTGTGACTTTCTCTGTACAATAATTTTTGATATTTTAGACTGCTTGTATCTCCAAGGGTTCTTCGTGAACCTACAATATCTTGAATAATAGATACAAAATTTTGGGATTGGAACTAACAAGGGGAGACCATGGGGTCCGGACCGCCAATCTCCCCCAAGATTTTCTCACAGTATTGTCTTATCAAGAAGATGAAGAATCCAGAGTAACTCCGTGAAATCGGTCTCCTGTCCAAAGATACAGCTACTGAGATCAACATCGCTCGTATAGGCCCATGTTAAAGAGTGATATATTCAGTATATGTATAGACATACTGGTAATACTTACGTTTTCGCCTGTAGCTCTGGACAGGAGGCCCATTTGACGGAGTTACTCTAGATTCTTCATATTCTAGATAGTACCAAACTGTAAAAGAATTTTGGGAATGATTGGTGACCTGGACCCCGTGGTCCCCCCCTTGTAAGTATAGTTGTGAGTTGTCAAGAATTTAGGAGGATAAGTTTGCATATCTTTAGTTGATCCGGGCCATGGTCTTTTGCAACAACATATCAAAAGCTGCTGCAACTAATTGATAATCGAAGTGCATTTAGTAATAATTCTCAATCTGTAATATCATCTCAATATGAATGACCCTTCATTTCATTTCTCTCTCTAAGAGCCTCGGGAACTGCACACAATTAGAAGTCTCAGTCTACGATTTCTCACCACGGGCACATACCATGCATCTGTATGGGGAGTTAGACTAGTGAATTGGGTTTTCTAACACTTCAAGATGGCTCAGAGGTCACCATCAAACACTAAAAGATGAATAGCAAGGTCTAGGTCTCCGAGACAAAGTTCTAGGTTGATGGTACTTGCGGATTCCGAATAACGATATTCAGGCACTCAATTAAAATAACTTCTGGATAACTATTCCACCCTATTCCCCTTGCACACATTGAAACATATTTTTTACATCAATTTGAATGCAAAAAACACAGGATCCTGTCTCACATTGAGTAATTTGGGGAGTATCCATGAACTAACACAAGAAAATACCTGTCCTGAAATGGGGGAAACACGCTGGAATGTGATATCCCTCACGCCATGATCACACGACCCACAAATTTTTTCCTAGTTTTGCTAGCCTCTAGAAGGACTTGCACTCCTCCGACACAACATTTTTCAAAGCCCTAGACCATATTTCGGTTAGTTAGATGAATAACAGAGTCGTGTCCAGTCGTGTCAGGAGGAGGTCATGACGCCATGCCAACCCATAGCATGCGAGTAGTTGCATATCTTGTGGGAACATGGCATACAGCCCTAAACACTCCCAACAAGTATATTTTCACCCGACTCGGACACTTTCATTACCACGAGGGTATCTACCGAAGTAAAAATTTGTTGGTGATTAATGAATGATAAAATGATGTTGATTTTTGCCGACCGAAAATCAATATCTGCGGGCACGACCAGCACAACTTAACCTGGCGGGAAATGATAATGGGCATCAATCGCCCCGGACAACTTTATCCACAGGTGGATGCCTATGTGCCCGAGGTAACTGAATAATTATTCACGCTGCGGATGAGATTACATTCAACAGAATGGGTGATGGTTTTACTTCATGGGTGGAACGGCGTCACATTCATATGAGTTAGCTCACTGCTAATTTGTATTGTCTCTTGGAAGTGAGTCAATGTGATTGTGGCAAGTTAATGTTATTTTCTAATCGGATAAGCTTAGGGCAAAATTGAGTAGAGAGAACCGACAATCTTTCACCCCTCTCTTACTCGAGTGTGATGAGGATAGAGTGTAATATCGACGGCGAAAGTCCTGCATCATGTACGTGAATCAATCTTGCTACTCAAATAATCAGCGAGACATTTCGCAAGAATACGTTGTGCTGTCCCACGACATAGTTCAATGACGCTTCACATTCACGGTGGGTCACCTGATTCACTTCCAAGAGACAATACAAATTTGTAGTGAGCTCACTCATATTAATATGACACCGTTCCACCCGTCAAGTAAAACCATCACCCATTCTATTGAGTGTAATCTCATCCGCAGCGTACTCAATTGTTCAGTTACCTCGGGCACAAAGGCATTTACCTGTGGATAAAGTGTTGGTGTTTGCAACGAGCACACATCTATATTTCCACTCGAGTATACCTAAAAGGCCCAAAAGTGCATGTCTGTACTTTATTGCACTCTTCCGGGTCCACCGAGGGATGCCTGTAGTAATGCAGCGCAGCTGTGGCAGTTCGAGCGCGTCTCTTGAGACGTTTACATCTCCGTCGAGGTCTTTCCCGCACGTCACTTTCAGTTATGCAATTCACTCATATATTCATTATCTATCATAACTGTATTCCATATTCACACTGTGTGCTGTCAATTATCGATATGTGTGTATCTTTCAATGAAGGTAACATGAAAATACACGCGTAATCCTCATTTACAACAAAATATGAAGTTGTCCGGGGCGATTGACGCCCATCATCATTTTCCGCTAGGTTGAGTTATGGTAGTCGCGCCCGGAGATATTGATTTTCAGGCGGCAAGAATCAATATCATTCTACGCCCGCGTGAAAAATATCGCGCGCGCTCGATCGTGCGATTTCGTTAATTTTTCCTTCGGTAAATACCCGGGAATCCACGATTTTCTCGCAGAAGGCCGGCTACGAGACATTTTCGCTTTTTGTAAGCTGACTGCTGCAGTCTGCTGTGCACAGATGTAGCGCGCGCGCTCTCATTGGCCAAGTGCCGAGACCCGAGACCTGATGAGATCCAAAAGAAAATTATTCACGCACACAAGTTCTCGCCAAGACACGTACGAAAAAACGCCCGATATAGATATAGAGAATACCCGGCCGAGAGTGAAACGACACCAATGACCTTGATGCTGAAGTGCATAAAAGCGTTTTTATGATTGAAAATGTTTTAGTTCAAGATTCAGAGACTAACTGTCGCAAATACGTACAATTTGAGCTCTATCTTGAATAGGTGAATTGGATGGACAAGGATACGAAAGATGCTGCTTTGGAAAAGGCTAGATCTATGAGGCAGCACATAGGTTATCCAGATGATTTAGTTCAAGATCTTAAAATTGAAGAATACTACCGAAATTTCTCCGTGGATCCGGAAAGCAGCTTCCTCCACGCTAGTCTGTCCATCCTCAGAAGCGTTCAAGATGAAAATTTTTGGGGATTGAGAGAGCCTGTGGGTCCAAATGAATGGAATTATGATCTTGACCCTATTGATACGTCTGCCAGCTACTATGGTGAATTAAATAGCATGGGTATGTGTAAAAGCGTATGTAATCATGATTTGAATTCAGTTGAACAAAGATTATACGCACTCGGTCAGTGAAGGAACACTAATCTTCCCAGTTTCTCATTTAAAAAGCAACTAGATACTTATTTGAAACGTGTCTGATATGGTGACCTGAATCAACTTCTGGTCAATAATAACTGGATTTTTCCATTTAACATTGCATGGTTGAAACTAATTCCGGAATTCCTTGAAGATGCAGTCATGGAAATATCATGAGGGATTTTGTAGATTTTTCGTCCTAGATGATAAATACTAAACTTGTCCGTCCTTCAAGATCGACAAGACGCCAACTTTGATAGTTATGAAAATATCTTCTAGCTTTCCAACGTGCAATCTATTTTATTTTCAGTGTTGAGAGCTTACTCCTTCCAAGGAGAACACCTTAAACCAGGTATACCTAATTATGTGAGTTACGGAACGATAGGAACCATCGTTGGCCACGAAATGATGCATGCGTTTCACGATTTGGATAGTCAATTTGATGAAGCAGGCTACATCACAAAGTTGGGGACAAATAATAATACGAGGGCTGAATTTAAGGAAAGAGTGCGGTGTTTAATCAATCAAGCGAATAACTACACTTTCACCGGAGATTCAATGAAAGTAAGTTTTGTCTTACATTTTTCATCGCAGTAGTTGACCGGAACTTCAAAACTCTGGCTTCACTAATCTACTCCTTACCATGGACTAGTCCGATAATTCATGATGTCCCAGTTGAAAGACATCATATTATCAAGAGTACCCACGTTTACTCATCTGGAATAAAAAAATCCGGTGACTCAGTTGAATTCTGATGGACATTTCTGACACATTCATAGTATATGAGTACCGTCAGCTGGGGTAACTTTGGAACAACCCATGAAAGAGGGCCTGAACGTATTGTTATCGAGCTTGTAATTACGTGCAATCCGTAAGGCACGTACACCTACCACTCTGATACCTGATCTTATTCTCTTCCATGTGGACAAGTACGGGCGTTTTTTGCACCGGAAAGAGTGTCTCCATTAGCTGTGAGTTCATTCGTGACTGACTTTTTCGAAAGTAACAGATTCGCTGCGGAGGGATCTTTCGGTTGTTCCGCTTGTCCTTCTTTGTGTCCTTGGGATACTCATTTTATGGGATTAAACATTGCGCGGGACCCACCGAAGGGCCCCACCGAACACAGAGGTGGAACCGCGATTTTTGGCTTTGCAGCGACCGTGCGAACAGAAGATCTCTCGAAAAAACTAGTGTGGTTCCCACCTTTGTGAGAGAAATCCGAGATATCCAGGCTGGATCTCTCTTCTCCGTACAAATATCTCGACGATCTTATCGTTACAGTGGAGTATTCTTACCCTCAGTCGATTTTTTAGATTGGAAACTCAAAATTTCACATTCTACCGGGGACGTGGGGTAGCCTCGAAACAAGTGGGGTGTTTTTTGTAACAACCCATAGAAGAATTGTTATTACGCGCGTTATACATAAAACGTACTTAGTGATTGGGCCTCAAAAAGCACAGAATCGGGTATGAGAATTATTTTTATGAGATCTACAATGAATCGTGGTCTTCAAATCAAAGCCTCAGAATGAGGAGAGAATGTAGAAAAATACAGCTACCTACTGTGAGGGGAACGTACATTCTACTCTTATTGTTCCAAAGTTGCCGTATTCCGGTTAAACTTTGAGACACAATTCAGAATGCTTATATTTCCAATTAGAGCCGCCTGAATGGACTTCCGGATTTGGAACAACCCCACAATTGGAAGTTGAAACTTTGAGCTTTTGATGGACCCTGGGCACAGTGTTCTTCTGATGTGAGATGTGCAAATTACACGAGGTTGGAGGGGGAAATGCGATTTTTGTTCCAAATGTAGCCCAGTTGGCGGTGTCATATCTTTTTATTTTCTTCAACACATAATTGCCATGAAATATTACGATCAGATACGTGCCTAATATTGGTTTTTGGATTCAGTTTCATTTCGTTATTCGAAGTTCACAATTGAATGTATAACGGAGTTCTATCGTAATCGTTTCTATTCGGAGAAATAATTCTGATAAAAATGTCATCATTTCTATCAGAATTATTTCTGATCATTGGAGTTGAGAAATTTGTATAAAGTCCAACTGACTTCGTTGAGAATTAATCAAAACAAATCTCATCTCCCATTGAGATATCACGGAGGTATAAAATTAGTCTTGTAGGCGCGTAAACAGTTCGGGTGCTACGACAGTCTACTTCCCTAAGCTCCACTTGGGAAATGAGTCCTCGGCACTAAAAATGATCTTGCAAGCACAGGGCAATTATGTTCTTTCGTCATAAGAACCTAGAACCGCTCTTAAAAGTGGCATTAGGAAAACACATATCCAACATATTTTTGAAGTAATGAAACAGTTACCCCCTCTACATTCAAATTCTGGCTGGTAGAAAATTTCGGATTCACGGTGTGAGGTGTGTGATCTATAATGAAGATACCGTCATCGGGGTTTTTGAACACTTATTGAAAATTTTGCTCGTAATTCCCCTGTAACTTGTACGTCTTACATTATAATGGCATTGTATTCAGATTCAATTGAAAACTTATTGTCTTAGCTTTCGATTGCGCTGCGGTAGAGTCCATTCGGATATTGTTGGCGAAAGTTATGAGCATTGAAAAGTGTTCAAAGTGAGACCTCCAGTTAGGGTAACTTACATCGCTAGATTAATTAAACGTAAGATCCTTGGTAACGGGCATGATAATGCTCTGTGTCTGTCACTATGTGATACATTTGCATTCAGCAAAGTATTATAGACTCATTTCGGGTTTTCTGGAGTTGGAACTGAGACTCAAACAATGAAGGAGTAGTTCCAAGAAATCATCGGAATTGTGATCACAATCTGCATTTTTTTTCATTTATTTATTTAACGACGCTGTTGAGCACACAATCTGCATTTGAATTGAAAAATTTACTTATACAGAGTTCTAATCTAATCCAAAAATGTTCGGTCCTCCATGTATGATAATTGAGAGAGTCAAGTAGGGAATTTTGAAAATCTAATGATCCCAACCACAAATCTCAAAACCAAGAATGATCGGAATACAAGAATTGATTTGTATGATCTAGAGTTAGCCCGATTTCCGGGGGACTACGGCTTCCTGAAGTAATCAAAGTTATCCCATTCGTCGAAAAAGCATGTATTTTCCCATTCAAGTATTCAAAGTTACCCGGGTCTGAAGAAAAATACGCACTTTTCAGTTTTCACCCTACAAAATTGAGTCAAGGTGAAAATATTTTATTGTAGCGATGGATTCTCCAAGATATCGGTGGGGTCAATGGAATTTGGCGCCGGGGACTTGGACTCGCCCTGGAAGTGCTCAAACGAGATCAATTGTTTGGAGCAACTTTTTTTCACTCTTAAACCATGCCATAAGTTGGTTGAAAACTCTCTCACAGCTGATAGAAACCCCCACACCGGTGCAAAATGTTGCAAACGTATATCACTATCGAGCAAATTACTCCTAGAACCCTCGCGCATCCCTACTTTACTGAAAAATAAAAATTAAAAACTTGTACCTCGAATGTTCAAAGTTATCCCGTCTGTTCAAAGTAACCCCGGTCGACGGTATTCTTAGGATCGGTAGTTACCCGCATAGCTTATCTAGATCGATATATTGCTATGGGTGATGTGAGACTTTCACTCATTCGAGTATACAACAAATATCCGAATGATCGATATACAACGCACTCCTCAAATGATGATTGCTTCTCCAAAAGAGTCGCGTTGTCACATCACATGAAGGAATTCGACTCAAGAAACCATCTCTTGACATCGCTGAGTTTCGTGCTACTTCCAGGCAATTTTTTGAGATTGATGTTGTAATTGAAAGTTGCCTCTACAAATTTTTTCTATCTCATTCAGACATAACCAATTGAAGAGAAAATGAGTTATTTCAGATGAGTGGTGTGAGATCGAGAAAGGAAATCATAGCTGACAATGAAGGCTGCCGGGCAGCCTACAGAGCCTATAAATCATGGGAAAAGCTCCATGGAGAGGAACAAAAAGTTAATGGTTTAGGAAAGTGGAACTCCCAACAAATGTTTTGGATCAGCCTAGCTAGCTATTCCTGCACATATATACCTAAAAACCTGCGATCGCCGGATGATGTACATCCACCAGAGGAATTTCAGATAAATGGGGTCCTCTCTAACATACCTGAGTTTTCAAAGGACTTCAATTGCCCAGTTGGGTCAAAAATGAATCCTAGAAACAAATGCAATATTTGGGGGGACCCTATTGACGTTCCAGACAGAATTTCTCAAATGACAACGAATTCATCGATGAGGACAAGTATAGATAATGCAGAGCGCGTTGTCAGTGCACCAGAAAATACTACCAAAACCTCCACTTAGGTAAACACAAGGACCCAAATTCCTGTCTACGATGCAAAATGTATTCAAGCAGCAAGTGATCGAGGCACGTCGACTCCCCGAGGACCATAGATATGAGGTTGTGAGAAATTTAGATAGTATGACGTATGATGTGTAGAGTCAAGATTTCGCTACTGGCAGTTAGCGCTTACCAGGGAAGTGTTTGACATCCGGATCACGGACTCGTCTTAAAGTCTGGAAATGGTATTTTTTCGGCACAAAAATACGATGTTCAAAGTTATACACCCTAACGCTCAAGGGTTTCCCAGCTACGGATTCAGGAATGAGTAATGTTCACATAGGCTCATGTAAAAGCTTTCGATATGACATGGTTATAAAGAAAAATGTTGTAATTTCATTGACTGCCACCGTATGTCAATGAGACTTATTCCAATTGAGACCGTTCAATGAAGTGGGGTTGAGGAATTAGATTCCCTCGGCGATGAAGTACATAATTCTAGAGACAAAATAAAGCGACACGAATTTTTTTGATTTGCCCAAATCGATTTTGCGTCGAAGTCATGCGAATTTCCAGTTTAAAGCCAAAACTTAGATTTGGCATTCTGAAATTGGTGAAAACTCCATAACTCCGCTACCAATAGATTCTTCGAGATGAATCTTGACACATTGTATCAAACACAGCGTAATCTACCCGGGAAAACTACATGATGATAAAAAATGTCCATGAAACGCCAAAAGTTAACAATTTGATCAAAAATAAAGGAAACGCCATTTCGCAAAGAAGTGAATCCGTATCCTCTTGAATATTCTATTGAGAGTACTCGTAGAAATGCCAGATATGACGACTTTGGTCAAGGATTTTAGGCGCTGAAAAATCACGTGAGACTCCAAGAATCTTTTTCTGGTGAAAAAATTAAATTGCTAAATCATCGTTGGAATTTTGTGTCAACTCTTGTGGAAAGATCTATTTGTTCTCCCACGGTATCGTAATACCATAAATTATCCCAAGATGATCAATTTCAGAACCTGTCGCTAAATCGAATTGTAATCATTAAAGGAGGCATTTTTATCTCACGTTTGCGCAACTCGAGAACGTTATGTAGCTAATGTGACTACTTCACGCCTCTCACCAAGGTAGCCTTTCTTCTTGTTCTCTGAGACCTCCATATTTTTGACTCGTGGTAGATAGTCCTATATGCGGGGTTCACCAAAGGGATAAAGGCACACAGGAACTGATGCGATTTTCAATGTGGCAGTGAAGAGATTAATCCAACGTCCATTGCACCCACGGACTGACTCCGAAATGGCCGTGATCATTATTCGTGACTACAAAAATTGGCACGGAGGGACATCAAAGATGGCGCAAATACTGAAACCTCAGATCCCGAGACATCATTTTAATGAAAATTAGGGAGTTACGTGCAACCATGTATCAGAGGTGACGAAAAATACGAAATATGTACCAAAAAAACACATTATCCCTCCATGAGCGCCGCAAATTGACTGCCGTTCGCGTGCTCGTCCTTTCCTCTTCTTCTACGAGATACGGCAGATGACTTTGACCTCAACTTCTGTCCGCTTCGATATTCCTAGATTATCGTACTTTGAATCGTTCTTTTTATTTCTGAGAATGCTAGAGCTTTAACCAAAGCATTTCCGAATATGACCAACACTCGAGCATAGAATCACAAAAATCCTCTTTCCGTACCTTTGACCCATCACGACGGGTCGGAAAGGTGAAAAAAGTGTTCTGTTTGTGATCGTGAAAAATATCAATGGGACATGTATGGGCATATATCTACAGCAACTTTGAAGAAGACTTAGATTCATCGGTCGGGGATTCTTGAAATGATCGCCATTCTTATAGTTTTGCACAATCCCTGCGTTTAAATTCGTGGAATAGTGCTCTTATAGTCCCTTCACATCCCATCTCTCGGCTCACGATATTTCTCAGAGATGTGGAAATGACATTATTCTTAAACATCGATTCATTCCCAGTTCCCAGATTATGTGGCTAAAATCCACCAGAGGTAGGACTGTATGTGACAAAAAGATTAACAAAGCTTAGTTTTCAGGGCCATGTACCTATCATATGCGGGTTCGGTGCACTTTTTCTCTTTCAATTTGTGAATGAATTGGTTGCTCTATTAATATCTCACTTGTGCGGAGCTCATTCAAATGATGCTATCAACACATGATTCGAGATAGAAAGCCGAATTGCACAAAAAATGTGTCTGCACTTCTGCGGACCCCGAGGAGGTCAACATGTTGGCTAGCTTTAAAAAATTCGTTCTTTAAAAATAAACTAATTTTTCGAGCCAAAGTCTAATTTCATCTCCAATATTTCATGTGTGAAGCCATTAAAAATAATTGAGAGAAAATTGGATACGAGTCACTCAGAGATGAACCACCACGGAAAGTATTCATAAAGAGATTCGAATTCGTATTTGGAGGGATACTTATTGCATAGAGAGACCCGTACCTCCAGAGTCGTGTGCTCAAACAACCCGCCTACCGCGAGATAGGTGTTTTTGGAAGTGTGTGATTAGAACAGAGGTCGGGTTTTCAATAACTTCAGCTCTGAACTGCCAAACTACTTGACGAAGTATCATGCCATGAATCTGCTACTCACCGTGGGCTCTTAGATTTCTATTCGGGGACTCTTGAAGTGCTTCAAACTTGCCAAAGGCACATAGAAAACTTGACGATTTTTTCAGAAACTCACAGAGAATATATCGTGCTATATCGGTCAAAGTGTCCTTAATAACAATAGTCATATCAGTAGAAGGGTAACTGAAGGAGTCTTCATTAGGCCATTATTCTCTTGCATGAATTTGGAATTGTCACAGGAATCGATGTCTTGTGTCCGTATTAATCTTGATACACTCCATGTTATTCCTTGAACACCTCCTGCCGTAGGTCTTGAGGTATCACACAAACAAGCAGTATTGAGTCAATCCATCAACTCAATTCACCATATCGGTGGAAATGACTTGGGGTTGAGTTATCTCGAATAACCTCTCTACAAGTTGATTGACCAGGACATCAATCGATCCACTACTGTTCAGTAGAAAACTTGACTACCGTCCTGTTTATAAATCCACAACATAACAGTCGTACCTTGTTGATGAATTATAATTTCGCATAGGCATTAGTAAGGCTGATTGGGCTAAGGATACCGTTCAATATGTTGGATCCACTTATAGTAGGAGCTCATATATACGAGTGAAGAATGAAAGCCTTCTAGTCATGCATTCATGCTCTTTATGGCCTGGTAGGGCAGTTTGAAAGAACAATGAGACCACTAATTGTTTGTACATGATCGGACCACCAAAATCTACAAAACAGGTGTTTCCTCGTTAGCCATCAATGCAGACCCAATGTGCTACGTCGCTAAGTTCATTTCAACATTGAGATGGTAATAGCAATGGGAGATCGACTCGTCTGAATTCTTCAGGTCTCACTGAATTTTCGGTTTCACCCATACCAAGTACATAAACCTGAGAACGATCTGGTACCCTTTTAGAATGCGGTTGGAGAGATACTGTATAGGCGTTTGGAATACTTTGACTCAGCACGAGTACGGTGATGTCATGTTTATCATATCCTCCAAACTTTGGATGTGAATTTTGATCATGGAGGCTCGCGCGCGCGGTGCCGTACCGAGCGCGGGGCCCTACGCGCAGGTAGTCAGGCCTTTCTATTTTCCGTTACGATCCTGACGCTACGTATAGGTATACTCACAGTGCAAGCTGTGCAATGCGGCGCGCTGGTCCACGGTCAAAACTCACTTTGAACTCAATTTACTCAAAAGTCAGATCGTCAACGTATTAATTTTTTTCACACCATCAAACGCATAATGCAAAATAGCGTCAAATTATTCTCCGAATGTCAATTTTGGTCGTTTTGTTGCTGCACCAGCTGGTTTTAAGGTGTTTATCCCATAAGACTACGTGTGTAAGGATTTTTTCTGCCAAATGGGTTCACTCGAGATTTTCATCGCCAACCCCTACTTTTCTTGATGGATTATGATTCCTCATTAGTTTATCTATCAATATAAGTAACTTTCAAGCAATTTCTTCGTTTTTTTTTTAAATTTGCGCGAGCCTCCTTGACTGGGTAGCGTTTTTTTTCCGTTTTCTGCGGACACTTCAACCCCAAAGATGAACTAGTCACGCTCCAAGCAGTGAGTGGCAGTCAGTATCAACCGTGGAATCAAAATGGTGCCACCACAATGGTGTAAATTGGGGCTGGGAATATCCGTGGATCCGGATATCCGGATGATTATCCAGATATTCGCTTAGATTGAAGAGATCCGGACAGATCCAACTATCCGGATAGTATCCGGCTATCCGGATAGTATCCGGCTATCCGGATCCGAATCGTTTTGAAATCTTTGAGTGTACTTGATGATTTGCAGGCAACTCACGCTTTTATAAAGTGTACCGCACAATGAATTGACATTTTTTAGTGGAAAAGATTGTTTTAGGTTATGTTATCCCAAACGAGAGGTGAAATAGGAGAGGAGGAAACCCTGATTGATGTAGATAGCTTAGGTCAAGGGGAGGTATGTATGTTGTCAATTTTTTCTCAATTTTTGAGTGCAGTGGCTATCGCTTGCCTCCAAAAAATAAGTACCACGATGCTTATTACGTATCTCATTAGCCAACTGTCAACGGTTGAAATTGAAGTTTGATCAACTGGGATGCAATTCCTTAGTATCTAAATATTGATCCTATCTGCCAATGATTGATGAAATAAAATTATTCCAAGGGTTTTTAGTAGTTTTTTTCAGAATATTATACCTCATATAAAGTCAAAGTACCTGGAGACTGAGAGGAGATTGACACAACCTAATAAATTATGGTACAATTAGATGGTTTGTAATAAAAGCGAAGTTTGAAAAATTTTTTTTTTACGAAATTTTATTTTTGAATTTTGGAACGGAGTTCCTTTACGCTCGTCTGAGGAGTAAAATCGCGCGCGATCAGCTGATCGACACGGCCCCGTTGAACGAGATTCGATGCAACCCGCCATACGATGCAACGAAAAAGCGACACTTTTGCGATATAGGTATACTGCTTGCGCTCAGCAATCGCGCGTACTCATTCTCATCAGCATATCTCATCATGAGATGCCGAATGCCGAAATTCGTCTGCTATATGGTCTACCGTCTGAATGCATGCAGCACTATCCGATTGTTGTTAATAGTATTGCTAGATATACAATGATGAAAGTGATATCTATGTGTTCCTCTGGGCAGAATATAAAGTCTGAATGCATGAGATATTGCTTCCATATCTAAAAGGTACGAACTTTCATTGTGACATCTTGAATCCAAAGATTCAGTGAATCCCAATAAAATTCTCTTCTTAATATTCAATAAGCTCTGATGCATTTTGAGAACCTAAATTAAGTAGTGAGGATTCAGACTCAAATTTAGAAGCTTTTTATGTCCCCCTCTATAACCTTCTAAAGAGTCCACTCAAGGCCAAGGACTCGTCATTTTATTTACATAATAGTGCTTATTACTTGAAAAAATGATGCAAACTATCTCAGTCACTCAGGGGCTTATTGGTGTGCATCTTTATCGGTATAGTTATATGGTGAGCTTCCAGAAGCTTGAACCTCAGTTTCAAGTCGATCAAAGTTTTAGACCATATTGACATTTCCACACATCTTATCGAGGCGAATTTTGGAACTCCGTTCTTCACGCGTTTCTTAAACGCACACGAATTTTTAGTCATGTTGATAAAGGACGTTCGTGCATAACGACACAATTCATATGTGCCATGGAGGATAAAGGCAAATAGTATTTGGAGGAGTATTGATTCAAAGATATGATCAGTTTGTTATCATAAATCATAATTTGTATAATGTAGTCCAATATATTGGAGGCTATTTTCAACTACCAACATTTCTCACTCGTTCCTTTTCCGCCAGAGTTGCGGATTTACAGAGTTTCGTGCCGGTCAATTTAGACCAATCAAGTACTTCAATTGCTAGACCATCTAGACTACGAACTCGGCTCAAAGCTACATAGGCTTGCCCTGGCGCGAATAATTTTGATCCAAGATAAACTACTGCGCGATCAACAGTGCTTCCTTGCATTGTATGCACGGTCGTAGCCCAACACAGAATCAGAGGAAGCATGCGTCTCTCTATGGTTTCGTAACTTTTTTTGAGAGAAATTGAATCGATTTTGGTTCAATAAAAACAGGGTCCTTTTCTCCAAATTTGATGTGTACTTTGGGTATATCTCGCAGATCAACTGACTTGTCCACGACTAAAATATGGCCATTCCATTTGCATGATTGTGTCAATCGCCTAATCCTCTTTTCACGTTAATGTTGAATCTCAGCATGACTTTGGCCCCGACAAAAATTCCTAATTTTTTGGGCAAGCCGCCAGTTTTATTGATGTCAGTCGGAGTGATGGCGTCGAGCTCCACATTTGTGATGTCTCGGGTCGCGTCTGCGAGTTGGTCGTGAGCAGTGATAGTGAAGATTTCGGTACCCCGAGATCGAAATAACTCTAAGACTCTATTGTTGTGTTCCATCACTTGAGTATTAGTCAGATAGACTCGCAGTGCGTTCTCGATTGAGAATCGGCCAGTCATGTCAACGTTTACTCTAGTCATCGGAGTTGAAAAATGTTCTTCGCGCATCGCTCCGACTCGTAGAGCATTCAATAGATCTACGAAGGTTTGATCACCTTGTTGACGCATATTTCCTGTAAGTTGTACAAGTAGGAAGAGTCTCCACAAATGGGTTGCAAGCACGATGTGCTCAGGTTGTTTAAACACTGGATTGCCTTTGGCTGGCGGAAGTTGCAACAAATCGCCAAAAACGATGACATTCAGTCTACCGAAGAAGTCGTCAAAATTTTTAATTTGCCTAAGCCGAGCGTCAATCATGCACACCATCTCATAAGGTACCATGGATATCTCGTTAATGAATATGAATATTATATTCTTCCATTTCAAACGAAGTCTTTGCAAGAATACACCCGTGAACGCAGGCACCCTCGTGAGCTTTCCGTCACGTTGCACAGGCAATGTCAATGAACTATGAATAGTGCAGCCTCTCGTTAGGATCGTTGCTGCGCCGATTAGAGCACACTTCATGACCGAACAGTTCTGATAACACCTGTTGACTTGTTCCTCCAGGAAACGAGGGACTTTTGTTTCGCCAGTTCCTGCATTTCCGGTGAAAAATAATCTGAGTCGTTAGGCTGATCCATGAATTTGCCGATAGACACTCTCTGGTGACGATCTCGATGAAACCACGTTGTCAGACATTGAGCTAATGCAATTCTGATTGGAAATCAACATCATCCATTGAAACATGCATTTCGTCGAGCTCAATTTCCCCATCCGGTGCTGAGAATTTTACCAACAGTTCAAATGCGTTGATCTGATTAAAAGCATTCTCCAATTTTTGATCTCGTTCCCGGTATAATTGCATGTATTGTATCATTTGCTTCAAACGATCACTCGGGCGAAAAACGCTTTTTTGCGGTGGAAAATCCATCCAGCATTTCTCTTTTGTGGCGGAAAGGCATGTACTGCACAAGCATACTATAATAATAATCCTCCGCATTCGTAGATACAGTAAAATATGGAGCGCGCACTACAGCTGGGCGGTTGCGAAAGCGCATGAATTTGTCATCCAACTGTTTGATGAGTAAGTCTCAACCCGCGGAGCTTCATTTTCATCAAAATCTACATCCATCAAATCCTAGTCCACGTTCGCGTCTGCATTTTGTTTTTGCTTTCTCTAAAGAGAAAGCTTTGTTTTCGACACAGCAAATTTTTGATCAATTTTTCCATTCAACTCAATATTTTCTTCAACATAATTCATCTTATCACAAAAGTGCTTCAACCATCTTATTCCTCTCGCCAAAATCTAACGATTGTAAGTAACACTTTTCTCCTTATAATCCTCAAAAATCCCCCAGTGACTCATCTCTCCGGCCCTTTGTCTGTGTCTGTGTGTGTGTATGTGTGTTGTTTTTTTTTTTGCGCCACGCTTTCTCTTCTACACTCCACTTTATCGATTTTTGCTTTTCTACAAGTTGTAGAGAATCACTCAGAGATGAGACCAGTGATTTGTCTGGTCTCCTCTCCAAATCGAATCTGATTTAAACGTTTTTTGAGGTAAAATCCCTGAAATTGTGTACTTTCATACTGAAATATCTCTTTCTAACTCCACCTTACCCCAATTTTGATTACCTAGGCTATGGTTTTTTTGGCTCAATCTATCTTTTGGTTAATACCGAAATTCCATTCAAACTCCATCAACGTAAATTTTCATAAAAAAACCAAAATTTCGAACTAAAACAGCAATTTGAGCATGTTTAGACCTATTCTATCGACATTCTGTTTTAACCAAATTACACGTTTTGCTAAAAAAACCTCACTTTAGGTAGCCCAAATCCCGATAACTATTTTCCTCAAAAAAATAACTCAAAATATAAAAAAATATTTTTTTCAATATTCATACTTTCCTCATATCTCTCCTCTAAATTACTTTATTCAAATTTTACTCAACTAAGTTGATACTTTTTCATCGTTCTAAATCGATTGGTTGATACCGAATTTTCTCAAAATCCGTTTTAACACATTCAAAATCCGATTTATTCCCGAAAAATCCAAATTTTTTCAAAATACTCCATTTTTATAATTTTTACACCAACTATATTAAAATTTGCCCTCAACCATACTACATATATTCCATGGAAAACCCTAGTTTAGGTCATCTGAATTCCCCTAAAAGGCAATCTCCTTATAATAACTCAAAATATTAGAAGGAAATCGCATCTAAAATTCATTTTCCGCTATTACCCACCCCCTAAACTAATATATACAAATTTTACTCAACTAAGTTTATACTTTTTCATCGTTCTAAATCGATTAGTTGATACCGAATTTTTCAAAATCCTTTTAAATACATTCAAAATCCAATTTATTCCCGAAAAATCCAATTTTTTTTTCAAAAACTCCATTTTTATGATCTTTTCACCAACTGTATCAAAATTTTCCCTCAACCAGACTGCATATCTTCCATGAAAAACCCCAGTTTAGGTCATCTTAATTCCCCTAAAGTGAATCTCGTAATAATAACCCAAAATATTAGAAGAAAATTGCAGCTAAAATTCATTTTATCCTCATATCTCCCTCTACAACTAATCTATTCACCTTTTAATGGACTATTTGTAGTACGGTTCAAATCTCATAGCGAATTCCATCAAACTCATATTTTCGAAATCGTGAGTTGGGTGCGTATTAGAACGTTTCTCGTATCGATCAAAGATGTTGGAGCAAAAGCCAGTTTTTCCACCGAGATCATTGAATTGTAATACTCTATATGTGTTATTCCGCCGAAAGTGTGATTTTTTGGGGCCAAAATTGTCGCAGGGAGTGATTTGAGTCAAAAAATTATTTCAGCCCCAGACGAGTTCTGGTGTCTCATAGCAGTTGATTTACACTTGTTTGGGCACCAAAAGGAAGTATCTAGAACTACGTATCTCAAAAGTGAAGTCAGATAAAGATATGTGCAGTTTAAGGGGTCGTAGAGGGGGACGGAATTGACATTTCGCCTTAGAAATATTCTCACGGCTCGCCAACTAATCGGAGACTCTTTTCCGCATAGATTTGATCCAACGCAACCCAATACTTCAAGAAAATGTGTTCTACAAAGCGATATAGCGCGTTGCGGAGGAGCACAATACGAGGACGGAATTGACCGAAAATTTTGTACGCCATTCGGAAAACACGTTTATATAGTGCACTCTGCCGCGGATTCGAGTTTTTGGCGAATGCCGCGCAAGAATTAGGTGTATTTGGGTATCTGAGAATCAACATCATTGGTTAGAAAGGCTCAGTAGACTATCGGGGACTTTGCCGACCTAATTGGTGCTGTGCAAACAGTTTCGGTGCAAACCCGTCTTCAAAATGTCGGATGTCCGTGCGTGAACTACGCAAGTAATTTTGACTCGCAAAGTGGTGGGATATGTTGTTTGAAGTAAGGTAAGTGTACCCAACTTGCCTCTGTACCCAACTTGCCCCCATATGCCGATCTCGGGGATGGGCACTCCTTGGCCTCCCGGCAATTTTTTTTCACGTTTGTTATAATGAAATATGAAAAAGTAAGTAGTTTGAGTCGACCCCGAATCATTCCTGCGTTCTCCAGAAAATCTAAAGTGATTTTTCTATTTTTCGTGATTGCTTAGCTAAGAAAGCACCGAGGGAATGGCGTTCAGTAAAATCGGTGCCGAATTCTTTGAGTTCAACCAATTTTGACGTACCTTAGCGCATTCGATTCCTTGTTTCAAGACCTTCAACATCCATCTTTCATAATTGCAAAATTTGAATATGGAGCTGTTTCATGTGCAAAACACGGAGACGATTCGTAAACAAGGATGCCGACATCGGAGTGTACCTAACATGCCCCCATATGTTTATCTCGAAAAGGCGTGCAGAATGACTTTTTTTACCACTCAGAACGTGTTTAGAACGTCAAAATGGGTCAGAAATAGTGTTTGGAAACACCTAAAGCTCCAAATGCGCGTGCACGGCGATTAAAACTTTTTATCGCCGATTTCCATCATTTATTTCGGAAGAACTGAGACAGTTCGGCCTTAATTGATTCAAATTGGACGTAATTTAGTGCATTTTGAAGGTCTTTGAACAAGCTTCAAAATGAGCTAAAGCACGTTGAAAATAGTTGAAGTAAACCAAAGTTATTAAGAAAAAGGCTTAATGGGGGCAAGTTGGGTACACACTTTTGTAAACTCTCAGAAATCACCTTTTGGGAGAATTCAAACAGTTTGGCTCCAGTTGGTTCAAATTAAATGTACTTCTACTTATTTTGAAGGTCTTAAGATAAGCTTCAAAATGAGCTAAGGAACGTTGGAAAATATTGAGATGGGCCAGAGTTATTAAGAAAATGGCTTAATGGGGGCAAGTTGGGTACACTGACCTTATTACAAATCGAAACGCATAGTCACACATGAGGGTTTTTGACTCTGCATATGCGTTGCAGTGAGTGCAAGAGTCGGAGGTGGGTTTTCTACAGGGGACGGAATCAACATTTTGGCCCTTCATGAGGCACTACAAACTACGGGGACGTCAGAATCGTCTCCAAAGCTATTAACATAGTTGCGCACCAATAGAATACACCCCAGAAAATTGTTATGATGTATATTCAAACCCTCAGAAACTTGGGGGAACTCGGAACACGAGAAATCACACTTTCAACGGAATCACTGATATCGGTTTCCCGGTTTCCTTGTGTTGAGAAACACACATCTTCTAGAACTGTGCCGCAGTGGCAAATGACATAGCTGAAAAGCGCATTCGGAAGCAGAAACCTGTCGGGCATGCAAGATTAGTTCAAGTTTTTTGCGAGCTAGATTCAGAATTTTCGGGCGTGGGAGGGCTCATTCGACAGGAAATTCCAATCCACAGGTGGGCTAGTATCTGATATTGGCTAAAACTGTTTGTTATTGAGGAATAAATCGGAATAGGAGAGGACGCGCTCTGTCCCACCAAAAAATTGCCTCCAAGTTTTTCTCGGTTCCTAATGAATCAAATTTCATGAAACGCATAAGATCTCTCAGGTGGGCTACTATCTGAGTAACACATTCAGTACCAATAAAAACGTATAAACAGTAATACCGCTCTCAGAATCATTGCATGCAGCCGCAACCTGAAAGTACGCCGGTGCGTGCCTGGTTGCAATTTTGCTCCTCTACAACGCCAGTAACAGCTCGGACCAGAAATAATCTAAGAGTAAGTTTTCACAACGGATTTTGAAAATTTTGACTTCTACTTCCAGATTTTTTTCAATCTTCACGGTCCAACATTCGGTGTCTGACCTGCACACGTCTAAGTTATGACTCAATTTTCATGAATTTTTTCTAGAATTTGACTAGACATACCGAAAACCTGTTGTACCGCAGGGTAAAATCCACTAAAAGACCTTGAAGCAGATGAGAAGAGCTACAAAATGGGCTGAGTTAGAGAATCATTTTGGACCAACGAGTTTGCAAAACTTGGATTTTTGCATTTGGATTCTTCATTGTTAGGTGTATACAAACTATTGACCGGTACTTTTCTTTTTAATTCTTGATAATGATAGAGATTAGTATTGTAAAGGCCACGAATTCGTCCATTTGATGAATCAGATTGACCAAAATTGTCATTCATCCATCCTGAAATTGATTAATCGAAGATTCAGATTCACGTAGTAACTAGGGCACTACGATTGAATATGATCGTGGTGCCCTAATTACTACGATCACAGTAGCACGATCACATAGGGGGTGGGTGGAAGAAGGGCGTAATTGCAAAACGGTCATTTTGAGAAATTCAATAAAAACTTAATAAAAACCGCTACAGACATAATTGGACGAGTTGACCTGACTTATTTAGAAGAAAATAACATTCTCGAAATAGCCCAGCCCAAGCCGGGGGATGAAATTTGATTTTGAGCTCTTTTCAGCAATTTCAAGAAATTCAATTACGCCCTTTTTCCGAATACAGGGTCAAATTTCGGCCTTCCTTCCTCACAAAAAGTAGAATTAAATCTCGCGATCAAGTCCAATCGGCTCCAAATTTTTTGAGAGTGTTTCTGGGCATGTTTTGAAAGATATCTGATTGCTAGGGGGGTGGTTCGATTCATGCTCCATGGTCCTATGGACACGAAAAGCTTCCACCAGTCGTGTGAAAATGACGAGAAATTTTTTTCACTAGGGAAGGGTAAGAACACTCAATTTGAAGGTAAAACAACATGTTTTCATCGTTTTATCAGGTGGAAAAACGTTTCCGGGGTCTGGAGAATTTTTTAAAAATTTTTCCTCGGTAATTAGGCCCTTTTTCCAGATCCGCCCTCACTTGCGCCCTGTTACAGAGTGATTACGCCCTTTTAAATCTTTTCAGCCAGGTACTTAAGCCCTTTTTCCAAATCCTGTTGGGGTGAGCAAAAAGTTAAGCCCTGCTTTTGAAATGTTATCACCCGACAAACATTTACGTGTCCCAGGGACGGTCCTGAAACGTCCCCACGATGCCAGGGGACGTCCCGGGGTTCGTCCCGAAATTATCCCGAACTCATTCCAAGGACGTCTCAGGGACGCCCCTGGAACGTCCAATGCGTGACCCCAAGTCGTTTCGGGGACGTCCCGCGGAGACGTCCCCGAAGAAACGTCCCGGGTCAGACGCTTTTGTAGCCTAGACTATTATTCGTATTTTATTATTAATTATATATGATTATTCAAGATGAATGAGACTGAATCCTGAACTGGAGCACAGGAATCTTGATATTTGTATTATGACGGTATATTAGCTCGTCACATTAATTATTAATGCGAGTCCGCAAAGTGCAATGCGGCTCGCCAGGATCTGCTTGGCGGCGTCTTCCTCGTGGACACTGGCCTCCTGTCGGCCAGGGCTGCTCGTACTATGCGTCAGCGCATGATAAAATTAGGACGAGTTCACGAGGAAACACTGATGAGTGATAACGCGAGCAGGTAAAGTTAACAAGGTTTGGATTTATTCAACCAATAATTTACAAAGCGCATCCGAGCGCAACGCAACAGGTGGAAAAACTCGCGAGAAAGAGCCGCACACAATGAGAGAGAGAGAGATACATTCTCGGCTGGTACTCACGCTGCGAAGACGCTTTTCAACAGGCCGCTGCCTCGGGAACGCCAAAGATCGGGAGTCCGCTGACTGTCGCACAAGTCCGGATGGAATACCCCCCGTTGCCGCTGGGTACGGGAGCCTCGGCACCTGCAGGACCTGCGTCGGATGTCGGGGCGACCGGAGCACACGCGGCGCGGGAGAGGTTAGCCTCGATACGGGTCACACGATGTGTAGCGGACGACGACCGGAACAAGTCTGCTCGCTCATGGAATGGCCGCAAACTGCGCGAGCCGCGAGCTGCATTCCTATTGGCCAGCCATTTTGGGCGCGCGCGCGTTCTCTGTCTCCCTCATATTCAAACCTGTGTGTTGCTCTCCCTTTGCTGCCACTCGGGTATACACCTGTAACAATCTTCTGGATACATCAATATATGAGATTCGATAATAACTTACATCTATTTGCCGAGGAGAGAGTGATGGGACTTTACCCGTCACAGTATCAATATATTGAAGATTATAGTGCTCCATCGTTCAAAACACAGTCTCATGCACCAATCATTGCAGCAAATAATAAAACAGCAATTTTTCTAGGTGAAAAATAAGAACTTCTTTTCATTTATTTACCAATAGATATGGTAGGCTTTACTCCTGTGAATACATTTGCGGTAATAGTCTAATTACAATGCAAGGTACGCCATATACATTCCAACTATATATATTATAGATAATTTGTACGCGTTCAACGCGTGCATTTCAGATAGAATTACAAACAGAAATTACTTCAAGTAAAATCATTAACTCTATCAGTCACATTTTCAAATGCAAAGCGCAGCACTTTTTTCACAATTTGGTTCAAAGTATTGACTATTCACAATTGCATGAACAAAACAAAAGTAAGAGCTCATTGACAGATTAATAATACTCGTCATACTGACATATTATGAGTAAATAAGATAATTTCACATGGAGTATCTCTAGGTTCACGATGAACGCAAGAAGAAAATTAAATTGACATTGAAGAAATAATATTAAAGTGAAAAACACAAGATATCATGCACATTAGACAGACTTCTACGGCTTCAAAAAAATCAGGAACTGATTATAAAAAACTTAGTGATGAGAATCTTTCTCATGAATCAAACAATCATATGAGAAAGACTCAACACAAACTTATGGTTTGCATTTAGCATTTTTCTTTGATTTCTTCTCATTTTTCCGTGCGATTCTAGTGGATGTTCGTCGAAACCCATCTTGCATGATGCTCATAGCAAATTCCACAGTGATAACTATATCTTTGCCTTCTTCATCTTTTACTCCATCCCAATGAGAAATAACGACAGCTGCAAAAAAAGAGCCAGTCGTCAAATTATTTGAATGAATGATTATACGATGATCAATAGACCAGTTCAATTTACTTGATATGGCTATAAATATCGTCATGTCTCCAACTTTAAGTTCTTTTTCCTTATCTTGAACCCACGTACACTTATAAGCTAGCTGATCATCGATGATTCTGTCCAGAATATTTCTGACTTCATCACCAGGATTCTTACCTCGAATACACGAGATTAGATTCATCTGCAAAAAAGCATGAATTGAAATTGGACGAATGAAGATACGAGCCTCTCAATATTCATTCTAGTACAAAAACTTACAAATTGAGCTTGAGCTTCCACGTTTTCTTCTAAAAGTGAGTTGAAGGTTACCAAATCAATCTCAGTTTTCAGAGTAAATGTGGGCATCAGAGGATAATTTTCTGGCTTGAATGTGTTCAAAACAGGAACTTTTCCTACTTGAGTTACTTGACCCATTTGAGCGTTTTGCATAGCTATTACTACCTGGGAGAGCGCTCGAAGTTCCTCAATAATGAGGTTGACTTTTTCCAGTATGATAGAGAAGGTCTGTCTACATGGACCTGAAAGCATGAAAAAAAGTATGAGAGGAGATTCTGGGGAATTCAAGCATGTCTTCAGCTTTCCCAAAATGTAAAAGAGTAGATTCACAGTAGTTACTCACTGCAGCAATTCTCAGAATGTAGAACATCTTGGAGGTCTTGTAATTTCATTTTCACTCCAGACAGATCGATATCTGTATTATTAAGCACCATAATATTGGGTTCGATGGATTGACTTTCCTTCGAAGCAAGCTCTGGTGCCAATGAGACTTGGTTTTGACATTTTCCATCAACTTGCTCAGTCTCTACAGTCTCAACCTCTCCATCTGAGTTTTCATGAGATTGATCATGTGTATCATCCATTCCATAGTCATCACTACGAGTACCTCCATCCAGAGATACCATCGAAGGACTGGAACTGAGAAGTTTGGTATCGAATAATGTTAGTTGGTTGTCTTGACTATCAGAGAGTTCCTCTTCTGATTCAACTTCATTTGTTGTTGAAGTTTCTTTACTAGTGCTCAGATCTTTCATGGATTTTGATTGTAAGAATTTTCTCAAACTAATCTTACCGTTGGCTATTCCTGAAAATTAGAAGGTTAATAGATATAAAAGTAGTATTATGATTTAGAACTTGCCAGAAAAATTCTACTCACTCTCTCTTAGCTCATTATAGTCACAGTCATTCATATCTGAATCACTATCATCAACCTCATATTGCTCATTTTGTTGTTGTTTATTGATAACCTGACCAGTCTTAGTGGAAACTGTTGAGTTTTTTGTGGAACTGACACTTTTCTTAGCAGAACTTTGAGGAGCAATCTTGGTTTTAGGAACTATAGCTTTGTCATTATTGTTCTCAGAATTCTTGTTTTTTTTTTAATTTTTTTAGAATATCAACTTTCAGTGTAGCTGAAGCTTTGGGAACAACATTTATCTCTGAAAAAGAACGATTGGAGCATACTCATAAACGAAGAATGGTTGTTACATCTTATAGACAGAAAGACTTTGTTGGAGCGCAACAAGAAAATAGTCTTTTTATGAATATGCCACACAGAAATAAAGTTATTGTGGAACTTACTTCGCTTTTTACTAGGACCAACATATTTCTTCAAAACTGCTGTATCGAAATTTGATACATTGACAATCCTTTTGTTCGAGCCCAATGATTTTGCAAGAAGTGACTTTGCTGAAGCCAACATTTGCACTTTGGTCCCCACGGTACTAGTTGAAGGTGTTTCACTCATCTTGATGTACTCGTTAATAGGCAAGGGATTGTGTAGGTCACACTGAACTAAGAATGTGGTGGAAACATAAAAAATAAATGCATTAGTGTAGACATGTTGGCATATCATTAACCAAAAGTAGTAAGATCAAAATGTACGTCAGGGAGGAGAATGAGTGTTAGCTAAGATATCAATTGATGGATATTATTGAGCCTGGTCATGCAAATGTATATGATGGATGAGAAAGAGTCAGGGTCTCAAAGTATACGTGCATCTATAGCTCATTAGTGGTGTGGGTATCCTATTGCGTTAGAATGAACTTTTTGGATGGGCTCACACCTTCATAGATTTTAGAATCTTTGAGGCCAATAGATATGAAGGCTCACTAAATAGTAGAGAATAAATTTGATGGGAGAAAATATGACATCCACCAAGCATACACAGAAGGCAGAACTAGGAAAAAAATGGGATTCACTGCTAACCACCTGCTAACCCAACATGGTATAACCTAAAACATCTCACATAAGAGTAACGTTGTTTTCACCCAGGTAGTTTGCCGAAATATGATTGAAAGATATCAAGAGAATGAATGTGTGACCGAACAACTTTTCAAAAATTTTCTCTTGATAATGAAAAAATCAAAGTATTGACCCGAAAAATTCTTTGGAGTAGCTTCGCCTTAGCCGGCTCCACCGCGAGTATATGTGTATAAATACCTTCCCGAAAGTGATTACTGCAATCCAAAAAACTTTACTGTTGTAGCCGCAACCGTTTCCAAAATCGCCTCGCCGGCCGGAAAACTGAGAAAATTGAAATAATTTTGGAGCAGCAGCCTCGTGGTTCTTTAACCGCCAGAACCTCGTTCACTTATTCCGCCATTTTGAGGAGAGAGCCGTCACATTGCTATGCGCTGTTATGAACGAGCCCTGAAGTTACTGGGACGATGATTCTGGCGAAGACGGAACGCTTGGGTTAGTTGTCGAATCTGGCTCGGCATCGTTTATAACTCGAGGCCTACTCGATTCTGCGCCGGCGCGGGCTAGACGACGGGCTTGTTGCAAGGCGTACAACTCGTAGACGGTCGCTGTTCGACTGACTCCTGGGAACTTGAAATGGCAGCGCGGGCAACGCCTGGGTCCACTGGGGTCAGGCATCTTTCGTCGTCCGTCGGAGAAGTGCCATAGACGGTCAGATCGAGCACTCTTGTCGTGCGACGGAGCGTAAGTACGGCCTCAGGTGTATAATTAGAGACCTTCAGAGGAGGTTGGTATTCCTCAGGATAGACCTCGGTAACGGAACTAGCCCCTCCTGGTATTTTCGTCGGCCGTTCCGTTGAGGACTGGGTCTTTCTCATACGCTTACAAACCTTGTACTTATGATTATTCGGTAGCGGCTGCTGCTGTTGCTGGAACTACTGGATGGCTGGACCTTTGGATCGTTGTTATCGTTACGATGGAAGGACCGGGTTCGTTGGATTGTTAAGTGCTGAAGCATAATGGAAGCAGTGGCGACAATTAAAGTGGCTTTATTAACTGGCTCTACACAGAACTGGCGTTATGGAATACGATATACAGAATAGAAATACAGAGTGACAGTGCAAGGCTCGTTATGTGGTTACTCGAGCGAGGCTGAGGTTATAGGTCTGGGTCTCAAGCCCCCAAGTCCGCTGGCGGGCGTCTGTAGGCTCCTTATATAGACGAAATGACGTCATTAGCTGAGTGGCGTGGTTACGCCCACGGAAGCCTCTGACTGGTTGCTGGTGGTGCGTGCGCATTCTCTCCTTGATGCGCCATCATGGACCTGGGCGGTGCCGACTACTGAAAGGGGGCGGGCTGTTGCCTAATTCGTGCGCGGCCATTATCGATCGAGCGCGTCGTGGATCTGCGCGCTGAAGGGGAGACTCTCTCTCGTCTGGGCAGCGTCTCTGATTGGTTGTCGGTTGCGTCATCTAATAAAGCCTCCCCTCGGTATGCAGCGGCGCCGGGCTTGTTGTTGCTAGGTGGTGGCGTCGGCGTTGCCAAGCGTATGCGACGTTGCCGAGTCTCATGGCCGTATGCGGTAATGAGGTCATGGCTGTACGGCGAGTGTTGTTTGTCGACCGCCCCCTTTGGCTGTTGCGATGCTGCATCTCATGTCCTCTTAGCGTTGCTTGGCTTATGCACGTAGCTGTAGCTGGTCTTTGCTTTGGCTTGAGGCTTATCCGATGTCCGTTGCCGACGGCTTCCATGCCGTGTATCCGCAGGGAGTTCTGGAATCATGAGTCCCGGTTGGGACTCGTAAATCATGTCAACAACGTGTTCTCAGACCAACGTGACCGTTGGCTTATGGTTAATCCATCATTTAATTCCAATATCTTTATTTAGTCGAGAGCCACCCTTCAGCACAAGACACAACCCTGCGCGAATGCGGATCGTCACTTTATATCTTTGACTACGCGTGGGGACTCTCCGGCACGAAGCATAATCTCGTGTGAATGCGGAATGGTAGTTTACGTCTTTGACTACACGTAGGAGTCGCTCTTTGGCACAAGGTGCGGTCTTGTGTGAATGCGGAACGATAGTTTGTGCCTTGGACTACATGTAAATAGACCGTTTTCCTCTCATTTTGTAGTACGAGTCGAGATTCTCCGAGTTGTAGGTTCACGGTTATCTGGGATCGAAGGTTTCATACCTTAAGAGCGCATGTGCGCGGGATGTGCGGATCAGGTGGAAGGCGCGAAAGTTTGAAAGCGACAGTGGTCGAAAACCATGAGTTCATCATGGCAAAATAATTGTAGATTTACAAGGGGATGAAACTACCAAATGATTCGAATTGAAAGCGTGAACTGAGACAATCATAAATCAATAGGAGAGAGCAGGGCAAAATTGATCGACTTTCCTGTTTCTAAGAATTGAAGATTCGTGGGATAACCAAGACCTGAAATGGCTAGCAAAATTTCTCGTTTTATTCGGGGTGGAAGAGACATATACAAGTTGAATTTTGCGATAAAAAATTAGAATAACTGACGAATTTTGCACTGATTTCCCCTACCTACCGCTGGTCTGAATCTTTATATAGAGTTGGGATGAAAAAAATTGCGATTTAAGGAAAATTCTGTCTGAAAGAAAGAAACGAAAATCGCCAGATCATCATGAGCCCAAAGATTCTGAAAGCAAGCTTTACAAATTTCCACCAATCTCGAGTTCCAAGGAGGCTCCGTAGTTGTCTATGGAAAAGATCTATCTAAACACAATGAAGCATGGGGAAAAAGTAAAAAATGTCACTGAAGAACATCTGAAAAACTCTTCATTTTATCATACTTACAGAACACTCAAACATATCGTCACTCAAATTGTTAGTTTTGCAGATTCCAATCTCTCTGGAGTCTATTGGATAATTTTCGATAGGTAAAAGGTTGGTGAACTCGTTAAAAAGTATTACTTCCTGGCCAGTGTTGGACTTTTCACAGATGAATTTGATGGATACTAAGGAACCATCTTCCAAGTAACAACAGTTATTTGATTTAGAATTACTCAAAGTGAACTTTGGAAATTTTATAAATTTATGAGGATTCACGTAGCCATCAGGAAGGATTTCTTGTTTCAATTTGTTCGTAATTTTGAAATCTGTCGGACCCAATAGGCATTTCTTTTTGTTCTTAGCTTTTGACCTAGACATCGTAACGAGTGATTGTTCATTGCTTCTGTTGATTATTTGAGCGAGTATCTGATTACCCTGCCGAACATTCCGTCTGACAAATCTGAGTTGGTTTTCAAATTTCCAAGCAGCGTAAGAATCAAGAGTACCGTGCAACAAGACATCATCAGGAGAATGAATTAGATCATGTACATTGAAAATAAGGTTGTGGTCCCCGTACAAAATTCTCATTTGATCAACATAAGTAACAAGCAAATCTTTTGCATCAGCATTTTTGGAAATACAATATTCTTCACTACTCAAATACCGAGCTGCTAAATTCAAGCGATTGAAATGCAACATCTTTTCATCATTAATATACTTGGAAAAAACAACAGGTCCTGTATACAGGGCGAGCAAACGATATTCGGTGGCTTTGGATTGAGGATAATCTTTCAATTTTCTTGGTTTCCTACCAAACTCCATAGGCGTCCATTTTTTTAAGCTCACGTAATCTGCATCCAATTCTTCCATCAAATCTTCACTTCCGATACTTTTCATAGACGAGACAAAGAGACGGGTGTGCTTCTTAGCTACGCCCAGATAGTAATGATGCATAGGATCTACAGGTATATCATCGACCACATTGACATAATCTTCAACCGGAGAAGTTGAATTTTCGTACTTTTCTGGCACTCCAGTTCTATAATTTTCATTCGTTCGCAAGGGTGCATCATTTTCGAGAAAAACGCGTCTGCGCCCAATGTTGATTCCGTCTTGGATACATTTGCCACAACGACTGTTATGAGGTGGGAAGTTCAAGAGAAAATTTTTGGCTGGGGTGTCCGCTGATATTTTGTTCAAAAATACTCGATAAAGAACACCATTATACTCGAAGCCATTGACTTTGAGATCGGTTAATTCATTGAGAAAATCTGCTAAAAATTCATGCACATCTTCAGGCTTCCCTACCCTTCTAAGGCTTCTAAGGCTTACCTCCAATAATGAAACTTTCTGTGAATTGTTCGCAATCATCGATTTTACCCAAAATAGTATACAATTCACTTCTAGAACTTTTGGAAATAGTAACGCCATCAACGTGAACTGTGATAGCCAATTCTCTAGGGATATGTCTTTGCTTTACACACTCAAATTGTTCTATAAGAGCCTTTCTCAAGCCATAATGAGCATAATAACCAGATCCGATGGGTTTCGTCACAAGCGGAGTAGACGGAGTACGAAGAAGGGTCCGAGCATCTTTCGGCAACTCATCATGGCCTGCTTCTTTGAGGCCGCAGAGTAATTGAGATGTAGCACATTGAGTGATGTTATTTGTCAAGCTCCACTCTCGCAGGAACAACTCCAAATCAAAACCGTCTTCGCACCCGTCATTGTCATTTTCATCGGTTTCTTCATCCGTTGCAGATCCTTCCGATCCCTCAGATTCGGAATTTTCGGATTCAACAGCGGAGCTGGTGTCCTCATCATTCGATAATTCATCATCTGAGGGATCGTCCGAATCTCCAATCGAGGATGAAGTTTCATGCTCATTATTGGCGCCAGACTGACCCTCATTATTGTTATCAACATGTTCGGTACCATTACTTGAACCCGATGATGCTTCAATATCATTTTCGAATGAATGTTCTATTCGCGGGAGACCGTTGCTCACTAAATCTTGGTTGTTATCAATATTAGGGCAATTAGCCGTATTAGCATTAGCACAGACACTCCTTAAAGCAGCTCTTCTCAAATCATCTTCGGCGAGTTTCTTTATTCGTCTCCTCTGTTGCGACGGTGAGAGGTTAGGATATGGCTTTCGGAAACTCATGATCAACGGCTTTCTTATTTATATGGCTCAATTTAGGGAAACACTCTCCGCGAATAATATAATATGCAAGAAAAATACTCAACTGCAGGAAACTGCAGGTCCTCTGGAAATCCTTGATAAGCGTGGAGCACGTGGAGTTGATTTTGTTCACGCGTGTGCTGCATGAAAAACTATAAAACACAAAAAATGGGGGTTCCAGGACGTCCCCGTTTTGTCAACCCCAAAAAGCGCGCGCAAAAATCGATATTTTTTTCGAAACATCCCAAAGCCGACACGAGGCCATCCCCACGGGGTCATTTTACGGGTGCATCGAATGAAACGTTCCTACGCCGTCCCCGAGACGGCTTTGTCGGGATGTTCCGATCGGGACGAAATTCGGGTCGTCCCGAATCCGCCACACGTCCCCAAATGACGCACAAATGTTTGTCGGGCACAGCAGTTACGCCCTTTTAACATCTTATCATAACAGTTACGCCCTTTCAACATTCTATCATCGCACTTACGCCTTTTTATCATGCAGATGAAAGGGCGTTATAGCGGTTACGCCCTTTTATCTGCCAGACGGTTTTTGGGACGAAAAACGGATTTCGGGGGTAGTAGACCTTGGTATAGGGGCTCAAAAAAAGCGATGTCCGGAAAAAGGGTATAATGGCGGTTACGCCCTTTTTCCACCCACCCCTTCATATGTAATGATCGTAGCCCAGATGAATATTATGCTTCCTGAATTTCTTTCAATCTTGTAGCTTTTTGACGCTCTAAAATTGATTCTATTAGAGCTCCAGCTGGATGTTTTACAGAGTAAAATGTTGAAATTGGAATTCAGAAAAATTTTCGCTTTCCATTTTTTTCTCTCACATGTTCCCATATTGAGACCCTATTGAGGTGTCGTTCTGTTCTTTGTAGTGACGGAGATTTTTCAGAATTTTTGCAGATTTCCTCGACGCATTACAAGGAAACTTTCACGATTTATTGGAATTTGATAATGTCTCCTGGAGGAGACAAAGTGAACGGGTTAATGATCAATTCTTCTAGAGTTATACAATTCAGATAGATCATGTATGCAATTCTTAATACATTCGATATCCGATCTTCTTCAACTAGAATTTTTTCCGCTTCTTAGTTTATTCGAATGATTAGTCGCCTTGTATCAATGACATTTTTTCAGACTCCTCCCATATACTTTGGATTTGGGATAAATCAATTTCTGATCTACGCTGGAGGATTTTATTTCGATTCCTGACATGAGTTATGACGAAATGAGATTCCTGGAAATGAGAACACTCTTCAATCTACATGCCTCACTTCCATTGAATCTCTCTCAAGTTATCATGATCATATTTTATCATACACTACCGGTCAAAAGTTTGTGCACGCCTAAAAAAAAAAATTCGATTTTGCTTACTCAACTGCTCGGATCTCCTTGGTCCAAAATAAATCTACTTGGACTCATTTTGTATCTTTTTCAAGCACTTTGAAAGCTATTTGGTATTTTTCCTGCGCAGCTCAAAGATTTTCACAAAATCAATCTGAAGCCTCGTAGAATTTCATAAAAATCGGGTCATTATGCAAAACTCCGCAAGTCTGGTGGAAATGATGGATTTAGATGATACAAAGAGCATCTAAAAGTAGAAATCAAGAGCTTCAAAATCCGTTTTTGGAATTTATTCTAGCTTGTTTCTGGTCCGAGCTGTGACTGTCTTTGTAAGGGAAGATTTTTCTCGAAGAGGAGTCCCAAAAACCACGAAAGGTGAAGAAATCGGGCTCACGGTGGTATTTCTCTGAGTTTTCCCAAGTTTCTCCATGTTGTTGGTGAGAGGAACCAAGATCAGTGCTTACACCTGTAAAAAATGAGTCCATTCATAATTTCTCAATAACTGGTCCTTTTTTCGAGAAAAATCATCCTCTACAAAAAGGGTCACGGCTCGGACCAGAAACACAAGCGAGAATAACTTCCAAAAACGGATTTTGAAGCTCTTGACTTCTATACTTTCGAATGCTCCTTGAATCATCTAAATCCACCAATTTCTGCCAGACTTGCAGAGGTTTGCGTAATGACCCGATTTTTGTAAATTACACAAGGCTTCACATTGATTTTGCAAAAATCTATTGAGCTGCTCAGAAAAAATACCAAATAGGTCTTAAAGTGCTTAAGGAAGATTATAAGATAAGCCCAAGTACAGTTGATTTGGACCAAGAAGATCCGAGCAGTCGAGTGAGCAAAATCGAAATTTTTTTTTAGGTGTGCACAATCTTTTGACCGGTAGTGTACATAATCAAGCATTATCTCGAGCATGATCTTATTGATGCATGGACTACAAGACCAAATTCATTTTGATGTTACATCTATGGAATACCCCTTCTTTAGGTACGTCCGTCCTCTAATCGAGATTATTTCCACTTGGAAACGTCATTATTTTTCATGCTATATGAGATTGAAGAGAGAATGGGACCGCTTATCTGATGCAACTAGGCCTGTGCGTTCAGGCCCTCATCAGGAAGTGTTTAAGATCTCACTTCAGTAACTATCCTTGATGATAATACCCCTATGTTTTGCTGAATTGATCTACTTCTTAATTGTTTCAGACGTATCAATTATTTATTCTCATGGGCGCTATCTTGTGGCTCTATATTTTTGTGATTTACTTTGTGAGCGGCTTTTTAGCTCGTATATTATTCAAATGGAGAATAAAAATGAGAAAAATATCTCAGTACAGAATTTATTTTGGATGACTAGCCAGGTATCGCATAATCGAGAAAAATCGAGCATGAATGAAAATTGGTATAGATTCGTGGATGAAATTGGAGAGTTCTACGCAACATGTGGATTTGAATTGACAAGATAAGCCTTTTTCATGGGTGAAAGAGTAACCGCGAGTTAATGATAATCCGACCCTCGGCAATTTTTCTAAGAGCATAAGCAGTAGAAAAAAAGGTACGGGTCATTTCACCGAGAGATCGGGTCACGCTCGGACTCCGGGCCTTGTCGGGCGATATAAATCATGCCGTCTACTGGATTTGCCATTGGTAGGATCATTGTTTAATTGTGATCATCTTTTGAAACAGTGACCGAAACAATCTCAAGGAAATAATAACAGTTTTTGCAGAATCTAACAGTATTTCCTCAGAAATTACAATTTACTCATCACGTCTGATTTTCCCCCGATTTTCTGATACCCGACTGCTGAGCTAAAAGCTTCCCGTTCCCAAGATATTATTCTAGTCTCAAAAGCCTATGAATAAATAATAACAGCATATTCAAGGGGAAAAATTACACTTCACCTGAAGAATAGTAGAGCCATCCCCTGAATTTTTAGAGGTGGTTATTGCGTTTTCCACCGATAGCCGAGCAGTCAAAGTTGGCTCTCAAAAAAACGCCAGCAAACATAGCTCAATTTGCCAGCTATTTCTACACAACTTCAATGTTTATTGTCAAATACTGATCTGCAATAGTTCTTATGATTCACCCTACTAACTAAGATAGATCCATGTATTTACTTGCGATCAAGTATGAGTATGATAAGCGCTGTAGAGTGCGAGTGCATAATTTCAAAAATTACAACCCATAACGATATTTGAAGAAAAAATAATTCTAATCTAAAGTCAACCATACCAATGATCCTGTATTGAGGCCCAACCTATCGTCAAGGCATATTTAGGTTGCTCCGTTGCGTCTACATTTTATCAGAATATCAGCCACTCCGAGGCCATTCTCTTCCCGTGATACATTACACGTTCATCCGACTCAAAAGAAAAAGTTCGAGTTGGATATCCTGACCAAATTCTGCAGGACCATATTTCTCGGAGTCGTAAAAAATAGTTGAAAACAAATATTTGCCCTGGTGAGATGCCTAAAAGTAAGAAAACGAAATTTACAAGCACCGTACCAGACCAAATTAATGGGTTACTTGTCAGTGAACCGACGATACCTTCTAAACGGTTCTTCGGAGGAGAATCTCGGAAGAACCATTTCAAAGATCATGGATAAACTTCTAAATACCGTAGCGAGTGATTGACGCCTCACTCGGACCCCGCACCGCATCCCTCAGCGGCCGTGGTCCTTATTCCTGGCGGGTTATCGCCTGCATGGCGCGCATTAAACTTGAACAAAATTATTCGATTCAAATAATTTATTTAATAAATCGCTTCGAACATGATGGATGAACAGTAATCATACATGGCTGATTTTGATGACCTCATGATCGAAGTCGCTGCAAAAATTCACACAGATACTTTGCCAGGACATTAACCGTATTACTCAATGAAATCCTTCATTATTTCGTTCACGGGTAGTGGGAAGAAAAATTAGGCCATTTGACACCTGTTTTGGGCCTAATTATCCTCATTTTTGACCCTCTCTGAGTTAGAATGAAGTGTGGTCTCCACGTTGAATTTTTTAGGGAATTCGCGTTTAAAAGTTGATGCCTGCATTTTTCGGTGTTTTCTCGTGATTATCTCAGATTTGGAGCGTTCTATCGGGAAAAAAACCAAGAGGAATGAAAATTGGTATTGCTGAATGATCTTCCAAATGCACGATCTACTTTCTCCGTTCCGGGTTCCACCTGGACGAAAACTACAAAAATGCAGTTTCTTCAAGGTCATTCCACTTGTCCATGTCTTCCTAGAAGGAGTCCGCTATGTTTTTCATCTGAGATAAAATTTCAACACAAGACGAACAATTTTTCTTTCCAAGATACCTGTTCCTCAGAAATCGATATAAGGTTTGGGAACACTGCTGCCTACTTGAAAATGAGTACTTTTGATGATTTCCTTCACTATAATTCTTATTCACACATCACACATATAGATTATATGACAGATTGGTGAAAACCTTAGTGAGTTTCTGTAGATCAAAAATTTGTGAAATTTGACATGGAAAAAGTCCATTCTTAAACGCAAAAATCCAATAAGGCTAGAAAATGGAATTTTCATTCCATGTTAAATCGAGATGTGGACAATGTCACTGCTATGAGCCAAGTATTTAAGAATCATCAAATGGATCTCAGATCCACCGCAGGTACCTAATACAATCTAGTCCTTTTGTAACATGAAAAGAATGAACAAAGTTCTGGATGGAATAGAGAAAGAGAGAACTTCAATAATGTGACTCTGTGGGCATTCATGTTCTCCATTATGAATGCATCCCAGATGGTTTATTCACCACTTGGATGACAGAAAGGAACTCTTCCATCACTATCTGATTGATCAGGATATTCATAAGTTCAATCCGAGGAAGTTACATAAGCATTGAATAGTCCTCTCACCTGCTTTTTGACACAGACATTTCATGTCCATTACATTATGTGTATTCAAGAATGAAGTCTTCTTAAAGAGACTGAGGTTGCAGTATTCAACCACTCAAAATGACCTCAGTTCCTGACAAGATTGTACAGCCTATTTGATATCTGAAGTAATACCCGTTCTTGCTCACCTCATGGTGAAGAAAGCGCTTTAGCAATCAATCACTGTTCTCCAATCAGGTATAGAAAGAAGTCATCATTTACGGCAAATCTTCAATTACTTTTAATAAGGTAATGCAAACCATACCGGTAATAACTGTTATTCTTCAGAAGTCATAAGTCTTATTCAGATAGCTGTGTTGGGCACTGCATAACCTGTCCTAATCCGCCACACGCTCCCCTAAGGCACGGGCAAGCGCCAAAATGGGGACTATAATGCGAACTCTCCACTTCGCTGTCTTTTCCGGGCTAGCCCTTTTCTGCCTCAGTCAGCCACCACCTATACCTCAAAAATGGGACGTCTTTCTGTATGTTTGAAAAATTTTGCGTCAATGATGATAAGTTTTGGTGCTTGAGTCGATATTGTCGAATTGGGAGCCTCAATATGAGAAATTCTGGATAGGACTGGAAACTGCCGTGGGCTAAGGGTGAGGATGAGAGCTACAAGAATTGGATAAATGGTGTAGATGCAGTTGTGAAGTCGTCTTAATCAGGATAACAAGGAACTCATTAGCTCGCAAATGTTTGATTAGAGTAATAAGTTCATCTATTCTCTGTATACTTTATCTCTCTTGATACTCAATTGACACGATTCGTTAATATATAATACTCGGCGGATATGAAAACAATCGATACTTGTTCCAAAAATTTTACGCAGACCTTCGATAACACTACGTGAAGAAAATCGTTGGGTGGATCTCTGGCTATGAATTCTGTATTGATATACCCCTGATTAACCCTTAATTACCCTTAATAATTTTGGCACCACCAAAATTTGTTCTACGGCTGAAACGCTGAAATTTCTTCCCAGCCCCTCGGGAACTATATGTAAACTCGTGTCGTGATGTTTCCTCTCCAAATTGACTATTCGAAAATTTTCTGATAGTTTTTTTCAAAATATTGATAAATGAAGTACCCAAAATCCGGCAACCGCAACATTCAAAGAGTTCATTTTTGACAATCCCCTCCCTTTTTGGGGCCCAATAGCTAGTTTGAGACCTACTTGAGGTGACAAGATCATTTCAGAAGTGAATTTTGCTACTTTTGATATATTTTCTTGGATTATTATAGTCTTTGTCATTGGCCTAACCTAAAAAAGTGACTTTTTTAAGAATTTTTCGTAGAAACCAGGACACTTTTCTAGGGTTCAATTATGTTTATACAGATTCTCAAGTTCTTGAAGTTCATAAAGATATTTTTTTCATAACAGTTTCTCAATAGTATATTACTGTACTAGGCAGGGAAGTTGGATTTCCGTGACTGTGGGATGATAATGCCGAGGCGAAGCCGAGGTATTGATATCACACTGTCATGGGCATACCACTTCTCTGCCGAGTGCTGTATACTATTCTTTCTCCTCTCGGCCCGAAAGTACGTCGAAATTTTACTAATTAGTACAAAAATACGTGTTTAACCTCACTCTGCAGTTGTTTACAATTTTGAAGGCGTGGGCTGTACAAGCAGACGACCTCACAGCTTTTACTTACTGCTTTTGCTGCAAACTTGTGGCGTGATGTACTCGTCCGCCCGACTTCTGCAAAAGCGAGGCGTCAGCCGAGCTTTTGCTGGTCGGGGCGGACGTAAGCAAAAAAATAATAAAGTGAAATGTGTTGTGGGTGAAAGCTGAACGATGTATTATCACATGATCCAATTTGAGTCTTGAATTCGATGCAAAGATGTGTCCGCGCCAAGTCATCGTGGCCCTAAGCCTCTTGTCACTTACAATGAGTATTTTGTGCGCCTTGTCAATTTATGTCATGGGGCATTAGAAATCCTGCTCTACAGTCGGCTTCTGAGAGCTTTCTGTTCAAACAGCAGTATTTATAAAAGAATACCCCCTGTCAAGTGTACACACAAATCATAAATGAACACATTGATAAACATAACCTCGATAAGTTATGTTTCGCATGCATGTCTCATGCGCTCTCTGCACAGCGAAACAGCCCAGGCAGTGAAAGATGCTGTATAAATTGACAGCCAATCAGAGCGCGAGTTGACCCGTGCCGGCAGCAAAAGTCGAGCTTTCGTGACCAAAACGAGTCGCGAAAGGACGTACTTTTGTGCCGGGAGGAGGAAAAAGATTTTTGAAGGGAGACAATATGCCAAAAGTTTACCACAGTAGTTGGAGTTTCACAAAATTCCACAGTGGTAATTAAGGGTTTACTCTATGAAAAGCCCACAGAAGCTGCGCCTGATGCTTATGTTTCGAATCATCTTGCGGGCATTCGTTTTATTACGAAACTGATACCCAATTGATGCATTAAAGGATATTCTCCTTTGGTTCTTAAATTACGTTTTCGATACACTGTGCGTAAAAGTGCACTTTGCGCAGAGTTTGTCGACTTTTACTCACAGTTTATCGAAAAGTATAGTTAGATACACGGGCGTAAAACCTATTATTCGCATTCTCGTGATGATTCCGACCCTCGCCTGCGGCTCGGGCCGGAAACCCATCACTCGGACGCGAATAAATCGTTTTACACCCTTGTATCGAAATGTACTATTCACGCAGTGTGCAAATGAGGCATCAGTGCGCAAATACTTGTTTGCGCACTGCGTAAACGAAGAACAGTGTGCGAATAAGGCGTTTACGCACAGTGCAAATTTTCATTTGCGCACTGGACTCGAGTTGTTTTCTGATCATTCTATACCATCATCTATCTATATATCATCATCATACACGAGTGTGAAGAATATTTAACTTGGATCTTTCGAGCACCAGCGACAGTTTTGAGCCACGTGGTAACATACTATATGGGCGATAGAGTTCTTTCTGATACATTTCTCAGAATTTTTATTTAGTCAGAAGTTTTTTTTTGCAATTGTGTGCGCGAAGTTGTAAAAAAATGAGACTTCTCTTCATTATTTACAGTGCGAGAAGTAATGCGTGAATGACTTCTATCACAGTTTTACATTTACGCACTGGTGGAGTGTGCGTGAATGTAACTTCTCGCTCTAATGCATTTCCATTCACGCACAGTTCCAAAATATGATGTCACGTCATCCCTCTGAATTTGGCCTTTCTTGAAAACTTCGTTTCCAAGATAATCTTGCTCGGACAGTGGTGCATTTAATTACAACTTCGCGCACAGTTGCAAAAAATAGTATACGCAACACGTGCGAGAAGTTTCCGCACACGTTGCCAACTCGCGCGAGAAGTAACATTCACGCAAACTCCGAAACTTCTCGCACTCGTTTGGCAACTTGTGCGGAAATTGACCTTCTCGCACTTGTTGCGTAATATACTATTTTCGCACTGCATGCGCGAATCAGCCATTTGCACACTGCGTAAACGATGAAACTGTGCGTAAATGAGGCGTTTGCACACTCGTTGCGGTGACACGTGCACAAATATCTGTTGGCGCCCTTGTTGCTTAATACTATTATGTGCTTGTATCATCGTCGTACCCGGATCACCGAATTTGGAGAAAATTTATGCGCGTCATTATTATGTTTTCAGGCGAAAAAAAATCCGTGTACAAACTATTTTTTCTGTGTCGAACTTTCTAATTCTGTGTACAAAATAATTTTCCCCGTGTACAACTTTTCGACCTTGTGTTGAAGTTGAACAATATTTTTAGAGGCGGTGTACAACTACTTGACCACGGTGTACAACTTGATCGTGTACGTGTCGGTATAAAATCACTCGAACGCGGAAACCTCATGCCAATGAGGAAAGTCATATAACATAACTTCATGGTCAGTAAGTAGAATCCGAAATATTATTGTACAATGAAGATAGAATTCAAATCCATCGCTTTAAATATAAATGTCAGTATAAAAACATTCTCGATGGAATATAGAAGACTAGTAAGTGTTGGAAATTTACTTATACAACATATATATGTATTGAATCATATTCGAATAAGCGCATGTCTCTTGTCGACAACGGAATTGTTTTTGATTGCTACACCACCCCACGACAGTCATCACTTCGTTGTGAGCCTTGTTTGCAAGCAGTCACGTCGATACTTAACCTCAAGAGATTTTCCGCTGTGTATATTGTGTATTGTGTATAATTGATCTCCGAGTCTACGAGTCTACGAGTCCTGAATAAACGAGTCATCCAGTTCATATATTGTGTGTAGTTTACTGCCCAAAAGCCCTGCCGTGCTCTCAGGTTATGGGCCCAGGGCACGCTTCCACTGCGCGAAGGACGTTTTGCTGATCCCGAGCCTCATCGCCCAGCAGAGTTTCGGAAAAGCGAAGATTCAAGTGAATAGATTCGAGGTGAGTGGAAAGTGCGTGATCACGATTGGAGTCAAATTGCGATGTCTCAATGGTGTACTATTTAACCCGAGTTGGTGGAAGATTCTAAGATTCTAAGAACGGTCGGCCGGTACAACTAAGCAATACGACAGTGCGGTTAGTCGTATGAGTGTAATTTTCGCTAAATTTCCGGGATTCGTATGTGAATGTCATTGTGGCGGGTTAACAGCATCTCAGAGGAGCATCATCGTCGAGGTTGCGGTCCTGGTTGCTAGTCGAGGGTTTCATCGTGAATCACACTTCGCGTCGATGTCGCGCACATGTATAGTCTCGCGTTAGAAGCAACAACTTGTTTTCGCGCCATCTTCCTCTCTCACGTGTGTCAGGGTTTGGTATATCTCGCGACTCGATTCGGTAAATGAACTCGGAGGGGATTCTTTGTGATTCGTTGGTCGATATTTGAGTACGATTCATCGAGCATGCGACTTGCTGCAATAACCTCGTATCTTGATGCTCACATACGCGCGTAGTGTGCATGTTTTGCTTGATCTCAAGACATGTTGCTGTTCACGGTTATCTAACCGGAGCACACGGATGTGTATACTCGTTGCGTGGAAATGTTGCTGCTCACATTGATTTTCGCTGCGATTCCTTGTGGATTTTCTAGGCGAATTTTCTGCACTCATGCTTTGGTTGATATATATATATATATGATACATCGATGTTCGTGTTTTCATATGACCGGTTCAACGATTCAAAAGTCTACGAACCAAGAATCTACGAATCAACAGAATTTGAACCAAATCCGAATAATATATTGAACTTTGAAGAATACGATGATGGTCAAGTTTAGAATATAATTCCCTGTTTTCAATATGGATTTGGATACTGGGAATCAAATACGAATTGACACCTGTGTTCGGTGAATTTTCGTATTTGATTTGGGAGTTGGAGATGAATTTGTCTGCATTGCTCATGTGTGCATGTACAACCCAAATCTGGATTCTATCACAGCAGTGCTTGGTATTATCTTCAGAGAGCGGTGTGCACATGAGTGCTTATGCAGCAGATGAGTAAAAAACTTCTGCTTCCTTGTTTATCTGGAAACAGCAGTGCGTTTTCAGTTTACTCGGAAGTATGAAACATTATTAAAACAATATCTGGTATAAGAATCAAATAGAAAGAATCTACGGAGCGTACGAATCTCGAAAGATTATTCACAAATCATTTTAATCCTGTTTCATATCCCAGCTCAGATGGCTGATAAAAACGATCAACTATTCGAAGGTGGAGCAGATGAATCAGAACGAACATCTAGGTTATTAGAAGTTAGCCTAGATCTGGAAGAAGCCAACGAAATCGAATCAATGAATGTTATCGAATTTCATGTAGAGAATAGTGAAATTTATATCAAATTTCCTCTTCCTCCATCTTCTTGTTGATACTTTTGTGGCCGTGAAGAATTTCTAGGTGAATCCAGCCAATCTGATGAATTCTGGAAGCTGTAAAATTGTAAAGAATTTCTGAGTTTCCTTTGAAATAGTTACGGATAAACCCACGAAAAAGAATCTAAGAATCTAAATAGTCAGGCCTGACACGAATCAAAATCCAGATAATGATTCATGAATATTTTACAGCGCAAACAACGGAGACCAAGTGATTCAAGGAGAAGATTCTACGATCCCTTCCAAATCACCCAACTCGAGACCAATGAATGAATCAACGCCAAGCTTAATCACTCGTATGACTCAAGATTCTCAAACGATTCAACTAAGTGTAGACACGACTCAAGATTCTCGAACAATTCAACCAAGTACGAGTACGACTCAAGGCTCTCCAACGATGCAACCAAGTACAAATACGACTCAAGGTTCTTCAACGATTCATCTCAGTACAATTATGACTCAAGATTCTTCAACGATTCGACCGAATATGAGAACGACTCAAGATTCTGTAACGATTCAAACAACTCGAACAATTCCAACTGAACAAGTAAAGAATGTACAAGATTTGAATACGATTCGCAAGTCTTTAATTTTTAGAAGAAACTTCGAAACCGATTTCTACTGAAAAATTGAGAAACGATTCGCTCACGTCAGAAATTCATCGAGACAGATAATACCAACTGTCTGAAGGAATGTATTCTGATTTATGGTTTGAGCATACCAAATCTGAACCACGAAGTTGTGATTTGATTGATAGTTGTTGTCGATGATGATTATTTTATCACAGATAATTTACTAAGACTCGATAGAATTAACATAGACATAAACACGAATAGGAATGAAGCGAAATATTATAGTAGATTCGCTAGAGTTTAAGATTCCTGAAAATATTTGAGTAAAGTTTAGAATCTCCAAAGAAACGAGTTGATTCTAGATTCCATAACTATCACGAGAAAATTGTACAAAAGTCGAATGAAACGAATTGGAGGAGTACTCCATTTTTGCGAACGATTTAAGATTCTACTCAGAGATTGTAATTCACCTAACGATTCAAAGCCCCTAGAAACGAAACTCTGAGTTCATCATTATATCATCCTGTCTCTGAAGTGAATAATGATTCAAGACAAATGAATGTTATGAATAGAAACGATTTTACAGGAAACCCAAGGGAAGAATGGAATTGAAAATTGTCTTCTTCAAGACTCTACATCTCAATCAACTCAGAACTAATGGATTGTTCTACGTCAATCACAAGCATTAGAGCTACAAGAAAGATCCTCCCAAGAACAATTTCTTCGGTTGCTCATCAGAACGGATCGATTCAAATCTCAACCAATTTCGTAATGATGTTCCGAGATGCAGAGGATTTCGAATGTGTTTTGGATGTTCACAAACAAACTCTTGAAATTTCTAGAGATTCAAATAAAAATATTGTGGAAAGTCTGATTGTGCAGAACTTGAAGAACTAAAAGTTTGAGTGAAGTCAAATTGAATATGGAACTGAAAATTTAAGAAAATGAATCGAGAAGTTTGTGAGAGATGTATAACACATCAAGCTATCAGGAATGTGTTCTCTGGAAACAGCAAATATACGAATCGAGAATCTCAAACGAGTCAAACAAACCCATCCGAGCTGTCTAAATCTCAACGTAGGCCGCAGAACGATTCAGCGCGAGTTCAACGAGTCAACAACAATTAAGTGGGTATCCGCAGTCAACCCGTGTAGAATCCGTGTCTAAAATCCCCGATGCCGTGTAAAACGGGCTAATGCCGTGTGGCTCCCGTTTTGTAATCATGAATGCAGCCCCCAGACGACCTGTGTGCGTCCGTGTGCTTGCAAGCTCCTACTTGACATCACACCCGTTTCTGTCCGTGTGGGCAAGTTACAAAGTGTAGTCCGTTTCCACCCGTGTCAAGACACGAGTCTTCGCACCCGTTTTTGCCCGTGTCCGGTGTAATAGCATTGCCCGTTTCTGTCCGTGTACCACACATACCAAGCTCAGTCCGTTTTTGCCCGTGTCCGTTTCTACCCGTGTCAAAGCACAAGTCTTCATGCCCGTTTTTGCCCGTGTGAGAAATATACGAAGCTCAGTCCGTTTTTGCCCGTGTCCGTTTCTACCCGTGTCAATGCACAAGTTTTCTCGCCCGTTTTTGCCCGTGTCCGGTAAGACAGCATTACCCGTTTCTGCCCGTGTGGGGAAAATGTGAAGCAATGTCCGTTTTTGCCCGTGTCCGTTTCCACCCGTGTCAAAGCACAAGTCTTCATGCCCGTTTTTGCCCGTGTGAGAAATATACGAAGCTCAGTCCGTTTTTGCCCGTGTCCGTTTCTACCCGTGTCAAAGCACAAGTCTTCACGCCCGTTTTTGCCCGTGTGAGAAATATACCAAGCTCAGTCCGTTTTTGCCCGTGTCCGTTTCTACCCGTGTCAATGCACAAGTTTTCTCGCCCGTTTTTGCCCGTGTCCGGTAAGACAGCATTACCCGTTTCTGCCCGTGTGGGGAAAATGTGAAGCAATGTCCGTTTTTGCCCGTGTCCGTTTCCACCCGTGTCAATGCGAAAATCTCCACGCCCGTTTTTGCCCGTATGGGAAATATACCAAGTTCAGTCCGTTTTTGCCCGTGTCCGTTTCTACCCGTGTCAATGCCCAAGTTTTCTCGCCCGTTTTTGCCCGTGTCCGGGATGACAGCATTACCCGTTTCTGCCCGTGTGGGAGGAATGAGAAGCACTGTCCGTCCGGTTTTGCCCGTGTCAATGCACAAGTCTCCTTGCCCGTTTTTGCCCGTGTCTGGTATGATAACATTACCCGTTCCTGCCCCTGTGGGAAAAATAAGAAGCACTGTCCGTTTTTGCTCGTGTCCGTTTCCACCCGTGTCAATGCGAAAATCTCCACGCCCGTTTTTGCCCGTGTAGGAAATATACCAAGTTCAGTCCGTTTTTGCCCGTGTCCATTCCTACCCGTGTCAATGCACAAGCTTTCTCGCCCGTTTTTGCCCGTGTCCGGTATGACAGCATTACCCGTTTCTGCCCGTGTGGAAAAGATGAGAAGCACTGTCCGTTTTTGCCCGTGCCCGTTTCCACTCGTGTCAATGCAAAAATCTTCACGCCCGTTTTTGCCCGTGAGGGAAATATACCAAGCTCAGTCCATTTTGCCCGTATCAGGTATGATGCCATCACCCGTTTCTGTCCGTGTGGGAAGAATACGAAGCTTGGTCCGTTTGTACCCGTGTCAGCGCGCAAGTCTTCACACCCGTTCTCGCCCGTGGCAATGCACATGTCTTCTCGCTTGTTTTTGTCCGTTTCCGGTATATTAGCATAGACTGTTTCTGTCCGTGTAAGGGGAAATACGAAGCACCATCCGCTTTCGCCCGTATCGGTTCCTGCTCCTGTCAACGCCTAAGTCTTCTCGCCCGTTCTTAACCGTGTCCGGTAAGATGCCATCACCCGTTTCTGCCCGGGTGGGGAAAATACGAAGTTGACGTTTCGGCCGTGGCTGTTTTTGCCCGTGTCCGTTATGCCGCCATTAACCTCCCCCATCCGTGTATTGAAAATACGTGGCTCAGCCAATTCTCGCCCGTTTTCGTTTCTAACCGTGTCAATGGCCAAGTCTTTCCGCCCGTGTCGACTATGGTGGCATTTCCCATTTCCGTCCACAGCCTGTTCTCGTTCGTATAGGTGGGTTACGGGGCGTAGTCCGTTCTAGTTTCTGTTCGTTTCTGTCACCCAAGAACCTGCGGAACATCTTCCAGACGCTGTCACCGTCTCTCTTTTCTGCATTCGTGCGTAGGAGTGGGTCTAGCGCCCCCTTCCAGAAAATCTGAAATCTGTATCAAAGGAAACACTTGGCATCGTTGCATGTCACCACTTTGCTCAAGACTATCGCCAGTTTTCAGCAGATCCAATGCCGATATTCCATCCGAATTCGTATGATGATGATTGATCATCTGAATACATGTTTCTGAGAAGATGGTCTCAGAGGTTATGAATATCTCCATCTCTTGAATGTATCCTCTTAGTTGAGATGAAACTATAATGATACCGTCTCAAATGAAGCATAAATGGGGGGTTCATATCCGCTTTTCAGCGACAATCGACATGCATGCTCAATTCTCCGAACTAATATCCAACTCATATCCAGATATGATCCAAGACTCTGACTCCCTCATGGAGAGTAGAATGATCTGATAAGAGCCCAATTCTAGTGCGCAAACAAAATTTGAGCCGTGCCTCAACGCCTATTTGGCTCACGGATCTTCATCTGTGCATTGCGTAAGAAGGGATTGGCGCAAAGTTTTCTTGTTTTCGCATTGCGTAGAAAAATGTTTGTACGCAGTTGTTCCAGATAATGCGCAAATCTGCTCTTCGTGCACGCACACTTGCGTCTCGATGGCCATTGTTGCTCACGGGATAACCAAATAGTACATTTCAATACACGGGTGATAAAATTTTTTTCCCTGTGCGGAAAACAGGTTTCCTATACACTGTGCTCAGAATTGGGCATTGCGCATAGTTTGTCGACTTTCACTCACTGTTCATCGAAATAGTATATTATGATACAAGGGTGCAAACGATGGTTTTCGCACTTCGAGTAACTTTTTTAGGCGCGAGCCACAGGCAAGAGTCTAGATAGTCACGAGAAAGCGAAAACCATTGCGGTGGAGTATCATACTATGTTTTTGATCTTCTGCGAGCAAATGGAAGGCGAAGAGCAGTGAACAAATCACCCATTTGTGCACAGACGATCAAAATGTATAGTTTGATACATTGGAGTAGAAAGTATTCTTACACCGTTGTACCGGAATTCACCATTGACTCTCGTGTATCGAGCTATAAATTCGATGAACTGTACGTAGAATTCGACGAACCGTACGTAAGGTACACTTTTACGCACAATGTCTCGAAAAAGCACTTCAGGGGTCTCTGACTCATTAAATGACAGCTTGGCAACGGTCTGCAAGGTACAACAGAAATCACTGAGCTGTGTGATCACTCACATTGAAAAAACGGGACCCTTGAATTAGAATCTCGTGTGGAATTTCATCAAAGGCCTTTGAAAAGTCGAAAAAGACAAGAATCGTGTACGTTGACTGGTCTATCCCTCTTCGCACATGAACTAGGACCCCTAGCAAAGCAGTCTTAGTGCTGTGACCCTTTCGAAAATCAGCTCGACAAGGGTCAAGAAGTTCATCTTCTTCAATAAATTGTTTCAACTGGTTTGAAACTACCTTCTCAAGATTTCTTCAGCACTCAGAGAGCCTCGCTATGGGCCTCAGATCCGATAGATTCACGAGGTTATTTGTGCGAAGAATGGATGTGATGAGAGTGCGCTACTAAAGGTCAGGGAAAGTCGCATTTTTGATGCTTTGATTAAAAATATCAGTAAGTGGCCCGAGTATGTTTGGAAAAAAAGTGTTCAGGTTCCTGGTCGCGAGGTGATCAATGTCGGAATTTTTTAATTTCAGCGAGCGAATAATATTGAGGACTTTACTTTGATTGGTTGCTGACGGTGAAAGTAAGGGGAGGTTGGCGCGTGGTTGGTGGCAGACTTGGTGCTGATGGAGAGATATTGAGGATGTGAATGAGAGATTAGAGATGGAGGCGAACTGGGCATTGATAGATCCAGGGAAGAAAGTCCGGGAGGGAAGAGGCGAAGGGGAGTTGACTATGACTAGTCCACGGAAAGTGCTCCATAGCCTATTTGTAATTGAGGTTGAATAGCATTGATTCTCTACCTTTCGAAGTGATTTTTGAAGGAATCCATTTTTGAACTCGGAATCTGACTAGCCGGTATCGTTGTTTCATCACAAGGCACTCACTGATACGTGCCCTCTTATGAAGAGCGTCACGTGCTCCCATCAGAAGACGTATATCACTATTGACCCAAGTTTTGTTACAAGCAGAAATTGTATACGCTCTGAGAGGAGCCGATTGGTCGAGGGCAGACGTAATTGACTGATTAAATATGGCTATCTTGTCAATAAGTCTAGCTTGTGAGGAGAAAGAAGCATCCTTGAGTGATAAGTCATTGAGATAACGTTCCAGACTACAATTCCTGAATCCCCTTCTAATTCCGATTCTTGGCTCACTCTTAGTCTTTTTGAATTGGAATTTGAGGTCAATTCTGTCATGACCAATGAAGGATGACGAATCTGACTTAGGATAGTTAATGACCTCATCGAGCGATGTCGCGATAAATAAATCGATCAAAGTGTGAGAGGACGTGCTGCGGGAAGTCCGGCGGGGCCAGGTGAAGTGAGTAGTCGCGTAACGCTTTGTGGATGAATTCAGATTTAAAGTCGTTTATGACCATGTTCCAATTTTGGTCACCCGTGATGACAACTTCGGCATACTTAGGAAGTAGCGTGGACAAAACTTCAAGAAATTGATTAGGCAGACGAGCATCAGGGGTCTGTAAACGAATGCAGAGAGTAAAGTGTTGTTGCGGCCATTTACCTCACAAATCATATATTCGGGATAGTTACTGCGTGATGGATCCGATTTCATGAAACCTTGAAAATTGACTGAATCAGTGGAATGAATAACTATTAGCTATGAAGCTGATGATGACCCGAAAGAAAGAGAGAGGGAGAGAGATAGAGAGAGAGAGAGAGAGAGACCCCGTAGGGGGCTTTGGGTGTGACCTTAGGGTTGCACTTGGAGCTTGAGGGAGTGACGCCCCTCCGGACCCGAGTCCTACACTTACACTAACACACACACTACACTCTACACGCACCATACTTACGCTTGCTCAAGCATTACACAGACATACCAACATTATACAGAACACGCATCACACAACACACCACACCCGTGCTGGTCTGGTCCGGGGTCGGCCAGCATGCGATTCCAGGCCCTGGAAGAAGAAAGAAGATGATGTCCAGCATTGACGGCAAGAATTCCCCAAGTAAAGCGGGGCCCCATTCGGATCTTGGGGGGGGGGGGGGGGGGCCCCAACGATGCAAAACGCGCCACCAGTGGCACACTTGGCTGGTGGAATAACGCGTACAGCTACAAGCGATGGAAATACGCTGCAGGTGGAGGGTGCGGGAGAAAAAAACCTACGCCATGGAGAAGCTGAGCTCACCCCTAGCAGGAAGAGAAAGGGCCCGAGTGACGGAGCAGAGAAGCGAGTGCTCAAACAATCAAAGCTCACATTTCCGAGCCAACGAGGGATGAACGCGAAAGTTGCAGCAGAAGCACGAGAGGCGGCAGAGAAGCTGCTGAAGATCAACCCCGCTATCAGGATCCAGATCACGCAACCCAGCAACGAGGTTGATGACGCCGTCAACTTGAGCTCAGACTCGAGCGAGTCTGACTCCACTATAGGGTCCCAGGGGAACGGAACAATCCTGACTCCTGAAAACGGTTTGCTCGAGAGGGGAGTGCACGATGAGGTGCCTGATAGGGTGGAGATTGACCACATCCCCTCAACCAGAGATGCGGCACGACAGAGGAGTGGAAACGAGGCAGGCGATCTCATGGGGAAATGGGAAGACCTGAAAACGTGCCGGGAAGAGACGGAGGAGAAGACATATCTCCTCCTCGAGCACTTCAACTTGGTTATAGGAATAGCCGAGTCTGTTTCCAGCAATCCAGAAGGGACCAAGGGTGACATCGAAGAGCTCAAGAAGATAGGCCACGCGCTCGAAGGCCTACTCGCGACAGACAAGGCGAAGCGGGCTGCTTTCGAGACAACGCTCCTCGAAACGGAAAAGACCCTGAAAACGAGGGGGAATATGCAGCCTCCGGTCACAAGAAAACCGGCCGCGTCGGGTAGTGGCTTCCAGGGAAGGGGGGCAGGGAAACCGGAATCGCGACCGGGAAAACAACGCGGTTCGAAGGCGACGCGATACGGTCCTCCACCGGGAGGTCTCGGAACACGGCGCTCGACATCAACGCCCAATCGGCCCGAGCAGAATGGGCCTTGGAAGGAAGTGGTGTCAAAGAAACAAGCGAGAAGGGCAAAGAAGAGCGGTAGATCGGACGATGCCGCCGGGAAGAAAGCGAAAATGAAGCCAAGAAGGGTGAAGCCCGAAGCCGTCCTCGTTACGGCCAAACAAGGTGGGCTAACCTACGCAGACATGCTGCGCAGGATAAAAACGGATGACCTCGATGAAGAAGTGGGCTCCAAGGTCACGGGCATCCGCAAGACCCAAGAAGGCCAAGTCCTTCTTGAACTCAAGAAGGGCACCGATGTCGCCGCCGTCAAGGCAGCCTTGGCACCAGTCGTCGGGCAAGAAGGAGCTGTCCACTGTCTAGCAAACAGCACGACCCTCGAGGTTCTCGGAGTCGACTACGATGTCGACATAATCAAGGTGCGGGATGCCCTCGCGAAGGCCCTACCAGAAAACGAGAAGGGTTCCGTTGTAGTCAAGTCCATCCGGAGTGGCTACCGCGGCACCCAAACCGCTGTTGTCTCGATCGCAACGAGACTGGCCCACCATCTCCTCGACTGGAAGGAGCCAAAGGTTGGATGGGGCAGAGTCAGGATCCGCGAGAAGGGTGGCATCCCACGGTGCTATAACTGCTTAGAGTACGGGCACAAGGCCTCGGGGTGCAGAAAAGAGAAGGCAGAGGAACGGAAACCAAAACTCTGCTTCCAATGCGGCGAACCAGGGCACCTTGCTGCGATTTGCAAGGAAAAACCAAAATGCCTAAGCTGTGTGGCGATCGGGTCCAAATCTGACCACAGATCTGGGGCCAGCAACTGCACTGCGTACCAGAAGGCAAGAACCACATATAGACGCAGGAAGGGAAGAAATGGCTAGCTTCATCCAAGCCAACCTCAGGAAGAGCGGGGACGCAGACGATCTCCTACACGCTGTAGCCAAAGAAGGAGGGATCGATGTTCTGATTATCTCCGAACCGCCTCGGAAGCGCGAATTCTCTCGATCCACATTCGATCACTGGAGGACAGCCGTAATCCAGATCATGAATCCTGCGATCCGTGAGACTGGACCAGCTGTTAGTGGCCGCGGTTTCGCTCGAAAGACCATAGAGGGCACAGCAGTCTACAGCTGCTACTATTCGCCGTCGCTCAAGATGCACGAATTCGAAGACGAGCTCCATGACCTAGAAGAGGATGTGAGGCAATGGGGGGGCCCAGTTATAATCGCGGGGGATTTCAACTCCAAGGAACCGACTTGGAGCGGGGGGCCGCGTGATAGACGGGGGGTAATACTCGCTGATGCCATGGAGGCATTGGGATTAGTGCTCGCGAACGAGACGGGGGTTATCACCTACCACCGACACGACACTCGGTCCAGGGAGGGAGGTTCGTCTTCGGTCCTCGACCTGACGTTCATGAGCCCGTCGCTCATGGGACGTATGACATCGTGGGAGGTTCTGGACACGGAAACATTGAGTGACCATCGACATATTCGGTTTCGGCTTAGGACTGACAGACAGAGACAGACGACACACAGACCGCGACCGACGGGGTGGCAGGTACGCAAGCTGGATGAGGGGAAATTCCGGGAATCGATAGGAACAGCCGAAGATCTCCCGATGAACATCACCGCGGACGAGGCTGTGGATATGGTGACGACCACCATCACAAGAGCTTGTGACGCATCGATGCCTCGCAAGACAACATCATGCTTTTGGAGGAAACCAGAGTACTGGATCACCGACGAGATAAAAGCCCTACGAAGAACGAGCAATAAGAAAAGGAGAACCGCGTGGCGATCAAGGAAACTAAAACGACCATCACTGGGGGAAGATGATAGGGCGTACAGAGAAGCAAAGAAGGCTCTCTTTCTAGCCATCCGGAGAAGCAAAGAGAAGTGCTGGGGTGAATTGTGCGACATGGTCAATGGAGACCCGTGGGGTACGCCATACCGCGTGGTCATGTCCAAGGTCCGACCCCGGAGGGGCAACCCAGCACCGACTGATGCAGCTACCTTGCGCAGCATCGTGGAAGACCTCTTTCCAGCAGGAGAACCCAGAGTGACATTCCCTCCCGAGAGCGAAGATCCCATCCCGCTCTTTACTATGCAAGAGCTACTCATAGCGGCGAAGAGGCTGCCAAACGGCAAGGCCCCTGGCCTGGACGGCATTCCAAACGAGGCTCTGAAACTGGTCTTCAAATACAACCCAGATTTACTCCTCGACCTCTTCAACATCTGTCTGAGCGCGGGAAATTTCCCGGATAAGTGGAAATGCCAGAAGCTGGTCCTGATACCTAAAGGTCAAGGAGGTCAACGCCCTCTCAGCATGCTCGACAATATCGGGAAAATGTACGAGAGGATGGTGCTCAACAGGGTAGAAAAAGCCCACGAAGAGAGCGGCGGGCTATCACCAATGCAGTTTGGGTTCCGGAAGGGACGAAGCACTGTGCACGCGATCGAGGAGGTCCAAGAGCGGGTTCAAGCGTCGGTAGGGAACCCATACCAAGGAAGAGGAGGATTCTGTGCCATTATTGCGTTGGACATAAAGAACGCGTTCAACTGCGCGAGCTGGGAGCGAGTCTATCAATCCCAAGCAGGTAAAGTGCCGCCCTATCTACTAGCCATCACGAGTGACTATCTGCGGAACAGGACACTCGTGTACGACACCGACGAGGGACAAGAGATCCGGGAACTGTCCGCCGGAATTGGACAGGGGTCGGTTTCCGGGCCGTTCAACTGGAACACCCAGTACGACAGCTTACTGTCTATTGAACTGCCCGAAGGAGTCATAATAGTGGCTTTCGCAGACGACGCGGGGCTCATAGTCTGGTCCGACAACGAGGAACTCTTGGGTAGACGCGCAAACGAGGCGCTGGCCCGAGTCTACGAGTGGATGATCAGCAGGCTCCTAGAGCTTGCTGTCAAGAAGTGCGAAGCAATCGTGGTCACAAGACGCAGGAAGTTTGACTTGCCCCACTTTTACATCAACGGGCAAGAGATCCCACGCAAGACAGAGCTGAAATACCTCGGCGTATGGCTTGACGACAAGTGGTCGTTCAAGAAGCACATCCAGGAGGCCGCTCAAAAAGCGAGCAGGGTTGGTGCGGCGCTTCAACGGCTGATGCCGAATATCGGAGGACCCAAGGAAAAGAGGCGCGCACTTCTCAACACCGTCAGCACCTCTATCATGCTCTACGGTGCACCCGTGTGGGGAAAGAGAGTAGAGAAGACCATCATCGAGAAGAAGATGGGGCCTGTCCACCGGAGAGCGGCCCTGAGAAGTATCCGTGCCTACCGCACCGTGTCGGGAGATGCGGCTTACGTATTGGCGAGTACACCGCCCATCCACTTGCTCGTCGCGGAGCGAGTGAGGATCTGGGACCGCCAGAAAGTGATCGGAGCCGAACGAGTACTCACCCCGACGATGAAGGAGATTATCCGCGACAACGAGAAGGAAACCACCCTTGAGCATTGGCAAACTGAGTGGGATTCGCCATTTGCGAACGGCAGATGGACGCACCGGCTGATCCGTGACGTAGCCAAGTGGGCGGAACGCACCCACGGAGAGATGGACTACTGGACGACGCAGGCACTGAGCGATCATGGTTGCTTCGGTTCCTATCTAACCAGGTTCAAGAAGAGGAGGACCCCAGCATGTCAGTCATGCGGGGATGAATGGGATGACGCCGAACATGCCCTGTTCAAGTGCAGCGACACCCGGAGAGAGCGCGCCGAGCTGGATGAATGGCTGGGTGCTCAACTAACACCTGAGAATCTCGTCCCGTACTTACTCCGCAACCAGGAGACATGGGATAGACTCACCGGATACATCAAGCTGGTGATGACCCACAAAGAGGAGAAAGAGAGGGAAGTAAGGCGCCTCGAAGCAGGCGAATTACAGTGACTCTGCCGATTGAAACAGAAGAGGCCCAAATGATTCCAGGAGGAATCTGATGCACTGAAGAGGGAAGAAAGAAGAAAGAAGAGAGAAGAAAGAAGAAAGAGAGGGAACAATGAAGAGTGAAGATAGAAGATGCCGACAAGTGGCCGAAGAGAGAAGATGGAGAAGAGGAACGCTCGCAATCGAGCGCGAGACATGCCGCTCATCCTGAAGTAATGCTCACGCGGTTCCGGGATGAGATGGTAGATGCAGGTGGATCTCCTTCTTGATTGCCCGATGCCCTAGGTATCGGACATCGAGGGGAGAGGGATATTACACGGCCGGGCCCACCTCTCGGTGGGCCCCACCCAAACCCGTGTCCCGCCTGGTATGGCCTGCGTGGGTTATGCGTAGTCCGCGTAAGCTGAACCAGTCCGGTGTCTGGGGACGGATCCGAGGGATCCTGAGGCAGATTTCGCCCTCTAACCACCTTAAAAAAAAAAAAAAAAAAAAAAAAAAGAGAGATAAGATAAGATAAGATAAGATATCACTTTATTCTGCCTTTTTGGCAAAAACATAGAAATACAAAAACATGTACAACTCATATAAATTTCTTGAGATGCCGTAATTCTACTCATTGGTAAACAAGAAGAAAAAATATATATATATATAAATATATTACTAGTACTTATGATACAGGCATAGCAAGAAAAGAGAAAAAAGTGTTTGGTCGAGGTCATTCAAAATCACATTATTTATCACAGATGCATATGACACGTCATTTGGTAAGTGCATAGTTCATGCACAATTCAGTCAACAGTTGAGTCAAAAGTGACATCAAAAGAAAAAAAAGAGAAATTTAAAGTGCAAAGACCTACTGGAAGCACTCAGTTTAGAACGGCTGGGATGATGGGTGTACTTTCGGAGTCGAGACTGAGCAGATGAAGTTTTAATGAAGATTTGAAGGATGATAGTGATGGTGAGTGGCGCAAGAGGGGAGGAAGAGAGTTCCAGAGCCTAGCACCTCGATACTGAAAAGAGTATTCAGTAGCTTTGAGCCGAACTCTGGGGATGTTGAGTTCTCTCTCATCACTCCGACTGGTCGGCCTGCGCTGGTACTCGGTAAACACAATAGAGAGAGAGAGAGAGAGAGAGAGAGAGAGAGAGAGAGAGAGAGAGAGAGAGAGAGAGAGAGAGAGAGAACAGAAGATGTTGGCGAGTACTCCGCCCATCCACTTGCTCGTCGCGGAGCGAGTGAGGATCTGGGACCGCCAGAAAGTGATCGGAGCCGAACGAGTACTCACTCCGACGATGAAGGAGATCATCCGCGACAACGAGAAGGAAACCACCCTTGAGCATTGGCAAACTGAGTGGGATTCGCCATTTGCAAACGGCAGATGGACGCACCGGCTGATCCGTTACGTAGCCAAGTGGGCGGAACGCACCCACGGACAGATGGACTACTGGACGACGCAGGCACTGAGCGATCATGGTTGCTTCGGTTCCTATCTAACCAGGTTCAAGAAGAGGACGACCCCAGCATGTCAGTCATGCGGGGACGAATGGGATGACGCCGAACATGCCCTGTTCAAGTGCAGCAACACCCGGAGAGAGCGCGCCGAGCTGGATGAATGGCTGGGTGCTCAACTAACACCTGAGAATCTCGTCCCGTACTTGCTCCGCAACCAGGAGACATGGGATAGACTCACCGGATACATCAAGCTGGTGATGACCCGCAAAGAGGAGAAAGAGAGGGAAGTAAGGCGCCTCGAAGCAGGCGAATCACAGTGACTCTGCCGATTGAAACAGAAGAGGCCCAAATGATTCCAGGAGGAATCTGATGCACTGAAGAGGGAAGAGAGAAGAAAGAAGAGAGAAGAAAGAAGATGAAGAATGAAGAGATGGAAGAAGATCGAAGAAAGGGAAACATCACCTGCGAGTCGTGAGAAGAGAGACGCTCGATCCTGAGCGCGAGACGCCGCCGGCCCTGAAGTAATGCTCACGCGGTGCCGGGGCCGGATTGGTAAGTTGGTGGATCTCTCCCTTGTCCAATGGCCGGCGCCAACGGAGAAGGAAGAGAGGGTTTACCCGGTTCGGATGGCCGTATCGATGCGGATTCCAGCCCGGGACTGTTGGGGAGGTGCTGGCCAGCCGTGTTTGGCTGACCGGTGCCTCTCCTTCGTACGTCGCAGCGTATTTGCCCTACAACCACCTTAAAAAAAAAAAAAAAAAAAAAAAAAAAAAAAGAGAACAGAAGATGCCGACAAGTGGCCGAAGAGAGAAGATGGAGAAGAGGAACGCTCGCAATCGAGCGCGAGACATGCCGCTCATCCTGAAGTAATGCTCACGCGGTTCCGGGATGAGATGGTAGATGCAGGTGGATCTCCTTCTTGATTGCCCGATGCCCTAGGTATCGGACATCGAGGGGAGAGGGATATTACACGGCCGGGCCCACCTCTCGGTGGGCCCCACCCAAACCCGTGTCCCGCCTGGTATGGCCTGCGTGGGCTATGCGTAGTCCGCGTAAGCTGAACCAGTCCGGTGTCTGGGGACGGATCCGAGGGATCCTGAGGCAGATTTTGCCCTCTAACCACCTTAAAAAAAAAAAAAAAAAGAGAGAGAGAGAGAGAGAGAGAGAGAGAGAGAGAGAGAGAGAGAGAGAGAGAGAGAGAGAGAGAGAGAGAGAGAGAGAGAGAGAAGTAAGCGCCTCGAAGCTGACGGCGAACCACAGGAAACCATCCGGTTCCGACAGAAGAGACCCATGACTCCCAAAGGAAAATGATGGCCTGAAGAGGGTGGAAAAAGAAGCAAGAAGGGAGAAAGAACGAAGGGCAAACACGCTCATTATGGGCCAAAGAGAGAAGATATAAGAGGAACGCTCGCACTCGAGCATGCGAGACGCCGCTCAGCCTCAAGCAAAGCTCATGCAGTTCCGGGCTGAGATGGTAGATATTGGTGGATCTCCTCCTTGATTGCTCAATGTCTCGGGTACCGGACATTGAGGGTAGGGGGTTTTTGCACGGCTGGCCCCACCCGAACCCGACTCCCACCTAGTAAGGCCTGTGTGGACTATGCGCCGTCCTCGTAAGATGAACCATTCCGGTGTCTATGTACGTAATTGTACAGATTTGTGAGGCTGTAGTAATGAAAAGTATCCGATACAATTGATAGATTTTGGACCATATGGGAGTAATGTCAGTTTCATAAGGATTACACGTGTTTTGTAGGAAAAAATACTCGATTACTCGAGAAAATGGATGAAAAGATGTTCTGTACCTGAATAGAACCCTTCATCTCGCGCAGAGAGCAAGAAGTACGGGGTAGATAGAAGTCAGGCAATACCGATCGGTAAGTTCTACAAAGAAGTGTAGCAGCTCAGGTAAGTTGATTTATGATTGACTTTTTTACGCATACAGTTTCCTCATTTTGTCCGTCTCCAAATAAATTTGACACGAAAAGCCCTCATGTTTCGGTTTTAGGGTTGCTTAACCCATTCCCTCACAATGTCCAATATAATAGACACAACCATTTATAGTGATTTTCAATAATCGGCGTTTATTTTTTCGGGGCACATGAGAAAAATCTGAAAAAATTCTCACTGGTCCCTAATTATGCAAAAGATCAATCTTAAGGAAGAACAAAATGAAAACCAAAAAAATTTCTGAGATTCAAATTTCCCATTTTTTGTCGAATTTTCACCAGAATATCATCATGTGATGGCAGGAGTACATTTTCAAGCCTGTAGAACTCCCGGTTGTAAATGGGTTGATAAGAGTTAGATTCCATGAATGTCAATTTCGAAGTGAAAATGATCCAACTTGGAAGTTTAAATCAGAATGAGTTCCATGAGTTTATCTCCACGGAAGCTTCGTCAGTAAAAAAGGGGTTTGAAGAAAAACTTGAGGGAATGTTTTCCCTCGAAATTGGTCAGAAAATTCTTCGTGATTGTTTTTAGCGCCGAATGCCATGTTTCCAGCAATCAGCATTCATGATCACCATCCCAAACACGCCATTTCGACTTTGAAAATTGCTATGTCAGATCAAAATGAAAGACCCCCGAAAATCCCTGAGTAGATACGTCAGGGAAGGGAACGTGATGGGAATTCTGTTCGCATACTTCATCGAACTCAAAATCCGCTAAGCGAATTCTTGATTCTGTAAGGAATCCATTCTGTAATGACGTGCTTGGATTTTCCGATCCCAAGAAACTCCAAGTATGGAATTTTATCTATATTTTGGCATCTCCAACATTCCGTTCCGAAGCAGAATAGTTCACAAAATTCATAACCATGGAACTTTGCATTTTGCAGTTGCTCTCTCATGTAATCCTTTTTGTATCATATCGATGGCCCAGAGTAGGGTGGTACTATCTGAGAACGTAATAGTGAAAGGAACAATCCAAAAAGGCCAGATCTAATAGGAACTATCTAAAGCAGATGATTCTAGAGAGTAACTATCTATAAATTTTTGGTTGAAAGGAACTATCTGGGGATTTCCGATTGAAAGAAACTGTCTCTGAATTTTCGGTTGAAAGGAACTATATGAAATATTCCATCAGAATAGTTCCTCTTGACGGAAAATTTACAGGTAGTTCTTCTTAAAAAACAATTATTGGGTAGTTTCTCTAAACTAAAAATTCACAGATAGTCCTTTCTAATCAGAAATCCGCAGATACTTCCTTTCCGCCGACATTATTTCGATAGTTCCTTTCACTCTTACGTTTTCAGATAGTTCCTTTTCAATCTGAGCCATTGCGATAAGCGACCAGCTATCGAGTTTTTTATCCTGAGAGAATTTTTTATCTTGAACTGTGTCATCGTATGTACACTCAGCAGACATAATACTGCACAAATCTAGAATTTGTTTTGCCCCAAGCTGCTATTTAGAATCTTGAGATTGGATTTCCATTCTGATGAGTTGTGGTTGTTGTCCATTAAAATTAGGAATTCCGTGAGATTAGGAGGAAATGACAGAATGCTTTGTAACTTGGTGAGAAATCAATTCAAGTATTCATAAATATGTGTGTAAGATCTCATGAAGATTGATCGTTTCTCTTCGGAGCCCTAGCCATCAAAAAACCGGGTGTTTTGGTCACATTTAGCATTACACCTATGGGAGAGGGCATGTAAAATGGCACACTCTTATTGGGAATCACAAGCCGATCCAGATATCAGAAAATGATGGGATTGCAGGAGGAGAAAGTTCATCCAAAGATGACTCTTTTGGCCAAGTCCGCTCAAGATTGATCGTCTAGTTTTATTGTGGCAGTTATCGGAAAATTGAGATTACAGAACGACCTCGACGCAAATACGATTTATACGCAAATTATCAGCTGGTTTGGGAAGATCTTGATCATAGAAGTATTTTAGCCCATTTTAGCTTGCTTTTTGATGTGCAGAGAAGACTAATACGCAAAAATTATTATTTCGTAAAAATCTATGAGGTTAGGTAGTCATCGGCTCACGTAGTTGGTGGACAACTACCTTATGTATACAGGTGTATGCGACCGTGGTATACAGCATACAGTCACAATTATCATCAAGAGTTTCAGATTTGTTTAAATATAATGTCCGGCACTTGTACACCGTGAGCCTTGGAGCTTATTATGTTGAATACAAATTACAAGAATCTGCGTAAAGATATTTTTGAATGAAGTTTGCATCTGCCCACCTGCTGTCATGTGATATTTTCCATTTCTAGAATGGGAAATCACGAGTTCACGCCTTCGGAATTTGTCGCTGTTCTAACTCTGGCACACATCGATGTAACGTATCCGGTTTGTTATGAAGTTTGGGCTGAGGGCATTGAAACGAAACGTGAATCACGAAGTCCTATAATTCAAGCTAGGTTATGTTCTTCTGACGAGACGAAAATGTCCGATTTTAAATACGCAAAATTGCATTTTGTATAAGACCATAGATTGTTATGCTAGATTATTCGCCACGCTCAGCTAGTTTATTGTAAAGCTCACTCAAAAAACTCCAATTTGAGCTAAGTTGCATCGGAATATACCCAGATTTGCTAGCGTTAGAGCTCCCAGAATCCGTATTTTTGTTTGGGACACCAATATTTTGTTTTTTCTTGGTAGAACTGTCATTTTTCTCTCGTTAAATTAAATCGTAACATTCTACTCAGCCAGGGTATCCCGTATCCTCAAACTTCCCGAAGCTTCTAGTATACGCCTCAAAATGAGATAACCATATGTTGAAAAGTATTGAGGAATGCCAGAGTTGGAATGACAACAAGCTCACAAAAGTTCGTATTCCTAAATTACTCTACGTGTTTCCGATGTTAAAATCAAAGATCTCGCATCGACACATATGAACCGATAAGATTTTCATTAAAAACGATTCTGTTCTTATATAGGCATGTCATCAACAGTGCGCAGATTTTTTTCGTCAACCTTCATCAAATCTATCGAACTCGAGACTAATTGGATTTTTTCGGCACAGTAACTCCAACTTTGGTAAATCAGATACCACTAAGACGTTTCAAATTAGTAGATTATGTACCCACGTGCCGCAATCGCGGATTTTCATGACGAGTGCTGCAAAAGAAGTTTGGAGCACGAGTTATGGAAAGCCGCGATTGTGGCACGAGGTGCATATGATTTTTTATAGTCGCCCAGCAATCTAGCATATTGCGGCCGTCTACGCGGCCGCAATATGCTAGATTGAAGGCTGGGCGACTAGAAGTTTCATTGCAGCTTCTCCCAGAAATACTTGTTTTAGCAGCAGCATATGGGCGCGTGGTTTATTTATTTGATCTGGCAAGAACTATACTCCAGAGCGAATTGTGCGTGTAAAACGCTACATTTTGATCACGTATGAGTATTTTCATGAGAAAACGATGCATGGTCGACTGTTGGATCTTAGATTTTTTTCTAAGTGGAGTTTTTTGATTCTATAGGTTGAAAAAGGAACATCCGCCACCAAAAAATAATTGCAAAAATTTTTTTTAAATCTTGGTACACAAATCGACATTATATTTCCTATTTTTTTCGGCAAAATTTTCGTAACTTTTTCACCCTCAAATCATTTTAGCTCAAAAATAACGTTAGATAGAGGGACGCGGTTTGGCGCATCCGAAAGGTGAGCAAAAACCTATCAATACCTAACCACTTTGGAGTTCTGGTATTTATATTACCCTGATTATATATGGATGATTCCGTGACATTTACCGGGTATTCATTTTCTCGGAAATCTTTTTTTTTTGACACACTGTGTGAGAAAATAACTTTTTCACACTGATTTTCCATGACTTTCTCTCGCAGTTTGTCACAAAACAGTATTCGATGGACACGGGTATAAAACTTATTTTTCCAACCTTGTATCGGAATGTACTATTTTGGAATATTCCAAAGTACATTCTTTCATGTGAGAAGTTATGTTCTCCAACAATAAAATATTTTATGCAATTTTCCGATGTTTGGGTACTTACAAAATTGCATAAAGTAGCATTCGCGCCTCGATCATGAGGTTCCCCGCTTCCGAGTGATTATTTCGACCCTCGCCTGCGGCAGCCGCGGCTCGGGCCGAAAAACAATCGCCCAGAAGCGAGCTACAACCTCGATCTCGGTGCGAAATCTACTATTCTCCCTGCATTTTTGGGCTTTGGGCTTTGGTCGTTTCTTGAATTTCAATGGCGAGAGAACTTAATATTCTGCGCATGCGCGAGTTTTTAAGATTTCATAGCTAATTTTTTTTGAAAAGCTGAGAAAATTCACTCTTTTCGTCCCTGAAGCATTCATCACAGACTCATCTTTCAGGCCCTTTGTCCGCGTGTGTGTGCGCGTATATTGTTGTTTTTTTTTCGTAAACGCTTTCTCTCTACCCTTGATTTGATCAACTTTTGCTGTTGTGCAAGTTGGAGAGAATAATTCAGAGAAGAGCCCACCGATTAGGTGTCACTTTCCTCCCATTGTCATCCAATATAGAGGCTTTTTAAGAAAAAATTTCTCAAATCTCATGTTTTAGTACTAAAATATCTTTCTTTCCCAGGGTCTGAAGGACATTTAACTTACCTAGACTATGGTTATTTCGAAAAAATCTATCGATTGGTTAATATCAAAATTTCATTCAATCTCTGCAAGCCTAAATAATCAGAGGAAATCGAACCTACAATTCAAGCACTGGTATGAGTATATCGTTTTTTTTTTTTTTTTTTTTTTTTCATAGAAGATAGAGTAAATACAAGTTGAGCATTCTCGCAAGAATTCCAGACGTTAAGCGCAATTCACGAAAATCCTTTCTTGACATCGGTCCAAAACTGCTAAAATTTTACTTTTTGATGCAAATGTTGGCACCTCGAATTATAACCCGGGTAGGACAGTCAGTTTTGGATTTTATTGAGGAAACTCGAAACACCCTTCATTGATTCTACTAAAAATCATTACATAAGCATGGCTTACACATGTTAACACCTAGAGTATTGTGCATCAATCGGTGTTTTACTCCCCAAAGTACTCTCGAAACTGTCTGAAAAATTCCGGAGGCGAGCCTCAAGCCAGATGGGAGCTGGAGATTCTATTCAAGGATTACAAAATAGCCATTTCGTCTATGTAGACGCATGCAGGCGAGCGTGAGAGGGATTTGACCCATTCTAGCTCACAAATAAGAAGATTGGCTGAAATAGGGATGGAGACATATTTACTAACTAAGAATAGCCTGCATCTGAACATGATCTCGTGGTCAGTTTGGCTGTAAAGCCATCATCGGAGGCGGCTCATCGAAAAACATGTTACTGAAGCCTTGACTCGCCTCGTGGTCAGTTGCGAGTCACGAGAACGTATTTGTGGAAGCTAGCATGAGTGGAATATCTCTTGCACTCGCGTATGCCAAATTAGATGAAATGCCCAATTTGACACAGATTAGTGTATTTACCTCAGATGGAAGCATGTAAGCGCAACGTTCACGTTGTGATCTTTATCAGGGAAAAATGAAGAAGGGTGTCTTAAATCGTCTCAATAAAATCCAATGTTCAATTTTCCACCCAGATTAACATTCCAGTTGATGTAGATTGTATCGGAGAAGGAATTTGCACAGTTTCGGGGCCGGAGTGAGAAAACAATTATTGTAAATTCAGCTGAAAACTTAGTACCTTTGGAAAAATGCTCAACTTGTATCTATTTTAGCTCCTATATGATGGGTCCCACGTCAAAGCGACCTACGAAAAGGGCTCATCTCTCGGATTTCTTTCTAACCTTATTTATTCGATCCTATGGCCCAAAATAGGAACTTTAAACCACCTAAGGGGCCCAAAAAATTCCTTCTCTCCGTTGCACGCATATCCGTGAAAAAAGTGGAAATTCATCATGTAAAAATCGATGCTTTTTTATTCACTAAAATGATCGTATCTTGACTTTTTCGACAGGCACGAACTTGCGGTTTGCGGCATCTGAAAAAGCGCCAAAAACCTGTTGGTAATGTTGTTGCAAAGTTCTCCTCAACGCTTTGGAGGCCTCCTGGAGCTAAAACGGTGTTTTTCACTGAATCGTTAATTTCTCAAAATGACATTTTTCTATTTCTCTGAAAATCACATGCGCATAAATTTAGGCTCTTGAGACTGATTTTAACGAAAAACTGACATTTCCTATATAATGACTACCTGTAGAGTTTGAAATCATGCACACGAACAGTATCTACAACACAATAAATTACATCGAATCAAAAGCACATGGACATTCAAGTCATTAGTGTCTGCTGAGAGGACGTATTCATGAGATCTTTCTGGGGCTCTTTTTTGAGTACAAAATAGCCGTCGAAAAAAATTCGGAATACGTGAATTTAACGTGGAATTCTCTAAAGTTGTAGAATATGTAATCAAAAATTTCGTTTGGAACGATCCTGGAGATTTACATTCAATTTGTGCCAGAAAAATACGATTTTTTACACCCAAAATTGTGTTTGTATGGCAATTTTGCATCCAAAAGTGATAGATAAACCTCCGAGAGGTCGAAAAAACGTATGATTGGTTCCTGAAACTCAGAATTTATGGGTCAAGGAAATTTTAAAAGACGAACCTGGGCGCGTGATTTCGACCGAAACAAAAAGTGTCGGTGGAACGCCTCCTTACCGTCATTAAAACCTCCTCACTCCTCTCGATCTCAATCCTGAACATCAAATAGCCTCTAAAAAAAATATAATAGAATGAATGAAGCATGAAAGAATAATTTCTTACGTTTTGGTCGATGTCTTGGGCCCAGATTGGTCTTTCAAAATTTGCACGACCCTTCAATTTTGTAGCACAGGGCCATATCACACGTTTCTTCGATCTTTCAAAGCTATATCTCTAGGTTTTGGATATGGAAAAGCCACCTAAGCACGATTTAAGGTGCACCTTGGAAATGAGCACCTCGGAATCATACTATCAGAAAGCAGCGGTGACGTCTGGAATAGCATCAAAACAGAGAAGTTCTCGATCGGATTAGCAAGCCTTTGTTCTTTCCTGACCCATGTCCGTGAGAGCCCTCCTAGGGTGGTCATAAGACAGGCTTCCAACGTAAAATTATATCCTTCCATATTTTATTCATTTTATTGTGGTATTTTTCTAGAGGCTATTTGATGTTTAGGATTAAGATCGAGAGGGGGGGGGGGAAGGTTCCAATAACGATAAAAAGGCGTTCCACCATTACTTTTTGTTTCGGTCAATGTTTTGCACCCGGGTTCGTCTTTTACGAATTGCTTCACCTATGATTTTTGTGGTTCAGGACCCAATCACTCGTTTTTTTGACTTCTCAAAGGTTTAAATTCGATTTGGGATATAAAATTGCCGTCTAAACACGGTTATGAGTGTAAAAATTCGTATTTTTCTGGCACAAATTGAATGTAAATCTCCAGGATCGTTCCAAATGGAATTTCTGATTACATATTCTAAGAGTTCAAACGATTTGACGTTGAGTTCATATATTCCGAATTTTTCTCGACTGCTCTTTTGTACTCAAAAGAGAGCCCTAAGAAAATCTCGTGAATACGACCTCTCAGCAGGCGCTAATGACTTGAATGTCCATGTGCTTTTGATTCGATGTAATTTATTATGTTGTAGATCCTGTTTGAGTGCATGAATCCAAACTCCACAGGTAGTCATTTTATAGGAAATCTTGTCAGTTTTTCGTTAAAATCAGTCTCAAGAATATAAATTTATGCGCATGCGCAGAAAATAATGTTTCCCTGTTACTAAAAAAAGTTCCATTTCAGAAAATGGCTAATAAGTCACTTGGATCACCTCAAACTTCTCTCAGACCATTTTTCTCTGAAAGAATGCGAAATTTCACCTTTAATATGTAATATTCAGGAGAATAAAAGAATGGCGGTTTGAGAAATCAACGATTCAGTGAAAAACACCTCTTTCACTCCAAGAGGCCTCCATAGCGTTGATGAGACCTCTGCAACAACGTTTTCCATAGGTTTTTGGACGCTCTCTCAGATGCCGCAGACCGCAAGTTCGTACCTATCAAAGAACTCAAGATATGATAATTTTAATGAGTGAAAAAGGGAACATCGATTTTTACATGATGGATTTCCACTTTTTGGACGGATATGCGTGCAACGGAGAGAAGAAATTTTTTTGGACCCCATAGGTGGTCCAAAGTTCCTATTTTGGGCCATAGAATCGAATGAATAAGGTTAGAAAGGAATCCGAGAGATGACCCCTTTTCGTAGGTCGCTTTGGCGTGTAACCCATGGACGGATATGCGTGCAACGGAGAGAAGGAATTTTTTTGGACCCTATAGGTGGTCCAAAGTTCCTATTTTAAGCCATAGAATCGAATGAATAAGGTTCGAAAGGAATCCGAGAGATGACCCCTTTTCGTAGGTCGCTTTAGCGTGGAACCCATCATCCTATTTAAGGCCATAGAATCGAATGAATGAGGTTAGAAAAGAATCCGAGAGATGACCCCTTTTCGTAGGTCGCTTTGGCGTGGAACCCATCATATATATGGGAAGATCGATAAACGACTTCAGCTGGTGGTCAAGTTATGGGGTTTTCAAGACATTTGGTATGCTCAGAAGTGGAAGTCGATTATTATATTTCTATTAGGAGTATATCAGTTTGAAGAGGGCCCAAGAATCGCTAAATAGTGTTCGCAGAAAATGGCTTTTCGAGAGTAGTGGGCTCGGCTCTGCCGGCACGCGCAAAAACAGGCATGAAGATTTGTGCATTGACACGGGTGGAAACGGACTCGGGCGAGAACGGACGGAGCTTGGTATATTTCCCACACGGGCAGAAACGTGTAATGCTATTACACCGGACACGGGCAAAAACGGGCGAGAAAACTTGTGCATTGACACGGGTAGAAACGGACACGGGCAAAAACGGACTGAACTTGGTATATTTCTCACACGGGCAAAAACGGGCGTGGAGATTTTCGCATTCACACGAGTGGAAACGGACACGGGCAAAAACGGACAGTGCTTCACATTTTCCCCACACGGGCAGAAACGGGTAATGCTGTCTTACCGGACACGGGCAAAAACGGGCGAGAAAACTTGTGCATTGACAGGGGTAGAAACGGACACGGGCAAAAACGGACTGAGCTTCGTATATTTCTCACACGGGCAAAAAACGAGCGTGAAGACTTGTGCTTTGACACGGGTAGAAACGGACACGGGCAAAAACGGACTGAGCTTGGTATGTTTGGTACACGGACAGAAACGGGCAAGGCTATTACACTGGACACGGGCAAAAACGGGTGCGAAGACTCGTGTTTTGACACGGATGGAAACGGACACGGGCGGAAACGGACAGTGCTTCCTATTTTTCCCACACGGGCAGAAACGGGCAACGCTGTCATACCGGACACGGGCAAAAACGGGCGAGGAGACTTGTGCACTGACACGGGCAAAAACGGACTGAGCTTGGTATATTTCCCACACGGACAAAAACGGGCGTGGAGATTTTCGCATTGACACGGGTGGAAACGGACACGGGCAAAAACGGACTGAGCTTGGTATATTTCTCACACGGGCAAAAACGGGCGTGAAGACTTGTGCTTTGACACGGGTAGAAACGGACACGGGCAAAAACGGACTGAGCTTGGTATGTGTGGTACACGGACAGAAACGGGCAATGCTATTACACCGGACACGAGCAAAAACGGGTGCGAAGACTCGTGTCTTGACACGGGTGGAAACGGACACGGGCGGAAACGGACTACACTTTGTAACTTGCCCACACGGACAGAAACGGGTGTGATGTCAAGTAGGAGCTTGCAAGCACACGGACGCACACGGGTCGTCTGGGGGCTGCATTCATAATTACGAAACGGGAGCCACACGGCATTAGCCCGTTCTACACGGCATCGGGGATTTTAGACACGGATTCTACACGGGACGACTGCGGATACCCACTTCCTAATTTATCATTGTTGCGCCAGAATGGGACACAGAGCAGAAACTGATTGCTCATTATTGGAACAGACGCTTGGTTCCAGTACGATTGCCAGACTGCACAAAAAGATCGGCGCTTGCCATTCTTATATACAAGGTAAGATTCGACTTATATCTGGTGTCAATAATATAGACTGAGATTCAAAGAATCAAAACAAGCATCAACGTAATATGAAATCTTATCATTGATGAAGAGTGAACTCCCTTAGAAAGGTGGGATATAAAATGAAATTATTTACAATTTTTCAATGAACTCATGGATGAGTTTCTTCTTTGAGGCATTCAATAAGCCGAACTGGACTATTTGATTTGAAATTGATATATGAATCCAATAACCAAATGAAATCCATTCAGAATGATTCTTTTGCTCCCCATTACGAGTCTCTACTAGAATAAAAAGGCATTCGCTTCGGAGGGAGCTACTAATGAATCTACGAGTATTGATTCTTCGATTGGGAGGGAGTACGACAGAAATCAGGTAGAGTGAGTACAAAACAATCAGCAAAATCAGATATAATAAGTCTGGTTATGGAAAAGAATTTGCTTTGAAGAATCTTTCGCATAATGCTCGAGTAGTTCGTCATCTTGAAACACTAGTAGAATCAAATACGAGTCACGAAGGTGAAGAGTCATTAGCTTCGGAGGGAGACACTACTGATTCTTTGATTAGCAGGGAGAAAGGTGCAAATTCAGTAAATCATACTCTCAAAAGTCAGCAGAATTCAGTAGAGTCAACAACGAATCTATCTTACTAAGAGTTCAATTGGATATGTCATCCCTTTACTATGTATTACATATCAATGATTGGTACAAATGAATTCATCCTCATTGAGAATCTAGATAAACAGCTCAGGTATCATTCCAATTAAATCAATGCCAGTTATGACATGAAGGTCAGAACATGCATTTCTTGGTGTAACGTATAGATTCAGATGAAAATCAACTTTCAAGGAAACGCAACGTTCCAATGATTCTGTCTCGGATTGTAAGGCATCTGGCAAGTCGAATATGGAGGTATTGCCACACCAAGAAGTGAGAACAAAAACTCGAAGTAATTCACTCGGATATTATTGGAGTATCTGGGTCTACGCCTCATCTTAGAGTGAGAACAAAAACTCGAAAACTTCTCGAAGTAATTCACTCGGATATTATTGGAGTATTTGGTTTTACGCCTCATCTTAGACGATTTGGAATTAGTATTACTTCTATAGACGATTATTCTAGATTCACTGAGGTCTATAGTTTGTCGAACGAGGATGTTGAACTAATAGATGAATAGTCCTGATTACTCATATTCTTGGACCTAATGGCATGGTTGAACGATTCCACAGAACGATTAAAAAATTAAATCATTCACGATGAAAAAGTAACATATGCACCTGTAATAAGGTTATCTTTATTTAAAGTGACTCTTGCTATTGTGCATGAATACAATCTTCAAGTCTGCCAAAGATGTTGAGACAGTTTTCTGAAATGGAGATTTTGACAAGGAAGTATCTATAGAGACTCCAGAAGGCTTAAGAGTTGAGGGAAATATCTCGTCAACTCGAGTCTGCAAACTTGGAAACTCTATTTTCAAGTCTTGGGAGTGAGTCCTCAGAATACAGCATATGATTCAAGGAGGAAATCAAAGTTCTAAGTTCAGAAAATGGTCTACGTGGACTTTCGCTTCGTACTTGACGGAATGATGAGATCATCACACCTACTGACGCTCTTATGCGAGGATCATAAGTTCGCTAGCAATGATTCTAACGAATAAGTGCGTATCTGAATAGAGTCCTTGGAATGGAACATCTTAATGAAGTCACATTATTCCTGGGCATGAATGTTAAAAGAACCATTGAAGACGGGACGATTCAAATACTTCATGCTCAATGTAATCAAACGATTCTCCAAAAATTCGAAGTGCAAGATTCCAGGTGAAATATTTTCATAATAACGAAACAGGTCGATGATAAAACTAAAAAGTCTAGTATCGAATCAAATGAATCTCGAATGAAGGTTAGTACTCGAGATACGAAAAAGATTACCATATAAGGGATCTACTGGTTGCTTTATGTATTTATCAGGAGCTACCTAATCTGATATTACCTTTGCTGTGGATTATCTAGCAAGATATAGAGTCATCCTACTGACGATGGTTGGGAAATGTTAAAGGAATGTTTAGGTATTAGAAAGGAACAAAGAATCTAGGGACCATTTTTACATGATCTGGCAAAAATGTAGAGTCATCAGCTCATCCAGAATTTGGAGATTGTGATGATCCAACTTCAAGTGGAGGTCACACTATCAAATTATTTGGAAATATAATTTCTTGAGAGAGTTACCACCGAAGTATGTAATTCTTTCAACCTGCGAAGCAGAATATCTAGTGACGAGTCAAATTTGTTGAGTTCATTTTAAGAGATGAGTCGATTTAAGATACATTGGGATAGAATCTATATCTTCTCACAATGAGGTGCAATAAACAACCTCCCGGTAACTGCACTCAAAAGGATTCAATTCATGGATTGAAAATGTAGAATGAATCGATTAATCAGACCACGAAGAATCAAAAGAAACCATCGATATTAATCAAAGATTCTACGAATCATAATGGATCTAGATAATTAAATACCAACACATGTTTGTTCCTATATGTTCACAGGTAACGAGCAGATATAAAAAAGATGTCCCTCTAATGATGAAAGTTCGAGGATTTCTTAAATCTGCAGATAATAAATACTCTCTCATTTATAAGGTTATATTAATGCTGCAATCATTTTCACGTAACTAATACTTATTGCTTAATACGTTCTTGAGTTTCAAACGATGTTACCTCTATATCAATAATTTTCAAGAGATGCTAAATGATTTTTCTGAATTGGAAAGATGTTATACGCAAATAGATTCAAATTTTGTATAAGGGAGGGAGTGTTGGAAATTTACTTATACAACATATATATGTATTGAATCATATTCGAATAAGCGCATGTCTCTTGTCGACAACGGAACTGTTTTTGGTTGCTACACCACCCCACGACTGTCATCACTTTGTTGTGAGCCTTGTTTGCAAGCAGTCACGTCGATACTTAACCTCAAGAGATTTTCCGCTGTGTATATTGTGTATTGTGTATAATTGATCTCCGAGTCTACGAGTCTACGAGTCCTGAATAAACGAGACATCCAATTCATATATTGTGTGTAGTTTACTGCCCAAAAGCCCTGCCGTGCTCTCAGTAAGTACGATAATCCATGATACAAGTTGTTTACATATGCAGGCCATAATTATGAGGTAATTTTTAGCAAAAAATTGAAAAAGGGTAATTAAACAGTCTATCAAAAATCAGGAACCAAAATAGCCAGCTTAATGATTGTCCCACTTGATGATATTTGCCTTTGTAAACATTTTTTCGTGGTTTCAATGACGAAAAAAAAAAATGTAAATCGAACTCAAAAATTGGTATATTTACACAATTCCTCAACTTGTATCGAACGTAGCACACATAAAAAATATGATGATCGACTTTTATCAGTGATCAGATTGTAGGTTTTTCCAAGACTTCTGGAATGACCACTCATGAAAGTCGACTATCATTTTTCTGGTAGAAGCTAGGTCACTTTGAATGAGTCGCAAGAATCACTGGAATCTGCTCTCAGCAAAAAGCACCTAGGAGTCGCTGGGCTCAACTCTAAATTTTACGCAATTTCTTCCCCGGTAGTACGAGTCACGAAAAAAATGTGCCCAAGTACGTCAGAAAGAGGCCCTAAACAGGCCTTCTATGAGCCCTAGAGCCGAACGAAGAGAACGAAAAAATCTGGAAAAAAATTTTGTACTTTTTTACCATAGTACTAACAGGAGAAAGTTTTTTGGGATTGGCGAGAAACACAGTCCGATACACGGGTGTAAATCCTATTTTTCGCATCCTCGTGACGATTTCGACCCTCACTTACCGCTCAGGCCGAAAAATTATCACTCGGGCGCGGAATAGTATACTTCGATACAAGAGTGGAGAATAGTACATTTCGGACCAAGGATGAAAAAACTTTTTTTCATTACTCTAACCTAAAAATGCCGCGTTTGAATAAGATTTTGGGGTTCTCGTAATGAAAAAATATATCCGCACCTCGCTTGCAAGCCCATTTTGGGCACTGGAGGACATGTCTGTCTTGCTCCGCTCGACAGACAAACTGTCCTAGTGCCCAAAATGGACAACCGCGCTCAGTACGGAAATATACTATTTCGCGGCCGAGTGATGGGTTTCCGGCCTGAGCCGTAGGCAAAGGTTAAAATCAACACGAAGATGCAAAAAACCGATTTTTTACCCGTGTATCGAACCGTGTCTTTCGATTAACTGTACAAGAAAGTGGAAAATCAGTGCAGGAATGACAATTTTTCGCACAGCGTGTCGAAATAGTATATTACGCAACAAGTGCGAGAAGGTCAATTTCCGCACAAGTTGCCAAACGAGTGCGAGAAGTTAATATTCACGCACACTTTGGAACTTCTCGCACAGCCAGAAGAACACATTTACGCACGCTCGCGAAGCGAGCGTGCGTAAATACGTACACTCGGGAGCAATCTGAAATGATCGAACGTTTTTTGAATGTTGACCATTTGTGACGCAGCAAGTTTCACACCATTCTCCGCGCATGCGCAGTCATGACGGAGCGCAAGTCAAGCTCGGAGCATCGGAACGACGCGCCAAGAGCTTTCAAGTTTGAAAATATAGACGTGAACGATGATTCTGGCCCGGAATAAAATTGTTCTCTGATACGACACTGTATTTTGAATGATTAAATTGATATGATTCATTAGAAAATTCCAACGATGGATCAATTGTCAGCCTCCAGTGCGACTCTTTCATATGCTGATGCTGCAGTGCTGGAAAAGTAGGGTTATGTCGGGCATGTTAATTTTGCCGAGAGTTGTTGATAAAACTTATAACTTGTAAGAATTTTGGGATCCGCCAATGTAGGCTGCAGTGCCTTTATCCTGAGTTTAAATTTATGCAATGGCTATATAGTGAGGTGACCTTGGGAATGAGATTTCCTTTGATTTTTGAGCATTTAGTGAGGTTATCATTGAAATTGGGATCTCCTTTGATTTTTGAGCAAACTACATCACCATAACTCTCATCATGGAAAATGCTTCCAACTTGGGTAAAGTTATGACATGAGAGCTTAACTTTTTTCATTTTATTGATAGAAATCATATGTGGGAAAAATTGATGAATTTTCTTGTTTGGCGTAATCTTCAAGTAACAAATCAAGTCTTCAGAACTCATCGAAATTATGCCAATTCCACTCAATGTTTTCCAAAGTAAAGATTCATCTGAATGATTGATATGCTTGGCGAATCTTTGCCAATCCATTCATTCATCTAGAAATTCTGAAATAAAAAAATTCCAAGTCTCCTATTACTCAGTGCATACACAGGTGTTCTCAAATAAAGTTTCAAATTTGAAAATTGCAACAAGTTCACAGTAGTCTACATACTTTTCTCATTCAATTTTTTAAAGAATCATCGATGTGCTTGGAATTTTTGTGCCAAAAATATTTATTGTTGTCATCTAAAAACTTTCCACGACAACAGCTGATATGAATAATCGAAATTTATTTACAACTCTAAATAGTAGAGGCAGTAAGATTATGCATGAGCAAATATAATGGTCATGTCACATTAGTAAAATGACCTAGCAACAAGAAATTTCTTATGGCCAACTCGTACTGCTCAACGGTCATACACATGTTATTGAGAAAGTTGTAAATTGTAAAATTGAAATAACTCCACTCTAGTCTACATATTGTTTCTGATCAGAATTCATATGAATTATTGAGCTATTCGGAAAATTTCTGCCGATTAGATGGATTTATTCATCTAGAAATGACAAAAAAAACTTCAAAACTCAAAACTCAAATTACTCAATGTGTACGCAGATTTCTTCAAATAAAGTTGTATTATTGAAAATTGCAACAAAAGCACGGTAGTCTACAATATTTTTCACATTCAATTTTTAAAATCATTCATGTGCTTGACCTATTTTTGCCAAGTAGATTTATCGTCATCATCATCTAAAAATTTTTCACAGTAGCTGACCTACATACTTGAAATACATCAACAACTATGAGAAAAGAGGCAGTAGGATAAAAGCTGTATAAATTGTAAAATTCAAACAACTCCACTCTAGTCTACATATTTTTTTGTTCAGAATTCATAAGAATCATTGAGCTGCTCGTCATATATTTGAAACTTTTAGCACATTGCGTTGGTACCCATTTTGTTTTTGGGTGTTTGCATCGTAAAGAAACAGTCTGTTTCCTGATGCTCAACCTGCCTTTGAGGCCTTGTCATCTGCTGCCTCTCCTGCAGTCGTAACTTCTGTCTGGGGATTGTACTAAGAAAGATTTTAAAAAATCAATATCACATTCGTGAGAAATTTGGCAATGTGAAAAAAACAAACATAGGCAAAAATTAACCATCTAAGACTTTTGGAGTGTGCTCTCTCCCGGTTTAGAAACTGCCCCAGTATCAGATTTTTGTATTTACACACATTTTTGTGGGAATAATCCAGAATTGCAACACCAATCCTGATGAATTTTGCTAAGACAAGAGATCGAGATAGATACGCGAAACCTCGGGTTCGCGAATCAGCGAACGAGTGATGTCGAACTGGCCGAAGACTTGCAGCATTGACAAGAGTGATTTCACACTTTCAGATCTGCCTATTTGCTGTGGGAACGATTCTTCATCTGGCGTTGGTGCTTCCTCTCCATCCAGGTCCTCCGCGGATTTTTCAATGGATTTTTCAGTGGACTTTTCAGATAGTTTTCCGTCAACTTCCTCTTTGACCTGTTCTCTCGACATATCGAGTGCTTCAATGAGCGAGTTATCTGAAAATTGATTGGGATTTTTTCTTATTACAAAATTTTAAAAGATTTCCACGTTCTCTTATCCTCACTGTATAAAAATTGAAAGAAGTACCCGAATATATTAATAGCTAGATGAGACAACGAAAATTGTTCATATTGTGCGTACAGTGAACCTGAGATGACTAAGTAAATGAAAACAGCAAATGCAAATAAAAAGAGAAATTACTCGAAGGCTTTTTTGTTGAACACTCTACTGGATATCAATCAAGGATAATTGGACTCTACACGTTAATCAAATCTAAAATTTCCGCCAAAACAACTCAAAAGACGGTAACAGCATATCGTTATAATCGATTGGAGATATTCAAACGAAGCTCACCAACACTATTCTCATCTAGTTCATTGATACTTTCTGCAGGTAGCTCCCGCTTCTTGATGTTACAAGTTTTTGCATGTTCCTCTGAGTCCGCCTTGAAAAAGTTAACCTTCAACAAAGCCAATGAATAGTCGCACGTAATCCCTGTTCTTCACCCGAGAATAGTTAGTCATCATCCCCATACATTTCCATAGCAGCAGTCTCTAGTTCTCCCTCTCTACTTCGTTGCCCATCTCACAAACTCTCATAGCGATTTTTCTCAACTCTTTACTACCAAACTATATCGATTTCCTAGCTTCAATTGTAATTTTCTCCTCTTCTTTCTTGAGCTTTGAAAGAAATACGAACCACAAATCATTACAACTGCGATTGGCAATTGGCATAGCCCGCTATGAGCTTGCAAGCATGTTCCCAGAGCAGCGAGAAATTATCGTAAAACTGTCCAAGCAAATACTGCAGTGCCAAATCGTGACAGTCGGGATCGAGCTGAGATATACATGCGCCTCGATAATCTAGAGCTTGCGGATTCTGAGGCCTGTTGCGGTAGTCGTGCACCGTTAATGGTTCGATTTCTGCTACATGCGGTACTTCTAAGTCATGGTGACGAGGCTTCGATTCCTTGGAATCGACGTGATAGCTAAGGAGTGGAGGCTCGCAGAAAAAGCATATTAGATGCGATGACGAAAGGCGAGTTCGAGCGTTTGGAGAGCCTACAAAAATATTAAGGTTTTAGACGATGGTACGATTTAAGGTGAAGATTATGGCAGATAAATGTAGTACTTACCCACTTCCCGAGCGAAAACCTTGTGGAAATCGTCGAAAATAGTATTGTTGATGTACTCGTCCTGGTCAACGTGGCTAGTCTTAAGTGCAAGTGAGAATGAGATCCAAAGCTTTGAGAATTGACGCTTTGTTACCTTCGGAAACAATCAGTGAAAAAAGCTGCGAGACGAGATCTGGAGGTTCTTTTGCTGTGGCGTAAAGTTCATCTAGGCTAGTTACGTGAGCAAACCCTCCGGACAGCCAGGATAAATGCAAAGTTTAATAAGAATGCGCTGATTATCCTCTTTTGCCAACAAGCGCTCGAAAAATATTGCCAGAGTTTCCATCATTTTGGGCCAAATCTGGACTTGCAAACACGTCGAATGGGGATCGACTAAGAGTACCCTGACGGAGTTTTCCGCCACGGGCTCTCCTTCAGGGAACGTCGGAGTCCTATCAATATTGTACAGTTACCGACATGATCGAGTTTTCGGATTTCTCGATGAATTTTTGAGATATCAAAAAACTAAAAAGTAACGCCGATTCTGTGAGCCATACCGAATCGACGTTACTTAGTAAAATCTCGATACCTCGAAAATTCATCGAGAAATCCGAAAACTCGACAATGTCGGTATCCGACATCCTCTTCAGTGCATCTAGCATATCAGAGAGAATTTTGACGTTATTCTTATCGCCAACATTCAAACCGTATTTGATCCACTTCTTGGGTATTTCTCCGCCTAGAGATGGAGGCGATTTTGAGCCTACTATTTTCATCAGAAAGTCAAGCGACTACTCATCCATGCTGATGACATGGGCAAGTAATATGGAAAATCCGCAGTTGTCGAATCACTGGTTAGATGTTCGAATTTGTTGGTAACGGTGGGTAAGAGCTACTTGGGTTTGTCTTCGTCGACGTCCATGCGGACTGGGTTTTGCCTTTTGTAATCTTGTAGTGTCCATATCTTCTCCATCGTTTCGAGGATCACCTGTGGCACTGATTTGTACGTTTCTCGGCTCAGCAGCAGTTTTATCACGTCGGCTATAGATGTCTCTTGATTCTGTAAGTGCAAAAGATGTGATAAGGCACAAAAATATGATTGAAAAAGTTACTCATACATTCAACAGTTGGAAAAACGAAAATCGTTTCAAAACTCGAGGAAATTTGTATAGTAGTTACAAATGTCAATCTTCCATCAGCGAGGGTTGAATATAATAAAATAGTTTTGATGACAACAATACACCATGAAAGCATAAAAAACTTATTTCATAAAAATCACAAATACGTCATGGTTAAATATAAGTCAAATGTGGCTCATTTGCAGATGGGTTTCAGTATTAAGCCCAGAAAAAAGTTTCGAGTTAAAATAATAAAATCACGAAGACAAACCTTATCAAGCTAAACAAAGAACGGATAGTATTGTGGATTGAGACTCCACGGTGCGAGCATCTTGAGCAGAGGTGTCGGGCTGTGTACAGCCTCCGTTGGAAGCTTATTAATCCATGGGATCACGGCAACTTTCAATAGGGCGTCAATTTCAGCCGGCGTCCAATCACAGTTCTCAGAGTGTCAAAAAAATCTCGCATCAACGAGTTAACCAGCTTTGCCACCAGTCCTCATACCGAATCGCTGCATCATTTTGGCTTGAAGTGTCTGCATAAGTACGGGCATAAATCCAGATCGATGCTCGTGACGCCCAGTTGATTCACCTTCAGAACTCGCAGTGTTGCCTTGGAAGCGCGCAAGGTAGCTTAGATAAGCCAGTTGTCTGAAAAACGATTGAAATTTTATAATTTTCACTCTCACTTATTTCAATGTTCTGTCAACTTTCCATCGTGAAGATTCAGTCAAGAGTTCAAATACATTGATAGATTGATGTAACAACTAAATCGTTCATAAAAAACATACAGTGAACTGGAGATGACCAAAAAGATAGGAGAAAGAAATTGAAATGAAAATAAACTGATGTTTTGAAATCAAGATGCTGTGAAGTACCCTTTGATTGAGTACAAAAATGTCTGGTACAGCATGCATTCATTTGTGGACATGAGTGCTTAATACGATTAGTGAAAAAAAGTTATACCAAGCTGTGATAATTTGGATTAGAATTTTCAAATTATCACAGCACGGTAGAACTTTCTTCAGTAATCGTAATAAGCACTGATGTTCACAAATAAAGGCATGCTGTACCAGACATTCTTGTACTCATTGAAGAGGTACCGTGCAGCTTCTTCATTTCTAAATTTGCATCAAACCTGAATTGAACTTTGGATGAGGGCTCCACTCAATGCTTCTTCCACTTATTGATCAAGATTTGTGCCCAATGCATTGAAATACCAACATTTACTAATCTACTTTGGTACAGCATGCATTCATTTGTGGACACGAGTGCTTAATACGATTAGTGAAATAAAGTTATACCAAGCTGTGATAATTTGGATTAGAGTTTTCAAATGATCACAGCACGGTAGAACTTTCTTCAGTAATCGTAATAAGCACTGATGTTCACAAATAAAGGCATGCTGTACCAGACATTCTTGTACATATTCAAAGGGTACCGTGCAGCTTCTTCATCTCTAAATTTGCGTCAAACCTGAATTGAACTTTGGATGAGGGCTCCACTCAATGCTTCTTTCACTTATTGATCAAGATTTGTGCCCAATGCCTTGAAATACCAACATTTACTAATCTACTTTGGTACAGCATGCATTCATTTGTGGACACGAGTGCTTAATACGATTAGTGAAATAAAGTTATACCAAGCTGTGATAATTTCGATTAGAGTTTTCAAATGATCACAGCACGGTAGAACTTTCTTCAGTAATCGTAATAAGCACTGATGTTCACAAATAAAGGCATGCTGTACCAGACATTCTTGTACTCATTCAAAGGGTACCGTACAGCTTCTTCATTTCTAAATTTGCGTCAAACCTGAATTGAACTTTGGATGAGGGCTCCACTCAATGCTTCTTTCACTTATTGATCAAGATTTGTGCCCAATGCATTGAAATACCAACATTTACAAATCTAGTTGGGATTTGGCAGCTCCATGACGTCATTTTCCAACAAGAGTGAAATTGGTGCCTCGTTTCCTTCATCACATGTAACACAGGGCCTCCTGAGCACAATCACATACTGGAATAACATTATGACTCTTGCTTTCAGTCACATCCACATGGAACTGGTTAAGTCAAAAAACCATTTACTCGATGTCTAAAAGCATTGCTTTCATCTGAGAATGGAATCGTGGACATTCAGCTTCAACTTCTTCAACGATTCAAATGCTTTACCCCGAAGCTTTTCATGTAATTGATACAAGAGACAGATGTGTCTGTTGTCTACATCAATTTTTGGAAATGTCTTTTATCGTAGTCCTTAATAAGGGAGAGACATTGTCCACATCGCATTTCTCAACTCGATCCTGCCAAAAGTGATTGTGACCTGAATTGAATTTAAAAACATTACCTGATTGATAATTGCTTCAACAAATGTTCTAAATTACCTTCATATTCTTTCCATAGCCCAGCACTTGTAATTGTGATTCCTCACAACCAAATCAAAAATTTAAGGAAAGCACTGGTACTGGGTCAGAATCAGTCTTGAATTTGGATATAAGCACCCAAGCATTGACAACGCCACAAGGGTGGCGAGGGGCTCAGGGCGAATACGTGTACTCGAACACGGATGCTGGATGCCTAGGCTGCCCCGAGACCCTGACGCAGAGCAGGAGCTCGAGGGAAGCCGTAGATTCGATGGAGGCGCGACTAACCATCAATCAAACACAGCCCAGGGTTTCCAACCGTACCGGGAGCTGGGGGCAAACTGTCCGCCATCTTGATACGACGCGTAGAAGCGCGACTCAGCATCGGTCGAGCACGGCCCAGGGCTCCCCGGCGACGACGCCGACGGTGCCGAGAGCTGGGGTGTGTGCCTGGTGGACGCCATCTTGACCAATCTTGACGACGCTAAGCGCGCGCGCGGGTATCCGCGTAGTGGGGATGCACAGATTTGCTTCTGCTCATCTCTTGTTGACGGTTCATTTCTCAAGAGCTGAGCAGAAGTCAACTTTGTTTCTTGTTTTTTGTAATGTAACTAAATATTTTTCTACAATTTTTAGTGAATCAAAAGAGGATTTTATTCTCTTCTAGCTTAATTAATAGAATCACACAATCAACACACATCTTAAACTTTCACATAAATTTCAATTTTAAATATTCACAGATAAAATCTCAATACTAATATATGATATGACAAACATAATATTTTTATGAAATTTTTATAACCACACAATAATATTTCTGAGTTATGATTGAACCATTACTTTACATGCGAGGAAGAAAAGTTATGGAAAATTTGCCAAACACATCTTGAGGAGATCCTAGACATCTTTGCATTGCTTACGCTGCATCATAATGTGCCCTTCTTCTGATCTCTCTGGCAGCTCTGTTCCTGTAAGAATTGTTGCGACGACCCTGCCTGTTTTGGATAAAGTTCACCAAAAAGTTCAGATCCCGTAGAATCCACAATGTGTAATTGTGGAATCTCTGGAAGACATACTGAGGGTCTCTCCTCAGTTGCACCTGTAGGCCGCAATACTTTGTGCGCATCTTATTCCACAAAATTAGAACTTGAGGTCCTGGACCATAAAGCGTAAGCATTCTTTTAGAATAAATCTAACAATACAAATGTTGATGTCAAGGGTAAATAGCAATATAGCAATCATGCAAAATCATAATGAGCATCTTTTCAGCTACAAGGAGTTCATACCAATTACCTCCAGCTTGGAATTTCAAAAGCGTTTCAAAGATAACAAAGCTCGTGATGATGAGGAACATCACAGAAACAAAAATTTGGACGCTGGTAAGCTAGCAAACACTGTATCAGAATCTTTGGTCAAAGAGAAGATGTCTGTTTGACTACTCTTTTTGACTGTAGACACATAGGGTAAGTTTTGTTACATGTGACGAGCAAATGATTGTTTCTGGGATATTTCTCGTCATCACCAACTTGCACGTCTAAATGAAGTGCTTCTAAAATTTGAAGCTGAAGGCTAAAGAAGATTTTCTACAAAATCCCACTGATGACTCAAAATAAATGAAGCGAATATTAAGGGTAAGGAATCCATCATTCTCCAAATTTAGAGTCACAAAAGGACTATGAAAATGAACGAGAATAAAAACTTGCCATAAAATAGCTACAAGCTCACCTGTAAGAAAATTTGGATCGCCAGGCACAACACCTTCCAGCATGTTCACTTCACGGGCGATTTCGCGACAGACCCTGGCTTTCATCCTCTTGTTCGAGTTGCCCTGGTCCGATTTATTGTAGAGGCACGGGTTTTCTCGGACCCTCAGGGCGATCCTCATCCTCACCCTCACTTGGTCGACGGTCACGACAGGCATTTTCAGTCCAGCTACTGACCACTGATGATCTGATATTTTGACTAAGAAAAGAAGCCAGGAAATGCGGCTACCGGAAAGAAGCGAAAAGTAATCGTGCCTGATTTTGTTGTAACAAATGACATTCGCGCGTCTGTTTAGCAGCGCTACCGCTTCGAATTGTGCCGCGGACGAAAGGAGAACGACCGGGGGAAGGACTGGCTCAAGCGACCAATCATGAAACAGCCAAGAATTTGCAAACTGCAGCGATTGGTTGACGATGCGCATGTAATTTTCTCCGCATGCCGACGATAAATACACGTGATCAAGACTTTCGCAAGCTCCAATTTGATGAGCTATAGGTATCTAGGAATCAACGAGTGCGACAAAGAGACGAGGATGGCGCTGTCTCTGTCGTACTCATTGTATGTATAGAAAATCTGAATACTGAAATTATTTTTCATTCACGGGGGTTAGCAATTCGTAATCGGCCATAGGTGTATGGACCGATAGACGCGTTAAATCGAAAGTTATCGAGTTAGACGACGGTTTGTGCGCCACGATGCCGCGAAGATAGTAGTGCGAGGGTGGATTCGCAGAAAGAAGCGCTCTTCGCTTGTTATTGTTTTGCTCTTACTTCTATCCTCTTGGCATCAGCAGACGTCAAACCCGATCCAGGTAAGTAACCACATTTTTTCCGTGTGAACTCATACAATTGTTTTTGCACGGGATCGTGGCATTGTCGAGATCACCGCCAGATTTGGCAATTTTGTAGCCGCGCGTTATCGGTGTTTTTTTTTTATTTCTGCACCAACTGTCATTAGATTCTGGCAAGAGTACGCGAAAAATTTGTTTAGAACCAGATAGAGTACCCCAAAAAAAATTTACAGACAGATTTATCTAATTCTGTGCGATTACATAGATTTTTTCGGGTAAAAAATCTGAATTTTGTTGCTAGAATGCCTCAGAACTCGAAAAATATTTGTAATTTCAAAAAATCACAGAAATACTCTCTTGTTCGAATTGAAAAATTACATCGGATTAAAATATTTTTAGGAACAAGAAAAAATATCACTAGATGGAATTTATATTTTATATATATGTGTGTGTGTGTGTGTGTGTGTGTGTGTGTGTGTGTGTGTGTGCGTGCGTGCGTGCGTGTGTGTGTGTGTGTGTGAGTGTGAGTGTGAGTGTGTGTGTGTGTGCGCGCGCGTGTGTGTCTAATTTCTAAAATAAAAATTTTCGACTTCTGATTCTATTGTTTACTAATTCGACGTAATTTTTAAATGTGAACAAAGAAGTACTCCAGGGATTTTGTGGAATTATCGATATTTTTCGATTTCTGAGGTATTTTAGCAAGGAAAATCAGATTTTCGTCAAAAAATGTATGTAGTCGCACAAATTTGATGGATCGGTCTGCAAATTTTTTTGGGGGTACTTTTTATGGATTTGGACAAAATTTAGATCGGATTTGGCGATCGGGCGAAGGGGCCGCAAAACAATGGACAAAAATCGTCGGAAATTTTTTCTTTTTTTCGGGTAAACTGACTACGCCATCGTTTCTAGATCGAAAAAATACATTCAAATCCAGAACTTCAGCCCTCCATAATTTTTTCGGCCATACTTCACAATGACTTTGTTTCTCATAGGATGTTTCGATTTCGACCTACGGATCAAAACCTAGCTCGAATGCGAACCATGATCGATTTGGGGATGAACGACGACCAGATCCACCTTGCTATGAACTGCGGCGCGGCAACTGTAAATCGATGGCGAAGAAGATTTCTGATGGCTGGAGATGAAGTTGAGGGTGTGCAAGACGAGCGAATGAATCATCCTCCACGTTACAAGTTGACGGAAGACCAGCAGCAACGCTGTCTTCTCCTGGTCCGAAACGAGCCTTTTCTATCCATTACCCAGTATCCTAATAGGCTCAACGCAAATGTTGAAGTGCGCACTATTCGTTCATTCCTCAAAAGAAATGGATTCAAGTTCCGGAAAGCGCGGAAGAAGCCTATGCAACGAGCCCTCGATTTGGACGCGCGTTTGAATTTTAGTCATGCATGGTTGGCGCAGGCTATATTGTTTTGGAGGAGGTGCATATTTATAGACGAAAAAGTCTTCGCTACCAACAAAGATGGGCGAATTGGAGTATGGAGATTGGATGGCACCAGGTATGATACATAAAATCAATCGGTTCTATGTCAGACCCTCTATCTCAAATCGCTTTGAAAAATTATCGTACGCTTCTGCTGAAAATAATTCCGTTAGTACACCACTGCTGAGAATAATCCCGCGAGGCCTTATGAGGCTCCGTAGGACCTAAGCCTGGGAGAATGTTTTACCTTGATATTCGCGAAATTTGGCATCGGAGACATGCAGCATACAAATTTCGACCAAACTCGACATTTTTCGGAGGAATAATGGTCGAATTAGTATGCTGCACGTTTTCGATGCCACATTTTGCAAAAATATAGGTTGAAAATTTTCCCAGGGCCTGGTCCCACGGAGCTCCAATGGACTTTATGGGATCCGTCTGAATTATTTTCAGCAGGGGCCTATGATTCTCAGAATGAGTCACTATATATGAAACAGACAGGCGATATGCGTGAAAAATTCTGACTTTGTTATAACGGCCGAATTATATTTCATTTGATTTATCCTATGTGGTATTGTGATAAACAAGTTACATCGACCTTTACCAAATACTCAATATGGACGATTCAAGATCAATTTTCTTAGAACTGACACGCAGATAATACGTTTGCTTATAACTATTTCCCAATGAATTTTGTGGAAACTCAAAAATGACTCGACGCGTTTCGGTACGCTTCATTTTTTCAAAATTGACTCCACACATAAATTAATATATAATTTATAAGAGAAAATCTTCTAATTCACAGATACGACAATGATCACCTCATACTCACAAATGAAAGCGGAAGAGTGACCAGAGCATATTTTGGTGCAGTGTCAGCTAATGGTCCAGGAGTGCTGGTTCATGTCGGGAGGAATATGAATGCAGCCAGATATCGCCTCGTTCTCAATGATCATTCATATCCCTATGCCACTGCTCTGTTTCCTGATGATGAAGACCCCATTTATGTCATGGAAGATAATTGTCCAATCCACACAGCAAGGATAGTGAGGCAGTGGTACGCAGGTCATCCTCGCCTGGTGAGGTTCAACATGCCACCCCGATCACCTGAGTTTAATGTTATTGAAAACGTTTGGGCAATAATGACAAAAGAATGGACACCGCAAATTGGTGCTAATGAAGCTATGTTGGCTGCAAGAGTCGAGGCAGCTTGGGCTGCACTCCAAAACAGACAGCGAATGTTCACAGATTTGGCAGATTCTATGCCAAGAAGGCTTCAGTCAGTCATAGATGCAGGTGGACGCCGCGTAAACTACTGAATGATCCTACTACATTTCATGAGTGAGCTTCACTATATTTTGCACTTGTAGCTTCAGCTTGGCATTTTGTTTAGAAAGTCAATTTCTCGAGAAACAAATCCTTAAAAATACATAAATTACTTTATGCTTGTTTTTACTAATAGAAGTCAGTAACTTCCTTTAGAAAACCTTCTTCAATTAGGAAGGGCTCATTTTCATCAAGAACTCGTGTTGAAATACCTATAGGCCTTATACAACAGTAATGAGGCTTCTTTTAGTGAATGATAGTACTCAACATTATCATCATTATGCAACATCTAACACTTTTGCGTATCAGTCCTAACATAGTTGCCAGAAATTCTTCATAGCTATCTGTAGGCTGTTATTTCATGTTGTGTGCATCACTTTGAAGAGCTTAGATTGGTCATGAAAAACCTGAAATTTGTATCAGCTTAGATGTTGGAATCAGAATATATTTCAATTTTATGTTGCAGGAACTCAACTGGAGTAATATCGAGACCAAGTGCAAAGCAACTATAGATATCAGAAGAGACTAATGACTTTTCTTCCTCGCATGTAAAGTAATGGTTCAATCATAACTCAGAAATATTATTGTGTGGTTGTAAAAATTTTATAAAAATATTATGTTTGTCATATCATATATTAGTATTGAGATTTTATCTGTGAATATTTAAAATTGAAATTTATGTGAAAGTTTAAGATGTGTGTTGATTGTGTGATTCTATTAATTAAGCTAGAAGAGAATAAAATCCTCTTTTTATTCACTAAAAATTGTAAGAAAATATTTAGTTACATTACAAAAAACAAGAAACAAAGTTGACTTCTGCTCAGCTCTTGAGAAATGAACCGTCAACAAGAGATGAGCAGAAGCAAATCTGTGCATCCCCACTACGCGGATACCCGCGCGCGCGCTTAGCGTCGTCAAGATTGGTCAAGATGGCGTCCACCAGGCACACACCCCAGCTCTCGGCACCGTCGGCGTCGTCGCCGGGGAGCCCTGGGCCGTGCTCGACCGATGCTGAGTCGCGCTTCTACGCGTCGTATCAAGATGGCGGACAGTTTGCCCCCAGCTCCCGGTACGGTTGGAAATCCTGGGCTGTGTTTGATTGATGGTTAGTCGCGCCTCCATCGAATCTACGGCTTCCCTCGAGCTCCTGCTCTGCGTCAGGGTCTCGGGGCAGCCTAGGCATCCAGCATCCGTGTTCGAGTACACGTATTCGCCCTGAGCCCCTCGCCACCCTTGTGGCGTTGTCAATGCTTGGGTGCTTATATCCAAATTCAAGACTGATTCTGACCCAGTACCAGTGCTTTCCTTAAATTTTTGATTTGGTTGTGAGGAATCACAATTACAAGTGCTGGGCTATGGAAAGAATATGAAGGTAATTTAGAACATTTGTTGAAGCAATTATCAATCAGGTAATGTTTTTAAATTCAATTCAGGTCACAATCACTTTTGGCGGGATCGAGTTGAGAAATGCGATGTGGACAATGTCTCTCCCTTATTAAGGACTACGATAAAAGACATTTCCAAAAATTGATGTAGACAACAGACACATCTGTCTCTTGTATCAATTACATGAAAAGCTTCGGGGTAAAGCATTTGAATCGTTGAAGAAGTTGAAGCTGAATGTCCACGATTCCATTCTCAGATGAAAGCAATGCTTTTAGACATCGAGTAAATGGTTTTTTGACTTAACCAGTTCCATGTGGATGTGACTAAAAGCAAGAGTCATAATGTTATTCCAGTATGTGATTGTGCTCAGGAGGCCCTGTGTTACATGTGATGAAGGAAACGAGGCACCAATTTCACTCTTGTTGGAAAATGACGTCATGGAGCTGCCAAATCCCAACTAGATTTGTAAATGTTGGTATTTCAATGCATTGGGCACAAATCTTGATCAATAATTGAAAGAAGCATTGAGTGGAGCCCTCATCCAAAGTTCAATTCAGGTTTGACGCAAATTTAGAAATGAAGAAGCTGTACGGTACCCTTTGAATGAGTACAAGAATGTCTGGTACAGCATGCCTTTATTTGTAAACATCAGTGCTTATTACGATTACTGAAGAAAGTTCTACCGTGCTGGGATCATTTGAAAACTCTAATCGAAATTATCACAGCTTGGTATAACTTTATTTCACTAATCGTATTAAGCACTCGTGTCCGCAAATGAATGCATGCTGTACCAAAGTAGATTAGTAAATGTTGGTATTTCAAGGCATTGGGCACAAATCTTGATCAATAAGTGAAAGAAGCATTGAGTGGAGCCCTCATCCAAAGTTCAATTCAGGTTTGACGCAAATTTAGAAATGAAGAAGCTGCACGGTACCCTTTGAATGAGTACAAGAATATCTGGTACAGCATGCCTTTATTTGTGAACATCAGTGCTTATTACGATTACTGAAGAAAGTTCTACCGTGCTGTGATCATTTGAAAACTCTAATCCAAATTATCACAGCTTGGTATAACTTTATTTCACTAATCGTATTAAGCACTCGTGTCCACAAATGAATGCATGCTGTACCAAAGTAGATTAGTAAATGTTGGTATTTCAATGCATTGGGCACAAATCTTGATCAATAAGTGAAAGGAGCATTGAGTGGAGCCCTCATCCAAAGTTCAATTCAGGTTTGATGCAAATTTAGAAATGAAGAAGCAGCACGGTACCTCTTCAATGAGTACAAGAATGTCTGGTACAGCATGCCTTTATTTGTGAACATCAGTGCTTATTACGATTACTGAAGAAAGTTCTACCGTGCTGTGATAATTTGAAAATTCTAATCCAAATTATCACAGCTTGGTATAACTTTTTTTCACTAATCGTATTAAGCACTCATGTCCACAAATGAATGCATGCTGTACCAGACATTTTTGTACTCAATCAAAGGGTACTTTACAGCATCTTGATTTCAAAACATCAGTTTATTTTCATTTCAATTTCTTTCTCCTATCTTTTTGGTCATCTCCAGTTCACAGTATGTTTTTTATGAACGATTTAGTTGTTACATCAATCTATCAATGTATTTGAACTCTTGACTGAATCTTCACGATGGAAAGTTGACAGAACATTGAAATAAGTGAGAGTGAAAATTATAAAATTTCAATCGTTTTTCAGACAACTGGCTTATCTAAGCTACCTTGCGCGCTTCCAAGGCAACACTGCGAGTTCTGAAGGTGAATCAACTGGGCGTCACGAGCATCGATCTGGATTTATGCCCGTACTTATGCAGACACTTCAAGCCAAAATGATGCAGCGATTCGGTATGAGGACTGGTGGCAAAGCTGGTTAACTCGTTGATGCGAGATTTTTTTGACACTCTGAGAACTGTGATTGGACGCCGGCTGAAATTGACGCCCTATTGAAAGTTGCCGTGATCCCATGGATTAATAAGCTTCCAACGGAGGCTGTACACAGCCCGACACCTCTGCTCAAGATGCTCGCACCGTGGAGTCTCAATCCACAATACTATCCGTTCTTTGTTTAGCTTGATAAGGTTTGTCTTCGTGATTTTATTATTTTAACTCGAAACTTTTTTCTGGGCTTAATACTGAAACCCATCTGCAAATGAGCCACATTTGACTTATATTTAACCATGACGTGATTTGTGATTTTTATGAAATAAGTTTTTTATGCTTTCATGGTGTATTGTTGTCATCAAAACTATTTTATTATATTCAACCCTCGCTGATGGAAGATTGACATTTGTAACTACTATACAAATTTCCTCGAGTTTTGAAGAAATCGAGATACTCATTACATCGGAATTTACACTCGCAAACACGATTTGAATGCCCAATAAGGAGTATTTTCAGTGTCGAAAATCTCAAAGCTTAGATGTTAATATTTGACTAGAACATATATTCGAATAGAATAAGAATCGAATATATAATCGATATCACGAAAAAGTGCAAGCCGGCGTAAAGCAAAAAAAAACCGAATTGGGAGAAAAAGAAAAAAAATCCGACTCGGGATTTGATCCCGAGCCTCCCGCATGCGAGTTCAACTCCCTACCACATGCGCTAATTCGCCTTTCAGATACAAAGCTCAAATGTTGCTCATAAGCGTTGAGGCCCCATAAGGGGCTTGTGATTTGAACTTCATCTGCGTTGTTTATCGGCATAAATAACAACCAGCTTTATTATCCATGGCCTCTCGTAGATAGCCAAATGACAGAATCCAACCGAATGTATCAAAATAAGACGGTTGTTGCATCAAATCATCAAAACAAAACGAGTACGGCCGCGACAGTCCGACTCCTGTCTTGTCCTGTCTTCTGCTGTGTGAGTTTGCGGGGATAGTGTGGGGAGTTTGGGGTGAGCGTAATAGTCCTACCGGGCTTTTATCGCTCTCGGCTGCACCTCGAGCGCTAATATCCACCCGGGTGGGACTCGTCCTCTTTTACTCCCTAGTTGCGTATTGTACTATGACACCCGTGTATCGAACTGTGTTTTGTAGTTTTGTGACAAACTGTGAGAGATAGTGGAAAGTCAATGCGAAAGAGTTACTTTCTCACACAGTGTATCAAAAAAAAGTTTCCCACCCTTGTATCGAAATGTACTATTTTGGCATAGTTGGACTAAACGGCGATATTTCCTCCCGGCTTGAATCAAAAAATTGGCGTTCAGTAGCCGTGATATTAGAATAGTACATTCCGGTACAGGGGCGGGGATAGTATATTATGACACCGTACGAAGGACTGTTCATGGCACGAGCGAAGCGATTGCTAGAAGTCCTTCGTAACAAAACTACCCATCTGCACGCAATTTCATATGATATTTTATAGCACGAGAATCCAAAAATTATGTTTAGAGTTGCGATTCTTAGGTTAGAGTGCTATGAAATAGGTTCTACACCGATATATCGGACTGTGCTTTTCGTCAAACTGTCCGAGAAACACAGTTCAATACATGGATGTAGAACTTATTTTCCCACCCTTGTATCGAGATGTACTAATATACACCTCATTCGTCGGGTCGTTTTAGGCACAGGGTATCTTTGTTCGTCGTTACACTCGGGGAAAATTTATTTCCATGCCTTGGAACAGTTTCACCACGCATCGGCGCATAATGTACTATTTTTCCAAATTGAGCCCAAAGTTTGGCAGTCTCACAACATTGCTTGACTTTTAGTGACTCCCGCGAAAATTACGATAATATATATTTCGTAGTGGTCACATTGTAGGTTTCTTTCGAAAGCTTTGGAATGACTATTGCTGAAAGTCGATCATCCCTTTCCTAGTAGGAGCTAGATAACTCCGGAGGAGGTCCAAAGTTTGTTAAAATGTATTCCAGGTGTTATAAGTAAAAGTTTTAAGAAAACGTTGGTCTCAATTATTGGCTCTGAGAAGAATTGTTTCTTGAAAACACCGGTCTCCATGACAAAAATGCGCCCAAGTACGTCTAAACAGATCGAGTCCAGTAGAGGCTATGACTTCGTGAAAATAGGGCGGAGAAGCTCAAATTGAGCTATTCACAGGCCGTAGGACCCATGAAGGGTTTCGAAAACATTCGAAAAGACATTTTTGGAATTTTCCTCAGACTTCCCTGTCAGAAGGTTCCATAATGACGAATGTACTGTTAGAAGTAGAACTCAGTGTTAATTGAGACGTGAACGAGAGTCAATACGATGGCTCGGGTGCCCGACTTGCATGCTGAATGCTAGAAAGAGAAGCCCTACTGTCCGGAGGGCTCAGGGCATGTGGATCATGGATGTAGCTAAAACTGTGGAGATGGTCTCTTTTTAGCATGTAGACATGAGATGTAATGCCGGCGGGTTCCAAGGGTCAATCAAATTCGAGTCCCAGGCTACGACTCATGTATTACTTCGGCTACACCGGATTCGTGCAGTATAATGTTATATGTGAATTCGTATATCCGTATAGAGTCATATCTATATGTATAGACTGTATAGAAACAATAAGTTCTTTGACTGGAAATTCATTGATTCATTCATCCACCCATTCATTCATTCATTCATTTATTTATCCAGTCATTGATTCATCACAATATATCTAAATTGTATTCCAAAAACCTTTGAGCGTTAGACTCCGCGGCTTTGATTACCATTTTTTGGTGCTAAAGGAAGGACATTCCTAGATTTTCAGCGAAATTCCTGACCCGCATTCCCTGGACTACCCTTGTAGGTACATTGTGAAGCATTAACCAAGTTCACTCCTATTGAGAAGACGGCCGTTGGCATGAAATTTTATACGGTTCACAAGTATTCATCTCAACAACTAGGAGTCCTCCGTGGCCTCAGCTGCTACTTCCTTCGACTGATAACTCTAGTATGATGCTTTTCTGGACTAGTTTTATCCAAATGTGGTTTGTCAAGTATGAATCAGGAAATCTCAATGATTGAATCATAATTGCTGAGCACAAGCCGGCTGCCCCCCCTCCCTTCCCCCCACCAAGTTCGACAAGTGATTCAATTTTGTAGGCTTTTACTCTGGCATTCATTATTCCAGCGTATGCAGACTGGAATAGGTCTACATTTTCATTCAATACATCACCCTTGAGGTTGGTTCGGCAAGAGTCAATTTTAATGACGAATCAAAACTAATAAGCATAGAATCATCAGTACCTTTGAATTTCCATTTTGATCAATAATCTCTTCAGATTTTACAAAATATCATGTGAACTGGAAAAAAACTACTCATGTACTATACTATCATGTTGAGTAATCTTGTTGGTTCTCTTATTTTGTTAGATTTTATACACACAATCATCTATGATACGAAGGGATAAATCATTCAACCTACGCCTCTTCCGATCAAGTCTTGCGATTGTTCCCTCGGGCCCTGAGTATAAGATGCATCTTATCACTCAGCGCTTGCAGATATCCTTCGCTTTCCAAAAACTTGACCTTCATTTTATTCAAATCAATGAGCTCACGCATAAGTTTTATCCTAATTAATTAAAATCTTTTATTTCAACTTCAATTATATAGTGATTCAGTTTCATCTCATCACATTGTTCATGTGTCAGCTTTTGGGAAAAGACAAAGAGAACAGTAAAAAAGAAATTGGAATTCCAAGTATCCGACGAGGTTTCCAAGCATTTGATGACAAGTGTATATAGTGTATTTTCCATTACCGGCGAGTAATAGCTCGGATCCCGGAATGTGAGCGAGTATTTAACTTTTACATGGAAATAGAAATATTGTCTGTGGTTTCTCAAATCCAAGTCTTGATTCTGTAATGACGTGAACGCTGTGTAAACCATCATCAAATCTTGGTACCGACGATAATTTGGCGTTGATTCTTTCAAAATTTTGACCCTGCCTTTGAAATGATCCACAGTCTTGGAGGTAAACGGTTGATACAAATTGTCGAGAAGCTTTTTGGCACATGCTCTCTGAGAATTACAAGTTAAAACCCCAGAGTTCAGCAAGCCGAAGAAATGCTGTGGCTCGCCAATAGTAACAAATGTCATTCATAAGAAAATCTTATCAATTGTTGATGAAATTACCTGATGAATATTAGTGGTCACTGATGCAGTAGTGACATAAGAATTGAAGTTCAGATAAATTAATTTTGAGTATAGATGCACTTACATAAGTTGGTTTCGAATCTGAGACTGTGCTTGTTGTGAGTCATGCTCGGCTGCACGAAAATCACCATAACGAAAATATATACAGTGACGGTTATATAAGATTTGAACGAGGAAAATTCTCTTTTCATGCCATATCATCAAATGTGGCGAGAGAGCGTGGGATTCGGTACACATTTCTATTAACATGGTTTCGTAGTCCAATGAAATTAACGAAAATATCAGTGAATGAATTTGATCGAGAAGAATCGTTGATGGGTGTGAAGTCTCATATTTTAGTGTCAGAATGATCATTGAAATTCCCGACAGAAAATGCGCATTTGCTCCTTTTTTCCGTGGAAGTAGCGTCATTGTCCACCCGTGGCGTGCAAGGGAACTACGGCGCCTATGCTTATACACGGGAGAAGCAAACGCGCAAATGCGCACTCTTTGTCGAGGTCCTAAGTGATGCAACCTGACGGAATCTACCAACGGGTATACTGATGTAGAACGTCACTTTGCATGAGAATATACTCGTAACTATTATTGTTAACGTGGCGATCAACATTCTATACAATTCTGAATAATTTGATCCATTGAAACTACATACTCGTGGTGATGAATATTTCATGCGATTTTAAATATTCCCATCCATCGATACCATCCATCAGAACTACTCATTGGCTTCGTTTAGTTTCGGTATTATTGTTCAGAAGTCTAGCAATACTTGCTCAAACAGGACTAGGTGAGTGTTCATGACCTTAGTTTATAATAGGATCCCTCGAATTAATCGAAATCAGTATATTTGAAATAGTTGAACTAATTATAGAACGATTTGCAAATGATATGTAATAAAATTGGGATTCTATAAGCTTGTAACGGGAACTGAAATACTTTTGATCTATTTTGGACGGAGAATCATCCAAGTTTAGTCTCTTGAATCCCTTTTCATCGCAATTATTATAGAGAATCTATGAATCTGTTGTTTTTCCTTGACACTGACAATCACTAGGCTGAATCCATATAAGATCGTCCGTTGGAAATGGTCGACATCTCTGATTTTCTTAAAGAGGGAATATATGATTCTAGAGACAGAGCAAATAAACACGGATTCTTTCATTTCGCCCAAAACCGAATCGCTCAAAAGTTGTGCGAATTTTGAGTTGAGAGGTCAAATGACGAATCTTTTATAATACGACTCCTAAAAACCACTAAACAACTACTCGTCACGGTGCGCTTCTGAGGAGGGTGAGTTTTTCAAAATTGTCAAAAGAAACTGGAAAGTGGATGTTTTTCTACGAAAGTTCATAAGCAGAACCTGATTTTGAGCGAAATCGGATCAGCTCCTTTTGCTTTCTCTAAAGAGAAAGCTTTGTTTTCGACACAGCAAATTTTTGATCAATTTTTCCATTCAACCCAATATTTTCTTCAACATAATTCATCTTATCAAAAAAGTGCTTTAACCATCTTATTCCTCTCGCCAAAATCTAACGATTGTAAGTAACACTTTTCCCCTTAGAATCCTCAAAAACCCCCCAGTGACTCATCTCTCCGGCCCTTTGTCTGTGTCTGTGTGTGTGTGTATGTATGTTGTTTTTTTTGCGCCACGCTTTCTCTTCTACACTCCACTTTATCGATTTTTGCTTTTCTACAAGTTGTAGAGAATCACTCAGAGATGAGACCAGTGATTTGCCTGGTCTCCTCTCCAAATCGAATTTGATTTAAACGTTTTTTGAGGTAAAATCGCTGAAATTGTGTACTTTCATACTAAAATATCTCTTTCTAACTTTACCTTACCCCAATTTTGATAACCTAGGCTACGGTTTTTTTGGCTCAATCTATCTTTTGGTTGATACCGAAATTCCATTCAAACTCCATCAACGTAAATTTTTATGAAAAAAACAAAATTTCCAACAAAAACAGCAATTTGAGCATGTTTAGACCTATTCTATCAAAATTCTGTTTTAACCAAATTACTCGTTTTGATAAAAAAACCTCACTTTAGGTAGCCCAAATCCCCATAACTATTTTCCTCAAAAAAATAACTCAAAATATACAAAAATATTTTTTTCAATATTCATACTTTCCTCATATCTCTCCTCTAAACTACTTTATTCAAATTTTACTCAACTAAGTTGATACTTTTTCATCGTTCTAAATCGATTGGTTGATACCGAATTTTCTCAAAATCCGTTTTAATACATTCAAAATCCCATTTATTCCCGAAAAATCCAAATTTTTTCAAAATACTCCCATTCAACCCAATATTTTCTTCAACATAATTCATCTTATCAAAAAAGTGCTTTAACCATCTTATTCCTCTCGCCAAAATCTAACGATTGTAAGTAACACTTTTCCCCTTATAACCCTCAAAAACCCCCCAGTGACTCATCTCTCCGGCCATTTGTCTGTGTGTGTGTGTGTGTGTATGTGTGTTGTTTTTTTTGCACCACGCTTTCTCTTCTACACTCCACTTTATCGATTTTTGCTTTTCTACAAGTTGTAGAGAATCACTCAGAGATGAGACCAGTGATTTGTCTGGTCTCCTCTCCAAATCGAATCTGATTTAAACGTTTTTTGAGGTAAAATCGCTGGAATTGTGTACTTTCATACTAAAATATCTCTTTCGAACTTCACCTTACCCCAATTTTGATAACCTAGGCTACGGTTTTTTTGGCTCAATCTATCTTTTGGTTGATACCGAAATTCCATTCAAACTCCATCAACGTGAATTTTTATAAAAAAACCAAAATTTCCAACAAAAACAGCAATTTGAGCATGTTTAGACCTATTCTATCAAAATTCTGTTTTAACCAAATTACTCGTTTTGATAAAAAAACCTCACTTTAGGTAGCCCAAATCCCCATAACTATTTTCCTCAAAAAAATAACTCAAAATATACAAAAATATTTTTTTCAATATTCATACTTTCCTCATATCTCTCCTCTAAATTACTTCATTCAAATTTTACTCAACTAAGTTGATACTTTTTCATCGTTCTAAATCGATTGGTTGATACCGAATTTTCTCAAAATCCGTTTTAATACATTCAAAATCCCATTTATTCCCGAAAAATCCAAATGTTTTCAAAATACTCCCATTCAACCCAATATTTTCTTCAACATAATTCATCTTATCAAATACGCTGCTAAATGAGATTAGCAGAATGCTTTCTCTTAGCGAAATAGTTTAAGAGGTTCACTGAACCTAATGAGAAATTTGCAAAACTGATCAAATTCCAAAATGATGATTGGGATTCCTACGGAATAGTTTTATTTTTTAATCTAATTTAATTGCATTCCATATCACACTCACAATCCAATGATTGGATCCAACCAATCGATGTAGAATGAGGGAAAAGTATCTCTCTAGTCCATTAAAAGGTGGATAGATTAGTTGTAGAGGGAGATATGAGGATAAAATGAATTTTAGCTGCAATTTTCCTCTAATATTTTGGGTTATTATTACGAGATTCACTTTTAGGGGAATTAAGATGACCTAAACTGGGGTTTTCCATGGAATATATGTAGTATGGTTGAGGGCAAATTTTAATATAGTTGGTGTAAGGATTATGAAAATGGAGTATTCTGAAAAAATTTGGATCTTTCGGGAGTAAAACGGATTATGAATGTATTAAAACGGATTTTGAGGAAATTCGGTATCAACCAATCGATTTAGAACGATGAAGAAGTATCAACTTAGTTGAGTAAAATTTGAATAAAGTAATTTAGAGGAGAGATATGAGGGAAGTATGAATATTGAAAAAAATATTTTTGTATATTTTGAGATATTTTTTTGAGGAAAATAGTTATCGGGATTTGGGCTACCTACAGTGAGGTTTTTTTAGCAAAACGTGTAATTTGGTTAAAACAGAATTTCGATAGAATAGGTCTAAACATGCTCAAATTGCTGTTTTTGTTGGAAATTTTGGTTTTTTTATAAAAATTCACGTTGATGGAGTTTGAATGGAATTTCGGTATTAACCAAAAGATAGATCGAGCCAAAAAAACCGTAGCCTAGGTAATCAAAATTGGGGTAAGGTGAAGTCAGAAAGAGATATTTTAGTATGAAAGTACACAATTTCAGCGATTTTACCTCAAAAAACGTTTAAATTAAATTCGATTTGGAGAGGAGATCAGGCAAATCACTGGTCTCATCTCTGAGACATTCTCTACAACTTGTAGAAAAGCAAAAATCGATAGAGTGGAGTGTAGAAGAGAAAGCGTGGCGCAAAAAAAAAACAACACACATACACACACACACAGACACAGACAAAGGGCCGGAGAGATGAGTCACTGGGGGGTTTTTGGGGATTCTAAGGGGAAAAGTGTTACTTACAATCGTTAGATTTTGGCGAGAGGAATAAGATGGTTAAAGCACTTTTTTGATAAGATGAATTATGTTGAAGAAAATATTGGGTTGAATGGGAGTATTTTGAAAACATTTGGATTTTTCGGGAATAAATGGGATTTTGAATGTATTAAAACGGATTTTGAGAAAATTCGGTATCAACCAATCGATTTAGAACGATGAAAAAGTATCAACTTAGTTGAGTAAAATTTGAATGAAGTAATTTAGAGGAGAGATATGAGGAAAGTATGAATATTGAAAAAAATATTTTTGTATATTTTGAGTTATTTTTTTGATGAAAATAGTTATGGGGATTTGGGCTACCTAAAGTGAGGTTTTTTTATCAAAACGAGTAATTTGGTTAAAACAGAATTTTGATAGAATAGGTCTAAACATGCTCAAATTGCTGTTTTTGTTGGAAATTTTGGTTTTTTTATAAAAATTCACGTTGATGGAGTTTGAATGGAATTTCGGTATCAACCAAAAGATAGATTGAGCCAAAAAAACCGTAGCCTAGGTTATCAAAATTGGGGTAAGGTGAAGTTCGAAAGAGATATTTTAGTATGAAAGTACACAATTTCAGCGATTTTACCTCAGAAAACGTTTAAATCAGATTCGATTTGGAGAGGAGACCAGACAAATCACTGGTCTCATCTCTGAGTGATTCTCTACAACTTGTAGAAAAGCAAAAATCGATAAAGTGGAGTGTAGAAGAGAAAGCGTGGTGCAAAAAAAACAACACACATACACACACACACACACACACAGACAAATGGCCGGAGAGATGAGTCACTGGGGGGTTTTTGAGGGTTATAAGGGGAAAAGTGTTACTTACAATCGTTAGATTTTGGCGAGAGGAATAAGATGGTTAAAGCACTTTTTTGATAAGATGAATTATGTTGAAGAAAATATTGGGTTGAATGGGAGTATTTTGAAAAAATTTGGATTTTTCGGGAATAAATGGGATTTTGAATGTATTAAAACGGATTTTGAGAAAATTCGGTATCAACCAATCGATTTAGAACGATGAAAAAGTATCAACTTAGTTGAGTAAAATTTGAATAAAGTAGTTGAGAGGAGAGATATGAGGAAAGTATGAATATTGAAAAAAATATTTTTGTATATTTTGAGTTATTTTTTTGAGGAAAATAGTTATGGGGATTTGGGCTACCTAAAGTGAGGTTTTTTTATCAAAACGAGTAATTTGGTTAAAACAGAATTTTGATAGAATAGGTCTAAACATGCTCAAATTGCTGTTTTTGTTGGAAATTTTGTTTTTTTTTATAAAAATTTACGTTGATGGAGTTTGAATGGAATTTCGGTATCAACCAAAAGATAGATTGAGCCAAAAAAACCGTAGCCTAGGTTATCAAAATTGGGGTAAGGTAAAGTTAGAAAGAGATATTTTAGTATGAAAGTACACAATTTCAGCGATTTTACCTCAAAAAACGTTTAAATCAAATTCGATTTGGAGAGGAGACCAGGCAAATCACTGGTCTCATCTCTGAGTGATTCTCTACAACTTGTAGAAAAGCAAAAATCGATAAAGTGGAGTGTAGAAGAGAAAGCGTGGCGCAAAAAAAACAACATACATACACACACACACACAGACACAGACAAAGGGCCGGAGAGATGAGTCACTGCGGGGTTTTTGAGGATTCTAAGGGGAAAAGTGTTACTTACAATCGTTAGATTTTGGCGAGAGGAATAAGATGGTTAAAGCACTTTTTTGATAAGATGAATTATGTTGAAGAAAATATTGGGTTGAATGGAAAAATTGATCAAAAATTTGCTGTGTCGAAAACAAAGCTTTCTCTTTAGAGAAAGCAAAAAGTGCTTTAACCATCTTATTCCTCTCGCCAAAATCTAACGATTGTAAGTAACACTTTTCCCCTTAGAATCCTCAAAAACCCCCCAGTGACTCATCTCTCCGGCTCTTTGTCTGTGTCTGTGTGTGTGTGTGTATGTGTGTTGTTTTTTTTTGCGCCACGCTTTCTCTTCTACACTCCACTCTATCGATTTTTGCTTTTCTACAAGTTGTAGAGAATGTCTCAGAGATGAGACCAGTGATTTGCCTGATCTCCTCTCCAAATCGAATTTAATTTAAACGTTTTTTGAGGTAAAATCGCTGAAATTGTGTACTTTCATACTAAAATATCTCTTTCTAACTTCACCTTACCCCAATTTTGATTACCTAGGCTACGGTTTTTTTGGCTCGATCTATCTTTTGGTTAATACCGAAATTCCATTCAAACTCCATCAACGTGAATTTTTATAAAAAAACCAAAATTTCCAACAAAAACAGCAATTTGAGCATGTTTAGACCTATTCTATCGAAATTCTGTTTTAACCAAATTACACGTTTTGCTAAAAAAACCTCACTGTAGGTAGCCCAAATCCCGATAACTATTTTCCTCAAAAAAATATCTCAAAATATACAAAAATATTTTTTTCAATATTCATACTTCCCTCATATCTCTCCTCTAAATTACTTTATTCAAATTTTACTCAACTAAGTTGATACTTCTTCATCGTTCTAAATCGATTGGTTGATACCGAATTTCCTCAAAATCCGTTTTAATACATTCATAATCCGTTTTACTCCCGAAAAATCCAAATTTTTTCAGAATACTCCATTTTCATAATCCTTACACCAACTATATTAAAATTTGCCCTCAACCATACTACATATATTCCATGGAAAACCCCAGTTTAGGTCATCTTAATTCCCCTAAAAGTGAATCTCGTAATAATAACCCAAAATATTAGAGGAAAATTGCAGCTAAAATTCATTTTATCCTCATATCTCCCTCTACAACTAATCTATCCACCTTTTAATGGACTAGAGAGATACTTTTCCCTCATTCTACATCGATTGGTTGGATCCAATCATTGGATTGTGAGTGTGATATGAAATGCAATTAAATTAGATTAAAAAATAAAACTATTCCGTAGGAATCCCAATCATCATTTTGGAATTTGATCAGTTTTGCAAATTTCTCATTAGGTTCAGTGAACCTCTTAAACTATTTCGCTAAGAGAAAGCATTCTGCTAATCTCATTTAGCAGCGTATTTTTGAGTAGTTGTCAAATTGATCATTCCCCATGTATTACTTATGGAGAAATTTGGCGACTTAACGTTTTTTTTCGCATCTTTGAGATTTTCCCGCAATTACTCAGAAAAGGTGGGTCATAGCACAAAATGCTGTGAATAGTAAAGGTCCGGGGATCTTACTCGCGAGGGCCGAATCCTAGGAATTGAAATGCGTGATATTGATGGATAATCAAGTTCTTATAGTTCCAAAAAATCTCAGCTGCATCTGGTGATGATGATCAAGAAATACTCTGCCACCGCAGTCTGTGCACTACAGGAATAACTACAAAATTATCGCTCAAAAGTCAATTGGCGGTAGCTATCACCAACGCCTGTTGACTTTTGTTGGAAATATTTATAGGGTTATTCCTTTAAGGCTACGGTGTCGAACAATCCAGAGTAGCTGACGTCAACAAGCGTCAACAGACTTTAGACTAGTGTGTCTCTCCCACCCTCTCTTTCTCCTTATTTTCCTCCTTGCTCTTCCATTTTATTCCATAATATATCGAGTGCAAGCGCCGCGCCGGTCCGAAGGGTCGAACTGAATCTGAAACGTAGCCCGAAAATTGCGAGGAACGAAAAAAGTTATGGTTGTCCGAATTGGAAAAATTATGATACAAAACCACTCTCTGCAACCATATGAACTTGCTGAAAAATATCAACACCATACATCCATCTCTATAAAAATAATAGTGCGAGTCGACGAAAAGTAAGATGATGAAATTACCCAATTCAACGAATAGAAGACTCGATAACTCGCTCAATTTCATCAATACTCACCAGCGAGGCACTACACGCCTCAAATATAGCGTAAGGAAAATTATGCTCAAAAGAATAACAAAAGCACCAATGATGGAAACCGGGATCATCTTGTTACCATGCTCTGAAAATCCACACGAAAGATGTTATCAGTGTCAATACATAGTATTGCTAGTCGAGTGGGAGAGGAGTAGCTCCTCATCAATTGTTCTTGCATATCGTTTACACGCACAGAAATTTCGGTACAAATTCACGTGGTGCGCTCAAATTTATCGAAGTTTAGAACTACGTACCAAGCCATTAGCCGTTTCTGTAGAGTAAGGTAAGAATGTCTTTGTCGAGTCTTGAAGTTGCTTTGGTCATCGATTGTGTAGATTGAATCGTCTCGCGTAAAAATGAATTCTATTGGCAATATATTGGCGCAATATTGGCAATTGCTATGGCCAATATATTGGCAATATATTGGAAAAGCAATTTCTAATATAGCTCCAATATTGCGGCAAACCACTATCCAATATTGCGCCCATAAATTGCTAAAAAAAAATTTTTTAATTTTAAAATGGCCAAATTTTGAACTGAATATTGCATGAAACGATGAAAAATGATATCAGTGGCATGCCACATTGCTTTTAGTATTGGACGTGTCTTTTGAAGCACTGAAATGATTGTTTTGAATACAAGAAGTGGATTGATATTGAATTGCATACATTCATTTTGACCTACAGTCTACGTACATTGCACCATCTCTTGGCTCTCATTCTTTGGAAACGCAGTGAAAAGTATGAGCCGTTCAGTCGCGATAACAGAATTTGTTACAAATTTTTAATAGCTCTTAGGAGCTACTCAAAAGTATCACATCAAAGATCCTAGTACAGTGATCTGGCAGCAACCAATTCTCACGCAATATCATTGTGAACAATTAGCTGGGCACGACACATTTCATGGATTTGGGCTCTCAATTTGTGCTACAATTTCGACCATCGCCAGCGCTCGGTTCGATTGACGGCTTGGCCAGCTTGGCTATAACGAAGAATCGGATTTTGCATCAGGACTAGCTCTCTTTTCGCTGACTCTCTTCTCGATTTTTCTCAATCCAGCGCCGAGCCACTCATCTCTCGACCTACAAAATATAATACAACACAAAGCATCAGATTCATTAAAATTTGGGCCATGATCGTGGCTATATACGCGGAGCGACATCGCCACCCGGCAGATAGTTGAATTTTTGAACATCTCATACATATCGCGCTTTCGTGCTTCTTATTACCAAACTATCCAAAATAACAAAACGAGGACTCGATCTGATAACGTAACATGCACATAGCAGAATTAGCAGAGGTTACCTGGCCTTACTCATTAAAAAATCGAGTGTATTTTATGATCAAATTGGGGTACTCATCTGATTCGCCAGTACTTCTATTGACTCGACACCAATTCTGAAACCGGTCCGATTCTACTCGTAAAATCCCTTGGAAAAAGAGTCAGTTCAGCATCTAAATGTTGCACGATTTTTGTCGTTCCGAGGGCCAAGCAGACTGAGCTGAAGAGACGTGATATTTGGCTTGTAAACAAACGAACTAGTCTGCTTTGTTCTCCTAGACGAGTAAAATCGTGCAACATTTAGATGCTGAACTGACTCTTTTTCCAAGGGATTTTACGAGTAGAATCGGACCGGTTTCAGAATTGGTGTCGAGTCGATAGAAGTACTGGCGAATCAGATGAGTACCCCAATTTGATCATAAAATACACTCGATTTTTTAATGAGTAAGGCCAGGTAACCTCTGCTAATTCTGCTATGTGCATGTTACGTTATCAGATCGAGTCCTCATTTTGTTATTTTGGATAGTTTGGTAATAAGAAGCACGAAAGCGCGATATGTATGAGATGTTCAAAAATTCAACTATCTGCCGGGTGGCGATGTCGCTCCGCGTATATAGCCACGATCATGGCCCAAATTTTAATGAATCTGATGCTTTGTGTTGTATTATATTTTGTAGGTCGAGAGATGAGTGGCTCGGCGCTGGATTGAGAAAAATCGAGAAGAGAGTCAGCGAAAAGAGAGCTAGTCCTGATGCAAAATCCGATTTTTCGTTATAGCCAAGCTGGCCAAGCCGTCAATCGAACCGAGCGCTGGCGATGGTCGAAATTGTAGCACAAATTGAGAGCCCAAATCCATGAAATGTGTCGTGCCCAGCTAATTGTTCACAATGATATTGCGTGAGAATTGGTTGCTGCCAGATCACTGTACTAGGATCTTTGATGTGATACTTTTGAGTAGCTCCTAAGAGCTATTAAAAATTTGTAACAAATTCCGTTATCGCGACTGAACGGCTCATACTTTCCACTGCGTTTCCAAAGAATGAGAGCCAAGAGATGGTGGAATGTACGTAGACTGTAGGTCAAGATAAATGCATGCAATTTAATATCAATCCACTTTTTGTATTCAAAACAATCATTTCAGTGCTTCAAAAGACACGTCCAATACTATAAGCAATGTGGCATGCCACTGATATCATTTTTCATCGTTTCATGCAATATTCAGTTCAAAATTTGGCCATTTTAAAATTAAAAGAAATTTTTTTTAGCAATATATGGGCGCAATATTGGATAGTGTTGTTTGCCGTAATATTGGAGCTATATTGGAAATTGCTCTTCCAATATATTGCCAATATATTGGCCATAGCAATTGCCAATATCGCGCCAATATATTGCCAATAGAATTCATTTTTACGCGGGGTGCCCAAGTATATTCGCTCTGAATCGACAGTTCGACCCTGGAATCAAGGCAATCCGTGTATGGTCAATTATATCGGTGAATACCTTCAGAATATTTTTGTCTGTCGAGTAGCATGCCCTCTTTCTACGATTTGTTATTTAGTAATCAGACTGTGTTTCCTATTTATTAACGTTGAAAATGCTTGATTCGTCGAAGCAATTGTCAGTACAATGAAGCGATGGAAATCGTATACATGTTCCAAAATGAAACGATGAACTCTTCAAATATCAAAATGATTCATCTTTTTCCAAGTGATTCTTTTGCACAGCAGCCAGGGCATCGTTCATATAATCTAAAAGACTCTTGGTTTGAAGTTACTACAAGTCACTATGAGTATATTTACCGATTTAAACTCGATGATGTGACTAGAATTTGTTCGAGTAATAACATTTGCATACACATCTAGATCGAATTTTTTTTTTCATCCAGACATTTTTGTTTACTGACTCGGGGCAGCCAAGGTTAGATAGCTAAAAAGGTTCATAAGACGGATCATCGCTACTCCGAAATATATTATTCTAGGGTTGGAATAACGAGATACGTATTTCGTTGTATTTCTCAAAACCTCTCTACATGGAAGATAAGCGATTTTTTCAGCTTGTGAGTTGAACTTTAATAACTGATTTATTGTCTCTGATACTTAGAGCCATTTTCGAGTTCTGAGAGAGAAGGTCATATCCAAGGTTATATGTCAAGCATCGAAATGAGTCTGGAAAACTTTTCTGAGAGAGACCTCCCCAAATTAGTCCATCGCGCTAGCTCTGGAACATTAATCCAATGTTCAGATACGTTTGACTCCCAAACGACCCCTTCAGGTCATCTCAAAAATTTTCAAAATGTTTTATAAAGTGTTGTGCTCTTTCAGAATCCGGAGTGTAAAATAGGGGTCCCCATTAAATAAGCAATTTGAATACCAAAAAACCATCGAGGTCATATTCAAGGTAATATCTGAGACCAGAGACACCTGTTTCGGGGTTTTCCGATACTCGGAGCCATTTTTGAGTTTTCTGGGGGGGGGGGGGCGGGGCCGACTTGAAGACATCCTGTAGATATTCTCACTACCGGTCAGTATAGAAAAATGTCATGTGGTGCTTCCGTAGGTCGATGAATATAATCATCATCCAGATAAACAAGACTAGAACTGACTTTTCACTCGAATGAAAACTTCGAAAATCAGCTTGAGTTCCGTCTACGTCAATTTCTAATTCCTTCTCCCAAAACGTTCAGAACAGTTTAGGAACTACCAAATATTGAGGGAAGAATGATCTGGTCCAACCCCTTTGTCTTGCTAGGTGAAGATTACATTCCGAAATTGACTGCTTTAGTATGCTGAGACAGATTTTCATCTTCAATCTCCGTCTAACTCTAAGAAAACGGAATCAGATATGGTATTCTCATACTTAAGAGATTCATAACTGGAAGTAGTATCAAATTTTGTTACAAACCACTGGAACATGAGGTATTCAAAGCTAACCTAGGTGGGTCGGTAATACTTTGAATAAGCGTACGTACACATAACGCTCCGTAAACATTTCCTCGAAACTTCGCGGACACACGAGGAGCACGCAAAAATTATTGCGCGAGTCTATTTCATTCGTTATTCTTGAGTATAATGATATCCATCTACGAGCACACACAACTAACTTAACACGTTCGCTGCGGCGGGGCCCACCGGTGGGCCCCGCGTGTCTTTCCCCCAGTGCTGAGGATTTTGGCCTTATGGGAAATAACATTGGCCGGGGCCTACCGGTGGGCCCCGCCGCACCTGAGGAAAGATCACTGATTTCAGCCTCCGCAGCGAACGTGTTAAGAGTGCTCTCTACCTTTTGAAAAGCGATGGTGGCGCCTCTAGTGGTCAAATTGGTATATTGTCAATAACAATTTTTAAAAACAAAGAGGGAGTAGACCAATAGTACCGCTCCCTGCGGACTATTTTTCTTCAAATTTAAAAAAAAGTTTCATCGAGATCAGTGCAAAATTCAGCTCAAAAATTTGCAAATAGATTTGTTCAGTGTTGCTGAATAGTATCTGCAAATTTTTGAGCTCAATTTTGCACCGATCTCGATGAAACTTTTTTTATTATTTGAAGAAAAATAATCCACAGAGAGCAGTACTATTGGTTTCCTTCCTCTTTGTTTTTAAAAATTGTTATTGGCAATATACCAATTTGACCGCTAGAGGCGCCACCATCGCTTTCCCAGAGGTAGAGAGCACTCTGGAGGCATGAGCACGTGGTGACGTATCAATACGGGGGCCCCGTGCTGAAGGCACATAGGCCTCTCGAGCTCCTTGATACGCACTGACCGCAACACATTCATGTTATGAGCTCACCGACATCCAAAGCGCAAAGCGCGCCCTCGCGCACGCGCACCATGGTCGAGCGTCTGCTTCGCTGATGGTTCCTCGAAGATGCATTTTTTGTCACATGAATAACTATTTATTTTGGTCGGCCTGACATATATTCCCGAACGTCAATATGTTCTTCGAGGTTTTATACAAGTCTATGAATTTTTTGGGATTCCTAGGGTTCTTCGTTAGAGATCTATGAATAGAACGCGGGTATAAGGAGCCAATTTTCATAATTTTTTTTCTCGTTTTTTTTCTCTCAAGTGATCGGCAACCCCCTTTTTTCTTGATGCCTATCGATTTGCTGCTCGTTCAAGTATATTTGAGAATTTTTTCGGCTCTCTGTTATTCTTCGTCTCTACTCGCTCATGCCTCCTTAAGGCGATGTGGTCACCGTGCAACCCGGAAATTATATCTTATTTGGATGTAAATCAAAAAATTTTCTCGAAACGAAGTTGGAGACGATTTGTCCATTATGTATTATCATCTGAATTGTGGTGGACAACTCATTGTTTGTCACCAATCACAAGGCTATCACTAATAAACGAGAATAACTTGCTCGGGGGTACTTTCTAACCTACAAATTGGCACATTTTCGTTCACAAAACTCTCAAAATCTAGTCCGATTTGGTCCAAACGAAGAGTTATCCAGGCCAAGTTAGATGATAATAAAGCCTGGATAACTCGTCGTTTAGCCCATAATGGAAAAGATTTTGAGAGTTCTGTGAACAAAGTTCAGCGTGCACGGTGACCGCATCGCCTTAATAAGTGTGCAAGCCCTGTACGTGTGAGCAAAATAATTCTTCGACAATTCACTACCGGAAATAATTATAATTTATAGCGTTCCGTCAGTCATACAGAGCAAACCAAAACACTCATATCCCTCGTCTGTTGTGTAATCGAGTCCTCCTAAGAAATTCTTAGCATTATCAAAGATATTGTTTTCGAGAAATCGAATTATAAATGTTGTTCGCAAAATATCTATTTCCAAGAAATTCACGACCTAAATCGACCAAATAAATATCATTTTCCATTCATTTTTTTCGATATGACCATGTACAGAAAAGGTCTTTAAAATATGAAGTCTCCGCTGATTTATCGAATTTTCACCGACCCGAAAGGGTCAATTATCGAAGTTCGGCTCATTAATTGAAGAATATCTTATCTCCAATACAAGGAGATTTTGGGGAAAAAGATGAATCCCGTCATTTTGTCTCAAGAATCTCATATTCCGGTGCGAAAACGATCCCTTCCATCGACTTTTATGGTTGCCCGATCTTGACTGGACTGAGTCGATCGTGACTCTAGGATTGAAATTCTAAGGAGAATTCAATCTCATATGAGTGATTCTTCGATCATTTTACAGTTACCTGGCCTGCAACAGATTCACGAAATGTCGAACAGGAAAGTGTTACCGAGAGTGTTACTATGGATCAATCTCATCGTGAGCATTCAAGCAGACAGTAGCGATCCATTCGAGGGCTCATTGGAAGATCGTAAGTAAAACTATCCTCGGGCGTGCAGTAGCGATGCAGCACGTCCGTAAAGTTCCATTCACCACTCGAGTGAAAATTTCAATGGAGACCAATGAATAAAGTGATACCATGAAGGTCCATGTGCCTGATATTCAATTCAAGCCTTGGTGTATCCATTGGCATAGCCCGCGCGATGATGAGTTCCAGTAAACGATGGAGTCACATTTCTTGATTGAAATTTCTATTAAGCGATAGATTTAAATAGTCTATACTTGAGATGCATTGTCTACTCATTGTTATTGCCCGACTTATACTCGACAACTTGACGTTCAGCCCAAATCATCAGATTATTGCAGGAAAGTGGGAACCACTGGGCTTCTGGTACATCCTAACCTATAATACACACAAAATTTAGGTGAATTGTGTTTTTAGTAGTATTGAATTTTGTATCGCTGCTTGTGATAAATGGGAGAAAAAATGTTTTATTGGTTTTTAATATTCCAGCCTGATGAGGTCGACAGAAGAAAGTCGACGAAACGTTGCAAGAATAAAATCTTATCACCATCTATAAAAGAGTGTTTTTACTCTTTATCATTTAGTCCTCCAAGATCAAGAATTATCCATCAGTATTATAATACACACACATTTTTGTCCAATTTTCCTCGAACTCTTTAGCACAAATCGCAAGAAAATTTGAGGAAAATATAGACAGGATTTAGCTCGCACGGCTAGCACTTGCCCTTAACGGTTTAATAATGTTCATTCTAACTTATTTACATTTATTGATGTTTTGAAAAGTGTTCAGGAAAGAACCATTATCAGGATAAGTTGCGATCGGTAAAGTGCGAGTCCTTTCTGATTGAAAATTTTGATTGTTTCTGGCGCAATATCAATATGAAAGAAGAAGCTTTTCTTCTGAGAACTGAAAATTATTGTAAATAAATCAAGAATGTGAATGTACACGTACATTCAAAATCCTCTCTTGTTTTATCCGTTTCGACATTGTCATTGAACCCAAACGCGATGTTTGATTTTCCAATCAAGCATCACCTCGTCAATAATTTGGTGTACTGTCACGCAAGGAACATGCTGGGCTTGGCCGCAAACTCAGATGAGAATTTCCAAGAATCACACTCGCGCAGTTAACAACGAGACCCTGGATTAGAACTTGCGCAGTTCATTCTCTCTATCCGGCAGATTTGACCTCGTGCGCAGTTGAGGGATGCCCGTTAAATAGTAACTTGTCCCCAGCGCTGCTTGTACAGTGGGAAACCACCTGAATTTTCCACAAAGAACTCACTTCGCGCTCTTTCTGTTTCACTTTTTTCCTACCTTCATCGATGAGTGCGAGAGAGACAGCGCGATGTCGAGCATGGGCAGTTCAGCGAGTCCCCGAGTGTACCAATGTGAATCCTTGAGCCGACTCCTCAATGATACTTATTCACTTGAGTTTCACGAACGCACCCAACCAAGATATCAGGCTCAAAGACGTATTCTGGTTGATCCATTCTCATTTTCTTGATTACATTCCAACATACAACATGTACCAGAAGTAGTGTACATACCGGTATCGGGGTGTTCGCTGAATTTTGTATCTTCAGGAGGCGTTGTCATAATTTTTTGTAAACATTGCCTATTTTTGTAACTTTGAATCGAAAATATGAATTTAAACATTACATTCGTCATGTTAAAAGTGTCTTCACGAGCGTAATGATCTCCTGCTGAACATTACACTAGTGTTTTTGTTTTTCATGTAATGATTAGCAGACGGCTTTCTCGCCAAGATTAAGATTTGCGTGCTTTCGATCACATGGATGGTTCAGTTCTCAATTGCATTGGATTATCAATTCAATGTGGTTATTTCCCACACCGGTCTGTGGAAATTTTTTATTGTTCCTGTCCTCGCGTGCGCAAAGATCAACGGCTCGCGTACGCGAAGACCACTCGCGTGTGCGAAGACCATTTGCTCGCGTACGCGAAGATCACTCGCGTGCGCGAAGAACATTTGCTAGCGTACGCGGAAACAATTTGACCGCACACCGGGATTCCTGAAAGTTTCTTTCGTGTTTTCGCATACGCTGCGGCTCAAATATTTCGTGCACGCGAGAATCATACAACGAGGGTATGCAGGGAATTAATGGAGTGCAAAACCAGCTCATTTTTAATGAATTTGTGAAAAGACTTGAAATGCGGGCTGCGATGTCTTTGGGGTGCAATGTACTTCCAATTTATGCGCTTCAGACACACGAAAAATTTGAACTCTAGCGGACACGAAAACTCGAAAGAAGCTCCGAGGAACGCGTGCGCGAGGGAACATCCGCGTAAAATGAGAAATTTCCGCACATCGCACTACAGAATAGAAAAATATCACTCAAAATAAACGTTATCCGATACAAACTATACAAAATGGCTTGATAGATTCATGAAGCCATAGCACGCACATTCTAACCTTGATAGGAGAACTGCTGTAATCATTACGCATGTGAAATTGCTTCAAGCATTACAGATGTAACGTTTGAAGTCATATTTTTTATTCAAAGTTACAAAAATAAGCAATGTTTACAAAAAATTTTGACAACGTCTCCCGGAAATACAAAATTCAGTGAACTACCTGGTACCGGTATGTACACTACTTCTGGTACAAGTTGTATAATTTGAGACTGAATTAGACGCGCCAAGATTTTTCGTCAACTATTCTTCGAAGGAAAAATTTCATGTGACTTGAACCATTTTATATCGAGATATTTTCTAATAAGTAAGAGTAGAAAGAATTCTTAAGAAACGCTTTTATGAACTATACCAAGAAACTTTGTCAACCTTGGCATGATATTAAGGAGATGAAAATTGGTAGAACGATGAAAATCATCGGGAAAAAAGTACCATGTCAGAGTACCCGGTGCTTGGAGAAGAATGATCTTTGGGTGTCGTATAATATCGTATTTGAATTTCGGCGCCAATGAGGCGGGTGATGAGCGCTGCTCACTTCATATCAGTCGCATCGATATCGATCTCCCTATATCCTCCCCAGCTCACGGTCTGGCTCACGCGCGCCCGAGCCCCGAGCCTGCACTAACACGTGTTCACAAGTATGTGATCGGGTACGAAAATTTGTGGAAGAATAGACGAGCTAAGTCCGGAGAAAACTATGTGAGCTCGGTGAAGCGTAATAAAAGCGCCTATTAATGAGCTCCAGTAGATCAGAGTCATCAGACACTGACGCAACTGGACGTGAATATAACCTAAAAGATCTGATCATTGTGCCGGTAAAGTCACTAACGACTGCTGACAAGACCGACGGGATTCCTGAGATTTCCCCAGAACTTATAAATTCATGACTGTGATTGGCTGATTCGAAATGCCGCTCATGATCATGATTGGCTGTTGGCGGTGGGCCGGATGCTTAAAATCATGCACCACTAGTTATAGTTACAAAGCGCTAGGCCGAAGTGAAGTTAAATAAGAGCATTTAAAGAGCGAATCATCTTAACAACGTAGATGGTCATTCACCTGCGAATGATATTTGTACACAATTCTGAGTTTGTTGCAAACCGTTTCCTTTTGTCGAATTTCACACAAAATCATTCTCATCAGTCGAAAAAATGTTGGAGTATAGATAGATCGAACTAAAGGCGAGCCTGACATGAAGGAAAATGTCACCTATAGGATTCGCATCAATGAATAAAAACCCTCTATTACATTTAGTTTGAAAGTGGCACCTGGTGAGATCGATGAAAATCAGGAGCGGTACATAGGCTCAAAAAAGCGATTGAAACGCCATTTTGCGGTCAAATCAGTTCATTGGTTTTAGGGTACGTCTCCGGGTTTTTCGATTTTCTAAGAAAGTTATGAGGAATTTTCTACCCATTTAAGTACCTTCAACGCACACGTTCTGGTGAAATCTGAAGGAGCCTGATGTTCATTCAGTTTTCGAGAATTTAATGGTGAGAGTTTGAGCTTGTGACACGTGCCGGATAGGAACGGCTGAGTTGAAGCGGTTTTTTGCGGATGATTTTCGTGAGTGCCGAGGATTTTTGTAAGAGGTTGCTGAAAGATTGATATGATGTTCATTGAAGTATCATCCACATCTTTGCCAAAATTGGGCCCATACTCATTTATTTTGTTCACGTGAGGGATTCAATGTTCGTGATGTTTTTCCGCGCGCAATGCTATTTGGAGAGCAAGTGTGCGTGAGCTTGCACGAGCTGCCACGTTGTTCATACGTTAGTGTACTGAAATAGTGTATTATGTATCGAGTTGCCGAAAATACGTTTATTTAACAAAACGAGTGATCTTACACAGTAACAGCACGAGTTTTGTTAGTAGACGTACACGGTGAAAGATAAAACATCTTCTATGAGGTAAGGGCGCGTTGCTATCAAATCTCGATGAAAACAACACGGCTCATTCAAACTTTTTGGACTGATTGTCCCAGGAGACATGCGAAAAATATTAAATCAACTAAACAACGTCGAATGACGTGAAATGTACCTTCACGTGCGGGCAGTTTTTTTGCAAATTTCAACAAAGATTTTATCCAGATCGGTGCGAAATCAAGCCTACAATGTTGCGGAGAAATTCTGGATCACTAGCAGAACTGCCTTGCTCGCGTGCTTGCTCGGCCACAGTGTACAGAAACTCACCGAAGGTGTGGAAATGTCAAAGTTCTCTCCAATAATTACCAATACATGAAAATGATTCTATGTTCTGGAATAAGTCAATTCTAGGACTCGATTCTTCCATCTTATTTTTGAATTTATTCAGTTTGTACCTTCATTTCAACAAATTCTGTATATGCGTGATATTTGTGAATCAGTTATGCATGATCGAATCACGAAAATCACCGCGGTTCGGAAAATAGAGTTCCTGAGAGTCTTACAGCACCTATGGTGACTGAGAAGAACATTCGTTCTGCGAATTGAGGATAGATATTTGATTGACGGGAACAAGTTCAATGACCCGCCGGAATCAACTTACGTAGGTAACCTTCCTTGGAACCAGATATGTTCTTGTGAATTTTATTGGTGAAATCAAACAGCTCGTAGGATTCTTAAAAAAACCATTAGAATCTTGCCTTCTCAAGATACCGTTCTCTCAATATAACGGGGTGTTGAAATACATATATCGATTCAGAATTATACCATCAGCAATAAAGCTGGAACCAACTCAAAGAATGACAGATAACTTTTGAACAGATAATCTTTGTTTATTCGCCACAATGTTGAGGAAATATTCAACTCTAATCAGTTCATGATGCCGAAGAAATGCGGCATCGGACCAAGATGAAATTTCCATGGCGTACCTAGTCGATGACACAAATCTACAAGGACTGCAAGAGGATTCTGAATAGGGTTCAATTCAAGTTCCGAGAACAGCTACGAAAGAGTTTCGTTGAAGTAGCTCAATTTCACATTCGGCAGAACCCCAACAGAAGATTACGAGAGAATGAGAGAACTTATTAGGAAGTGATTCAAGACTAAAAAAGAGTGTTTATATCGTCGCCCCCGAAGAAGAAAAACACTTTCTGGATTACCGGTGAAGAGTAACACCTTCTGGATGCATTCATGAAAAGAAACACCATCCGTATCCCAGGACGAAGATTAACGCGTATTTTTAACCAGCGACGAAAAATAACGCCCGGCTGTAGCTTCCGACGAATAGTAACACCTGCTCGTAACTACCGGCGAAGATGAACACGTTGCCCGGAGTAGCGACGAAAAGTAACATTTGCCGGGAGCCCGGACGAAAAGAAACACCTGCCGTATGCCCGGACGAAAAAAAGCACCTGCTGTATGCCCGGACGAAGGGAAACACCTGCTGTATGCCCGGGCGAAGAAGAACACCTGCTGTATGCCCCGACGATAAAAAACACCTGCCATATACCCTGACGAAAAAAAACATCTACTGTGTGCCCGGACGAAGAAAAACACCTGGTGGTAATAACCGGAGTTATCTCTGAAAAAATTTTTATTTCAATGTTTTCTGTCAGAGAATACCAATGTATCTAATAACGAATAACAACGAATAAGTAGTCTAACAATGAATCTGCGAAAAATGAGCAAAGCAAAACTTTGAAAGCAAGAGAACGTTGACAACTGAAGTTTTTTCCTGCGAACATGATATGTTACAATAAAACATACTTTTGAAGAAAATGTTGAGAATAGGATTCCTAGACAATCAGCTCTTTATGTATTCGAAATTTTCCACCATAGAAAGCAGCTATAAATTGAAAACTTTATTCAAAAGCAATATTGCCATAGACATTTTAAATCACGCAATGATCCTGTCAGTACTTGTAACTAAGATCGAAGCATACGCACCATACCGAGAAACCCCTTTCCTTGTTAGAAATACTTATTGTAAGTCCAAAATGATACACGAATGCACGTTTGGAGGGAATCATGGAATCTTACAAGTAAGGAAAGCAATCTTATTGTCTACCTTTGAACTCTTTTGGAACCAAGAGAAGAATTTGAGATATGATTTTTTGTGAGCGACAAGTGAAGCTCTCCCAAATATCGACTAGACCGTGACACGGCCTTTTTCGAAGATTAATAATTTTGGAGCATAATAACAAATCTAGACAAAAACGAAACCAAATAACTTCTGAGTTCTCCTAAATTTGATCTCGAGTTCAGGAATTCGATTGACGAAGTATGCCGTGAACTGAACGTCCTTCGATGGGAAGAAATTAAGAAGAGGAAGTGAGGAAGAAGATACAGCTGCCTCACACTATACAATAATACCGGGGGTGTTTCGAGTGAAAAAAAAATACGATGGACTAGAATTATCGTATAGATTTCGAGGAGAGAGAGAGAGAGAGAGAGAGAGAGATTGATTGATTGATTGATTGATGCCCGTTTATTCGTCCGAAGACAAAAAAAGAAAAATAATCAGTTGAGAGATAGATAGATAGATAGATATCCTTTATTCGTCATGCGACAAAATACACCTACATATTTTCATATGTGTCACACATATATATATATATATATATAATTAATAAATATTCCGATAAAATCATATCAAGAAATAATTTGGTCAAGGATAGATATATCACAATTGTGACTAGTCATACACTTTACGATTTCACTTGAAAGAAAATAAGATAAAGGGCATGGGTTCACAGGAATATCACAGTTTTTCTTCAGTCTGGTGACAGAAGGTCTCTTACAATTAAAAAGAGATAGAAAGAAAAGGAACAAAGCCCTAGCCCATCAAAGATTAAAGTAATGCTGCTTCTCCGGATCAATCCTCTGAGGAGACTTTGTTGATAGGAAATCTTTCAAGGACTCTTTGAACAAGGGTGTTTTCCCCAGCTGCCGAAAGCCCGGAGGGAGAAAGTTCCAAAAATGAGCACATTGAACCTGGAAAGATCTCCTTCCATATTCAAGTCTCATATTGGGAACTTTGAGTACCCGCTCTTCTGCATCACCACGTGCGGGGCGTCCAGATTGGTACCTGGTAAACATCGCAGCTAGGTAGCCAGGTTCTCCAAGATGCATGATCTTATGCATTAAAAGTGCTGCGAAGTACATTCTCCGCGAATCAGTACGTAACCAACCCAAACGCTCCCTAAACGGGGTGATGTGCTCGTCTCTCCTAAGATCAAAAATGTACCTCACACATGAATTGCTCAGTCGCTGTATCCGTTGCCGCTGTTCGTCCGTGGCGTCGAGGTACACGACTGTGCAATAATCTAAATGCGGTTGAACTAATGACTCGACTAGGCGAATTCGGAAAGGTCTGGTGATACACGCCCTAAAAAACCGCAATCCGTATAGGGCTCTATTCACTTTTTTAGTTACTTGGTTGATGTGCGGTTTCCACGTCAGTTCACTATCAAGTGTAACACCAAGACTCACGACCGTGTCGCTGAACGGAATGAACTTTCCTTCCTGTATCTCAACTCCTGGCAAGTCCATTCTCTTCAGGTCTTTGATATTCCTCTCAGAGCTGAAGAAGATTGCCTTGGTCTTGCCAGCGTTGAGACGCAGGCCGGAACTTCTGGTCCATTCAGCAATTAGTCGTCCTACTTCCCCCAGCCGAGTGATGCCTTCCTTGATCTTAGTTTTCTCGACTTGGAGATAAATTTGAAGATCATCCGCATAGAATAGATGATATACCGACTTTCCATCTAGCAAACCAGGTAAGTCATTAACATATAAGCTGAAGAGTAAAGGCCCGAGAACGGATCCCTGTGGAACACCCAGATTGGTTTCGAGCCAATCAGAACTACCGGATTTTGAAGTGACTATTTGGGTGCGGCCTTGTAAGTATGATTTTATCCACAGGTGTGCTTACCTTGAGAATCCAAGGTTTCGGAGCTTCCTCAACAGCTTTGACGGTGTGATTGTGTCGAAGGCTTTGCTAAAGTCGAATAGTAGGAGTAAGGTGACCTTCTTCCTATCAATGCCTACTCTGATGTCATCCGTCAACTTTAGTAAAGCTGTCTGGGTGCTATGGTATTGCCTGAAACCAGTCTGGAAGCGATCAAGAAGTTTCTCTACTTTTAAATACTCCGTGATTTGGTCATGTGCAATTTTTTCCAGAACCTTGGAGAGGAAGCACAGCAGCGCTATGGGACGAAAGTCCGAGACCGTTGATGGAGCTGCAGTCTTCTTCAATGCAATCAGCTGCGCTTGCTTCCAAGCCTCGGGAAAAACGCTATGAGCGAAAGAGGAATTGAATATATGTACAATAAGATCACCAATTGCCGGAAGAGCCTTCGCGATCACACTCTGAGGGATCCCATCCACCCCGCGGGCCTGCGAGGAGAAATGTTTAATAGCAAGGACTACATCATTGAAATTTGTGGGCTTAAATTTAAACCCCTCCTCCGGTGCAGAGTTAATATCGTCCATTGCTCTATTGATATTCTCGTGAGGCGAAACAGAGACCCCCGCAAAGTGAGCGTTCAACTCATCCGGTGTGAAACCGTGAAGTTCTTCCTCTTTGCTCTTGGGCAAGAGGCCGAGATTGCGCATCTCCTTCCAAATATTCTTGTTCTGATCAAGAGCGTCTGAAAGATGGTTTTGAAGGAAGGAATTACGCTCTTGCTCAATGCGCAGATCGACCTCTTCGCTAAGCTGAAAGTACTCATTTTGAAGCTCAGGACACTTGCACTGGTTGCGTTGCATACGCTCCCAACGCCTGCGCGTCGCATCTCGCTTCTTCATGAGCACCCTCAGCTCAGGACCAATGCAAAGAGCATCATTTTTACGCGGGCTTATAGTTTTTTCCGGTGCTAATTCATCTAAAACGATCATTAAATTTACATTCAAGCATTGAATTGCGTCTTCCAAACTCGTTTCGGCATTTTCAAGAGCTGTCCAGTCACAGCGGAGCAGACGGTCATTCAATATCTCCGGGGTGATGTTACGAAAATCCCTATACTTGAAGGAATTTTTTGGCGGAGTAGGGGTGAAGACGTTGATGGTGACGTCAATGACCGAGTGCCCACCGAAACTGGGCAGGTGTCTGTTGTGAAAGTCAGTAATGGTGTCGTTGTCATCTACGTAGATGTGATCAATCCATGTATGAGATACATTGGGGTTGTGTTGATGGGTCGGGCCATGCTGCACTATCTGCAAGGCTAGTTCTTCTGTCAGTGCAGTCAGTGTCTTGGTGTCGAGATGAGCAGTATCCAACAAGTCAGCGTTCAGATCACCCATAATGATTTTGTGACTGTAATCACCACACAGCCGGCGTAACGAGCCAAACAGCCCATCATCCTTCTTCATGGCAATTTTAGGGGGTCTATAGATTACCGCGACTAATATTGGGGGTGAGCTGCCTTGCTGCACGCTACAAAAAAGGAATTCGGGCACGCCAGGTTTCCCCGGCCCAAAAGTATTCGACGAAACCAACTTCTCAATTTTGAAGTCATTGCGCACATACAAGGCAACTCCTCCACCTTCTCTGTTGCGATCTTGTCGCAACAACGAAAAACCTGGAATTTGAACGAGACTGTCATCCACAGACTCATCTAGCTTCGACTCGGCCACCCCAAATAGAAGATAGGAGGGATCGTTAGCGACGAGCGTAGATGCTCAATCTTATCTGTCAGGGAGTTAAGGTTGATAAATCCCGCTTTTAAAGAATTACCCCTCCCTCGTCGCTCTTCAGCAGCCGTATCCAGTCAGGGAGTCCTTGCTGATTCTGTTCCCGGAACTTGATTTTTGCTCTGGAACGATAGTACACCTCTGGGTGTTATTAGAGGACGCACAGGTGCGTTCCGGACCACTTCGACAGGTCGTTTGAATGACCTGCAGATCAGCAAGGGATTCGAACGTATGCGCTCGCTCACCATTTTTCCGTCTAACCCAGAAACGCCCATCTCTGTGCCAGACGTATTTAAGACCCAAACCGCGTGCAACCGACCTTAAACGTATAAATTTTTTGTATTTTTCACGGTGGAGCAGCTCATTTATAAAGATTTTACGGTCTGGCACATGAGCTTTTGTATCTGGGTCGAGTAAGTCAGGCTGGATATTGTTGGCCGTGAAATAATTATTGGTGATTGAACGTTTAGCCCGAATCACTTTCCCGACTAGTCGGCTACTGGAGAGTTGGACTACACATGATGGTAAATTGCGCGTGATGGCAGCTGAGGCTCGGGAAGATAGAACCGAGTCACGATTACCTGTTGGAGTCTTCTCCCCAGACGCACGCCCCGGTTGCAAGACACGGACATCAGCAATGTCTGCCCTCTCCAATGAGGGGAGAATAGACTTGAGCACTGCATAAGAAATATCAGATATCTGTGCTGGTGAGGCCTTAGAATCTTCTTTTAATACACCATTAATAATCAGTTTACAGCGCTCAAGTCCGTCATTGCCCAGTCCCTGCCCTTGCTTCCGAACGTATGAGTGGGGGGACTCGTCCATCCTAGGGGCAGTGTTAGGAATCGAGGATTGATGTGTCGATTCAGCATTACTATTCTCATCATTACGAAATTTACTATTCTGCAGAGTACTCTGGAAGCCTGACAATAGCTCCGTTAAGGTAGAAATTTGGCCTGCCATGATGGAATTTTGCTCCAGAAGAAGCTGTCGATCCAAGCGAAGCTCCTCCAGCTGGGAGCTTTGCTTCTCTATAAGTCCCTCGAGAGAAGATACACGTGCCAACAATCGATCATCCACCTCACTTACTGCTGGTGTGCAAGATGGAGAGGTAGTGGCAACGTTTTGTCGGATCACGAGGGATTTTATTTCGTCAAGCTGGTTCTGAAGCAAGGCATTTTGGTTGTAGAATAGGTCCAGAGTACTCTCCCGTATATATACCCACTTTGATTCCGGAGAGTTTGACGACGTCGACGTGGTTGTTGCTGCAGGTTGATCCGAGATGTTGGGGCTATTGCTTTCCACCGATCCGACGGGGTGATCCACATGTGATGTACTGAGCAGCGACGGAGAGGCAGTAGTGAGCCGCGCATCAGCTTGCTGCTTTTGAATGTTCGCGGGCTCTGTTCTGCTGGACTCGTGGATGGTGGCGCCACCCCCCGCTAGTGTGAGCTGTCGACTCTCGATGGCTTGAGAGGCACTGGTGGCGGGGAGCTCAGCGCTGCTGCCCGTGGTGGTATGGTGCGGGCCGAGGGGAGACTTTCCTGACGCGCCACGCGAGCTAAGCCGCATGTGTGAGAGCCGCTGATTACTCACACGTCTTCGTGGGCTTGTTTTCTCCTTCTCTCTCTCTCTCTCTGGCTGTTTGCATACTGAAGCGGGAAGTCGAAGTCGTCTGCTTCGTCGCACTTGATGTGGATTTTGCGGCTGGAATCTCGCTCACCTGCAGACATCTTTCACATGTCACTGCTCGTCTGGATGTTCTCGAGCACTCGACATGTGTTGATTTTTTACAGATGTCGCATACTCTGCTGCCTGCACGTAAGGTGTTGTTGCAACACAGCAGATGTTGTCGCTCATCATGCAGCAGACAGCAAGATAGCGAAGCAGGCTAGCGTAGCAGACGACCTCCGAGCATGCGCACAAAGCTCACTTTCGGCGCCAGGCACTGCTGACTCGATGTTGTTGTTGGGGTTGCAGAATTGGAATTATTCCTCCCAGGCTCTAGCAGGAGCCATGCAGTGATGCTCCAGTGGTATGAGCCTGCAGGAGGAAGTCCAATCTGCAAAAAAGTGCCACTCGGGACGACGTTTTGATGGTTAAATTGATGTTCGAACACGGAGCGATGTTAGATGCGTGTGGGAACACTTACCGCCAGAGAGAGAGAGAGAGAGAGAGAGAGAGAGAGAGAGAGAGAGAGAGAGAGAGAGAGAAGACAAAAGAGGGCCAAGTCCTCATCGAATTGAGGAAGGGTGCCGACGCCACAGCCGTGAAGACAGCACTGGCACCAGTGGTCGGCGAAGAAGGAGCTGTCCATTGCCTCCTGAACACTTCTACTCTGGAGGTGCTCGGAGTCGATTACGACGTTGACAAGGGCCAAGTACTCAAGGACCTTGCTAAGGCCCTACCAGAGAGTGAGAGAGGGAATATCGCAGTGAAGTCTCTCCGAATCGGTTATCGGGGCACCCAAACAGCGGTCGTCTCGATCCCAACAAGATTGGCCCACCACCTCCTGGACTGGAAGGAACCGAAGGTTGGATGGGGCAGAGTCAGGATCCGCGAAAAAGGTGGCATTCCACGGTGCTATAACTGTCTCCAGTATGGCCACAAGGCCTCGGGCTGCGTGAAGGAGAAGACGGAGGAGCGGAGACCAAAACTCTGCTTCCAGTGCGGCGAACCAGGACACCTCGCCGCAACCTGCAAAGGGAAGCCGAAGTGCTTGAGCTGTGCGGCGATCGGGTCCAAATCTGATCACAGATCTGGGGCGAGCAACTGCACTGCCTACCAGAAGGCGAAGAGCACGTACAAACGGAGGAGGGGTCGGAATGGCTAATTTCATCCAAGCCAACCTCAGGAAGAGCGGGGACGCGAACGACCTCCTACGCGCTGTTGCCAAAGAAGAGGGGATCGATGTTCTGATTATCTCCGAACCGCCTCGAAAGCGCGAATTCTCCCGATCCACATTCGATCACTGGGGGACCGCAGTGATCCAGATCATGAGTCCTGCGATCCGTGAGACTGGACCAGCTGTTAGTGGCCGCGGTTTCGCTCGAAAGACCATAGGGAGCACGGCAGTCTACAGCTGCTACTATTCGCCGTCGCTCAAGATGCACGAATTCGAAGACGAGCTTAACGACCTAGAAGAGGATGTCAGGCAATGGGGGGGCCCAGTTATAATTGCGGGGGATTTCAACTCCAAGGAACCGACTTGGAGCGGGGGGCCGCGCGATAGACGGGGGGTAATACTCGCTGATACCATGGAGGCATTAGGATTAGTGCTCGCGAACGAGACGGGGACTATCACGTACTACCGGCACGACACTCGGTCCCGGGAGGGAGGTTCGTCATCGGTCCTCGACCTGACGTTCATGAGCCCGTCGCTCATGGGACGTATGACATCGTGGGAGGTTCTGGACACGGAAACACTGAGTGACCATCGACATATTCGGTTTCGGTTTAGGACTGACGGACAGAGACAGACGACACGGAGACCGCAACCGACGGGGTGGCAGATACGCAAGCTGGAAGAGGGAAAATTCCGGGAATCGATAGAAACAGCCGAAGATCTCCCGATGAATTCCACCGCGGAAGAGGCTGTGGATATGGTAACGACTACCATCACAAGAGCCTGTGACGCATCCATGCCTCGCAAGACAACACCATGCTTTTGGAGGAAACCAGAGTACTGGATCACAGATGAGATAAAGGCTCTACGAAGAACGAGCAACAAGAAAAGAAGGACCGCGTGGCGATCAAGGAAGCTGAAACGACCATCGATGGCGGAAGATGACAGGGCGTACAGAGAAGCGAAGAAGGCTCTCGTTCTTGCCATCCGCAGAAGCAAAGAGAAGTGCTGGGGTGAATTATGTGACATGGTTAACGGAGACCCCTGGGGCACGCCATACCGCGTGGTCATGTCAAAGGTCCGACCCCGGAGGGGCAACCCAGCACCGACCGATGCAGCAACATTGCGCACCATCGTGGAAGACCTCTTCCCAGCAGGAGAACCCAGAGTGACATTCCCTCCGCAGAGCGAAGATCCCATCCCGCTCTTCACCATGCAAGAGCTACTCATAGCGGCGAAGAGGCTGCCGAACGGCAAGGCCCCTGGCCTGGACGGCATACCAAACGAGGCTCTGAAACTGGTCTTCAAATACAAGCCGGATTTACTCCTCGACCTCTTCAACATCTGTCTGAGCGCGGGAACTTTCCCGGACAAGTGGAAACGCCAGAAGCTGGTCCTGATACCTAAAGGTCAAGGAGGTCAACGCCCTCTCAGCATGCTCGACAACATCGGGAAAATGTACGAGAGGATGGTGCTTAACAGGGTAGAGAAAGCCTACGAAGAGAGCGGCGGGCTGTCACCGATGCAGTTTGGGTTTCGAAAAGGTCGAAGTACTGTTCACGCGATTGAGACGGTCCAGGAGCGGGTCCAAACGGCGGTAGGGCGACCATACCAAGGGAGAGGGGGTTTCTGCGCGATCATCGCGTTAGACATAAAGAACGCATTTAATTGTGCGAGCTGGGAGCGAGTGTACGCATCCCAGGCAGGTAAAGTGCCACCCTACCTGTTAGCAGTCACGAGCGACTACCTACGGAATAGGACCCTCGTATACGACACCGACGAGGGACAAGAGGTTCGAGAGCTGTCCGCCGGAATCGGACAGGGATCGGTCTCCGGGCCGTTCAACTGGAATACCCAGTACGACAGCTTACTGTCTATCGAACTGCCAGAAGGAGTGATAATAGTGGCTTTTGCGGACGACGCGGGACTCATAGTTTGGGCCGACAACGAAGAGCTCTTGGGTAGACGCGCGAACGAGGCGCTGGCCCGAGTCTACGAGTGGATGATCAGCAGGCTCCTAGAGCTGGCTGTTCCAAAGTGCGAAGCCATAGTGGTCACGAGGCGCAGGAAGTTCGACTTGCCCCATTTTTACATCAACGGGCAAGAGATACCACGCAAGACAGAGCTGAAATATCTGGGTGTATGGCTCGACGACAAGTGGTCGTTCAGGAAACACATCCAGGAAGCCGCCCAGAAGGCGAGCAGGGTTGGTGCGGCGCTTCAGCGGCTCATGCCGAATATCGGAGGACCCAAGGAAAAGAGGCGCGCACTTCTCAACACCGTCACCACCTCCATCATGCTGTACGGTGCACCCGTGTGGGGGAAGAGAGTAGAGAAGACCATCATCGAGAAGAGAATGGGGCCTGTCCACCGAAGAGCGGCCCTGAGGAGTATCCGGGCCTACCGCACTGTGTCAGGAGATGCGGCTTACGTATTGGCGAGTACTCCGCCCATCCACTTGCTTGTCGCGGAGCGAGTGAGGATCTGGGACCGCCAGAAAGTGATCGGAGCCGAACGAGTACTCACTCCGACGATGAAGGAGATCATCCGCGACAACGAGAAGGAAACCACCCTTGAGCATTGGCAAACTGAGTGGGATTCGCCATTTGCGAACGGCAGATGGACGCACCGGCTGATCCGTGACGTAGCCAAATGGACGGAACGCACCCACGGAGAGATAGATTACTGGACGACACAAGCACTGAGTGACCACGGTTGCTTCGGTGCCTATCTGACCCGGTTCAAGAAGAGGACATCCCCAGCATGTCAGTCATGCGGGGACAACTGGGATGACGCTGAACACGCCCTGTTCACGTGCAACGACACCCAAAGTGAGCGCGCTGAGTTGGATGGATGGCTGGGTGCTCAACTGACACCCGAGAACCTCGTCCCGTTCTTACTTCGCAACCAGGAGACATGGGATAGAGTCACCGGATACATCAAGCTGGTAATGACCCGTAAGGAGGAGAAAGAGAGGGAAGTGAGGCGCCTCGAAGCAGGCGAATCACAGTGAGTCTGCCGATTCACACAGAAGAGGTCCAAATTATTCCAGGAGGAATATGATGAACTGAAGAGGGAAGAAAGAAGAAAGAAGAGAGAAGAAAGAAGAGAGAGAGGGAACAATGAAGAATGAAGATAGAAGATGTCGACAAGTGGCCGAAGAGAGAAGATGGAGAAGAGGAACGCTCGCAATCGAGCGCGAGACATGCCGCTCATCCTGAAGTAATGCTCACGCGGTTCCGGGATGAGATGGTAAATGCAGGTGGATCTCCTTCTCGATTGCCCGATGCCCTAGGTATCGGACATCGAGGGGAGAGGGATGTTACACGGCCGGGCCCACCTCTCGGTGGGCCCCACCCAAACCCGTGTCCCGCCTGGTATGGCCTGCGTGGGCTATGCGTAGTCCGCGTAAGCTGAACCAGTCCGGTGTCTGGGGACGGATCCGAGGGATCCTGAGGCAGATTTTGCCCTCTAACCACCTTAAAAAAAAAAAAAAAAAAAAAAAAGAGAGAGAGAGAGAGAGAGAGAGAGATTGATTGATTGATTGATTGATTGAAGACTTTATTGGGGCTATGGGGTAAAACCCTATATAGCCCTGAAACGATACACACAGATATAGATTACAGCATGATCGAATAAATAATTTTGAGTAATAAGTTCAAGTCGTACAGAGATAATTCAATATGCAGGAGGTTAATTACATGTGACAACTTCTTCAAGATTTTCTTACTGATCATATTATTTTAGCTAGCATCATCAGAGTAAGTTTTGGTTACTGTAATAATAACAATATTAAGTTTATGTGAGAGAAACGAAAAAGAAAAACATTTTATGACTCATGGTACTTATTTACTGCTCAGGCAAAAATTAATTAGTTCACAATTATCACAATTCAAGCAACAGCCCGTTTAAGTAGGTGTATGAATGCGTCATCATTTGGCAGAGGATTTAAGATAAAATGGTCTCGACCCGCTCTAGTACACCAATTTCTTGCTTCCTTAAGGAGCAGTTCTTCTCGCATCCTCCGTTTGAAACTATCCGCGAGTTTGACATCGAACACCGTCTCCGGTGCTCGAGAGTTGATACATTTAGATGCGGTGATATGGAAGGAGTTAGCTAAGGTGTCAGTCCGTGGTGTGGCATACAAGAGTGGTGAGGGTGTATGACGAGTAGATATTCGAAGGGAAGAGACATCAATTCTGCGGCGAAAAAAGTTGGCGAGGTATGACGGCTCTTTGGTTGAGATGATGTTGAAAGCAAGGGATGCTATGAGTAATTCTCGCCTATTTTCTACAGTAAGCCAGCCCAGGGCAAGGCGGTAAGGCGTCACTGGGGATGCCCAGGGTATGTCGCCATACACGAAACGGACGCAAGCATTTAAGAGTCGGTGGAGTTTGAGGTTCTGACCTTCACTGACGTCGTTATAAACAGCACACGCATAGTCGAAATACGGGAGTATTAGAGTTTCGACTAATCGTTGTTTGAGATGCCGAGAGAGTGCGCGCTTGTGGAAGCGAAGCGTGTACAAGGCCCCATGAACACGGCTTGAGATGGAGTTTACATGCTTACACCAGTTGAGAGTAGATTCGAGCTCTACGCCAAGATCTGTCACGCGATCGGATCGAGAAATGATTGTGCCATTTATAGTGAGTGGCGGCAGCGGGTTGAGGTTAATCGCACGTATGTAGGTGGAGCTTCCAAGAATTATGAATTTTGTTTTATCTGGATTCAATTTAATTTGGTTGGTTTTCGCCCAATTATATACTCTCATCGCATCTTCATTGATTTTATCAATATACTCATGTAGATCATCTACTCTGCAGTGCACGTAGATCCGTGTGTCATCTGCATAAATGCCATGCTTGGAATACTGAAGGACGCGCGGTAAGTCATTTATGAAGACTGAGAAAAGCAGAGGGCCTAGAACGCTCCCCTGAGGAACGCCGGTGAAAATTTCAACCGGCTCAGAAAGGGCTCCACTTTCATCGCGAACTGCTTGGCGCCTTCCAGATAAGTAACTCGCAAACCACTTCACAGCGTTGTCTGAACAGTGGAGGTGTCTGAGTTTTTTTAGAAGTAGTTTGTGTGAAACAGTATCGAAGGCCTTCGAGAAGTCGAAGAGAATGAGTGGAGTCACCATGTACCGATCTGTAGCCAAACGCACGTCTTCAGTAAAGCCAAGCAGAGCAGTTTGTGTTGAGTGGCGTGATCTAAACCCTGATTGGCGTTCATCTAGAAGTCTATGAGTAATGAGAAAAGTCGATAGCTGTTTGTGTATGATCCTTTCAAGCAGTTTTGAAATCTCTGGCAAGAGAGCGATCGGTCGGGTATCAGATAAAGACGACGGTGGATTGCACTTGGCCAGGGGTATGATGGTTGCGATTTTCCAGCAATCTGGAAAAACCCCAGTCTCTATCGAGGAATTAAACAACTCAACGAGGTGGGGACGAATTACAGGGTAGACTGCTTTAAGCATGTTGGTGGAGATTGAGTCGGGACCGGTGCAATTTTTTGTGGCTTTCTGGAGGGCGTCATTCACGTCTTCACCTGTAATAGTTGAGAATTCAAATGGCTGCTGAGCTCCGTCTGCCAAAGGCTTATCTATCATTTGAGCCAGGTCAGTCGACAGAAAAGGCGGAGAGGCACGGGAAATCGCAGCGTAATGAAGATTGAGGTCATGAGATGAAAAGTACTTCAGAGGAGAGGGAGACTTGGGTGCTCTGATGCCCATAGATTCGAGATGTTTCCAGAGACTTTTAGGGTCTGGTGTGGAACCAAGTAGGGAGGATAAGTATTCGTTCTTGGAAGTGTCAATCTTATTGCTTACATTGGAGCGAAGTTGCTTCCAGTGCAGAACATCAGCGCTCCGGTTGGTTTTCTTCGCACGCCTGAAAGCTGCATCTCTATTTCTCATCATTGCTCTAATATCACTCGTGACCCAAGGTTTTTGGTTCGCTTTAATTGTGATATTTTTACATGGTGCATGGATGTCGAAATTCCCTAGTACTGTGGACGACAGGAATTGAGCCATATGAGATACCTCATTGCTACTGCACATTGTAGGGATTGAGAGCACAGAGGCTAGATCATTATGCAGATTTTCAGTATTGATGTTCTTCAGATTCCTTGTAGAAATGATCTTAGGTTCAACATTTTGAGATGGCAAATAAATATCAAGTGAGATAAGATCATGACCAGCGGCAAAGGGTGCATCTGTCTTTCGATAAGATTTGACATATTTAAGTGAAGGAACGATGAAAAGATCTAGCCACGTATTACTCTGCGAGCCGTCAGGTGCAAGACAGTGGTGAGTTGGGTCAGATGGCACGAGTTCAAGTGAGTGAGCGCGCAGAAGTTCACGGAAGTAATCTGAGTCCGGATGTTCTCTATGCATGGGGAAGTTGAAGTCACCAGTGATTATGAAGTCTTTGTAGTTGGGTAACAATCTGCTCAGCTCATCGAAGAGAGCACTAGGATAAGCTGCCGAAGGGCGACGATAGACCACTAAAACGAGGACTTTTATCAGATCTACCCTAATCTCAACCATCAAATACTCAGGGGTGTTATTAAACTGAGACTCGGAGCGAGCAATGATTTTGGATCGGTAGCAGTCGCGAATGTAAAGTGCAACACCACCGCCATCTTTTCCAATCCTGTCGTTGCGGAAAAAACTGTAACCATCAAGTGAAAAATTTGAGTTTGATTTATCAGGCTTAAGAAAGGTTTCTGTAAGTGCAATAACATCGTATTTTTCATGAGTAGCCAGGTAAAATTCAAGTTCATTAAAATGAGTTGGCAAGCAATTGATGTTGCTGTGACATACTGAAAAGTGACGTTTAGATTTGAGATTTAGTGCCTGAGCAGCTGAACATCACGCGTGCCCCTCGGGGTGCGTTTGGGTTGATGGATGTTGAGCGTGGATGGGTTGATGCTGATGATTCTGAGCGTTTGGAGGCTGTTGAGGGAAATTGAATTGCTGATTTTGTGCAGGGTCTGGTTGAAATACGAAGGGGGATACATGCTGTGGGTATTGCGGCTGGGAAGAAGTGGATGGCTGAGTCTGGTGTTGCAAATGTTGATACTGGGAAGACGGGGGTTGTTGAAAATTCTGTTGCTGATTCTGCTGAGAGGGTAAAGGGTATGTTGGAAAATTCTGTGCTTCATTGGGGGCGAGTTTCAGAAGATCACCTATGGAGTGAATAGGTATAAGGGGGCTGGACAAGTCCTTGCGCATGCAGACGACAAGGTTTCTTACGGTTGGCCGAATATAATTCAGTTCCTTAGACTTGGTATTTGCTGCGCGAAGTAGATCGAAGGTAGGACGGGGCCATAACGGAGTAATAAAAACTTTCTGCCCACCTCCTTCACCGAAGACAACAAGGGACAGTGAGTTTATCGGTTGGTTTGGACCTCCAGACTTGTTATTTGCAGAAAAGTTTGAGGATGGCCAGCTTCTAGTCGAAGTAATAAATCTTAAATGATCGTTCAAGCCTAATGCTGAGAAAATATTTTGAATAGCTGATTGATAATTATCTTTGTAACTAGAGGGGATCCCAGAAATGCGGAGCTCACAAGTGTCTGTCAGCATTTCAACTGAATTCACGCGATCGAGAGCTTGGCGAACCTCACTGAGCTCTGCTCTGGTATCATGGTCGAATTTTGCAGTTGAGGGCTCAATTTTATCCATGCGCTCAGAGAGTGATGTGAGTTGTCCAACTACTGACTCTTTGAAGGTCTGGAACTGATCTCTGTTCCACGCGGCGAACCATTCAGGCATTCCAGAACCAGGCATTTTTGCCTTTTCAGGACACAATATCTTTTCGGCACGCGAGTCTGTTGGAGAAAGGGTTTCTAGCGGACGTTTACGATTTGACTGGGTGGATTCGCGTGATGGAGGAGTTCCTTGCGGGGGCGAGTGTGTGGGGAGAGACTCTATTTCGTCCGATTCCACTCCCAAGGAGGACAAAATTTCAGAGTCAGCTGGGTTCGATTTCTGCGAGACTGAACTCTGGGTAACGACACAAGTCATGCACTGATAATGTTCAAAATTCCACAACCACGGACCTTTCAGACACGCGTAATGATAAGGTTTTAAACAGCTTTTACACTTTCTGTAGGATCTCGAGCGTTGGATTACCTCTAACTTACAGATTGGACAGATGAGATCGCTCATACCGTGAAAGCAAAAACGAAAAACGAGCATTACTGTATTTGATTTCAAGTGTGAAATACGCGAGTATGAAAATTTGCCTGTACTTGATGACGCATCTATATGACAAGAAAGAATAAGTAGCAGTTCAGACGCACAGCGTAAACAAAGTGTATATAGCTACACGAGCAGATCTCAAAGCACGTCGAGCTAGTAATGTATTATAATGCTTTTCGAGCGGCACGCTATGGAACAATTACCAACAAAGGTTTACTCACACATACACACTGTAGAATATTTCCTCTTGTACGTTGCATTTACGAGTTGAAACACGTCGACTTTTTGGATTTTCACTCGAGAAACAAGTATACACATACACAAATTCAGAATGCATGTGCCGCGTTGGAGGAATTTCCAAAATTCAAACTCTCACACTGTAGTTTGTTGAGCACGACTGCACTTTCAAAGAATATAGACTAACACACACACGCACTAACACTGTGATTAATAATGCTGCCACCACTGGATGCTCAGTTGTTAGCTGAGATAATGTTTATGCAGGAAGTTGAGCAGGTTTGAATGTACAGTGGACAGCAGGTTTTCGACGATGAAGCAGTCAGCTGATCCATATTCCGAGCAAGCCAGGTTCTCGGCAAGATGGCGGTGCTCCAAGATGTCTTGCCTCGTGAAAACGAACAGGCGAAAAACCTCTCACCCTGGCTCAAGAGGTCGAGCCGTGCCGTTTCTGCTCGATCAGGTAGGAGCCAGCAGGTGGAGGAACGCCTGTAAAAGTTTTACTCCCTCCCAGGAGTGAAAAAAATTGGTTAAATTATGGTCAAAAGCAGGAGCAATTGAATGTACGTGTGTGCTGCCCACTTACCAGAGAGAGAGAGAGAGAGAGAGAGAGAGAGAGAGAGTAAAGAGAGGGAAGTAAGGCGCCTCGAAGCAGGCGAATTACAGTGACTTTGCCGATTGAAACAGAAGAGGCCCAAATGATTCCAGGAGGAATTTGATGCACTGAAGAGGGAAGAAAGAAGAAAGAAGAAAGAGAGGGAACAATGAAGAATGAAGATAGAAGATGCCGACAAGTGGCCGAAGAGAGAAGATGGAGAAGAGGAACGCTCGCAATCGAGCGCGAGACATGCCGCTCATCCTGAAGTAATGCTCACGCGGTTCCGGGATGAGATGGTAGATGCAGGTGGATCTCCTTCTTGATTGCCCGATGCCCTAGGTATCGGACATCGAGGGGAGAGGGATATTACACGGCCGGGCCCACCTCTCGGTGGGCCCCACCCAAACCCGTGTCCCGCCTGGTATGGCCTGCGTGGGCTATGCGTAGTCCGCGTAAGCTGAACCAGTCCGGTGTCTGGGGACGGATCCGAGGGATCCTGAGGCAGATTTTGCCCTCTAACCACCTTAAAAAAAAAAAAAAAAAAAAAAGAGAGAGAGAGAGAAAGAGAGGGAAGTGAGGCGCCTCGAAGCAGGCGAATCACAGTGAGTATGCCAACTCGAACAGAAGAGGTCCAAATTGTTCCAGAAGGAACATGATGCTCTGAAGAGGGAAGGAAGAAGAAAGAAGAGAGAAGAGAGAAGATCGAAGAAAGAAGAATGAAGAGCAGGAAGAAGACCATGGAAGGAGGAACAAGACCTGCGAGTCCTGAAGAGAGAGCCGCTCGATCTAGAGCTCGAGACGCCACCGGTCCTGAAGTAATGCTCACGCGGTCCCGGGGCCGGATTGGTAAGTTTGGTGGATCTCTCCCTTGTCCAATGGCCGATGCCAACGGAGAAGGAAGAGAGGGTTTTAAACGGAAGGGGTGGCCTATCGATGCGGATCCCAGCCCGGTACTGTTGGGGGGGGGGGGGGGCACGGACAAGCCGTATTGACCGAGACCTCACCAACCCGGAGAAGCAGAATGGTCGCTTCCCGGAAGAACGTCGCAGCGTTGTTCGCCCTACAACCACCTTAAAAAAAAAGAGAGAGAGAGAGAGAGAGAGATAGAATAGTTTTGATGAATGTGAGCAGTAAGAATCATGCAATGGATGATATCTACGAGACGTTCTTGGCTTGGGGCAGAGGTGATGATGCTCTCTGCTGGTGCAACGCCCAGACATAATTTTTCCTTCAAATATGGGTTGGAGCGCCTCCTAACAGTATAAAAAACCCCCAGATGTTCTCTTTGCTGAACGATAATGAGAGGTGTTTTTTTTCGTCGGGGCATACGGCAGGTGTTTTTCTTCGTCCGGGCATACGGCAGGTGTTTTTCTTCGTCCGGGCATACGGCAGGTGTTTTTCTTCGTCCGGGCATACAGTAGGTGTTTTTTTCCGTCGGGGCATACAGCAGGTGTTTTTTTTTTCGTCGGGGCATACAGCAGGTGTTTTTCTTCGTCGGGGCATACAGCAGGTGTTTTTTTCCGTCGGGGCATATGGCAGGTGTTTTCTTTCGTCCGGGCTCACGGGAGGTGTTTTTCTTCGTCCGGGCATCCGGCAAACGTTACTTTTCGGCGGTGATCACGACCAAATGTTATTTTTCGAGGCGGGTACGGGAGGAGTGCTACTCTTCGACGCTTGATACATATCGTGTTACTTTTCATCGGTGACTAACACGCAAGTGTTAGTCTTCGTCGCTTGACAGTATGCAAGTGTTTTTCTTCTTCGGGAGCGACGATATGTCCATACGTAGAAACAGCGTGTTATTAGGCGTCCTCGCTACGCTTCAATGGATGTCGAGTTGCGCTATCTCGACAGGGCTCCGAAAGAGCTCCTTTTTGAACGCTCTTATTTAACTTTACTTCGGCCTAGCGCTTTGTAACTATAACTAGTGGTGCATGATTTTAAGCATCCGGCCCACCGCCAACAGCCAATCATGATCATGAGCGGCATTTCGAATCAGCCAATCACAGTCATGAATTTATAAGTTCTGGGGAAATCTCAGGAATCCCCCCGGTCTTGTCAGCAGTCGTGAGTGACTTTACCGGCACAATGGTCAGATCTTTTAGGTTATATTCACGTCCAGTTGCGTCAGAGTCTGATGACTCTGATCTACTGGAGCTCATTAATAGACGCTTTTATTTCGCTTCAACGAGCTCACATAGTTTTCTCCGGACTTAGCTCGTCTATTCTTCCACAAATTTTCGTACCCGATCACATACTTTCGAACACGTGTTCGTGCAGGCTCGGGGCTCGGGCGCTCGTGAGCCAGACCGTGATTTGGGGAGGATATAAGGAGATCGATATCGATGCGACTGATATGAAGTGAGCAGCGCTCATCACCCGCCTCATTGGCGCCGAAATTTGAATACGATATTATACGACACCCATAGATCATTCTTCTCCAAGCACCGCGTACTCTGACATTGTACTTTTTTCCCGATGATTTTCATCATTCTACCAATTTTCATCTCCTTAATATCATGCCAAGGTTGACAAAGTTTCTTGGTATAGTTCATAAAAGCGTTTCTTGAAAATTCTTTTTACTCTTACTTATTCATTGTTCGGAAGCCAAAAAGAGTTCTAACGGAAATCTTTCAGGATTGGGTCGTTGTCTGGGGAACCTTTTTCTATTTAGATATCCAGCTTTGACGATGACTAATATAGCTCCTTTAATGGATGCTGTTTCACTATTATATGCCGTCCAACGGCGGGGTTTGAAACTTGATCACTCCTGGTTTGAAAATCACCACGTATCCAAATAGGAGAGTGAGGCTCCCAAAATTGACTTCTTCAAATTCATTCAGTTTCATCCTCTCATTTCATTCCATTCTATTTTCAATTCGATTCCATTCTGTCATCCTTTCTCATTTCATTATATTGACTCACCCCGTATCATTGCATATCATTCACTCCGTGTCTCACGTAAAAATTCATTCATTCATCTTCCATAATTCACTCTTGACACACGCCAATGATCGCACTCTTGGTGATGAATGTTTGTTCTCAGGGATGCCACGTCCGGGTGCAGATGTTGCCTCCCGACTCATCACTAAATAGGAGGGTGATGCCGAGTTCATACTTCACCACCATTTTTATTATTTGATTTTTCATATTTCATTGGATTCTTCACTCCATTTCCTCATTTCTTTTCATATCGTTTACTCATCCAGCGTCGTTTCCAATCATTGACTCCACATCCCACAAACGAAATAATATTTTTCTCTCATTCCCTTTCAATCACTTATTCAGCATTATCTCCCATCATCGCTCCATACCCCACAGAAATATATCATTCATTCATCTTGAAAATACACTCGTCACATATGCCAATGATTGCCTACTTGGTGATGAATGCTTGTACGCAGGTAAGCCGCCTCTGAGTGTGGATGTTGCATCCAGATTCATCTCCAAGTAGGACGGCGAGGCAATCATTTTCCCCCCACTATCGACTTATGTACTTTCAATCCATTCTCATCACCTCATTTATCCTCATTTTATCTATCAAACATATCATCATCCATCAATCATTCATCACTACTTCTTTATCAACCGATCATTCTTTTCGAAGATTAATTCGAGCATTTGTATTCAAAGTGAAGGTTCAATTGAATCGAAAGATGTAACGAACGTATAAAAAAAATTTCGTCATGCGATCCTTACACTTGTGACCAATTGATCCTTGCTATGACAACAAACCGTGAGAATTAGTCTGATAGGCTCTGACGACTGACAAATCCTCGTAAGCCGAAACTATGGGGCTTCAACCATCACTTTGCGCCCTTGCAACACCCCGGTATGCATGGTGACGACTCTAAGAATTGAGGGTCATTTACTTATAGAGAATGAGGCGATCGAGGATGACGCACAGATCAACAGAGAAACTAATTCCATAAATCATAATTCATCGGGACGGATACGACGGACTAGACGAAAACCGCACTTACACGCGCACCTCATCATGAATAATATACAGGTCCCATGTAAATAAATAAAAAATGATATAATAATACATGCACGCACATGTACAGGCACGGGCAGCATTGGGGTTCAATATAGCAGCAGTAGTGGAGTGTTAGTTGAGTATTGATTTGTAGTGGATGTACGAGCAACGTAGAAAAAATTAAACTGACGTAGAGAACTGCACGAAAATGGTTTCAAATAAGGTAGATTGAGTATTAGACTAATAAGTAGGTTTAAATAAGGTATATATTCTAGTATAAAATAAGGTTTGAATAAGGTTTATGCTACAATATAGATACAGCAGAACCTCGCAATAGCGGACACCTTGTGTGTTTCGAAAAGTTTCCGCTATTGCGAGGTGTCCACTATTCGAAGGGTCTTGAATTTTGAGTCAATCGTGTCAATTTTCATGTACATATTCATTCATGTCAAGTTCATGAAACCTTCCCACACATTTTCCATTTTCACCAGAGTCATCTGGAGTTCGTAAACATAGAAGCATACGTCTCAGAAAAATAAAATTATGGACACACTTATGATTATTTTTCAGATAAATACTCAGATATAGATATTTGTTTTTCTCGTTCACATATCATGTAATTTTCCTACTGCATTTCCATTTCTGAAATTGTTGACAAACAAGATAATAAATTATTTTTGTCAAGTAAAGTCTTCAAGGTAGATGAGCATTTCTGCACATCAACATGGGAAATAGGGAAATCATCGGAAATTTCTTGCATGCTCTCATCCTCTGGCTCGTTGTCGCTCTCTTGCGATAGCTCCTCTTTGATTATCTCTTGTATATTTTTTGATGTACTTTCAATGGGCAAAACGCTGTGAATATTCACATACTGGTCAGCTGGACATCCGAATTCGGTCAATAATTCTTCCAACTCGCTCATATCATTGTGAATTTGCACCTATTTTTCGCAAGTATCGCACGGAGGTTTTTCCTGTCTTTTATCATCTCACCAATTTGTGTTTTTCCTATACCAAATTTCACAGTAACATCGCGAGAAGATTAATTCTCTTCCTTACAAACCTTCATGATTTCTAATCCATCTTTGATCGTCAATATTTCCCGTTTCTTCGCCATGTTTACTTTGATATAGGGTCAGTGTACCCAACTTGCCCCCATTAAGCCAATTTCTTAATAATTCTAGCTAATCTCAATATTTTCCAACATACTTTAACTCATTTTGAAGCTTGTCTCAAGACCTTTAAAATGAGCTAAGATACGTCCAATTTGGATGAAGTGGAGTCGAACTGTTTGAATTCTCCCAAAAGGTGATTTTTGAGAGTTTACAAAAGTGCGTACCCAACTTGCCCCCATCATTCAAAACAATGTAAATCGGCGATGACGTGAATAAAATCGCTTTGATCCGTTTTGATCACCATGCAGCGGCATTTGTAGCTTTTTGCTGGCCCAAAACACTGTTTCCGACCTATTTTGATGCGGTGAACACGTTTTGAGTGGTAAGAGAAGCCATACTGCACGTCTTTCCGAGATAACCATATGGGGGCATGTTGGGTACACTCCGATGTCGGCCTTCTTGATTCTCAAACCATCTTCGTGTTTCGTACATGAAATCGCTCCAAATCAGAGTTCTGCAACCCTGGAGAGCGGATTTTGAAGGTATTGAGACAAGGAATCGATCACGCTAAGGTACGTCAAGATTGGTCGAATAAAAATAAATTGGCACCGGTTTTAGTGAACGCGATTTCCTCGGTGATTTCTTAGCCGTGCAAACACGAAAAATGGAAAACTCACTTTATATTTTCTGGAGAACGCAGAAATGATCCGGGGTCGTTTTTACTACGTATTTTCTCATATTTTAACATAACAAACGTAAAAAAAATTGCGGGAAGGTCAACGAGTGCCCGTTCTTGAGATCGGCATATGGGGGCAAGTTGGGTACAGAGGCAAGTTGGGTACACTTACCTTACTTTGAAATGCGAGGAAGTACTGACGAGAGCGGCTCGGAACAATTCCTATGGATGAACATACGGAGTCGCATCAATACTTGTGGAAATTGAACAGCTGAGTTGATTCGTGACAATGAGAATCGCTGTGTTTCGCGCGTGATTCGATTCTCCTTCTAGTGATATCGATGTTCCAGAATAACTCAGATTCTGGAAGGAAAAGTTGGGTGTCCGCTATCACAAGGTGAAATTACACTGGATTGAAATATTTTGCCTTCAAAATTCGTCCGCTATTGCGGGGTGTCCGCTATGGCGAGTGTCCGCTATTCCGAGGGTTTAGTCCCATAAAAGCCAATGGAAATCAAATCAAGCGTCGAAAAGTGTCTGCTATATCGAGGTGTCCGCTATTCCAAGATGTCCGCAATTCAAGGTTCTACTGTATATATATGAGTCATTCTGGAGCAAGCTGGACAGAACCGTCACCAGGGAGGTCTGGGAAAAATCCGCAAAAATTCTTTCACGTTAGTTCTATGTTTGAATAGTACTAAGAAAATTCTTCCAGATTTTTTCGGCCCTCTCTGATGGCTCTAGGGCCCATGGAAGGGACATTTTAGGCCGTTTCTTAGTCTATTTTAGAAAAATCATAGTTCAACATTTTTCAACGTACTTAGACGCATTCTTCTCATAAAGACTAATACTTTTCAGAAAAAAATTGTCTCAGGGAAATAAGTCAGCTTGACGACTTCTGCAAGCTATTGATTGAGAGCAAATCTCAGCGATTTCTGCGTCATGATGTGGGTGACCTAGATCCAACTAGAGAGGAGATAATTGACTTCCACAGGTGGCCATTTTTAAGGTCTCGGAGGGACCTACAAGTTGCCTACTTCTAGAAGTCAATTATCACATTTTTTGTTGGAGCTACAGTCGATACAAGTTGGGCTATTTTCGAAAAATCCGAAAATTAGGACTTAATTCCAAAAATATGTCTCAATTTTCCTCCACCAAACTTGTGCGAGAATGTTTTTCGAGACATTCATTTACAGTGTAAAAGATTTGCCGGAAGTTATTCATTTTTTTTTCCCCGAGCGTTACAAAATGCTGCATTTTGTCGTTTTAGCAAAAACGGCATCCTTGACCACGGTCACATATGCTCCCATCTGGACTGATGTGCACCAACCTGTGTGGAAATACTCTCCAGAGTACACCCAAGTACGCGTAAGAAGTTGCGGGGACGAGCCTCGAGCCAGGAGCGAGCTGTAGGTTCTATTTACTGTGTCAAGAATAGGCATTATCCCCTCCCCCTCATTCACTTATTTCAAAAGTAAAACTAGGCGAGTATGAGGTTTAGAAAAGAACCATTCATCCCCAGTACATCAAAACTTCAAATTTCATACGACATGGTTTAAACTCTTGGAAGGAATGAGATCTAAAAAAACCATGTCGAGTACATTTTGAGCCGATTTGTCACGATCAACATATCATCACTGATAGAGACTAGAGCCACTTCCCTCCAATCCAATCTTTCTTTCAATTTATCCTAATGGTGGTGGTTTGACAATTTCTTACTAGCTAATTGTCGCTGGAATGACCCGAAGTTTAGGTGAGTAGAAGAGGTACAGGGGAATATCGAAATAGAGGAAATATAACTGAGTTTAATTTGGTGTTCATGATGATTCACTAAAATCTCATATCATACTCAGTTATATTTTCTCTATCTCGATATTATTCCCCTGTACCTCTTCTACTCACCTAAACTTCGGGTCATTTCAGCGACAATGAGCTAGTAAGAAATTATCAAACCACCACCATTAGGATAAATTGAAAGAAAGATTTGATCGGAGGAAAGTGGCTCTAGTCTCTATCAGTGACGATATGTTGATCGTGACAAATCGACTCAAAAAATACTCGACATGGTTTTTTTAGATCTCATTCCTTCCAAGGTTTAAACCATGTCGTATAAAATTTGAAGTTTTGATGTACTGGGGATGAATGGTTCTTTCCTAAACCTCATTCTCGCCTAGTTTTACCTTTGGAAAAAAAGTGAATGAGAAGGGGGGGGGGGATCCCACTCCTTGGTTATAAAAATCCAAGGGTAACCACAAACTTTCCAAGCACTTGTCCCCACCGCACTTGAGAATTTCTTACACGCGGCTCCGTCATTATTTCCATAAAAATACACTGCTATTAGTGTATGTTTTGTTCAGTTCAATCTGGAGATCCATGCAGCTACAGGCAAGAGCAATATTGGGAACTAACATCCGTGTTATTTTAGATGGCAGAAAAAAGCAATATGGCCGAATCCTGAATCTCTTCCATAAGAATAACACGGAGGAAAGATAAGAGCGCTTATCGAATGTTAGCTCCCAATTGCGGAGCCGCGACGAACACACAAAACACAACAAAGTAGACGAATCTCTCCTGCCTGTCCTTCTCGCATGGCGCTTTGATCTTTATATACCGGAGCGTTAACTTCGCTATCGACTCAAAAGAGTATAAATATTGCAGAGGGTCCTCTGTCCGCGATCGAGAAATCACTCGAGTACAGATCTCGTGATAAGAGAAGTGCAAGACTTGAACAACTGATTAATCTCACAAGAAGTATTTATTTCTGATTGCTACAAAATGCGTCAACGCTTACAAGTACAGATTCATACTGACGCGCCGCTGCGCTTGCCAGTCGCATGCGGACCCTTCTTGCCTGTAGGGCCCTGCTGGAGGGGATGCAGCTCTTTAGGCTGCGTGCGTGAGCTGGTTTTCATCTGTCTGTGTGAGAGGAAATTTTCGTAGAAGGGCCGTTCATACGACTTCATTCTTATTTCAACTCCTACTAATGGGTTCATCTAATATTCTTATTTCTTCTTTATTTCTACAGATATTCTAACTGCCTGATCTACTTCTCTACGGTGACCATTTCATTCGTGCTAATTCTATCACACAACAGTACTTTCTTATCAACATTCTTCTCCCGGTCATCTTCAACATGCATATACTTACACCTATCTCTTATTTAAATTCACGCGCCTTCTGTAATTACGCCACGCTACACCTCCCACCTAAAAGAAAAGTCGTTTCATGAGAACCCGACTTTACAGTTGATGCGATTGCTCGCATCAGCTGTTGTCTACAAACTTTTTTAATAATCTTTCATTTGGATATTTGAATACATGTAGCGTGGTGTAATTCATCAGATATGCATTTTTTTCTCAATCATCTATGTTTGGCAGAGGATCTGGACGTATGCTTGCTAATTTTAACTTATTCATGTGTACCACTTTGATCCTTTTTTTTATCAAGAGCAATTACTACATTTGGGTAAGCAGGTATTTGAATGATTTCAAATGGTCCTTCCCATTTGTTGTCAAATTTTGATTGTTTCGGTTCTTTTAGTAGATAAACCAAATCACCCTCTTTCAATTCTATTGGCTGAATATTTTTGTCGTAAAAATATTTGATTTTTTCTTTGCTTCTCTCCAAATTTTGAGCAGCTGTGGCTTGAGTTGTTGTTATTCTAGTGTATAGATCATCAAAGTATTCATTGAAAGTCCTAGGCACTTGTTCATTCATAAATTCTGATGGAATTCTAGCTTTTACACCGTAAACCAATTCATGAGGAGAAAATTGTGTCGACTGCCTGACAGTTGAATTGTAACTGAACAAACAAAAACGTATTATGTCATCCCAATTACGTTCTTTCCCTTGTATATAATGTTTTAAATATTCAATAAAAACTCTATGGGCTCTTTCTAGGCTGCCGAGTGATTCCGGATGATGGCTAGTGGAGTTTATGTGTTGAATTTTGAATATCTTACACATTGATTTGAAAACCTTGCTCATGAAATTTGTACCCATATCTGTGTGGATAATTCTAGGACACCCATGACGAGAAATGAATTGTTCGGCTAATGCAAGTGCGACTGTGATTGCATCGATTCTAGGAATAGGGATGGCTCCAGCATATTTTGTGAGGTTACATTGAATAGTGAGTAAGTACCTGTTGCCTTTTTCAGGAATAGGAAGAGGGCCGACTATATCACATTGGATTTTGTCAAATGCACATTTAGGAGTGTCAGTTATCTTCATTGGAACTTTTGTCTTTGGATTTGATATTTTGACTTTTTGGCAACTTGGGCAAGTTCGAACAAAGTTTTTTACATCTTCTAAAAGTCCATACCAATAGAAGATCTCCCTTAGCCTTGTATACAGTTTTGCCACTCCTACATGACCTCCTACAATTGAGTCGTGATATTCTTTTATTATTTCAGGTCTCACAAATTTTTCTGGGGTTTGAATTTCCGCTGTGCATACAGTAATGCTATAAATTGGATCATCAAATACTGTTTTGAAGATGTTTTCAATTTCTGTCTACTCATATGAATCTAAATTGTTGTTGACTTTTGAGACGCTCATGGTTGTTACATTTAAAAAATCCATCATTAGTTTCAAGTCTTGAATAGACTTCTTTACATTGGACAGAAGAGCTTCCTCTGATTCTAAATTTTTGACAAACAAGTGAAATGTGTATTTCTTCACGTTAGGTATTGCTGTTACCTCTCCTATCTCTGTACTTGGATCTTTCATCTTGTCTTTATCAATTTTTTGTGTTGCAGTAATTCCTTTTCTACGGATGAAGTAGTTACGCAATCGAGTGAAGTGAAATTAACTAAATTGTCATGCCTCATGTAAAGGTGGTCTTTGCAATATAGTATGGTTGGTGAATTGATGTGAAAAATTCTGTTGTTCGTTGTTGGTGTACACAGGTTAGGCCTAGAGTTTTTCAACTCGTTGTTGAGAGGGGTTGCTTGCTTAGTCGTTTCCGACGTTGCCCCACTGCTGCTCTCCCAAGGATCTGCAGCAGTTGAGCGAGCAAAACTGACTCGCTCACGCTCCGGAGGACTTTCCGTGTGATCACACGCTTGTTGTTCTGTGCTAGAACGTTTTTTGCAACCCTGACTCTCATGGTTTACCTGTGTAATGTTATGGAATCTAATGTTGCTTGAACGTGCGAAAAAAATGTTTGAGATGACTTCTTCGTTCTGATTTTCTTCATAATCTAAACTTTCTGAATCTCTCAACTTGAAACTAGCAGGAGATATCTTGTCTGCGCAGACAGGTATCCTTTGAGAGTTTCGTGAGTTATCAGAGGTATTGTGTCGATTTGAGATATGTGTAGTAGTGATTGTATTTACCGGATTTCTAGAGAGGCTGTCAGCGTTACAATTAATTTTTCCAGGCTTGTATTGAATATCATAGTCTAGATCTGCTAATTTCATCCGCCAACGAACTAGTTTTGACGTAGGATCTTTGGCGTTATGCAAAAATTAATGGACGGTGGTCAGTGACCAAAGTGAATTTGTGACCATAAAGATAATGACGATATTGTTGAACTCCAAAAATAATTGCTGCAAGCTCTCGCTCTGTTGTTGACATGTGAAGTTCGCTATCAGAGAGAGTTCGCGAGGCATATGCAATGGGCTTATCATTCCCATCTTTTGTATTTTGACTGAGCACAGATGCTATAGCAAATTGAGATGCATCACAAGTTACAATAAATGGTTGAGAAAAATCTGGAAATATTAAGAGTGGTTCCGAGCAGAGAATGTTTTTCAATTCATCAAAAGATTTTTGTGCATCTGAGTTCCATTCGAATTTAACATCCTTTTTGAGTAGTCTTGTAAGTGGTTTCGCTATTTGGGCCATATTTTTTATGAACTTCCTATAATACGACGCAAGGCCTAAAAATTGTTTCACGTTTCTTTTTATTTTTGGAATTGGGAATTCTTTGTCTGCTTTTACTTTATTTTCGTCTGGACTTACACCTTCGCACGTTACTTTGTGACCTAGATAAGAGATTTCTTTGCAGAGGAAGTGACATTTTTCTGGTTGAAGTTTAATCCCATAAGTTTTGAGCCTACCCAATAAATTTCTCAGCTTTGTTGAATGCTCTGCTAACGAATTCGACCAAATAATGATATCGTCCATAAAAATCATGACTCCTATATTTAACAGTCCTGAGAGTATTTTATCCATACATCTTTGGAAGCTAGGGGGGCCATTGCATAAACCAAAACAAAGGCGTTTAAAATGATAATGACCTCTATATCGACCTTGAGGCACACTGGAGGCCGTGAATTCTCTTGAATTTTCGTCTAGTTCTAGTTGGTGGTATCCTGAAGATAGATCCATGACGCTAAAATATTTCGCTCCTCCTAATTGATCTAAAACGTCAGTCATATTTGGAAGAGGGTAAGAATCTTTTACTGTTTTGCTGTTGAGATTTCTATAATTGATAACCATACGGTATTTACGCTCGCCATCAATTAGAGATTTTTTTGGAATTATAAAGACCGGCGAATTCCAAGCAGAAAACGAAGGCTCTATAACGTCATTCTCGAGATAAGATTTGATCTGCTCATCTATCTGTCTTTGCTGACTTGGATTAGCTCTAAATTGTTTTGTTTTGATTGGAGTGTTATCGGTGACGGTAATAGTGTGTTTCGAAGCATTTGTGGTCTTAAGCTTGTCACCTGGCAAATAAAATTGGTGCGGAAATTCGTATATTACCGAAAGCAGGGATTCCAACTCTTCTGTGTTGAGTTTTTGTGTGCCTATCATTTTTGTCAATATTTCCAACCTATTTTGATCAGTTGTTTCATTCGATGTGTCAGACTCGATCAAGTTCTCTGAATAATTTATTTTGAATATTTGTTCGAGTCTTTCAGCGTTTTCTGTTGCAGACTTATTCGATCTTGCATATTTTAAAATCATGATTTTAGATAACCTAGCCATACGTTTTGATGCAACTGACTCTGGATTTTCTCCAGGATTTCTCTGTTGAGCTGAACGACAAGCTGGTGGTACTATTTCAAATTTGTGTAATGTCAATGCTGGTAAAGAAAGAGTAACATTTTCACAAGTTGTATTTATAGCAAAGACTTGAGCGAAACCCTCTTTTTGAGAAACTAAGGCTTCACCTAGATAAATGTCATTTCCTGCATCAACTCTTTCCAGATATCCTTCACTCAACTCGATATTTTTTATAGGAACTTTGATCGAGTACAGATCTCGTGATAAGAGAAGTGCAAGACTTGAACAACTGATTAATCTCACAAGAAGTATTTATTTCTGATTGCTACAAAATGCGTCAACGCTTACAAGTGCAGATTCATACTGACGCGCCGCTGCGCTTGCCAGTTGCATCCGGACCCTTCTTGCCTGCAGGGCCCTGCTGGAGGGGATGCAGCTCTTTGGGCTGCGTGCGTGAGCTGGTTTTCATCTGTCTGTCTGAGAGGAAATTTTCGTAGAAGGGCCGATCATACGACTTCATTCTTATTCCAACTCCTACTAATGGGTTCATTTAATATTCTTATTTCTTCTTTATTTCTACAGATATTCTAACTGCCTGATCTACTTCTCTACGGTGACCATTTCATTCGTGCTAATTCTATCACACAACAGTACTTCCTTATCAACATTCTTCTCCCGGTCATCTTCAACATACATATACTTACACCTATCTCTTATTTAAATTCACGCGCCTTCTGTAATTACGCCACGCTACAATACGTCCATACGTAGAAACAGCGTGTTTCTGCGTACAGACGTATAAAACTGCATACGCGTCCCGTGCGGAAACATTTTTCCAGCACTCGACGCGTAATGTACTATTACGTCACCTCTAGTCGTGGCTAGTTTCGAGTATTCACATCTGATGCAATAATTATAGAATCGAGAAATTCAGATAATTCGAAAATTCATTTATCCGCTATAACAAACCAGCTGGTCGGTGCCCGCGTTGCCCGGTACGCAGCAGACAGCCTCATTGCAGACTGCCGTCAACCGGACAAGGAGATCTTGCGCACGCGCTTCTATCTCTCTCTCTCTCTCTCTCTCTGCATCTCTCTCTCTTCCTCGACCATCTTACATACCCAACACATGTGTAGCAGAGACGTTTCGATATTTCTCGAGTCGAAGCACGGGGCTGGTGAAATCGAAATGAGATGTAAAACGAAGGCATGAATTTTGCGGTGCTGAATAAAACGCGCCCAGTACTCGGATTGAGAGAATAATTGTACAGAACTCTGAATCGCTTTAGAAAGGCTTTGCTAAAGCATTGCAGAGCTCTATGAGCAACGTTAAGAGGTTAATAATCCAAGTAGAAAAAAGTGTGAGGTTAAAAAACCCCAATTCAAAGTATAGACAGGCACAGCGCCTCGCTCAATGTTTTGTCTGCTCATACTCGCCAGCGAGGCGCTACCGCGCCTCTTGATTTTGGCTGTTTGGGCGCACGCGACAAAGAGCATGATTTTACTTGTTCTGGCTCACGAATGAGATAATAGGGTGGGACGAGGATCTAAACATGATTTCCCGACTCAGAACGACCATCTAAATACTATTCCGCAGTTGGTTTGGCCCTATAGAATCATCTCTCTGTCCCAGAAAAATTTGGACTCTCTTGACAGGTTCGGACACCGTTGAGGCATAAAACGACGTTCTAGAGGCGAACTGACCTCAGATCTGTGTTTAGATGGCCATTTTGACCCGGCAAAGTATGTGTGGATCCTCAGTCAAGCCCATTATCTCATTTGTGAGCCGGAACAAGTGAAATCATGTTCTCGGTCGCGTATACGCCCAAATAGCCAAAATAATGCCTATTTTTGACACCGTAAATAGAACCTACAGCTCGCTCCTGGCTAGAATCTCGTCCCCGCAACTTCTTACACGTACTTCGGGGTACTTTGAGGAAGATTTCCACACAGATTGGTGCACATCAGTTCTGATGGGAGCATATGTGACCGTGGTCAATAATGCCGTTTTTGCTAAAACGACGAAATGCAGCATTTTGTAACGCTCGGCAAAAAAAATTGAATGAAATAACCCCCGCCAAGCTTTCCACACTGAAGAAATATGTCTCAAAGAACATTTTGGCACAAGTTTGGTGAAGAAAACTTGAGATATATTTTTGGAATTAAGTCCTAAATTTTCGGATTTTTCGAAAATAACTCAACTTGTACCGACTGTAGCTCCAACATAAAGTATAATAATTGACTTTTACAAGTAGGCAAATTGTAGGTCTTGCCAAGACCTTCAAAATGACCACTAGTAGAAGTCGATTATCTCCTCTCTAGTTGGATCTAAGTCGCCCACAAGATGACCCAGAAATCGCTGAAATTTGCTTTTAATAAATAGCTTGCAGAAGTCGTCAGGCTGACTTATTTGTCTCGGACAATTTTTTTCTGGGAAGTATCAGCCTTCACAAGGAAAATGCGTCCAAGTCCGTCGAAAAATGTTGGAATCTGTTGGAACTATGATTTTTCTAAAATAGACTAAAAAAGGGCCTTAAATGGCCCTTCCATGGGCATGAGGGCCTACAGAGAGTGCCGAAAAATCTGGAAAAAAATTTTTCGTAGTTTTTAGACATGCTACTAACGTAAAAAAATTTTTGCGAATTTTTCCCAGACCCTCTTGGTGACGGTTCTGTCCAGCTTGCTCCAGAATGACTCATATGTACATCGCAAAAATCTGGTACCCCCGCACAGTGGTGCAAAAGTAGCGAATTTGCGCACGAATCGCCTTTACTCGGAGTTTTGACCGATTGAGATGAGACAAAGAAGATTCTTCTCATTTTTTCACGCTCTACGAGCCATGTCTCCACAAAATTTGATTGAGGCGTTTCCAGACCCTCAAGGTCATGATGAATGCGAACGTGAATAGATGCGGAATAGCGAGTATTCGAATTGATTCACTGGTAATCTATTCTTGGCAGATTCATTGATACATCGCAAAGATGATAACTGAAAGGTATATTGAAGGCATTGGGAAACTTTTCCGGATGATTTCAGAACCCCCCTGCCAGAGACCATTAAACGCGATCTGGCACGATTTTACACTTATTATCGTCAGATATACGGTATGAATCTCGATTTTAATGTTGGTATCGCGAGTTCTGCAGTAATTAGAATGATCTGAACATAATCTGGTATGGATTACCTCCCATTTGAGCCCAATGAGAGCACTTTACATTGCCACCAGTGTACATGGGAGCCGATTATACGCGGACTAGCACGATTTCACACTTATTATCGTCGGATATACGGTATGAATCTCGATTTAAATGTTGGTTTGGCGAGTTCTGCAGTGATTGAAACGATCTTAACACAACTTGGTACGAATTAACTTCCATTCAAGCCCAAAGAACGCACTATACATCGCCGCCAGTGTAGAGGAGAGCCCATTATACGCGATTTAGCACGATTTAACACTCATTATCGTCAGATATATGGTATGAATCTCGATGCAAGTGTTGGTTTGGCGAGTTCTGTAGTGGTTGAAACGATCTAAACACAATTTGGTACGAATCACCTTCCATTCAAGCCCGAAGAATGCACTATACATTGCCGCCAGTGTAGAGGAGAGCCCATTACACGCGATCTAGCACGATTTCTCACTCATTGTCGTCAGATATACGGTATGAATCTCGATCCAAGTGTTGGTTTGGCGAGTTCTGCAGAGATGAAGACGATCTTACGACAATTTGGTACAAGTCACCTTCCATTTAAGCCCCAATAGAGCACTGTATATTGCCACCAGTGTACAGGAGAGCCCATTATACGCGATCTACCACGACTTTACACTTATTATCGTCAGATATACGGTATGAATCTCGATTTAGATGTTGGTTGGGCGAGATCTGCATTGATGAGAATGATGTTAACACAATCTGGTATAAATCACCTTCCGTATCGAACATACCATATATCTGACGATGATAAGTGTCAAATCGTGCTAGATCGCGTATCATGGGCTCTTCTGTACACTGGTGGTAATATACAGTACCCTATTTGGGCTCAAACAGAAGGTGACTTGTACCAAATTGTGTTAAGATCGTCTTAATCTCTGCAGAACTCGCCAAACCAACACTTGAATCGAGATTCATACCGTATATCTGACGATAATGAGTGTAAAATCGTGCTAGATCGCGTACAATGGGCACTCCTCTACACTGGCGGCAATGTACAGTGCATTCTTTGAGCTTGAATGGAAGTTAATTCGTACAAAGTTGTGTTAAGATCGTTTCAATCACTGCAGAACTCGCCAAACCAACATTTAAATCGAGATTCATACCGTATATCCGACGATAATAAGTGTGAAATCGTGCTAGTCCGCGTATAATCGGCTCCCATGTACACTGGCGGCAATGTAAAGTGCTCTTATTCGACTCAAATGAGAGGTAATCTGTACCAGATTATGTTCAGATCATTCTGATCACTACAGAACTCGCGATACCAACATTCAAATCGAGATTCATAAACAACAACAGTTTGATAAACGGGTCGTGGTTTGGTCTTGAGTAAAATAAATAATCTTACTCGCAAGAAAGACATCTCCATGAGACTCGTGGCTACTCAGAGAGAGATATTCTAGTTCTCGAATAAAGGAAATCCTAAAACAAGCGATTTGGAATTTCTCAAATTCGCACGGACTCCCCTTTAGAAGAGTGGTTTCTCGTTTCGAGGAATCTTTTTTGTAGTGCAATTTTCTCCAGTAGAGGCATGCTCGAGCTATGTTTTGCGCTCGCGGGGAGTGATTTCAGATGTTTCATAGGAGCTCATAAGCTTAATTTGTAGGGCAGTGAGAGTCAGGCAGAAGATAGTAGTCCCAGAAAATTGACCCAGTACGAGCACTTGTCGTCGAATGAGAGGCGCATGCTGCATGTCCTCGTCGACTCACATCGTTGCCTTGATGATCCAATTGTTAGAAAGCAGTATTTTTGCTCTGTACAAATTCCACATTGAAAAAGTGGAAAAAGATTCTTTTTTCGGCTATGGTAAGGTAACTTCATCACACTTCCGAGCAGTTGGTTTGCTCAAAGCAGCTATATTTGCTCCAGTTTTCCACACAGAATTCTCTATCTCGTCATGTATTCCACCCTCACAGCTCAGTTTTCAATTTGTCTCTCTCGACATATGTCAAAAAACCATGTGAGGCAGAAGAGAAGACGGAAATACAAGGACTGTGATGATGAAAACTGGACCAAGTCTGTTCTAATTGTGATGAATTTTCATATGGACTTGATTGACCCGGCTCTGCGTTAAATGAAATCTCATATCGCGTGAATGGATTCTATCCAGATTAAGAAACGTGAATGGCTGTTACGTGCTGAGCTCTGCTCAAAGTACTGATGCTGCATTGATTACATGGAGCAGTGACGCGCGGTTTTGGGATCCTCCCTTGGTTCTCAAAAATGTTATCAAAGAAGTCTAGAACTTAATTCAAGAGACAAGTTGACCCCCACTTCTCAATCTCGAATCTGTGAGAGCGAATCTATGAAGCGGAATTAAAGCAACCCGAGGAAGCTTTACCTCCTAACAGTCTTGTGTGGAGTGCTGAAGTCGCGTATCCATCAAAACATGTCAAAGATTCCTTGAGGCGAGCATTCGGTTGCCGTGCAAGCAAAATTTCGTCCCCATTCCACTCTTCGGATCTGGGATGAACGACGAGCTATCAAACTCTCAATATTGTGTAACTTGTATGCGACAGCTTGTCATTCAGCTCAATTAGAAGGGAAATTTGAGTCAGGTATGATGGAAAATATACCTCTATTATAGGCTAGTTAGTACCCGAGAAGTACCAAGGGTATGATCATTTTTATTTTTCTTCAAAACTCTTGCAATTTGGGATGGAGAGCAAGTTGTTAACTCCAAATTGAACAATAACCATGGCTTGACGACTCATTTGAAGGAGAATCTTCAAAATTTTTGTGTAAAATGTGAGTAAAACTTCCTTGAAGGGTGCACGGCAACTGCACACCGTCAGAATCAACATTTGTTACTAGTTTGAAGCTCTATGAGGCTTCGAATGTCGAGAAAAATGTTGGTCATGGTAGCAACATCAATCAAAACTGATAGCACAAAAGACGTACTCGTATTTTCACGAGAATTCTAGTCGTGATACTGAAATTCCAGTGGACACAGTGGAGTGTGGCGAAGTTACCCCACCCCAGGTTTTGTGAAAAGTGTTTTGCTTCCCATGGCCGCATCTTCAAACAAGATCCTCGAATCGAATACTACCTACGCCAATAGAAAGCTAAGATTCCAAGCTTTCGATTGGTTACTGGTTGAGATAGGTTTTGTCGTGGTCTTCCCGAGGTATACGAAAAACAATGCCGAAAAAAAGTCAGTGTGGCAAAGTTACCGCAGTTGACGGTATAGAAAAAGTATTTTAATGTCTACCTCAACGATAGTTACGTTGGGAGCATCAATCAATTATGGCGACATATTGCAGAATTCTCATGTGAACACAATTTTGAGTAGAGAGTGAATATTTTTATTACCCTTGGCGCCCATATCAGCATTGTACAGTTATACACGCTTTTTGAGAGTGGGAAATCAGTGGCTAGATACAATGAATTAGTTATCCCCTTTTCATGACTGAAACGAATTGTAGTTCTAGGAAGTCTTCGTGAAGTTCTGTGTCCACCTAATAGCTGCTGCCACGAAGAATGCTTAGATATTGGTATGTGAAAATAGGTTCTGTCTGCATTATATTAAAGATAGTGAACTCATCGATTTCGTCTGTGACACTTTCAGCATTTTCGATTTCTACGAAGATGGATGAAAAAGTCGATCCTTGCAATGACTTCTACGGATTTGCATGTGACAAGTTCTTGCATGAGGCTCCTCTCCCTAGAAATGGCATAAAACTTGAAGGTTCCACAGATATCACAATAGTACAGCTGAAGAGTATACTCGAGGATGAAATACATTCCAATGATTTGAGGGCATTCAAAAACATCAAGAACTACTATAAAATCTGCACGAACGAAAGTGAGTTGGATTGGTTCTGTGATTTCAATTCTGACACATTTAGTGATGATCACAAATGGGCTAGAAGAATTAATACGATAATGATAAGTTATTCATCACTAATGAATTTCAGCGTTGGTAGAGGAGCAAGGATTAGAACCCTTGCACAACATTCTGAGGGAGTTTGGGGGCTGGCCAGTTTTGTATGCCGATAAAAGTATTGGGAGCAACGCCAGCTGGATGGATTCTGTGTATAAGTCCCGCAAACTGGGATATCCTTTATCCAGTTTCATTACTTTGAGAATTGTCATTGATCCCAAAAATAGTACGCACCGTGTACTTCAAGTAAGTTGGCACTATATCCTTCATTCTTTGGCACATCCTCCTATGTACGCCGTGCAAAAGCACAATGATTGAATATTGGCTATGGGAAGTATGAGTTTCAGCGCCTCCGTGCGGCGGAAAACGGCATGCCACGGGAGGGAGCAGTCGAACGTGTTTATATGTGGTTTAGTGCGGGCTTCGGTCTTCTTATCCATTTAGCTCGAAAACCATAGCTCGGATGCGGCAACAGTATGCGAGGCGATTGTAGGGTTTTCAAAAACGAAGAGTTTGAGTGCTTGTGAGTCCGAATCCGAGCAAAATTGAGTAAACTAGAGCGAGTTGAAATTTTCGCCTATGCTTTTTGCATGGGCGCGAGCATGAGCGTTGCGGCCACTGATCAACCACCGCTTCCCTCGACTCGCTCCGATATTTTTCTCGCTTCGGGCTCTGTGAATCCTTCGATAATGGTCTGATTGATACGTGTGATAGCTCAAAGTTTTTGCAATTAAAAATCTAACAACTTTCTCGCTTACTGTTACGAGGTTTGAGCGATAGGTTCTCTCAAAAATGAAGGAAAACCCCTACCACGCGTCTAATTTGCATGCTCTGATTCTGACCTTGATCTTTGGGAAAACCGTTGCTCAAACCTTATAAGACTAAGCGAGAAAGTTGTTAGATTTTTAATTGCGAAAACTTTGAGCTATCATACATGCCAATAAGAGCATTATTAAAGGATTCACAGAACCCCGAGAAAATATCAGAGCGAGTCGAGGCAGAAGCGGTGGTTGATCAGTGGCCGCAACGCTCATGCTCGCGCCCATGCAAAAAGCATAGGCGAAAATTTCAACTCGCTCTAGTTTACTCAATTTTGCTCGGATTCGGTCTCACAAGCACTCAAACTCTTCGTTTTTCAAAACCCTACAATCGCCTCGCATACTGTTGCCGCATCCGAGCTATGGTTTTCGAGCTAAATGGATAAGAAGACCGAAGCCCGCACTAAACCACATATAAACACGTTCGACTGCTCCCTCCCGTGGGATGCCGTTTTCCGCCGCTCGGAGGCGCTGAAACTCATACTTCCCATAGCCAATAGATAGTGCTGCGACTGCAAGGTTTCCATGCTATAGAGCATAGACTTGCACCTCCACTTACAATGTTTTGGTCCGAACAAAAGTCGAAACTTCTTCTCGGCCACTAATGTTTACGATGCTTATGACGTTTTGGGATGCTTTTCTACTTCTACATTTTTATGTACATGTTTGGACACGAGTCCTCTGTTTCCCATCAAATCTCAATTTTGACCGATAGTACTTCTCCTCACTGAGCCCGTTAGCCCATTTTAGGCACCTATACCCCACCCACACCCAAGTGAAGAAAGAGGAGGCTCACATGAATTTTAGCAACTCTTTGTAAATACTTCTATGAAGAGTTGAGCATTCGTGAACTTGACCAATTTTCATAGGGGGAAAAAAATACTATAAGTTCCAATCAGGCCAGAGTCAAAACACACTTGGATAGGAATTGCGACCTTTGAGGAGCTCGCGCTTAGTAACTCTCACTGGCTGCTCTAAAGACTAGCGACGTGCATCAGAGAAACTCACTAAAAATATCGTTGATTCAAAGTTCCATCGCAGATGATGCCGGTGTTGCTGCACTCTCCTACGCTAGTGATTCGAGACACTACAAAAATCCACCCAATTCTCTGTAAAAAATAGAGAACCGCGAAGTACCCGAATTCTTTCTATCCGTGGCAAATTTTTTCAATGCTGATACGTGGATCCTATTATAGATATGAGAAAAAAGCATAAAGATCGCTGATGGAAACAAACATAATCCTGGAATTCATCTGAACGAGAGTTTTTGAATCCATGATGGAATCATAATGAAAGGGAACTGAACTACTAATAATATGAATATTCCAAAGCCACGTTCTTGGAAGGTGATCTTATGAAAATTTTCAGTCATTGCCCCTCAAAATTCTTCAAAATCGAAAATAAATCTCAGTTTACCTGTGTTACGAACTCCCAACAATAATCATTAACATTCAGGCCGGGTTCTGGAATGGGATATTGGAACCATACTCCGGTAATGAGGAAGAGAATCCTTAAATGAGAAGTCGAGTATTTCTGTGCGGAAACCCGAAACAAAAAAAGACCAAGCTCAAGACTAGGCCAAAAACATTCCCAAGACAGTACAATTATATCGTGTGGCTCGGACCGCCAAGAAGAGTTGTATACAAAGAGCACAGTCAATATATTACTTTAGTGTAATTGCTCTCTATGGTTATTCACAACCCTCTCGCCAAGTTCCTCTCCTGCTCGGGGTCCCTCAACAACATATGAGTAATTTCGAGATAACTAATGCATTTCAGTTTCTAAAACGGCGTAAAAAAATCGCTCGGAACTGGTCCCGCGATGATTATTTCTGGTCTACATATCGTCCAGAAAACATACCCCATCGGGCACACATTTTTTTCTACGTTGGTCAAAGTTATGTTGAATATTTCGATTTCCCGTGTCACAGTAAAGACAGCCTTGTCACGGTAAAGACCTCGACTCGCGTTTGGACAACTCTGGACTCGGTAACGCTTATTTATTTCAGCCATCCAGTATGTTTGAAAGGAATATAATATAGTCCTGATGTATATCATGCATTACCATAGTTCTAGAATTTTAATACTCTCCCACACTTCACAAATAGCTAGTGAGGTGATATCGTTCCAATATTACGGATGAAGAAATTGCTCCAATGTAGATTCTCAACTGCGCTTGTTCTATACATATCAAAGTTCTTGACGCGTATAGAATATTTCTTCATTCAGGAATTGAATAATAGATTTAGAAGAGTTACAAAATGATACGAGGGCCTCACGAGTTGTACCGAAAAGTTATATACCAGAGAACTAATAATTCGAATAATGATTTGAGGCAATTTTTGTATCAGTTTCATCAACTGTACCAGGAATATTTTACTCGATATTCAGACACGGTAATCAAAACAGTAAAAAGGAGTCAATCCTATAAAGACTAAGACTAATTTAACATCTGCACAACACTTCCGGAAACGGTTCATCCTCTAGGATAGATCAGAATACTCTAAAACTTACAATCTGAGAATAGGAGCCGATACCCGTAAAACATGATTGAATAGTCGAATTGATATGCAAAGGCATTTGCAATACATACTATATTCGAGGATATTTTGATCCTGCGGTTTTTTGTACGTTACCAACGTTAGACCATGAGGCTGCGGACAAATTCACATTTTTCATAATCATTTTCTTTGCTTCTTGCATCACAAGACCGAAATCGTCATTGAAATCATCTGTTTTTGGACTATGCCCTTTTGCCTCTTGAAAGTATTCTCGGAAATTCAGTCTGTTTGATAAAAGAACTTAGGGGTTTGATTGAAAAACAGGTATTGTTGAAGATTGGATCACGCAATGATACCCGGTCGACTGTTACGTATGTAGGGCTAAGAATTTCGCAGATCGGAATCCATCGCGGATCTTCGAAGGGAAAGGCAGATTCGAGGCTCTTGATGTGACTTGAGAACAGATTTCCTATATTTAGATCGATGAGATTTTTCACGAATAACAATAAGTGTCTCGAATTCGTCTTACTCCCTATATACTAACTATTCTGGGAATCTCGATCCGCAGAAGTCGCATGGTATAGCTATACTGCCACAAACACCCGCGCGCGCAATCTGCTCGTCAATTGGTTGATAAAACTCAAAAACTTTCGTTCAAATCTTTTCAAGTAATGTACACTTGTGATAGATAGACACAAATCGCATTTTTCCAATGGAATAATACCATCTTCCATCCATGTATATTCGCTTTGGATTCTCCAGGGCTTCTTTCTCCATTTGACTCAATATTTTTGCATAGCAACGTCTATAGCGCTGTTTCCCTCTTGTGTAAGGATTAAGCATAGAACTGCTGCACAGGTAATGTGGACGTCGATCATCAAGTATTTTGAAGAACTCTCGAATACTCACAAACTACAGATACTCGCAGTTATATATTAGTCAGTCCAGAGAAGCTTGCAGATCGCGAATACCGTATCCACGCTGCAGATCTATACCCATGTAGTGATGGCAGCGCAGCGAGCTCCCTATTGCCCTCCCCAGGTCACTCACACACGCACACTCAAACTAATACATTTGAATATATGTTTATTCGATATCTTTCAACATTTCAATAGAATTCGAGTGTTTAGCCGAGCCTGATCCGCTTCAAATCGCATTGGTTTGTAAAGTTGTCGAAAAAGTGGTCACGGTAAAGATAGTCACGGTTAAGACATTTTGCTCGAAAATTGATCTCACGAGCACTGTATGTCACGGATCGCTTTGTCCGAATACATGGCATCTTTTTTCGATGGGATGTACGTGTAAAAAAATTTGTGGGCCTCAATATTGTACGAGGCGCGAGAGACATGTGGCCACGGTAAAGACACTCCTTATTTTGCAACGAAAAAATCGAGAAGTATCGGTGTGCCGTGAGCTGGTTATGAAATATATCAATATGCCGCTGGTGGGGTTTTGTTCTGTGGTGAAATCAGACTAAAAAACCACCTGTGCAAAGTTGCTTGGGACGATTGGCGAGTCTGTACATGGAATATTCAAAAACTTCCGAGAAATTTTCAAAACCCTTCGACAAAATCTGTGAGGCGCGCGTATCAATGGAGAAGGTATAGAGCACTGGGGCGATACGAAAAATGATTCTTTGACACCTTGACTTTGATGTTTAATTCGACTAAAATACGTTTTTAGTGGGTTTTCCGATAAAATATACACCTGAAATGTGCGAGTTACGTTTACGACAAGTCACGGTAAAGACATTTTGGGGTCAAATCACGTACTGAAATCGACTAAATGTCTATAATGCCACTAAAAACTATTCAAACATATCTATCCCAACAATATTCACCTGATTCCAGAGCTAAGCCGAGCCCATTTGCTCATTTTACTTGATTGCTAGTCGATGACACGAGTTGCATTAGTTATCGCGAAACTACTCATATATAGACATCGAGACAAGAGTTCCCTGAGCCCTGGATAGCTCAGCTGGTAGAGTGTCTTTCCCGGTGTGAAGCAGGCCCCCAGTTCAAATCTGGATCCAGGCGACTTTTTTCTCTCGATGTTTGTCATATGCGATTTTTCCATTAATTAACACCTCCACGAGGAAACCCGATCGTTAATTTCTGAATTAATCGATCTCAAACTCGAGATTGATAGAGAAATAAAATTAGTCCTCCAATGCCGATTTACGAATATAATATCATTTAGTACAATTATAGTTATAGTCAAAATTCACCTCAATCAGTGGTCAATTGAGAGCTTACCTCCTCAGTTTTCGATTGGCGGATCTCAACGTTCGATTCGATGTCTATAGATGGAGCTGTCAGCAGTTCAAGGAGTGTACTGAAATTAGATCACGGCCGGGAAACCTTGATACACTTCATAAGATATTCCAATTTTACCCACCGTGATGCAAATGAATTAATTTTAGTTGTGCGGAAGTCTTGTTCTCAGTTGTTTGCATATAGTATGGGATATTCTTGTCTGGTTTTTCATCGCCAATTTTTCAATAGCTGTAAACGTCCAAATATAACGGAAGCCCCTTCATTATGATGATAGATATGATCAAATTGTAGCGCTATTTGCTCACAATTCATCCTGGAATAGTTCTTGTCACACTGTAGAAATTGCTCGATGTAGGATTACAACGCCAAAGTGAAATTACCTCATTGATTGTGGGTCCTGAATTCTTCCAACAATGAATGTACACGGTGCTCTAGAAATCAATTCAACCCAAACGTGCTCGCCCTTCAGAATTTCATTTTTGCGCTCAAAATACACGATAAATGTGAAAATCGTAACCGCTCCTGTTTCCGAGAGAAGTCTATCTTAAGATTCTTCTATGAGAACATGAATTTTCACGAGATGGACATTCGTCTCAAGGAAACATCGGTCGTAGAATTTCACCCACCCTCAATCTTTTCACATGAAAGACCTCATAGATCCATCAAATACCACGTCTAAAATTGAATTCGTCGAGAAATGCGCCATGAGGTGATTTTGGAGGGAAAACAAGTTAGTCCACCATGATGATGGAAATTGGCCACAATCTACATCCGTAGATGTGATAGAAAGACCAAAACACTATAAATGGAATGGAAATTTATGATTCATGAATTAATACAAAACTGGCTTGCCCTGTCGTGAGGACTGGAAAAACAAAATCATCAACGGAAATTACCATATTTTTAAGTATTTTTGGTCTGTGACTTAACTTCTACTCCGTCCATTGAGATTCTTCAGGGTACATTGTGAGTGGTTTCATTGAAACCAAACATCTTGAAAACGAATCTTGTTATTCTTTGCGGAAAACTCCACCAGTTTGGAGATATTCGAAGTAGAGAGTCGTATTGGAGTTGCGAATCCCTGAAACTCTTACATTATTACTCGATCTATTAACGAATATCGAGAACGACGAGTTGATCCATTTTGGAATTGAAATTGTTCTGCTGAAGACAACTCCTGTAGATTCCTCATACCTGCTATTTTGATCCAATTTTTATGCGAGTGATGCAAGAATCAACATGTTGAATGTGACTTTTGACTCAAAATATTTCCAAATTAGTTGGGTTTACCGGGAGGAATTACAGAATTCGATTTCAACAACTCCAAGAGATCTTCCAGGGTGTATCCTCAAAAATGTCAATACGGCGTAACAGTTGAGTCACAGTTCAAAAATGATCGAAATAAATGATACCTTGCGTTGAGTATTCCGTTCTCCCAATCTTTTTTCTAGGACAAGCTGTTTTTATGAGCTTATCGTCATTTTTCATTCAATTCATAGTCTTTTGGTCTCTCTGTCAAATGCAGGGACGTAGAGTGTGGCTCATTTCCTTCATCCCAGCGGACTAACTCATTTTCCCTTCAAAATCATCTCATGATGCATTTCTCTATAAATTCAATTCAAGAAGTGGCATTTGATGGATCTATGAGGTCTTTCATGTGAGAAGATTGAGGGTAGATGAAATTCTACGACCACTGTTCCCTTAAGACGAAGGTCCATCTCGTAAAAATTCATTCTTCCATAGAAAAATCTTAGAATGGACTTTTTTGGAAACAGGAGCGGTTACGGTTTTTGTTGTTGCGGGAAAATGTCACATTTGTCCTGTATTTAAAGCGTAGAAAAGAAATCCTGAAAGGCAAGCACCTTTGGGTTAAACTCATTTCTAGAGCACCGTGTGTAGTGATTTTACACGACGAAAATGTGAAGTTACATATCAATCGGTAAAAATCACAACATTTTTAGTACGAGTGTCGAAGATTCCACACCCAGAGTGTAAAATCACTACATTAATTGTCGGGACAACTCAATGACTACAATCAATGTGTTGTTTTAGCTTTTCGTTGTTATTTTTTGTCAGATATTTTTTACAGTACACGTACTCTAACTGGATCACTCGCGTATCGCTGCTAGATCCACCTTTTTGAAAAACGCCTCAATGAATAGCTACCATTATTGACGCGATATTTATGGTGACTCATAATGTTGTTCATGTCCCAAGTAGGAGGAACAGATTTTAAAGCAGTAGAACTATTCGCCTAGCCAAACGCAGCATCTAAGTGATTTTTGAGGGTGTGCCGTACGTGTACCGGCTGTACCAAAACTACCAAACTTGACGGTATCAACCAAAGGAGTTGGTAAGATGATTCTATTTTTCAGTTAAACGGAGCATCGTTGGTTCTGTCGAAAGAACACTTGTCTAAAGGGGAAGATGACACAATTGTGAAGGAGTACTTGAGCTTCATGATTGACATTGCTGAGATGCTGGGAGCCCCCAAGGAACGCGCTAGAATAGAAATGCAAGAATCTCTTCGGTTTGGAATATCCCTCGCGAATGTGAGTTTTCTTGGCAGTATCTGATGTTGACATGGTTCCTTTCCTGAGGTTGATTCCTCATATTTTTCATACCTTATACCTCATATTCTTCGTGCTTCATATTTCAAACTCCTCATATCATACGCCCCATGTCCCATCCTCACACCCCATACTCCTCATACCTTGATCCTCATACCTTATATCTTATACCTCATACCTCATACCTCATACCTCATCCATTCATCCATCCATCCATCTACCGACCAACTACCCTCCCACCCATCACCTCCTTCACCCATCCACTATCCCTTCCGCCCATCGACCCACCCATGACCCATTCACTCAACCATCAACCCATCCATCCATCCGCCCATAAACCCATCCATAACCAAAACGGCCATCCATCATACTCCATTCCTTCACGTAGGCAACCCGATACGCGGAATCCGGACGGATTATAATCCGTCCGGATTCCGCGTTAACTATAATTATGGTTGGGCGTATTTCTTGATGAATCGAAGGGCTCTGAAATATGTTCGCAGCTCACAACTGATATTTGTAAAATGATGATTGATCATCACATCATGGTATCGGGGAGAAATTCCTCATGAGCTCCATGAAGATGATATACAGCCGATCAGTCAATTCTACACATCGACCCACACGGCAACATGATATGTGTTACCTAGACCATACCAAGTTAGTCCTATTTAGACCGAAGTTCACCGAACTAGACTGAATTCGATCGAACTAGAGTCAAGTCAACAAAGATAGAACGATTTAGAACGAACTCGACCAACTAAGAACGAGTCAGACCAAACTAGACCGTACTAGACCGAATCAGACCGAATTAGATCAAACTAAACCAAGTTAAGCTGAGTTAAGCTAATATAGACTAAACTTGACCGAAGTAGACCGAGTTAAACTGAGTTTGGACCAATGAGACCAAATTAGACCAAAAACCAAATTAGGCAGATTAGGCGAAACTAGACCAAATTAGACCGGACTAGATCATATTAAACCAAACTACACGATACTAATACCGAAGTATATAGGCCAAAGTAGACCGTACTAGAACAGTAGAAGTACGGTGATAGATCCATTCTAGCACTGAATCAGACCAATCCAGACCGTACTAGACCAAGCTAGACCAGACCAGACCAAATGATCCACCTTCCAACTCATCCACCCATCGACCTGCCTACCCGACCACGCACCAACCCATCCACCCATTCATGACCCGTACAGCCATCTATTACACTTTGCCCCGTTCAAGTAGGTGACCCGATACGCCGGATATAGACGGATGGATTCTTGACTGGCGATTCTCTTTATTATGGAACTTGCAAGACTCGTAGCTTGTTTAGGAGGTGGCTTTAGGCGCTAAGTTTGAAGCCAGAAACATAGGAGGTGGACAGTATACTCTTGCTGGCTTATTGCAAACGTTTTGAGAGCCAGATGAGGGGTATACCAACATTACTTCACGGGTACCAAACATACCCCATGACGGTATATCTCAAATCCCACCATGAAGTGAGATAAAAGGGAATAGATTAAAATACTTATTATGGTTCACTTTCAAGACAAATACTCCTCTGGGCACATTGACTGATACTCTGCATCTTCATGAAATGTTTTGGAACGTTCTGTCAGTTGAGAGCAGTTTACGAGCAATTTCAAAATAGATCATTTCATTTACCTGTGCATTTTTCCTTTTGGTCAGCACCAATCCCGAAGCAAAACTGTGTACTCCGTACTCAATGATTCATTAATGATCCCTCATTGTACTGAAGGAAGGCGAGAAATTATGATATTTCAAATCAAAAGTTGGCAATACTGAGGTTACCTCACTCGATCCACCAATGGTCAATATTACACCAATTAATGATACTCAAGTACAAGTGAACTCAAAGCCATTGTGCTGCCAGTCCCAATGAGGCTGTTGAATCTCTCTAATATACTGACAAATGATCTGACTGGTGCATCTCGACGATGGACAGATTTCACTTGGAGAGGAGATGGGTCACAATGCGACAGAATTGTTCAAGATGACGACAGTGAGGGAACTCATACGTGAATTCCCGTCCATTCCGTGGCTGGATTATATCAACAAACTCTTGGCACCCAATGTGATTGTTGCTGAGGATGAGTCTGTGATGGTTCCTGTTTCACCCTACATAGCTGGCTTGGAGAAACTCCTGAAAGAGACATCAAACCGAACTTTGGCAAACTATGCGATATGGCGGGTTGTCAAGAAATCCATCGGGTACCTCAATCGTCGAATTCGCGAGAGACAAGAAGCATACCTGTCGATCTTCTATGGTTAGTGCTGTCTTTTTCCTTGGGATATTTAATTCTTGCAAAAATTTTTGTACTCTCAAGGAAGCTGAAAATAAACCCTAGATGTAATAATATTCCGTGGGCGGAGTATTTCCGCCCTAGACCTAAATGGTGACTTCGTAGGTCAATACTGCGTGTAGCTACGATTCTCCATCAAATTCTACGATGCGTAGATGTATTTTTTGAGAACTTTGAGCGGTTCTGAGAACCTGGAAGGTAACGAGCGCAAGATCACACATCTCGGGCTCCATATCAGCATAATGGTGCAGGGTAGTTTGAGTGATTTTAGCTCTGTCTTTTATATCTGGCTCCTAGTATCGTTGAAAGATTGCAGAAAATACGTCTCGGTGTGAAATTTGACGTAAAATCTGATTCTGCCCTTACATTCGACCAATTTAGTCACTAATTTGGTCTAGGACAAAAATACGCCACTTGAGGAGTTTCAGCACATCTACGGTTTCTTCTAGTTCTCTTTGAAGGGTGCAAAAATCCTCAAGAAATATGATTTGACGTAATGTTTGATGGCGAAAACGACCCCGCCCTTACTTTTGCAGTAAAAGGTCACAACTCGTCTTTAAAATGCAAAAATTCAGACCTAGGTAACGTTGCAACCCATGAATATAGCTATGACTCAAAGATAGCTAGAGATAGGTGCTGTTCTGAATTCGGATTTGTGTTCAGCAGCTCGAAATACGTTAGAAATGACTTCCACCCTGCCCGATCGGGAACCTTTATTCGTGGGCCTGAGTTATTGATGGATAATGACATATTAATATTGTGTTCTCATCAAAATATTCCGATATATTCAGGTACAGATAAGGTGTCAAAGTGGTATAAATGCCTTTTGTCGGTCCTTCAGTATTTCGGATTCGCTGTTGGAGCTCTTCACGAAAGATTGCATTTCAACAATGATTTAACACGTTCGCTGCGACGGGTCCCACCGGTGGGACCCGCGATTTTTCATCTTTCAATCTTTGCCGACTCAGACTTGCTCGGAAAATTTCCCGAAAAGAATCTATTATGATTGTTTACTTTGCCAAGAACGTAAACAATGAGATAAAGAAGAGTCTAGACCCATATGGGCGTTTCCATCGAAATGCGGGGGTCCAGTTCATGACCAAAATAAAATTACGGAAAAACGGCGTCGCAGCGAACGTGTTAAAGGGGAGGGCCAGAGAAATCACTTCAAATATCCGGAGAGTATTCGAAAGAGTCTTGTTGACAGTGAGTATGAGTTTTTCTCAAAAGTCCGAAACAATATTTTTGTTTTATTTTGAGTTATTCATTGAACCAAATACCTCTAGATTATCAAAAAATGTACTGGTTCAAGATTCAGAGATTAACTTTCGCGAATACGTACAATTTGAGCTCTATCTTGAATAGGTCGATTGGATGGACAAGGATACGAAAGAAGCTGCTTTGGGAAAGGCTAGATCCATGAGTCAGTTTATAGGTTATCCGGATGATTTAGTTCAAGATCTTAAAATTGAAGAGTACTACCAAAATTTCTCCGTGGATCCAAAAACCAGCTTCCTGCACGCTAGTCTGTCCATCTCCAGAACCTTTCAAGATAAAAATTTTGGAAAATTGAGAGAGCCTGTGGATTCAAATGAATGGATTTATGAAATTAACCCTATTAATATCTTTGCCGCCTACGTTCCTAAAGTCAATAGCATCGGTATGTATGCAAGCGTATGTAATCATGATTTAAATCCAGTTGAACGAAGATTATACGCACTCGGTCAGCAAAAGGACATCAATCTTCCCAATTTCTCATACAAAAAGCAACGAGATACTTATTTAAAACATGTCTACTCTGGTGACCTGGATCAACTTCTGGTCAATAATAATTGGATTCTTCCATTGAAAATTGTATGGTTCAAACTAGTTCCAAAATTCCTTGAGGATATAGTTTTGAAAATCTCTTCTAGCCGTCCAACGTACATTCTACTTTATTTTCAGTGTTAACAGCTAGCTACTTCCAAGGGGAATATTTTAAACCAGATATACCTAATTACGTGAGCTACGGAACGATAGGAATGGTCGTTGGCCACGAAATCATGCATGCGTTTGACGATTTGGGCAAAATCACAGAGTTGGGGACAAATAATAACACGAGGGCCGAATTCGACAAAAGAGTGCAATGTCTTATCAATCAAGCGAATAACTACACTTTCACAGAAGGTTCAATGAAAGTAAGTTTTGTCTCACACTCTTAATCGAAGTAGTTAACCGGAACTTCAAAACTCTGACTTCACTAATCTACTCCTCACCATGGACCAGTCTGATATTACATGATGTCACAGTTGAAAGACATTATATTATCAAGGGTACCCACGTCCACTTATCTGAAATAAAAAAATCCGGCAACTCAGCTGAATTTTGATGGGCATTTCTGGAACATTCATTTTATCTGAGTACCGTCGGCTGGGGTAACTTTGGAACAACCCATGAAAGAGGGCCTGAACGTATTGTTATCGAGCTTGTTATTACGTGCAATCCGTAAGGCTGTAAGACCTATCAATCTTATACCTGGTCTTATTCTTTTCCACGTCGACAAGTACGTTTTTTGCACCGGCAGGAGTGTCTTCATTAGCTGTGAGTTCATTTATGACTGACTTTTTTGAAAGTAACAGATTTGCTGCGGAGGGATCCATTGATTGTTTCGCTTGATTTTCTTTGTGTGCTCAGGATTCTCGTCTTGCGGGATTCAACATCGCGCCGGACCCACCGAAGTGTTCCACCGGACACAGAGGTGGAACCGCGACTTTTGGCTTTGCAGCGACCGTGCTAACAAAAGATCTCTGGGAAAAACTAGTGTGTTTTACACCTTTGTGGGAAGAATTCGAGATATCCAAGCTGGGTCTCTTTTCTCCGTACAAACATCTCGACGAACCAATCGTTTTATTGGAGTATGCTTCCCCTGATTCGATGTTTCAGATTGGAAACTCAAAATTTCACGTTTTACTGGGGACGTCGGGTAGCCTTGAAACAAGTGGGGTGTTTTTTGTAACAACCCATGGAAGAGATGTTATCACTCGCGTTATTAATGAGACGTACTTAGTGATTGTGCCTCAAAAAGCACAGAATCGGGTCTCAAAAGTCTTTTTATGAGATCTAAGATGAATCGTGGTCTTCGAATCAAATCCTCAGAATGAGGAGAGAATGTAGAAAAGTACAGCTACCCACTGTGAAGGGAACGTACATTCTACTCTTGCTGTTCCAAAGTTGCCCTATTCCGGTTCAACTTCAGGACATACAACTTTGAATGATTATAATTCCAATCAGAGTAGCCCAAATGAACTTTCGGGACTTTTAACATCCCCGCAATTGAACGTTGAGACTTTGAGCTTTTGATTGACCACAGGCGCAGCGTCCTTCTGATGTGAGACGTACAGGTTACACGAGGTTCGAGGAAAAATGCGATTTGTGTTCCAAATGTAGTCTAGTTGGCAGTGTAATATCATTTAATTTTCTTCAACACATAAGCATCATGAAATATTATGATCAAGTACGTGCCCAATATTAGTTTCTGGATTCAGTTTTTTTTTCGTTCTTCAAAGTTTACACTTGAATCTATAACGGAATTCTATCGTCATCACTTCTATTCTGATAAAAATTTCATAATTTTTATCAGAATTAATTCTGATCATTTAAGTAGAGAAATCTGTATAAAGTCCAACTCACTTCGTTAAGAATTAAACAAATTAAATCTCATCTTGCATTGGGATATCACAGAGGTAGGAAATTAGTCTTGCCCTTAAACAGTTCGGGTGCTACGACAGTCTACTTTCCTAGCTCCACTTGAGAAAATAATGCCTCGGCACTCGAAATGATCTTGCAAGCACAGAGCAATCATGTTCTTTCGTCATAAAAACCTAGAAGCGTTCTTGAAAGTGACATTGTCAGTTTAGATCAATGAAAACACATATCCAACATATTTTTGAAGTAATGGAACAATTACCCCCTCTACATTTGAATTCTGGCTGGGTAGAAAGTTCCGGATCCATGGTGTAAGGTGTATGATCTATAATCAAGATATTCTTAGAAGGGTAGTTACCCGCACAGCTTATCTAGATAGATATTTCGCTATAGGTGATGTGAGACCTTCACTGGTTCAATAACAAATATTCGCATGGTCGATATACAATACACTTCTCAAATGATGATTGCTTTTCTAAAAGAGTCACGTTGTCACATCACATGAAGAAATTCGACTCAAAAAACCATCTTGACATCGTTGAGCTTCGTGCTACTTCCAGGCAATTTTTTGGGATTGATGTTGTAATTGAAAGTTGCCTCTACAAATTTCTTTTATCTCATTCAGACAAATATGAAATTCTATTTATCAATGAAACGAAACTAATTGACGAGAAAATATGATATTTCAGGTGAATGGTACAAAAACACGAAGGGATATCGTAGCTGACAATGAAGGTTTTCGGGTAGCCTACAGAGCCTATAAGTTATGGGAAAAGATCCATGGAGAGGAACAAAAAATTTATACTTTAGAAAAGTGGAACTCCCAACAAATGTTTTGGATCAGCGGAGCTAGCGTATGGTGCACGGCATATGAACCTGGACATCCGCAATCTCCGGATGATGTACATCCACCAGAGGAATTTCGGATAAATGGGGTCCTCTCTAACATACCTGAGTTTTCAAAGGACTTCAATTGCCCAGTTGGGTCAAAAATGAATCCTAGAAACAAATGCAATATTTGGGGGGACCTTATTGACGCCCCAGACGAAATTTCCCAAATAACAACGAATACATCGATCGCATCGATGCAGACAAGTATAGATAATGCAGAGCGCGCTGACAGTGCACCAGAAAATACTACCAAAACCTCCACTTAGGTGAATACAACGACCCGAACTCCTGTCTGCGATGCTAAATGTATTTGTCGTAAGCGAATAGGATTCTCAGCCAGATAGCTATCTTCCGCAGCGCATAGCTATCAGGTGGCCGATAGGATTCACGACGCGGGAAAAGTCTATCCGGCTGAAATTCGTAGGCCGGTAGACTCGTGTTGGGGCAGGTGGCTATCGGCCGGAGGCATTTAAGCCACATAGCCACCGGACTAGGATGATAGAATCGGACAAGTCGAGAGTTTTTATTCGACTGAAATGGTCAGATTGATAGACTCGAGATACTTCATGCATCTATCGGGCTGGTAAGATAACTACTCCAGCCCGATGAAATTTGCAGCCGAGATCGACATCGGGATTCTATCAATCGATGATGTGTCAAAAAATCTTTCTATATCCCTGAGGGAAGCACTGGCAGCTCAATCTTTGAATGGTGGACAGGGACTCAAAAAATGCAATTGTCAAGCTCATGCCAACCAGTGTAAGACAAAACGATGTGCTTGTTTCAAATCGAAAATTTTGTGCAACTCGAGATGCCACAAGAGTTCTACGTGTTGTAATTTTATTTATTTTATTTATTCGTATATACGGGCAAATATTGCCCTTTTACAATGTGTTGGCACTAGGATGAAAAATAATTTCAATTCAATAGAAATGTTTAAAATATATAGATATAAGATAAGCAAGGATGTTCCGATACATGTGCAATACGGTTATCCGGTCACCGCTGTTAAGATGGAATATAGGTCTGTTGATACTAATGCTGTTAGCATGGAAGATTTAAAGTGTTCAATTGAGTTCAGTTCTCTCAATTCTGAAGGCAGACGATTCCAAAAACGTATCAATCTATTAGTGGTATAGGGCAGTGGACCCCGTACTGCTTAATCGTTCTGAACGAACGCAATTCATAATCCACTGATCTGCCAGTATAAAGAGAATTAGCTTGTTCGCTGGAAAATAGGCCATTTTTTATTTTGAATGCTGTTAAACAATCAAAGTAGCAGTGGCGTACTGCTATTTCAGATAACCCAAACTTGCTTCTAACAGGAAAATAATCATGATCTGTAAAATGCATTGGGTTTCTGTCTTTGTAAGTTAGGTAACGAAGCATTCTATTCTGAACTTTTTCTAACTTTAGTTGGGCTTGCTTTGTACTAGGTTTCCATATAACTGAGGCGTATGTTAAAACAGGAATAACTAGGGCTTTATACAAGTATGCTATAGATTGTGAATTGTAAAAGTCAGAGGTTGATCTCTTTGGAAATCCAACTAATTTCAGACATTTCTTCGAAACTACGTCTACATGTTCGTCAAATTTGAGGCCTGTATCAAAAATGACTCCCAGATCCGAGATATTCTTGACACGAGTAATCTCTACATCACCGATCACGTACTGATACTTCATGACATCTTTATTGGATCTTGAAAAGGATATAACAGCCCATCTTTTCATATTGATTTCCAAGCCATTTCTGACACTCCAATTTTTTAGTGATATGAGAGCTCTCTGAAGACGATTTGCATCTAAGGGGGACTTCACTGGTTTAATAACAAATATTCGCATGGTCTTCAGTTATTGTGGAGACAATTTTCACGTCATCGGCGTAGATCAGGGTCTGGATCTGTGGCAATTTATCAACAATATCATTGATAAACATTATGAACAAGATTAGGCCAATATTCGAGCCCTGGGGTACACCCGATGACGCTTCAAATTTCTCTGATACAAATTCTGAGACTCTTACAGCTAGTTTTCTCTCACACGAGTAAGATTTGAGCCACTCGTGCCATTTTCCACTTATCCCAAAATTCTTCATTTGCTCAGTAAGAGAGAGTGATATACTGAGTCAAACGCCGTAGAGAAGTCTATGTATATCGAATCAACTTGCTCATAGTCACTCAAACTTCTTATTATGTAATCTTGATAGAGAATGAGATTAGTTATTGTCGATTTACCTTTCAAAAAACCATGTTGATTCTGAGTTATTTTACCTGTGAGGAATTCAGTCAGATGATTTGCGACGCATGCATCAAATAGTTTAGCTAAACATTCCAGAATTGAAACTGGTCTATAGTTTTCTATATCACTTTCATCCCCATTCTTGATGATTGGCTGTACAAATGCCAATTTCCAAAGAGGTGGAAACTCACCCTTCTCTGAAGATTTATTGAAGATTTGTAGAACGATCTCACGGATATTAGGCCAACATCTTTTGATAAAAAACGCCGGTATCCCATCCGGACCTGGCTTGGTGTTATCATCAAGATTCTTAACAAGGAAATCAACTTCATCTTGCAAGATAGTAATAGAGAACTGACATGACCACAAAAATTATTTCAGAATGTTCATATTATGGAAGTTCACGTTGAAAGAGACAGGATATATCAAAATTCGGAAATTTTCTGTAGTATAAGTGATTTAAATTCGAATTTCAAGTTTTTTAGCTTTTGAATTAGCGTCATTCAATATGGCGGCGACATGAGTCACGTGACTCCAGAGGGTTCTCCACACGATAGTTCTGAAATAAACCTGCGTTTTTCCACCGCGTACTTCTATTATTTGGGTAAAATAAGATATCGATTGTGATTCAGATGAGAATTTCCGATGAAAAATGACATCACAACAGTTGGCGAATTTAGTGGCACATGTGCAGCCACCGCCATATTGGATGGCGCCAATTCAAATTTTCGAAACTTCAATGATGATTTAAAAACCATAGAGGCGTCGTAAGAATTTCAAATTTTTTTCCCCCATGTCTATCTTGCTCCAAACTCTCAAATTATAACATTTCTCGGAATGATGTCAGTTCCCTATTGAATGAAGCTTGTCTTCACATTCGCCCTCAATCAAGGAATCAATAGCATTACTCCTGTATACCGAACTGAAATGTTCCGCGAAAAGATTAGAATAGTAATGAGTAAACTAAATCTTGAGTAAATAATAATTTTATCTAGATTGGAGCTATGAATGATGCAACATAATGAACTGTGAATTTCTTTGAACATTCGTGATTTTCATAATCACGAACTCTTTCTAGTCAATTATCAATAGAAGAGCTCCATAATCACGAATCCAAATTTTTGGGCTACATTTGAATGATGTTTGGATTTTGACAGCGATCGCCGAGACATGGACGTATATAGCCACCGCGGCACTGCAGAACAGCATGAGTCCTATCGGCCTGAAGTGGAACCAGCCCGGTGGACGCATGAAGTATCTCGAGTCTATCAGCCTGACCATTTCAGTTGAATACGAACTCTCGACTTGTCCAATTCTATCATCCTAGCCTCGTGGCTATGTGGTTGAAACGGTCCCGGCCGATAGCCACCTCTCCCAACACCAGTCTATTGGCCTACAAATTTCAGCCGGATAGACTTCTCTCGCGTCGTGAACCCTATCGGGCACCCGATAGCTATGCGCCGCGGGATATAGCTATCTGGCTGAGAATCCTATTCGCCTACGACATATTTAAGCAGCAAGGGATCGTGGCACGTCAACTCCCCGAGGACCATAGATATTAGGTTGTGAGAAATTTAGTTAGTATGACGTGTGGTGTGGAGAGTCAAGATTTCGTTACTGACAGCCTTTACCAGGGGAGCGTTGGACATCCCGACCATGGACTCGTCTAAAAAAACTGGAAATGGTCTTCTTTCAGCACAAAAATACGGTATTCAAAGTTATACACCCTATTATCGCTCAAGGATTTCCCAGCTATGGATTCAGGGATCAGTATTGTTCACATAGGCTCATGTAAAAGCTTTCGATATTATATAATTATAAAGAAAAATGTTGTGATTTCATTGACTGCCACCGTATGCCAATGATACCTATTCCAATTGAGACCGTTCAATGAAGTAGGGTTGAGAAATCAAATTTCCTCGGCGATGGAGTACAAAATTCTAGAAACAAAATGAGGCAATACGGGTTTTTTTGATTAGCCCAAACTGATTTTGCGCCGACGTCATGCGAATTTCCACTTTGAAGCCATAACTTGGATTTGGCATTCTGAAATTGGTGGAAACTCCACAACTTCGCTCCCGATGGGTTTTTTGAGATGAATCTTGGTGCATTATTCTAAACACAGCGTAATTTACCAGGAAAAACCACACGATGATCGAAAATGTCCATGAAACGCCAAAAAATGATAATTCGATCAAAAACAAGGGAAACGCCATTTCGCGAAGAAGTGAATTCGTATCCTTTTGAATATTCTGTTGAGAGTACTCGAAGAAATGCCAGATATGACGTTTTTGGTTGAGGACTTTAGGCGCTGGAAAATCACGCGAGACTTTGAGAATCTTTTTCTGGGGAAAAAATTGAAATGCTAAATCATCGTTGGGATTCCGTATCAACTCTTGTAGAGAGATCTATTTCTTCTCCCACGGTATCGTAATACCATCAGCAGCAAATCAATTAATTCGCTCGATTTGATCCAGTACAAGGATCCGTATCTGAAAGATTTGAGCCTTTCAACTGATCCTGTCTAAATCATTCCATTGGTTTTATTGCTACTGCTATCATTCATAATAGGGAATCATCATCACCAATTTCTTCTTTCCTACAGAAAGTTCATGCCTAATGAAAGAAAATTACGATACAATTTCTTTATCTGTGGCTCGTAAGTATTTAATTTTCATCATAGAAAATCTACCCGTGATTCAAATCCCAAAACCAATATGGCGTACGAAAATCAGAAACTTTAGCAAGTTTGTTCTCGCCCGTGGTATATTGCGAAGAGGCTGGTATTTTTTTACAGCGCACCGCGCGGGCCGCGAATTCGTCTGGCTGTCGTCTGCTTTACTTTCATAATGATTTCATGTGATGTTTAGTAGCACTCTACATAATTGGAAATTGGAACGCATGTTACTGACAAATTTTAGCACCACCGTCAAATAATCAAACACTCCAGAATTTATGCATTTTAAAGAGTTCATAGGCATCAGGAGGATGAAGGAAGACATTTGCCGTGTAGTAATCTGGACAGTAGTTCTATATTTGCCACTCCCGTAGTGATATTTACATGATTGAGTTCGGAACTTGAGAAACATTCATTCTGAGTCATTAGAAACATTATCATCTACATGTCCAAATCAATATTAGGTGATTTGATGCGGGTCTCAAAAATAACCCAAGAGGTTACGGCAGGTTATCAAACAGTTTTCGATGTAAACAAACCATGGACCGAATCGACGTCAGTTCGCACTTATTGACGTCAGATTACAGGATTCGACGTCAGGATACTCCAAACGGAACAGACCCGTAAAAATCTCTGATCTTGGCTTACAAGGAGAGGACCAACCTTGCAGGTGACCAATCTTGATGAAACTTCTGGGATCTTCTTGTTTCGGTGAAAAATGAAGGTATCCCAGAGGGTTTAATCCAATGGGCCTTCTGTCCTGAGATACAGCAACCACAGGCAGGCCCATTTTGAAGCATTTTACACTGTTTTTGGACAAAATCACTATGATTATTCTCGCAAGCTCTTTTGCTTTGGCTCACTCCACTGAACTTTTCAACATTCAAGAGAGCTTCTGACTCATAACAGATGACCAGAAATACATATTCCACATCATGACTCACCCATGGAATATAAGGGAACAGCCATACTTACTGCTCCTTCTGAAAAATACATAAAAATCACTCTCGGCCCTTTGACACATTTACAATGCTTGCGGACCAATTTTTTCACTCTTCCAAGCTTCTGCTCAACAAAGCTAACAATCGAACAATCCTCTCAAAGCCAAGTATAATCATCCATGCACAAGAACTAGCACTTGAGGTCAAATCCGAGCATCTCCCAGGACCAAATTCTAAAAATATGCAAACATAGGGATCTGCGAAGCCAGTATTTGGGCCATCTTTGATGTCCCTCCGTGCCAATTTTTGTAGCCACGAATAATGATAATAGCCACTTCGGAGTCAGTTCATGGATGCAACGCACGTCGGATTAATCTCTTCACACATTGAGAACCGCATCAGTTCTTGTGCGCCTTTATACCTTCGGTGAAACCTGCATAAGACTATCCACTACGAGACAAAAATATGGAGAGCAAGGAGAACTCGGGTACCTCAGTGAAAGGCGTGACGCAGTCACATGAGTTACACTACGTCTTCAAGTTGCGCAAACGTGAGATAAGAATGCCTCCTTTAAATGATTACAATTCGATTTAGCGATAGGTCCGAAAATGAATCATCTAGGATAGTTAATCTATGTATGTATGTACGTAAGTATGGTACATCACTTCACCTTGGGGTAGAACCCCGTCTGGTGTTGATGAGGTGATACGAAATACAAATTATGAGTGCTTGTAACTAAAGACTAATAGGGAATAATCATACGTCAGCTAAATTCAATTTGGCACTTTCATACGCTTGTCCATGCCATAAGAAAATTTCCTGTTTTCGCAGAATTTTTTATTCGTCTTCTATCGTTTGCAATTGAAGACGAATAAAAGAATTCTGCGAAAACAGGAAATTTTCTTTTGGCATGAACAAGCGTATGAAAGTGCCAAATTGAATTTAGCTGACGTATGATTTTTCCCTATTAGTCTTTAGTTCCAAGCACTCATAATTTGTATTTCGTATCACCTCATCAACACCAGACGGGGTTCTACCCCAAGGTGAAATGATGTACCATACTTACGTACATACATACATAGATCAACTATCCCTAGATGATTCATTTTCGGACCTATCGCTAAATCGAATTGTAATCATTTAAAGGAGGCATTCTTATCTCACGTTTGCGCAACTTGAAGACGTAGTGTAACTCATGTGACTGCGTCACGCCTTTCACTGAGGTACCCGAGTTCTCCTTGCTCTCCATATTTTTGTCTCGTAGTGGATAGTCTTATGCAGGTTTCACCGACGGTATAAAGGCACACAAGAACTGATGCGGTTCTCAATGTGTGAAGAGATTAATCCGACGTGCATTGCATCCATGAACTGACTCCGAAGTGGCTGTTATCATTATTCGTGGCTACAAAAATTGGCACGGAGGGACATCAAAGATGGGGCAAATACTGGAACCGCAGATCCCGAGATATCATTTTGATGGAGTTTAGGGAGTTACGTGCACCCATGTATTAGAGGTGACAAAAAATACAAAAGACGTACTACAAAAACACATTATCTCTCCATGAGCGTCGCATACTGACTGCCGTTCGCGTGTTCATCCTTCCCCTTCCTTCCACGAGATACGGCCGATGACTTTGACCTCAATTTCTGTCCGTTTTGATAATCCCGAGGATAATCCTAGATTATCGTACCTTGAATCGTTCTCTTTGGTTTTGAAAGCGCGTGTTACAGATTTAACTGAAGCATTTTCTAATATGACCAATACTCAAGCACGGAATCACAAAAACCCCCTTTCTGAACCTTTGACCCCTTACGGCGAGTCTGAAAGGTGGAAAAGTGTTCCGTTCGTGATCATGAAAAATACCAATTGGATATTATTAGAAATTTTTCTTTTCGACTTCTTCGGACAATGCGAGCCAAAGTTACGATGATGAGAGATGTCCTGTGGCACCGACTTGTATATCACCACAAAAATTGCTAAAAGAAAACTTTTAAAAAACCCTTTTATTCACTTGACAACGAACAAAACCTGACTATGATTTCGGTGATCGATTGCTAACTTCTACTTCTTATGACAAAAACTAAAGGCGTGGGGCATCTTCATCCCAGGCAGTTGAGGTTATAAAATAGTTGTAATAAGGTTGTTGAGAAACTTGGTAATATATCCTGGTCCAGGCACACAAGTTCAAAGATCTTCATTTTCTCAACAAATATGATACCTCATGTGTATACTTCAAGAGAAGCGAGGTATATCAGTAGATCCGCGGAAACTTGCTCCGGAACTAACTCAAAAATGGACGAAAGACAAAAGTGAGCTTCTGGGCTCGCAAGATGGGTTTTTTCACTCCTTATCTCATTTATATTCAGGATCAAAACTCAAACATATAGGAAGTTAAAAAAAATTTTTACATGTTAAATCCCATAAGAGCTCAGCTCGAAATCGCAAATAGGCCACGGAATTGACGGCCATGGAATTGACATTTCATGTTTGATCGGCGAAAACGAATCGGAGAGTTATGGGATCGCTTTTTCCGCTTAGATAAGTCTTTGGTATCCCAAATACTTACGAAAAGTCGAGCGAGATGCTGGATTGTCGATCTTTTAGACGTGTTGGTAGGTGGCCACGGAATTGACACTCTTATTTACCCCGGCATTTTTTCGAAGAAGAGCACGCCACCACTTCTCGGAAGTGAAGCGATGGATGTTTATACCGCAGCTGTTTGATAGTTTGAAGCGAGAGGATCGAAATGTGCCCATGAGCGAACGTTTTCAAGTCGATAGACGCTCTCACGCACCACATACAGGCGAACCCCGTTATTCGCGGATTCCGTACTCGCGGATGATGAAAAGATACCGTTTCTCGATAACCGCGGAAGGAATCACTCGTATTCGCGGATCGTGCAACGAATAAAAAAATTTCAAGAATTTTCTGTTCTCAACCCTGACAATACACAAACGCCAAATCTCGGCAACACATGTGACAACATTCAATCGACTGACTATTCTCAAACATAAACATCAATAACCTATTTTGGCTCAAAATTTCTGTGAAAGGATGGCTCCCACTACTCCAAAATCAACCCCAGTATCAAAAAAATCTGGTTTCAAGAGAGAAAAGAAAGTAATGAATTTGGAACAAAAGATTCAGATGCTAGATTTGCTGAGAAAAGGTGAAAAATCGCAGTTGTGGCAAGGAGATTTAACGTCAATGAGTCAACGGTTCGATCAATCAGGAATAATGAAGATAAAATTCGTGAAAGTGTAAAAAAGCTCGGCTCTTTCGCTAAACAAGTCAAAATCAGCAGAGATAGTAACCTGGAAAAGATGGAAGAGATGCTGATTCTGTGGATACAAGATATGGTGTATAAAAAGTCATCGAGGAGAAAGGATATGTGCCTGCTCAAGTTTTTAATGCTGATGAAACTGAGCTTTATTGGAAGGAAATGCCTGCAAGAACTTTTCTAAACCAAGAGGAGAAGACTGCTTCTGGTTTCAAGGCGGCAAAAGATCGCTTCACATTGCTGCTATGCGCCAATGCATCTGGTACCTTCAAGTGTAAGCCAATGCTAGTTTACAAAGCTGAAACACCTCGTCCTCTCAGAGGTAAGCGAAAAGAGCACCTTCCTGTATTTTGGAGGTCAAACAAAACTGCATGGGTGACCAAGAAAAATTTTGGAGAATGGTTCATTCAGTCATTCATACCCGAGGTGAAAGACTTCCTACAAAGAGAAAACTTAGCTTTCAAAATTTTACTCTTGATCGATAATGCACCAAGTCATTCGGAGTCGATCTCTATCATCCATCCCAACGTTGAGGTGATGTTCTTACCCCCTAACACGACGTCTCTTTTGCAACCGAAGGACCAAACTGTGATTCGAACATTCAAGGCGTACTATCTGAGACGTGTCATCGGAGAAATGCTCCAAGTTGCAAATCAGCAAGCGGTCGAGAACACTGGAGTTAGATCTCAGTCTGTGCGCCATTTCTGGAAGGATTCCAATATTCTTCATTCAATTGGATTCGTAGAGGAGAGTTGGAATGAAATCAAATCCAGCACTCTCAATGCAAGTTGGAGCAAAATTCGCCTGAAATCGTGACGGCTCCGTCTCCATCAATTCACGACGTTGTGCAGAGAGTGACCCACGCTGCAAGAGATGTTGGAGGAGAGGGTTTTGATGACATCTCAGAATCCGAGATGGTGCAATTCATCTCTGATGAAGATGGCCCACTGACTCCTGGAGACATGGAGAAATTGCTGGAGGAGGCTAAAAGTGGAACTGAGAATGATGACGAAGAGCCAACATCTGTTGAACCGACACTCACCGTCGCGATTGTTACTAAAATTATCAATCATTTCCATACAGGAGCTGGTCTAGCATTTCAATACGATCCCATCGTATCACGTAGTTTGAAATTACGTCGAGGCTGTGAAGATCTACTACGAGATTATCAAGAAATTCAAAAAGACCTCATTAGACATATGAAACAGAGTAAAATTACCGATTTCTTGAATCCAAGTGTTTTTGAATGAATTTGATTTTGTGATGGTTGTACATTTTTGAGAAAAATATACTTGTCATGGAACGTATCCCCCTCTTTCCCACTTGACCAACGCTTCCGTATTCGCGGATTCGGTATTCGCGGAAGTTTTCTAGAACGCATCCCCCGCGAATAACGGGGTTCGCCTGTATTGTCAAAACCGTAATTTTCATAGCGTGCCCTTGAATGCTGAATTTAGGGGTGCGGAAAGGCCACGGAATTGGCATTTTGACCCTTAATTCGCACTTTTCGACCCTCAAATGTCAAGCTAGGTCTATTCTGACTTTTTGCTAAGAAAGAGCACAAAAAATACATAGGAAAAGTGTTTTGCCCGATCGATTGAAAACGCGTAGATGCGGCAACAGGCCGGGACACATTGCGAGCAACTTTCCGCAGATCTACTCATATGTGAAGGTTTCAACGAACTAATGAAATGGAAAACTTGGTCTCGTGATGGTTTGTTCGTATCTTTTTGCACCCCATGCTTTCATTTTTTGTGACAAGATGTAGAAGTTATTTTTTAGCAATTCAACACCAAAATCACAAGTCGTGTTGGTTGTGTCAACCATGTTTCATTTTCACCATTAAAATGTATCATAAAGTTAACACGTTCACTGCGACGGCAAAAATCGCGTTCGGGATTCCTGTTTGCGATGGGCCTCGTCGCTGGGGCCCATTTAATGGGATTCTGATCACCGTCGCACACAGAAATGGACGCGTGGGCCCCGACGGTGGGGCCCATCGCAGTGAAGGTGTTAACTGTCGTTATACTTTTGGAACATAGTTAACCATTTGATGTGCCTCGTTATATCTTGCATAGTTAGTTGTTCGTTTATTAAATCATTTTTTTGTCAAAATCGACCCCCAATCCTAAATATTACGAGCTACGAGTGATCAGAAATAGTGATTCTACTTGATCCGAGGCAACAAATCAAAACTGACCTGAATACAATAAGTTGGACAACGGGGGTTTGCTCGTATATGCGCCAGACATTCAAATAGTTCAAATCATTCTAAAATTCAGATTTTCGCGCAATACTTACTGTCCGTGCACTCCGATTCAGCCGCCAGACGTACTGATTTTGAATAATTGAAAGGAAGTCGAGAGTACTCATCGAACTTGTAAGAAGAAACCGAATCGCAACTTTATTTCTCGGGTCATGAACCACCAAAAAAAAGAAAAATTGTGTTGATGAATGCCTGCTCACTGTTGTTTTATCGGCAATGAAGTACACGGCCGCGCTCGCGTGTCTGCATGGGATTCAAGTATACTCGCGCTCTTTGATGAATGATGTTTGACATATTTCCTAAGCATCCGAAACATACTTCCTCGACAAAATGCGATCTGCCCAAAGCATATGGCGCTAGCCTCCTCTCAATGTGTGAGAGAGACACCGAAATCGTGCCATCTCTCTCCCTCTTACGTTACTATTCGTGGACATGTTTATTACGATCGCACATTGCCAACCATGTCATCTACGATAATAAAGATAGAAAATATTAATACGCTGAGAGAAAAAGTACATCGGGAGACAAGCACAAAGTATTAAACCACACACTTCCGTTTACTTTACACACTCATTTGAGTAATATTGTTCGGCCCTATAACGCGTACGAGCAAACGACGTATATCTCGTGGGAGGAGCTAACAAAAAATTGTGCATCATGATTGGACAGAAATGACGAAATTGTATAGTGGCCCTATTTTATAAAGTTCACTAGTCGGGCAGCTGCCGAACTAGCAACTCGGTGAAGTGCAATAAAAGCGTTTAAAAAGGTTATAAAAGCAATGTTCATATCACCTACATTTCCCAACGTATCATTCTCCACAATATTTCTCTGTCTTAGACAAGTCTCTCTGTCGTCTAACTGAAGAGCCCAGCAGAGAGACTATGGCGAAACAGATACTGTTCCCTTTGATTGATTGGAAAATATTGAAATTTCGAACAAAATCCCCTTCTTTGTTACCTCTCATTTATTTTGATCACGATATGAGGCGAGAGTGGTTTCCGATACTTGGCCTCTTAACATGCGCCTGCAAAACCACTTACGATATTTACATCGTCGATTCCCTGCACTGTACGCATGAGAAATACAAGTTGGTGCCACAGGATCCCTCTCATCTTCATAACCTTGGCTCTGAATGCCCGAAGAAGTCGAAAAGAAAAATTTCTAACAATGTAAATAGCCACCGGACGAGGAGGAATTCACTATGATGAATTCCAAGCCAAAGCGACCTACGGAAAGGGGTCATCTCTCAGATTCTTTTTTAACCTTTTTCATTCGATTCTATGGCCCAAATTGGGAACTTTGGACCACCTATGGAGCCCAAAACAAATTTCTCCTCTCTATTGCACGCACATCCGTGAACAGACCGAAAATTCCTCGTGTAGAAATCGATGCTCTTTCATTCACGAAAATGGGAATAGTTCGAGTTTTTGGATAGCTATCGATTTGCGGATTGCGGCATCTGAAAAGGCATAAAAAAACCTATCGAAAACGTTGTCGGGAATTCCTCCTCCGTGATTTGGGGGCCTCCTGAAGGCAAAAGAGTGTTTTTCACTAAAATGTTAATTCCTTAAAAAGCCATTTTTTTAATTTTTTGAAAATCGTATATTGACGTAAAATTTTGCGTTCTTTCGAAAAAAATGGGCTTCAGAGAAGTTTGGGGTGAGCCAAGTGACCTATGAGCCATTTTTTGAAAATTCGATTTTTTCGGTTTCAGAAAAAGGCGATTTTCTGCGCGTGCGTACAAATGTGGACTTTCGGCGCCACTTTCAATGGAAAGCTTACAAAATTTTCTATAGAATGACTACCTGCGAAGTTCAAATTCATGCACTGATTCGGGATCTGCAACGATTAATTATATCAAATCAAAATCACATGAAAATTCAGCCCATCAAGAGTGCTCTCTACCTCTGGAAAAGCGATGGTGGCTCCTCTAGCGGTCAAATTGGTAAATTGCCAATAACAATTTTTTAAAAAAAAAAGGAAGGAAACCAATAGTACCGCTGTCTGCGGATTATTTTTCTTCAAATAATAAAAAAAGTTTCATCGAGGTCGGTGCAAAATTTTTGAGCTCAATTTTGCACCGATCTCGATGAAACTTTTTTTTAAATTTGAAGAAAAATAGTCCGCAGGGAGCGGTACTATTGATCTACTCCCTCTTTGTTTTTAAAAGTTGTTATTGACAATATACCAATTTGACCGCTAGAGGCGCCACCATCGCTTTTCAAAAGGTAGAGAGCACTCTTAACGCCTTCGTGGCGCCTGCTGAGATGACACATCCACGAGATCTTCTCGGAACTCAATTTTGAGTACAAAATTGACCTGAAAAAAATCTGAACCACATGGTTTCAACGTAAAATTGTATGAACTTTCAAAATATCCGATGAAAAACCCCGTTTTAGGCAAACCCGGGGGGCTACATTCAATTTTTTGCCAGAAAATACGGTATTTCACATTCAAAATTTCGAAAAATTGATTGTAGCACCTCGGGTTTGCCTCAAACTGGGGTTTTCTTCGCATATTTTGAAAGTTCATACTTTTTTACGTTGAAACCACGTGGTCCAAATTTTTTTCAGGTCAATTCCGTACTCAGATTGAGTCCCGAGAAGATCTCGTACATGTGTCATCTCAGCAGGCACTCATGGGCTGAATTTTCATGTGATTTTGATTCGATATAATTAATCGTTGCAGATCTCGTTTCAGTGCATGAATTTCAACTTTGCGGGTAGTCATTCTATAGGAAGTTTTGTCAGCTTTCCATTGGAAGTGAAAAGTCCACATTTGTGCGCATGCGCAGAAAATTGCCTTTTTCTGAAACCGAAAAAATCGAATTTTCAAAAAATGGCTCATAAGTCACTTAAATCGCCCCAAACTTCTCTGAAACCCATTTTTTTCGGAAGAACGCAAAGTTTTACGTCAATAATACGATTTTAAAAAAATAAAAAAAAGGCTTTTCAAGAAATCAACATTTTAGTGAAAAACACTCTTTCGCCTTCAGGAGGCCCCCAAATCACGAAGAAGGAATTTCCGACAACGTTTTCGATAGGTTTTTTGATGTTCTTTCAGATGCCGCAAGCCGCGAATTGATAGCTATTCAAAATCTCGAAATATTCCCATTTTCGTGAATGAAAGAGCATCAATTTTTACACGATGAATTTTCGGTCTGTTTACGGATGTGCGTGCAATGGAGAGGAGGAATTTTTTTTGAACCCCATACTGGTCCAAAGTTCCTATTTTGGGCCATAGGATCGAATGAAAAAGGTTAAAAAAGAATCTGAGAGATGACCCTTTTCCGTAGGTCGCTTTGGCGTCGAATTCATCCTATACAATTATTCACCAATAGGATATGTTTTGGGAAAAATAGTTGGGCATATCTCTAGGGCAATTTTGAAGAAAACTGACTCTTGGCTCACGATATTTCTCAGAGATGTGAATATGACATTATTCTCAAACATCAATCTATTCCTGGTTCCCAGATTATGTGGCTAGAATCCACCAGAGGTAGGACTGTATGTGACAAAAAGATTAACAAAGCTTAGTTTTCAGGGCCATGTACCTATCATATGCGGGTTCGGTGCACTTTTTCTCCTTCAATTTGTGAATAAATTGGTTGCTCTATTAATATCTGACTCGTGCGGAGCTCATTCAAATGATGCTATCAACACATGATTCGAGATAGAAAGCCGAATTGCACAAAAAATGTGTCTGCACTTCTGCAGATCCGAACAAGGCCAACGCAGCTTCAAAGAATTCGTTCCGTGAAAATATATTAATTTTTCGACCCAAAGTTTAATTTCATCTCCAGTATTTCACGTGGGAAGTCGTTGAAAATCATCGAGAGAAAATTGGAATGGAGCCACTCCGAGATGAACCTCCACGGAAAATACTCATGAAGGGACTCGAATTCGTATTTGGAGGGATACTTATTGCATAGAGAGACTCGTACCTCCAGAGTCGTGTGCTCAAACTACCCGCCTACCGCGATATAGGTTTTTAAAAAAAAGTGTGATTGATACAGAGGTCGGACTTTCAATTGGTTCAGCTCTAAACTGCCTCTAGAGTATTCGATAAACCATTATACCGCAAATCTGCTACTCATACTGGACTCTTAGATTCTTATTCGGGGACCGTTGAAGTGCGTCAAACTTGGCGAAGGCGCTTAGAAAACTCGACGATTTTTCCGGAAACTCACAGAGGGTATGTCGTGCTTGATTGATTGAGCAAATCATTCTTATCTCCACAGTTGCAAAATGTAATAACTAGTCAGGCTAAACAGCGATTTTACGTAAAGGACCAATGTGATATAAGATGAATACCTACGAACCTCAGCGAACGATATTCACATCGAATTCAGAGAACTCGGTCAAAGTGTCCTTAATAACAATTGTAATATCAGTAGAAGGGTATCTGAAGGAGCCTTCATTAGGCCAGTATGCTCTTGCATGAATTTGGAATTGTCACAGGAGTCGATGTCTTGTGTCCGTATGAATATTGATACACTCCATGTTATTCCTTGAACACCTCCTCCCTTAGGTCTTGAGGTATCACACGAATAAGTTTCCTTTTAGCAGTATTGAGTCAATTCATCAACTCAATTCACCATATCGGTGAAAATGACTTGGGATTGAGTTATCTCGAATAATCTCTCTACAAGTTGATTGACCAGGACATCGAATTCCACGATCCTTCCACTATTGGTCTGTAGAAAAATTGACTACTCGTCCTCTTCACAAATACGCAATATAATAGTCGTACCTTGTTTATGAGTCATAATTTCGCATAGCATTAATAATGCTGATTAAACTAAGGATACTGTTTAATATATTGTTGGATCCACTTGTAGTAAAAACTCACACGAGTGATGAATGAAATCCTCCCAGTGATGCACTCATGCCCCTTATGGCTTAGTAAAGCAGTTCGAGGCGTTCCGAGCAGTTTGAGCAAATTGAGGATCAAGAAGCCTCGATTCGCCCAGTAAGAATAGGATATTTATGAAAATCCAAACACGTTCCAACCTGTGTTACAGTTCTTGTGATAAGATTCGAGAATAGCTAAGGTCAGTCGAAAAATGTTGTGATGCGTCAGAGCTTCAGGCTCAAGAAGCCACGATTTTATATGAAGTGAAATAGGATTCTTATCTCTGATTGAAATGTACGTGCTTACGGTGCACCATAAAATTGGTCTTTTGGGTGGTAGCTGCTGGATCTGATGCTCAATACTATGGAGTTGGACGGATTTGCTCGCTCAAATCCCAAAGGAGCCCCACCACGGCGTATTACATTCACACAGGCCAAAAATAGAAAAGTCACATCACAGGGGCCTGACATTCCTACCCCTTTTTCGATGATACACTACCGGTCGAAAGTTTGATCTCACCCAAAGAATTTTTTTTCAAATTTTGTGAGTTGAACCACTTGGCTCAACTTGACCGTAGAGGAGTTGGCTTCGGCCAGTTTTGAAGGTTATTTCACGTGCTTTGAGATGGTATTATTCATTTTAATCTGCGGGAATCTGAATCTTCTCAATATCACCAGGAGAAAGTGTCAATCTAGATGATTTTTGAGAGAATCTCTCAAATTCAACTCACAAAATTGAAAAATAACTTTTGGTGAGCTCAAACTTTTGACCGATGCAGTAATTTTTTGTGGGTAACTTTGTATGTGAAAACTAACAATTGAACCAGAAAGACACGAAAAAATACAATAAAAATAAAGACCTGTATGATTTTTTCCTCAACCTCAAGGTGGCGCCCAATAATTTGAAGTATCTTCGGAACTATTCATATATTGTTCATATCCATTGTTTTTGAACATATATTGATGCAAGAAATGAAGTGAAGGGGGAAACGTGTAATTACATGGTATCTTATTTGCCAGAGGTTTTAGTGTGGTGTTTATTGAGTCATTAGAGCTTTTTGGCCTCATTCCTGTCAAACTTCACCCTTGCGATATTCATCTGAGCTCTTACGCAGTCCAGATATAATCTAGAAACGCCAGAAATAATTCCTCCATTTGATGTTTCAATAATCCAATTATCACGGCCATGAATGTCAAAATATTTACTTTTACGCACACTATTTTTGAACTCTCTTAGCTTGCGGGGTCACTGGTCACACAGAACGAAGCACTTGGTCAGTATTCACATCCAGTGTTCTAAGTAAAAACAGAGGAACATTTGAAGTGAAAACGACAAAGTTCAGCCATGATGTTGTGTAATTTTTTCTTAATACTCCTACTCAAACTGGCTAACTTTTATCGAGAAATCAGTTGTTCTCATCATGGTATGAGTCTTGTTATAGAGAAGCTGAAAAATGATACATCCATGGTACCACGGGTCAATTTGATCGTCAAGTCAGATGATCAAGGATCTCCAAATTTGTCCGCTTTATCAAGATGTATAGCTGATGAGTTATCTACGACAATAACTACATATCCCAGTTATCAAGACCCAACAGACCAATGTGAATCCAATACAAAAATTGCAGAGATGACATCGAAAAAATATGATCTCAAGATTGGCATTGTTGATCTACAGAGCCGTGCAAATACAACGTATGACTTGATGTCGATGCTGGACTTCATTGTTCATCAGGACCCATTAATGCGTGTTAGATGCATGATAATCTTGGTAAATGGTGCCAACTTGACCTATGAATCTTTCTTTGAGTATAGTTGGACTAGAGCATATTTGGATCTGTCATTAGTAGAATTTATACGAATACATGAAGGGAAAAAGTTGTACTCAAGTCAAATAACCGAACTCAATCACAATATCTACATTCACGTCTTCAATCCATTTTATAAAAAATACAGTAAAAGTATCTTTAATCCAGATACTCAAATATTTCCGGATAAAGTGAAAAATCTTAATGGCTATCCTCTCAGAACGCTGGGACCCATGAACACGAACGAGTCATTGAAAATATCCTCTGATTATCTCACTGACGTACTTTCTGAGAATTTAAATTTCAAGCCAACTCCTTATTATCAATCCGTGAAAATCATCAATGACATCAATCAGTCGAATGAGACAAATCTCTCAACAGACGAGGCTATGCAGCATGGCCTAATAGATTATGATACAGTGACCGAGGCACTCATTATTTATGAAAGAGATAATGAATGTTCAAAGCCCTCTGACATCCTCCATATGTTGAAATTGGATACATCTGTTGGAGTTTATGTAGTCGCCCGTCAATATATCACACCTAGAGCTGAAATTTCCTTCTCATTTGTGACAGGAGTTGGGATATTTTTCACAATTGTATCAACTTTTTTGGTATTTTCAAGACTACTCAAATTTAACGTAAGGAAATGGACAGTTAATCGGATTATAAGTACCATAGTAGGGTTATCAAACGAATATCGAGGACCCAAAAGATTATCTGAGATGGTATTCAAGATGAGTGTCTACACTGTGTCAGGAATAGTTGCTTTTTATTTGAATGATGTCGTGATAAATATTTTGCTTGGGCGTGAAAGAACTTCAGGATTGAGAAGTTTTCAAGATTTATCAAAAGCTAATATGAAAATTTCTATGAGCACCCAGACAAAATCCACGTTAGATCTTTTTTCGGCGGAAAATACTGCAATAGGTATAATTCTCAACGAAGCTGAAGTGTATGATCAAAATGACCATTCAAATATCTCATCTATGAATGATACTGATGATTTCCAACATGTTCAACTATACATAGCCTTTCGAGATGAAAGACGAAGATCGATGGATATGTTTTACCTATTTGAATCTTTTGATAATGATGACAGACGCACGACAATAATAGTTGATCGAATATCAGAGTCCAGAACTTCCTTGATTCTGAAGCCTACTGCATTCTTCTTGCATTCATTTAGTAAAATAATAACTAAACTCAGAGAATCCGGTATAATTGATTATTGGAAAAAATGGGATGAGTTACGAATCTGGGGTCTAAGTACGGAAAATTATGTGATTGCAGAATATAAAAATTCAGAGAGTATGAGTTATAAAAGAGACCAATTCGAAATACCTCTTCATTTTAGACTAGTCTTAATTCTCTCGATTGGCTATTCTATAGCTAGCATAATACTTGTTTGCGAAATATTATGGAAACGCTTCGAGCCAAATGTGCAAAAATCGCATCCTTTACTTTTTAAAATATTTTTTGGGGTGGATTGTTTGAAGCATACAATGAATAATGACAAGTCGTTGTATTTCAATGCATTGACAGTCTGTAAGAATAAGAAAAAATCGCACTTGTTCAGCACTAATAAGAACGTTTGATTGTCAAATGATTAAGATGGTAAACCACACTTGTTATGAGAAAATTTCAGCTGACTGAACATTTACACACGCAAATTTCTCGAAAACGATAGCGTTTTTAGAATTTCCAGCTCGAAACTGTTGTGATTTTGTAGGAAAACGGAGTTAAACAACATGTGCCTGATTTGTATCAACGGTGAGAGTCGTGTTCATGATATGGAAAGGCTGTAAAATTTGATGTGAAAGGCAAAAGTTTGAATGAATGTCTATTTGTGGTTTTGGAATGAACGTCAGATTGACGTTGAAATCGATCATAATAAGGTATATCCGCGAAAAGGATGTGACAATCATTACAGACTTGAATTTCTCTTGAGAATTCCATTGGAAAATGAATAGATTCAATACCCTGCAACAATAACGTCCTGGACTTACGAATCTCAGTATTCCACTCAGCGACTGCTAAATTTGCGAAAAACAAGTGTAACGGATGCCATGCGCACGAATCGCCATTTTCCCCTCATTCTATTAATATTTGTTTAATCAAAACCGAAAGATCCAAGTCTTGGCAAAGCTCGTACTGTATTCCAATGGTGAGAGCAAATTTAACGAGTTCTACAACGTCAGTCTTTTTGCTTTCTCTAAAGAGAAAGCTTTGTTTTCGACACAGCAAATTTTTGATCAATTTTTCCATTCAACCCAATATTTTCTTCAACATAATTCATCTTATCATAAAGTGCTTTAACCATCTTATTCCTCTCGCCAAAATCTAACGATTGTAAGTAACACTTTTCCCCTTAGAATCCTCAAAAACCCCCCAGTGACTCATCTCTCCGGCCCTTTGTCTGTGTCTGTGTGTGTGTGTATGTGTGTTGTTTTTTTTGCGCCACGCTTTCTCTGATACACTCTACTCTATCGATTTTTGCTTTTCTACAAGTTGTAGAGAATGTCTCAGAGATGAGACCAGTGATTTGCCTGGTCTCCTCTCTAAATCGAATTTAATTTAAACGTTTTTTGAGGTAAAATCGCTGAAATTGTGTACTTTCATACTAAAATATCTCTTTCTAACTTTACCTTACCCCAATTTTGATTACCTAGGCTACGGTTTTTTTGGCTCAATCTATCTTTTGGTTAATACCGAAATTCCATTCAAACTTCATCAACGTGAATTTTTATAAAAAAACCAAAATTTCCAACAAAAACAGCAATTTGAGCATGTTTAGACCTATTCTATCAAAATTCTGTTTTAACCAAATTACTCGTTTTGCTAAAAAAACCTCACTTTAGGTAGCCCAAATCCCCATAACTATTTTCCTCAAAAAAATAACTCAAAATATACAAAAATATTTTTTTCAATATTCATACTTTCCTCATAACTCTCCTCTAAACTACTTTATTCAAATTTTGCTCAACTAAGTTGATACTTTTTCATCGTTCTAAATCGATTGGTTGATACCGAATTTTCTCAAAATCCGTTTTAATACATTCAAAATCCCATTTATTCCCGAAAAATCCAAATTTTTTCAAAATACTCCCATTCAACCCAATATTTTCTTCAACATAATTCATCTTATCAAAAAAGTGCTTCAACCATGTTATTCCTCTCGCCAAAATCTAACGATTGTAAGTAACACTTTTCCCCTTAGAATCCTCAAAAACCCCCCAGTGACTCATCTCTCCGGCCCTTTGTCTGTGTCTGTGTGTGTGTGTATGTGTGTTGTTTTTTTTGCGCCACGCTTTCTCTTCTACACTCCACTCTATCGATTTTTGTTTTTCTACAAGTTGTAGAGAATGTCTCAGAGATGAGACCAGTGATTTGTCTGGTCTCCTCTCCAAATCGAATCTGATTTAAACGTTTTTTGAGGTAAAATCGCTGAAATTGTGTACTTTCATACTAAAATATCTCTTTCTAACTCCACCTTACCCCAATTTTGATTACCTAGGCTATGGTTTTTTTGGCTCAATCTATCTTTTGGTTGATACCGAAATTCCATTCAAACTCCATTAACGTAAATTTTTATAAAAAAAACCAAAATTTCCAACAAAAACAGCAATTTGAGCATGTTTAGACCTATTCTATCGAAATTCTGTTTTAACCAAATTACACGTTTTGCTAAAAAAACCTCACTTTAGGTAGCCCAAATCCCGATAACTATTTTCCTCAAAAAAATATCTCAAAATATACAAAAATATTTTTTTCAATATTCATACTTTCCTCATATCTCTCCTCTAAATTACTTTATTCAAATTTTACTCAACTAAGTCGATACTTTTTCATCGTTCTAAATCGATTGGTTGATACCGAATTTTCTCAAAATCCGTTTTAATACATTCAAAATCCGTTTTACTTCCGAAAAATCCAAATTTTTTCAAAATACTCCATTTTTATAATCCTTACACCAACTATATGTGACGGTGAAACCGTCACAGCCGTGAGAAATTGAGCGAATCTCTCTCGTCGTGTCTCGAGCCAGCAGCCTCCCAGAAAAACACGTATTTACGTAAAATACGTCTTCTTTTCGAGGTGCTGCTGTTCGAGACAACGACGATGCCGCATTCAGCACTTAATGCGGGTATGCCTGGGGGCAGGCAACCCGGCCTACACCCGTGTTAGCCGCAACCACCAGCCTATAGGAGGCTGGTGGTCGTGCCCACAACAATGCCAGCTGATTGAGCCCAGGGCGGGCTACCCGGACAACGAGATGCGGTTTTGCCCTGGTAGGGCCCAGCACGTCACGCACATACCCCGCGGCACCACAGGAGGGGCCCGGGGCCCGTGCCAGGATGACTAAGGATGCTGAAAACTTGCCGAGGCCCTCGCTCCCGGGTGAGCGAGGGCAGACGTGATTTACGCACAGGATTCTGCACTTTTGCACTAACATGCGATGTTTGGGGTGGAAAATGGTAACAGCCGGTGCCCGCAAGCACCGTGCTGCATCCATAGCCCACCCCCAACATCTATGCACACGATAATAAGTGCACCAACCCGATGTGCACGTTACACTCGCATGCCCCGCGAGGCCACAACACCGCTGCCGTCCCGGGTGCGCCAGGGTAATGCCGCGTAGACAATGCCGACGAGAGGATACCGGAGCACTGCCGACGATGCTGCACACCTGGGGGAGTCACCCCAGGGCTATTTGTCATCCGGGCAGCTGCCCCATATACAAATAGCCCCTCATGCCGCACTGCACAGCTGATGCTAGGTCATTGGTGCATGCAACCCTTGTTGCATGCACCCGAGATGCACCAGCTCCTTGCCGACACACACACGATCGCGTACACACCTAGGGGTGTTACCCACACCCGGACGAGCACGCACGACGACACCTGGCCACCCGGGTGACCCCGAGAACGACGACGACGATGATGACGATGTGCACGCGGGCTCGCGCAGAAGACACACTGCCGTGCTGCTGCTGCCGGCGCGAGGGCGCTGCCGACGGGTATACCTACCTCAGGGTAGGTTATACCACATTCTGCCGACCCGGGACCCTGATGATACCCGGACATCGACTGCTGGGTGGAAAATTCAGCCAGCAGACACCACACGCATGTCATTATGCGTATGTGTGCGTATATGAGACATTGCCTAGGCAGTGTACGAATGGATATTGGTATGCCGTAAGCCTGCCATCGTGTATATAGGTATAGCGCTGCCGTGGTCAGTACACATATAGGTATAGCGTTGCCGTGACGAGTATATATAGATATACATATACTCGTGTACTGGATTGTATGCAGTGAAAGTACGAAGAGTGGAGGCAATATCGAGTTGCGCAGAGCCTCCACGTTTACGTATGCTTGCCGTGGGTGCGAGTGAGATGGAATAGGCAATTGGTGGAGGCAAGAAAACAGTGCCGTACCCACAATAAAGTAGATTTCTGCCGTGAATTTCGTATCTTGCTGCCGATTTGCTGCCTTGCGCTCGAGCGCATATTTCATAATTTGCCGCGCCACGGCCACCAGAGGGCGATGCTGGCTTTTTGCAGATTTTGAGAGCCAATTAAAATTGTTGTTGCCGACCAATCAGAGAGCTTCGTTTATTGAGGAAGAAGAAGAGCTTTTGCCGGCAGGAAGCCGGCCATTGTGACACTTGTTGGATTGCCACAGAGTTGCTCGGACGTTTTCTTGTGCTTTTGTCGCGTGCTCCAGAGTTTTGCCGTGAGCCCCCCAGGAGTCCAGGGTTGCTCACTCGACGACAAGGGTCGAATATCCAAATTATTCAAAGGAAATCAAGGATTATTTATTGGAACTTGCCAGGATGTCGCATCACAGCGGTGAGTGGTTTTGATCTTTATTAATACTTGGTGAATTTTCTCGCGCGTCCCTCGAGAGCCTCGTGCGCGCGTATTAGCCATCGTCGGGCTTTGCCGAACCGGACTCCTGGGGAGGCTGACGGTGCTGGAGTGCACCCTGACAAATTTGCCGAGACTCCAGCACACCCCAGCAGTCGCGGGCGTGTCGTGATTCCCCCAATTTAAGGGTGGAAAATCTGTGCAAAGACAAAGAGATAGCTGGCCTCGTGGCGTGGGAAATTGCCGCGGAGCAGCCATTTTAGGTGCGTTTTGGAGCAGCGTGCTCGCTCTCAGTTTCGGAGCCCGAGTTTGTCAGAGTTTGCCGAGAAAGTGTGCCGAATTAGTGAAGTGGATTTTCGTGTATTTTTCAGGAAATTATGAGAGACATTTGAGAACAATTTGATTCCCTAGTGATGAATTTTTAACGAATCTTAGAGTCATTTGGCGAGTATTTTGTCGCGAAGTATTTGATATGTAAATTGTTGTATCGACCGCGTAGAAGCAGCGTGTATAGAATATATTGCCGAGATTATTTTATTATAAATTGCGATTATTATTTCGAGTGTGAGCTATCCCTCCCCTTTCTTTCCGAATTTTAGGTAAATATACGGTAGGTGAACGAGATTTGGAGAGAAGCTGTGTTCCTGAGTAATTTTAAAGTTGCGTTCGCCGATTATTGCGCGAAATCTGCGATCTTAGGTTAAGAGTCCTGATAATATAAATGAGTGTGATAGGTAAATTCATTTGCCACGTCACAATGGCGACCGTGACAGGACTCACGCGACTTTGAAAATTTTCTAGCTGTGATTTTGTGGCCGTAGCTCGTGCTGCCGTGATTTTGGGGTTGCTCCAAAAATTCCTGGGTGCGTCTTAGCTGCGATAGCCATCTTTGAACACACTCTTGCCGTTCCGAAAAATTTTCCAGTGGACTTATGCCACTTTTAAAAATTTCTGAACGACTTTTGCCGTGTGTAAAAATTTTCTGAGTGCATCTTAGGCACTTGTGAAAATTTCTGAACGAGTTTTGACGTTCGGAAAAATTTTTTGAACGCACTCTTGCCGTTCTGAAAAATTTTTCAGTGGACTTTTGCCACTTTTAAAAATTTCTGAACGACTTTTGCCGTGTGTAAAAATTTTCGGAGTGCATCTTAGGTACTTTTGAAAATTTCTGAGCGTGTTTTGCCGTTCGGAAAAATTTTTGAACACACTCTTGCCGTTCTGAAAAATTTTTCAGTGGGCTTTTGCCACTTTTAAAAATTTCTGAACGACTTTTGCCGTGTGTAAAAATTTTCTGAGTGTCCGTTAGGCACTTTTGAAAATTTCTGAACGATTTTTGCCAAGTTTCAGATTGTAGCAGTGCATGCTAGGCGTGCGAAGGAGTTGTTCAAGTGCGTCCACTGGGAAAATTCGTTGGTTTTTCCGTATCCTTGCGTGCGTACGAGGCTCATTGCGTGTAGTAGTAGTGTAGTACCCTCTCTCACACCATAGTCATAGTGAAAGCGAATACTTCTCCCTGATTTGAATAGTTTGTACCCCATCTGCAGCCCTGATGCCTAGGATTTGGTAGAGTCACCCAGTCAAATCATTTCTGGTGAGACTTGAGTCTCACGTAGAGCTACCATAGCATCTTATTAAGGTTCACTGGTCCCGTAGGAAGTTCCCCGGAACACAGGGAATTTCTCCCTGCCTTTGTACGCTGACTTATCCTCCCTTGCATGTGTGTGAATATCTTCTGAATATTATTATTTGAATATATTTGGAATCTTGCCGAGTTTGATTTTCCAGCAGCTCCTGAAAGTACCTGTTATCCTTGCCGAGGAAATTCTAAAGAATTTCTCCTGTCTCCAATCCTTATTGTGGTCTCTGGCAGGGCAGTTGTGGGAACTTTTTCGGGTTTGTCGTACGAAACTTGGGAGTGATCGATTAGGGAGTTGTCGAGACTCAGCTAACTGAGTGTAGTGACGCGTGGGCGTAGACTTTGGAAAATTTTAGGCCAAGTTAGGGTTCTTTCGTTCGTAATTGACAGCTCGGAGTAAAAGTAACAATGGCCAGAGGTAAGGGGAAGTTCGAGCCACCAACGATCGTGTTGCCGGGGGAACTTCAGGGTGCTGATATGGATATCATCGAACTGATTAGTCGCGATCAACGGTATGAGGAATTAGCTAGAGCGGTTTTCGCATGGGATGGTGATGAGATCACTCATCGGCTTCGCGAAAGAGGCCTGAATGACGGGGGAACGCGAGGGAGAACTCGTTCAAGGCTATTAAGAGCAGAGTTACGGGAGCGTTACCCGGATGAAGAGGTGCCGTGGGATCCGCAGTTGGATGAGGCCGGTGGGTTGATCCCGCACGAGGACCCAGTAGCCTGGCGTCGGTTTTGGGCTTCGCGGAGAGATTCGCGTCGCGCTTCGGGCACGGAGGACGAAGCCTCGAGGCCGTGGAGGATACCTGACGCCGCGGTGGGAGAATCGATACCCTTCACCTCTGCTCAGCATCACCTTCTTGAGGCCGGACTACCTGTGGGACCGCTCGTATCCGCGATCCCAGAGATCGGGGCCACCTCGGCGTCGCTAATAGCATCCGTGATTGCGAACACGTCAGCGGCGATGAATTTGGTGCCCACGTCCGTCAGTACGACGGTCACTACTCCGGTCCTGACTAGTACTGCCTCCTCGCTCCGAGTAACAAGTAGTATGTCAGGCCCAATTACCTCACCCGCTGCTGGGCGAGTTTCATTCCCACTGACGACTGGATATCATTTCCAACCAGTTCCAATGGGCCTTCGGTGGATGCCACGACTGCGAGACCAGTCCGGGTCTCCGCTGGCTGGAACTTCTACACCTGACAGGCCACTGCCGAGTTGGAGACAACCCCATAGACCAACACCTATAGCGGACGACTTGCCACCGGTTGAAGGCCTCGTGAGAGCCGGTTCACACGGTTCCTTGATCACTGAATCGCGGGCTGCTATGCATAGAGTGACCACCGCCATGGCCGATCTTCGGGGAGTAGAGAGAGATGCCGTGAACCATCGGTCGGAATCGGAGAGCGAGTGCGAGAGTTCAACTCGGGAGAGTCCCCGGCCGAGTAGAGAGTACGGAATCCCAGCAGCGTTTGTGCCAAGGCGACCGCCGGTGACGCCGAATGATAGAGGTTTAGCCACTGATTACCGGTCGATAGAGCGGCGGTTGGGGGCCAACCCCGAACCATCACGCGGGGAGACGATGTGGTGGGACGGAGATCTCGAGCAACTAGGTTCCGGGGCAATTCCGAAGAGGAAACCGGGCCCAGGCCGCGGTGGGTGTCGGGATTACGACGCTGAACGTGATCGTCGTGACGATTCCAGTGACGAAGACCCACCTCCTGCCTACACAAACTATAGCACCCGACGAAGTCCAGCTGGTCACTGGAAACCAAGACCGCACGACGGAGCGGGTGAAAGCCATCGTGACCGTGGAGTTCATGCCGAGAAGCGGGTAGTAGACACCCATCCCTGCCGTATCGAGCCGATACCAATAGTTCCAGAGACGCGGGAGCGATCTCCCCCGCGCCAGCCTCAGCGAACAGACGCTAATGTGAACCGACATCTGCGTGATCGATCGTGGGACAGTTGCCGAAATCGTGTTGTGCCGGATCAAGAACGGGTGATTCCAGGTCGCTCTCAAGAAGCGGAGAGCCGACGTGCCGGCTCGAGTGCCGTGCCGCACCAACGCGACTATCCTGCCGAGGGCTCCCGCAGTCATGTTGATCCACCAACCTCCAACCGAGAGCCTCGGTGCTCATCGCAAACCGATCGTACTGTTCAACGACAAACTTCAGGGGACCAAATGCACCGTCGCCGCTCCAGGGACCCCCGAGATTCCCGGGATGCTAATAGGTGGCGTGATAGTCGCCATGTTAACCGTGATAGTCGAGATAGTTCGTCCGATAATTCTCTTCCGCGGAACTCACGCCGTGATAGACGTTCAGGGTCGGACTCGGATAGGTCTAGGCGACGAGGGGGGCGACGTAGGTCAAGAGATTCTCGGGATGGTCACCGCGAAAGACGCAGAAATCACAGACGTCGTGAGAATAGCGAATCTGAGTATGATACCTCAGATGATGACTCTAACTGGAGTCAGGCGGGTCAGGCAAACGCGAGGACGTTTCAAATCATTAAGATGCTGCAGAGTATGAAGATTAGCTTCGGTGGGGGAGACCGAGAGGGCCCAGAGGAGTTCCTGGCCAACCTCAAAGACTGCCGGCGGATGCTGCCCGTGACGGATGCCGAGATGTTATCTGCCGTGCCTGCCGCGCTGACTAGAGATGCCCGCAGCTGGTATCGTACCCACCGAGACGAGTTCGAGACGTGGCCAGAGTTCAAGCATGCCTTCAGAGATCAGTATGTCGGACATTTGGACCGTCAAGATGTGATGGACGAGCTCCAACATCGCACCCAGGCAAAGGGTGAAAAGGTTGCCAAGTATTTGACGTGCATAAAAATAATTTTGGGTCATTTCAAGAGACCACCTCGTGACCGTGATGTGTTTGAGATTGTGCGTCGAAATTTATTGCCAGAACTGCGCAAGTACTTGGAATCTAAGAGAGTTAGAACGTTAGAAGACATACAGTACTATGGCCAAAAATTTGAGAGAAGCAAAGACCTAGACGCTCGCTATACTGCACCGCCTCCCAAAGAGAGGTCGCGTATACCAGGTGCAGCATACCAAGGATCGAACCAAGCCCCTCCACGGGGTAAGCCGGGGCGAAATGAGACTGCTGGGACAGAGCCTACTGATGCCGAGCCCCCCAAACCAGGGGTGAATGCTCCGCAGAATCGCAACAGAAATCCGAGTGGTAAAAATGGTGCCAAGAATACTCAGTCGAGTACTCAAGCCGCTCCTGCCGACCCTCCGACAACGAGCGCACCTGCGACGAGTCAACCTCAGCCCAGCACTCCACCACCAACAACTCAGCCACAACCTGCCGCGATGGCGCCCTGGATGCCAGCTCCCGGAAGATGGCCACAGTACCCTATGATGTATCCCTACCCACCGTATGCCGGGTATGGACAACGTAGGCCACCAGTCACGGGTCGCGCAAGGGTAGGCGGAGATCGGATGCCGATGCAGGATCAGATCGACAAGGGCCTCTGCTTTAATTGCAACAAGCCGGGCCACTTTGCGCATAGTTGCCCGACACGCAAGTGCTATAAATGCTCTGCTCTGGGTCATACTGCCAGTGAGTGCCCAGAAGCTACTGCACCTGCTGGTGCTGCCGCGTCAGCCGTGGAAAAATGCCAGTTGTGCAGCAAAGTCGGGGTGACAGCACAGACGTGCCCAGATTGCAAGTTCAAGCTAGAGTACTTGGGAAACGGCCCAGCGGGGGCCCAGAAAAACCCAGGTACTGCGTCCCCGCCAAAATAAGCGTGCCCGTGGCGGCAAAAGAGGAACCTGGGGGCCTAGACGAGGCCTTGCCAGAGGTCGAGAATGTGAAAAAAGAGAGTGATGCTGCGTGTGGGAATTTTGAAGTCCAGTCGGAGGTTCGAGAGCGAATTAAGGATTCTGAGAGCCTTGTGAGTGGCCAAGTGGGAGAGAAGAGACCTTATACACCATGGGTTAACAAACCTGAGCGCCTTTGTGAAGGTATGGTGGCAGAACGGTCAAATACACCATGGGTTAGCGAACCTGAGCGCCTTTGTGAAGGTATGGTGGAAGAGCAGTCAGTGACGTCATGGGTAGAGGTACCTGAGCGCCTTTGTGAAGGTATGACGGGGCTGAGAGTTGAGGAGCCGTGGGCAGTAAGAACTAAAGACCTCTTGAGAAAGCGACTAGACCAGAAATTCCCCAAGAAGCGTTGGGTAGAAGTGGAACGTGGTGACGAGACCACCGATATTACACGGAAGGTGTATACCGGACCCAAGTGTGATGATCTTCTGGCGGGTCTGCGCGAAGCGAAGAAATTCTCCATCCTGGGGGCTTTGAAAGCTGCTGCTGACGACGAGTTGAACTCGAGCGTGCCGGAGCTTCCAGCCCCGGAGCAGAACCCGGGTGTGCCGGAGTGCGAGACTCAACCACTAGTGAAAACCCAGCCTGACATTAATACATGCCTTGGAACGGGAGAAGCTAGCCAAGCAGTCAAGAATTACCGGGCCTGGTTGAAGTTTATGAAGGATGACGCGGTTGAATCCACCGTCGAAATCTCTGAAGAAGCCGGTGTAACCGAAGCTCGGAGCTTCGAGGATGGACAATTCGAACACGTGGACCCGGGAAGCCGTGTAGTTGCCGAGGTCTTGCCGTGGACTGCTCCGGAATTAGCCGAGGGGCCTAAGCTGGAGCCTGTGCCGAGGAATTACGTTGAGGTAGTTCTTGGTGGTCAGTCTTTTGCCGCTCTCTATGATCCAGGAGCCCAAGTGTCCATGGTGGGTCCTAAGGTTTCAAAATTTCACGAGAAGAGAATCTATAGACAGACTGGCTACCTCAAAAGTGCAGTTGGAAGGAGTGTAACTCCAGCGGTCGGGTTGCTGAGAGTAAATATGGAAATCGACGGAGTCTCGAGACCTCTGGTGATGCAGGTGGTGAAAGAGCTCAACCATGATATGGTCCTGGGCATGGATTTCATGAAAGCCTGGCAGTCGGACTCCGAGAATGCCGATGGTCGCTGGAGAGTCATGAAAGGAGAATATAAGGAATTCATTGGGGTGGGCCAGGCCCCGGAGAATCGAATTTTTGCCGAGTGTGCCGGATTGGCTGTAGGGAAGCCACACGAAAAAGCTGCCTTGGAGAAAATGGTCGAGGATATGATCGAAGCTGCCGGGGATGGCCTTGGGTTGACTACGTTGACTGAACATCGAATCGAGGTCACGGACTCCACGCCAATCAGGCACAAGTATCGAAGGATGGCCCCTGCCATGCTAGAGGTAGCACGTGAAGAAGTGAAGCGTTTAGCGGACGCTGGTCATATTGAACCGTCGATGAGTGCCTGGAGCAGTGCGCCAGTTTTGGTCCGAAAAAGCGATGGAACCTACCGGTTTTGCATAGATTTCCGTGATTTGAACAAAGTTACGAAGAAAGATGCCTATCTCTTGCCGAATATGGATGCCATACTAGACAAGCTCCGAAAGTCTCAGTATATCTCAAAGATAGACTTAAAAGAAGCGTATTTACAAATCCCAATGTCCGAGGACAGTAAGGACTATGTAAGCTTCTCAGTACCAGGCGTCGGAGCATGGAGATTCAGATCCATGGCCTATGGCTTAACCAATGCTCCAGCGACCTTTCAGCGACTTATAGATCGATTATTCGGGCCTGAACTGGAGCCATTTGTCTTCGGCTACCTGGATGACATAATCGTGGCGACAGACACCTATGCCGATCACTGTAAGTACGTAAAACTTGTCATGGAACGCTTGATTGGAGCCGGGTTGCGAGTGAATCGGAAAAAGTGCGAAATTTGCTGCCAGCAGGTCCGATATCTGGGTTTTCTGCTCGATGCCGAGGGGCTGAGGCCTGACCCAGAAAAGGTTGCTCCAGTGCGGGACTACCCACCCCCTAAAAACCTGAAACAGCTCCGATCGTTCTTGGGCATGGTGGGATGGTACTCGAGGTTCATAGAACATGATGCCGAGATAAAAGTGCCGTTACAAAAATTGCTCAAGAAAGACCAGCCGTGGAAATGGGGACCCGAACAACAGGAGGCATTTGAGAAGCTCAAGGAAGCGTTGACGTCTGCTCCGGTGTTGTCGAGACCTGATTTTTCAAAGGTCTTCACGATACAGACTGATGCAAGCGCGCATAGCCTGGGAGCCGTGCTGACGCAAGAGGGTGAAGATGGTGAGCACCCCATTCTTTATTGTAGCCGAAAACTCACGGATGCCGAGAAAAACTTCACCGCCACAGAACGTGAAAATTTGGCCGTTTTATGGGCCATAGAGAAGATGCGACCCTATGTCGAGGGGTCTCATTTTAAGGTCATCACAGACCACAGTGCATTGAAGTGGTTGAGGGGTCTGAAGGACCCCACCGGTCGTCTGGCTCGCTGGGCCCTTAAACTTCAGCAGTGGGACTTCGAAATCTCCCACCGCTCCGGGCGGCTCCACAGGGTGCCAGATGCTCTGTCTAGGTTACATGACCCTGCCGATGCCGAGCCCGACGAGGGGCCGGAAGTTGCCGCGATGGAAGTCGATTCTGACCCATGGTACGTTAAGAGGATGCAAGAAGTACAAGCTGCTCCAGAGAAGTGGAGAAATTGGAGGGTGGAAGACGGTCGATTGTATCGCTACCGCACGGACGTGATGTTAGACCCGATAACCTCGCCACACGAGAAATGGCGGTTGGTCGTGCCAGCGACCCTGCGCAAGAGAGTGCTGGAAGATGCCCACTGCATTGCCTCTGCCGGACACTTAGGTGTGGAGAAAACGTATGACCGAATTGCCCGTGAATACTCCTGGCCGGGACTGTACCACGATGTGGTATCATTCATCCAGCAGTGCCAGACCTGCCAGATGTATAAAGTCTCTCAACTTGGACCACAAGGCTTAATGGGGTCTCGCATCGTAGAAGCCCCGTGGGTTGCCGTATCTGCCGATTTAATGGAATTTCCACCGAGTAAGAGGGGGTTCAAATACCTCCTGGTATTTCAGGACTTATTTACGCGCATGATCGAGACTCGACCGCTGCGTAAAGCAGACGGTAAGTCGGTTCTAGCTGGAGTAGAAGAGTTGGTCTTGTTCCGATGGGAAACGCCGGACTACCTGGTCGTGGATAACGGGAAAGAGTTTGATAACAAACTCTTGGTCGAGAGGATGGCCGAGTATGGGGTGAAAATAGCCTATACCCCCCCTTACCACCCCCAATCCAACCCTGTCGAGAGGGCCAATCGTGGATTGAAGACCATGATTGCGCAGTTCGTGAAGGACGATCACCGCGATTGGGACCTACATGTCCATGAGTTCAGGCATGCCGTGAACACTGCCGTTCAGTCGACACTCAAAGTGTCACCTGCGTTCCTGAATTATGGTAGGAATCCGAAGCCCGTCAAAAGTTTGCGCCGCGAGGTAACTGCCGGGAAACCTGTCGAGAGAATTGATGAGGCCGCGTGGTTGGATAGAATGAAAAGGTTAGATGCGTTGAGGGATCTAGTACAGTTAAACATCGACAAAGCTCGTGAGAAGCAGGCTAAGCATTACAATAAGGGTCGGAAACACGCGGAGTTTCAGGTAGGAGATATGGTTTGCCGTAAAACTCATTTCCTGTCTAATGCCGCGAATAAGTTCTCTAGGAAGCTTGCGCCGAAATTCGAGGGTCCATTCAAGGTTATTGCCGTGAAGTCACCGTTAGTCTACGTGTTAGAAGGGGAAATGGGTAGGAGGCTGCCAGAGGCCCACGTTTCCCAACTCAAACGCTGGATCCCACCCCGTAAGTAGAATTGCCTGGTGTTGGTGCATGCCGTGATTTACGTAAGAATGGGGCCGAGAGCAGGCCTGATATTGGTGTTTGTTTCAGGACCTCACGAAGATGTCGACACCCGTGCCGAGGCCCTGGAGCTTTACGCTCAGGGCGAGCGTCAGGCTGCCGAGCATCAGGGCGAGAGGCCCGAAGAAGCCATGGTAGTCGACGCACCCATGGTGGTGGAGCCGCCCACCGGAGAAGGCCGGGAGGCCGAAGACGAGGACCACCATGATGAGTTGATCATCCACCTGGAGGACGAGGACGTTCCTGCCATTGCCGAGAACCAGCCCGAGCTGCTGGTTGAAGAAGAGGTCGAGGAAGGCAAACCAGACTTCTTCGAACTCTTCCCCAACCCGGCGGATTACATGGAGGCCGAGAGCTTGTGGGAGACCGTGAAAGCAGTCAGCAAGGGTGAAGTGCTGCCACCCCCACCCAAGCTCCACGATCTGTCGACCCCCACGGAGCGGATGGATGCCTTGCACGAGTGGGCCGCCTGGGTGGAAGTCATGGCTAGTCGCCGAAAATTTTTCAAGAATAGGGGCGGTCGCACGGCTAGCCCACCCCCGGCACCGCAAGGCGGGCCCACCTCCGACTCAGAGTCGAATGCCGCAGTGAACTCGCGTGGTCCTCCACCCACTTCCCCCGCTCGCAGCGATGGCGCTACCAGCTCGGTGGCAGCGAGAGTTGCCGGGATGGAGATCAGTGGGAGTCCCCAGCCCTCGCTGGTTGAGGCGGAGTCCCGCAATGCCGAGACGAGTGTGGAAGGGGCGTGCCCCCTTCCCACGTGTGAACCCAGTGGGTTCCCCAGTACAGTCCCGACTCGTGCCGTCACTACCGACGTGGCAGCACCACCGACGACCGAGAGCGGAGAGAGCTCACCAAAGAAAGTTCGGGTGGAGGTCCTCGAACCCAAGGTTGTACTTCAGCCTCTATCGGAGGAGGAGTTGGCGGCCCACCGGGCTCGAGGGGCCATCCCTCGAGTTCCGCAGAGACCGCGCCAGGTCGAGTCAACTGCACCTGCCGAGGAGGCTCCCGGGGCCCCAACCGAACCCGCTAGCGAGTCGAGAGGTTCGCGCCAGCCCGAAGAGGGCCTGGTCTTAGACTGGACCGAGGACCTTGGTCCCGATGATGGGATCCCGGAAGAAGACCGTCTGACACCGGAAGACCTGAGACGGATTGCGACGCCTCCGCCCGCATACCAAAATGACGGCACCCGCAGTCAGGTCGTCCATCCAATGCCTCGCGCCGAAGGATTACCACCCAGGATGAAGTCCCCGAACCCTCCACAGGCGGTCGCAACCTCTAGAAGTCGCTCTCCCAGGCGCCAACCTGAGTTCCGGCCCGTGTCACCGCCGATGTGGGACGGAAGATCCGCAGCCCAGCCCTCACCATCATCAAGGGCGAATTTGGAAAATCTGCCGCGCCTTCGTCACAACACAGGCAGCAAGCGTCGGGCGTACAACCCCAACAGACAGTTGACCATGGACGATTACGAGGGAGGGCCTCCTCCCTACCAAGAGACGATGGACGTGGAGGAATTAGGTCCAGACCGGCTGGTGCGCCGGTTGCCGTTGGAGCGACCTCAGGTGGTCAACGTGCCGAGGGGACGTGGCTCCCTTGAACGCGGGGGTCCGTCCCGGGAGAGTCGACCTTGCAACAGTGTTGGTTCCCCCAGAGAACGTGCCGCGTTATCCCATCGCTTGGGCGATCGGAGACCAGGAGATAACTCAGCCAGACCCCAAGAGACTTCGCCATCACGGTCCTGGAGTCCAATGCGTCCAGCTGGACCTAGTCGTGATGCTGCCGCGAGACTCACCACAGGCAGTGCTAGGCCCCCACCCAACGCTCCAAGACCACCGACATCTGGCAGAAGCAGGCCCCTGCCTATCAAGACGAAGGGCCTGTTCCTCGAGGGCCTTCTGCCTATCGAGACGAACGCCACCCTGGACCCCCCACCCTTCAGTTGTTTCAATTGCTGGGTCAAGGACTGTGGACATACGTCCGCACGCTGCCCACGACCCAGGCAGCGGTATTGCGAGAACTGTGGGCGGCGTGGAGTACATGCATCCACATGCCCTCGATGCCGTCCAGCCTGGATGGCCTGGCAGGTTAGGCGTGGGAGACGTCGCCAAGCCGAGGCGACCACGAGAGAAGAGAGAGAGAGAGAACAGCAGCAGGACCTTGGCCAGGAGGCCGAAGAATCAGTGCCGAGTCACCCACCGCGGAGTAGCGGAGCTCCACGACAAGGGCGAAGGCCCGAAGAGGCTCCGGCCAACCCAGCCCGAGCCCGATCTCCTGCGACCCTTCGGGAGGCAGAAGATCTTGCCAGGCAAGCGGCGGAGGAGGCCCATCGGGCCCAGATTGCCCATGCCCGGCTTCTAGAAGAGGGAGCGCGCGCTAGAGAAGCTGCCGAACGGGCCCGCCGGGACCATGAAGAGGCAGCCACGCGGCGAGAGGAGCGAGTCCGTGCTCAGCGAAGAGAAGAAGAGGCCCGGATACGCGCCGCAGCGGAAGCCATACCACCACTACGGGGCCTCCCACAACCAGCCCAGCCGCTCTCGTTTGCTGACATGATGCAACAGGCGTGGGGGATGGCACAACAGATGGCTCCCGAGGACCGCCAATCCTTCATGCAGGCCTTCTTTGCGGCAAATAGACCGGGCCAACCTCCCGACACCCGATAAGTTCGAGTGGTCCTGGCCCTGTCACCTCGGCCCTCCTGCTAACGGGAGGGGACAGGGCCCACCGCAGGTCGTGACCTGCCAGTCGAGGGGCGGCGGTTAGCAGCCGTGCCATGCCGGGGCGCCCTTGTCAGGGCGAAGAAACAGATTGCCGAAGCTAGTCATGTTGCCGTGAAAGAGTCCATAACCATAAGCGGGACGACGCTTTGCCGAAAAGTAAGATGCTAATGGTTTTATTTTATTTTGATTTTTCCCCTTTTCAGCGAACGAATGCAGAAAGTTGTCCATGTCCTCGAGGCCCAGGTGGGGCCTTTCTCCCTCCCCAGTAGACGTTTTATTTAGATCCTTGAGATGTAGGACCCCGTAGAATGATATCCCTTCAGCGTGATTGTGTGAGAGAGTGGATGGGTGATTCCCCTATGATGAATCTTTAATACATATGAATATTGATGATATTTGATTTACGAACTGCCGGGTCGAGGCTACGGCGAGAGAGTTCACTTCTAGGCGAGAATGCGCCACCTAAGTTTTGATCAAGGCCACTCCCTTCCGGAGGACCCCCCCCCCCTAAACCGGGGGTAATGTGACGGTGAAACCGTCACAGCCGTGAGAAATTGAGCGAATCTCTCTCGTCGTGTCTCGAGCCAGCAGCCTCCCAGAAAAACACGTATTTACGTAAAATACGTCTTCTTTTCGAGGTGCTGCTGTTCGAGACAACGACGATGCCGCATTCAGCACTTAATGCGGGTATGCCTGGGGGCAGGCAACCCGGCCTACACCCGTGTTAGCCGCAACCACCAGCCTATAGGAGGCTGGTGGTCGTGCCCACAACAATGCCAGCTGATTGAGCCCAGGGCGGGCTACCCGGACAACGAGATGCGGTTTTGCCCTGGTAGGGCCCAGCACGTCACGCACATACCCCGCGGCACCACAGGAGGGGCCCGGGGCCCGTGCCAGGATGACTAAGGATGCTGAAAACTTGCCGAGGCCCTCGCTCCCGGGTGAGCGAGGGCAGACGTGATTTACGCACAGGATTCTGCACTTTTGCACTAACATGCGATGTTTGGGGTGGAAAATGGTAACAGCCGGTGCCCGCAAGCACCGTGCTGCATCCATAGCCCACCCCCAACATCTATGCACACGATAATAAGTGCACCAACCCGATGTGCACGTTACACTCGCATGCCCCGCGAGGCCACAACACCGCTGCCGTCCCGGGTGCGCCAGGGTAATGCCGCGTAGACAATGCCGACGAGAGGATACCGGAGCACTGCCGACGATGCTGCACACCTGGGGGAGTCACCCCAGGGCTATTTGTCATCCGGGCAGCTGCCCCATATACAAATAGCCCCTCATGCCGCACTGCACAGCTGATGCTAGGTCATTGGTGCATGCAACCCTTGTTGCATGCACCCGAGATGCACCAGCTCCTTGCCGACACACACACGATCGCGTACACACCTAGGGGTGTTACCCACACCCGGACGAGCACGCACGACGACACCTGGCCACCCGGGTGACCCCGAGAACGACGACGACGATGATGACGATGTGCACGCGGGCTCGCGCAGAAGACACACTGCCGTGCTGCTGCTGCCGGCGCGAGGGCGCTGCCGACGGGTATACCTACCTCAGGGTAGGTTATACCACATTCTGCCGACCCGGGACCCTGATGATACCCGGACATCGACTGCTGGGTGGAAAATTCAGCCAGCAGACACCACACGCATGTCATTATGCGTATGTGTGCGTATATGAGACATTGCCTAGGCAGTGTACGAATGGATATTGGTATGCCGTAAGCCTGCCATCGTGTATATAGGTATAGCGCTGCCGTGGTCAGTACACATATAGGTATAGCGTTGCCGTGACGAGTATATATAGATATACATATACTCGTGTACTGGATTGTATGCAGTGAAAGTACGAAGAGTGGAGGCAATATCGAGTTGCGCAGAGCCTCCACGTTTACGTATGCTTGCCGTGGGTGCGAGTGAGATGGAATAGGCAATTGGTGGAGGCAAGAAAACAGTGCCGTACCCACAATAAAGTAGATTTCTGCCGTGAATTTCGTATCTTGCTGCCGATTTGCTGCCTTGCGCTCGAGCGCATATTTCATAATTTGCCGCGCCACGGCCACCAGAGGGCGATGCTGGCTTTTTGCAGATTTTGAGAGCCAATTAAAATTGTTGTTGCCGACCAATCAGAGAGCTTCGTTTATTGAGGAAGAAGAAGAGCTTTTGCCGGCAGGAAGCCGGCCATTGTGACACTTGTTGGATTGCCACAGAGTTGCTCGGACGTTTTCTTGTGCTTTTGTCGCGTGCTCCAGAGTTTTGCCGTGAGCCCCCCAGGAGTCCAGGGTTGCTCACTCGACGACAAGGGTCGAATATCCAAATTATTCAAAGGAAATCAAGGATTATTTATTGGAACTTGCCAGGATGTCGCATCACAGCGGTGAGTGGTTTTGATCTTTATTAATACTTGGTGAATTTTCTCGCGCGTCCCTCGAGAGCCTCGTGCGCGCGTATTAGCCATCGTCGGGCTTTGCCGAACCGGACTCCTGGGGAGGCTGACGGTGCTGGAGTGCACCCTGACAAATTTGCCGAGACTCCAGCACACCCCAGCAGTCGCGGGCGTGTCGTGATTCCCCCAATTTAAGGGTGGAAAATCTGTGCAAAGACAAAGAGATAGCTGGCCTCGTGGCGTGGGAAATTGCCGCGGAGCAGCCATTTTAGGTGCGTTTTGGAGCAGCGTGCTCGCTCTCAGTTTCGGAGCCCGAGTTTGTCAGAGTTTGCCGAGAAAGTGTGCCGAATTAGTGAAGTGGATTTTCGTGTATTTTTCAGGAAATTATGAGAGACATTTGAGAACAATTTGATTCCCTAGTGATGAATTTTTAACGAATCTTAGAGTCATTTGGCGAGTATTTTGTCGCGAAGTATTTGATATGTAAATTGTTGTATCGACCGCGTAGAAGCAGCGTGTATAGAATATATTGCCGAGATTATTTTATTATAAATTGCGATTATTATTTCGAGTGTGAGCTATCCCTCCCCTTTCTTTCCGAATTTTAGGTAAATATACGGTAGGTGAACGAGATTTGGAGAGAAGCTGTGTTCCTGAGTAATTTTAAAGTTGCGTTCGCCGATTATTGCGCGAAATCTGCGATCTTAGGTTAAGAGTCCTGATAATATAAATGAGTGTGATAGGTAAATTCATTTGCCACGTCACATATATTAAAGTTTGCCCTCAACCATACTACATATATTCCATGGAAAACCCTAGTTTAGGTCATCTGAATTCCCCTAAAAGGCAATCTCTTTATAATAACTCAAAATATCAGAAGGAAATCGCATCTAAAATTCATTTTCCGCTATTACCCACCCCCTAAACTAATATATACAAATTTTACTCAACTAAGTTTATACTTTTCCATCGTTCTAAATCGATTAGTTGATACCGAATTTTTCAAAATCCTTTTAAATACATTCAAAATCCAATTTATTCCCGGAAAATCCAAATTTTTTTTTAAAAACTCCATTTTTATGATCTTCTCGACAACTGTATCAAAATTTTCCCTCAACCAGACTACATATCTTCCATTAAAAACCCCAGTTTAGGTCATCTTAATTCCCTTAAAAGTGAATCTCGTAATAATAACCCAAAATATTAGAGGAAAATTGCAGCTAAAATGCATTTTATCCTCATATCTCCCTCTACAACTAATCTATCCACCTTTTAATGGACTAGAGAGATACTTTTCCCTCATTCTACATCGATTGGTTGGATCCAATCATTGGATTGTGAGTGTGATATGAAATGAGATTAAATTAGATTAAAAAATAAAACTATTCCGTAGGAATCCCAATCATCATTTTGGAATTTGATCAGTTTTGCAAATTTCTCATTAGTTTCAGTGAACCTCTTAAACTATTTCGCTAAGAGAAAGCATTCTGCTAATCTCATTTAGCAGCGTATTATAAATTCTAAAAAAATCTAGTTCGTGTTCGTCAAAATACGTTTAAAATTTTTACAAACTTGCCCAGACCATGATTCCACCGTTTAACCATTATTTACTCTTCAACATCTTGTGGATCGCAGCAGATGATCAAATATGAATGAGAAGAGTTCAAAGGTCCAGCGAACGGATCAAACCAGTGATGAAGTCTTATAATACAAAAATCATTGAAAGATTGATTGAAGCCAGCAGTTTCCATGTCTGCGTTAACCAAGGACAAATTGGCGGAGCTTCTATGGAGTATTAGTTCAAGATGTTCAGTGTGATCTATCTAATATGCCTGTATCTCGAGCTATGTCTATAGTTAAAAATATGACAATGTCTCAGGAGATTCAAAGATTATAGAAGCAATTGCACCATGAAGTTATGAGCAAAAGAATTTGTTTAAAACGCTGTTGTCTTTGTAGATTTATGAATAAACATCGGATATTTGAGAGTAATGGACGCTATATTCGTGATCTCTTCCAATTTTACTGTCTTAGCAAAAAATCCTCGAAGACAAAAATTCGTCTTAAATAGGAACTATCGTATTTTTTGATATTTTTTGGTATTTGTCATATGACGTACTTTAACTCATTTTGTAGGTTTTGGAACAAGCTTTAAAATGAGCTAAAGTACGTTGAAAAATGTTCAGATGCACCAGAAATACAAGCAAAGTTAGCAAGAAAAAAGTGTCGAATTAGGCACATTCCCATTCAAACCCGTCTTAATTTTGACAAAAACTTTATGGTTCTTGTTGGAACCTAAAATTTCATTTCTCAGCGCCCAGCAAAAGTTTTTTCACATCTACATATAGAAACCTAACTTTTGCGCACTAGCCCGTATCGATTCTGGAAAAAAGTGATTCTTCGGCCCACCCTAGTGTAAAATCATGCGTCACAGCCGCTCGATTGACAAACTCTTCGCGGAAGTCGGCGGTACGGGACGGGCGCCCGGGGGGCGGAGCGGGGTCCAGGGGCGGCAGGGGGCGAAGTCCCCGCCGCCCCCCCCCCCCTTGACTGAAATAAAGTTCTGAAAAATGTATAAAAAAAATCTCTTGTTCATATCGCGTATTACGTCGTTGCTCAAAAGTATCGCCACATTTCAACAAATTCAATTTTCGCAATTCATCCAACTATGTGTAATGGTGATCAATCATCTCAAAACATGATACATTTCAAAAGATGATTTTGGAATTCATGGATATCTTTATCCACCAAAAGTATTCTTGAAGTAAAGATGAAAATATAATTCATATAAAACGATGAGTAATCGAAGGGTTTGAATTCGCCTCCTAAAAACACACTGACATGTACGGTTGACTCCGAGGTTGACCAATTGAATTTTTTTCCTAAGTTTTCAATTTCCTATGAGAATTTCGATGAATTTATCTTTGCACAGATTTCACTTTCTCACTACGTTTTGTCAAACATAGTGAGAAAGTTACTTTTTGATATTGTGTGCGTAAAGTTGTGCCGTAAAAGTACTTTGCAGGTGGGTGTGCGGTGCGCAAAGCTGAGCGAATTTTTTTTTACGCACGATTTTCAGTGCGCAAAGTTTCAAATCGTGCGCAAAGTTGTCTCGATCGTGTGCAAAATTGTGCCAAACGTGCCCAAAGTTCCCCGATTCGTGCGCAAAGTTGAGAGCGTGACAGTAGAATTATATCTCAAATTCCTCCCCAATTCCATGTTCACGTGATCAGATCAATTTATGGATCGTCACAGGAGACGATTAGAATCCTGAATTCTCATGGATTCTTCATTTCAGTTGGTTTGATGCAATTCAACGATGTAGGTGATGATAACCATCCCCATGGAGATAGTATATGTTTTCGATTTGCAAATTGTTGAATACTAAAATATTAGTGTCACACCATTTGTATGATCATAAACTGATGAAAATTACTTCTGCACTTTACATTCCAATCTTATCTAAATCACAGCGTGGTCATATGATGATTTGAATTCCATTTTTGATAGCTAAATAATAATTTCGGACTCTTCTTCACTAATATGCATGAAAGTAGCCCATGTTTACAAAATTTAACACAGTTTTACAGGCATTTATTTTATTCTAGTTTTAGACTCTGAGTTTCTGCAGCACAAGTATTTGAGTATCTTGAACGTAGTCAATCTTCTGTCATGAAATTTGACGATGGATTTTTCTATGGAGTCAACTTTTTCATGGTCGGAATTCTTCATTTGATACTTATTAGAACTTTTCTTGAGTCAAGGAGCTTGAAAATAACGGCTAATATTAGTAAATTTGAGAATGGAGAATTATATCTTCAAACGAAACGGAAACATATAGTATATGTTAGTGTAGTAGTGTATATGTTACCGTTTCGTTATAGTATATGTAGTACATATACTATAGTATTTTTTTATGATACGCTTTCAGAACTTTTTTTCAGTCGAACCCCCCGGCGGGGGCTTCGCCCCCTGCACCCCCACCGGGGCTCCGCCCCTAGACTCCGCCCGCGCCCTACCCTCCTGCCGCTTCTCACGGTACATGACACGGGAAACAACTTTCCGCACCAATATCAAAAAGTATAGTAAAAAACACGGGCGCAACTTTTCCGCTCTCGTTCCCGGAATCCTCGTGCGCAAAGTGAAACTTTGCGCACTCATTCCGGGAACTCGTGCGTAAAAGTACTTTGCGCCCTTGTTAAATGTACTATTTCGCAATCATGTGTGTAAAGTTAGTGCGTTAAGACCATTTTTTCGGTGCGCAAGGAAAAACTTTACGCACATCGAATTGCGAAAAGTATCGTACGAAACGACTTCGATACTTTACGCACTGTAGAAAACTTTACACACTCGAGTAACACTTTACGCACTGTTGTTACCCTCGTGTGTAAAAATTTCGGGCAGTGCTTAAAGAATCGAAGTCGTTTCGTAATATACTATTCAAGCACAATTCAATTTTTGTCTCGTCGGAGCTAGAATAATATACTGAACTTTATACGGAGACAAAAATGATCCATGATCTGGACGATTCAGTCAGCAATAAAATACCAACCCTCGTCGACCTGTATATATTTACACTAGGTGTACATCGTATGTGCCGAAATCTGGAAAAGCTTTTTGTCTCTGTGCTGTTGTTTTAATACAAATCAGATTGGATATTGGTGCCTCGATAATTGTAACCTCATCCTCAACATCTTAGAACTGGAACGTAGTCTCAAGATTTCAAGTAGCATTTCAGGGACAAAGAAACATTTTCCGATTTCGGCACATACGAAGTAAACCGAGTGTTCATGGAAAAATTCGAGACTTGACTTCCTCGAGACATACAAGTTTTCATTTCTCACACGTTTCCAGTGGAAGTGAGTCGAACCATTAATTTGCAAGATACTAGTCAGGGATACTAGTTGAATTCTAATACACTCATTGTTTCGAATTAGTTACATACGTATGAATTGAGATATATTGAAATCCACTCAAGAGCTCTTCAAAACCATCAATTTAAAAATCAGAAAGAAGTATGTTATTTTATTTTTTATTTTATTTTACCATATATGGGCAAATCTCACGAAGTATGCGGTTTGGCCGAACAGGCCTATTTTCACGTTGTCAGAACAACAGTCGCGTTATTTCCGCCGCTCGCATTAGATCATTTTGAAGATCTACTCATATTTAATAGTTCTGCATCATTCAGAAGTCTAAAAATTGCTATAGAAAGGTACTGGGAGACGCTTCTTCGTGACAAAATCACAATTTTCGACCGAACAGGGCCATAGTTCTCTCACGCCTTAGCTCGCCACAGGCGGGGCGGTTCACCGATCGGTCTGAAAATTGGATATGTGATGGATTATAATACATAGAAACATATAATTTTCGCCCGAGGCTGTGCCTATCAATGCGTCGGAGTGCCGATGATTCGTTGGAGCGAACTCCGATTCTACATTTTCTCCTGTATCGCTCTTCTAATGGATGCAGCACTCGGGGCGGTGAATATTTCGTATCTGTAGAAACGACATATTATTCTACATCCAAAAACCTACAAATCTAGCCCAAGAACGATAGTGTGCTCGATTCCGCACGACGATGCGGCTTGAAATGAGAAAAGTTATTTTCGCGTAAATGGGATCAAAAAAATCGTTTTTCGTGTAGCACACGAAAATTTCGATTCCGTTGGGATGGAAACCACGTGTAAACTGATATTTGTACCTCAAGAAATGCCTATGAGAATCGCCCCTACTACAGCCTCATATCGGTCGCGATGCGAGGCTTGTGAGGATCGACAAATGACGAAAATGAGCGTTTCGACGGTTGAGGCACATCTACATTTTGTACCACAGACCTTCAGAAAACACTGTAAACCATTGAACTCATCTCTCTTCTTCTATTCCAACACCAAGGATGCCATGTATTCACATACACACGAGCCAATTAGAATTACGAAAATATGAGGGTCCCACGCAAATACATGGGAAAAACTTCTACACCCTCACAAATCCACGGCGGGGCTCCAAAATGATTTGCGCAAGTATTTCATCATTGTTTGAGCATTACTTGGACCAAACAAAAGTTTATCGGAGATGTGCTGCCATTCTGGAAATTCTCGAAATTTCAAAGTCGAAACCGCATAGTTCCTGAGATTTGCCCATATACGGTCCAATGACCTCTTACAATTATTTATAAATCAGAGGGTGGATTTACATATGAATATTACATTGTCTATCAAATTCATCATTATTTGAATTCATATAGTTCATTCCTTCCCATTAATTTCATCATAGCCCTGGTAGAAAACTGAACATATTTTTCTGGCTTGAAAGCAGTTTCTGGCCAGAACTACAGCATCAAAATATGTTCAGCAAAACTGCCCAGAAAATGGCGATGAACTGGCCATAAATTTGGGGACCAAAGTCTTCAAACACTGAATGAGGAGTTGTGTGAATGGTTTCTGGCCAGAAACTGGCCATCGCGAGTGGAATCCAAAATTGCCGTGTATCCCCATGGACTGGCCATTATTTGGTCGTCATATGTTATACTTTATGGCTAGATTCTTACTTCATGATTCATTGGTATCTTTTTAAAGCGAGCATTGTTTTCAGGAATAAGGAAATTGAATGTACATGTTTTGTACCGCGTATTTAGACGGGTGTGAACCAGAACGATATGTGTCCATTTCAGATTTACAAAAAGTTGCCTTGGGATTTTTAGGACTGTTTTGGTCGGCAATTACTTTCATGGGAAATTATTCTCGCGTTATGAAATTGAATTGTTCATTAGAATGATGAATTGGAATTCTTCCATATAGTTATGACCAACAGAAACAGCCTTCAAAATACCAAAGCAGGTTTTTGAAAATTCGAAATGGAAATATACCGTTCTGGTCCAGAGCCGTCCATTTACTCATGTCCTATATGTAATATGTCTTCATGTGAACGATCGTTCGCTTCTATGTGCGCTCGCCTTTCTCCCTTTCTCCCCTTTTCGTTCCTCTTCCCTCTTCGTCTCATCTCTGATCTCGCGACTGCGTGTGCCCATCGGATCAGTGCTCATGCATCGAGATCGCGTGTGACCGCGTGTCGAGTGAAATTTTGTATTTGAGGTTTACGATTCTATTCTCTCGAAGTGCCACGTGAATTTCTAGCGAGTAACTTGCGTAAACGAGAAAACTCTTTCGAGTATTGATAACAGCTTATAATCTCCAGTGAACAATCCTCTTCCGAATCGTTGGGTAAGTCATGATTCATTTTGAGGTTAAGTGGCGTGGTCAGGATTCGTTTTTTACGTCTCAACGACCAATTTTTAGATCTTATTCTTCCTATGCACAGATGATAATACATTCGGAAAAAAAGAAAAAAGGTATATAGTTGCATACTTTTTGAACTCTTAGATGTACGCTCAAGAAGTCTGGTCTCTAGCGTTGGATTTTATCTTACATAGTTACAGTGGTGCTGGAACTTGGAAGTGCCACTGAATATAATTTTCATCAATTTGAACACATGAATTAGTTGATGGAGTGATGATGACTTAACACTCAAAGAGGTGAGTGTTCTGTTATATTCTGTGAGTGAAATTCTGATGATCATGGATTCATCTTAGATAATTCTGTTCCAGATATGATACAACACATTCAATTGTGTATCAGATCCTCAGGGAGTGACGAGACCATTACCAACGACTTTCAAATGCAGTGCAACTTGTGGAAAATATTGTTCTAAACTATGTGTCACGTGCATCTGTATCACATAAGATTTATGATATGAATATAATATCTGTACAGTCATTCCAATAAAGATCTGCTATTGCTTCCATTCCAGACAGTTTTTCGGCAGTCCTAGCCCAGAAACAGAGCATGTGATCTAAATCTGGACATTTTCTTCGTCGCAATATGGCCAGTTATTGGCCAGAAACCAAGCATTTGATCCAGACCAGATCTGTTCAACATTTATCGAGGAGTTTAGCGTTTCATTCTGGCCAGAAATTGGCCAGAAGTGTCTGGCCAGTTTATGGCCAGACACAGCATACAACTGGCCAGTTTCTGGCAGAAATATCTTTTGATTTTCTACCAGGGAGAAGTCTTACAATAAGATGCAAAGTCAAACCATGAATAATTATCATTTGCTAGAGACTGCATTCTTATCATTGGTAATCTTTTTACAATAACAGAACCAACTTTCTTACATTTGAATAACCTGGTTCACCCTCAATCTCACATTTGGAATCCTATATCAATTTGGCTAAGAAGGTAGGGGGAATCAACGTAAGACAGAAGAATTTTATTAATGAACAACATATCTTGGTATTTGAAGTATTTCCTACAATATCTTGAAAACTGGCTACATAATTAAGTTAGAAAACGATTAAACTTACTGTCAAATAACGAATAAGCTCAAAGAAATGCTCAAATGACCGATTCTTTCTTTTTATAATTCTTCTCTCATTCACTTGAAGACGCTTTTTGAGTCATGAAAAGAGAGGATATCAATCGAAAGACCTAACCAGATCGTGTTGCCTTCATTTTTCTTCCATAGTAGAAAATGAAGATCTCCTGTTGAGTATCATAGAAAACGGTGGCACGTTAAATACACTTTGATTCATTCAAGAAGCAAAATTCCACGCAATTCTCATCCGCAGAAAAATTGTAGTTTATTCAAAACCGAGTGAATCAAGATTATGGACCTTCACGGTCGTTTGACTTAGATGAACTGTTACTAAATCTGACAACAAAACTAAACATCGGTTATTAAACTTGATTTGATATTATGTCTGGAAAACGTTTTACATGCATTCAAACCCCAAAACGAGACTGCTCTTGACATCTAGCTCAAGTATTATCGTTCATCTACGTAAAAAAAGCCGCCGTTCCACACTGGCAAAGTAAAATGAATTTTGAATTTGTGACGTACACGGGACGCGTGTACGTGTGCATAGTTGAGCATGTGTGAGTCTCGGGTATTGCGCGCCAAGTATAAACGCATTTCCCACGCGAGTAGATCAATACTCATTACAGTATAACTTGAGATAGAATCAAGATTGAGGTTTCACTCTTTGAGCGCTACAGAAAGGAACATTTCAGAAACACAGCAGTAGAAGCATCTTACACGTGTGATAACATCCTAATTGTTTAACGACAGTTTACACTTGAGACCTAACTAATCAAGTCCCGCGCTCATACTATTATAACCACCCAAAAACATGTATGCAGGGTGGCTACAAGGGCGATTTGATATGGCGAATCCCAATATGACTTCAACTCATTGGCCAAATAAGATCAGAGTCAAAGATCAATAATTTATCTCATTATAACCGAATTTCATATCTGACCTTGTACGTTCAATGTAACATACAATACACACGGTTATACGGAAAGTACAGGAACAAATGCTCATACCCCACATGTTTTGGAACAGCAAACCTCAATAAACTATAATGTCATTAGCCATCAAGTTACAAGAATCTAGAATCATTATTCAGCTCATAAACAACAATTCAAGTTACATGGAATCCACTGCACGCTTTTCTCTTGAGAGGAAAGCCTATAAATACGGCCACTTTCCGGGCGACAGACGCACTCTTGGACACACACTTGTCTCGACTTCTTAACGGACGACTTCCATACTCACTGTAGCCACAGTATCTCTCATTGCGAATATTTACCATAACTCTACGTGAACATTACCTCATTGTACTACCTCAAGTCTTGTATATCGTCAAAGGTGATGAAGATAATATAACAACTATTGTATCAAAGGAAGAATAAACCTCCAGTTCTATTTACTCGCCGACTACAGTTCCTGGATTCGAAACCTACCGCCAAATTGGCACAACAGCGCCATCTAATAGACCTTCAGGGTCGTAACAACTGGTGACAGCGGTGTCTGGGAACTGGTGGAGTGAATACGAAAAGAAACTGGAGGAGGACATTGGCACACAAATATTCAAAGAAGCAGTCAAGTCATTACACCGCCGACTAGAGAGGATCATCAAGTGGGCTGCAATAAACGACTTCCACGTCAACACCAGCATCTGCCACTCGGCGAGGAAACTACCTGCGATCCACGCACGCAGCAATCGCTCCACAGGGGTCTAAATAGACACACCTCCAACGACGCCAGCCACTCCACGCAACGAGAAATTTCAAGCACCGACAGCAACAAGTATCATCAGTCTCCAAGCAACAGCGACCTCCAAGCAGCAACAGCCTCCAAGCAGCGACAATCTTCAAGCATCGAATATCTTCAAGCATCGACATCGAGGGATCAAATTCCAAGGAAAGACTAGATTAAGCACTATTTGAATCATATAGAATCGATACGGGTAGATATAATATCTCAATTGTGAGGCGGAAATCTGGCAATTGGTATGGTTAGTAAGAGATTTTTGAGAAGGAACATTCGGAAAGAAATCAAAGAGATTAGAAACGCGCTGGAATTAATTAAAATAGACGGTGAAAAAACACAAAAAGATATAGATTTGGCAGTTTTTCTAATCCACGAGTTAACAGAGGTGAACGAAAAATTATTGCGAGTTGTTGAGGAAATTATAAAGGATTGAAAGACCAAATTATGTCAAGAATCGAGATCGGAAATCAGGAATCGAACGGAAAATTATTAGAACAAATAGAATCAACCGTGAATAGCCAAGCGAACATTTTACGGGAAACGGCAAAAGACGTCGAAGATCTCAAACATTTAGTGACAGAACAGGAGGGAATAAACGAGGGGTGTAGATCGCGTTCAGAGGCACAATTCACCGAGATCGAAAATTTTCCGAGACAACTCGAGGAGATTTTGAATTTATTCAGAAATAGCGTAACTGCCATCGATGAGCAAATTACACGGTTAGAAAGTAAAGTAGAAACCCTGCAAAACATTTTGGATTTAGAGAGAAGCGATTGATTTGTATGACCTTGTAATATAATGAACAATACTGAATTTCAAGGGGAATTGGAAAAGATCATTCGAGACCTCCAGAGTCAACGACAACATACTAAACAAATTCGTATTGAACTCAAAAAAGTCAACGCGTTTTTTAGAGAACAATTTGACGAAAACGAAATCTGCGTACTGAGATCGATAGACAAATTCAGACAAATCGATAGAGTAAAGGCTAAATTCTTAGCTGCAGGAAAAATCTTGAAAGAAGGAACAAAACGCATAAACTGTCGGTATTGGGCTCTGTTGAAAAGGTTTGATAGAGTACGCGAAGCATATATAATTTGGGAAATGAGGTTTGAATGAAATATGCCACCATTAGACCTTCCGTCGGAAAGAATCGTCCACCAATCAAGAGAACCGGATTTTAATCAATATTTTGAGACTGTCAGCCGACTTGTTACAACATATTGCATGTCACAGAGAATAGAAATATCGGAATTTTACATTGGAAACCTAAGCGGAACACACTCGTGCTTGGATTGCTTCGAGGAAGAAGTTTTTGAACCAAACGAAAGAATTATTAGTTATACGGATTTCCACCTGAAGTAAATAGAGATCAGGATATACTTTTGTGCGATCTGTGTGGGGTCCCTCTGGTATATAAACGATTAGCAATTGACTGTAGAGAGTGCATACAGATCACGGCGAACCAAATCCGCAACTGAAAAAGGTTCACAAATTCTGCATTTTTGGAAATAGAATTGAGAGTCGTACACAGGAGAGAAAATCACGTCTGGTCTAACACTTTTGTCGGATCCTTCCTGTCACATAAATTGTACGAATATTTATTGAACCATAACCGATACATCCAATTTCACGTAGACGACTGTATTGTCCAGGTTCTACAGAATAAAATCAGGAAATCACGGGGACTAGATGTGTCACAAAGGCATCCCTTCTGATCTAGGCACGGAAAAATCAAACCCAAATCAATTGGATTCACTTCTTTTAGAATTGGAAAATTTCAGTTGCATATTCACAGATAGAAAAGTGGTGATTATTCTAGGAAACCCAAACAAATCGTATGCGTGCGAAAAGTGTTTTACGGACAACAATTCGGTAATAAAACAAACTATTTTCTTAATTGAAAAGTCCTTCCATAGCATCAAAGAAAGATTCAGTAACGTGACGTTCAAGTGTCGATTTTGCGAAGAAAATTTGACTATCGAGAGAGGGGCGATTGAGTGCGAGACTTGTTTGAGAATAATTTACAACAACTTTACGTAATCAAATAAGATGTCGAGAACTCGGGGAACTGTAAGGGTCCGGAAGTCACCGAGACTCAACCCCGGACCCAGGGTTGTAGACGAGATTGAAACAATACAAAACAGGACAACGATGGAAAGCGTGCCACAAACAACGGAGTTAACTGTCGCGATCCCCGTAAATCAGAGAAACCCAAACGGTTCAGGATCATTAGCCACCGAAAATCCCGATACAAGGAGCACCGTGTCAAACTTGAGTGTGAATTACACACCGGAGAATCATAATAAGAGAATGCTGTCAATTTCTGAGGCCATAAAATTGCTACCAAATTTTGACGGGAAAAATATTTCAGTATCAACCTTCATTAACGAATGCACTGATATAGAGTCATTAATCAGTCACCCTGATAGATGCATCTTTGCGAGAATAGTTAAATCGCGGGTTACAGGACAAGCAAAGGGATACGTAGAATCAAAGAAATACAACACTCTAACGGCATTGTTCAGCGATCTGAAAAGAGCGTTTGACCCCTTCAAAAACGTATTCGGCTTACAACTCGAGCTATCGAAAATCGTAAAAAAAGAAGATGAGACCGTATCAGAATACGGACTTAGGGTACTACAACTTCAGACAAATCTATTAGAAGCTAACGGTAGTGACATGGACGGTATCGCATCAAATGGGATGACGGAATCGATAATCAAGAATACGATAGTCTGTTTCATAAATGGGCTGAGTGAACAATATCTCTATCAATTGAGAGCCGAAAATTTCGACTCATTGGATAAGGCCATAGATGCCGCGATGAGAATAGAAGAACAATTGAAAAACCATCGTACATTACACAACAGATATGAGAAACCTCTAGTTAACATAAATTCTGTCGACACCAACCGGGACAAATATCCAAACGTTACGCGTTGCTACAACTGCGGAGAATACGGGCATTCAAGCCGAAACTGCAAAAATAGACATGTTAGGGATGCGAATAGGGTAATCTCTGGGAATAATATGCGTTCAATGAAACCGTACGAGAGAGAGTGTATTTGCTGCGGAATAACGGGGCATACGCGACGCGATTGCCGACATGCAGATAAAACCTGTAACAGGTGTGGAATAGTTGGACATTTAGAAAGAGCGTGTAGGAAAAGAATCGAAACCAACCTGTTCACGAACAAAGACGGCAACACGATCCCAAACAAGCGGAGTTCGCCCGAAATAATCTCACGAGGAATTTAAACTCCAAACCGACTCATTGAACGAGTGCTTCAATGGGAAGGAACCGGAGACGCTGCACTCAGATCACGAAACACGGGTTATTCTAACATGTTCATCGATGAAAAGACAGTGTCCTACGGTAACACTGAAGAGCAAGGATCTTAAGTCAGAAATAAGATTTTTAATAGACACTGGCGCGGAAGTGAATCTACTCAAGGAGACTTTTTTGAGAGACGGTACGAAAATCAATTTTACAAAAAAGGTAAAACTGACCGGTATAGATGATAAACTTATAGATACACTAGGATGTGTCACGTTGGAATTTGAGAATTGTTTACCTTGCGAGTTTTTTATAGTGCCGGGAAATTTCGCGATCAGTTATGATGGCCTACTAGGGGTACGATTTCTGAAAAAACACGAAGCAAATTTGTCATTCAAAACAAACATTCTTAAAATTGAAGATCAAGAGATTGAGTTCGCACCGATACATATAACAAATTGCACACTCCCAGCGAGATCTAAAAAACTAGTAAGCATAGAATTACAGGACTCGCCTTTGGATGAAGGGTATATTGAGAGATTGAACGCAGGACCCGGAATTTTCATAGGAGAATCCTTAGTGAAAAAATCGAATGGAAGAGGAACACTTTACATTTATAATACGAACTCGAATGACATATCCATATCAATACCACCATTGAAACTTGAGGAGTTCTGTGCCGTCCCCAAGGAGATCAGGACGGTTAATTGTAAAGATCGATCGGAGATTGACAAGAGAGTGACCGAGTTGATAGGGATAATGAAATGAGATGAATTAAATGGAGAGGAAAGGGAGAGCATGATCAAACTCGTCCGAGAATTCCCATTTCAATTTTATCTTCCCGGTGACACTTTAGGTTGTGTAAAGGACATAAAACACAAGATAGTGACGACAACCGAGACCCCGATAAATATAAGACAGTACAGAAACCCGTTTAAGCTGAAAGACGAAATCGAGAGACAAATCAATAAATTATTAGAGCAGGGAATAATCGAAGAATCAACTAGTGCTTGGAACGCTCCCTTATGGATCGTCCCTAAAAAGGATAATGATAAAGGTGAAAAACAGTGGAGACTCGTTATTGATTACAGAGCTTTGAATAAGGTTACAGTATCAGAAATACATCCGCTGCCAAATATTACCGACATTTTGGATAGGTTGGGGGGGGCTAAATATTTCTCAGTACTTGATTTGGCTTCGGGATTCTATCAATTATTAATTGATGAGGAATCGGCTGATAAAACCAGCTTTTCGACTAGTAGTAAGCACTATAGGTTCAGACGCCTTCCTATGGGCCTCAAAAACTCGCCAATTTGCTTCACCCGGGCATTAACGAACATTTTATCCGGATTAAACAACGTAGAATGCCTGATATACGTCGATGACGTAATCGTATTTGCGTCATCGATAAAGGATCACTACAATAGAATGAGGAAGTTGCTCGCGAGATTCAGAGACCATGGTCTCATGTTCCAACCGAACAAGTGCTCCTTTCTCAAAAAGGAAATAACATACTTAGGACACAGAGTGGGACAAGAAGGCGTGAAACCCGACCCAAAGAAGGTATCAGCGGTACAAAACTTTCCAAAACCCAAAACCGAGAGGAACGTAAAACAATTCTTGGGGCTCGCAGGGTACTATCGACGATTCATACCCGACTTTGCAAAGATAGCAAAACCTCTGACATTACTGTCGAAGAAGGGAGTCAAATTCACTTGGGGGGAGACAGAACAAAGAGCTTTTGAGGAACTTAAGAGTATATTATGCTCAGATACTATCTTACGCTACCCTAAATTCGACGGCACGGTCTTCATAATAACTACAGATGCTTCGTTTTTTGCGATTTCTGCAATTTTGAGTCAAGGTGAGATTGGAAGCGATTTACCAATAGCATACGCGTCGAGGACCCTTAATTCCACAGAACAGAGGTACTCCGTAATTGAGAAAGAGTTAGCAGCCATCATTTTCGGGATCAAACAATATCGGCCGTACATTTTTGGAAATAAATTCATTTTAGTGACCGATCACAGGCCACTCGTTTGGGTGAACAGTTGTAAAGATCCATCATCACGACTGGTGCGATGGAGAGTTTTGCTGAATGAACATGATTACGAGATAAAATTTAAGAGAGGCGCTCACAATTTGAACGCAGATGCTTTATCTAGGAATCCAGCTGAACAAGCGGACGATGAGAATGATACGGACCGTAATAGAGACGAAATCGAGTCATATACAATAGACACAGTGACAAACTTCACGAATATTGAAAGATGCGATTGCCCGGGCTGTGCAGAAAAGTTGGTTTCACACGTCGTTGAGAACAAAGATCATGAATCGAATCGGACTAAAGAGAGTCCAGCTGCATCGAACGCCAGCAACAATGAATCGAATCGGACTAAAGAGAGTCCAGCTGCATCGAACGCCAGCAACAATGAATCGAATCGGACTAAAGAGAGTCCAGCTGCATCGAACGCCAGCAACAATGAATCGAATCGGACTAAAGAGAGTCCAGCTGCATCGAACGCCAGCAACAATGAATCGAATCGGACTAAAGAGAGTCCAGCTGCATCGAACGCCAGCAACAATGAATCGAATCGGACTAAAGAGAGTCCAGCTGCACCGAACGCCAGCAACAATGAATTGAATCGGGCTAAAGAGAGTCCAGCTGCAACGAACGCCAGCGAAAATGGAATGTATCAGACTAGAAAGAGTCCACATACAACACAAACCAACGATACTAGGCTCATCTCAATGGTCAGTCGAAAGTCGAGTTCAGTTACGTTAGTAGAGGGGAGTGCAGAGATGGCTTCATCCTCGATTAATGATAACATGTCTGAATTGATATTCCCGCGATTTCCTCCTAACACTAATAACGATAACACCTCAACATTTATGCATGTCGATCCATGTTCTACAACAACAACTGATACTCACCTGACCTGTAGTAAGATCGAGAGAGAGACGCAACAATTCTGTGACAGCTCTGAGGCGATTGAACAGAAACAAGTACAAGTTATCAATCAACGCGAAATATATTTCAGTAATTTGGCCGTTTGGATGAGAAATGATAATGTTTTACACTTTTTCACGTCGGATTGCGTTGTCAGATCGAGAATCACCAAGAAACTGCTGGAGCTGAATTTCTTTGAGTTTGAGGAGATAACGTCACAGTCACCGCAACTTCATGAAATTCTGGTGACCAAGAGAAACGGGAAGTTCGTGATCCATCTTTTTGTGAAACGAAGTGTAGATTCGGGTACGACTCAACTCAATGTCCTAGACATGCTATTCACGACAAAAAATATCATAACGAAACTTGGATTAGAATCAATCAGCATAGGCAAAGCGTATGATATCCTTGAACATTGCTATTGGCCAACCGTACTCGAATTTTTTAAAACATCGATGAGTGATTCTGTAGGAGTCACAATCTGTTCAGGGGAAATAAGGATACCCAGACCCGAGGATCGCGAATTGATAATTAAAGAGAACCACGAATCAATTTCAGGAGGGCATAGGGGAATCGCAACAACATATGCAAAAATACGCGAAAATTTTTACTGGAAAAATCTGAAAAGCGAAGTCAAAGAATTTATAAAATTTTGTAGCAAATGTCAAAAGTCAAAACTGGTTAGAATCAAAACGAGACAACCAATGGTGATCACCGATTGTCCAGAAAGGGGCCTACAAAAGATACAGATTGATATAGTAGGACCGCTGCCTACCGCAGCTACTGGGGAAAAATACATACTCACTTGGCAATGTGTATTGACAAAATATGCAGGAGCAGTGCCTCTAACCAACATCGATTCAGTAACTATCGCGAAAAAATTTGCACACGATTTCATCATGCGTTTTGGATGCCCAGATGTTATTCAATCAGATCAAGGAGCTAATTTGATAGCTGGAATAATGGGGGAATTTTCTAAAATATTCAAGATCACGCGTATCAAATCAACCGCATTTCATCCCGAGAGTCAAGGAATGATTGAGAGAAGTCATCATACCTTGATTGAATACCTAAAGATTTACGGAGGAAAAGCTAATTGGATTGACTTTTTGGGGCCTGCGCTGTTCTCTTTCAATACCAGCATTTCAGAATCGACAGGATTTACGCCTTACGAATTAATTTTCGGTAGAAAAGCTAAAATACCGTCGTCTTTTGCGGATAACAGAACACCACGTACTTATGATAGTCTGATGAATGAACTAATAGATCAAATAAGTGAGAGTCAATCAAAAGCGTCAGAACGTCTGAGATTATCGAAAGAAAAGAGTAAGATACTATTTGACAGGAAAGCTCACGTCAAGATCTTCAGAGAAAATGATTATGTTTACCTCTTGAACGAACCAAGATCAAACAAACTAGAAGATCAATATAAGGGACCTTACAAAATTGCAAGGATATTGGATAGGGAGAATATAGAGATTGAGATGGAAAGAGGAAAGAAAAGGATTGTTCACGCGAATAAACTGAAACTAGCCTGTATTCCAATCATAACACGAGAATAACGCCTCCACCACTCTCTTGGCTATAGTGATCGAAGTTAGATAGCTCTAAAGCCAGATAAAACGTAAAATCGTTAAGTATTACTATTCACACAGTAATTCATAGAGATGTAAGAAAAATTGGAAAATTGAAACAAATACGGGTAGGCAATCATATGCAACGAATAGTCGCGGATGGAGCCAGATTTATGCGTGGGAAAAATAAAGAAAAAAATTTTTTGTAACTAATACTCATCAACATATCCATATTTTAAGAACAACATATAGATATAAGTACATAAGCTAGAGGGCCCGCGCGGCTGCGGTGCCGCGAGGGCCCCCGAACCACTGAGAATCAGAAAGAGACTGAAGGGCCCGCGCGGCAAGGGTGTCGCGAGGGCCCCCGACCAGCGGAAAATCAGGAAGAGACTGGAGGGCCCGCGTGGCAAGAGTGCCGCGAGGGCCCCCGACCAGCGGAAAATCAGGAAGAGACTGGAGGGCCCGCGCGGCAAGAGTGCCGCGAGGGCCCCCGAACAGCGGAAAATCAGGAAGAGACTGGAGGGCCCGCGCGGCAAGAGTGCCGCGAGGGCCCCCGAACAGCGGAAAATCAGGAAGAGACTGGAGAGCCCGCGCGGCAAGAGTGCCGCGAGGGCCCCCGAACAGCAGAAAATCAGAAAGAAACTGGAGGGCCCGCGCGGCAAGGGTGCCGCGAGGGCCTCCGAACAGCAGAGAGGCAGAAGGAGACTGGAGAACCCGCGCAGCATAAGAGGCTAGACAAATAAAAATCTAATCTGGGTTACATAAATAAATTCAATTATATTCAATATTCATTAAACAGAATCGAGAATGATGTTAATAAGTTATAAACATCAATAGAATTATTAACGCAACTTCAGAACATACGGTGGTCTACACATATAATTAATAGCACAAGAGCAAATATGACAAATTATTTAACAAATCAATTTGGGAAAACAACCACGCATATAAAAAAAAGGGGGTATAAGTTTCCTAAACAGAAAACTGATAGAGCGCCCGCGCTGCATAGCTGCAGCGGGGGCGCCGAAACAGAAGACTGATAGAACGCCCGCGCTGCATAGCTGCAGCGGGGGCGCCGAAACGGAGAAATTAATCGAGCGCCCGCGCTGCATGGCTGCAGCGGGGGCGCCGAAATAGAAAACTGATAGAACGCCCGCGCTGCATAGCTGCAGTGGGGGCGCTGAAACAGAGCTGATAGAACACCCGCGCTGCATAGCTGCAGCGGGGGCGCCGAAACGGAGAAATTAATCGAGCGCCCGCGCTGCATGGCTGCAGCGGGGGCGCCGAAATAGAAAACTGATAGAACGCCCGCGCTGCATAGCTGCAGTGGGGGCGCCGAAACAGAGCTGATAGAACACCCGCGCTGCATGGCTGCAGCGGGGGCGCCGGAACGGAGAACTGATAGAGCGCCCGCGCTGCATGCCTGCAGCAAGGGCGCCGAAGGCAAAATGGACCAGAGCGCCCGCGCTGCATGGCTGCAGCGGGGGCGCCAACGAAATTAAGGTCAAATATCCGTGATGCATTCGTGCAAAGGGATTATAATTCAGTCGCACTTGTATCCGACAACACGGTTTCTCCATGTCGCATCTATGAGTATATAATTGGATAGAATCAGGTTTGAATGAATTAATACGAAATGCTCGCTAAATTAGGGCTAGACAAGGAGTGTGCAGTGAAAAATATCAACTGGTCCTTGTTGTTCTTGATTGGAATACAAGTTAGGATGCCTCGGTTTTTTCTACTTACTTGCTAGGTTTTGTGCAACCAGCACTTCGTATTACTCGTTCCAGAGACACTAGAAACGCCAGCATACCCTGCATTATAGATAATCGGTCTAATCTCGTGAATAACTAACATTCACTCTTCATTTAGGTATCGTTTCAAGCGAAATTTTACGGTTCTCCTGATAGAATAATCATAATGTGACTGTGATCCCGCGGAATAGCAAAGTATTTGCAATCTATAGGTTATTGTTAGCTATCTTGGCAGAGATATTAGAGACGAAATCATCCCGATGGCTTGTCATAATAACAGGATTGGTGTTGCTCTCCTGGCTATGCAGCCTTACAGTTCCATGACGATTCATTTCGCCGTGCGACCAAGAATTCTATTTAGTTAGTGCAATTTAGAATAACTAGAAGCATCGAAATGACTAAGGCACAAGATGTGTAGGTTCTAGAGTAAAACGTAGATTATCATATGGAATCATATATTACAAAAATATAAAAACCCATAATATGAAGCAATATTATTTAAATTGAACGAATCTATGACGTGAGAATCGAGATTTTACAATTCGATGAGAAAATGAAATCTCAACCAAGGGCCGACTACCTTTTGCCGACTGACGAGCCGAGGTAATGCGGGAAAGAGAATCCGATTCGCACTTGGCGGCGACACGTGCCTTGAATACCCATGACCCTGAAATATAAAGCGTGATAACGATGACATATAGGGCCAAAAGATCGAGAGCAGACGCGAGGCATGATGCGAGCAGACTACCTATGATAATTGATCATGGACACGGGTTCATGAAGCGATTTTAGGGATGATAGTTGAGATCTTACGCAACTTACCCTATCTCGAGTCTGATGTTTCCTAGACCCATACCTGATGCATATGCACAATGAGGAATGCGCGGACATCGCGATATACACGTCTTACGGTGGCCACATGTTGCAGAGACGATCAAACACCAGTGACCGCGGGAATCTCAAGTAATGCAAGAACTTTGGAAAATTAAAGACGCCGATACTACGATAACTTCAGTTAGATATGATGGATATACAAATAGCTAGTTAGTTATTCCAAACGAGAAACCTTAATACAAGTAGAATCTCAGAGTTTAAGGATCACAATATGTGGATCAAGTAAAATATCGATTGCCAGATTCAGCCATACATAGTATGTCATCGTATTAGATATACCTATATACCGAGAGATTTCTTCAAAAATCTCGAGAGGGGATAGAAATATAGAAACGCACAACCATACGATTATTAGCGGGCCTCAAAATTGCTTGATGGTCGCGTGAGAATTTTTGAGGAGGAGAGCTTAGAAATCGCCGGTGACTGTTGTTAGATTGTCAAATTGCCAGATTTTAGCCAAGAGTGCTGAAGGTTTCACTCGTTGTTATTGTGCGCTATTGTAACAACGAGAAAATGGGAAAAAAGGGACGGTCGGAACAGCATATGTGACCGAGAATGATAGAACATTTAACAGTAAAGATAGTCATTTAGGAAAAATTCAGGTTGATAGTCAACAATGTAAAGTATGCTGATGATTTCATAGGATGTACATCAGCATACTGCAGAGTAGGTTGTCTCTTGGGCTAGGTTTCTCTTCGAGTTTTTCCCACAGGGTTTTCTGAAGAGTTTCCCTAGGCTCACGGGTTTGCAATCCGGGTAAATGCGAGAGACGTAAGGAAAACAAGAACACAAAATGTCAAGGAAATTTTCGGAAATATTCCTGTTTGGCACTTGAATTCTCGGGATGGTGACTTGAAGGATGGAAAATGAGAAAAAGAAAGCTAAAAAATACACGAATGAGGAAAAGGAGACATTGTAAAGGATAATATGAAATTTGAATCGGATAAAATATGATTGAATTGTTTAGTGATAAGCTATAAAAGGGAAGCTCGTTAGTTTGAGAAGTGGAATCATAAATTTAGATGGGATAAAAATATGACCAATTCCAGAATCGTAAACACACTGGATTTGGTGGGTAAGATGTGATAAAAGAGTTGAGAATATAAGTTGATATCGGAGTCTTGACACAAGTTTGAAACCCACCACGAACAGAAGACGGGAAATTGACCGATGAGGATTTATAATTCAAGGATTTCAGAAATGAAAGATCAAAGAGGAATCATTGATAAGTGGGAATAAATGCTGATTAAATTCGAGTTTTTTTAACTATAGTCGTAGTGTCAACGTAGTGTTGAAATCTTATGGTGTAAATTGTAAGAAAAAAAAAAAAAACGGAGGGAAAAAGGGGAAAGTGAGGAAGAAATGTGAAAGAAACACCCCCTTGGAATATAACTTGAGCCATTGGAAGACTCAGAACACTCCATATGATAGAATTTGCAATTTCAATCTCACAGCAAAATATTTATTCATTGAACTACGGTAAAAAAAATAATAATGCTCGATTATACCTATATTCTGAATATTAGAATTTGACTTGCGGGAACTTTCGAAAGCAATAATGTCCATTTATATCTATACCCTGAATATTTTTTAATGTCGATTTATATCTGTACTATGAATATTTTGAATTAATAATGTCGAACTATATCTATGAATATTTGGAACCATACTTTGGATATTTTTTGAATTGACACTTTGAAGTTGTTAATGTGAACTATATGAGTATCTGGAACTATATCTCTGGATATTTTTGAAATGACGTGTGGGAAAATTTTTGAAGTAATAATGTCGATTGATATCTACACTCTGAATAATTTCGAGTTTGACATGTGAAAAATTTGGAAGTAATAATGTCGATTTATATCTATACCCTGAATATTTTTTAATGTCGATTTATATCTGTACTATGAATATTTTGAATTAATAATGTCGAACTATATCTATGAATATTTGGAACCATACTTTGGATATTTTTTGAATTAACACTTTGAAGTTGTTAATGTGAACTATATGAGTATCTGGAACTATATCTCTGGATATTTTTGAAATGACGTGTGGGAAAATTTTTGAAGTAATAATGTCGATTGATATCTACACTCTGAATAATTTCGAGTTTGACATGTGAAAAATTTGGAAGTAATAATGTCGATTTATATCTATACCCGTAATATTTTGAATCAGGATTTATATTTATACTATGAATATTTTGAATTTGATGATATTGAACTATATCTTCTGAACTACGATTTATATTTATACTATGAATATTCGAATTTGATAATATTGGACCATATCTTTTGAACTACGATTTATATTTATATTGAACTATATCTATGTCTCTGAGTACCTATACTCTAAATATTTCTGAAATGATGTGTGAAAAAATTCTGGAAGTAATAATGTCGATTTATGTTTATACTCTGAATAATTTGAATTTGACATGTGAAAAATTTTGGGAGTAATGAGGTCAATTTATATCTATATTCTGAATAATTTTGTGTGGAAAAATTTCGAAAGTAATGATATTTGGCTGTTCAGGAAACTTGAACTGAGGATGGTGAACTATATGTATGAATATAGACCGAACAACCCAGATAGATAATAAGAATATGTAGAAACTGATTTCACGCAATGAGAGATACACAAATTTCATCTTTGTAAGGGCGTTCGCCCTTCCGGAATAAGGAGGGAGGTGTGACGTACACGGGACGCGTGTACGTGTGCATAGTTGAGCATGTGTGAGTCTCGGGTATTGCGCGCCAAGTATAAACGCATTTCCCACGCGAGTAGATCAATACTCATTACAGTATAACTTGAGATAGAATCAAGATTGAGGTTTCACTCTTTGAGCGCTACAGAAAGGAACATTTCAGAAACACAGCAGTAGAAGCATCTTACACGTGTGATAACATCCTAATTGTTTAACGACAGTTTACACTTGAGACCTAACTAATCAAGTCCCGCGCTCATACTATTATAACCACCCAAAAACATGTATGCAGGGTGGCTACAAGGGCGATTTGATATGGCGAATCCCAATATGACTTCAACTCATTGGCCAAATAAGATCAGAGTCAAAGATCAATAATTTATCTCATTATAACCGAATTTCATATCTGACCTTGTACGTTCAATGTAACATACAATACACACGGTTATACGGAAAGTACAGGAACAAATGCTCATACCCCACATGTTTTGGAACAGCAAACCTCAATAAACTATAATGTCATTAGCCATCAAGTTACAAGAATCTAGAATCATTATTCAGCTCATAAACAACAATTCAAGTTACATGGAATCCACTGCACGCTTTTCTCTTGAGAGGAAAGCCTATAAATACGGCCACTTTCCGGGCGACAGACGCACTCTTGGACACACACTTGTCTCGACTTCTTAACGGACGACTTCCATACTCACTGTAGCCACAGTATCTCTCATTGCGAATATTTACCATAACTCTACGTGAACATTACCTCATTGTACTACCTCAAGTCTTGTATATCGTCAAAGGTGATGAAGATAATATAACAACTATTGTATCAAAGGAAGAATAAACCTCCAGTTCTATTTACTCGCCGACTACAGTTCCTGGATTCGAAACCTACCGCCAAATTGGCACAACAACGCCATCTAATAGACCTTCAGGGTCGTAACAAATTGTGCGCTCTTTTTTCATTCAACGGTAATCTTACCGAATGTCGGTATAGTAGAAACTAGTCTTTCAGCTACCGCTATCATGATCGTCGCAATTTTTAGTTGATGAATCATTATTAAAATAAAATCCAGGCATCATTTAGTATTCTAAAGCACAAAATTTCATTGAGTGGGTGACCTACTCACAATCTATTAGTTTTTGGAAAAAGAAAATTAAAACCGGTCGAAATGGTCCGGATGCGGGCGCTTGGCGTCGCTCTCAGATCAGGTTCATTGCAGGCAAGCAGGACTCAAGCTCAGGCAAAAGACAGGATTTTGCAGTTACTGTGTAGCTGTGTATGCAGTGTGTATGGCTGTGTAGGTGTTGGACGCAAAACGCGAGGCCGCAGCATCAAGCCTCCAAGATTATTATTGTTCCACTTTTAATGATTGCACTATGAAAAACTGAAGTGTTCACTGAATAGTTAGTTAATTTATCACTCTCTCATCATGGCAGAGTATCTTGCATCCATTTTTGGTACTGAGAAAGATAAGTAAGTACACCGCTTGCATTCTATAGGTTACTTTACCATACTCCCCGTTTTTCCCTGCTATTTTTTCTCAAAATTGCATTTTCTCTTCACTATATCCTGCTATATTCAATTCTCAAACATTGCAGTTTACATCTTTGAGCAAATAACTGAACCTATTCTAACCGAGTGAATTCACCTTGCTGTTACAGAGTCAACTGCTCATTTTATTTTAAAATTGGTGCTTGCCGGCATGGGGATCGTTGCTCCAGAATTCACAATAAACCAACTTTCAGTCAGGTAATGTATCTACCTTGAATTTTTTATCATCATTCAAATGAGTTCATTGACACTCTTGTTTGATTTTTCATATAGACCTGTTTGCTCCAAAACTTGTATGTAAACCCTCAAAATTCTGCCAAGAGTGCTGACGGCTCTCATTGTGAGTATGCAACGTTTATCTTCATCGACGTTATCTTCATGAATATGTTAGTAGAATACCAATGTTACATAATAATACGATTTTCAGTGGTTGCAAATGTAACAGATGAAGAAATGCAAGAGCACTATGACAATTTTTTTGAGGATGTGTTCGTTGAATGTGAAGATAAGTATGGTGAAATCGAAGAGATGAATGTGTGTGATAACTTAGGGGATCACCTGGTAGGCAACGTGTACATAAAATTCAGAAGAGAAGAAGATGCCGAGAGAGCTGTGAACGACTTGAATAATAGATGGTTCGGAGGACGACCTGTCTATGCTGAATTGTCACCTGTTACAGATTTTAGAGAAGCTTGTTGCCGGCAATATGAAATGGGGTACGTACTTTTGTAATATTTAGTAGAATTTTCTTAGCCACTGACTGTTGTGAATGTCACATCAATTGCATTCTGTCAAATATTGGTATTGACTACCAATAACTTGAGTAAAACAACTCCAATTCATCCAATCGATTAGTTTTGTATCCAATATTGCTATGAACTCAGAATGTTGTGTTTGTGAATGTACACATCTTGAGTATGAGTTGATTGTACAATGCTGATTTAAATTTCTAACATCTAATATCATGATTCATATACTTTTCAGAATTGAAGATTTTCACCAACTCTTTTTTCTAGCTTAGCTATATCTCATTTTATTTCAGCTCTTCTCATGAATATTGAAGATGTTCCTCATTGTAAGAATATTTGCATGACAATATTCAAATTCTCTTGAAAATGTTAAACCTCTAGTGTTCAATTAAGAGAAGATAACTGCATTATGAAATTACTTATAACAGCAAATTTCTTATCATTTTCAACCACTCTTCGTAATTTGAAAAGGTGCAAAGGCGGCGGATCATCTGCCATGCGGAGCTCTGAGAGGTGAGGAGGGGAGAAGGCATTTAGATTGGGAAATTTTAAACTTCATTAGTAGCCTAACTTTGAATTAATTTTCTTGTTTCAATTCTTCAATACTTGATTGAAGGATTTGATAGATTCTACCAATTTCAAGTTCTGGTGATGAAAATCTTCCTACTTTTCAATAACATCCTTCATATTCTTTGTACAGTTTTACTATATATTTATATTCTTTCATCTTCATGGTGCTTCACCCAAATCACTCATCGCGCCTACTCTATGTGGTGCATTTGTAATTTAAATTGATATAAATTAAAACAACTTGAGTAAATTTTCAACAAGTCAAAGTCTACTGATGTTGGAAGTTTAATTCTGTGTATTTACAATCTATTTCTCATGAACTGATCATGATTGTTTTGTTTTTTCAGAGAGTGCACCAGATCAGGATTTTGCAACTTCATGCATCTGAAACCGATATCTCGAGATCTACGACGCTACTTGTACAGTCGCAAGAAAGGTGGTGGTGGTGGTGGTGGTGGCGGCGGCCGGAGATCGCGATCTCGCTCTAGATCTCCAAAACGTGATCGTAAACAACGTAGGTCACGTTCGCGTGATCGTAGATCCAGATCAAGAGATCGTCGAAAGGGAAGAGACAATCGATCTGGTCGCTACTAGGTTTTCTATTTCATCACAATTCATTTTGAGATTTATGACATGAATGATTCTTAGCTAATGATGAATCGTCATTCTTTCCTTTTTACTGTGAACAAATTAGTCGGTGGTTTGTCAGTCATTTAAATTTTGTCAATATATTTGTTTACAAATACTTCTTTGTAATTGAATAATAAAAATTTGCAAGAAAATTAAATCTGTGTTTAGCAGTTTTATTGCAAAATCTTATCCTATGAAACAGGAATTTATTCTTTAGTTACAAACTAATCCCAAATAATCGTCCATTAGTGTTCCAATGGCAAACTGAAAAAGCAAAAGTGACAATCAGTTCATAAAAATTTTAACCCTTAGTTACCTAGGTGGGATTTACTTACACTCCAACCTAGGTGGTAGCCAAATGGCACACTTCACGAAAATCGCTTCATTTCCGCAGTTTTCTTGTGGAAAACCACGAATAAAAATTACTTTTATATGCTTGCACCATTTCAGAATCAATATGAATCCCCCCCCCCCCCCCCAAACGTTTGGAGTACACATACTTTTTCAAAAAATTCCAGAAGATGCCATCTTTTTGCCTCTTTCCTAAGTTAAGCTGATGAAGAATTTTTCAAATTCTCAAAAAACTATATCAATTATGGCTCAGGTCGCTCTGCAAGTCATTCTTCTATTACAAAGAGACTTGAAAGAAGCTATTGTCATTTGATTTGAAAGAATATTGTCCAAAATTAAAATTTTGACTTTGGGCGATTATACATTTTAGGTACTCATCTTGGTGATATTTTGGAGAGAAATTTTTTTTCATATTTTGAATTCGGTCCATTTGAAAGATAATACCAAAACATGAAATTACATGTAGGCCCCAGGTTCCCCAAAAATGAGTTCCAACTTTGAGGAACGATTGAAATTTTGCGTGTGCCAAAAGTCTACCACCTAGGTAATTAAGGGTTAAGATAAATAAGAATACTCACAATGCCAGTGGCATCCACTCTTGTGCCCACAATTTTCAATCTTATTTCATCATCCGCTTGAATGACAACATCCTGAAAAACGTGGGGATATAGTGAAGTAACTTTTTCAAACCTGATTTCACAACTTGGACTAACAAATTCTTGAGATAAATTAGTGATTGGGATTCTCATTCATTTGAGTCAAAAAAGGTTCACTTCGTCTGATACTATACCTCATCTTTGGATTTATAACAGGGTGGATTGACATTAGGACAGAACTGCATATCTGCCGGGATGGACTGCAGAAAAAGTTCAGTCTTTTGTAAGTTTTGATGAATCTAAGAAATTACAATACAATTAATGGATAGTGTTAACTTACATGGTGGGAAATAAAGCACGATAGTGGTCCAATTTCAGCAAACATCCCAACCTAAAATTCATGGGAAAATATTAGAACCCTTCAGCCAACTGATACACAAACAATACAGTTGGTATTCTACTCTAGCATAATCATACCTTGTTGACCTGAGTAACGATACCATCAAGTACTTCTCCTTTAAATGGTCTGAATACTATTGCTGTGTATTTGACAGGATATACAACGAAACCTTGCCCAGGTTGTATCACACCAGCTCCAATACTGTCGATTGCTGTGACAGCGACAACAAATCCATACTTTCCTGTGCAATTTCCCTCGACTTCAGTGTACAATTTTTGTTTCACAGTATCCAAAAGTTGTGGCCCAAAATACCTTGGATGGAGTAGAATCTCATGATCTAGAGATATCTAAGAAGTAGAATGAATAAATCATCGAGTTTGCTGGACAAAAATTAGAAATTTTGTATTGATACTTACGTGATAAAACATTTTATTCCTATATTATACACAGGGAGTAATAATTATAATTTATACCCCAATAAGAGGTTACACTCATAACGCGAAAGCCGCGCCAACGAATATAGACTATAGACCGTAAATATTCGTTGGCCGCGCCACTGGCCAGGCCGCGCGTATGTTGGCGTATGTTATTGTTGACGCCAGACGACGCGATCCAGAGTAGGCCTATATAGATATGCCAGAGCTAAGACGCCGGCGCGGCAACTTGATAAACTTCCACTCTGAAACTTTTAGCTCACAAAATGATCGATAACTAAGATTGCAGAGCTCTAGGCTACCAACAATATCTGGTCGGTAACTCAGAAATTCAAGATTTGTTTTCCATCGTTACAAATAAATTAAGCTGATGGGAATTAACTCGATTGTAAAATGATGAGCAATTCGTTTTGTCACGATACTTATCGCCTTTTTATGCAAAGAAATAGCCTATACACGATGTCATGACTTGATTTTTTTCTTCTTTCAGAAAAAAATTAGGGAGGTGAGTATTAATGGTGAGTACTTAATTTTGACTGCATCAATAGATTGACGAAACACAACTATTTGAAAATGATTTTTTTAGGCTTTTCCTTAATTGGTACTCTTTTGTCCCAGTGTCTGCTGAAGGAAGTGGAAAAGTTATAGTCTATTACAAAATGTCAGCATTGAGCGGAAAGTTTAATTGAGGAAGTCTTTATTAGTCAATGTGCGACAATTTATTTGTGTGACCATGATTCAAGTCAGCTTCACGTTCAATTTATTATTCTCAATATTTCAAACACGATCTTGGAAAATCATGGAGCATCAATTGTAGATCGAAATCAGCTTTTTGTTTTTTTATATTCACAGTGTAACTTTTACTGAAGTGGGTATTCGCTTCGCATTTGTTGAAATAGATTGACGAGCTAGATGAAATATTGAGTGGTAAATGTTCAAAATGAATCGAATTCGTGTCTCATGATTACATCAAATTTCCTTGAAAATTTTGCGGAGAACTATGAAGAAATTTCAGAGTTTTCGCGTAATTAAAGTGAAAAATATCATGCACATACATATGAAAACGATGCATACGCAAAAAATCATGTAATTATTTCTGAGTAAAGTAAAAAAATGAATGTTTCCAAAAGGATTCAACTGAATTCAGGAATAGAGGAGAAGGGAAATTGCAATAACAATGAGAAACTTTGTTTACGCCAACATTATGTTTTCTGTCTCTAAGAAGAAAAAAAAGATACTAGAGACTCGTCTACTATGTAATTTTATTACCATATAGTTACAATGCATAACTATTCGTTTAATGTTCAATAAGAATTACATGGGTTGATAATATGTTATAATGCTGCATATTGAGGATGTCGACATTAAAATAATCCGACGATGATATGATTTTTATACATCGCTGATATTGAGATCAGTTTCTGCAAAACTTACTTACACTATACCATTTACCTTTTAGTGATCACATTTCATCAAAATATATCTCACTCGCGCATTCAATTTTAAATCGAATTTGGCAAATTTTCTTCTATTTCTCAGAACTCTTTGTTCTTTTTGTAAGTTGTTCGGCATCTAGAGAAATATTCATACTTATTCAAATTTGAATCAATCAAAGTTATGTTGCCACTCATAATATTCAGGAACCATCATACCATGCTCTGTTTACCGAAAAAGGAGTGGATTTTTCTATCCACCCCGATCGCTCTTATTCAAGATTTTTCAACTAATTGTCGATAGAAAAGATCCCTCATCTCGTTAGTTTTATAATTTGAGCAGGATCATTCATACAAACTTACACGTTGTACGTAGTAACTCTCATTCTAGTAACTATCTTTTTGTCTGCATTTATCTATGTATAATCAATATCTTGATGAAGATGATGAGTTATGTTTTACTTTTGAGCTGATCGATCGTATGAGTAATCTAATAATATAGTATACCATGGTGTGCATCACACTTTCGTGTGAGTGTTTTAAACATTCAAAACTTTGCGAGATGTAACATCAATCAGCTCAATGTTTTTTGTTCATTCATTATCAATTACTCTATCTGTATAGGTATGTACACACAGCCAAAAAATGCTGATAGGACGGTGAACGTCGACTCGAAGATGTTTCTGTCACAACTCAAGGAATAAATGCAAAACCTATGATTCGAAGAGAAAAAAAGTAGAGCTTACTCGAGAAAAATTCTCTATCGTCACTCATCCTGTCTTTCAAATTATCACACTATATACTTTTTAGCCCATAGTTACTAACGTAGTAGACTTCTGGCACACTCAAAATTTCTTTCGTGTCTAAAATGCTGAGATTTCCAAGCCACGACTCGGGACTCCAGTTTAAGGCGATGCGGTCACCGTGCACGCTGAAAGTTATTCGCACTTTTATCAAATTTGCTTGCGATTTGGGTGAAACGACGAGAAGACCCGCGTTTATTACCATCTAACTGGAGTTCGTCTTCTCGTCGTTTAGCTCAAATCTCAAGAGAATCGGATAAAAGTGAGAATTACAAAGTGCCTGTATTATAGGTTAGGAGGTGCCTGCGCTCAAGTTACTCCCACTTTTCTCCAGTTTTCTTGCGATTTTAGCCAAACGATGAGAAGACGAACTCAAGTTAGATGATAATAAACGTGGGTCTTCTCGTCGTTTCACCCAAATCGCAAGCAAATTTGATAAAAGTGCGAATAACTTTCAGCGTGCATAGTGCACGGTGACCGCATCGCCTTAAATTCATAGTTTAATGTTTCTGGATGAAATACGTTTTACAAACGTATTTCATCCAGAATTATTGGATCTATTTTTTATTTCTCTTCACCCTGTGAATAATTATTTTCCCGAATAATGATTCTTTTACGGAACATATGGCTTTAGAAACTTGAATTATCATTCAAGTCCCAAAATTCATAGTTAGCAAAAAGAAGATGGTACAAGTCGATACAAGAGTAATGAAAAAGATTTTACTTCCGCGTACAAAACAATACTTTTTGATGAACCGTGAAAAAAGTTGTCAAATGTATGCAGAGTATTTCTTTACGCACATAGTGTTGAATAGTATAATCCGATATAAGGGTGGGAAACTTTTTTTAATACTCTGTGCGTAAAGGTGAGCTTTGCGCACAGTTTTTCGAATTTTATTCACAGTTTATCGAGAAGTATAGTTCGATACACGGGAGTGAAACTTGTTTTTCGTCTCCTCGTGATAGTTTTGACCCTCGCCTGCAGCTCGGGTTGGAAACTCATCATTCGGATGCGAAAAAAAAAGTTTACACCCTTGTATCGAAATGTACTACTTCACGTCCGAGTGATGGGTTTTCGATCCGAGCCGCAGGCAAGGGCTGAAATCATCACGAGGATGCGAAAAATAAGTTCAATCTCCATGTATCGAACTATACTTCTTGATAAAATGTGATAAAAAGTCGACAAACTGTGGTCAAAGTACACTTTTACGCACAGTGTATCGAAGAATATAAAGTTCGAAAGTCATCAGGAGTAAAACTTATTTTTTGACACACTGTGCGAGAAAGTAACTTTTCCGCACTGATTTTCCACTTTCTCTCACAGTTTGTCAAAAAATAGTATTCGATAAACGGATGTAAAACTTATTTCTCGCATCCTCGTGTTGATTCCGATCTTCGCCTACGGCTCAGGCCGGAAACCCAGAACTCGAACGCAGAAAAAAGTTTTTCCACCCTTGTATCGAAATGTACTATTTCGATACACTATGCGTAAAAGTGCACTTTGCGCACAGTTTGTTGACTTTTACTCACAGTTTATCGAAAAATATAGTTAGATACACGGGCGTAAAACCTATTATCCGCATCCTCGTGATGATTCCGACCCTCGCCTGCGGCTCGGGCCGGAAACCCATCCCTCGGACGCGAATAAAACGTTTTTCACCCTTGTATTGAAATGTACTATTGCAAGACACTCACTGCACAATTTTTGAAAATTGAATGAGTTTAACAGGATATGCCAAAAGTCTCCTACATTTTAGTTTGAGTAAGGGCCAAGAAAAAAGTAGATTGCACGAGGATCCGTATAGAATAGAAAATCTGGTAAACTGGGGAAGAAATTCAACAACCAAGGTAAAAGAAATTAGGAGCATATGGGGTCAAAAAAAAGAAAATAAGTCAGATAGTTAACTTAAATCTTTGCATCGTTTTATTTTTTAATAATTGAATTTTCAAATGTAATGAAATAATATTAGCTGTATGAGAGAAAGAGAGAGAGAGAGAGAGAGGATTGAAAGAAATCATAAAAGTAATAATAATGTAAACATTACATCCTACTCCGAGCGTAAGATACGCTGTCATGTTGCAGAGTTGAAAAATGGGAGAGGAGTTAATGATGTTTTTCAATAATTATTGCAATTGACCATTAAATTAATAATTCTTCACAACGTGGCTCAATAATATCATTAGCCTCGGAAATTCGTTCATTTTGCTGTTTTTGTCTTCAAATCATCAGATTTTGATCATCTCAATTTTAACAAATGATTTTGATCGTATACGGACTAAGTTTGTATCATAATACGAACATTCAATAAATCATAACTTATGATTCATAAGTCTGATGAAATTCGAATCAAAAGTATCTGCTGCTCTGCATCCATAACTTTCTCTCCCAAATAACTCTGAACAATAATTGCCTATTACGAACAATAATGTACAGATAAAAATAAAAATCCCTCTCAGATTCAATCGCTTTTCTTGTCTAATTTTTTCGCACATATACATATCCGTGCACACGTTTTAAACGTGCAAAGAAAGAAAAGGAGGTAGAGCCATATCTAAAATAAAATTTTCACATTAATGTACACAACAAATTATTATCCTTGTTTATAATCCCTGATAATAGATACAATGTAATCATCGGGCTACACTGTTACAGAATATTTACATGTTCGGTTTATTTTTTCTAATGAAAGAATCGTGATTCCACTAAAATTAATATACTAATATTTCATTTCAACTATATACACGTCATTCGTTTCGATATCACTACTTTATCGATTTGTATGATGATTTAATTATCATACTGATTCTATAAACACATCCGTTTGTGACGAAATTTCATTAATGCACAATTTCGTACGTGATCCAGATATGAATAATAATATGTCATTCCTTCGGTGATCTTACTATAATATGATAGATAGCCAATAATTACATTTTTCTATTTCATAAAAACACATAATATTTATATAGTGACTTACGTTCACGAACACACGCACGTATTTTCACAAAAGGGTTTTAAAAAAATCATAGCCTTCGGTTTTGCCCTCTTCATCGATGAAGAAGTTTATTCACTTAATAATTAGAGTACCTATTACAATTAAATCGCCTCTCTACGAGTTGTATATCATATTTCGGATGAATTAATTTTATCGAGATTTGAATTTTTCTAGTAAATATCATCCACCGCCTCTTACACATTGTTATATCAACGGTTAAATTCATTATTAAATCTGCTTGTTTTTTATCGAATATATATAAAATCAGTGTGACACTATTTATACGATGATATCTCGATTGGATTTTGAAAGATTCTTAAAAAAGATTATTATCATTATTATGTACATGAAAAAAATTACTACATACAGACGTAGAGAGATATGTTGGGTATTTTTGTTCCGTTTCGTTGACAGTCATGCATTATTTGAAACTTTTTCGGATTTTCCGAAAAGTATCAAACATTTTTTCATTTTAGATAATACTTTGTTGTATTGAAACATCGAGACTAATAAAAAAATTTTATTCATACATTCACAATAACTTTTCTTGATTCGTATGTTGATTTTACCTTCGCACTCGGTGATCAAAAAATTTTCTTTCATCACCTCAATAGTAAAATTACATTGTAAAAAAGGAAGAAATACAACGAATAAATAATTTGTTGCATTTCCTACTTATTGAAAAATGTGAAAATTGATTCTACGTGATGTCTAGTCTCGTTAACAACATTTTTCCATTGCTTACAATAGTATATTTACAAAAAAAAATGAATTTTCCCTGCTTATAGTCACAGTAATGAATACCTTACACTCACTGTCTTTAGGAACTTTGGACTCACACGGATGTCTTGGAGCGTATCGACCAGTACAAGTAAAATTCGATAATGTGCATCAATTGAGTAGCCTCATATCTGTCTATATATCATTTGAATGACTTGAAAAATTAGAGGCAAGAATTCGTCCAAGACTTAAATTGGTATCGCACGTATACTAGCCTCTTTTCCATCAGACACAAATTTTTAACCCTCAAATTGAAATTATCGCTTACTCACAGATAAAAGTATCATCATCAGAGATATAATATCACTCGTTTAGCATCATAGCACTACTCACTTATTTTTTTATACACTAAAAAATACTCATCATAAATCATATAAATCATATTTTTTTTAACTATAAAATTAGCGATAAAAATCCGGTAAATTGCACAGTCGTCTAGGCTGATGATGATTATTATGATTATTATGATTATGATGATTATTGAGCTGACGCTGATAAAAAATCAGCGGCTCTTTAAGCTCTTGTCACTCGTGTAATGATGATTTGAGACTGTGAGAGTGAACATAACCTGATCCTGGACCAGTACCAACTAAAGCCAAAGGTAAAGGTGAACCTAAAGGCGTTGAATGTGGATGACTCAATTGTTGCTGTGATGACTGTTGTTGTAATTGTTGCTGTTGTTGTTGTTGTTGATGATGATGAGGATGTAATATAGGTGAAGTTGATGATCGAGACGTTGCTGTAAGAGCTAAAGGACTTCCAGCTGCTGACATACTTCCGGCTAGTGATGCAAAAACTGATGATGGCGCTGGTGAAGCTAAAGTTGGACTTCCCATTGCTGCAGTTGGTGGATTTATCCGTTTTTCTTTTTGCCGCCTGAAACAAGCACGCCTTTATTTTAGTTTGATTTGCTCGAGATCGGGGTTTCTTGTGATTTGGGTCGCATAATAGGTTTGCATTGCGTAAAAATTAAAATTGGAAAAATGAAGTGGAAGAGGATGTTAGCTCAAGAATGATTTGAAAAACCGAAAGGGAAGAAACAAAGTTAGGAAATTGCAGAAATTTGCCGTAAGTAAGGTCGCAGCTTGGCTCATTTTGTAATATTTGCATTTCAAAATACAAGATACTTGATTTTTTGAGGCCTGTAATCGAGGACAAGAATTAGAATTTGTAGTATCTCCCCAGGACTGAAAACCTTGAAAGAGTTGGCGCAAGAATTCGCTCAAATCATTTGCCAGCTTTGCTGATCATATTTTCAAAGATAAATCTAGTAAAAACTTCAACTTGCCTGAGTATCATGAGAATTCACATCAGAATGAATCTACGTGAATTGAAAAATGGAAAAATATCGCAAGAGCTCGCCTAATAGATTTTTAAAGTGCATTGATAAAGGAGGAATTTAGTAAGAATTCGACCATCTACTCAAAAATTAGCTTAGTTTTGTTTTTTGAGAGATAACTGATTCCTAGAAAAATTGATAGCTGGCTCGCTGATATCAGATTTGTCGAATGCAATCATTTAAAATGGCGAAGTAAGTGAGAACGCATATTTTGACCAAGAAATTTTTGTAGAATGTGCATGAATGACTCTTTCAGAACAAAATTTGACCGAGTACCAAACACATAACTAAACATTATCGCTCAATTCTTCCCATCCAATTAGTAAAAAGATATCCATGCTCGTGTCTATGAACACTCAAAATCCCTTCGAAAATGTCCTATGGATTCGAAAAAAACATTTGCATGTAAGAAGAACAAAAATTTATTGATATAAAATTGGTGAGCGGCTGGAGAAAATTTTTAGTCTTAGGATGATAATTCATCTCATATTCAAGTTTTCTAGAAAAATAAAAAAAGTCAACATACTGTGCACGAAAGTCTCATAGTTCTTTGCATCTCATGAATTGTATCCAACGAACGATGAAATCCCGCATCACAAACCATTCGAGAATCGATTAGGAAACAGCAGAGACAACAAAATTTCAAAGGACCACAAATTTTGCGTGTCTATAACAGTGGCCCGAAACGTGTGGGAATCGATAATCATTTAGATATTTCGTAGAAGCTCACTGAGCCTTCGAGTACTAATCAAGCCACAAAACTTGCCAAACGATGCGCTGACTTCTTACCAAACATCACACATGGTCTCTGATGATAAGCGGTTTAGAAATGGTCTCTAAGGCACTTTGACTCGTGGAAGTGAGGATAGTATACAACAAGAAATAGGTATGAAAAATAGAGTATATCCAATCGTAGAATCACCGAATAGTAAAGTAAAAATGTGAAAGAAGCAAAACTATGAGGCAGAAGGAGTCTGTAATACTCGAGTATAGTTTCTAGAAATGAAATTACCTGTTGCAGAACCAGACCCTAACCACTTCCTTCTCCATAGATAGACTGTCGGCGAGGATGGTAATTTCCTCGGAAGTGGGCTTTGGATTCTGTACGAAGGCTTTCTCAAGTGCTACTCGGACGCTCGTCTCGATCGAGGTACGCTTCTTTCTCCGCCTGCCTATTGCCTCAGGCGTCGTCATTGGATTCGACAGTGAATTTGGATTGTTTAACGAATTGTCCGCGTCCTCTAGCCATTTTTGAAGTAATGGCTTCAGCTTGCACATGTTTTTGAAAGACAAATTTAGGGCTTCGAACCTGAAATCAAATTTGGTAATGTAAATTCAAATCTAGATCCTTTATTCCCAATTTAGGGTGGACCTAGCGTACTTTGAAGATGAGGTTGGCTCAAATTTGAAATAGGGTTCATACCGAGGCTTATGCACAAATTTGGTAATATATTCAAATGAGGATTCACAACTACATGAGAAAACTCGGAGAAAACTTTGAGTCAGTATTCACGATGCAAAAGTCCGTGCGTGCGTGGGAAAGGAGAAATGGGTCTTTTGCAGATACGGATCCACCTGGGATCTTTGGAGAGTAAGGCGGATTCGAGATATTTATGGTTTGGTATGAATTTTCCCAGATCCAGATCTGACCGGATACTAGGATCCGCGGATCCTAAGATTTGGGTCCAGGAAAACCCGTTTCAGATCATAAGTATTTCGAATCCGTTCTACCCTCAAAATATCCCGGGGATCCGGATCCACAAAAGTCCTAGCCTTAATAAAAAGCAATATTGGTCAGGTCATTGTGAAATCTAGTTAATGATCTTACCTTGATATGGTCGTTTGGGAAAAATCATTGCCGTAGAGTTTGCCCATGGCGAGTCCGACGTCACCCTGGGTAAATCCAAGCTTGATTCTACGCTGTTTGAACGTTTTCGCAAATTGCTCAAGTTCTTCAAGATCAGTCGTCTCCTCAGGCGAAGGTTCGAGCCTTGCTGGGGAAGGTTTGACCGATGGTGGCGTGCCTGGAGGTGGCGGTGAACGCTGATGTGACTGTGACTGTGACTGTGGTTGTGGCGGAGGCTGAGGAATCCTTTGAACCCCCGCACTTTGTTGCAAAGCTTGTTGTTTTTGGAGAGCTTGTAATTGCTGTGCTGCTTGTGCTACCGCTTGCTGAACCTGTACACAGATAAACATGATTGTGGTTTCATTAGAGGTTCCTGTTTGAAGAATTATGCATTTTTTGGACGGGTTAGACCAAGATATTCACTGAAGAGGCAAAAATGTCTTGCTGTTTGAGGTTGTATACACTTGCTCAGATCCATATGTAGGGGAGGATATTTGAGTGATTTATTTGAAAACTATCTCATGACGTACTGACCACTGTTCGGATTAAGGTTGAGTTTCTGGATCTAAATCTAACTGATCTCATCAGAGTTTTATTGAGCTAGATTTGTGGCAGAAATATTTGATTGGGATTCGAGATCAATTCTTAGTTGATTTTCTGATTTTCATTGGTTTACCATGACTATGCTCTGTAAAAGTTAACGAGCAAAATCTCATTGTAAACCAGTCCAGGTGCGCTTGGACGCGGACTGCGCGAACCAGTAAAAATTTACTGGTTTCCGTCGAGTTTCACTGGTGACTTATACAGAGTGAGGGAGTTCTTGGATTTTTCGGGAGCCATTGAACCACAATCATCGCTTTAAATCCAACTCGAATCGTGATACCAAGAAATACTTCCCGTAGTCATTGTTGAAACAGTTATTGTACCTTCGAAGGTATTCTACATGAAGTTTCACTGACCGGGGATGTTTCAAGAAGAATCTGAACGAAAGAGATGAGTTATAACTACTATCAGGCAGGAGTGATTTCTTCTGACCCTTCGAAACTTTTTTTGTACTTTCTCAATAAAACATTTAACACAAAATGAGTCTTGGGACTTTTGCTGGTGTGAAGTAAATCCTGTGACCTATGTACGGTTCCTCACGAGACTATGGTCATCGAAAACTCATCTCTTTTTCAAAATTTATTTCACTTATTATCCTTTCAAAAACTCTGATGCAATCTCCTATATAAAATGATTATGATGATTACCTTGGACTATCGCGTTCTTAGAAGGGGACACATCAAACGTATTACAAAAATGTGAGCTTATAAGTCAAGGATCGACACTATCAAGATTTCAAGCCTGAGCTGAATAATCATTACATTCGGAGAATCTTCATCATTTCATAAGTATGTCGAAACAAGACTCGCCACAACATAAATAATTCGAGTCAAAAGTAGATCTTTCACAAGAAATCATGAATGCGTTCTCTCATCAAGATCGTTCTCTGAACCAGCGTGCAGTCAATTACCCTTACTTCCGATAATAACTCAATTCTTCGAATACGACGTCTCCAATAAGCATGTAATATCTGTACAAGCAGGTATATTCATACAAAACCTCTGATGGTGACACGCGATCGACAAGTCACATTCATCAGGTAAGCATATGTACCCAATAAGTAAGTACAACCATCATCCCCAAGTCAAATCTTACAAGTGATGCACCTCACCCATCATATACAGGCGCCATCCATGCCCGAGGCCATGCCACTAAACATCAGACCACTGACTTTTTCACTCCTAAAACAGGTACCTCTTTTCTAATGATTTCACTTGTACTACAGCAAATCGATTATGCGTTTACCCTAAGAAGGATGCAGATGCAGTGATGAATAAACACGAGTCTGACTCTCTGAATAAGGAAAAAAAGGGAGGGTCATAAAAACGTATCTACAACATCATGAGTGATCCTAACATCAGGAGGAAAGGGTTATTTCAAGCCCTCGAGGGGGGCTCATAGTCGCGTGCTCTTCTACATATTACCTGATATGTTGTATATATATATGTATAAAAAGATTCTGTCACTTATTTATACATGTATGTAGATACCAGAAAGAAGTCCCGAATCACTTTACATCTCTGGAACGCGTGCCAAGCGCGTGAATAGTTGAATAGGTTAGTATATACCTCCTGACACAGGTATTTTTAAGGGATCTATGAACCTTGCTCTTTTGAAACGAAAGGGTGATCCTCGAATTTTTAATAGAATGGTCGCGTGTCGCTATTCAAATGGGCCTCATGCACCTCGTATAATAATATATGTATGCATATAGAAACTCCTGGGGCGGTGGCCCCAACAATCCGATTCGTCATGCATAATAGGGCCACAGCTTGGCGTATGTATAGACTTTGCTGACTTCTATATGGTCTAATTCGAACTTATTTGCCTGAAGCACCTGTTTTGGGTCATGGTGCCCTATAATACTGTAGCTCTTTGAGCCCTAGAGAGGGGTTCGAGTGGATCTCTTCAAGTGTCTTTTTTTATTGACTCTCTATTTATGGTAATCATTTGTAAGAGGTTAGGTACATTGATGATGAGTTGATAATTTGATGTGGCTTTAATTTAATTTTGATAGAGTCCTTGTGTCCTTGGATAGTCATAGGTTATTTGATTCGAAGCAATTCACGACTCGTCTGATCAGATCTAATACGTTCAAAGCAGTTTTGCGTGATTTTTGGTTGGTCATGGTCTCAATTCCTCACGCTCTGATCGCTGCAACTGTATGGGGGTGAAATATTTCCTGGCTCATAATTTACAGTCTTAAGGCGATGTGGTCACCGTGCACAAAGGAAGCTATTCGCGCTTTTGTCCGATATTCTTGCGATTTGGGTAAACGACGAGAAGACGAATTCAAGTTGGATGATAACAAGCAGTTGACTTCTCGTCATTTAGTCCAAATCGCAAGAATATCGGACAAAAGTGCGAATACCTTTCAGCGTACACGGTGCAAGGGGACCGCATCGCCTCAACAAACTCAACAACCAAGAAAAATTGTCACAAAGAATATTCTTTAAGTAAATATAAGTCAGGAGAAATGGCATTGTAGAAAATCGTGGGCCCCACCGTTGGGGCCGGCCCATCGCAGTGAACGTGTTGAAAATGTTACTCTTCTGATTGCACGAGTTTGGTGGCCAAATGCGTTTGGTGGTCAAAATCAAATGCTCTATCATAGATACATCGCCATCGAAGTAATCTGTAGGTATGAATGATGTTCTAATCATGATCTGTTGGAAATGTTAGTAAAAAGTTGGTCTTTACATCCATCATCAGATTGTGATATTTCAGATCCCAAAAATATTCTTTGCCATTAAAGGAAACTGGTAAATTTATCAACAAGTTTCCATATTCACTTGACGAGTGATACATTTCGTTGGTTTATGTGTCTTTTACTACAAAACTGGACTCGGGCCCTAAAAATGTGCGTTTTCATCAAGAGATCATATATGTATCTCATTTTGTGAAGCTATTCCAATTCCATTGAGCACTACGTAACCATACAATTTGAATTCTTCAAATTGATACAAAGTTTTGGTCGGATCAAAAATTGTTCAGATTATCTAGATTTTGAGCTTGTTTTACCCAAATTTTCTTTTCCATAAATTGAGACGTGGATCTTTTTCTTGTCCAGTGGCACGAATTTCGGGATTTCACCTCGGTTCTCACTTTTCTAACATTCATTGAAGAATAGCGTACTCCATCATATTTTACCGTTTATTTTATCATCAAATATTTCGTGCCCCCATTTCACTCCAGTCATATCTACCGATTCAGTCGCTCAACCTTTCCACAAATAAGAGCCATTGTTCATGATATTTTTCATCATTTTCTGTATGCCACACAGTATACAGGAAAGTGTAATACATGATTGAATTTTATCGCTACTCAAGGAATCAGAAACAGTCGCACGATTCCACCTTTGAATCAAATATGTCGAAATATCTAGCAAAATTCAACCCACACTTTTCTGTCAAAAGTGAAACTTTTGGTCACAATAACTATCCACCAATAACCTGAATTACCACAAACAAATATTCTGAGTCCCTGAAAACAGGCGCGAAGAAACCTTCCACCCCAAATTAACATATCAAAAAGAGTGGTTGCACGCGCAAGGACTCAAATTCTCAATTCTTATACCTGCCTAACCGAACAAAATACGATCCACATCCTGCTGTACTAACATTATAAACCTTATCCCAAAGCGCACGCCAAGCCTCATCCCAACTCCACCTTATTATATAATAATATAAGCTTCTGCTCACATTTAGATCGGGCCCTCAAAAAAAAAGGGTTTCGAACATTGATCGTCCTATACCACCTTCGTCGTGGTCGTTGTCGTTTCGTCGTCGTCGTCGTTCATCGAGTTCCTTCTTCTGATGAATGCACCGCGCACGCGAACCATTCGCGTGTGTCCCATATAATGCTGATGTTGCAGCGGTTCCGTTTTGTCTCGCGATTGCTATATACTTTCCCTTATAATATCTTGCAGTTATACCTATGGAGCCACGTGCTCATTGACAAAGGACTCATAGGCAAGGTGTCCGACTGAATCATATGCCCTCGCAACGAATCGACCCAAAGGGAATATGGCTTTTTCACGGAGGGAAAAGACGAAAAGGCTCTGTCAAATTTACCGCCACCGTTAGTTAAGTTGACACCGGGCTCCAAAAGGTCGTCCTCTGGATCTAATAGTTTTGTACCATTTTTTATCGGTCCGCCTGCATATGTTTCCGAATGTAGGGAAATATATTTAGATTCAACGGAAATCGGACTGAAAATGTGTAGGAAGGAACCACGAGAAACAATATAAGTAAATCTCCTATCTCAACACATAATACACATCACAGAGTCAAGAAGAAGAAAAAAATAAAAATTGACGTTTGCCTGCTCATGATATGAGTTCCAAGTATCACAAAGGACTTCTTTAGTACCTATACCCGCATCTAGTTTATAACCTCGATCGATAAATTCGACTTAGAGATGATGTTTGATGAATCGATGCGTCGACATGATGCGCGAGAACAGAGAAGAAATTCTTTCTCGCGTTTTTATCTGAATATATAGACGATGCGGGGAGAAAATGAAGGATCTTTTCATATGGGTATTATTATAGGTGTGGTTCTGGCTCACGGATGAATAAGAATTTTTTTTCTTCCTAAGAGGGAGGCTGCTTTGAATATGTACAGAGGGGACGATATACGGTGTATGAACGCATGTGGAATACGAAAAAGTGACGACGATGCGTTAATGAAGGTAAGTGAGAATATTCATGAATCTGATGGGCGCAGATGCCATGGAATATTTCGGTGAGATTCGTACAATACAAAGGATCTAGCTTCTTTTGGGCCAGCTCTTCTTTATAGGGAAATGAGATTCGATCTGATACCTTGGAGCCAGCAGGAGAGAGAATTTCTTTGTTCGGCGAAATATTTTGGCGTCATTTTTCACAGTGATGTCGCTTTTTTAACCTGATAATACTACAGTAACGTATGCTTTGAAATTAGATCTTTGCATATGCAGACACAAGCTTGGCTTCAATGTATTCATTTTTTGGGCCAGAGATTTACTCTTGAAGGTTTTCTGCTCATCATAATTTTTTTGTGGATAAGATACGGGCTCTGGTTATTTGCCATTATTTGTTATGAACCTTGGACCAAAATCTAATCACAGGTCTCAGGAGGTTATGGCTTTTTGGAACATTCAAGCATGAACTGTGTTCTGTATTCAAAGTTTACTGCATTCTCGGTAATGTTAGAGCCGAAATTTCAGCGTCTCTGGGTATCAATCATAGCTATGAAAATTCAAAGACGAGTGGGTCTAAGTGTTTCATGTCAATAAATGTATAATGAAGTCGCACGGTTGAAATTTTTTACTTGTGGGTTGATCATTTCTGTAATGATAGACCTGAAACTTAGTCAACCTTGATTTGTAGCTTGTACCGGTGATAACCTCAGGGGAATTTTGACTTCCCCATTGATTAGCATTTGGGAGCCAAGAGTGAAAAATGGCTGGCTGTTGGAATATTTGGTTCAAAATTTGTTTCCTTATGAGCACCCCAAAAGACCTATCCTACAGTTTCATGTTTCCCTGAACCACACTCTCACTGCCAGTGTCGACGGAATAAAATGGCCCAGAACATCAAACAATGACAAAGATGACCAAAACTCTATGGTCATTGAGATTTGGATTGCATTCATCCTCAAGAGTACCAGTTTCGGGTCATAACTGTGTCATTCAGTGCAACTGTTATCCTCAACCTTCACTACAACACCATATTCTGACCATGATCATACAAACAAAATCTTAAAAGATCTTCACTTCTAAGATACTTCATCCAATCACGCATTCTCAGACACATCCACACAATCAATAACTCAAAAATTCCTCAAAGAAACCCACCTGATTCTGCAAGAAGAATTGCGCCTGAGCAGGTAACTGTCCAGCTGCCGCTGGATTAGCTTGTTGAAACATGGCAAACTGTTGCAACTGCTGCTGTAACGAATGCTGCTGTTGCTGTAGCGTCGATGCCAAAGCCTGAATCTCTTGAGGACCTAAAGCTCCTAATGAACCATGCATCAACAATTGTTGACTAACTAATTGAGCAGCCAACGCTGCTTGTTGTTGTTGTTGTTGCTGAGAAGTTGTGCTAGCTGCTGCTGCCGCTGCCGCCGCCGCCGCAGCGGCTGCCACACTAGACGTTGTAATGGCAGCCGCTGCAGTTGCTGGAACTTGATTCCCAGTTATTTGACTTCCTACACCAGAACTTGGTGATGAAGCTGAACCACTGGTACCACTACTGCTGTTTCGTTGCGATACGTCCGTTACCTAGAGGATAGAATGGGTGAGTTTAGTAGTGGAAAGATTGTGGATCGAAATTTGATTCTGGTGAGAGGTTAAGACGGTAAGGAGAACTTTGGAGAGGTTTGGTCAGTTGTAGTGGTTACGTTGTGTCAATATATAGTTGTAGAAGGTTTATTATGGCTCGCTGTGTTGGATTCGAACTTGCCTAGAACTCGTTGGGGTCAGGAAACGCGAATTGTATGTTTCTGCGTACTATGATTGCAGTTTCAGCCACTGGCCTGGCTTGTTTCACAATTTCATTCTAAAACTTATTTCATGTGAGTTGTAGCAGATACTGGTAGATTTGTCTCTCAAAACTTTTAATAATCACATGAGTTCTTCATCATTTCGAACTAGGGTAACGACTTCAAATTTCGTCAAATTTTGAGCCATACAAACGCGTACAGAGAGCAACGGTTAAGTTATTCATAAACAAATCAGGTAAGACAACAGTTCAAAATTTTCATATGGATTTACAATATTCTGTTTTGCATCCTAAGGCTAACTGCCATTGAACTTCATTGATGTGAGACTTGGCGGGTGTAAGGGATACTCTCGCGGATATTTACAGTTCAAACTTAGAAAATGGTGATTTCTATGAAAACTCAACGAATTCGTCACCTAATCATTAGAAACATCTCATGATACGTCAACTGATCAGAAGAGTCCAGGATGTGTGATGTCCGCTTCGACCTCAAAAAGACGGTGCCCAAAGCTGTAGAGTTTCACTCGTACAAAAATTTCCTAGATATAGGATATGATTATGTTATGGCCATGATTATAGCCATTGTCAGTATTTATTCACATCTAGTTTTTATGAAAAAATGCCAATGTCCCAGGCTGTCAAATACTCGGTCGAGAAGCTGTAGCTTCGAGTGTGTCTTGGTACCGATTGAGCGTGGTTTAGATTCTTAAGGTCTGGATATCATCTTTCGATACTAAAAAGTGAGAATTTCTACAAGTTTAGTCGTATCTGCGACTGGCATTTGTTGGAACCCCTGATGCTACTGAAGTTTAGCATCAGAGAAAAAATCTTTTGATCAGCTTCTCGTCACACTCAAAAATCAAGCTGAAATCGAGCGAAGTTCATCAGCCCTCAGGAGAAAGGTGAGGGGAAAGTTTGAGTGTACGCTATTGGGCAATTCGCCACAAAGATAACCTCGATGTTCATAGATCAAAACTCACAAAAATGAAACTTGAGAAATTGAAGATGTGGGTATTTCTCATTCAAAAGATTCTCTAACCACATATAGAAACGCGGAACCAAAAATCTCCACAAGACAGGCGCAAAATTTACGTTCCAAACTTCCCATCAATCGTGTCTATAAGACAAGATGCTCACATAGATTTCAAAGACGTTGTCTGCTATACATACTCTCGATCTTTCGCGACGCCTGCGATATCAATTTGACCGTGACGCCATATAAGTGTATGTACAGAAGTCGACTTATGCGGGGGTACATACCCTAAGAAGAAACAGAGACGATTGAAAATCAGAATGTCCCACCCTCGGTTAATACATTTCGCGTACGTTCAAGGCAAACTCAATCCAGAATGAGTGAGAGCGCCGAATCGGACAAAGCAACTGTTTACACTCGGCTAGGCCAGGATATTGGTCACTTTTGGTTCCTCCTGCGCGCTTTTGTGCTTTGTAAAATACCCCTATAGACGCGCCGGCAAAGACCAAGATGTAATGCATTGCAGCTTCTCTTTCTCCCTCACCAATCTTGGAGAGACTGGGTTTCTTGATCCGAAACGGTACCACCACCGCTATACTCTTATTTATTTCTCAAATATTGAACATCCATTTTTTATGCATGCGACGAGCTTTTGGGTTACCTCCCTTTCTTGGGTGCGCGCCATGTACGAAGGTCTGGATCTACATTTTCCGGGACTTATCCGTGCGATGTTTTGTAAAATCTGCCCTTCATTTTTTTATTGGACAGATGGTCATTGACGTAGAACAAATAGGACGTGTGGAAATCTTGGGATTACCTAGATTTTCGTCAGAGCTTTACAGGAATCCAGGAAATACAGCGGAGATTTATGCCTGCTTGGGGTGGAAGCCATTCTGTATTCAAAACTCTTATTGGATTTCTATCACAATCAAATGAGTTTCTGAATCCGGATGTTCTCATTAGCTGTAGAACAGAATTGGTGAGATTTCTACGTCTTCCTCTGTATCATTTTTCTAGAATTCAATATAGAGAAATTCCGTACTTAAGATCGAAACATTTCTCTTAACATCTATTATCTAATCTGCTTAGATGACGATTATGAACAATTTTTTAAGACTCAAGTTACTACGTGTTTCTTGATAATTTTGGAAAAAATGTGATCGAACGGCTAATACAATAGAAACTCGTTTGGATGGATTTCTAGGATCGTCGTGCATTGAGTTATAAGTTAATGATATCCCTTCAAAAAGTTTACTGTATTATCTGCACTGAGTTCCCTGTTACTCGAATCGATCAAAAAATGTTGTCAAAGATTTGCAATTATTTTTTCTCTAATGGATCATCACAGGCTCACTGATACTTTCGAGATATTTATCTCAATCTCAATGATTAAGACTATCATCTAGGATATGTAGAACCGATAAAAGACTTGGCATAAGTTTTGCGAGGATCATGATGAAATTTTCAGGAATCTTAATCATATATGGGCCCATTTCATTTTACCCCGTCGACCAAGAATTGCATGAAATTCAAGCTCAGACATTAGATTTTTGTGACATCCAATCCCCAGTTCCGTTTCTTGTCTGACTGGTATTTAAAAAATAGCATTCGTATCACATTTGGAACACACAGAACTTTCATAATATATTGTTGTCCAGTTAGTTTAAAGAGAGTTTCTATAATGAAATAATTCTCGTCAAATTCAAAAAAACTGAGTCAAATTCCACCCCTTGCAGATTAAATCCTAGAATATGGAATCCTTCCACGACGATGAGAAAAATAACCATTCCATCTGGTATCTTTCATGCCCAACTTTGTACTTCAAGTAAATACTTAACTGACCCCTCACACTGCACCCATACCCAAATCGACCCAATCTTTAGAACTGTATACACTATTTCACAAACAATCGCTGATCTCTCAACCGAAAAAATAAAATACAACCGCAGGCCAACGCACTCACGTAATGTAACACCCAACGTTCGATTTCTCAAAATCCATCAAAAACCAAAATCGTGGGAAGAACTATACATGTATCAAAGCAAACCAGAGGGCAATAATACCACGCGTGTCCCATACTCTGGCGCCGATAACGATCGGAACTGCCCTCGCGGGTAATTTCTCGCGTTGGCTCACATAGCGTCGGTGGCGTTGTAAGTATTGCCAGTTTGAAAACGTCGTCACCTGTTGGATCATAATTAGCCGCCCCTAATTTTTGTCCAAAATTTTTCGACCACCTGCTTCATATACCTCTCAGATATAACCGCATAGGCAAGTTTCTTTTAGACTATATTAGGCGTATTATATATATTGTACAATGACCACGCACCAAATTCTTGCTAGCTCACTCTCCGATTTCAGTTTTTGGGGTATACGTTTACGAGATATATCGGACCTTCCGGCGTAAAGTAGCGGTCATTCACGAATATATAGGGAATTTTTTTGAAGAAATAAAGAAGGGGGATGACAAGTATCGCGTGCTAAAATTATCAATATTAGGGTGTATCGTTTTGATGTTGTAAGTAAGGGACATGGTGTTAGGGTTTGAGCTTTTGTCAGTTTTGTTCGATAATTTGAGTGTAAAGGGCTTGAGAGGGGTGAATTTTAGGGTTGAGTGGTTATGGTGGGTAGTATGGGACGTCACTTACCAGGTTGAGAGCTTCTCTGTCCGAGTCTATCGAATCGTGGTCCAAGTGTGCGTCGTTCCCGTCCTGGACGTCGCTTGCGATACTTCGATCGTCCCCGCTGAGATCGACACCGTCCACATCCCCGTGAAGCTCTGCATCTGTAAAGAGTAAAAAATGTCGATTGCTTGAGATGCTGGGCATTTGTCGATTGGTGTAATGATTGAGGGAGAAGATATATGAAGGTCTGATTTTAATATTGGTAGGGGATTTTTAGTCAGGGGCTGCGTTCTGGAACCTGATTTTTTGGTGAACAACAAAGTGAACCAGATCACGGGAGTAGTGGTTCTGGCGAGTGGGTAATCCATAATTCCAGAGCATCTCCTTAATATTCTTTGGGAATATTTCCACGAGTGTTCTTATTTTTTCTGTTTTTTATCACCACCTAATTTAATTTATCTAGAAGCTGAAATCGGTGACTACTTTTGGGACATGGAATACTTATGATTGTATCATGGTGTGGCCCAACGATGCGCCCAATGGGACAAAGAAGAATGGAGTTGTTAATCATTCCGACTCTAATGGTGGCTAACTTACAAAATTCATAAATTTATCGATGGTATTATTTTTTGGTTAAATGAATCTCAGGGAAGACTGGCAACACGAAATTGTTTATGTCTGGGGAATAGAAGTATTTAACTTCAGGAAGATTGGACAAGGTGAATATTTTTCGTAAAATCATTGAGATGAGTATAATTACAGCCATCAGGTCATGATTTACAGCGATTTGTCGATTCATGGGCCGAGAACGAGTGCAATAATTTTCAAGATACCAAAATGTTCTATTCTTGTATAATATGGCATGGATTTGATCATGAAAACCAAATACTTCTCATCAAAGCAACTTTGAAATGAAATTTCACTAGAATCGTAGTACCAATTATTTTCAATTTTATTTGGATAGAAACTTGGTTTAAAAAATACATTTAAGATCAATATATCCAGTATCATTCGGTTCAAGATACCAAAGGGCCATGAACGTATTCTGTAAAAATCAACTGGGAAAACACGGTGCAAAACAGTCAATTTCCACTTTTTCCCAGTAATTTTTAACGGTTGACTTTTACAGAGTAATGATACCGCGAAAATTCCTTCGAATATGTTCACCATCAAAATGATGACTCAATAACTGTTGTATCGAGATCTAGAAGTGGAACTTTTCAGCGTTCATGAGTTTAGAGCTCAATTTTTGAAATTAAATGACAAAACGATTGGCAAAAGATTCCATTGAACCGGTAACCTCTGCACATTAAAATGAAAAAATTACAAACAGAACTTGAATTGATATAAGGATGAAAGAAAAAAATTCGAATGGTTAATATATTTAGAATAACAAAAACATGGCGTACAGTCGTTGTTGTTCTGTGCCCGGTACTTGCTGCGATGATGTCCAATTGAGCGATAACTTGTGGGTGTACTCGTAGCGTGGAGTTTCATATCGGCAAAGATCATCCTCGGCTCCTCGAGGAAAACCATCATTGCCGGCCTTGAATTGGCCCACCGCGGCGACTCAATCGTGTCAGCCTTTTCACTCAACCCCTCTTCTTCCTCTTCCTCTAACACCCCTTATCACATTTAACGTTCAATCAAGTCCACCTCATTCAGTTAACCACAAAATTTTCAAAAAAAAAAAAATCACAGCCGGCACGATCGAAAAAAAAACCTAAAAAATTTAAACATGCAAATTTTCACCCACGCAAATCTGCATATAATGAATACTAATTTTCACCACTTATAAATATTCATTATTAAAATTTTCTCAGATGAATAATCACGTATGGAGATGAGAATCACGAGGATTGATGTCGGAAGAAAATATATGCGCACGATGCTCGCAAGCGAGCCGACTGTCGGCGAGTGCGTGACGCAAGTCTATACGATGCCAAGAAAAAGGGCCCTAAGGGCGAGAACTACCCCCACCAAGTATTACGGGCCTCAACCATTGGATGCTTTTACATCGTCTCGTTCTATTGGCTACTGATTCTCTTACTCTTTCTATCTTCTTCTCGCGTGTTCAACATAAAACCCTTTTTTTTGGTAGATCGCGTTGCGTTTTAGTTTAGCATAGAAAGAAAGAGAGAGAGCGCCCCCCCCCCTACCGTAGCCCGCCCTCCCTCGCAACCCCTTTTTTCAACTCGCTTCTCACTCTATTTCCTTTTTTTTTATTCAATTTTTTTTTTTTTTTTTTTTGACGTGGCGCACTTTTCGTTATAGGTTACCATTTCAAATTTAGACCCTTTTTACTACAGATCTATATACATGCATGTATGTTTCGTGTTCTGGCCGACGATATGGCACCGATATATTCGAGTTGCGGTCGGTGGCGGGTATACATGCAAGCGAGCACGCGCGCGTGCAAATATAACATGCAAGCAGAGGGTTAGAGTATAGTATAACCGATCTTGATTTGAGTTTGGAGAACGCATATACGGGGAGATGTTGTAACGGCCTTCTGTTGCGCCGATTAGTTCGATATGTGTACATGTATCGAAAATGGAATTTCAAATCACCCGCCAATACATAGATACATTTTTGGGGGGAGCTTCGTACTTTTGACCTTTTGTCTATATGGGTGTCTGCGTTGGCCACAAATAAATTTTAATGTAGGATGGGAAAAGGGGGGATTTAAAAGGGTGCATATCGGGATTACGATTTTATGATAACGAGTATCGATTTCATGAGCAATCTAGCCCTGATTCGAATTGGAAGATGGATTGCGGAGGTGGCGAATTGGTGAGATATGGCTGTTTGAAAATGGCGGGCGGATTTCATGCTCTGCTTGGCAGTTTTTCACATAGGTTATGAACAGCATTAGTGAAAAATCAAAAATACGAATGAAAAATTTGAGAGGCGTTTGGGTGTTTTACATTAATGTGAATTTAAAATGATTCGCATGTTGAATAGCAAAAGTTTTCAAGGCTCGGTTTATAAAATATTCCAACATGTGGACTATATTTTTCTATTTTGTGAGCGTAAGTGTGACGTTTTTTCACAGATTTTCCCCCGTTTTTTTTTATCATTTTCTTTTTCATATGGCTAATGGAATAGTATTTATTACAAATTTCTGATGTTTGGGTGCCCACAAAATTGCAAAAATAGTATTTTCACCTCTTCCATGAGGTTCCTAGCTTTTGAGCGATCATTTGGACCTTCGCCTGAGGCTTGGGCCGAAAACCAGTCGCTCAGAAACGAGCTACAATCTCATAAACTCGGTGCAAAATGCACTATTTCGATTCGGGGGTAAGAGGCGTGGTTTTGCTTTTCGGGTAATTGTTTTCGTACCAAGCCTAAGTCAAGGATCAAAATCACGAAAAAACTTCATGCCCGAGTGTCGAAACGCGTTTTTCGATCGACTGAGCGTGAAGTGAACGAAAATAGTCGCGTATAACGCAGTGCTTTACACTCACAGTCGATCGAAAAAGTGATGTTTGACACTCTGGTGAGGTGGTTTTTGCATTCTCGTTATAATTCTGACGTTCAATCTCGGCTCTGGTTGGAGAATATGATTCAATGTGAGGGAATCAACGAAGTCTCGCACTGGTATCAAAGTATGCTGCGACAAATTTGAACATTCACTCATTATCAAATTGATAATCATAATAGTGAATCACGGTATCGAAAGCTGGATTTCACTTGCCGAGTGGAATTTTTCGGACTGAGTCGAAAGTGAGGGTCGAAATTGTCACGAGGACTCGCAAAATGCAGATTCGGCGGTCTCGTGTGGTGAGCTAATTTTTGAAAAATTATGTGTGAAAACGGAATATCCGTGCGAAAAAAAATTTTGCGCACACAGTATTACAAATACTCTAATCTTTATTAATGTACTTCTCATTTTCTTTCATGCGAGTAAATAATTATAATGATAAAAAAAAAAAAATTCCAAAGAGTAAGGTGGATCTTATGAAGGGTTGGCGAAAGGTTTACAGGCCATTTGGAGCACTTGGTTCAGTTCTTTTAGAGTAGAAGGAAAAAATGATGACACTATCGAAAATCTTGACGAATCTTTGCTACCCAAAAAAGTGAAAAGAGTCAAGCAACGTGAGAACCAAATAAAATTCTATTATCTTCAGAAGTGTGGAAAAAAAGGGAGCGTGCAATGCATGACAATATAATGCTCTACTTTCTGATGAAAAAAAAAAAAAAACGTATGTACGTAATCGGTTCTCCAGGTCTGCGTAATAACGAATCCACAGCTTCAATATTGCTTTAGATTCCCAAAAAATGGTGGAATACCGATAGGATAATACCTTTGAGACACCCCAAGTGTGGGAAAGTCGCGAGAGATGCGCGACCTGCGCCTTTTTTTTAACACCAAACTCGCGGAAGGGTCAGTATGTATTTACCTATAGCTTTGCAGTCACGGGAATTGATAAAAAAGCGTAAAAAAGCGACTACCGACACTCACCTATATTTATATACCATATATTCAAGTATGAGTATGCGAGATGATCCTCGTGAGTTCCCATGCATGCATGCGCATCGAGGGAATCTCCCGTTTTTATCCTAAATTTTTTGGGGTAAAAAAACGCCAAAAAGTGAGCGATGCCACCACCATCATCCTTGTATCTCTATGTACAAATAACACACATATAAAATCGGGTCGTGGATACACTTATACAGGTAGCATATCGATAGACGACGATCATCATCAGAATGAGAGAGAGTATGAGTTTTAGGGATGAAAATCTATGAAAGAGAAGAGATTGCGTCGTGGTATATGATACAAAAAAAGGTGAGAATAATAGTCGATGGATAGGAAAAAAAACTCAGAAGATCCGGGCATCCCTCTAGACTACAATATCCACTCCCTCTTCCTTTGCTTATGTGGTGTAAGTATGCACCCTAGTTTTTTTTTTTTTTTTTTTGATCGGTCTGGAGTGATATACCTGCGTCATGCGGGATGCAGATTCTCTTAAAATGGTAAAAAAGTGTAGATCAGGTAAAGTAAAAGCGGAGAATCTGATGTGTAATACAGTGAGATGAGAATAAGCTAAGAAAATATTGGTTCCATTCAAGAAAGTGGCTATACGCAGTGCTCCCGTACGGGAACCCGTGTAAAATTCACGGGAAAGGGGTAATATACGTCCATACCCGTGATCTTCCCGTGTTACTTTTTGGAGCTCTGCAAGCTCAACGGGACGACACGGGAGACACCCGGAATGTTCCCGCTTCGATGCAAGCTCGCCTACCGTGGCTTCCCGTAAATGTAGTTTCGGCGTAGCTTTTCCCGTTTCTACCCGTGCGACGTTCACATAAGGAATCGCATGCCTACCATTCTCCCGTTCACAACCCGTGTGGCTCGATTTTGGCCTCGTGAGCATGGGACTGAACACCCATGTCTACCCGTTTTCCCGTTCACAACCCGTGTGACTCGATATTCGCCAGCTAACCATAACAGTCATCACCCGTGTCTACCCGTTCTCCCGATCACGTCCCGTGTGGCTCGCTTTCGGCCTCGTGAGCATGGGCCTGACCACCCGTGTCTACCCGTCTTCCCGTTCGCCACCCGTGTGGCTTGGTTTTGGCCAGCTAACCATAACAGTGATCACCCGTGTCTACCCGTTTTTCCGTTCACAACCCGTGTGGACCAATTTTGGCCTCGTGAGCATGGGACTGACCACCCGTGTCTACCTTTCTTCCCGTTCACGACCCGTGTGACTCAATTTCGGGTTCGTAAGCATGGGAGACTGACCATCTGTGTCTACCCGTTTTCCCGTTCACAACCCGTATGACTCGATATTCGCCACCTAACCATAACAGTGATCACCCGTGTATACCCGTTTTCCCGTTCACAACCCGTGTGGCTCGATTTTGGCCAGCTAACCACAAGAGTGATCACCCGTGTCTACACATTTTCCCGTTCACGTCCCGTGTGGCTCGATTTCGGCCTCGTGAGCATGGGACTGACCACCCGTGTCTACCCGTTCTCCCGTTCACAACCCGTGTGGCTTGATTTGGGCCAGCTAACAACAAGAGTGATCATCCGTGTCTACCCGTATGCCCGTGCACAACCCGTGTGAACCGATTTCGGCCTCGTGAGCATGGCGGACTGACCACCCGTGTCCACCCGTTTTCCCGTTCACCACCCGTTTTCCCGTTCACCACCCGTGTGGCTCAATTTTGGCCTCGTGAGCATGGGACTGAACACCCGTGTCTACCCGTTTTCCCGTTCACAACCCGTGTGGGTTGATTTTGGCCAGCTAACCACAAGAGTGATCACCCGTGTCTACCCGTATGCCCGTGCACAACCCGTGTGAACCGATTTCGGCCTCGTGAGCATGGCGGACTGACCACCCGTGTCCACCCGTTTTCCCGTTCACCACCCGTGTGGCTCAAATTTGGCCTCGTGAGCATGGGACTGATCGTCCGTGTCTACCCGTATACCCGTTCGCCACCCGTGTGGCTCGATTCTGGCCAGCTAACCATAACAGTGATCATCCGTGTCTACCCGTCTTCCCGTTCACAACCCGTGTGACTCGATTTCGGCCTCATGAGCATGGGACTGCCCACCCGCGTCTACCCGTCTTCCCGTTCATTACCCGTGTGGCTTGATTTTGGCCAGCTAACCACAAGAGTGATCACCCGTGTCTACCCGTCTCCCCGTTCACAACCCGTGTGATTCGATTTCGGCCTCGTGAGCATGGGACTGACCATCCGTGTCTACCCGTATACCCGTTCGTAACTCGTGTGGCTCGATTTTGGCCATCTAACCATAACAATGATCACCCGTGTCTACCCGTTTTCCCGTTCACAACCCGTGTGGGTTGATTTTGGCCAGCTAACCACAAGAGTGATCACCCGTGTCTACCCGTATGCCCGTGCACAACCCGTGTGAACCGATTTCGGCACGTGAGCATGGCGGACTGACCACCCGTGTCCACCCGTTTTCCCGTTCACCACCCGTGTGGCTCAATTTTGGCCTCGTGAGCATGGGACTGATCGTCCGTGTCTACCCGTATACCCGTTCGCCACCCGTGTGGCTCGATTTTGGCCAGCTAACCATAACAGTGATCATCCGTGTCTACCCGCCTTCCCGTTCACAACCCGTGTGACTCGATTTCGGCCTCATGAGCATGGGACTGCCCACCCGCGTCTACCCGTATTCCCGTTCATTACCCGTGTGGCTTGATTTTGGCCAGCTAACCACAAGAGTGATCACCCGTGTCTACCCGTCTCCCCGTTCACAACCCGTGTGATTCGATTTCGGCCTCGTGAGCATGGGACTGACCATCCGTGTCTACCCGTATACCCGTTCGTAACTCGTGTGGCTCGATTTTGGCCAGCTAACCATTACAGTGATCATCCGTGTCCACCCGTTTTCCCGTTCACCACCCGTGTGGCTCAATTTTGGCCTCGTGAGCATGGGACTGAACACCCGTGTCTACCCGTTTTCCCGTTCACAACCCGTGTGGGTTGATTTTGGCCAGCTAACCACAAGAGTGATCACCCGTGTCTACCCGTATGCCCGTGCACAACCCGTGTGAACCGATTTCGGCCTCGTGAGCATGGCGGACTGACCACCCGTGTCTACCCGTTCTCCCGTTTACAACCCGTGTGGCTCGATTTTGGCCATCTAACCATAACAATGATCACCCGTGTCTACACGTTTTCCCGTTCACGTCCCTTGTGGCTCGCTTTTGGCCTCGTGAGCATGTGCCTGACCACCCGTAGCTACCCGTCTTCTCGTTCGCCACCCGTGTGGCTCAATTTCGGCCAGCTAACCATAACAGTGATCATCCGTGTCTACCCGTCTTCCCGTTCACAACCCGTGTGAACCGATTTCGGCCTCGTGAGCATGGCGGACTGACCACCCGTGTCTACCCGTTCTCCCGTTTACAACCCGTGTGGCTCGATTTTGGCCATCTAACCATAACAATGATCACCCGTGTCTACACGTTTTCCCGTTCACGTCCCTTGTGGCTCGCTTTTGGCCTCGTGAGCATGTGCCTGACCACCCGTAGCTACCCGTCTTCTCGTTCGCCACCCGTGTGGCTCAATTTCGGCCAGCTAACCATAACAGTGATCATCCGTGTCTACCCGTTTTCCCGTTCACTACCCGTGTGACTCGGTTTCGGCGAGCTAACCATAACAGTGACCACCCGTCTCTACCCGTTTTCCCATTCGGCACCCGGTCGGCTCGATTAGGGCCTCGTGAGCATGGGACTGCCCACCCGCGTCTACCCGTCTTCCCGTTCACTACCCGTGTGGCTTAATTTTGGCCAGCTAACCATAACAGTGATCATCCGTGTCTACCCGTCTTCCCGTTCACAACCCGTGTGACTCGATTTCGGCCTCGTGAGCATGGGACTGACCATCCGTGTCTACCCGTATACCCGTTCACAACTCGTGTGGCTCGATTTTGGCCAGCTAACCATAATAGTGACCACCCGTGTCTACCCGTCTTCCCGTTCACAATCCGTGTGACTCAATTTCGGGTTCGTCAGCATGGGAGACTGACCACCGGTGTCTACCCGTTTTCCCGTTCACCACCCGTGTGGCTCTATTTTGGCCAGCTAACCATAAGAGTGACCACCCGTGTCTACCCGCTTCCCCGTTCACTACCCGTGTGGCTCGATTTTGGCCAGCTAACCATAACAGTGATCACCCGTGTCTACCCGTATTCCCGTTCACCACCCGTGTGACTCGATTTCGGCCTCGTGAGCATGGGACTGACCATCCGTGTCTACCCGTATACCCGTTCACAACTCGTGTGGCTCGATTTTGGCCAGCTAACCATAATAGTGACCACCCGTGTCTACCCGTCTTCCCGTTCACAATCCGTGTGACTCAATTTCGGGTTCGTCAGCATGGGAGACTGACCACCGGTGTCTACCCGTTTTCCCGTTCACCACCCGTGTGGCTCTATGTTGGCCAGCTAACCATAACAGTGACCACCCGTGTCTACCCGCTTCCCCGTTCACTACCCGTGTGGCTCGATTTTGGCCAGCTAACCATAACAGTGATCACCCGTGTCTACCCGTATTCCCGTTCACCACCCGTGTGACTCGATTTTAGCCTCGTGAGCATGGGACTGACCACCCGTGTCTACCCGTCTACCTGTCCACCACCCGTAGAACTGGATTTCGGCCTCATGATCATTTTAGATGAATAGAGACGTGATTTCCGGTTCTCAAACATCGTTCAGCCCACAAGGGGAAGCTATAAGAGCATCAACGAGCTTACGAACTGACTTTGAGTTGATGCTCGCAATCAACTGTGATCTCAGCAATCGAAATTTCCTTCGAAGTATTCATACGCTAATTGCTTTGGAAAGACCAAGATATCTCAAAAATTCTCCACGAATGGTCAACCCATGGACATTCTCAATGCCTTCCTCGAGCTGATTGAAGCAGTCTAAAGGAAGAATACTCTGTTTTTCATGACGGAGTCATCTTCTCGCGCGTTAAGTTTGGAAGCCGTTAAGTTTTGTCTAACATGTAGACACAAATATTCGTAACGCACGTATGTGCGCGCAACTCCCCATGCATCGTGCGTGTTGCATCTATGTTTGAGTAGGCGTATTATAAAGTATAGTAAGATGATATGCAAGCATTGGCATGATGGTATTGCAAGTCAAAATGCAGATCAAAAACCCCGCAGTGCCCCTGTATCGCAACTATGTGGTGCTTAAGATTCAATAGAAGCACAGCAAAACTTGTCAGAAATTCGATTCGATCCATTGTGTAATTCAGCACACCTCTGTCAAGATTTCAGATTGTGATTCTGGTTGTAGAGGTGGCTCATTGAGTATAATTTAGGAAAAATCTTGTACGGTTAGGCCGTCCACCGAGCCGTTCACTGCAAGTAAACTTTTCGTAATCTTCTTTCATCCATGGACCGAACTCCCGTATTTTGGAAAAATGTCTGTACGGTTGTGGCTTCTCCTTTCATACAAGGCAAGTGTACTCAACTTTCCTATGTACCCAACTTGATGCCCCCATATGCCGATCTCAGGAATGGGCACTCCTTTTGTCCTCCCGGCATTTTTTTCGCGCTTGCTATGTTAAAATATGATGAGAAAGTGAGTAGTTTGCATCGACCTCGAATCATTCCTGCGTTCTCCAGAAAATGTCAAGTGACTTTTCTATTTCTCGTGATCGCTTAGCTAAGAAAGCACCGAGGGAAATGCGTCCAGTAAAATTAGTGCCAAATTTTTTGAGTTCAACCAACCTCAACTTACCTTAGCGTATTTGATTACTTGCTTCAGAACCTCCAAAATCTGTTTTTCGAGCTGCAAAATTCGGATCTGAGCTAATTTACGTGCAAAACACGAAGACAATTCGTAAACAAGGATGCCAACATCGGAGTGTGCCCAACATGTCCCCATATGGTTATCTCGGGAAGGCGCGCAGTATGGCTTATTTTACCAATCAGAACGTGTTCATCACGTCGAAATAGGTCGGAAAAGGTGTTTTGGACCGGCGATTAGCTCCAAATGTGCGTGCAAGGCGATAAAAACACTCTATCGCCGATTTCCGCCATTCATTTTGGAAGAATTGAGACGGTTCGGCTCCAATCCATCCAAATTGGACGTAGTTTAGCGCATTTTGAAGGTCCTTAAACAAGCTCCAAAGTGAGCTGAAATACGTTGGAAAAATGTTCAGGGAGACCAGATTTGTTGAGAGAATGGTTTATGTGGACGATTCGGTCTCACTATCTTGTGAACTCTATAAAATCACTTGAAAAAACTAAGACAGCTCGACTCTCGATGATTGAATTTGAACGTACTTGAATTCATTTTGCAGGTCTCAAAACAAGCTTTAAAATAAGCTAAAGCATGTTGAAGATTGGGGAGGTAGACCAAAGTTATCAAGAAAATGGTTGAATAGGGGCAAGTTGGGTACACTTACCTGGTCATCTATATTGTTGGAGAAGTAACCGTCACGAAAGATGAGAAAATCATCGGGAATATTTTTGAAGCAAATATGAGCCGGCGAAAGATCGATATTTTGGGAATTGTTGGCCTCACTAAATTCTGAGTGACTCAGTCATCTAACTTCATAATCAACGGAAATAAATATTACGTAGCAAAGAAAATTGAAAAATTGAGCTACATGTAGGAAATTTATTGAGCAAACTCCTATGACTTCGTCATCATTCGCGCATTCTCCGGACGCACACCATATTTTCGTATCTCTCAGGGAAATAGCGATAGAGATGAGTCTGTCTTGGCTAATTGATATTTATGAGTCCCAAAATTGTAAGTACAATCGTATTCTGACATTTCAGATCAAAAGAATAGCTTGCGAATCTTTGCTCCGATGCGGTGAACGTCCTTTTTCATTAAAAATATCATAAAAGGTATTGAAGAGACCCAAATGTCAGTCACTGGTGAGAATCGATCATCCATCTCTTCTAGGAATTCCATTCGATTGAAGATGAGCAAGTTTCGCGAAAGTGCGACCCTGTCAGCTGCCTTTGACAGAATTCGCTTCTCTTTCCATAACCGAAAACCGTGAACAATTGCCCTCTGATAGCATTACTACGAACTTGAATAATAATGTAGGTATATCACTTACATACCATTCAAAGGCGCGGTTGCGCCTTGCTGGCGAGTATATAAAAAAAATGGTGTGCGTCCGGAGAACGCGCGGTTGATGACGAAGTCATAGGAGTTTGTTCAATAAATTTGCTACATGTAGCTCAATTCTTCAATTTTCTTTGCTATGTAATATTTATTTCCGTTGATTATGGGGTTAGATGACTGAGTCGCTCAGAATTTAGTGAGACCAACAATTTCCCAAATTTCAATCTTTCGCCGGCTCATATTTGCTTCAAAAATATTCCCGATAATTTTCTCATCTTTCGTGACGATTACTTCTCCAACAATACAGATGATGAGGTCAGTGTACCCAACTTGCCCCCATTAAACCATTTTCTTAATAACTTTGGTCTACCTCAACAATTTTCAATGTGCTTTAGCTCATTTTAAAGCTTGTTTTGAGACCTTCAAAATGAATTCAAATACCTACGTCCAATGTCAACCATCTGGATCCGAGCTGTCTTAATTTTTTCAAGTGATTTTTTAGAGTTTACAAAATGGTGTACACAAGTTGCCCCCATTAAGCCATTTTCTCAATAACTTTGGTCTACTTCAACGATATTCAACGTAGTACTTTAGCTCATTTTGGAGCTTGTTTTAGGACCTTCAAAATGCACTAAGTTACGTCTAATTTTGATGGATTGGAGCCGAACTGTCTCAGTGTAAAAAAAGTCGTATTGCACACCCTCTCGAGATATCCAATTCCTGACAATTTTTGCTGTGCTTATATTGAAAATCGCAAGCACCACAGCAGGAGTTGCGATACAATAGGGCACTACTAGCTTTTTGATCTGCACTTTGACTTGCAATACCATCATGCCAATGCTTGCCAATGCTTGCATATCACCCCACTACTTCGTGATACTCCTACTCACACATAGCTGCACTAACACGCACGACGCATGGGGAGTTGCGCGCGCATCCACGCGTTACGAATATTTGTGTCCACATGTTAGACAAAACTTAACGCGCGAGAAGATGACTTCGTCATCAAAAAAAAAAAACTCGCAAAGCTGCCGTGCCTTATATACGCCAAGTTGGGGTTTTTTAACCTCTCATTTTTCTTCGATCTTAGATATTATGGGTTTTCGTGGGTACCAACTGCGATGCGATCTATTAGTAGCGAGTCAAAACTCTATCTAAACACTATCTTGTTTTATCGAGATACCCATCAACAGCTTTGTTTCTCGACTCACAAATTCGGGACCCTCGCTGACCAAATTTGTCGTGGATTTCCGTCTCCTGTCAGTTTCGAGATTCGACTCATCTCGAAGTCGACACTGTGTCGGTGTGAGGCACAGATTTGTGTGCGTGAGCCTAATTATTGTACTGTTGTTATCGTCAGCATCAGCACACGCATCATTAGCAGACTATATTCACAACTCCAGATATTCTGTACCGGACGAGTGTCTAATCGTAATTGTTGGTCTACTAGTAAAAGAAGCCGCCTGATGTATGCATATAATATGCTTTCTTGTAACAGTGATTTCAAAATTGATGGCCTGATGGCCAAGATATGTGCCATTCTTGCCGTTGTGCATCAGTGCAAGGTGAATTGTCAAGAATAATTTTCAAATGTATTTGGAGAGTTTGTGCTGCATGGGTGCCAGCATCAATCTACATTTTATCAGTAAATTGACTTTTACTTTCTCCGATACTTGAGACAGACCCAACTGTGAAGATAAATTGTGTATTTCAAGTTCATGATCTACTCTAGTGAGAGAATTCCATTGCAACCAATGTATTATCATTCACGCTACTTCTCGTATCTCACCAAAATCCTATTCAGGCCCAACACAAAAGGAATCGTCACTCACATTTAGATGTTATGAGAAATGTGAGATTGGTCAGTCCTATTAGTGACTGTCCATGAAACAGTTGTTGTGATATGTGTGGTAATCTCTGGTGCTGGTCTAATCAATTTTACACAACAAACTTTCATTGCACATCACTGTACTGACTAGTCTTGGCTAGACTTTTAATCTTGATTTATGGGTCACAGCTGTCTTGACGTGGCACTTACATTCTTGCTAAAGACTTCATCAACAGCTAACAGGCAAACGTCGATCCCCAAATAGGTCTAATTATGTTTAGGGTTCATCTGATTCATCAAAATTATTATTGAGAGAGATTAGCACATTTACGCTCTTAGAGAAAATGGTTAGGATCAACTTGGAAAAATTCAGGGCGGAGAAGTCAATCAACATAGAAACTGGATCCACACATTCATCCGGATGTACTTTGAGGATCATTCTGTCTGGCATCAAAGCTCTTTTCACATGACGCTATTGATTCTTCATTCTCAAAATGAGATCCCACGCAGCACTTGAACTTCTTAAGTGTCACAATTAATCAATGTCCTAGTTGAAATTTGTTCAAGTTTTTGGTTTTCGAATAGTGTTGAGAAACATATGTATTGTGATAATTCCACGTTTCATGTGTTAGTCACCCATTAGTTGGTCATTTTGGTGGTTGGGACCCTCTCTTCTTGAAGAGCGGATGAACCAACTCGTGTAGGAATTTTCACAATCCAGATGTCTCTCATCAACTAATTACCTTTTACTATTACAAGTAGAGTTAGAAATCTTTGCATCAACTCAAGTTAAATTTCATGAACTAATTCCAAGTTTTGCCATCAAAAAGAAGAAGTTGTATGGCCCCAGATTCACTTGCTTAAGATTAGAAAAAATTCATCTTGGAACGTAGGACACTGCTGTTCATTGGGGGGATGATTTTTAGGAATAACATATGGATAAGTGTTTTTGGTTTTTGTACATGTTACTATTCACAGCTTATATTCGTCAATCTAGGAATTTTCAATCATCACCATAGCCAAGTGTTGAAATCTTTCCCCCTCCCACTTTACTTTTTCCAAAAGTCAAAAGTCTAACTTGGCGAGTATCACCACCCTCCCCCCCCCCCCCCCCCATAACTTCATCTGAGATCAAAGTATGAATTTCAATTCTTGAGGGTCATGAGATCAGGGGAAACATGTCGAGTAACTTTTTACCAAAATCTAAACGTCAAACGAACGGAGAGAGATTAAAGAATATTGATTTCAATTCTTGAGAGTCATGAGATCAGGGAAAGTATGTCGAGTGATTGTTTTGCAAAATCTGAATGTGAAATGCATGGAGAATGATTGATTACATTACAATCTGATTAAATCTGTAAGTTTGACTCAACTTGAGTTACTCACCATCTCTACCGACGTCCAATGTGGAACGATCAATTCTGGATTGAATTTTCTTACTCCAGTTTTTTTATTGGTCTGGATAGATTATTACTTCCAATATCTTATATTATTAATGGATAACTTCGATATTCGAGATTCGAGGCGTTCCGATCGAGATTTCGCGCGCCACTTACGAGTTGTCTCAATGTGTGTTGCTGTGGATTAATGACATTGGATTATTCGAATATATCTATACGTGAATCAATATCGTTGAAAGTATCCAATTATGCGATCTACATAGCTGAACTATTATATCTATTGATTATTTCCAATTTATCGAAAGAAGAGTAATGATGAGTTTCAAGCATCTGAACTCATGCACTGTAGCGTTCTGTCCAGTTCTGTTTGCTTCGTTGTCAACATTGAGCAGGTGATCGGTCGCGCCTGCGCATCATATCGGGTTTTATTACACCTGTTTGAATTTAATCGGATCGCGATTCGCTCGCTAAACGAGTGATAGGAAAGTAGATTGCTGCTTGACCGACAACAGGAATATCGGATATCCCGTGTAATAACGAGGTTAATGGTAACATTTGAAGATTTATTTTCTGATTTCATCTTTCTTCAACGATCGGAAAAATCTCAGGAACGCTTATTTGAATTCTCAAAATGATCCATACAAACTTAATAGTTGCATCCATACCGTTTTTTGATGGGGTAGATTGACTAGAATTTTTTTCGTTTTTCATGAATGTTTCAACATAATACTTAAATTACATGTATAAAATTTTGTGATTGAGGTAGATCAACTAAAATTCTCTTTGTGAATGTTGAATATCCTTACATAATTTTGAAAGAAGTTTTCAATTTGTGAATATAATTCTTCAAGTTCTAATGCGTAAAACAGCTCTTCAGTTGGTAGATGGCACTGAATCGGACCAAAAGGATTGGGGAATTTTTCATTTGTGAATAATGTATTTTTTCAAATTGTAGGAGGTTCAATAATTTTTTCATTTCTGGATGATCAATTGAATTTCAGATAGTCGATCGAAATTTTTTCATTTGTGGACTAAAAAAAAATTTCTACAGAAGCATTCAAGAAATTTTTGCTTTACAAAGGCTGATTTGCTGATCTTTGTGCATATCCTTGAAAAATATTTCCTCCTTCTCTTTTATTGCCGACTTAGAGTAGAAGAAGGAGGAGGAGAGAAATATGTCTACACCCGAGAATGAGTAAAAACCTTTGAAAACCTCAATCGAATTGGAAACCCACATATTTCACGTAAAAATTGATATTGTCATGCGCAACCGTTGCATGAATTCAAATCATTGATTTTGAAGTTGAGCTCAATTCTCCAGTTCTCAAAATGATCTTCGTTTCTTGATAGCCACCCTCGATGATGTTTTATAAGAACTGGATAGTTTTTTGACCCCACACGATACGGGTGGTTGAACCATGCGCGCGAAGCGCGCGCACTTCGTAGATTTAATAGCTTTTTGAGATTATTCGAAAAATCCCTCAGACAGTCGTGAATTTTTGAATCAGCAATCCATGAATTTCGATTTCGAGGCATGTTAGATGGATAAACATATAGATGAATGACATTTCCATTCGATATTTGTATACTATTTCATATTTGCTCCTCTCTGGTACCATATATACCTGCATAATTTTTTTTTTTGAAACACAATAGCTTTTTCCGTATGTTCCAGAATTTCAAGCCATCGTAACCATCCGCGCGCAACGCGCGCGTCTTAGAGTTCTAGTATTTTAAGGAAAAGAGAGATGGTGAGTAATTCAAGTTGAGTCAAACTTACAGATTTAATCAGATTGTAATGTAATCAATCATTCTCCATGCATTTCACATTCAGATTTTGCAAAACAATCACTCGACATACTTTCCCTGATCTCATGACTCTCAAAAATTGAAATCAATATTCTTTAATCTCTCTCCATTCGTTTGACGTTTAGATTTTGGTAAAAAGTTACTCGACATGTTTTCCCTGATCTCGTGACCCTCAAGAATTGAAATTCGTACTTTGATCTCAGATGAAGTAATGGGGGGGGGGGGGGGGGAGGGTGGTGAAACTCGCCAACTTAGACTTTTGGAAAAAGTAAAGTGGGAGGGGAAAAGATTTTCTTTGACTTTCTGCTAAAAACTCAGCATATTAGTCTTCCTCGCATACGCATTCATTTGGAATGATGTACACCAGAAACTTGGTGAATTCCTTCTCAAAGTACCCTCCCGCGAAGTTTCAATATCCCCAATACGAATCTTGAGTCAGAAGGAAACTGATGAGAGTTCTATTTTACAAGCCTGAAATGGGAATCTTTGTTCACTTAAACGCAGATGATTGTGAGCGTGATTTGAATTTTTGCTCTGAAGAAAAATGACTACTCCAATAGAAGCCCCAATAATACTAGTCTGAATGAAAATGAACGACACATCCACTCGTTTCTGAACATCATCCAGAGATATTGGAGAGCCCCTAATAATTTTCGAAATCAGGATTAATTTGGTCTCGATCGATATGAACCATCGTGACTTTCTTTCATTCGATTTTTGAAATCGTTTGATAATTGATCAAAACATAACTGATAGGTTCAAAATGAGCACCCAAACGCAACTTGATAACATAGAATAGAATAGAGTAGTATTTTATTTTGGCCACGGAGTATTACCCCATCTGGGCCAAAAAGCAATCATACACAGCAATACATGAATATAATAGGAGATTTCAAGAAAGAAATAAGATTAGTCGAAATAACTTAGGTGATATATTACAACTAATTTGTAAGTTGAAGGGGAAAAAATATAAATGTGCAAATGTTTACATCAGCGAGATGAAAATGCCATGAATACTCAGAATCGCACATCGATGTCACATTGGTGATCAACTGAAGAAAATGTCAAGGTTGAGGAGGGGAAAAATATGGATATGATGCAAAAGATTAACGCAAGCAACAAATGAGTGAAAGGTTTATGAAGAAAGCTTGCAGTAGACAGAGATCTATAACACTGAACCTTCAGTCACAATTCGGGTTCGCCAATCTTCCTCATCATCTTCCAGTTAAGAAGAGCTGATTTGCACAGTGAGATATTCTCCGTTCAAATGGGACTTGGGGTACTGAGTTGAGAAGTTCTGATGCTTCATAGTGAAACGACTTCCTGAGGGATTCAGTTCTGGCGGTGGATAGAGAAAAAGGTTTGCGAATGTTTCTCTCGGAGCGTGTAATGTCAGGATTTTTAGACAAGAGGGAGAAGTGCCTAGTAATGTAGTTCGGTTTCTGATTTGAGATAGTAGAGAAGGCTAGTGAACCGAGGAGGAACTGTCTTCGCCTGGATGTAGATAACCACCCTAGTGCAATCCTATGTGGGGTTACATGACGTCGATAGGAGATATTACCGATGACAAAACGGACACAGGCATTCAAGGCTCTTTGGAGTTGCAGATTTTCTCCTCACCCTACATCATTGTACACTATGCATCCATAGTCTAAAATAGGGAAGATAAGGGACTCAACTAGATTTTTACGAAGATCGCGAGTAAGGGAATGTTTGTAAAATTTGAGTGACCTGAGTGATCGATAAACCTTCGACACAGTAGCATTGACTTAGGAGTCATAAGCGAGCCTAAATTTTTGCATTGCTTCGCGCATGGGAGCTCAACATTCTCAATCGTGATTTTGGGAAGTGTTGACAAATTAATTTCACGGACGTGCGCAGCACTCCCGATGATCATAACGATGGATTTTTCCAAGTTCAATGTAAGATGATGCTCATCAGCCTAGTTCGCCACTGATAGGGCATCTTGGGAGAGCTTCTGGATGCCTTAGGAGTAATTCCACGAGAAAACGATATATGGTCGACGGTTAAGTCCCAGATTTCTTCCTTAGTGAACTTTTTCGATTTTATAGGTTGAAAAATGAACTTCCGTGACCAAAAAAATTACAACATTTTTTCGGACCCTGACACACGACTGAAAATCATGTTTTCAATTTTTTTTTGCAAAATTTTCGTAACTTTTTCACACTGAAATCGTTATAGCTCAAAATTTACCGCAGATGGAGAGACGCGGCTTAGCGCATCTGAAAGGTGAGCAAAATACCTATCAAAACCACTCTGGAATTCTGGTTCTTATAGAACCTCGATCTTATATGGATGATTCCGTGAAAATCATCTTCTATTTTTTTTTATCAAAAACCTATTTTTTTGAAAGATTGAAAAGTACATTTATAGCACTACGTGACCTAAACCCGCGTTTATTTAACGCATTTGCGGTACTTAAATGACCTATTATTCAACTGTGAAATAATGCGTCCGCTCACTTCACGTGGGTGCGGGATGCAGCAAATCAGTTTATTTCACTGTGAGGTTATTAGGACATTTTTGGCAATTTTTGCGCATATTATGTATGCAGGCATCGAAATTGAGATAATATTATAAAAAATCTATGATGGATCATGTCTGGAGCACTTGTATCCGCATCAATAATTGTAAAGAGCAAGAAAATTAGTCATGACTGCTACACTCCCACTCATGGTTATAAATCATCATCAACATAAACATAAACATAAACACGTGGTTGAGTTTTGCACATGTATATTTGTGCTAACCTTGAAACCTTTGATCATGCTGGATTTCCATTTAATACACTGTCGTGATCAAATCACAACAAATAAGTAGGTATCAAAATTAGAGACTGCATGGCAGTATTAGGAATTGTACCTCATTTGAGAAGATCGAATACGCATATTCGTCATCCTTGCGGTGGGGATGTGTTATTACACAGTTTTCAATTCTATAGCCGTTATGAAATGTCTAAGAAGAATTGAACTGCTAATTTTTCTGGAGTCTAGTTACCGGCGTAAATTCAGAAATTGTTTCATGATGAAGTCTGAGAGGGAAAATTTCAGGTTTTGGCCGGGATGAGGGTTGCACAACCCTTATATTACTATAATAACCAACGATGCTCATGACTTATTTTAGATACAAGAAACGTCTTTAACATCACTCGATAGGTTTAATCGCGGGTGTGTGATGTCCATTTCATAGGAACAGATTCTTAACTTTTTTTCAGTCGGGGGGGGGGGCTGCCGCCCCCCCCGCTTACCCCCGCCCTAGCCACCCGCTTCCACCCTCGCGCAAGCGCTCGGGTGTGTTATGACCCCCGCAGAGGGCGGGTTTATGTCACTCGATGCTATAAAATAGTGTACGATACACGGGACCCAAGAGCTTTGATTATTACACGGCGTGATTGGCACCCTCGCGCAAGCGCTCGGGCGCCAACTTCACGCCGTGTAATAATAAGGCTCTTAGGTCCCTTGTATCGTAAATAACTATTTTCTAAGTCTGCCCGCCCGAATCCCGAACGATCTCAATCTTAAGCAATCGTGGCGCTTCACTCTCACGAAGATCGTAGAAACGGAAACCCACAAGGGCACCAGGGACGGAACTGATATTTAGAACCATTCCTGAATGATAATTTTTTTGGGTAATCCTGAGTTGGAAGGCTCATCATTGAGCCAGGAGCAGCACCAAAAAATTTATCGTCAACAACTAGTTGTATGATTTTTTCCTCAAGCATTGTAAGGGTTTGCACAAGGTGGCTCGCATTATTTTGAAATTTCCACCGTATTAACGCCCCTAAAGCAATGACTGTGAAGTTAGCCGCAATTTTTTTGCCGCAATTTTAGGGTATTCTACAATGGTGGCCACCAATGCGTTCGGCAATTTGGGATGCGTTTGGACATCTTTCGGGGTTCTAAATGATTGGAAATGGATCCTTGATGATATTTTGAGTGCTCAGTGACACCTGGATCACCCGTGGTCACTTATTTTGATCAATTTACCCATAAGCGCGAGAGGCTGGGAGAGTGAAGAAATTAGACATTGACGTCGATTTAGGGGGTAGATTCGAGCTTGTACCCCCCTATCGATGCTCAGGGTGTCTCCTGTCAACGTTGAGCCATATATTTGGAGTATTTTTGGTCCCCTAGATCACCCTCGATCATTGATCTAAGCCAATATTCGCGTCGATCCGAGAGTCGCTCAAATAGAAAAACCAAGCTTTTCGACGATCTTGGGGGGAAATTCGGAGTTGTACCCTATCAGCAATGAGTGAGATATCTTCTCATATTGTGCAACTATATGTTAGCAGTATTTTGGACCACCTAGATCACCCTGGATCGTTGATTTTCAACGATTTTCTCGTCGATCCGAGACTCACTGAAATGGAAAAACGAAGCTTTTCGACGATCTTGGGGGGAAATTCGGAATTGTACCCTATCAGCAATGAGTGGGATATCTTCTCATATTGTGCAACTATAGGTTAGGGGTATTTTGGACCACCGAGATCACCCTGGATCGTTGATTTTCAACGATTTTCTCGTCGATCCGAGACTCACTGAAATGAAAAAACGAAGCTTTTCGACGATCTTGGGGGAAAATTCGGAATTGTACCCTATCAGCAATGAGTGGGATATCTTCTCATATTGTGCAACTATAGGTTAGAAGTATTTTGGACCACCTAGATCACCCTGGATCGTTGATTATCAACGATTTTCACGTCGATCCGAGTCTCACTGAAATGGAAAAACGAAGCTTTTCGACGATCTTGGGGGGAAATTCGGAATTGTACCCTATCAGCAATGAGTGGGATATCTTCTCATATTGTGCAACTATAGGTTAGGAGTATTTTGGACCACCTAGATCACCCTGGATCGTTGATTTTCAACGATTTTCTCGTCGATCCGAGACTCACTGAAATGAAAAAACGAAGCTTTTCGACGATCTTGGGGGGAAATTCGGAATTGTACCCTATCAGCAATGAGTGGGATATCTTCTCATATTGTGCAACTATAGGTTAGGGGTATTTTGGACCACCTAGATCACCCTGGATCGTTGATTTTCAACGATTTTCTCGTCGATCCGAGACTCACTGAAATGGAAAAATGAAGCTTTTCGACGATCTTGGGGGTAATTCGGAATTGTACCCTATCAGCAATGAGTGGGATATCTTTTCATATTGTGCAACTATATGTTAGAAGTATTTTGGACCACCTAGATCACCCTGGATCGTCGATTTTCAACGATTTTCTCGTCGATCCGAGACTCACTGAAATGGAAAAACGAAGCTTTTCGACGATCTTGGGGGGAAATTCGGAGTTGTACCCTATCCTCATAAGTAGGATATCTCCCACTATTGTGCAGCTATATGTGAGGAGTATTTTGAACTGCCTAGATCAGTCTCCATTACTCATCTTAACATATTCTCTTTTCGCCCTGGGAACCCGTGAGAACAAATTGGAACCTCCTGTATTCAATCCCCTGGTGAATTTGAGCCTGCTCTTCCCCTCTTCTCTGCGATGCTCATGATATCTATTTATATTGTCCTGATAGTATTCGCAGAGTTCCGTGATTCCCCTATATCACCGTCGAACACTCCCATATAATTATTCAATCGATAGGAATAATAATTTAAATAAATTACTCGGGCAATAAAAAAATTCAATGAAATTCTTCCAATATCCAACATGAATAATGATATCAAATAATGTAGTATTATTATGTTATATAAATCATCATGAAAGCTGAGAAACATTCTATTTACAGATGTTAAGATTTAATTATCATTTACCTTAGGGATAACAGCGTAATTCTTTTAGATTGTTCATATAGATAAAATAGTCTGCAACCCCAATGTTGAATCGAAGTATAATTTTAATCAAGAAACTAAAAATTTCATTCGGCAAATAATTTGAATATATGTGGGTATCCAAATTATTCGTGTAATTCTTCTATCCGACTGGACAAACAACCCATTCTGAACATAATTATCAAATAATTTAGTCTGTTCGACTATCAAAATTTTACATGATCTGAGTTAAAATCTGTGAGAGCCAGATTGGATTCTATCTTTAATCAAATAATCCTATTCTTCAAACTAATCATATTCAATTGATTAACTCAATAATTATATTCCTCATCACCCTCATATAATAAATACCGGTAATCGACAGCGATAATGCACCGAATCTCGATAATATACACCCATTCTCTGCGTCATCATCAACGCACGTAAAATGCATAGAAAGAAGTTTCTTAATGTCCGTCAACCAAACGAGAGGAGACGGATCATCAAATCCTCCGCAGCGCCCCCACGTTGCATTGGTTGAACCACCCCCTTCGATCCTCATTTGTTATCCGAGTGGTGACCGGTGCATCATTTGTGTTTTGCTCGTGCGCTTATGAGATAGGAGTATAGAAAGATAAGTAAATAAAAATGAATCTGCTAGTGCTCTTGATAAAGTTTCACGGTTTTCACACAAGTCTGAAAGTGAATTTATTGAAAACTGTGCGGTATGCGATACAGATCCCGCCGCATCATCAGTGATTTTTTTTCGCTCCTGTGTACCTGAAGGCTGAGCAGTTTCCTACACGTAAGTGGATTTTCATTTATAATCAATAATCAGTAATGAAGTGTCTTGACTTCGAAAAAGTGAAATAGCATTTGTTTTGATGAAATCGACTCGTGCAGACATCAATTACTTTTCAATGTCGCTCTTTCAAGATGAAAGGCATTATCGCCTCGATTTATATTTTTTCATCCTCAATCGTCACATTATTTCCCATGCTGATGCGGCAACGGGCTCGTAATTTATTGCTCATGAAATAACGATGATCGATAATCAACACAATCTCTGTTGGTATTTTGGGACTGCGGACTCGCTGCCTTCTCGTCTTGTTGTACGCTGTCTCTCCTTTTCGCGGAAGCGATGCACGCTCGCAAAGGAGTAGGTGGAAATACGGGCATTGTTGCAGCCAGCCACGCTTCTGCGAAAACAAAATATAGGTAGACGCGATTCTCGTACCTTCTTATCGTTGCGCGAAAATTTTGTGTTCATTCGGTCCATGTACAGTCGAAATGAATTCGTGGTAAGAATATTCCATCTTTGCGAAGTAATTCTCTCATTTTTAATGTTGTATGCTCGTCACTGCACACTTGACGATAGCGTACCAGATAAGGGAGAATTTATCAGTCAATCCTACACTTGTATGAGTTCGGTTCAAGTCCTAGGCAAGATTTTCTTGCATATCGTCTGAAAGATGCATTTCGCTTCTTTGTTGGACTCGGTATTTTTCTATATTGACAGTTCTTCGGACGCTGATCGTACATTTGAATCGAATCATACACTTGTCAGTGTTTTTTTTTCTAATAATGCACTTTCTACCTGGATGCTTTGTGAATTTTGATTTTTGAGACCGCATCAGTTCGAGATCTAATGAAATTGCTCTGACATTATCGTGCAGGTTCCACATGATTCATCGATAATATAGGTTGCAGAGTACAGAATTCTTAGCAGAAGATCCTCGCCTTAAGAAACGAGATGGGTGAAAATTTTCAATTCAAAGTAGCAACATGTATTCACCAAATCAGACCTCCAAATATTGACAATTACCTGAATGACCTGGCAAGACTATCAAGATCAGCAGATATCTGGATATCTCTAGCCAAGAAATATTTTAATACCGAAAATTCACAAAATGTTGAGAAGAAACGACGACTGTACTTGTGGGTGCAATGCAGAAGAAAAATAACAAAAATTCGTGAGCAATTCTTGCTTCTACAGATTGCAGCTCCACCACCTCAAGTAGAACCCGTTGAAAATGTGCAGGTATTTAAGGATGTATTTCACTCAATTTCCCTTCCTGAAACGATCTCATATATTCATTTTATAGTCTCTCAAAAACGCCTTTGTTCTAATCCAATCACCGGCCACACGATCAGCTAATTTGACAAGCACGCTTTGCGAAGGTTCCACCAGTTCTGGTGAGATTCCAACAAGATTTCATATCTAGTTGAACCCATCGCGCAAGTACAAGCGTAACTATCCATGTTTAAGCCGAAGAATAGTGCATTCCGAATATGAATCCTCGTATTTTTTTATGTCGAGCATTATCTATTTGGCAAAAAGCCTATTACATGTTAAATTCACGAACATATTGTACAATCTGCACTCTCCGATCGCATGTATAACTGAAAGGTGATCCCGATCAATTAGTGCATTTAACTGATTTGTAATGAAATTTTGATGCGAGTTGATGAAAATGCTTGACTTGACATCAATTCCTACTGATTCGCTCGAGGGTAGTAAATTTTCCTATTACTTCGATACATTGATGTCAAACACTGTTCTTCATGCCATAAATTTCATTCGTAATACACGGATCTCTGATCTCAACAACGTGCTTTTCATGAAACTTACTATTTGCTTAGGTACAAGACGCAGCCCCATGTAACCAAAACGATCTACTGGTTGTCAATGATCACGAATCATTCGAGGAAGAAAACGGCAAACTGACTCCCTGCAGAGACAACCATCACTGTGAACTAAGCGAAACTCAGAACCACATACAAGACTATCGCCTTGATGAGCCTCTTGATGCAGCTGATACTGAAAAAGAGTCACCTTGTTCTGGACCAACTACCTTTGATGGAACGCATTCTGCGCAGCTTCTATCACCAAGACAAAGCTCCTCACCCACACACCAAAATTCTGGCGACTACGAACAGGTAATGTAAATGCAAAAAACATATATCGTTGCATGCTGATAAGCCAAAAACCTTCACGGTTTCATCTCTACATTCGAGCTAAATTGTCTCGAATGGCTATCGCTACACGCAACCAGAGATTTCTTATGTGTCGAATTAATCTCGTCAGTTGATGTAATGATCTTACTGAATGATTTTTCAAGCACTCAAATTCAGTTTTACGCGTTCCCGCCATTGAACAATACGCGGATTCAATTAGTAAATTCTTGACAAAACGGCTTGGTACTTGTGCTCATGATAAGAGCAAACAGTACGTAACACCAACATAGGATCATTCAGGCCCAAACTGAAATTTTTCTATCTTTCCGTGTTCTACGATCACCAAGTACAAAAAAATGAGTTTTCTGAAAACATCGAAAAAATCTACCCTTGTATAAGTACAGGTAATTGAGCGTGGTGTGATGTGTCTTTTCAACGTCAAATTCTACTACTCTATAAATAGCCAGACAGATATTGTAAAATTTATAATTGAATTTTCCATATTCGTACATATATTATTTTCACAATTTGGATATACTTCACGTACTCGTATAGACATTTGATTTACTGCAGAGGTGATAGATGTTTAGCGTTAAGTACTGTATTATATGAGTAGAATAGTTTTTCAAACAAAATTATTTTTGTCATATTTTAAATTTCACCACTAATGGTGTGTGCGATTCATAAACAGGTTGAAAAAGAAGATACGTTGAGCATTGAGCGGCCGAATGAACACGAGCTACCATTCGACAGTACCAAGAACTTGCTCCTCAATCAAGACAATCCTCTCACTCCAGACGAATGTCGAAAAAGTAACCTGTATGTTCGAGATGAATCCGGCCAATGCACTAAAGCAGCTAGCTCTGTCAGCCCTCTTGGAAGCTCACCAACCATCATGGAGCATGAGACAGAGTCAGATCCACATCCCAGCAATGAAATCGCCGAAACAAACAGATCTTGTGATACCTCAAATGAAGAATTTGGGATATCGAACTGTGTCAGCATCTGTACAGAAGGCAATGTCAAATTTCCTGTTAATTTTCCAATCAAAGAAGAATCATTCACTCTCGAAAAAAAGTTCTGGGATCAATGTTACGGAGGAGGCAGTTCTTTCATTATAGAATCAGACTGGCGTAACGAATTTATTAGTTCCTTCGAGAAAGTCCATAAGTTTTGTCCGTTGAGTATCAGGAGGCATTTTTTATATCAATCGAAAGACAAAAAATTGAACGTTACTGTAGATGGTTACTGTAGACATAGTCAATGCTCGTTTTTCAGATTCAAAGCTACTGTAGATCCACTCGCATTCGGTAACACTGAGGTATTCGTATTCAGGGACAAACATTTCCATCACATTGAAGGAGAGGTAAGGGGCCGACCAGTTAAAGGTAAAAGAAGAACCGAGCTCGGTCAGCAACTCCAGGGTGAGTTCCCTACAATCAAAAGATTGAAGCTACTTTCCTCTGTACCAGATGATGTTCTGGAAAATGGCAATATCACAAATGCACCAGATCCCGGAGTCTTGCGTAAAATCTCGAGTGAATACAGATGCCGAAATGATCTTCATAAAGATAGAACAATTTTTATGCTCGAATTGGTCCAACAGTTGAAGCAAGAATGGCCCGGAAAACATCTCCAGGGCTACATCCAACTGTATACCGAATTTCCAGTATTCTATCTGCTGTTGATGGCGGAAGAAATCTTGAAGTACGTTGTAAAGGCTCGTACAAAAATACCTTTGTCAGAATCTTCAGCAAAATATCTCTTCCTCTATTTGGATGCTACAGGCTCAATTTTGAAGAAATTCTTCAGCTGGCTGAAGATGATTTACGTTTATGCTCTCATACTGCCTGGTAATGGAGTGTACCCTCCTCTCGAAGTTGCGACATTTGCTTCATCTTCTCACACAACGGAAGATGTTTCAATCTGCCTGGATAAAGTTGCAAGAAATATGAAACTGGTGACTACCCGGAGACCTGTCATCGACAAATTGTCACTTGATTTTAGTTTAGTTTTGATACAATCTGCTTCTCGATCATTCAATGGAATGTCATTGACTGTTTACATCAGATTGGTTTATTATGCAATGAAGAGAGGTGAATATTTGACTCATTTAACAGTAATACACATTTGCTCTACCCATGTCCTGGGCACAACGAAAAAAAAAGTAAAAGCCATTATGCCCGACAAGGGTCATCAAAGACTGGCACTGAAAGGCGTGACAATGCTTGTGCACTCGACTTCACTCAAAGAAGCGAGGATTATTGTGAAGCATTTGATTATTGTATTTGGCGAGAAGAATGAGCCCATAGAGCTCGAAAAATCGTTATCTTTCCTGGCAAGTTCTGAGATAGAGTCTTTCGAAGATTCCTGCAATAAAGAAGCTACCGAAAAGACCTTGCGAAAGATGGACTCCAAGATAGTTCCAATCAAGAGATCTGCTTTTGGGATACATTTCCAGAAATTGAAAAAAGCTGTCCTCGATAAATGTGCCACCGGACGAAAAAAAAACCCATTCTACAGCTCAAAATGGATAACATACCTGTTCGACTTCCTTTTGCCTTATCTGCCATTGTTTGCAGCTTTCCAGATCGCAAGATTCGGGATTCTGAGAGACTCGAATGCACCGGTGGAAAATTACTGGAGAATTGAGAAAAGAGACGTCCTCCGAGGTCTAAAACGTGTCTCTACGCCGAGGTATGTTCAGATCAAATCCGAGCTGCATAAAGCAAAACTCAGAGAGCGTCGATATGAGCTGAGGGGGCCCCTCAGTCATACTGGAAAAGGTGTATCGAGAGATGAAAAGAGGGGAACAAAAAAAAATCGAGAAAGAAAGTGGTCAAAAATGGTGTAAAGAAGGACAAAGGGAATAGAAAAACTGGGTCATGCAAACGTATCCCTGTAGACGCAGATTTATTGGACGCTCGAGAGACTTGGATGAAGAAGCCAAGGAGTCGTGCGTATCGTGCTTTTTTCAAACGATCCAAGTTTTTGAGATCTCCAAAATCGGTCAAGCTTATAGCCACAAATTGGGATTCGAATGAAGCACCAATAACTCTCTTCGAAAGTGACAGCCAGCCCAACAATTTTATGGTGACCGACTTAGCTCCATCAGTCACTCCACTGAGTTCTGAGTGCCACTCACCGTTTGATGCAGTTACAGACAACGAAAATGGTCGTGCTGTAGATGATGAACATGGTGATGTGATGGACTCTGTTCAAGGTCATGTGGCTGAAGAGGTGATTGATCTGTCGAACGTTGAAACTCCATGTGCTTCAGAAAATGGGGACGAGTTCGCTCCGAATATACAATCTCATCTCGTGGACTATAATATATTCAAGGCCACAAAGAAATACTATTTGAACTTCCCCCATTACTAATGATGTGATGGACTCTGTTCAAGGTCATGTGGCTGAAGAGGTGATTGATCTGTCGAACGTTGAAACTCCATGTGCTTCAGAAAATGGGGACGAGTTCGCTCCGAATATACAATCTCATCTCGTGGACTATAATATATTCAAGGCCACAAAGAAATACTATTTGAACTATCCCACTCATTGCTGATAGGGTACAATTCCGAATTTTCCCCCAAGATCGTCGAAAAGCTTCGTTTTTTCATTTCAGTGAGTCTCGGATCGACGAGAAAATCGTTGAAAATCAACGATCCAGGGTGATCTAGGTGGTCCAAAATACTCCTAACCTATAGTTGCACAATATGAGAAGATATCCCACTCATTGCTGATAGGGTACAATTCCGAATTTCCCCCCAAGATCGTCGAAAAGCTTCGTTTTTCCATTTCAGTGAGACTCGGATCGACGTGAAAATCGTTGATAATCAACGATCCAGGGTGATCTAGGTGGTCCAAAATACTTCTAACCTATAGTTGCACAATATGAGAAGATATACCACTCATTGCTGATAGGGTACAATTCCGAATTTCCCCCCAAGATCGTCGAAAAGCTTCGTTTTTCCATTTCAGTGAGACTCGGATCGACGTGAAAATCGTTGATAATCAACGATCCAGGGTGATCTAGGTGGTCCAAAATACTTCTCATCTATAGTTGCACAATATGAGAAGATATCCCACTGATTGCTGATAGGGTACAATTCCGAATTTCCCCCCAAGATCGTCGAAAAGCTTCATTTTTCCATTTCAGTGAGTCTCGGATCGACGAGAAAATCGGTGAAAATCAACGATCCAGGGTGATCTAGTTGGTCCAAAATACTTCTAACCTATAGTTGCACAATATGAGAAGATATTCCACTGATTGTTGATAAGGTACAATTCCGAATTTCCCCCCAAGATCGTCGAAAAGCTTGGTTTTTCTATTTGAGCGACTCTCGGATCGACGCGAATATTGGCTTAGATCAATGATCGAGGGTGATCTAGGGGACCAAAAATACTCCAAATATATGGCTCAACGTTGACAGGAGACACCCTGAGCATCGATAGGGGGGTACAAGCTCGAATCTACCCCCTAAATCGACGTCAATGTCTAATTTCTTCACTCTCCCAGCCTCTCGCGCTTATGGGTAAATTGATCAAAATAAGTGACCACGGGTGATCCAGGTGTCACTGAGCACTCAAAATATCATCAAGGATCCATTTCCAATCATTTAGAACCCCGAAAGATGTCCAAACGCATCCCAAATTGCCGAACGCATTGGTGGCCACCATTGTAGAATACCCTAAAATTGCGGCAAAAAAATTGCGGCTAACTTCACAGTCATCCTAAAGCATGAGGAGATACTTTAAAGAGGAGTCACTGTATATGCAAATTTCGGAGAGCTGATACTCTTCGTTGATGTGCAAAATTTTATTATGCATTGTAATTCCATGGAGGACCTACATATTATATACATTATATATATATATACTAGGGGGGCAAGCCCCCCCTGCTCGCTCCGCTCGCCAACCCCCGCTGCTCCTGATTATTGATTCAAAGGAGTGGAGAATCAATAGTCCATCCATAGCAACTTAAGAAGTAATGAAAGTCTAGTCAGTTTCATTGATGGTCCTGGAGATTGTGGAAAAACTTCCTTGTAAAGGTCTCTCATTCAATATTTTTTATCCCAAGAGAAGAAGATTCTGCCAATGGCGTGGACGAGTATTGAGTCGATTTTTCCACCACGAGGTATGACAAGTCATAGATACTTCAGAATACCCTTGGATCTAGAAAGTATTGAGAGTATTTTCCTGAAATCTGATGCCGATGAGAAGAAATTGAGGGAAGCAGGTGTTATCATCTCGGGTGAAGCATCAATGATTTCCAAAGAAGCGTTGGAGGTGGTGGATAGAACACTCCGTGACGCTTTTTACAATGACTCACCCTTTGGTCGAATATTGATGATTTCAGGCGGGGATTTCAGACAAATCCTGCCAGTTTTGACCAATGGGAATAGACATCGTCAGCCTCATGGCAATTGTTTAATGTAATGAAGCTGACTAAAAATTTGAGATCTAAGGACCTGATTTTTCCAACATCCTTCTGGTAGAGGTGAGGGTAGAATTGATGAAGTGAAAGTGAGACCTGAGCGGAAGAGTAATGAGGTACGTAGAACCCATACCCAAAGACATCAATGAAGATATTGCTACGAATAGAGTTGTTCTGTCATCTCATGAAGAAAATATCATGAAATTGAATAAGAAAATCTTGGAAATGTTCGATGGTCCGACTTCGTCTTACTAAGCGTTGATCATGCGACTCACAAAGGTGTAGATCAAACCGAGGAGCACACTCATCTGAAATATCCAACCGAGTTTCGGAATAGAATTAGAGACGGTTTAACTCCACATGGACTTGATTTGAACGTAAATGCTATTGTGATGTTGATTTGGAATCTGATGACTCGGAATCTGAGAGTGGCGAAGGGTTTATGTAATGGGGTTCGATTAAAGATTAGGTAATTGTACAAGCATAATATTGAAGCGGAAGTGATAAGTGGGGAGGATATGAGGACAATAGTTTTCGTACCCAAGCTAACACTAACCAAGGGTGAGTCTTTCCTGCCGTTTGTAGTTCACAGGGAACAGCTCCCTGTGGTCTCGGTATTGGCAATGACAATTAATAAGTCTCCACGTGAAAGTTTAGATAAGATTGATATTTATATGAAACGGCCGATTCTCTCCAATGGACAGCTTTACGTTGCTCTTCCTCGGTGAAGAGATCAGAAGAATTCGTTTATTGAAAATAAATTCGATGGTTCAGATGAGATCGGAAAAGGTTGTTTGGGACGGGGTATCTGATGTTTGATATTTTTGTCATATATGATTGGAAATTCAAGTATATTGTTCTCAAATTCCGTTAAGATGGAGTGAAATCTGGAGTTGGGGAAAACGATATAAGTATATGAACTCAGGGAGCAGGTAATCTTGTGGTGTTTGAACGAACAGTTCGAGAGAAAAGGTTGGAGAAGAATACGGCAAGTGCTCAAAATAATCAGATCAATCTACTGGAATTGAGTGTTTGGATGAAATAATAGCATTGCATGAAACAGAGAATATTCATTTTGAGAATTCACAGCGAATGTGAAAAATTCCTGGACTCAATCATTCGAAGAATAGAGTCCAAATTGGAGATGAAACAACGTTAGTGATTCAGTTTATTGATATGTATATCTATGATTAGAGATAATAATGACATTGATACTACAGAACTATAGTTGCGCATGTTGACAAAGTATTTCGCGAATCTAAGTTCCAGAAAAAGGGCGATGGGAGTGAATTAGTGAGGTACGTACAGAATGGTTAACTTTGAACGAAATTGACAATAATATTAGCAAATTAATCATCATATCAAATTAAGTATACGTGTATAAGTGATGATGTATGGAGAACCATATCCAAAGACATGACTGGAGATATTTCTACGAATAGAGTTGTTCTGTCATCTTATAACGAGAATATCATCGAATTGAACAAGAGAATCGCGAATATGACGTTGGAATATACAACAAAATAAAATTTAAAGATATACCTTCGAAAAAAAGAACAATAAGTGAGTTGAATTGGTGATGTTTCGACTATATGACACGATTTTCACACAAATCTTGTCGATTCTCCAGGGATAGAGGTTTATCTGAAGGATCAATGCGTTCAAAGGAATGAAAAGAATAAAAGTGGAATTCTGGGTGTACACAAATATACGTCACAAACTTGATGTTATTGTTGTGAAAGATGGAAACGGTCAAATTGAATCGTACGATCGTGGAGTAGAGTTAGAAGTTTGCCGTGACTTACAAGAGAAGAGTTAATTTTCTGATCAATCAGATAAGAGTGGAAAGAATCGTTTCGAAATTGATTTCATTGAGTGGTCTTTACAGGTTCAACGTACATGTGACAGTGGAGGCTGTAGATGAATTGAAATTGTTAGGTGGTGAAAAGATGGAAATTGAGAACTCGATTCTGGAAAATGAAGTTCATGTTGTGGAAGAGTGTTCCGTCACACAAAGATTTTGGTTATTGATTTTTGATTCTCGGATATACTGTGAAATTTTTCTAATTCACATTTTTCTGGAAGAAATATACATCTCCTTCGTAACCCAAGCTCACTTCAAATGTTGTAATGATTGAATAATCTGATGAAAAACAATGATGATGAGGACGAGATCATTTCGAGAAGGCTGCAGAGGGAAATTGAGAAGACTAAGGGACCTGCAGGGGCTCAGAAAAATTGACGGGCCCTCAGGGGCCCTCGGAGGCCCTCAGGGGATCTCAGGGGAATCTCTCAGCCCCTAAGGTAAATATGGAACGAAATTTAGGTTATTTGGTCAGAGGCACTCGGGGCCCTCAGGGGCCCTCGGGGGCCCTCAAGGGACCTCGAAGGACCTCAGAGGCCCTCAAGGGCCCTCCTGGGCATTCAAGGCAGTCAAGGGAATTCAGGGGAGTTCAAGGGAATTCAGAGGAATTCAGGGGAATTCAGAGGAATCTCATTCTTACTACTATATATTAGGGGGAGATATAATGAAATGGGTGATCCATTTGTGTTTGCAAGCTCGGCGCGCCGATGAGATAAGCATACATCTTACGGGGATCGTTTAGTGCGTCCGTAACAAAACTCAACGCGCGATAAGATGATTTCGTCAAAAAAAATAGATGGCAATAAAATTGTACATGATTGAGATGGTTCGCGTCGTGATCTACAGTGGTAAATACTATGCGATGAACCAGATAAGATGATACGTCTCTGATTTTGGGTGGACTTTTGTAAGATTATGTTAGAAGACTTGAAACAAGTTAGCAAATATGAAGGTCAATTATCACTATTCAGTAATTCCTAAAAAGAAGCATCAAAATTGGGAATTCAAAGACACTTTTATTGTAGGGTCCATTGAATCATTGAGATATATAATAACCCAATGAATCTGCTTACCCACTGAATGAGTTTGGAGCAATCTTTTATCCATTGGGACAGTTCATCTTGCTTGGAGAAAGCACCGATAATCTCATTTGAACAGATAGGGGCTTTCAATGATGAATGTGTATTTTGAACAAATTTGGTTTGTGATGTATACCCACACTCTTCATTTTACTCCTCATTTCATTTCAATGGAAGCGCCAAAAAGTTGATGAGACTCTATTTGAATGGATGAACCGAGTCTGAGGATCCAAATTAGACCATAATGAATCTACATCAACAGAGGAGTTTCAATTTTTGTCCCAAGTTCTTGACTCAATGAATGCTGTCACTTAACTACTCGCTACCTTACGTGTAGTAATCTATTCTGTTGAGTTTTGGCTCTATTCTAGGTGCATAGATGGAATATCATTGTTGGTATTCGCAGTTCATATTCAATAGATAGCGAGTGTATTTTATCTGGAGAAAGCCCAGCTCGAAGTCGGAGTGATGATACGCGTAACCCATACACAGGTTTTTGGACAAGATCACCAAAGATTGATAATCGCTCATCATGATTTGACGCAACCATATACTTACCCACAAGCGATATTATATTTAGCAGGTAACCTGTCTTGAAATGCCACTAGTGGAGTCACAGGTTACATGCAGGAGACATACTTTCCTTTACTGAACAAATGGGTTTTGATGACAAGTATTCTTATATTACAATTCAAAGTTGAAATGATTCTCAAAAGCCGCCTGCAGCTCATACTACTCGGTTCATGCTTTGGGAATTTTAGCAAAATATTCTCTGATACAACAATTGAGGCTAAACTAGAATTACCATTGACGGATCAACGAGATATAATCTTACTCTTGTTGTAACTCCTAAGTGAATACAAACTCAATCAAACAAATCACAACATTGCTGTATATAACCAGTCTTTGGGTTTAAGTGTATTGAGATGTAGCTGCAGTGACAATACCGACATGCATGAAACGAAAATGGTGGCACGAACAACCGAAATAGTAATATTTTGGTAGCTTCAACGAAACACTTCTCATAATGAGGGCTTGGGAAAGATAAACAGTATGACATTGAATCCTTTGAATTATATTCAGATCTAGCAGAACATGAGAGCGCTTAGAGAGCTCAAGGCTCTCATTTCTTATAAAGTAGGGCTTTTGTGAGCAAGAATCCATTGAAATTCAAAAAACCCAACGCACGGTGTATTTGGAGTCCCACCATAACCACACACATTTTGATGATCACCACACAACCTCAGTTTCCGTAATCAGCAAGGAGGCATTAACCAGACATAAGGTGCAATACTGATGGACACGGATGGACAAGGGTGATCACTCTTGTGGTTAGCTGGTCAAAATCGAGTCACACGGGTAGTGAACGGGAAAACGGGTAGACACGGGTGTTCAGTCCCATGCTCACGAGGCCAAAATTGAGCCACACGGGTGGTGAACGGGAAGACGGGTAGACACGTGTGGTCACTGTTATGGTTAGCTGGCCGAAATCAAGCCACACGGGTTGTGAACGGGAGAACGGGTAGACACGGGTGATCACTGTTATGGTTAGCTGGCCAATATCGAGCCACACGGGTAGTGAACGGGAATACGGGTAGACACAGGTGGTCAGTCCCATGCTCACGAGGCCGAAATCGAGTCACACGGGTTGTGAACGGGAAGACGGGTAGACACGGGTGGTCAGGCCCATGCTCACGAAGCCAAAATCGAGGCACACAGGTGGTGAACGGGAAAACGGGTACACACGGGTGGTCACTGTTATGGTTAGCTGGCTAAAATCTAGCCACACGGGACGTGAACGGGAAAACGGGTAGACACGGGTGGTCAGTCCCATGCTCACGAAGCCGAAATCGAGTCACACGGGTTGTGAACAGGTATACGGGTAGACACGGGTGATCATTGTTATGGTAAGCTGGCCAAAATCGAGCCACACGGGTGGCGAACGGGATGACGGGTAGACACGGGTGGTCAGTCCCATGCTCACGAGGCCGAAATCGAGCCACACGGGTGGCGAACAGGAAGACAGGTAGACACGGGTGGTCACTGTTATGGTTAGCTGGCCAAAATCGAGCCACACGGGTTGTGAACGGGTATACGGGTAGACACGGATGATCACTCTTGTGGTTAGCTGGCCCAAATCAAGCCACACGGGTTGTGAACGGGAGAACGGGTAGACACGGGTGGTCAGTCCGCCATGCTCACGAGGCCGAAATCGGTTCACACGGGTTGTGCACGGGCATACGGGTAGACACGGGTGGTCACTCTTGTGGTTAGCTGGCCAAAATCAACCCACACGGGTTGTGAACGGGAAAACGGGTAGACACGGGTGATCACTGTTATGGTTAGGTGGCGAATATCGAGTCATACGGGTTGTGAACGGGAAAACGGGTAGACACAGATGGTCAGTCTCCCATGCTCACGAACCCGAAATTGAGTCACACGGGTCGTGAACGGGAAGAAAGGTAGACACGGGTGGTCAGTCCCATGCTCACGAGGCCAAAATTGGTCCACACGGGTTGTGAACGGAAAAACGGGTAGACACGGGTGATCACTGTTATGGTTAGCTGGCCAAAACCAAGCCACACGGGTGGCGAACGGGAAAACGGGTAGACACGGGTGGTCAGGCCCATGCTCACGAGGCCAAAAGCGAGCCACACGGGACGTGAACGGGAGAACGGGTAGACACGGACGATGACTGTTATGGTTAGCTGGCCAAAATCGAGCCACACGGGTAGTGAACGGGAAAACGGGTAGACACGGGTGTTCAGTCCCATGCTCACGAGGCCAAAATTGAGCCACACGGGTGGTGAACGGGAAAACGGGTGGACACGGGTGGTCAGTCTGCCATGCTCACGAGGCCGAAATTGGTTCACACGGGTTGTGCACGGGTATACGGGTAGACACGGGTGATCACTCTTGCGGTTAGCTGGTCAAAATCGAGTCACACGGGTAGTGAACGGGAAAACGGGTAGACACGGGTGTTCAGTCCCATGCTCACGAGGCCAAAATTGAGCCACACGGGTGGTGAACGGGAAGACGGGTAGACACGGGTGATGACTGTTATGGTTAGCTGGCCAAAATCGAGCCACACGGGTAGTGAACGGGAAAACGGGTGTTCAGTCCCATGCTCACGAGGCCAAAATTGAGCCACACGGGTGGTGAACGGGAAAACGGGTAGACACAGATGGTCAGTCTCCCATGCTCACGAACCCGAAATTGAGTCACACGGGTCGTGAACGGGAAGAAAGGTAGACACGGGTGGTCAGTCCCATGCTCACGAGGCCAAAATTGGTCCACACGGGTTGTGAACGGGAAAACGGGTATACACGGGTGATCACTGTTATGGTTAGCTGGCGAATATCGAGTCACACGGGTGTGAACGGGAAAACGGGTAGACATGGGTGTTCAGTTCCATGCTCACGAGGCCAAAATCGAGCCACACGGGTTGTGAACGGGAGAATGGTAGGCATGCGATTCCTTATGTGAACGTCGCACGGGTAGAAACGGGAAAAGCTACGCCGAAACTACATTTACGGGAAGCCACGGGAGGCGAGCTTGCATCGAAGCGGGAACATTCCGGGTGTCTCCCGTGTCGTCCCGTTGAGCTTGCAGAGCTCCAAAAAGTAACACGGGAAGCTCACGGGTATGGACGTATATTACCCCTTTCCCGTGAATTTTACACGGGTTCCCGTACGGGAGCACTGCGTATAGCCACCTACCTATATACAGGGATTCAAATGAAGATTCCTTCCGCTTCATCGTGCGCACGCGTAGGGAAATTTTATTCAATGTAAAGATGATGATAGAAATTGGATCTTGGATTTTGAACAGATGAGGGAATAAATCGTATTTATCCACCCTCTAAAAATCTGACTACTTTAAATTTTAGTCCCTCTGGCAAATATACTAAAATCCTGTATATTTAGGACCTCACGCTATAAATTTTTACCTTTACGAAAGTTTCTACCTATGCACGTGGTTATAACGCCATCTTATGTAACTCTACGGTTATTTCCTTAGAATCAAAAATACCGCACAACGATGTACAAATTGAAAAGAATAAAAAAAAAGCGAGTTTGGAGTGAGTGGAGTGAGAGTATAGATGTTATACACCACATGAGGCCTTACATATTAGAGAAAGGGCTCTCTATTTCTTCTAGGTACCTCCTCCCCGTATTTTTTAACATAGTATTTTTTGGGGTGATTTCACCCGATTTCCGTGGCATGCAATGGGGCCCCGTTGTGATTGGTACTACTCACACCCTTTTCTCTATTATATACGTGCCAATATCAAGGAAAAAAGGAGAAACCATGTACATATTCTATGTAAGGCTTTCGCTTCTTTTTTTTTTTTACTTGTATAATACGCAGCTGCCATTACATCACTAGTTTTGATGGGCCCTTTCCTTAAAAATACGAGAGATGAGACGATGTATACGTAGAAGCTGTAACTAACCGTCGTCGTCGTCGTCATCTTTCGTTGTGAAGAACTTTCTTCCTTTTTTTCTTTTTAGCACGTAAAATAGATATAGGTACCTATAGTAAGTACTGAGGTTGCATAGTGTCGCAAAAATGACATAGAAAGGGGGAAGAAATATAAGAAGGAGAGAGAAATTTCTTCGTTGGGGTCGAAAAGAAAGTTAGCTTGGGTGATAGTGGATTTAGCGCCGTGCTGAAGTCAAGGTCTGTAACGGATTTTTTCGCGAGCGTGATGATTTTGATGTAAAAAAAGAAAGACAAAATTTGAGGAGTTGGGTTTACGTAGAAAGGGGAAAAATTTGTAAAGAATGAAATGGGTAAAATTATGGGGGTTAGAAGAGGAGAACTTTTGGTAAAGGTGGTGGTTGGTTGGCTTTGAAACGTTTGAAAAATTTGAGGAGAAGAAAGTTCCAGGTATATGATGTTAGAATGAATCTTGTGCTTTTTTACGAAGGTATGCGAGCGATAATAGTTGCAGCGACGAGGTGGCGAACGGGTGCTGAGATTTGATTGGTCGCGAGGCAAAATCCGCGGCAAAATCGCGTCAATCTTCCGACAAGGTATGAGTAACGGTTGGTTATTCTAGTACAACTGTTCTGGGCTCTTTATTTTTGATTGAACGGTCTTGGTTCCTACTGACTGATTTACTAGTTTGTAAATAATGATTATTTGCGTCTCATTTTGCGTATCTTTCCAGTAAAATGGGGTGATTAGTTTATGATTTCCAGACAAAATTTTCATGAATATCTATTAGTCATCTCATTGTTAGTTGTGCGATATTGATGACAGTAAATTTCGAATTTGTATGGAGATCACTGAAAAAGTCACTGCGGCCTCGTGAATAAGGTCGTTGCCTTCAACGTATAAAAAGCTGGGGCTCGAATCTCGGACGGGACCAATGTGAATTTTCATAAGTGCTTTCTGGTGGCTTCGGTGGTTCGGAACCTATTTTAAACTGTAGGTCCCACAAAATAACCTCGAAAAGAGGTTGAAAACGCCTAAAATTGGAGCTTTTGCATTGCAGTTTTTGGCTGCAAGATGAAGTATTAACGATGTTGTTGGTTTTCCCTGATGAAATTTTAGTAGAGAAAACCAATAAAAAGCCCAATGATACCCGCTTTGAAGATTTAAAATATCAATCTAAAGAAATTTTCACAAAGAATCAACGTGGTTTCGAAAAGTTCAAAGCATCATCCTGAGTCAACGTTACGTGTTTAATCAAAATTGATGATGGACAATGACAGTTGAAGTGATTAGCTATTTGTAAAGCGATCACTCGATCTATATAAATTAAAATCAACACTAAAAGACCCGAAAAGACCGGGATAGAATTGATCTTCCAACCAAGATAACCGTTCTCATATTTTCCCCTCCAATCATACAAGGGTACCAACATGTCATAAAAATATCGACGAATAATTTTGTCGAACTATTCAACTTCAAAAGATCTACCGTAAAATTAGGTCCAAAAACTCTGATGATATGAATTTTTACAACCTCTTTATTGGCTACCTCTCATAACCTATACAGAACAATCTCTCAACGATTTTTCAACACCCTCGTACACAGTTAGCTTACTCGTGTGGGCAACAAAGTTCCCACAATATCAAGATATCTCAATAGCAAAGCTCACACCTCTGTAAATTACCTCAATTTGGCAAAGCCATCAAAATCACCCTCGCACCCGTTATACTATTATAATAGAACACACGTTTCTCACTCACTCAATTTTCAAATCGAAAATTTACGACCTTCTACAGTAACACCTTTTCTATACACCATTATATAATACAAAACTTGACAATTTCTCAGTTACATCAATGACAACTATACAAGTCGACGACGATACAATGTGTCTACCAAACAATACATATTGAAAATTTCACGCCATCTATCTGTCTATAACGCCCACAACCATCAGCACATCTTCATAGTTTCGTATTAGAAGTCAACCGTTTCCCATGATCCGATTTCGCACATTTTTCGATTGACATAGTTTCTTCAGAGTACGAAAATTCTATTGAACGTATGTTTCAAGTATATCCCTATTTTCTACATATTTATAGTATGCCCTATATATATAATAATAGTATAGGTGTATTGGAAATCGAGGGGGTCGCACACCCACGCGGTTGCACAATATATATTCGATTGGCGTCTATATATCCATAAGTAACGCATTCACTCACGAATTATTCGAGGGGTGCATTGCGCGCCCGCACGTCATCAATAGAGAAAACAGCAGCAGCTGCTGTCCACGGTAAAATCAAACTTTCCTAAAGTCACCTTTTCTATATATTATAATCTACAATGAAGACACGGTCATCTGCTCCATTGCATAAGATTCTTGACCTGACCATGTGGCCTTTACTTTTTTTTTTTTTTTTTTTTAAATCTCACAATTTAAATGGTCTTGAATAGAAAATTTTACGATGTAGAAGGTCAAATTAAGTATGTGGGGTCGGACCGTCACCTGATGCAAAAAAAAGACCACACTTGAATTCTTCCGGTAATGCGTCAGCTACTAATACGATGGGAATATTACCTATAGGTCAGTTTTTTTAAGGGTCAAAGTGGCCGGTGCATGTAATTTTTTAGGGGTTGCTTATTGAGATGTTAAAATTTTTTTGGCTATCGTAATTGATTATGCTTATTCAATAAGTACAATATATGGCTATTCCCATAGTGAAATTGTTATTTTGTGTATTGGTATATGAAATAAGGGTAATTGAATGTCTCGCATGATTTGATTCATTGTTCTTTTTATTCAAAGATTCTGGATGAGTTTTTTGAATGAGAAGGTGATCTGGCATATAATTTCGATAAGATTCATCCGTGGGAAAGTTTTTTGGAAATTTACTTTCTTATGATGGAATATGAGTGTTTTTTAAGATATAGTAGGTATAGAATGTTACATACACTCCTGAGTTCATGCAAGCAATGTAAAATAGTATGTGAGAGTATTACCTCATGCGGGAGGATTTACCTGAATCCCTATATACGAGGGTGGATAAAGAAAGTTTCATGCTCCAAAAAGTATTGTGAATGAGAGAACCTTTTTTGATGAATCGTGATGTGAGTGGTGTACATATACGAAAAAATATATATATAATATATCTATGGTATAGTTCGAGGTCGAGGTTAGAAGGTTGATGACATTAGAATTCGATTTTGGATGGTAAAGCATGAGGTTAGCTTATGTAAGACCTACATAGAATATGCATTTTTGATTCATACAATGCCAAGAGATCTTTTGTAGATCAAAAAAAAAACGCTCTTGATCGACAAACTCGCATTTATATGAATGATGTATTGCGGATTGAGTGGGCCCTGTCCATCATCAGATATCATCTTTCTTCATGATTTTGGGTTCTATATATGAGAAAGTTTTGTTTGAACGTGTGGATAAAAACGGTTGGGATTTGAATTCTGAGGCGAATGGTTTACAACAACGTTTGTACAAGCGTCTATTTTGACTTTTGTACAGAGGGTTTTGTTCAGTTGTGCTAAGAGAGAAAAATTGAGCTAGAAAAATTTGGAAATTTTTTCTTACCATTTAAAGTACATAATGGAAATTGAGGGTGGAATTCTTCAAAACATTCAAATAAACCCGTTTCATTTCGACTCATAAAATTAACCAAAACACGCGACTTCAATCAAGTGAACGATTGTTGGAAAAAATCGATGATTCCGGCAAAGACTCAGATGATTCAATCGGAGTAATTCCCCAGTATTTCTAGGTGATTTAAAAATATAAGATGCATCAGCGTATGAAAACCGTTACCAAAGTCAAACCGCAACCAACGAAGATGACAAATTACATATTGTGCAATTGTATGGAATCGACTACATCTCAAACATTCAAACGAGCATTTAATGACCAAAACTCAACATAAAATGCAACAAAGATTTAAAATACCGCAATAAGTTCAGTCAATGCCACACGCATCCACATCAAACGGAAGAAAAATACCTAAGTAGTCAGCTATACATAAGAAATCTCCACCCACCATCAGTATAGATTTGGGGCAGCAAAAATATCCATCGCTCAAATTTGCTTCTCACGCGGATACGTATATATTCCCGCAGGATCTAATGATTCTGTGGCCCAGTCTTACGTTTTTCTCGTTTTTTTTCTCATCCCTCGACATTACCGAAGCTCAATGTATTGAACGTGGCACGCTTTTCCGCCCTATCGTTCTGGGGTGAAATACCGTGAAACCTATGGAAGGCGTGTTTTTTTTTTCTTCTTCTTCCCAACTGGGGTTATACAATCGTACATCTGCATGTATAATATGTCGATTCGCCTTGAGGAACTGGATAGTTGAGGTAGATGTGGGAAAAGTTGCGAAGTCACGCGGGATGTAGCTCTCGCGCCTTCGGACATTCCATTAACCACGTCGTTCTAGCGTGCACAGCTGATTTTTTGTGTTACAACCAATCCGGTTTGGAATTCGATGGATTGCGTATTTTAGGATGAGATTTGGTTATTGGAGGAAATTACGCAAATTCATTCAGTTTTTAAATTTATACCGTGCATGAGTAATTTTAGTGCCTTTGATGCCCGTGTAGCAGTCATGATAGTAATATGACTAATTTTTCTATTTGCCCCTAACATATTTGAAGGTTTGATTCCACGCTGGAATTAAATCTCACAATTGAATTCACGTCCGACACTTTCATATACCTGTACATTAGGCTGTTTTTGAAGATGGAATCTCTGATTAATGATTGAGAAAAACTGAACAACCCGGTTGAATACCTCAGGTCAAATGATTTCTTCATTTTTCCTCGTCTACATAAATGGATTATGGATATCCTGCAATGTATAGAATCATAGTTTTGGGAAAAGCCTTACACCCTGTACGCCGTGATTCGATTTCCCATAATATTCTAAAAAATTTCACTATTATTCATTTTTGAAGACGAGCATGGATCAGAAAAGTTTGCTGGAGCATGTTGTCGAGCTCAATCTAAGAGATTAACGATAATTTTGCTGCCCTGTAGATTATTGCTCAATAAAATACCGATTAAAACTCGTGCTAAAAAGGCCAAAAAATCCATTCAACATGATTCTGCAACGATCCATGCTCCCTTTCAAAATCAAAGTTTCCGACAATGTCACGCAAACATTCACAGTTTTCAACCCCATCCTTTTATCTTATTCTACAATCATTGGCCACCCTAAACTCGTTAAAACAGATCACCCAAAATCCAATTCCAAAACACCAAAATTATTCCCGTTTTTACGACTTTTCTCTGTCATTCTTCGCCAAAAAAACAGCGTCAAAGCCAAACCGATCACAGCAAGGTCGTTGCGGTATTTCTCAGTAAAGACAATTGCTAGCTTTATTCTAATAAAATTCCACCAACGTTGCAATTCCATCTACCGCGCGCTACCAAGACCTAAATATATCCCCATCAGCTATCTATAAGGTTCCAGCAAAATACACTTCACAACGTAATTCTGAAATTTTAGCTAAAATTTTGTGAGCCCTGCACGAAGGGCCGTTGTGAATTTTTTTCCCTTTCTCATTATTATATCCATCACTACTCCTTTCTTCTTGTCGGCGCTTCTCATCGCGACCAATACTTTTCATCTGCTTCTTGTACTCTTCAGAACCTGATGATTCTCCATACACTTTGTTCGGCGAACTGTTTATGAGTTTTCAAAAAATAAGGAAGAAGCAGAGAGCAAAGACAAAATTCGAAACATTAGACACATAAACTGTACCTCATTCTACGAAAGTAATTATTTTATCACTGCAACCTTTGATGAGATAAATGACAGAATTATTGGAATAGCATTTATCACTTTGCGTGTTATTCATTATACCGACAAAGTATAACTCAAAATTTGATCTAAAGATAATTTCATGGAACACCATAAATCACAATAACAAGAGATTGAAAAAATGTCAAAATTGGTTAAAAGCACGGAGACTGACTTTAGTAGAATTTAATGAGACATCAAATAGCTTAAAATCACACTCAAATGAACGCATTCACAAATATCCCATAGATACCAAATTCATCCACACATTAGGTTTAATCGAAGGGATGCTCTCTGAAAAAAAAATCTCCAACAATCGAAAGAGCCGCTGAACAAACACACACACATACACATGACTCCACGATACACACAGATTTAGAAAAACCATTTCTCTCGGGTTGATCCTTTTCTAACCTCACAAAATCACCATAAAAGATAACCTCTCTAACATCTCTGTGTGTATCAATGTGATCAGGATGCGTCGGAGATCGCATTAGGAAAGACAGCGCGGGACTTTTTTTCTTCTTTTCGATCAACGCTTTGCGCCTCCTTACTTCGTAATACAAAATAATACAAAACTCTGTACTCGTGCATACAGTGCACATCAGCATCTGCCTTCATATCCAGTAGTAACAACCAAATTTTTACCTTTAGCAAGCAAGACGTGTAGGTATCGTATACAAGGAATGAATGTGTCGTCGTCGGGCGTAAGGGCTGATGGTAAGGCTGTTGGATAACAAAGCTTTTCGATTTGGATTCTTTTACGGGGGAGGCTAACGTACTATAACCTCAAACTTACACACAGACACACACATGAAATCATGTCTACATATATGTAAATGTGTGTGTACACGTATGGGTTAGGATTAAGACGGTGAAATCGCTCAGGCGTGTGGCTAAAACGGACTTAAGATTTTATATTAGGGCCTTATACGTCATTCGATTACGTTGCTACTGTAACCACCCTAGGGCTTTTTCAATCCTGAATATATATGTATGTGGGCCTCTTCTAATAAAGTGTCACATGTGCGGCCACAGCAGACCCCGAGACGCCCGCCATCAATGAGATGTGCGCCGTCTTATCCGCGTGGTGCATACATATATGTCTGTATGTGTGTATAAGTTATGTAGAGCGATGGACGAGCTTTTTATTTCGGAAAAATCGTAGCTCGTAAATTCACACGTTGCTTTCAACAAGTCTAGGTCGGTCGACGTATTCTTCGTCTTGTGTTCGATGGGGTCCAAGATTTACGTTTGATTCGAGTATGGAGGTGGTATTCTTCTATAAGATGGTATAACCAATCTTAGGTAAATGTAGTGTAAGAGGTGGTCTCATCGGGTCACAGAGATATTTCGGTTGGCATGGACCACGATGGAGAATAATTTGAAATGGGTGGACCTGAAGTATGTTTGAAGGTGTTGTTGGCGTTAAAGAGGTGTCATAGATTTTTGATTGTCTGATACTTTCAGATGGTTCAGTCAGGTGAAAAGTTTTTAGGTTATACGCAGAGTTGTGATGACTTTAATGAATTGTTTACGAGTGTGAAGTTTGATCCAGGCGAGTATGATCTATTTGTGTGGGTCGAGAGATGTATCCAAAAAAATGTCAGGGTAAATTGTGATTGTGCATCTTGTACTTATTGTGTTCTACCAATCTTGGTTTTTAAATCCATTAGATTTGTTATAGTCGAAATGCATTTGAAGTGAGTCTGTTCGAGTGGCGTATAATGGCGTCAAGAGTGGGGGTTTGACATTTTGGCTGATTTGCTACTCCATGAATTTCAAATTACAAATGGGAAGGGTCGAAAGAAGGATATACTGAGGAGTTGTTCAAAATGTATGAACATTGGTTACTTCTACGAAAGTATTTGGCACTTGACTACATTATTCAACCCAAAATCAGCCGTTGCATTATTGGATGACTCATCAAACGCTGCAGAGTTGAATATTAATTGCTCAGATTCAATGGAGAAGCTGGGAGTTGAATTCAACTCATGTGTTGAAGCATGCACTGTGAAAATTGTTCATCTAGATTTACCAACTAGTTTGGTAAAAAACACAACTCCAGGAGCTGTCAATTCCATCAATTCCTCGCTCGATTTGTCGTAACTTTACAAAACTCTTGGAATTTTACCAGTCTCAGAGAGGGTAATTGTTGGATACCAATCTCAGACTGGTAAAATTTCCTCTTTCAGGCTTGTCAATTCCAGCTAACTGAGGACTCGCAGATCTAAATAGAAAGACTGTTCGGTCTGCTATGCACATGCACAAATAACTTAGAAAACTCCTCCGCGAACGATTGTTTCGGTCTCGAGCGATGAACTTTCGCCTCGCGCTGATCATTCTTCCTTGCCGAAATAATTGTAGTTCGAGATGGTTCACTCCAAGACTCAATCTGATGACGGAGAGTTTCTATGTAGCTCATAAGCTTCAGTTGAACAAGATTTCTCTAAGTCTGAAATATACCATCGGCTGGTAATGAACTTACAAGTCGCTAGTGAATTTACTCGTCCCAGCGTGGTATCCAAGTAGTACCCTGGCTAAGACTGGTAAGTTTACGTCGAAGTTTTCTATAGTGTGATCCATAACTTATTCTGGAGTCGCTTGACGAAAAAAGCGCGAGATGAAGTCTTTAATTTAGTCAAATTCGATGAATCTGTGTTTCCCGAACTTCGTTTCAAATGGATTATTTTTCTTGACATTTCCTGAAGTGTTCAATTTGAATCATAGGCATTTTATCACTGATCACATTTTTGATTGATTGAGCTACGGTTATCTTCCTAACCTCAAATTCCAATTCAAAATACGTTAAATCGCATTAGTTAAGTCAACCATGCAAGTCATTATCTTTTAGGTTAGAATTGAAATTGATATCTTCAGATTAATAGCTCTATGACCCACTAGCTCCAGTGCACGAAATGGTCCATGTTTGAGAATCATTATACAAAACGTGGGTCCAAGACATTGGATGCCATGTTTTACTATGATTCTCTACAAAACTCGAACTGTGACCAAATCTGAGTATCTCAGAGATTTACTCTTATGGTATATAAATTGACTCCCTATATCAATTGCTCATACCCAACACTTCTGTCAATCACAATATCAAGCCTACATATCACTGAAAACATGATCAGCCAACAGCACATCTTCCACCCATACTTCCTAGAGACTTGCAAACACACATTCGGTCGTAATCCATAATCCATATCTCATTCACCACTGCAGCAGATAATTATCCAGGTTAACCGCTTCACCAATACAGAAATCACCTGGCAAACGGAGCTTGCTCTACACTTCCTGAAACCACCCCATTCATCTCCGGAAAACTCATCACGCCAGAAACTAAAACAGATTGCTCAACTCATACCCATCTACCTATATATATACATATGTATCATATTGAGCATCATCCCTACATCATCAGAAACCAAGTAAGAGGGTTACCGTTCTATCCCGGGTGCTCAACCAATCGCTTGCTCTGATGCTATATTCTATCCAATACAGCCCTTCTATGCATCCATATGTACATTTTGTATGGGTTATAAGGTCACCCTATGCCTATATATATACACCACCCCATAAGCAAAACCGTTAAGTTATATAGGCGCGTGCCAATCGCAAGACCAGAAGTTGTATACATTAAGCATATTCCTCATCTTCTATCCATAAAGTCGAAGTCTTGTAGGGCCACGTGTCCCTTGCCATAAGGAACGTGACACACATCACCTGTGTGCATTGATATGGCGGTTCGAATACTCCTGATGATGCAGTTCAGACCAGACCCCTTTAGGTTAAAGAGTTAGAGGGTACGTATAAACCAAATATCTATACACCCCGTCACCCTTTTTTTTTGCTCTCGCTTAAAAATCGACTTGTACAGAGAACAAAGTAGCTGCGAGTGGGGTGAAGTGAAGGATTAGAAGGACCGGAACACAACATCTTAGAATCTATGCTCGTGGTTGAATGTGCGTGTGTGTGTGTACTTATATGGGGTTAGATGACATTTTTGAAGGAGGTGCTATGGGGTGATGCGTGGCGCGCGCCAGTTACGGGATCTGACTTTCTGTGTTGGTTGAGCTTCAGAAATGGGTGATGGAAATTAGAGAGCGCTGTTGGTTCATGGAACTCTGGAATTTGTTCTGCAATTCAAGATAAAGTTTCTCCATAATATTTAACGTAAGAAATTGATGGTATTACATTATTGCCTTTATTGTGGTGAACTGACATACAGTAGAACCATAAAGATTCAGTAAGCGCGAGGTATGATTCTTGTACCTTATCATTATATCGTATTCAATTTTATCTCCAAAAACCTTGATTTATAAAACATAATTCGATGTTTACAAAGTGATTTGTTCAATTTTCGATAGTTCAAGAGTATCCGAGACTACAACTTTGAATCTGAAAAAGTACATCGATGTTACACTCACAGTTTTCAGTAATGAATCCTGCTGAACCCATAATTTTACATAATCATGATAGTTGTATAATAGACGCAGAGCACGTTTGGAGCCAATCTGACAGCGAATGAAAACTATAGGTAAATCGATAGGTCGGAGGCAACAATCTATGCTAACACACGAAAACGGGAAAAGTGGCTCTACAAATCGATCCCCTTTTGAGAGCAGATGCGTCAATATATATTGGAGCAGTATGGCATCACTATAAACATGCATCATAGCTTGGAAAACGCATCCTGTTATGCATCCGATGAATTTAGGGTTCAAGATCAAAAACCCGTTCGGTTGTCAGCTAACCCTTGAAATGATGCACAGAAAGGATTGCACCTGGTTTAAAGTGCAGTTGTCAGATGAAATCTATGAAAATCTAATTCTACAATCTGTTCCAATTTTTGGCGTCACGTGCCGGAAGATACATCCTTTACATCAATCCGTTATGATGCACAAGAATATTATGGACTCAACCTGGGGACATAGTGGTACATAGATTCAGGTTCCTCCATAAAGTTGGTATTATATCTATATGGGTTCCTCGCGCGCAGATGTCAAGGTCTCTGAGCTAGGGTCTGATCGTCAGAATATTGAAAGCTACTTGAGAATCTGTGTTGATATAATCTTTGGAAGAAAAATCATCATTAGGAGGCGTTTGAATTAATTGTGATGGAATTGAGACAAGGGTCTCAATTCAATAAAGAAGAGAATGTACTATTCATACTCATCACTAGATTTGGATCAATTAAAAACAGTAACCACAAAACCTACAAAGCATCACGCATACTCCTTCAAAAAAAAAAATCTGCCCTTTAAAAATGTCCACAGTCACTGCTTCATGAGACTGACACACGTTGTATTCGCTTTCCATTGGGTAAAATGCTCACGTCCAAGCATCCATGGACCACCACACACACACACAGACACACGTTTACACGCACAAGACCATGCGATCTTTTGGTAAGGAAATAAGGAAATGAGTCTATGCATATAAAAGAGAGGGTGTCGTACTCATCTGAGAAGAAAATAGAGAGAGAGAGAGAGGCGGACAATTTTGGTCCATTCGCTTATATGTCCGCAATGCCATCAATGTGCTACTGGAATTGCCACAGTCTTCTTCCAACATACAGAGCTACGATGGCAGTGATGTATGACATATCCAAGCCTGCATATTGACCGTCGTATTTTCCTCCACCCCCGTACAGTAGTACACGTGGCCTATTCCCAAAAGTGAATTTATAGTGTCAGTACGACAGCATTTCTCTTGATGCTTGTAGTATGACAGTGTATCAAGCAGTATATGTAACGTATTTGTGGTCACTTTTCTTATTCTACAGATAGGATTCTGTATCAGTTGGGATTGTTGTGCTGCGGAGGGAGAATTCGTTAGTCTTCAGACGTGCTTCACTGACACCTTTGGAAGCTTTTTTTTTTTCTCTTTTTTTATTAGACACCTTGGAAGTGTACCGATGTGGCGTACCGGAAGAACTGGGATAATTCACTCGCATCGAGATTTCATAATGATTGGAGACAAGCTCTTTTCAAAGACTTTTTTGATTCCAATGAAGTCGACAATGATTTGAGAAATTTTCCTGTGCTGATCTTTGTCATGATATGTAACGTACAGAGCAATGAAAATATGTTTCCTAGACATTGACAGACTCTAAAACTGATGACAGAAATTTATGTCATGGTTCAAAATGGTATTTACTCTACTCTGATGACTATCCCAAACATTTAAACCCCTTTGACTAACTTCAGACTTGAAAGCATCATAATAAATTATTACATGGAGTAATAATACTTTGACCTTTACATAAAAATTACGGATGACATCACCTGAATTTTCTAAATACACCAACAAACCCATAAAAAAACCCCATATTCCAAAAAAGTACCTGTAAGAATCTTTCCTTCTCATAACCTTTCCTCGCGAGTCCCATCTGTCATTCGCATACGATCAGGAAGAAGATATAAAACTCTCCTCAAGCGTATGGTAAAAAGGAAATGATTCTCCCATAACGATCCGTTGACTATTCGCACCACCCTAACTATAGTCAAGATATGGTCAAACTCTTCCAGAACCCTCCAATACCACCACTACCACTACCGATTGCCAAATGATTTGAATATGTGGCTACGAGGCGTAGGCATATTTGAGATTCACATTGCGTACATTGAGGGACTATACGAACCTTCCAGTACGTATTCAGCTCTGTGTGTGTATGTGTGTGTGTGTGTGTGTGTGTGTGTGTGTGTGTGTGTGTGTAAAGCAGTGATTGTCGATGATGTTAGTATTCCAGTCACGTGGCATGGCCATCCCCTCACGTCATACACGTCAAACCGAACTCCCGCGAGTGGTATGCTTCCCTATATATAATATATACATATATATAATTCTGATGCAAAGTCAGGAACCGAGGGTTTTAGAAGAAGAGAATATAGTTTATATAAGGTAAGGTGGTTGAAGGTGGCAAAGGTGATGGAAGGAAGCCCCAAGAGGTGGAGGGCTAGTCACATAGATGCTTTACATTCTATTTTCACGCTGTACTGACCTCGATTTATGCGACTTCCTTAACGTGTTCGCGACAATATTGTGGTCAACTATACGTAGGTATACTATGTGGGATACGCGTGTGAGTTTGACCCCCGCAAACATTTTTATAATGTGCATTCATGTCTTTCAGATGGTCGTATGTACAGGTGAAGTCCAGTAGATTCTTGAATTTAGTGGCGTGGAGTATATTTATACGATTAAAGAGCTTTGGTCGCATTTGATATGGAACGATAATCAGATACATTTTCAAATCATAGTCTAGGAAATTGGGTCACGTCATTTTTCTTCCAACGGAACCATTGAAAGGCTATGTTTTAAATTTGATTTGATGAATTTTTTCATCATGGGATATTAGTAGTTAGGAGATGAGGAATGCAAAATGTCTAATAACATACAGTGGGGAGATCAAATTTTTTAGCTCAAAAGTTACATGGCTTCAGCGTGTTCGAAGCGTGTTACTTTTAATGGTCATGTGGATTTGCGGCAGAATGACCTGAGTCAAGCTCGCAATATTCTTGAATTTCGTCAAAGTAGCTGGCATTCCTGATACTATTCAATAAATGCGGTTCTAATAAGGTTTTTGATTTAGGAAGATTGTTTTCTTAATAATAATTGAAGTTGGTGAGATGCATTGAGTGCATGTTCATGATAGAAATTTCCGGTCGGAGATCACCAGACAAATAATATCTGACTCACGTGTACTTTCTCTTTGAAATGATTGACCAAATAGTGAGAGACCAATTGAGTCTAATCAGAAATTGATTAAAAATAATTATTTTTCATATTATTCATCGGAAAGATCTCACATATTATATTATGATACAAGGGCGTAAACGATGGTTTTCGTACTGCGAAAACCGTTGGGCCCGAGTATCAGACTATGTTTTTGGATCTTCTGTGAGCAAATGCCAAGCGACAAACAATGTGCAAATGACTCATTTGCGCATAGACGATCAAAATAATAACAAACCGTGCACCAATAAGAATTTGAAAAAATGCTCTGGAACGAGTTAGAAAACATTCAAAGTTTTAGCATTGCCAAATTTCTTACACTCTTCTCTTTCTCTAGAACTTGAACGCCCTTCAAAGTGAAAATTACATCTGAAAGAATAAAGATGTCTTCGGTATCTCTAAGCACCCACCAATCTCGAGTCAAAATTCATTGATGAATCAAAGCACCAGTCAGTAGCATGCGTGTAGCATGATGTCCGACCCTTGAAATTCCAAGATAAACATCCTGTGAACATGGATAAGAGAGACAGGATGTTCATCTCTTGGACCATCTCCGCCCTTCAACTGATTGATTGAGAACACAAAAGGGAGAAGATCAGCCAATCGCGACAGGGACATCTACAAAAACCAGTAAATAGAATGAATACAGAGGCTCAAAGAACCTGTCCCTAACCTAAAAAGGAAAATCTTTCAATCCAAAAATGTGTCTTCAAACTAAATTACATTTTACATTACCATGCATGCATATCTCAAATATAAGTCACGTGGACTCCAAGTAACCACCCATTTGAACGACATTTTTGAATACGAAAGGGTGGAATCTTACAGGGATGGTTCTACACATTTTAAAAGGGGGGAAGTACCAGCAAACTTTGCATCATCCTATCCCAAGCTGTTTAACTCGCGTCACCGCCCTCCACCCACCCACACAAGCTATTCTTCCCTCTCTTTTTTTTTCTTTTACGGGACACCGAGCATCTTCCTACAGGTCCTAATGCACCCCCTTTTTTCAAGCCTATATCCCTATCTACTATACCTTATATACACAACAAACCAGCATGAAACGTATATAAGCGAGTTAAATAACGCTACATTACCACACCCTAACCTCTCTAAGGGCACATACCAGAATATGGTATAGCAGGTCTGTCCGAGTGTGAAATACCCTCCGGCTTATCAAGCTCCCGCAGAGCTTTTTTTATTATACTGAAGAAGGCTACTAGTTTTACTATATACACTATGTATTGGAAGCTTCGTCCACCACAAGAGTCGATGAGTCGATTGCTTTAGGATATAGCATATATAAGAGAAAGAAAAAGGAGTGGATGGAGTGGACGCCCATTGTCGCCATGTTTATATGGGCAAGTATAACATGGCTGGTGCGGTATATAGATTTTCTACGAGTTATGGAGAGGCTTCTAGATGGCCCTTTGAATTTATGTTACCCTTGTAACGCTTCAGCGAACGGTAATTGATTCTACAAAGCGCGATCGCGAAAAAACATACGCGTGTAAGGTTGGTAAATTGCGTGAACTGTGGGTTTCAGATCGATGGAGTTTTATCAGAGCGAGTGGTTTTACTATTTTATGGGAATCAAGGATTAGGAATCGAAGAACTGAGGGTGTACATATTTTGGGATTTGATTAAAAAAAAAACTCCATTTGTAATGAATGATGACTCCAAGATTCTTGATACACTCGGAGTTAGGTTAATAATTATTGAACTTTGGAGTCCGAGTGTATTGAGTATATCTTTGGAGTCGTCATTCATTACATCGATTTTGCCAACGGACGAGGGGGATCTAACCCAATGACATCGACTCAAAAATATTTTTCAACGGTCAGGTGCAAGTTTGTTTTTCTGGTTCACCGGTGAAGGAACTGAAAATTTATATACAAATCAGATTTTGGAAATTTTTTCAATACAAAGATTCATGTGGAATCTGAAGAAATGGTTTTTGTCGTTTTGTTCTTCACGTCATGGATTTTGGTGTGTTGCAATTGTTTCGCGTATATGATGCTTGCAAAACGGAATCATGCGTCTTTGTTTTATAAACAGGCGGTTGCTCTTGTGAGACCAAGCTTTCCCTCAATAAGGTGGAAAAATGTTTGGCAACAAACCTGCAGAAATTCTCAAGCTAACTGTGAAATCTTAAGCATTTTTTATGAAACGTATAATGTATTTCTCAACCATCGAGGTCATCTATGGAACTTTTCTTATGAACTTTTTGATTTTTGATATTAGAGTCTGATTTTATCTAATGTTGATCTTGAGGAAATAGTGTTTTGGAACCTGATCCTAACAGAAATGTTATTGTAGGAACTTAACCTACATCTACAAAGTCCTGAAGAATTTGGACATTTTCCCTCATTGTTACTCAAATTTTCTTCAAAATGAAGTACATGCTCGAAAAGTCAAACTCCGAGATTCAAATAACAGACAGCACAGAAACACATGTTCAAGACAGTCACATCGAAAGTAAAAGAGCTTAGGTCGCGAAGGCCCTTTTACAAATCGGGGTATCAAAAAGCGTTGACTATGCGAACAACAGAGCCAACGCAGCAGAAAATAATAGTCGGTTGAAGAGATGATGCTTTCTTAGACAAGAAGAAGCTCCCGTATTCCCACGTCCCAAGTGTCATTTCCAAGTTTTGCAAGAGAAGCCAAATTCTGTCGTCGTCCAGACTATGGCATTACTAGACCACCAATCATCCTCGATCTGCCTGATGCTTCAAACACATCGAATATCACTATCTATATTCTTTCCTATACACCCCCAGAGGGCTCCCCATTAACACCGCGAAATGTCTATCCCACATCAGTTCTCTTCCGCTCCTAAAGTAAGCATATAAGTATATCTACATCAGACTACTGTCTTGTCTTTCCATATAAAGTGACCAGCCGACAAAGAAACTCGTCGCTCAGAAGTCTATCATTTTGAATCTGCAAATGGTTCAAGCTTCTGGGAATACGCATTTCGAGTTTGCGCTTCCATTCCTAAAATGACACTAATCGGTGGTTACCAATTTTTTCATTGCCTGTACAGGATTTAGACTGTTTTCATTGATCTGTGGATTCTGGATTGCTAATTTGCACAACGGGAGGTAAATTAAGGATCTCTACAGTTAGGTATAGACATCACACTTTGGAGGCCCCTGTCGGAAAGAGATAATTTGAGCTTGCCGGTTTTGTTTCTTCTATGGATTTAGGAGAACGACCTTCGCTGGCTTCCATTGACCGTTCGTTAATCGATCGGAAGAAGAAGATGATTCATTCATAGTTATGAGAGAATGTTTGTCCCTATTTTATACCAGATCGCTTACACTTTTTGCTGGTTTTTTCCTGAATTAATCTAGAAACAAACGCAGTTTGTAAGCACCTGAACCTAAAGCACGAAAAAAAAATTTGTAATGAATGCTGTATCAAAGAGTTCCTGGTAAGAAGGAGATAGAAAGATTTAGGAAATGAAGAATTATTACTTAATGTTTCATGACTTTGAACATTTTCAGTCAGATTGACAATGCTGTAATCTAATTTGAGAAGGAAATCCCAATTTTGAAGGCTTTCTCAAATATTCAGTGACCTAACCTACTCTGTAAAAGTCAAACACTGCTATCTCGCTGGAAACCAGTCCAGAACCGCTCATTGAACGGACCTGTACTGTATGAACCCAGTAAAAATTGACTGATTTCCAGTGAGGTATCAGAGGTTGACTTTTACAGAGTAGCCATGTTTCAACTGTCGTCACTGGTTGTCATTGTCGAATGTCAGTTTTCAATACTCCCTACCTAATTCTCTAAAGTACACAGACATTCTTGAAGGGACAATTTTTAACCAAACATAATCATACATCCCTCTAAGATACACAACTATTTGTCTGATTATGAAGTCGGAAGCGGGAGGATGAGACACATTTTTCCATCTTTTTCACCCTCTTCTGGTGCGACCTTTGCCAGAACCCTACTTTTTCTCCATCACTGATGTGGCATGAATGTTTCCGAGAGACCTTTGGACTACTACTGGGTAAAGAACCCATCTAGAATCTTGACGATCATCAGCCTGTTGCCTCAGCCACTTTTCCATTGTCGGCACGCGGGTAACTTGGAATATAAAAAAAAAATCTCGAGGGTCACACCCCTCGAGATAAGTCTTATTTCGTATATATGTATACATAGCTAGACTGGCACATTCTCATATGTATGATGACCGGTCACGTGCTGGTAGATAAAGGGCTGCAAATTGATTATGATAAGAGGAGATAAGAAAATACTTGTGCCTTCTTTGAGTTTGATTTGTTTGTTTTGAGTCTTTGATTTTCAATTCAAATGAATGGCTGTAACGGGGAGACATTTTGAAGCTGGGATTTTGAAAATGAAATTGCGGAATGCCTATTTACGGAGAGTGTGGACTTTGGAATATATTATGTAGTTATTGAGTTCATTTCTGTTTGCTTCCGGGCATTGGAAATGTGATGTTTGGCTTCGAAATCTCAATCAGAACTTTAAAGGGCTGTGCTTCTGATTGAGTTGAACTCTTCAAAGTAGATTCATCACTTATTCTCATGGTAACAGGATTCTTCGTCATCTCAATGTAGGATTTGGGATTTTTTCATGAACTCAAATCAATCAATTTTATGGATCAAAAGAGTCATGTTTTCAAGTTTGTGAAGAAGTTTCGATTGTGAGCATTCAGTGCCTCATAAATATACCAAAAATTTTGCCACGATTATCGGTAAAATCTGAACTCCTACCATGGTTTGATGGAATTCGACTATTTGTGTTAGTCTTGATTTAATTATATGAAAGTTATTACCATTACCGTCATATTGATACGAGCTCTCATTTGAATTGGCCCCGAATACAGACGCATATTCTGCCCTTCCGTTTCCCTTATATTCATCTTTTTCTCCTTTTTTTTCTAGATGAGCCCAATAAGCATTGATTATTTAATCAATAAATACTCTCGTGACGTGAAATGTGACCATTCTCATCGATGTTGGCGTCCGATTGGCCCGCCTATATTCTGCACGCTGTCGCCTTATCGATGACTCTGGTCTGCGACTTGTACTAAACTCGTAATTCATGAGACCACCGTAACGATACATTTCGAAGCTCGAAAGACTAATAGATATAGAATCAGCCGATTGTCAACCGATATCTATTGAACGAACGAGGCTTTATCAATAAACCTCCTCATTTTCTTCCATCCTCTTACTATCTGTGCAAATGCATTGCTTCAGTGTCTTGGCACTAATCAGATTTTGATAGAAAATTTGAGAAAAATACTTCACTAATACGTGTTACAAGACGGAAGAAGCGTCATACAAGGAAGGAAGCGGGCCAGAGTAGACGGGAAAAAAATTCAGAGAATGAATAAGGCTTGGTCATCTCGTGTGAACGTACCAGCGTGTAAAAGCCATCGACGAAATCGTCAATTGCACCTCTTATGAGTAATTCCACGCGAAAGCGGACCACGAATTGCAGACATATCTCAGATTGTTTTTCCACTATTCTTAATCGATTCTATGGTCCAAAAAATGAACTTTTCACCCTCTATGGGGTGAAAAAAAAATTTTTTGTTTCCGTGGGGAATATCTTTGTGATAGTGTTTTTAGGAAAAAATACCAATCTTTTTTCAGTAAAATGGGTGTAGTTCCGACTTGAGGTGAGATACGACCACGCAAATAGTGGCATTCGAAAGATCTTTCAAAAATCTATCGAAATATGTTTCGAAAAATTTTTTTTGAGGCTACGGACGCCCCCTATGAGCAAAAAGGTGAAAAACAGAAAAAATTCATTTCCTCAAAAACCTAATTTTCTAAAAATCTGGAAATCCATATTTCGATGTAAAATTGCGTGTTCTTCCAGAAAAAAGTGGTCCCGATCTTTGTTTTTGGGTTCTACGCTGTTTTTTTTCACGTTTTATCAATATACTTAGCCTTTTCGGTTGAAAAATGAATTTTTCTGCGCATGCGCAGGAATTTAGACTGCTGAAACCAATTCCATTGAAAAGCCAAGGAAATTTCCTTCAAAATGAGTACTTGGCGAAGTCAATTTTATCTACTGGGCCCAAAGTTACATCACATTAATGATGAAGCATCCTCAAGAGGGGTAAATGCAGATCTTGCACGAATTTCCCATTACTATCGTGACTCGAGTAGAAGTGTCATCATTTTTTAGACCTTCTAACTTTGGTCCCAGTACATCGAATCGACTTCACCAAGTATAGTCATTTTGAAGGAAATTTCCTTGGCTTTTCAATGGAATTGGTTTCAGGAGTCTAAATTCCTGCGCATGCGCAGAAAAATTCATTTTTCAACCGAAAAGGCTGAGAATATTGATAAAACGTAAAAAAAAACAGCGTAGAACCCAAAAACAAAGATCGGGACCACTTTTTTCTGGAAGAACACGCAATTTTACATCGAAATATGGATTTCCAGATTTTTAGAAAATTAGGTTTTTGAGGAAATGAATTTTTTCTGTTTTTCACCTTTTTGCTCATAGGGGGCGTCCGTAGCCTCAAAAAAAATTTTTCGAAACATATTTCGATAGATTTTTGAAAGATCTTTCGAATGCCACTATTTGCGTGGTCGTATCTCACCTCAAGTCGGAACTACACCCATTTTACTGAAAAAAGATTGGTATTTTTTCCTAAAAACACTATCACAAAGATATTCCCCACGGAAACAAAAAATTTTTTTTTCACCCCATAGAGGGTGAAAAGTTCATTTTTTGGACCATAGAATCGATTAAGAATAGTGGAAAAACAATCTGAGATATGTCTGCAATTCGTGGTCCGCTTTCGCGTGGAATTACTCTTATTGGTTTAATTGCTAATTGCTACTCTCTCGAAGCCTTTTTTTCTCCCCCTATAATACCCTCACTCTTTCACTCTCGCTCTCTTTTTCTTTAGCCACACTTTTTTTCCTCACCCTTCAGCCTTTTGTAAAGATTAGTGCAACGTCATTTTGGTTCTCTCATCGGCAATTTTAGCTAGCTCCCCATACTCATACAATTGGCTCTTATAATACACGTGTCTGAAGAGATAGCTATACTAATACTAAGACATTATCCGTTATACAAGCTGATACCGTAATTGCTTGCGATATGTGATCAATTTGATCAGCGTTGTCGCGTAAATTGTCTTGGACTAATTAATTATCCTTCGTTCGTAGCTTGATGTATCATTCATTTATTGGTTGACTCTTGTACTCTATTTGTGGATTTTTTCACGATAATTCGACATTTTTCTCCAATGTATAAGCCCTTAAGTATACAACAAATTGACATTCTGTTAAATTCTTAATATTTTGATCTAATCGACCAAGTTCAGTTTTCAGACTCGATTATTTAGGGAACCATCATGCATGATGAATTTCGATCATAATCGATTGCGGATCAAAATAAGGTACAGATCAACATCAAAGTTTAATACAAAATCATTGGGAAAAGCAAGTAAGTTGAAACGATCTTCACAGAATATGGAGGCATGAAAATATCTTGAAAGCCCGCATTATGATTAAGTAGCTCTTGAACGTCAGCCTTAATTCGGGAAGGGAGAATTGCATCGTCAATGTTTCGGGGAAGTTCTTTCCCCTATCTCCTCATGCCGTTTCTCCTTACACGATTTCACAGATGTATATTCGTGCACAAAAATGGCAATTTTGGAGGGAACAATAAGGACAAAATGATGCACACGGAGCTCGTCTCTCAATTTCTAGAATTTCATAAGGAATGGCAAAATTATACTGACATATGATTTTACTTCAGACATTCAAGGCTGAAGGAGATGAAATTCACGATTACCAGTACGATTATGGATAAAAAATATATAGTAGCTGATGTAGGTCTTGATGTGACAGATTTGATAGTGCCATAAAATTGTTTCTCGTGAATTGAAGAAATCAAGATATTATAATTAATGCGAGTATGCTCATGGCAATTCGAATTTTAGTCCAGGAAATGTCTCAATAATTCCATGGTAGTACTTGATTTCAAAAAAAATTTGATTGTACAAAGAACGAAAACAACCTCAAATTTATACTCAACTTGCATTCATTATTGTATTCTGTGACCACTTTGAAGGAATCAAAAATTTTTGAAGACGCCAGAGCTATCGAAAATCAGAGGTACTTTTTCAGCTATATCATAAGAATGAAAGTAGAGTCCATTGAGATTCAAAACTTCAAAAAAGTGCACTTGAAAAAAAAATCAAATCAGCCCTCAAGAGGAAAATCGAGCATGCAAGGCGCGAAAAAGCTTCTTAACCCTCGAGCGGGAAAATTCAAATTCGAGCGGTCACGCCCGTACCAACCTACATAAATTCGCATACAGAACGTGTTTGCAAAGAACCGAGACGTGGGTCACGTGCCACGCGTCAATGAAAGCGTTTTCTACGATTGAAAGCGTTCGGTTGCCACTTTCTCTCTGTCCAGTTCATATAGGTTATGCCTTGGGACGCATATTTGAATAACAAAGTCCCAAGTGGCCTCGAGTGCGTTTTCGGTTTTTATCGACGAATACGTTATACTTCGATCATTCACATGCGCCGGGTGGACCTTTCATCTCATAACGCCCGATTCGACTTGATTCTATTGGGGTGTACGTTTGCAACTGCATTGGCTGGAACTTCTCTCTAAGATTTTTGAAGAATACGGAAATGTTGTCTGAGCTGAAAGATTCATAGAAATTTTCCCCTTTTTTATGGTGGATAGACTTGGGAATTCTTATTTACTTTGAATTTCGTTAGGGAGGTGCAATTTTCGTGCATTTGTTCCCCTCGGTTTCACTTGGACTGAGTGTAACCAATTTCAAACTTTTAAAACCCGACTGAAGTATTGAATTTTTTTCAATTAGCTCAAAATGTAGCTATGGGTCAATTTTATCGACATGATACCTTCCAAGATTTTGAATTTCATACGAAGTGTACGATTCCACTTGAGTCATGTGATCGACACAATTTTTGGATGAACTTTTACGAATCTGAATAACCCAAAATTCATATTGGTAATGATAAGCTTCGAAGTGATTTCAGCATAGTTTCTATTCATACGTTGAAATTTTTGCAACTCATTGGAAAAATCCCAACTCAAGCATGCAAACTTCTGTTCAAGAAAGAAAAACGAGCGAAAACGAGCTTATGCCGGCCTAATTCAAAGCTATTCGAGAGTAGATCTAAGTTATGAATTACAGAGCCAGATCTTCTGAAAGAATAGCATGAATTCATTCGTTAGATTGTTCAACAAAGAAACGTAACACGCGATTCGCTGATGAGTTCTTCTTTGGTTCTACCCCAGAAATATACAACCCATATTTTGCGCCATGCTATTGGCCAGTTCCTATAACACGTGAAATGAAAGCTATTTACAAAAGAAGATGAGAAACAGAAAAAAAAAACATCAGTAAAAGCAGCAATGGTCGCTAGCAGCAAAATGAGATGCACTTTGAGAATCGCAGTAAAAGAATTCTCACGAGATATTCATACCTTTCTCTCATTTTCTTGTGTTCGTGCATATTATCCTGCATCATTCTCCCCCGCGATTTTTATGCATCATCCATACTGAATCCGTAAGCGCAAAATATGAAGAATACCTGAATAAATTATACTAATGATTTCGTAGAAAATTGCAAGAACTTTTTTCGTCATTTTTCTTCATTGCACGTTTTCTTACTCTGAGCAGCCATTCAAGACTTATGATTTCTGTTCAAAGAAGACTCAAATCTCAATATAATGCGTGATCATAAAGAATAAGAATAAGAGCTGGTCCAAGTACTGACGAAAAAACACACCGTTGCGAGTTTTATAACTTTGTCAGGTGTACATTATTTGGTCAAGAGGCACTTGTAAAACAAAATTGAACCAAAAATGACTTCATAATATGATCTGTAAGCAAAATTTGTATGCGGTCTGAAGGTGAATGATGTTGCAAGTGCAATCTGGGTGCACTTACAATTTCATCTTGAAACGATTTTTATACTCGGTACACGTGGTTATGGGGTTGTATTGGATTTATATATCTGTATGCAACTCATTGGGGAGCAAAATTATGTTGAGCAGAACAAGTGTGTAGAATTGAGATATGAAAAGAGAAGAAGAGCAGAAGAAAAAATCCTGCCAAAAAAAATACGAATGAAGAAGCTTTGGGGCTTTGCGTAAAGTACAAATTGTTGGTCAATTATATTGGTTACACTGAACGAATTTGGTGATGCAGCTGTGGTTATTCGTTCACGATGGTGTAAGAGTGGCAATGCATTACTTTTATGATGATTCGCTCCTCAGAGGTTTTTGAAGGGAAAGTTTCCAGACTATTCAAGATTTTGGAGGGATTCTTTGGCTATAGTGTCTAGAGTTACTTAGTTTTATCCTGATTTGGTATATCAACATCAGGGCTTGTGTAACTCACCGTGCAAGGATCCTGGTGATTCTGGATCTTTTTCTATCCGACCAAGTACATCGCTCGCTGAAACATTAAAAAAAATTTTCTTTATTAGATCCACTTCTAATGATCACAATTCAGGAAGAAAATGAATGATCAAAGTATTATGTAATTGGTGTATCGCGAAAAGGAAAGAACGAGGGAAAGAAACCGCCCATCGGTGCTCTAAGAATTTCTAAAACATTCATGTAAGAAAAACACAGTACTCAGTTTGAAATTTCACTTTTCACTTCGAAACTACCCCCGACCCTTCCTGATATCATTGAGACTTCAACATTATTAGCTGGCCAATTCAGTCAACCAAAATAGCGCACGTAGTTTGATCTTCCACAAAATAATGAGGATACTCTCAATTTCTTACACCCTCATCCCTCGCACCTACTCCATCAAAAAATGACCAAGAAATATAGAGTTCGCACTCCAGCCAATATTCAAATAATCTATTTGGAGCCTAAGGCACCATATATATCCACATAAACATGATAAAAAGGAGGCACCCTCATACTATTGGTAATTCCAACAGGGAAGATGACCAGCATACGTCACCGGTGTCCAACTGATGGCTGGTTTTGTACTACCACCAACAGCAGACCAGTCGCAGCCATAGATACGACACCCTGGGGGCTCGCAACTCAACCGGACTCTTATTCGACCAAAGGATAGACATATATATAGAAAGAAAAAAGAGCCCTGAGCGTATTCAGATAATCCTGCTCTTGGATCGCCACCGCGACATTTCAATACTAGTGAAAAGAGGGTAGTAGACTGTCATCGCCTGAGGATACTTCCATTCTGTAAGGGCAAATACGGGCACTTCGACTAGATTACGAGACTGACTCTCGACGATAAGTTGGTAAAGGACTCGTGATCTGGTATACTCTCCCACCTCTGGAGATAGCTTTTGTGTGGTGCCAAACGCATGGATTCTTTGGTGAATGAGGATGGTATATGCTTTTTTGAGGTTAGGGTATTTTGCGATGAAGACTGGTTTAGACACTTTGATTTGGAAAGTGATGGTTGAATGCTCTTGAATGTTTGATGAAAGAAAGATGGTCAAGTTCATACATTTCAAAGATTTGGGTTATGCGATGTTGGTAGACTGAGGATGGAACTATTGATCAACTTGCCTACAGAAGACAAGATGATCGATGGATTAAGTTTCAATACCTATTCAATATAATTAGAATAATCAATAAATGTGATGATATCAGAACTGTTAATTTCTAATTAATTTCCTGGTGAGACTCGAGAAGTATTTAGCCATAAATTCTCCAGGTTGAGATATGGAACAACAGGGTAATGATTTCAGAACGTGCCTAAAGGGTCAACCATGAATTATGTTAGAGGAAGTCTCATAATTATGGTCCCCAATTCCTCCCTTATGAGATATGTTGAATCTAAAGTTGCTGACTCACATGCAGCATAATAATACAAAATTAGAATACTGGCCTATAATCCAAAACCCACCCTAACAGAATTTTGGCCATTGGTTCAGGGATTGACATACTACTTGGTCAAATCTTGTATACACCTTGGTCAGAAAACAAATCTGTAACAACTTGAACGAATTCGAAATGATGACCTATTCCCAAAGAAACTATGTGCCATTCATGCCCAAGTCCATGGGGAATAATTCATCTTATTACTTCCCCTAATGAGAAATGATTCGTCTGTAGCATAACCAGGACTATGGCATCTCTTCAACAAAACGTGCAGCATATGGGTACTTGATTATTCAATTGTACGAGTCAAGAGAATTCCCGGACTCGTAATCGTTCAAGAGAAAAGTGATTTCCGATCGAGTTTCAACACCCTGTAGCCTCGATTTCCGATTTGACGAGGCGCAGACATGTGGTATTCTCATTATTAATGCCCGTATTGCTCTGATTTTTTGCAAACTTTCTCGACATATCGCGTGCAATGGTTTTCAGAATTCGTAGAGGTCAGCAGTAATACCATTGGGATTATTGCTCGTTTCTGAGTAGGGTACGAGATATTACGAAGAATGGCATATTCGATCACTGGGAGTCCATTTTTCTTTAGAAATTACCACCAATCAGGCTAGTCAGACTTTCAAAAAACTGTTTGGCTCCAAAATCTGATTCCTGATTTCTTAGGATGAATTTCAATATGTGAATATGATACTTCATAAAACACGTACTGAGAACATTTTTCCCAGAAAAAACTGGGAACTTTCTCCAATTCTCAAGACTGGCGAATAATACTAATTAGTTTGACGTCACATTTGTGTCATGTCACTAAATGTCGATATGAAAGTATCAGAAATTTGCCCCTGAAGAGCATAATGTGTTGGCATATGAAAGAAAAGGCTCGTGCTCGTAAATCCGAACACACTAAACAATTCATAGACGACGCCATTCACCCACAACCCAAGGTAATAAAAATGAAAATAATCCAAAAGTCTATGAATCCGCCGCTGTGGGTTACATTGAACGACAGCTCTCATAAAAAATTCATCCCTTGGTATTTGCGACTTTGATATGGGCACTGACCACAATGTAAGCATTTCACGAGTTTCTTGTGTTCCCTATCGTGTGTGTGTGTGTGTGTGTGTGTTTGTTTCATCACGCTAGTTGAACAGAATAAGGGTGTAACTGGGTATGAATGAGAGATGTGATTTTTATTCTGTGAGGATTTTGAAAAATTAGCGATAATTACTTTGTTTGAATAATCCAGACAAGAGGTAAAAAATTTTCAGTACGACTAGCCCAGTTTTTGTGCCCAAATATACCTCACAACTTGGAACGGCTGAAGTCCTATAAACAGTGAAATATAGTCCAAAAAGTACTCCCAAATTTTCATCATTCGCTAAAAGATCAATAAATTTCAACCCACAACATGAATCTAAATACAAGTGGTCACCAAACGGAATGACCAATGAAGAAAGTCTCTCTATTTAAAATTGGCTCCGAATCCAAATTTCTTCAGAGTCGCACATCCATACGGGAGTCAAGATATTCACAAGGTCTACATGCCACTTCTTCTTTCAGCTCGTTGCTTTGCGAGCTTAGCCTTTTTCGAAACATACGCACATATACTCGGCCCATCATGAATACAAGATGTGGCTTTGAATCTAGTTTGCGTAGCCACACGATATAGCCTCTTCCGCATCAATTTTTTAAACACAAGATACCCATATGCAAGCGGATCTCCAATATGGAAAACACGTCTCGTTTCGTTGGGCAAGCGAATATACATAGGGGGTATAAAGTGGAGAGGAGGTTGTGGAAAAGAAACTTGCGTTACGAGGTGAGAATTGTCGACGATTTTGCAGTTACTTTCATTACGTGCATGTGGTGTTCAGAATTTTTTGAGAATGTGAGAAATATGATTTGATAATTGTTATGTAATCAATTGCATCCAACTGGACTGGTCATTTAGCAAGAAATTATATTTTCAATACGTTCATCGTGAGGATGATTTTTCGTAATGTTATTTCGGACATGATGTGAACTATTTTTTCATAGACACATCTTTGGTCTAGTAAATAGCAATGAAACATAGTTATCGAGGATATCTTTGAAGCAAGAATATAACCTTCCCAGTTTTGCAAACAATATCGAATTATATATTTGTAACCATTTTTCAGAGGAAACTTCAGTAAATTCGGGAATCCAGTCAAAGAACAGTCGGCTGAATTTCGAAAATTTCTATGCATTCAAACAAAAAAATGTTATCGTTATCGGCGAGGTAATTGTCTGGACTAAATTTACACCAGAAATTTCAAAATATTAAAAAATTCTCGACGACAAATACGTCTTACCCAAGCCCTGGTAAATCTTTCATGTTTCATTAAATATCAGAGCGATGTCATCAGCAGAACCATCGCCTTGATAGCCTGCAGCACCATCATACCTATATAAAACTCCATAGAATACAAAAGTCAGAATCACTCACTTGCAAGCACTACACAATATTCCATGAACAAAAGCCGGACACAAATATATAAAGGTAAAAAGAAGGAATAAAATCCGCTAGAGGCAACGCTAAGCTCAGCGCGCGCTCTCATTAATTTACTAATTAAAAAACTTAAATTAATGAGTCTCTGCCAACGAAAGGTAGAAAAATTACGGAATTTTTCCTCGTATTACAAAGAATAACACAAACTCACAACGCCATCATCTTCCATATAAAAATAATATCCTTATGAACACACCCACACACATTTACACATCAAAACATATACATAAAAGAAGTAGGAAAGCCTCGCGGACTTTTTCCAATTACAAACGTGGGGAGGAGGGGGGAGGCCATTAGCGCCACTGGTCGTCGTCGGGGTGCGGCTATTATTTTTGCAACAAGAATATTCCCACCCTGGGGCAACATAATGAGGGGCTACTACCACTAACGGTGGAGGGAGGGGGGGTACTCTTTTCTCTTTTTCAGAGGGCTACATCGTTTGGTTAGAGTTCTTGGCCACGACGACGATAACGGCATCAGAGCTAGAGATCTTATGAAGAAATGAAAGCTTTGGAAGATTCTGGACTGTAAGTATATGTATGTATAGCGAGTACCTCCCACTATTAATACCCCAACTGATGTCAGCAGCCAGAAGCAGTTTCTCGTTACCATGGTAACCGACTTGCAGGATGTATATATAGAGAACAGGAGGGATGAGGAGTGGGTGGTAGGGGTAAGGGTAGGGGTAGGGTGCGATGGACGGACTGGACTATATATGCCACCCCCGCGCAGAGACTTGTTTTATATGGTTGGTCGGACAGTGGCGCCAGTGACTCGCAAATGTTTGAAGCTAAAGGGTTACAAACATGATTTTATAGTGTATTTTTATTAGAGAACGAACAAGTGTTTGCTTGAATGAAAAATGATGAGTATCTATGGTAGCCATGATTCTCATTGAATGTCAACAATTTGAAAAGATTGGGAGAATCTGTGATTCCGAAAGAACGTCAGATATTTGAGCCTGAGTTTTGCAAATCACAACAACTGCATACATCTTAGATGATCATTTTTTCATACTAATATGATTTCTTGAAACTGTAACATCATTTGATAGAGCTCGGCTCTGTATAGTAAGATCCATTTTATCAATTAAAATGCGTATTAGCCCTGAAACGAATTCAGATAACAGATATGCCATTTCAGGACAACAGGTATTGGTCATGAAATTATTTCTTGGACTGCGGGCTCCTGAAGCTTAGGATAATAACATTTTTTGATTGATTTGTGATCACAGGCCAGAAAACCCGATCATTCTATTATACTAAAATCCCGAAACTTTAAAAAAATATTTCATACGGATTACGAGTATAAGGCAACCATCTTACCAGGTGATACCATTCAAGCTATCTTTCACAATCCCTGAGATGATTACAGATTATTTTTCCATTTTTTCCAATTACTGCTTGAGTCATTTCATATAACTCCATTTGTCTCGATAATAAAATCCCAATGTTGTCCTTAACACATCCCTCCCTGTGATCATAATTTCCTTGAAAATGAATGAAATGAGGTCTCTTCATGCCTGCTTATTTTCAATGTATTATAACTCCAATTCCTTGGCATTTTGCAATCAAACATCGCACACTTTATACTTTATAAACCAAGACACACAGAGATTCAGAGATTTCATTCTCGTTCTCCTGATTTGCCATTGCCAAGCCGCTCATCTTTGGCATTATGGCCTCATAATTGATATACTCAAGAATGATGGAAAGTGCACTTTGCCAAAGAGAATTCGTCTTTGGCGGTGTAAAAACCATCACTATATAACACATTCTTGGCTCTTGCTTATTTTTGCGTTCTAAGAAATTTTGAAACGACCCGTTGGTAGAGGTAAAAACGAGCAGTTTATTGCTCTCGTTACGATCGAGCCGCTCGCCGACACCAATTTTATATATATATATATTTGACTTGCATCGCTTCTTTTGTATTTTCTGATGTTGTGAGAATAAGAGGGAGAGAGAGACAAACACAAGTAAAGAAGGGAGAATTGAGGTATAGGGGGAAGGAGTCGCATGGACCAAAGTATCTCGAAGTCAAGTGCAATGAAGCAACAAAACTTGGCAAGGCACTGAGCTCTGAGCTTCTCAAGCATTTATCGATAATTTGTTTCTTCTTGTTCTGCGTATAGAATAACGTAAACGTGAATTGAATACTCAGATGATGCATCACTGATAATATAGACAACCAACTCTGCCAAAAATCGTCAGAGAAAATTTTTTTGATAGGAGCCATTATAATTATTGAATGAACCGATTGGGACTATCCTTTTGTCAGGGTCTGGGATTGGATATGTCTAAAATTGATTTTAAAACTTTATTTCGATTCATTGTTTGGGATTTTAGATTGATTTTATTGAAAAAATTCAACGGAAATCTTCAAATTTTAACTGATTAGATGACCATGATCATCTCAAAAATAAACATTCACGAATACTGGCGCAAAAAATTGAAACGAAACTGAAAGAAAATCTTGATTTTCAGTATCCCTTGTGGGGTACTGAAAATCCCTACACATATTTTTTGTCCAATTTTTCTCGTGTTTCACATGGAAATATTTGCGTCATTGTCCATTATCAGTGATATCATTCACAACCGCATAGCAAAAATCCATGCAAAATCCATGGCAAAACCTATCATTACCATTCTTTTCCACGCTCTCAACAATTTCCTGCAAAATTGATTCGTTCCATTAGCATAAAAAACGAGAAAAAATCCCAGACTAAAATCCTCATCAAATCGTCAAATTAGGCACGCAGCGCATACAAATCGCTCGATCAATCACATTGTCGTTCAACCATAACCTTTTCGAACGATCAAAAAGTCTAAGTAGAAAATGCACAACTCATCATACTATACCCAGCAAATCTCGTCTGATATATCCGAAAATAACAAGCGTCGCGCAAACACTGCCCGATCACGCCCCCTTTCGTCCAGATGGCCATATCTCACTGTTTTTACATATATGTACGTGATGGGGGTGAAATCGAGTGTCGTATACTTGTGTACTATATATAGTATAGTCTAACGCGTCGACTTGGCGACGATGTTTCGCGAAACCAAGGGGTGCGACAGGCGCGCGAGATGGAAAATTATTCGAAATTGATGAGACAGATAGAGAAAGAATAAGTTGCATAGAGCGATAATCGAGGAAATCACGAACGCGTGCCGAAGTCCAAGGGGTTGCAACCCCTTTTTTTATTGGCCGTCGTGGGATGGGCAAAAAAAACACCAAATGCGAGCTAGCCATTGAGTTTAGATGTAAGTTTATATAGATATAAAGAATGTATAGATAGGAAGAGCTTTTGATTGCGCGAACCACGGTATAGTGATGGCGCAAGGGATGTCCCGTTGTGTGGTTGGTGGGCTATATGATGGCGATTCAAGACCATATCATCGCTCTTTTTCCTAATCGTTGCATCCGCGTGTCTCTTTTTGGATATTTACTCTTTTGTCGGCGCCACGCCGACGACGACGACGACGTATTAGGATGCTCATTAGTCGTATGACATAACACTGGAAATCAGATGTAGAAACTATTTAATCGGATGGACTAAAATCTATCAAAGCAGCATTTTGGACAATTTTGGGCCGGATATCATTGCTGGTAGGTACATTTCGATAATCCGTGGCTTAGGAAATGTCCAATAATCACGGACAGAGAATTTACATTATTACACCCCCCCCCCGCCCCTTCTGGAATTTTTTCAAAGGAAAATTTCTGACTTATGTACACAACATGATGAGAGATTCGAAGACACTTTGCTTCCTCCTGAAAACCTTACGTAGTTTATGGACTGTACTCGTTCGAATTGTGCAATATCTTCATAAATGGAATCATCTCTGTAAGTGGAACCAAGATTCAGGAACCATTTGACCTTACTGCATGTTTTTCATCCTCCATAAGTGACATGGTTTTTCTAAGTAAAACGAATTTTTGGAACCAACAGGTGTTTCACTCAGGAGGTTCCACTGTTCAACGATTTTGTTATTGTTCCGGACGTGCAGTGATTGTTTTATTGATTCCGTGCTGATTCAAGGTTCAGAGGAGGGAAAATGGAGTAAAACCATGTATTCTCATGTTCTAAAGGAATTTTCGTGAATGATCAAAAAAAGACATTATGAAATTTTGCTTTCTTCTTATTCAATTTCCCATCTATTGTTTGACATCTCAAGAATATGGTTCATGACCTGTTCACTTTTCTTTCACTCTTGATGTCATTCTTTTTGATTTTGTACCACAGGTGCGCCGAAAATTGTAAATCCTGAATTGAAACTATCAGTCGATGCTATTATCATTATTGATACAATATCCATCTGATAGTGATAGTTGAGATGAATTCGGTGTGTCAGTTCTGAGGATACCATTACGATTAAGCCTTGATAAAATTGCGAAGATACCGACCAACTTCATCAGCCAGCACAGACAAATTCATACTAACCCACTAGGGATTGGTCACAATCACAACGAAGGTAATTTCGAAAGTGAAGACAGATGTGCAAAAAATCTCAAAGATCAATCGATCGAATGATTTCGAGATTTATACTCTTACAAGTTGTGGATAGCATTTCGTGTGGATAAATACCGATTCTCAACATCGATTTCATTCCCTTTTCGCTTATACTTATGAACATGTTCGGAGAAAGATCTTCAGGACTCTTTCATTTGAAGTATAAATAGCCTCTAATTTGAAGTTTCGTTTCATAAAATTCATCCGAATCCGTTTAGTTCAAAAATCACAAGGAGGAAAGAAAAAATTAGCCCTTTTTTGCTCAATTTATGATAAATGCCCAGCGTAAAGTAATGACTCTCTTTTCGCAGGATATGATGTTCTCTTTTATACTTCAGTATATATTATGAAGGACATGAAGAATCCAAGAATCAAATACGTTTGGCACAGAATTTTTTGCACTCAATGGTGAAGAGAGCCGAGCGCAAATATATAAGGGAATACATTGAAAGTTAAGGGTTGAGAGTCTGCTAATGAAACGTTTAACGATTTACATGAGAATTCATTAAGGTTGGATGAGAGGTACTCACGAGTAAGTTTATACAGAGCATTTAACGACGAATCAACATCCAAGAGTCTATATAGCTATAGTACTTATATGTGCAATGCAAAAATCACCAGTATACAAAAGCGTGAATTTTTTCGTGATTCTCGCATGATAAAACGCACTGTAATTAGCACGTCGTTTCCGTGGTTTCACGTATAATCCCGTAAAACCCTCATACTCTACTCATTTCTCGCGTGCAGAGTAATACATAATCCTCAATGAAATATTCATTGGATGCAGATTTTTCCTCAGGCTATTTAAAAAAAAAGAAAAAAAAATGGTAAGCATCGTAATGAGACATGCGCAATGATCAACGCTACGCTCGAGAATACCATCATGAAAACTCAAATGCATGAGAATTAACCTCTCTCTTTGATACGGTATTTAACACGAAAAGGATGAAGAATTGTAGGTTATGGGAGTTTAAGATGAGGAAATCCCATGTATCTATTATATATTATAAGAAATGTATGCTGATGTTAGGATTAAGGGATTGTTTAAATAAAGAATGCAAATATAAAATGCCACGGGTGTCAACAGTATCACCAAGTTGGGAAGCTCGACGCCGTAATTACTTTTAATCCTGCCACTTTGATAATTTTTCTTTCTTAATCTCACCATACACTATGCATACACATTTATACATTTGGTTTAGGTTGCGTGCAGTAATTAAAGAAGTTTGTCGGCAATTACGTATGTGTGCAATACGGTAATAGTATGCGCGTGCTGTTAAAGGTATAATACACTCGAACCGCCCTCATCTATCTCAGCACCCACCATGCCATTTTACGCTGATTAAGTCGATTAGAGAAAATTTTATATTCTCTAAACGCGCATGAGCCATTATATTGCTAGTACAGTACCAATGTCCCTGAGATCAGTTTCAGATACATTTTTTTAAGTTGGAGATTGTCAGGGAGACAGAAAGTGAATTTGGCTCTGCAAAAGTTTGCTACTTGCGAGAAGGCGGCACCGGTAGCCCTCTAGCGGAGAGACACTGAACGAAGCGTTTAATTAAATTTCCCTTTGCGCATGTCAGTTTAATGTGAGAACAGTGCGTATTGTATGTATTGAGATAAGAGCTCTTATTTAGAATTTACCAGGTGCTATGAAGGATCATTTGACTAATTAACTGTTCCCGAGATTGTTTCGCTAAGTAAGCTGAATGGTATTTGGATTAATAATGGTGATGTACTTGTATTCTTTCATTATAGATCGAAAGATACCTTAAAAATCATGTGGAACCGTGTAGTCTTCTCGAATCGACGAAGATGAATGAAATTTGTCGTGAGCAAAGTTTTATGATCGAAAGTAAATCATCTCCTTAGTCAATTTGATACTAATGAAAATGGAACGAGTGTTAGAAGTGCAATAAGAATTATCATCCCGCAGGATGAGCCGAGATGTTCATTAGATTATTCCGTGGCTTTTCGAAGCATTACTTCTTTATTCAGTTATCATGGGATTTCTTTCGCAGTTCCATCAGTAGCGGTCGATTGGGACGCGAGTATAGACATATATATGAGCTTTCCTAACTTCCGCCACATTCATTTCACGTCCATTAAAGTTTTTAGTGACAAAAAATCTAATTTACACTATATTTGCTGCTACTGCTGCTGATCTTTTTTTAAAATTAAATCATAAGCGAAAGTGGCTGTTGCAAGTTGGATAGATGTACAGGAGAAAATGTGAGAAAAAATGAACAACTTTTCTGAATAGCCGAGATTCATAAAAAAGTGAACTTGAGTGAGGATGAATAAGGGTTTTCTTTGTGCAATAATCTGCATGATGTAGATCACACATTTAGTGAAAACACCTCCAATTGGAATGATTGCGGATCAAAATAATTATTCATATTGAATTTTGGAGTTGATTGTAAACAAATTTATACAGTTATAAGTAATTAATGTCATTTTCCCGATATCGAATGATTCGATGAGTATGGGTATAATGCAGAGAAGCAGATTATTGCTAGCGGGGAGGGGGGGGGGGTTGATGCAGGAAAAATCGAGATGATAGTCTGATAAGCTTCGGAGGTTTTCATCAGAATTATCCATAAATAAGAATAACTTAGAAAAACCAGAAATATGTCTTGATTACAAGTCTGAATCTCGTCCAATCGACAAGATTGAATCATATTTCTGGAACTGTTGTTCAAGTACAAATTGTTACCAATGTCATGAGTTTAAGAATGGTCTTGTGCACAACTGGCATTATAGAAAAATTTAATAATATATGGCATTTGTCCAAATGAATTTCTCTAGCCAGTGCAGTTGTACAATTTGCTTTGAGCTTGGACAGATTTAAGAAATCAAAAATCTTTCATATCTCAGCTGTTCAATGTCCCATTCAGTTAAACTAATCAATTTTCTCATACACACACCAGTTGAGATCTCAATCGTATCCCAACCAACGAGTAGACTTAATCTTTCACTTTGTGCTCCCGATAGGATCCAGAACAAGTACATCCATGCCACACAAAATCTTTGCAACATCATTATAATCTTCGTACCCCTGGCTCTGAATACACTTGTATAAGACAAACACACAATCGACCTCCTTACGCTTTGCATACATTATTCTCCTCTTTATAAACCAACCACAGTCTCTCTCTATCTCACTCTCCCTCTCTCTTCACAACCCAAAACATGTAAAAATTCAGAGCAGCCCCACATGCAAGAAGACGAATACGACGACGACGATCGAGTTATAATCGGGCTCCTCTTCGTCTCCATACCTCCCTCTTATTCGATTTAAACTTTAAAGAGAGAGAGAAAGAGAGAGAGAGAGAGAGAGAGAGAGAGTCCATAATGGTTAACGAGCCTCCCAACTCATAACGCTGTTAATTAAGGCGCGGCTTATATTCGTAAAAAAAAAAAAAAAAAAAAAAAAAGGGCTCAAAGAGAGATCGTGACCGGTCGCCAGACTAGATAGGTATAATATAACCAAGTGTACTCTTGATACCGATCTTCGATAAGAGCGCCCTCCCAGAGATACTTGCTCTTACCCTGGATATAATGAACTTGCAAAGGAGAATATCTTTACCCCGTTTAGTAGAGTATCTCAATTTAGAGTATATATACGTTGGTACTGCTCTCAAACCCTTTTGTGAACGATATATATTGTCTGTGTACTTGCAAAAATTGTTAGAGTTTTTTTGACCTCCGACTGTGGGAGAGCAAAGATCCTTAGAGGCTTCCGTAGGTTGAAGGGCTCTAAGGTGTGTTCACCATTCAATAACTTTATTACCATCACGATCATCTCTTGTACTACATAGATTGTGTAGAACATAACCTCAACACGCTATGCGAATCACACGGATCCATTCATTTGACTAGTTTTTTGCCCAACTATATAGGTATAGTAACGCACACAGCAGGCGACAACCTAACCCCAAAATCGTAGAATAAGTGACAGACAAGTGTGCTTAGATTTTTCGTTCATGGGCTTTGGATCGTTGATCCATTTGTTTCTATGTACACTCTTTTCTTTGTGCACCGAATCCCGTAAAAATCTATACGGTAGATAATACTCTACTGGTCATTTCCCGTAAGACGCTCTGTTAAATGACTTTAAAAAAAAAAAAGCTCTCAGAACTCTTTTTTCCGACTTTAAAGGCTTCTGAAATCTTACCTCGGGTGGTTTGAGATACTAATCTACTACTGTGTCGAATTTCGTGATTTTCTGTACGGTAATTCGAAGACCGCTAGTCCTATTTTATAAACACTGTTACATAGTATCATGCTAACTTAAAAAAATTTAAATACTTTTTAGATGTAGATATAAAGAAAAAATAGAGTCCCTTTGACCCTAAAGTATATTCTAAAGAAGGAGTCCAGTCTCATTCAAATCGACGAATGACCAAGAACGAGAGAGATTACCGAGTGTTTTTTGATGCTCTATATACCTACCCTTCAAAGCGACGACGGAATAAATAAATTCCAAGTGGCGATCTAGAGAAGTGAGCTTTAAATCGCTCTGAGGTCTGAGGTCCAGCCTATACTACATAATACTGCTATGGGGTGAATGGCTGATCGCGAAACGGTCTTTCGACTGCTGAATTTTCTACAATCTTCTACTTCTACTTATCCTTTGAGAAACTCTATTTTGAATGTGTTCAAAGTTTGTATGTGTGAGAGTGAATATTTGTAGAAGCGTGTCACCTTTCGATAATCTTTTAAAATCGATGGATGTTTCAATGCTATTTAATGCAAAGAGTAACTGACATTCGACCTATCGCTGTAATCCGATTACATAGGCTATCGTTAATATATTATCTATATATGTACAAAGTTGGGTAAGAGGCCCACAAAGTGCATCGAATACATGTAAATGAGTCTGATGGCTGTTAGGGATGAAGAGTTTGCATAAAATTGGAATTTTGTAAGGGATCGATTGAATTTATTACAATGATTTGAGAAGATGAATAAGTAATTTGATGAATTTCATGCCAAAAATATAGTTTGACAGTGAATTGATATACAAATGGATTACCCATTTCGAAAGAACTGATAGCGATTAATTCATGACTTTTGAGGTAATTTTTAAATTTCCTATATTTTGTCTGATTTTATTCCAATCAACTTTTTACTCGTTATTTGTTTTGGGAATAATTTGAATTTTCGTCGTGTCATAAAATTCGTGACGAGTCTATATAATCTCAGGAATTTCTAGGTAATCTAAACAGACAAAACACTAACGTCATTGCATTCAAATGAGATGATTTCAATGACGTTCCACGGATGAAAGCATGAATTCCTAAATATTTTTTGAAGAAGTGTGAGGGAATTGTAATGATAATATTCAACCCTTGAATCATAACAAGAGGATTCACACTAATACATCCACTGCATATGGGAATCACCAGGAGGGTTAATTAATCTGACTTTACATGCGACACAGTGGCGGATCCACGAACCGATCTTGGGTGGGGCGATCGGGTCTTGGGGAGGGCGATTTGCAAAATTGTCTGAAAAACTTCTGGACTACCACGCACGCGTCCTCCTATATTCTCCATGACACTTTTTTTTGCTTCGGGGGGGGGGGGGGGTCGCCCCTACCGGCCCCCTAGATCCGCGACTGATGTGTGGCAGAGATCAAAATATCACAACCAGTGGGCTCATGATACACAGGACCCAAACGCGATTTTTGTCTTCACTGTCAACGTGTGAACTCTCAGACTCTAGAGGGGACATTCATTTGATAGACCTGGAAACGAGAATGCTTCACCGATGTTCGTAATTTTGAAGTAGAAATACTTCAATCCCATCATACTTGTGCTTCATTCCTTCAAGTAAATTTCACTCACCAAGAATCAAATATCACCCGCTTAGAGTCAAAACTCACTCCAACAGGTTCAGAGAGCAGGACAAAAACATACAAGATAATTTTTGAAATCCCTGTGGCAAGGCTTAAGAAATAAGAGCCAAAATAAATCTCACAACTCATATTTCTTGATGTTGCACACGATTAAAAAATTAACATGATTGAAAAATTGGCATGATTTGAATGAAAAGAATAAGTCCAGATTCTCAAAATGAATACCTCATTTTCATTGTGAGAAATCGTAGCTTGATTTCTAATCGACGATAAGACAGTAAAAAAAAAAAAAAAAAAACACCCGCCAGAGTGAAATCAGAGTAGTGTTCATACTTATGGTACCACAAGTATAACTACAAGATTCAAAATCAACTCGAATATCTGAGCAAATATAATCCCGCGAGAGAACACCGATGCAACCAGTTAGAAATATTCCATAACTACCCTCGAAATATAAGGGATGCCATATACAAGAGAGAAGAATCTCGAGTTAACACGAGCATGGGGTTCGTCGCTTTAAAATGGCGATGCGTGTACAATCTCCCCCTTTTAGAAAGTCTTTCTCTACTGAGTGTACCATTTTATCCCTACTTGCTTCACCCCAATCGCCGCAATCTGCTCTAATCATCAGGAATAAAAAAAGGGGGAGGTGGCTTGGTTTGCATTTGAAACTTCTGCCTAGTCAAATTCCTCGTCTCTTAAGTTTAAAAAATTCAATGGAGGGTATGTATGATCAACTTCATCCCTTGAGAGAGATTGGATTGCGATGATGCTCGTCGTCGTTTGTTGCGGCAAGGAAGATTTTAAAAGGGATCGAATTAGAGAGATCACTGAAGTATGTGTGTGTGTGTGTGTGTGTGTGTGTGTGTGTGTGTGTGTGTGTGTGTTATAGGGGGTAGATTGAGATTTTTATCGTGGTTTTGTGTATTATATTTGTGAAAGATGGGGGGTTGAGATTTGTCAGATTTGTACTCAAATTTGTATGAGTTGGATCTTTTGAGTGATTTGAAGATTGGCGTATTCAGATGCCAATTGAAATAAAGATTTTAGCTTCTTTTTGAATTGCTCACTAAAATATTCTGGGTTCACCTAAGGATCATGATCCACTTGGAGATCCTGACACAATAATTGTGACTCTGGGCGATTCAATCAAGACAAGTGTATTTCACTTACAAGAGGGAACCAAGGGGTCCGGGTCGCAAATCATCCCCAAAATTTTTTTACAGTTTGCTACCACCTAGAATATGAAGAATCTAGAGTAACTCCGTCAATTGGGCCTTCTGTTTGCAGAGCTACAAGCGAAAACGTTAGCATTTCTAGTATGTCTATATATACCACTTTTCAACATGGGCCTATATGAGCAATGTTGATCTCAGTGGCTGTATCTTTGGACAGGAGACTCATTTACCGGAGTTACTCTGGATTCTTCATCTTTTCGGTAGTTCAAAACTGTAAAAAAAGTCTTGGGGAAGATTGGCGACCCGGACCCCATAGTCTCCCCTTGTTAGTCTTGAATAGAAATTTGCAATAATTTAGAAAAGGATGATTAAAAACTCAATCCATTGCTATCCGAATGAATTTTACCGTGAGTAAAAATTGGTCAGATCTGACTTTTTGGAATCGAAGTACCTCAAGTCTCCACAAAACTGAGCCAAATTTGATTATTCAATCAACTTTGATGCACCCATCAAATGCACACTTTTGTTATGATGAAAGAAAATGTGGAAAAAATTCCTAATCCTCAAAAATTTTGCTCAAATTAATGATAATTGTATCGAAACATCCCCATCAATACTTCAAACACATCACGAAGGATCATCACCAAGTCTACCGAAACCCCGACCAAAACGATAACGGTCACACACGTGCTAAAATAATGAATTAGTCTTGCACATTTGCCTCTCAACTGAAGCCTTGTAATCTTGGTAACATTCGATTTGAAACGAAGCCAATTGTAGCAAAACTCCCACAACTATAGTAACTACAAAGCACCAATGAGAACAACGTAATGTCGCAGTCGGCATAATAAAATGAATGCGCATGCGCAGGGGGTGAAATCCAACAGCTTATGCATGGGGTGGTTGCAATCGGCATTAGATGTGAACGCACGATTCCAATACCAATGAGACTTTAAAATCTACCATTAGGGTTGGACCTCTCTTTGATAGTGTATTCGATGCATCGGGGTGAATCGTTTGATCGTAGACCAAATTTTATAATGAACATGGTATATTGAAATCGGTATCCGTATCAAATACCAAATATGTAGAGGGTTATTTTGAACTTTCTCATAGTATCTGACGCAGTGGTCGCGGTATCGACTGTGTGAGTATATCTGCGACAAATTAAGGAATTGAAAAATTATGCACACCTGTAATTAAGACTTTACCACGATTGCGGCGGCGATGGCGCTTCGTTAATTGAGCGAGGACGCGCTCTCCGCCGATCTGTGCTCACTGTGCTGGTGCATGAAACTCCTTATAAGAACTTTTTCACGACTGACTCGTAACTTTTTTTTTGTATGCTTCAACAGTAGCTCGATAATTCTCACTTACCTATTCTCGTGGAATCAAGTATAAGCGTGTGAGAATTGTTCGCGCTTTCGCCATTTATAGGTGTATTAGCTATGACACCTAAAACGCGCGACGCCGCGTCTAGTAAGTACTTATTAGCCTATGTTAAATGTTTTAATCTCGCTTTCTTTGGGTATTTACGCGTGTGAAATTGAGTGCGAAATGTTATTTTAACTGTAAAATGGGAGAAAAATTGTGATAAAGTGTCTCATTGGGAGAATTTATGAGAGAAGGATGTTGTTGTGGGTTTGAACTTTGAAGTATTAGATGCGTGTGAGATGTGTGATATGATCCAATTGTCGGAAGGTCTTGTGAAAAAAAAAAGTTATTTTGTACAGAAAGTTTATAGAGTGACAGAAATGGTGAGAAGATTACAAATTGTTCTTTTAGATGCGTTTAGAAAAAAAGTGTGCCAAAGCGTCTAGGGTTTTACCAGATAGTTCACATACATTACATCTCGCATGACAAGAATCCGCGTGTGGGAACGATTTCTAACCTACAAAATGAGATACGGAATTTATTTAAAAATTAGACAGATAAGAATTTCAATGTCATAGGAGGAAATCATATCAAATTTACTGCGGAAGCCTCCACGACCTCGTGGATAAGATCCTTGCCTCCAACGCAGGAGACTAGGATTCGAATCACGACAGGCACCAATGTAAATTTTCATAAAAACTCATTCTTCGGTGGCTTCGGTGGTTCGGACCCAGCCATACTCTGTAGGGCCCGTATTGAAACCTAGAAACAGTGGATTTTGCACCGATTTCATGAGGTTATAGCTCGCTTCTGAGCGATTAGTTTTCGGCCTGAGCCGCAGGCGAAGGCATGGTCAGGGGTATGCTAATCCGTAAAATACCGCAGATGAAAAATAATCATCCCATTCGCTAATTGTTATCGTCAGTGAGACGTAAACAAGCATCAATATGTCCCATTACAAGCGTGACAATATTTTTTTGGACGATTGCAATCGTGAACCATCAAAATTCACACCAAAATCATCGTGTACAGTTTCATTATGAGTAATCAAGCATCACACTAATGAAAAATTCAAATCACACTGAATACTCACGCATTCGAATTTGGCGCCTCGGCACAGCGCGCGTTTCACCCCTACTGATTTTACATCCTCGAATACATTCCTCTCGAAAACGGCATACTCCAACAACCATTATTTCAATATCTCTTCATTCACCGCACCCCTCACAAATTTTTGCACTTCTTCTTTCCTCCCTTATTTCCTTTCAACAATGAATCTAACCTCCAATGATTGATATCACCCCCGTATATTCCAAACAATAAAATTCATGTCAAAAATCAACGTGGAAACGAAGAATCGAGTTTGTTTCATTGGTGGCGATATTTATACCGTGCACACCTTTACCGTAGCGCGACTCGCCGGCTACTGCGCGTCCACTGGTCAGCAGCAAACTCTCCCCAATCTATATAGATACACCCCCGCGCTATATACTCCCCTCCAATATATATATATATATATAGATACACCTTTTGGGGTACATACATTACCCCTAGAAAAAGAGAGCGAAAGACCCCCGCTGAGTTTGAATCTCTATATAGTATACACACGCGTGCCCGATTTCTGAATTATGGAACGTTTGAAAAACCGTTCGAATTTGAATGACCCGCGTGAGTGGCCTTTTAATTTCCGCGCCCCCGTATTACTACTACTATACAGTTTACTATTAGGCTATATCTAGTCGATGGAGAGCGGGTGTGAAATCGCCCCCGATGGAGGTTCTTTTGTGTATGATGTCCAGTTTGTATTATGTGAACTCGCTTTCGCGCTCCAGTTGTAAGATTGTAACTGTATACATATATTATGAGGATTTTTCCAAGAAGCGAAGGGAAATCGAGCTTTTACGATTCTTCATGTACGTTCACATAGGTCCTATGTTGATTTAGAGCCCTTTTTCCATGGTCTGACTCTGATCACTGTGGCGTTGAGATATACTATGAATGGTGCGAGATGCAAGAAAGAGCTGAATTCTGATGTTTCTGCATTTTTAAGGCAAAGATGAGAATTTGAAAGCTACGAGTGAGTGCAGTCTGAGCCTGGCTCATCTTTGTTCATAGAATTTTTTGGAACGTTTTCTAACCTCATTTGTTGGGGTTTTTTTCTTCATCAGTGGCGCCATGCTAGGAGCAATTTGCCTCGCAATTAACTCAATTAGAGTTAATTTAGAAATGCCTGCACCATTTATTGGCGATGAATAAAAGTGATTTTATGGGATCCATCAACGATATACCTCACCCGACGATTGATCAAATTAATCGAATTCCTAGCCTATTTGTTTCAATTCAGGATGATTTACGTAGTGCTCTGTGGGATATTGGTGGACACGCTTAATCGATTTACGTGAATTGAGACGCTTTTTTTTATTGCCCTCATGTAAACGCAATCAACAACCTTTTTATCATTTTCATTCAATTTTTTTCTTATTTAAATGATCATCAATTCATTTTCCTCAATTCGAGTCGATTTTTGCCTTAGTTGGACTTCCGCTGATACCAATTAATCTCACTCAATTCTCGATGCTGGCATTTACAATTGGCTACATTTAGGGGAAACTGGGGCGAATTCGGACAGGTTATGCAGTGGAGTTACATGGTGATACTTGAGGCTAGGCACGCTACAAAGCCTTCAAATATACAGTCAGACTGGGTAATTTTCGAGGTAATTTTGGTACAGTGGGTGCAACTTTGGTACAACCCTGAAAAATAACTTTCAGAGCTGCGTTTGGCAAGGTAAACAATTTTATCGCTCTGAAACCTGTTCTCCCCTCTTGACACACACATAAAAAATTTGTTGAGCCATCATAGATCTCAGGTGCATGATTGTAATCGTTTATTGAAGCTTTTTTCCGAAGAGGCTTCTTTAGCAGCGATACGCGAGTGGTCCAGTTAGTGTACCGGGCAAGAACTGTTCCGGAACAAAATACGGGTGAATAACGCTACATTTCGAACAAATGCATCACCATATTGAAGAAACCATCGTTACATTGGGGTATTTGAAGCATTTGAAATTTTAATGAATGAAAACCCGGAAAAACCCCCATGAAAAAGTGCACCAAAGTTACCCACTCTACGTAAGAAGCATGAGGATAGGGTAACTTCAGAGCACCTCCCTATGACAGCTTCTTTCCATCTCACCTTGAGCCGAGTGATGGTCTATGGGGTTTCAAACACGTGAGAATAAGACTTCTGAACAATTAAAATTGATGCACTCGCGTGATAGTGGATAAAATATAAATATTTTGAAGTGTACCAAAGTTGACCAATCGTGGTCTTGAGCTGATATTACGAAAACTGGTCTCAAATCGAACACAAAGAGAGAAGCTACAATAACCACCTCGTGTACGATTTGATAGATTGGATGAATCATCGAAATCACGAATATTACCCTCAAATATTCCAAGCAACAGCCCACTACGTGCATGTCCATTGTTCTAGCCACGAACTCGTTGAACATACATATATTTATAATACACATGCACATCGTTCAGCCAAATCAGACCATTTCATCGATGAGAATCGTACATATCGACGACAAAGAGCGAGTGAGTCTAGTTCATGTGCGGGCGCACGAAAAGCTATATATATGGTGAATCTATCGTGTAATGTGTATGGGGTGTGTGACACGAAAAGTTGGGGGAGAGACTGACATCAGAGCAATAGTAGATTGTACAAACAGAGAAATAGTCAGGCAGCCAGTCTAGTAAACTCATTTTGCCTCAGTATGATGTAGTTTCCTTCAAAACTGACATTATTCGGAACATATTATCAAAAAAGTTGTGAAACGTAATCTGATCTGAATTAATATAATGTAGAAAAAGTGCAATTGAAAATATAGTTGATATTTTTTCAAATTCAATTATTCCAGAGAAAATAACCGTATTTTCAGCTTGTTCCATTGGGAAAGTTTTAGCAAAGAGTCTATGGGGTGCAAAAAGTAGGCAAAGTAAGATAATAGATCTTTCGTACGACACGAGGCATGAGGTATATAGTAACTCGATAGACTCGACAGGATTTGAGAATTAATGATTCTCTGCTCTGAACTGGAAACTTCTTTCTCTTTCCATTTGCAATAAGTGCCGAACTCTTGAAAATGATTGACCTCGTACAGTGGCAATGAACAACGATCGAACGAAAGAAAGGAAAGTCCACTTTCGGATATAAAGCGCAAACAGCTAAGACTTGATCACAAGCTGCTCTGCGCCATGTGCTGCATAACATCATCAATCATTGGTCATCTGGATTCTGCAATAATTGAGTGAGAAAAGAGTATAGGAGAGATCTGTGTAACTAATAGTTGAGTAGGAGCGTGCGATCTGATATTACGAAAATTGAGATTTTCATGATTCGATCTTGATTCATCCAAAAAGTCAGAATTATGCGTTTCACGGCTGAATTTCATAGTTTTCATGTGGGTTAGTTCACATGAAAGTGTTGATGGTATCGTGCAGGGTATTCACGACTTAAATGTTTTAGCTAACAATTTCTTACAGATGATGATCATGTAAAATTAATTTCAACATTTCATGAAAAATGGATTGTTGTCGGAAAATTTTTGGTTGAAAATTACTACACTTCTCGTAATAATCATCCATAATTGAGTGAATTTTCGATGCTGCTTCAATTATCATAGGAAATTATCGAAGAATTTGACTGAAAATTTTCATTACTCGTTCAGAAACTTGTCCTCCTCATAAATTTGCTGTAAAGTTGACAAAATTTGAAAAAAGCATCCCATTCACTATATTGCACATAAACTATTGAACCATGTATCAAAATAATCATGAACTTTCTCGTCAATTTGTTGTTTGACATGTTTCTCCGGTTAGCTCTATTCATTCACTGATGACCAACGTTCTGACGGTGGTCAACTTTTTGAAGTGCTAAGAATGATGAAATGTAAATTGCAGAATAAGGTAGAAAAAACTTGGAAAGACCAAAAATCGGAATAAGAAATGACGCAAGGGTAACTATTTGAAAATCAGAAATGCCGAGGGGCTCGAGTTTGAAATGCGAAGAATCTGGGAAGAAAAAATTCATAAAGTTCAGGAAATTGAAATGCGAAGAGACCAAAATTCGAATTGGCAAAATTTTGAGAATCAGAATATTAAATTAAACCTTCAAAACTCTTGGCACCCAGAATTTTAATTGTTATTAAATTTCAATTTTTCGGACCTTCCAGATTTCTGAACCTCGAAATGTTGGCATACTGAATTTCCACCCTTCCCAAATTCTTAATTCCCCCAACTTTTTGTCATATCATCATTCTATGGTCCTAAATATTGGTTTTTCCGGATTTCAACTTCCTAGAGTCTTGGCTCCCCAGAAACTTGATATGGAAATTGATTATGCTAAGAATTTTGATTATCCATCTTCAACAGTAAGACACCATAACTGCCATGTTTCAGTCCACCCACGCATTCAACACCCTCCACTCCACACACACACACACACACACACACACACACACACGCGCGCGCACACCACATCCATTCACACATATAAAATACATCGATAGGGTGGGCGAATATGTCCAGTATACAGGTCACTATATACAAGAGCATCAGAGAGTATAGCCGTAAAAGCTCATCCCCTAATATTCACAGTATGCACACTATACCCCCATATACATATATTTTGAATGTATGCGCAAACGCCGCCGCCGCGCCGCGAACCGGTCAGCCGCCAAGCTGACCATTGGCATTGTCCGATCAGAATGGACCATTGTCGAATTGAATCATCGCCCTGTATACTCTCTCTTCTTTTCTCCCAATAACACGCGAGTATACATATTCATCCTCGGAATAAAAGGGATATATATTCTCAATTCTATCATTGTGTGTACACACACACACACATATATACAATCTTTTATTTGTGTTTCTACATGCTGCCCCAACACTCAAGAGAGAAAAAGGTAAAAGATAGGGACCAATACTGACTGGCCCTTGAATAATTGTCCGTTCTCGCCGCTCTCGAGTGAATTATTGGCCTAATTGTTGGGCGCCTTTGGCCCGTACATACATACATACATATACATATATAAATATATACAAAGTCTTGATGGCAAACGGACTCGAATGATATATAAGTAATGCCCGATTTTCTATTAGACAAATTTCCGGGCGGGAAGTTTTGAGCGTGTCGCGCATGTGACACGTGTCCACGCATATGCATCTATCGTACCGAATTGTCAATTGATCCGGACCCAATAACAGTCGGTCGTCGATAGGGGTTTCATTTCTACATCTAATCGCATGCACATACATATATCAACACGTTTTGTATATATATATATATATATTTTGTAGAAAAGAAATCCGATTACGGTCAGAATTGAGTGAAGAAGAAGAGTGCGATTAAAAATGAAAAATCCGCGCGCCACGCGCCAAATTTGATTTAGGTCGATCACTACACTTTCTTTTACACATGTACGCATATTTAGTATGTGTAATGCTTTTGGGCATGTAGAACGATGCATATTTAAATATGGGTGCCATATAGGTTGGGGCCTCTTTTAATATGCGCGAGCAAGGTGGGTATGGTGCTTTTGGGGCCCTAAGGCTATTTGGTTATGTGATGTGCCTACTGTACTAAGGATATATGAGGGGTTGCGCGCAAAACGTGTTTGTATTATACTTATAGTGTAAAGCATGCAAATGTCAATTGCGGCTCTCCCTCGTTTAAATGTTGTACACCATAACAGGGACCACTCATGTAGACTTACTTGTTTTCTCTTTCTATCTTGTGTTGGGTTGGTTATAGGTGCGCTAAACTGATGGCGCCATTTTACATGGCTTCTATTGATTGTTATGCATGCAGGACATGATCCCTCATTCGCGCGTTATGATTCATTCAATCTTCATTTGGCTCGTTTGGATGTCATCAAATTGCTTACTAACCACGGATTAATGAATGGTTTCATGGAGATTTGTCAATTCCAATTAATCGCTCTACATTTAAATGGTAATGGTACTCGTTTGCAAACTTGCTGTGCTCTTTTCTATTTTAATTTCTGTCGGAGCTGGATGAGAATTGAATTGTATTCGATTGAAATATTGAGATACAGATTCTGAAAACTCGGATACATGTGGATTTTTCGTCGTCAAAATGATTTAATTAGTTTGTGAGCTTTCGAATATGTACAAAAAACTTTCCCTAGATGCTAGATAATCATTATACCTAAATGTTTAAAAATAGTACATTTTGATACAAGGGTGCATGTAAAATAGTACATTTTGCACCGAGTCGATGAGATTGTATTCCCTCTGAGCGATTGATTTTCGGCCTGAGCTGCAGCCGAAGGTCAAAATAATCGCTCAGTAGTGGGACACCCCACAATAAGATGCAAATACTATCTTTGTCAATTTGGTAGGCACCCAAACATTGGATAATTGGAAAAAAAACTTTTTTTCGCGTCCGGGTGATTTGCTCCCAGCCTGAGCAAGGGTCAGGACCATTATACAAAGAAGCGAAAAATCAGTTCCTCACCCTCGCGACGTCCAACAAAATTTTCCTGAAGAACAAAATTTTTTGGCGCTCGACACGTATAAACTATTTTGATTAACCGTGGCTAAAGGTGGTCTAACAGTGCGCGAAGTCTCGCGAGGTTCACTTTCATGCACAGTGTATCAGAATGAGTATTTATCATATCCATATATTTATCACCTCGACTAGACAGCTGCTGACGTACACATATAGTGTATATGTAATGAATCATGAATAGGAAAAAGAGTCATGATTGAGAAATACAAAATCATGTCATAATTCTTCAGAAGTATCTGATCAGTACTTTAGCGGTACTTGAGCGGTACTCAATTGAGATTATCTTTTGGTATCTCGTCATGCCACACTGATGAATTCATATTCGATATTTGCTAAGATGGCTGATATCCACATAAAGTATAAATTAGGGATTGAAATGAGCCATGATTGCGAGCATGATTGTGTATGAAATTATATCGATATGACTGTGAATTCTTTAGTAGTATCTGATCGGTACTTTAGCGGTACTTTGACATAATCTGCTTTTCATTTTTCTGAACGTGTATTCGAAAGAATCCCGAAGAATTCAATATTCGTCAAAATATTTTGCATCTTCCATAAACATAATTAGCATATAATTTGTAAAATTCGAGCAACTGTATCCAGTAGATCGACCCATGGACCAAAACATTTTCGGAAGTAGGTCCCTCATGTCTACACATCATGATTCCGAAATAGTCACAAAAAAGTTGTGTTCTAATTTCAAACTTGAACGGAACTAAACCACTCTGTCAAACGACAAGAGAATGGACAAGAATGTGTGTTGATTTCGATGTCCAAGGAAAAAATTTTTTACGCAATCGATGACTCGAATCTGAAGCAATAAAACCGAGGGTCATCAATGTAAAGAGCGTCACTTTCTCGGCCACTTGGCGTTTTACGCCCCGTGACAACCAAGCGAATCACAGGTACGTACTTCCAATTACCTTTTACATCCAGACAAGGTACCACCCTGCCATATTCCACCTCTTAACCAATGTATATATATATATATATTTACCTCATCCAACCTACTCAACTCTCAAAATCACATTGTGGTCTAACAATCAAACCGCTCACCTCATACCAAAATACATATAAGAATCAAGACTCAATGCAGGGTCAGGTCAAGCCTCAATCATATATACCTCAATATTCTCCTTTGCCTACATAATATAACACATACATATAAGCAAGTATTGTTAAGTAGTGTCGCGTGTCGCGCCTCTTTTATCATTCCCTTTTTGCTCGAACTATTTTATTCAAGGGTCCAGTGATCCAAAAACATGTACATACATACAATTACATCAGAAATTTTTTTCCCCCAATATGCATCGCATACAGTGGCCAGTTTATACGCTTCATCATCATATACTTATAAAGTGTATATAGTATGTTATTGTATTATTTTTCGAAGGGTGGTTATGGGGTGGGCCCTTCCATTTATTTTTTCACCAGCCGGTCATTTCAGATTTTATGAAAACTTGGACATACTTTATATATATATATATATGTATCCGTTCTACTTACATTATGGATATAACATTAAAAATGTGTTGGTAGCCACATGGATATGTAGCTTTTGCTGCACACGCGTATCATTTTTCATATTTGTAATAATCTCGGGGTGACCCTTAGAGAATATACACTATATATACCTATAGGGTTTGTAGCCTGTGCGCAAAAAAGATCAACCTTAGTGTATTTAGGGCTGCAGACTGACCCTTGTGATGATGAGAGAGCGACCGATGCCTCATTATGTCGTTTTCATAAATAGCCTACTCGGATGACCGTGCACGCTTATGCCCTTTTATATCCATTTAGGACACTTGTATTTTGGCCCTTTTTTGACGAATATTTTTCCAGACGATCAAAAGTATGAGCTTGGATTTAGCTGTTTATAGAGTAATGCTCTATGTAGCAATTTGTCATTTTTTATCCTGTTCGCGTGGCTCTGCAGTATAATATCGAAGGTTTTGGTTTGGACGTGAAGATTGACGTGAAAAATGAAGGCATTGACAGATGAACAGTTTTTCTTGGCTCGAACTCTTGGAAAACTATGATGCCTCTAGAAAGAGATGAGGAGATTTTAGAAAGATTTTAAGGGGGAAAAAATGACTGCATGAGGCAATCTGATGCAAATATCTTCGAAGATATACACTGAACCTTTTTGAGTCAATGATCAGAGTCAAACTCATTCCCGGAGGGAAAGTTACTCATCACAAGATAGCAATAGGTAAACTCGATGATAAACTTTTCCTTTCTTTAGTTCACAAGGGATAAAAAAATTCACTCTTCCAAGATAATCTGCATCCTAGAAAATTCCAGAAATTTTTTTACCTCTAACTAAAACTCTCTCTTTAGCAAAGGTACCAACAGCTGATGATCAACCTGAGTCAATATTGTCCAGCAGCAGTCGAGGGCTCGAAATTTTTTTACGCCCCAAAAAAAAATCCATTGAGAAAATTTATATTGCACCCCTCGCCAAAATTCCATTTTCAGTCATAAAACCATAACAACAGCCTCATAAAAAACTGACGACAACATCGATGAGCTACGATAGCCCTATATTAGAATAAAAGGCAAACATAGCGGCGCCCTAATGACTTCCAACTTTCTACCTGATGATGTCCGGAATGACTGATGAACAGAATTTGAAATTTGAATAATAACTGCATATAGCAATAGTACCACCTTTAAGATATATACTAATGGCGAAGTCGGTGCTTTTGTAGCCTTGCACCTTATATATATCCATCGCTATGTGATGTGCCAAAGAACGCCAGGAGAGAGACCGATATAATTATATGCATGAGGGGGCGTATATATCCTTCAAATAGAATTCACTAAAACTTCCAAAGCAAGCTTGGCCACGTCTTCTATTAGAATGGTTGTAACGTTGCAGATGCCCAAAATAAGAGACCAGCTGCATTCCTAGCTCAGCCTTTTATTTTCTGTACCATTTGCACTTAGGAAATTTTTCGTTTTCTTCAACGATTTTGAGCTATTTCTCGGCATTTGCAATACGTAAAAAGGCTATTTGTTTGTGTATGTGTGAGTGTGTGTGTGGGTTAAGGATGGATGAAATTTTTGGTACGAAAAATTTGAAATTCATATGGGCACGTGTCAGAAATTACAGCTGGCATGCGAGCTTCATTTTTCTTAGGAAATAGACTAATACGTCAAGGAAGATAATACTGGAACACGCCTACATTATGCAAGGTAAACAATGTCAATGCTATGATAAATGGCATTTGTGGAATTTAGATTTTTATGCGCATACTAGTGTATATTTTCATAAATCTAAGGCTAGAACGCGAGACCAATTTCGTCATCTGCGAGAGGCATTGTTGGAGCTCTATGGGGTAATTTCTTGTGCAACAAAGGAATCTCGAATTAAAGCAAAAATTTTGCCCGAATTAGGACTTTAGTAGTTTCACACAGTCCGTTGCCCTTCTCGTGATAATTTCTGTAGCAATTTTTGGCAAACTTCAACAATTCCATAAGTCGATAATATTTACGTGAACGCATGTCTTTCTTAGATTCTATTATTACCCTAACAATCATTGGTTCAAGTCCCAAATGAAGTTTTTAAGGAAAGTGAATTTTAATCTTTTCCTACATTCGCAATCTGAATCCAATACTAGAAACTAGCAAAACCTGCCTCAATGCAAAATTCTAAATGATTCAGGTTTCCGTCATAATTCAAGATTTTTCAAAAGACTCTAAAGTAGTGAAGCTACCTTCAGAAGTTAATTGTAAACCTTGTCACGGCAAGGTAGAATTTTGGTATAATAGTTCGTGAAATAGTCAGCTGTGTCGATTTTAATAATACAAAAGAGGCACTTCACATTCCAGGTGTTCTAGCGCATAATAGAATAGGTTTTCCTCGAGGTTTTCTTTGCACACAGACGATGCTCGCGATGAGCGAAAGTGGCTTCTGGAGACGAGCATATAATAGCTACATATTTTCAGTCTATATTAGGGTGTTTGGCTCCAATTAGGGCTGGACCTCAGGCTGAACGACTTTAAAATAGTTGTTCTACCAAACAGGCCTACTGTTTTGGATACAAGATAAGTTTTCCGAGCACCAGCTGCGTACAATTTGGATGTGCATACCAAATTTGTCCCCATCATCAGTTTCATTGTCTACTATCACCTTTCCATATGTTGGACAATCTTCTAATCCTGATTCATTTTTGGAATTTTTCTATTTGCGTCGATGGAAGAACTGGACGTGAACTGGACTCATCACATCATTATCACTGGAAGCAAAAGTTTTTAGCAATAATGCACGCTATTCTACAGCAACGAAATGGATGCAAGAAAGACTTACCACCATTAGAAATTAATTATATCTAATGAAATCTAGGAGACTCTTTTCTAGGCTTTCACGGCTTTCATCAATGAATAACCTATGAATGCAGTAATGTCAAAACTATGATTGATCGAATGATTGGCAATGGTAATAAGGGTTCAACTAAATGAAACAAAAGAAAAAACGACGAATTGATCAGAGCCGTTACTTCAACAGTGGAATGTCCAATAGAATGCAGATATATATATATATATATATATATTGAGCAAATGGGGGTGGCAAGGCAAGGTCTGCACCAGAGGGTGTGGGGGCGGGGGTCAGCTCAATCGGTTATTGATTGGAAATGTAAGCGGGGGTAGAAAAGCGAGTGGATGGAAGAAGAGATTCAATGGAGTAAGGCTAGAGTGCGTGGGAGAGCCAACAGATGGCCACTGGTCAGTTTCGAAGCGTTCACAGATCGTTCTCGCACATAATGTTCTGCGATTATTCACCTACACCGAGTCTTTTCTCTCTTGGTTGATGGAATTTTGTCAAAATCGTTCGATTTTTGTGACCTGATCAATGCTACTGAATTCAAGAATTGAAACAATTTTTCCAAATTTGATTCAATTCTAAAAGTTTGATCAACCTTTTTTTCATATGAATTCTGTGGGCAGTATTCTAGGCTGTTTTTTAATGTTCCAAGCAATTCAATCATATCAAGATAGGAATTGTCTCATCATTCTTATCCATTTGCCAATCCATTGACTAAAAAACCACCAAATGTCTGAACTCTATGATGTGCTTTTTATGTCATCAAGATTGGCAATGCTATCAGGGAGTACTGTACTCTTATCACTTTTTTTTTGGTTTAGATGATCAAAAACATCGTTCTTGCTACCAAACTATTACAAACATCACAGCAGGTGCATCGTACCACTTGTCCCACAAAAATTAAATTTTGGGCAACACGTTATCCATTGATCCAAAGGCAAAAGCATTAAAACCCAATCCACCATATTGTGTGGAAGAGCTCGGCTTCGTACCCTGTGAAATCTTTTTCACGCACAAAAAAAACTTTCAAAAGATAACCCGTTCTACAACTCTTCGGATACTGACCAGCTAAAAAATTTGACCTCTTGATCATCAAACTCTCACCAACTTCCGTCATCCAGCATTAAAGCCATCAGACTTCAATCCTGTTACATATAAAACCAAGCTTTATTCACAGGTCACTTTACCCGAGCGTAACAACATAATTTGCCAAGTTTGAGACGAATCAGGACGCGCTCATCACCAACCATCAATTCAATATACTTTTTACATGTGCAAAGGATGAGACCGCACTCTCTTATTCTTGACCATCGTACAACGGCACGAGCTCAATATCTTGGTAATTTTATAGGGCTGTTAATTTTCAGAATGCATTCAATGAATCCTCGATGCTGATGATGACCACCTCATATAATCTGTTCATGCATACATCGGTATAGATCCCATCGTGCATCTCGTATATTATTATATCAATCTACCCGGACGAATTTGAAACATTGCCTGATAGTTTGTATATTGGGTATTACATGTAGAAAAGAGGATCTTCGTGCGAATATATTTTCTTCGGAGCTCGTGATAAGTTTAATAGCTTATTAGTGACCATTTCTATGGTCATGCATCGATTATACCCAGCCGTTCTTCCCTCTCATGCATTTTTGAATTAATACTTACAGGTTATTATGGTTAGTGTATGTGAGTGCATTTGCGTATAGCTAATTTTACGATCGAATCGAATTGATTTTATGTTGAGCTGGAGTGTTTGAGAGATCGAGCATTGAAGAAGATTGTTTTCTAATTGAATGAGAAATCATTTTGAACTTTTATGATCGGCTTTGAATGATGATGAAGAGAGAGAGATTCTTATTAATATGTGCTGCCCTGACCATCGAGAATTGCTTCATTTTACGAAGCTCGTCGCCACTCATTTTCCAGAGTACCAATAGATTTTTCTGATCTGAGTTAGGAGCTGAGCTATTTTGACTCACCATGACATCAATTTTGGAAAGTTTTCAATGATCTTGAATTTGTGGTGCCGATCTCCATCGAGTTCTAGAAGTGCCCAAGTTACATTTAGAGAGTTTTTCAATCTTCAACCCACTCACAAAATGAGAACCAACCCCGGCCTCCAAAATGAAATCCTGGTATTTAGAACACTGGATACTAGTTTAAACATCATGGAAAAATCATCAAAATTCAAAAAATCTATTCTCATTTTCGGTCTTGAAATATGCCTCAAGTCATTTAATTCTGTGATCTCTGAGAGAACTTTTGAAATTTTTTTTTTTCAGATTGATGCTCATTTCTGTACAATCATTCCGAAATATTGCAAGTTGATTCATCTAGTTTACCACAGCTGGGTATTCTGCTGTTTGGCTCTCTGTTGAAATATCAATCATGTGGAATTTTCAAAATCCTATTGAACTCAAAATAAGGCCTCAAATTGAGCAAAAATGCTAGAATCTCGAATTATACCTTACACGCATGCGCGTTAATTCAATCTGATGACAATCTGCATTTTTTCTAGTGATCATTACGAACTCATTTTAAACAAAAATTCCGTACTGTATAGAATCGTCTCTTGCAGAAGTCGATTGAGTTGTAAACTGAAACGAGAAAGCAGTACACAGGCCACTACCATACAGCGGCGATCTCGTTGATTAATCTGCCATTAATAACTCTCGCCAAGAGGAGGGTATCTCTACCCACTGCGATATATCATGTGTATACCTTACAGACCGTTCGTATCGATATATATGTGTAATCGCACATCGAAGCCCTACACAATCCAAGTGCAAATATATATGCAACCTTGACCCTATCGACATGCATTTTTCAACATTTCAATCCGTGAGTACTAAATTCGCTAAATTTTAATTTTCTGTGGCAAAAAAAAAAGAAAAGAAAAATTAGCTGATCGCTTCAATCACGTCGGGGATTAAACATCACAAAGCTTCTAAATATCCGAGATTCTCATCATAATCTCTTGGGAAAAATTGCAAAAATTTGAAAAGAGTTGTGCGCGTGACTTCACCTCTGTGCATAATTTGACCGCCCATTATTACACGCATTTTGTCTGATGAGGCATTTTTCAAGCGAACAGAAAGAAAGAAAAAAAGAAAGAGGGGAAATTCGTGAGCTCAACTGCCCAAAACGCATCTATCCTATAAGTACACGCCCATAATATACATCACCTACCACACACGAGTATGTATTATATTTTAAAGAAACAGTTCAGGCGTGCGCGTAGTGGGTGGAGAAAAAAGTATTGGAGTTGAAGCTTTTTTAGCTCACGATTGCATGTGCATCAAGAAATTTGCAAAAACACGATGTGCCAAAAACGTCTGCAATGGCCAAGCCTCTATGGGAATATTTATAATGAGCTGGATCAGGGCCCAATCTGGTCCTTATTTCTTTTTATTCATTTTACAAAACCTGCTATCCAAAAGCTTAGCGATGTATAAGGAGGGTAGAGAACAAGCGTAATCTAATCTCATGCAAAATTACAGCTTACGCCAAATTTGATGCACTCGATGAGAATACAATTTTGTGCGCCGCTTGTTTTTAATATTACTCAATCACCGGAAACATCAAGTGCGATCTAAAGATGGCCAGGTGATGAACCTTGATCAAGTCTTCGATCAAGGGTGAAGTAGACGATTTTTTTCATTAAATTCAGAAGATACCTATACTACATCTGTTACTGAACATTACTAGAGACAACGCGGTTCCAGACTATTGTTAGTTATTTTTAAAAAAATGAGGATTCGAAATTGAAAAATCTTCAGTACTATGACAAGCTGATGGGACGAAACAGTCCACAATCTGCGAGTCAAAGTTTCATTGCACCGATCGTCATCGTTTCTAAATGCATGAGAATTCTGTCTTCGCAAAACTTAAGTTATGAAAAACATTTCCGAAAAATGCCCTCAAATTTAGACATCTCCGGTATTTCCAGTATTACATCGACCTGAACAATATCGATCTCGAATCTATATCGATATTATATCGACTGTCTCAAATTTTCGATATCGATAATTTGGAATCGATGCATATCGATATCGATATATTTCTCAATATTTAGCGATCCCGATATCAAGATAAGTCACCAGAATCTAATTTGACCGAGTGTAACCAGAATGCAAGCAAATTAGAATCAAGTATCACGTTGAAAAAGCTTACTTTATATCATAATCAACTTTGATTCTCACTGCTCATATGAAGCTTATAAATCTTATATATAGATCCGAAACTGATGCAAAACTATCTGTGAGATGGCGAGTGATAATCGTTCGACCTTTCACTGAACAAGTTGAAAATTGCAACGCAGATCGAGTTTGTGCATGTGAATTACGGATAGAAAATAACGAAGAAGATGGAAACGAGGGATACAGTACATAATCAAAAGAGGAAAGAGGGAGTAAGAATTGATAGAAAATGGTTAGAGCCCAAGATGTAACGAGAGGAAAAATGAAAAGCCACGAACTATAAGAGTCGGTCGTACGGTTGGTGCACGTGAGCTTCTCAAACTCGTGACTGTAATAACGCGTTATCATCTCATATGCAGTAGTTTACTCGTGTACAGACTACACAGCCTCATTACACACGAACACGAACACGAAAACACACACCCACACACACACACACACAAACACACTCGCAAACAATCTACGATATGAAAAAATATGTGTAGCTCTATTCGACCACATATTTTTCCTATATAAATGCAGCCACCATAACCGTGGCAAAGTGCATATCTCAGGTGCACTCACTGTACATAACCTGTACATATACGAATACACACTCGTATTATTATGATGAGGGACAAGCGCGGCAAGGAGCATTATCCGGCGCATTACCAGTCTGTTTGAGGGCGGAGTTTTGCCTCGATGAGTTGGCAGCGTATTGACTTTATAATAATCACGTCAGCCGGCTCGTGATTGGGAGGATGGTTCAAGATTCGTATACCAGTGTCGGTGGTTTTAAATGAGTATACACGTGTATTATTCTGGACATACTTATATTTTTGCTTCTGGAAGATGGGGTTCGAGGTGGAAAGTTCATTATGATACACAGCAATCTCACATTTATGGTTGGTATATTCTGTTACTACCATGCAAAACTTTTGAAAAATTTGTTTAATGGACTCATCCAAGACTTTTTACTTTGTTAAACTATCGCGTGATGTCCAAAAGAAATATTATTTAAGGCAGCGTTATGCAATTGATGAATTGAGACGTCATGTTTGATTAGGTATTTAAGTGACAAAGACTGCAGGTGAAGATCTTGTGATTGAACTTTTATCGAAATTCAACAGGCATCGTACTTTTGGATGACTTTTGAACCTTGTAGGATTTCCTGTATGAGTATATATAAAACTTGTGTCAACAGCTACTCATTCCAAAGGCCTTACAAAAAAGTAAAGACTTTTAAGATCAGGTGTCCATCAGATGACTAGCGTGGAATGATGAATGAACTTATTGGACAATAAGTCCTTTACTCATAGAGTGATTGGAATTTTTCTTTTCCGCACACTGATATCGAAAGCCTATGATCTCGCCTATGGTTTCCGTCCCGATCTATGGCACAGAAAATGGCGCAATGGCACCGAGGCCAGAGAATGACTGCGCGTGCGCAGCAGTCCTCGGGCCACTTCATTGCATGCCCAGACGTTTCCTAACCTGTACGGCGGCGGTGCGTCATTTTGCCTTGACATCGTGTCGGAAAGTATAGATTTTCGGTATAGTATCGAACATTTATGTTGGGGGCGAAAAAGAACAAAAATAAATCATATCGCGGGCAACGGTGGATCATTTCAGGGCCTTGTTGCGTAGTTTAAAAGTTAAAACTAATAATCATCACTCGAATCATCATTAGTCCTGATGAAAGTGCAATTTCTACCAGGGTTACTACTGTACCAGTGTGTAGTTACCGTACACTGTTACCTAACACTATAGCTGGTTGTCTTTGTACACTAATAAAAAGGTAAACTGCAATGGTTTGAAATTGATTGTTTTACCCGCACTCATGGGTTAGCCTACCCATACCCTGTGAGTGCGAGTGAGACATTCGATCTTGAACCATTTCAGTTCACCTCGGTTCCGAGTGTCACCTGAACTATTGTGTCCCTCGCATGTTAGGTTATATCCCAACAACTCATAGAGTGTGAGTGAGATAGGAGATCTCGAAGTTTGAACACTTCAGGTTAGGGTGGTTCCCAAGTATACCTACATTATTGTAAATCCAACCAGGGATCCAGCTGGTTGAATTGTCAACAGAAAACATCCATCAATCAGTTGGAATTTTCCGAAAATTTTCTCACCAGTGATACTGGCTAATAGAATTCCTAACCTTACTTCTCCAAAAAAACAAGATACTAAATTCGCAGGCAAGTTTGGCCGAATCCGTGAATATCTCCACCATATCAATTTTTCTCTAAGCATTTTAATGAATCTCCCTTTTTCCCTCCTCTTAACAGGATAAAATTCTCGATCGGAGCAATAAATAAGCTGTGCGCACGCGGAGGCCACTTATATGCCAGCGCCGAGAAGAGAGAAGAACTGCGCCCTCTGCATAACTGATACTGCTGCTGCTGCTTATGGGCTTTGATAGCGCGCAAATTAACGATCGGTTCTTTGCTCGGATAAATGAAGGAAAATCAGTCGGTTGCAATACATTGCATGAAAAGATACACGTGTTCATACACCTTTTGCGATTGTGAGCTTCCTTTCTGTTATATAGAATATGATGTAGATTGACCTCCAATATCTTGGCTCAATTTGCCTATACACGTTAGACGAATCCTTTTATACCTGCATAATATATATACAGTTATATCGTCGGTTTTATGGTATATGAGGTTGCAAACGTCTTTCCTATCTAAAATTATGATCTGAGAAGTGCGAGAAGTCCAGAGAGAGTGAGTGAGCTTCTTGCACCCCCCTTATATGCATGTTCTCATCTTTGATGTTCATTTCTTTTTGTTTGTCGTATACTTTTTGCCCCTTATTATTGCTTTGCACGTGTAATTCGTACGTGAGTTCATGTACTTGAATGCAAAGAGTATTTGAGGCTTGATCTTGTATTGGTGTTAGAAGAGAGAAGTAATTCGTTAATTACTTTCGTGAGCGTCTCCATTGCTCTTGGGTCGATAAATCGTTTGCAAAATTGATACGTCTGTATGAGATGCTCCCTCTAGAACTATTACAGTGCGACGTCTTTTCTCATTTTCTCTGAGTATCTTGAGCTCGGTCTTGAGAGTTTGTAATATCGCAGAATTCTTGCTCTCGTTTTAATTCCTTCTTCATTCTAAGAATGACGCGCTAATAACTCTTCTTTTAATTGTGTTAATTTCAACAATTTTTGACGATTGTCAACGTGGAATCATCGATTTCATAATTCTTACACGCAATATTTTCGATTGAAGAATTCACGATTTTGACGGCCCATAAATTTTAAATGTGATAAGGGTGATAATTCAAATTCGGTCATTGTCAATGGCTCTCAAGAGTATACATGAATCATCCATGAAATAATCATCGATGTCAAAAATGTAGAATTTATTGAAAATTGAAGCTAATATACAAATAGGACGGTAATCATCAATTTGAATATTGCGAAATCATTACATCTGAAAATTTCGGCTGCACAAAATTATGTTCGAACGAAGAGGCAGAAAAATGTATCATAATCTGTATTTATGATCGATAACAGCAATTTGGTATTGTTTTATTAGCAAAAGTTTAAAATTGGACTGAATGAGAGAGAATTTATTCGATTGACAGCAGGTCAAGTAGTAAACGCAAGAATAAGTATTCCTGTCATCGTATCACAGCCAACATTTATTTTCTCTCAAATATATATATACATCTAATCTCTCGCTATATCTCGACTGACCCGTAAACCCTCCTACTACTGACCATCCGGTACACCCATACCGAGTCAGTAACACCCCTTTTGATCGATTTAGTGCCAAATGTCACCATGTTTTACACTCTGCAATAATAGTTTGAGAATCTATGTACTCCATATTTCACGCCACCCTCGCTTCATATTATACCCCGTGCACATAATATGCTCTTCGTACGTCTATACTCTTGGACTCTTGGCTCCCCAAAACAAGTGTTACATAACCTAAGAATTTGATAATCAGAGTAGCCTACTATGCTCATAATAACATTTGCTCTACATAGGCGATGTTGTAGAATATGGGAGGAGAAAGGGCTAATAAAGCTTGTATCATTGAACGTGATTACAAGATATGTGTGGGATATTACATACATATTTCATGAGACTGTTTGCCTTCTGGATATATAATTTTCTCGTGGTTTGATGTTACGAGTTTATTTGCAAGTGGGATTTGAAGTTTGCATTTATACAGTTTTATTGAATTTTTTTTTCTTCAAATGGACTTCTGAGTTTCAACAGTTTTGAGGGTAGAGAGGATTTATTGGTAAAAGAAGGTGATAGTCTCAAGAGCGATTTGGACATCGAAACAGAAGGGAGGGATCTTTTCTGTGGACAGATGCAAGTTTCCCACAATGATCCTCTATTACTCAAGTATACTCGAAAGTTTCGTGATGCTGATAAATTTTTACTACCCTTTAAGAAAAGCTCACTTATTTATTCTAGAATCACTGTGGGTGAATGAAACTTTCAGAATCTTAGTTGATTTGAATCTTCTCACCAAATGAAAAAATTATCAGCTCTCCATCGTAGCATAAAATCATTTCCGGAATAATGAAAGAATAGTTCAAACCTCTACAACTTGAAATAATTTGAATTTCCCGCCAAATTCAGGGTTGGCGCTTCCCCATATCAGCTTCAAATCATTTTTAAATGAGCAATATGGGTATATAATAGTTTTTGCGTCAAATTTGAAACTGATTCAAGATCAAATTTCAAACTGAATGAGTTTATGCGCGCGAGCTTACGGAAGCATATCAAAAGAGAAGCACGTGAAACAAGGCGTTTCAAGAGTATTGAGAAGTTGAACGCCGAAGTAGCGGTTTTAAATTCCGTAAGTCAAAGAAAGGGGAGAAGAGGGTCAATGTTTGACATGGAAATGTTGAACGATGCATTAAACATTTTGCAAAGTGCTCTGACGGACCTGCATCTCGCAAACTTCTTTTTCACCCTTCAGCGGTCATCACCAAAGCTCATACTTACCATCCACATAATATATATAGAGATATATATCTATAGGGAGTTATAAAATGGTAGTGAGAGTAGCGTTTGGTATGAGGTCAGTATAAGTAATCAAAAGTGAGGAAAGGGGAGAAGGTATAGAGTGAAACGGTGGGTGGATGGCGTTAACACATTGTGTCCGGAGGCGCCGGTAAAGTTTGTTTAAGCAAAACCAACGGATTGGCTTCCGACTTTTTCAAAAGATTGCCTAGAGGTTGATGCTATGCCTGAGCTTTTCAATCGATGTACGCATATTGTGTAGTGGGTGACTAATTTCGAAAAGCTTAGAGACAAATCGTATTTAAGGTGAATTTAACTCTAGTTCTGATAGTGAGCTCAGAGTCAGAACAGAGTTCCCAGATTTTTGATAATGTGAATTGAAATAATTCAATTCGAATGTAAGTATACATCTCAATATTCTTGGAATTTTTGAAGATATAGACTTACCAGGTGACGCTCGTAGATGTTTCACTTGAACGGATGAGGGACTTCTGAGATCGGGATTATTGGTTGGTGTTATTGAGTTTGGTGATAGCCGTGGATGATGTGATCCACTACCTTCTACACAGCTGGCCGTTGTTGTGGTAGTCGTCATATTGGTCGTTGCGCTTTGTATACTCGGGGGTGAACATCGTTTCAGACTCTGTTCTGTCCTCCATGACATTTCGTTTTCGCCTATCCATACTTTTCCTGCAATTGAAATCATTAGATTAGTTCATGAACTGGAGGATACTATTTATCTAGTTAAACGATTTTTGGCGGTTCTGAATTTGATTTCTAAAATTTATGTTGGGTTGGGATGGAGATCGGATTGATCAATTTGAGCTCCTAGCAGCAATGTTTACATAAACGGCAACATATAAACTCAATATTTGCAGTAAAATGTGATATCAAGAATGCGATGTTCCAAAAAAAAAAAAAAAAAAAAATTAGAACTTTGGAGAAGAAATGAAAAATTTTCCAGTTTTCATAAGACAGGTGATGAAAGCAAATTTAACATCAGATAGCTTTCTACGGACCCCGAAATGGATTTAAGACCAAGAACGATGATGCTGTGTTTATGAATAAAAGTTTCCGGCATCGTAAAGCTCATCTCGAATACGTTGGGTTGGAACAATATTGACGAGAGCTAAATGAGCAGGACGCTTTGAGGGAATAAAACGAGTATATATATTGAGGAATACGAAATGGGAGCCGTTGCCCATGGAAACGCACGAGAGACAAAATGAATAAACGAGAAAGGAAGAAAGAGATGAAGCAACCTGCGTTGGTCACATACATCTCAGGGGATCGTCAAGCGATATTAATGACGCCCACACACTACCAAGCACAAACTTGTGCAAGCTCTAGAAGGCCATTACTGACATCTCACCCTTATTTTTCTTCGTTGTAATTAGCAATTCCATCCTTCCCACCCCTTTTACCATCCCGCAAACTCACATACATGTGAATCAGCAATGTATAGGTTTATTGGTAAGGAAGTCCGGCTAGAGAACGTTGACCGTTATCTATATTTACAAAGTATCATTCGCATAACCTAAAACCCGATCGTTTTGCTTTTCTTAGCTATGATATTCTATGATATTACACAAAAATTTCTTAGTAGAGTTCAACGAGGTCGTCACCATAGATGCATCATATTCAGAAACCTTACGATCACAAACACACATAGTTGAATATATCTACTCCGTTATAGCTTGGACATTCCGTGTATAGACATCTCAAGTTTCTCTTGTTCTGGACGATTTTTCCCGACAACAATATCCACACGATCTTCTCTGCTTCTCTGTATACCCCGAGCCAGTGTCTAATTACACTGGGGGAGTAACCACCCTATTTTTCCATCTATCCATCTATCTATCTGTCTATATGTATATGGAGCATTTCCACGTGATAGTAAACTCAGATGCCCTTATTATAACGCTTTTTCCTCATACTGAGTGTTTATGTCTACGAGGTTGTATATGTATGAGTGTGCGTGAGTATGAGTTCTACATAGCGACCAATGAGCATGTAGATTTATGCGTAAGGGGTGCCATTTGGGTTGTAAATATACTTATACCGATGCCCACGAGTTGTTATCTGACGATGTGCATTTTCAGTCAGAGCTGGCTAATTTTATACGATAATTGCTGTACATATACTCTTCAACTCTTTTCTTATACGCACCTGTGCGCGCAATGACGGAATAGTTGTATGGCTTTTATCGTGACGAATGAGGAGGCTTTTTCGTATTGAGATTGTAGACGTTGATTTCTGCCCCTGCGGTTCAGCCTGCGTTGTCAAGTTATGAACTTGTTACTTCGAAGTGACGTTAATCTCTTTTCTTTGCTCTTTTATTTTGATTATTATCATCTAATTTGCTGAGTGAAGAGTTTTGATTTTCTTTAATTGATAAAATATCATTGAATTGGTTCGGATCTATTATATATCAATAAGTATTTGTAAAATGAGTTCAGGATTCTGGATGATAGAATTCAAAATTTTTCATTAATCTGATAAGACACGTATTATCATCCAGGGTTGAACAGAATCTGATTGTAAGTTATGATTGCCGCAAGTTCGTAGATTTCAATAATTCACAAAATTTTATGGATAAAAGATAATTTTTCGTCTTCTATTTAACACTACGACCTCGATCCGTTGTTCAATTTAATTATTACTTGTTCAATTGCCTATTGCACGACGAGTGAATTCGACATGTTTCGTATTTTGTATGTACCTAGAGTATCTATAGATGGAGTCTGATTCAAGTTCATTGGATTAGAAGTAAATCGAGGCACACGATCCCTTGTGGATGCGCCCAATCATCAAAATCAAGAGATTGGATCTGTCTTTGACATCGGTATAGATATTGAAGAACGACGACCATTTTCCTTTGTAATTTTAGATCAATTGTAAAGTTCTATCTGTACGGAATTCTGGACCTGCTTCTTTCATTCAAATCCAATACGGCAGCGATTTTTATCTTTCGAATTTTTCAACACTGCAATTTCAATTTAATTTCAAGATTTAACAACTTTCCTTGCAAATTTAACTAGAAATAAGTACTCAAAGTCATCAAGAATTTGCAAAAAATTTGCTTCATTTTTAAAGACCAAGAAAGAATTGTCCGCTGACCGTCAAAATGCTCTCAGGCATCTTGTTCTCTACACTATTCACTGACATTAGGGTGACCATATATACATATAGGGGAGTCCAGCGGATACTTTTAATCTCGAGCTGTTTGCATGGTTCGCGCGGGTGACTTTTACGGTTTAAGGTCGCCAATTTCTATCGCACATACTTATTCGCATGTCGTTTTCAAGAGTCCGAGTAAGATTATATATATCTATAAAATACCTATATCCCCGTCTTTAGCTTGCGCTCGACCGGACAAACGGAGTTACCCTCATTTTTTTACTGTCTTTTTCTTTCTTTTTCGTTGTCTTCAGAAGAGGAAATTGAATTATCCCCTTGGAATTCTCCACCCGAATACTCGAAACTTTTATTGAGAGCATGTGTTGAACCTGTTTCCCTGATTGAATACCTCTATATAAGATCTTTTCGGCTTGATGCACGCATTCTTATGTTTGTCTTGAAAATAATACTTACACATCTTTGAATTCTTTTGGATCGGTCGTATGGTTGGTGATGGTGGACAACGAGTGAATATCTAAATTCTGTTTATGTTCATTTTGACACGTATTGTTTCGAATGATGAACGTGGAAACAATCCTGATAGGGATTCAAATTTTTGACGCAGTGACATGTAAAAAATGAGGCTATGTTCGTGTTAAGAATCATTTTTTGAAATTCCAGACAGAAAAGAGTATCTGGTTATTGAGACTCTGCATTATTTACTCTCAATTAAGAGCTGGATGGTATATAAGAAAGATTTCAAAGATCGTCAGGATTGAAGATCAATCTCGGCCATGTTGATCTTTACTTAGTCAACTTTAGCTGATTTTAAATCAGCTTTTTAGGAAAGAGACATTTATCATTTTTCCAAATCATTAGAGAGGAACAAATAACATTTTCAAATAGACTTCAAATTTGCTCAATCCCACTAAGGGTGAGGACAGACAACCCGCTACGACACGATTCTTACGACGTGACATCACCCGACACTTTTTGATGATCCATAACTGGCACTGTAAAAATGAATCCAATCCATCGATGGTTGGGCTCGCAGGAATAAATTCCGTGTCGTGTCGTGAGATTTGTGTCGTGGAAGGGTTGTCTGTCATCACCCTAATATATGCAGAGCTCTCTCCGTGTCAATCAGTGGGAAGTCGCTGTACTTCAGTGTATTTCGGACCAACTTTGACTGACGACTTTAGTGTATATGTACTGAATCCATCAGTGGGAGGACTAAAATTTTTGTGACTTTGGTTGTCGGGTGGTTCCTCGTCATTGAAGTTTCAGTGATTATCACTGATGGTTAAGTGAGACAATTCACTGAAGATGTGATTATTTAAGGGTACGGACACCATACTCATTGAAGTATCAGTGTATCTCACTGGAAAATCAGTGGGCACCCCTCTAACATCAGTGATGCTCACTGAAATACAGTAAAACTCACTAAAACTTTAGTGACAAGGAGCCATCCGACACCCAAGGTCACTGTAGTTTCAGCCCACCCACTGAAGACTTCAGTGTGTATGTATTTATTTTCTGTAATTCTAGTGTATCCATACTGAAGCCATCAGTCAAAGTTGATCTAGAATATATTGAAGTTCAGTGACCTCGCACTGATTGACACGGGAAGAGTATCCTAATTCATTAGAAGATGGGAATTTCCAGCCAACAAATTCATCAAGACATCATTTCATGGAAAAATAAGCTGACTTTCAATAATCATCAGACCTGTTACACACATTGAGGCTGGACGAATAATCGATTCCCAAGAAGTCCAATATAGTGAGACTATACAGATCGGGTCAAGGCACTTGGCATAAACAGAGCCATTCGTCTAAATAGTATCTTTCTTTCTCTCATTCAGACTCCCCCTCGTGGCTATCCGCCTCTTTCAAATCTCTCCCAGTTCAACCCCTCGACTATACTTTACCAATGGCCACTCGTTCTCTCTCTCTCTCTCTCTCTCTCTCTCTCTCTCTCTCTCTCTCTCTCTCTCTCTCTCTCTCTCTCTCTCTCTCTCTCTCTCTCTCTCTCTCTCTCTCTCTCTCTTTTTTCACCCCTCTTTGCATTCTGTGAGAGCATTGGCCGGTTATACCATGTGCCATGTGTTCTGACTTGACCAGCCGACACTCCATTCACGGGTTTATCACTGTCCAGATAACAACGATTTACCTATCCTATATAGCTAAAAAAAGGGAGCTCAAGTGAGACGTTCTCTCTCTCTATCTCTCTCTTCTTTCCTCACATACTTTTTGAATGAGAGAAAGAGAAAGAAAGAGTAGGGTTGTGGACAAGGAAGGAAGGAAGAAAAAAAAAGACCAGATTACCAAGGTTAGAATAGACCAGAGCGCGAATCTGAACTATATCTTGAACTTGAGCTATATTGGGCTATCCAAGTGAGGAAGTTAGAAAGAGAGAGAGAGAGAGAGAGAGAGGGTGGTTTTTTTCTGTGTAAAGAGTATAGGCTGGCCACCTTGCATTCAAGAGTATTTCACTTTAACGGCCCCCTGGGGGATTGGCTGTGACTGACCTGTGCGTCCACCACCATCACCTATCCACAATATCTCTCTCTCTCTCTCTCTCTCTCTCCCTCTCTGTATATATGTTTGATTCTCATATAGTGGGCTCCTGAGTGGTGTGTTTTGGCATAATGGACTCTTGCATCATTTATTATCAAGCTTTGTGACATATATTCTAAGCTGATACCGTTGAACAAGTGTATGAGTATGTATGCACCTAAGCTGATGACATCTTCAGATTTTCCCACAAGGTATAATCCAATGGGAGACTTATATGTATGGACTGTTCTGGTGTTTGAACCTGTTTGACCTACATTTTATGTTCATATTTGCCTATAGGGGATGTAATACCCAAATTAATTATTTTCACTCAGAGTTTTTCAATTATCGTTACCACGATTGCCACTATCATAGTGTGAGGTATCTGAACTTGGTGTGTTGATCTATAAGAACGAAGCCATTGTGCTGCGTACCGTATATGGATTTTGAAATTTATAGCCTTGATAATAGGAAACAGGTTTTGTTGACTTGATTTATAGTCATAGATATACTTGCTTTACTGGTGAGTAATTGTTTTTATCCATTATCAAACGTAGATTGGTCATCTATGACCAAAGTAATAGTTACCCCTAGTAAAAATAAGTGCCTCATGATAGATCATATATGAAAATGTTCCCAGCCGAACTGTGGTCATCTATGACCATCTATGATTTCAGAAAATATTATGTCTCCGTGGTCAGTCATAGGTATACACAAAGTCAACTCGTACATGGCCGTAGGGCATTGTAATCAAGTGGTTGTACATGACATTTTCAATAACGAATGGAGGCCTAGCAGTTGGAGTCCCAAGTACGCTTATTTCGAAGCTTCGGATTGAGAAACATTTCGAGTTGGCAATGAAGTGCTTCATTTCCAACATGAATTCCTAGGATCCATTATGGAGACCAATGACGACCTATGGCTCCGGCCTCATGGTCATAGGTAGTCATGTATGCCCAGAGTCCGGTCGGGAACATGTTCATATATGATCGTGAGGCACTTATTTTTACTAGGTTACGTTTAGTCAAAGATTAGTCTGAAAAGGAGAGGTCATGGTCTGTGGGTCGTGGATTTGGCTAAAACTTTGGGAATCGTCTTTTTCTGACACACATTAAAGATGATATTCTGAACCATTTACTTGAATGCTAAAGCGTTTTAGAGCTACAACTATACATATTACCATTGTTAGTATAATATTCTATACATAGGCGAATTCTCAATATGGGTCCATATTAGCAATGCTAATGTCATAGACTGTAGCTCCGAAACGCTTCAACATTCAAGTAAATGGTTTAGAATATCATCTGTAGGTGCCAAAAAGACGCAGTGATTTCCAGAGTTTCAAACGAATCCACGACCCTCAGACCATGGCCTCTCTTTGTAAGTTGAACATGATTGTGGCGCCCCGGCTTAGGCTAAACTTTGACTAAATGCGACTATTCTTCGAGTCCTACAAGTACTAGTACTTGGATCCATGTTCCTATCAGGAGATGCATAGGAATGATTGACGAAGGTGGTGATGTCAGATCGCATTTTTTAGTAGAATTTTGAAATATTGTTGTACGCTCAAGTACTTGAAAAGCCGATTGACCACTGAAACCCTTTCGTGGCACAAAAGAAGTTCGTTATAGTTGCGTAGAAAGAAAATGAAAAAAAAAATAGAAACTCTCTGAATTTGTTCCAGCGACATCTTAAGTACTTTTCTTAGACTGACCAATTTGACGAAAGGTCAATTCGCTTTGAAATCAATTGATTTTAGCTCTTTGATGGAGTTAATCGACTGAAATCAGATGAAAGTTAAGTAAATCGACAAGATTGTGATGCCGCGTTGGAAATCTGAATTTTAGTCCTATTAAAAGAAATCTAGTGGAACCCAATTAAAGAGTCAACCAAAGCGTAACGATGGTATTGACAATTTACCCTTCGACGGAATAGTCAATCAGTTTCGACACATTCTCCATCCAAATATATCCAAAGGAAAAATTTCAAACAACAGTTTTGTAAGCATATTGAAACTGATATGACTTTTATCAAATTTTCTCATATATTCTATTATTTCTTAATCAGAATAGATTTTGGTGTGCCCAAATGAAGCTATACGTCTATTCACAAGAAGAATCTAAATTCAAACAAACAATCATCAAGGATACTTTCACTTAGCAGTCATCTTTTCTAATTCTGCTCGTAACATTGAAAATTGCACCCTGCAGTACCTATTTCCAATCATCGCAATTTTCTCAATCAAAAGAACGAAATCAAAACAAAAAACATAAGAAAGTAAAAAGAGTGAGAGGTGCGAATTAATTAAAGTGAATTGAAGTGACGAAGCAAGGCGACACTCGCACAAGATTGATAGTGAAATGAATAGGTGGTAAGGGGAGGGGGATGTCGAGTCTAGGGTCAGTCTAGCTACGATGGCGATTTCTCTTTGAATGCGACCGGTGGTACACTGTTCAATATATATATCTATACATTTACAGCGCTGGAGAGCGAATGTGGCCAAATTGAATCCTGTTTAAAAGGAGGCAAGAAGGGTCTAGAGGGCGGGTAAAGAATCAGAAGGAGGATAAAAAAAAGAAGGAGGAAGCTAGTGATTCGGGGCCCGCAGGCTATCTATACCAATAAGTAAATTGCCCGCCACCTATCTTTTCGTTGATGCCTTTTTCCATATCGCTCAGACACGATCTTACTCTGACCAAACGATTCTCATCTTCTCGCGCAGCCGATCAAAGAGATTCTATGATCTGATACATATATATGTATATATCATTTCGGCCCTCTGTTTTCAAAGGTGAAACCAAGTTTTTTGGCCCATAGATGTGATATCCGGTAAGGGTTGATTTCTGAAAAATCTATCTCGTTTCAATGGGGTAGATTAGGCGATGGTGGATACACCTTGCGCTATTTCATTTTTGAGTTTGAGTGGATGATTTTCCAGATGAATGAATTTGCTCACATTTATGTCCGATGCTAGAAACCCTCTTGAATATATCTGAATACATGAATCATATATACGAATGATACGATGTTGAACATGATGTATACCCATTATGAGCTGTCTTGACATTTCAAAAATACACATATATCGTCGGAAGCGCCCTTCTTATATCAGATTCTATGTATTACAGCATAAAATCACTCATCATGTTTCATAATATAGTCACAAATAGGGCTACTATAATTCGGACAGAAGAAAGGAGAAAAAAAAAGAAAGAGCTAGAGTAAGAGTGAAAGCGATCTTTTTGGTCAGAATATACCACTTTTGTATATTATCCCCCACACGAGGTTATGTTGATCCATGGACAGGATGGCATCTTTTGAAGTTCGTCTATAATAAGCATTCAGAAACTTTCATCATAACAGGGACTACACCATAAACATATATCAATATGCCGAAATTCATATGCGCAGTTATAGCAGGATTGAGAATTTGATTGATGGGCGTACATTTGTATGTATGTGTGTTTGTTATGATGTAAGGGAGTAGTAATAGATTTCAGCGGTCACCGGAAGCTCAATCGTATAGCATGTTATAAGTAGGTATTATAATGGGATTGGGGATATATATATTTTAAGATTTGCTTATCGGTTATTATATTAGCCGATGAATGGATTAATATTGATTTGACGAAGGACAGGAGGCACGCGTTCTATTCGAGAGACAGTTATATTTATTGTGATGATCGGTCGAATAACGGTATAGTTTGATGCTTGATACTCATTATAGGTATTTTATTAGGGCACGAGGGTAGATTGATTGATATTATAATGACTAAAAGTTGTGTTTTGAATGAGTCAGAAATAATACGAGTTGTGCCGATGTACAATAAGATACCGTTAAACTTTTATGGTATCATATTTTGTTTTCAATTGAGATTCCGAGGAAGATGATCAAAAATTCTGGTGACATTGATAGTTGGAAAATTATCAAATGCAAAAGAAGATTGAGCTGTGGAAAATTATCAGGAGGAGTTCTAGCTATTCGCAATGTTTTAGTACGCAATTCTCAATTATGTATTTCGGCTACAGAAAATTGAAAGAATAATGGGCTAAATTGTGCAATCTTTCCATTTTTCAACATATATACAGGGTTTATTGAGACCACTCCCCTAATGTGGAAGATTGTCTCATTGCAGACTCAAATCGAGGCTACAGATAATCAACAGTGTCTCAAAATAAGGTCAAGATAAATTTGCAGGAATTTTCAAAAGTTTGAAACCTAAACGCTGATTTTGAGAACAATGGCTGGGTTTACCTGAATTTTTTATAATAATTTCCTTCAGTACTGAATTACACACCTAAGTTTGATTGTATCTGCGTCACATAATTTCGAATAATTTTTTTAACAACCATTTTAATGTTTAATGATTGAATTCAATAATCAAGCTCGGTGATCGTGAGCAATTCAAAATTCTACTAAATCGAGACAAAGAAAACGGAAAATTGAATGAAGCATTACAATATCGAATCATCGTCAAACAATTCTCAATTTCAAACTACCTGCTCATCCACCATCACCACTCGATACAATTTTTTTTTACAAATCATGTATACACAGACTAATACTTAATTTCTTACACAGACTTTTAACTTAACTCTTGAAGTTTCAATAAAGAAGTTTTTATCGCACCGAGCGATGATTGAACACGGATAAGTCTGAAGATAGATATGTCAAATGGTTCGAAGTCTCTATACATGTATAGCACACATATAGGTGACCAGATAAGCGCATGAAATATATCGCTCGATTAAACTTCACTCGAGAAAAGGAGGAATTAATTCTTCTTTATCGTGCGAGCGAACCTTTCAGCCACATACTTCACTATATATACCTAACCTCTCAAAGTAACGACGACGAAATTGAATGGGTTTCTCAAGTTTGCGCGCGAGCAAAGAAGACGAAAGGTGAAGAAAGGGCAACGTTTTTCCAATTTCCTTAGGGGTTCTTGGCCTTCGTTATATTATTTGAGCTTTGGATCGATAATAATTTTCCCCCCTCATAACCTCCTAGTTCTCTTAGTAAACGCGCGCACGTCTTCTGCTTACATATCTAATTCATCCACACTCACACATACGCACCAATACTTGCAAGAGCAATTTGGTACAGCTATTCTTTGAAGACGCAATCAACCCCAATTTTTATCGTATACTACAGCCACCGCACGCCTAATAATAGTATGTTATTCCTTATAAAAGACGGTACACACATGATGGGGTAACTCGTTGTGGAAGCTTTGCATTCCAATGAAATTCCCTTCCGTACAATTCCTTCTCTCTTATCACTATATAGATATTATATAACCTATATACACTGTATACAAAAAGCAGCCATGTGCATCAAGCAAAGCATCCCGATAAGGCGATAGGAATTCCTATATATACCTACTATTCCAAAGAAAGTTTCCAGCATCACAGACGACGGCCGCGCGCGCGCGCCGAGCGTTGATACGAAGAAAAGAGAGAGAGAAACGAGGAGAGGAATCGATAAGAGATGCAAGGGAGGTTTTCCCTTCAAGCTCCACACGTTATGGGCGCCATTTTTCTGACGAGAGATGCGAATAACATTTCATCGATGGTCTTGTACTATATATATACGTCGGGAGGTAGCCGAGAGGGAAAATGAGGGGAAAGTGTGAGAGAGTGAGTGGGTGAGGTTATGGTAATGCGCATGCGCGAAACCGCCCTCTTGCGATTTTATACCCCTCTGTATATATATGCATGAGGTAGTAACCCCCTGCGAGGTATTGGTAGTGAAGGGAGAACCATCATATATGTACATATGTAGATGTATACCTGGTAGGAGAAGAAGGGTGTTGAAAACGCGAGCCAATCTGCATGCCGAGTGAGGCGCCATTTTGTAAGTTTAAAACGCCCCACGCGACTTAGTATATGCTAAGCCTTTAGCTCCGATTCGCGGACGAGTTTGAGTATAGCGCGCAGGGGTTGGTTGTGTTGCATAATATGTACGAGCGCTCTACAAATGCAAATGGACTGGGATACTGATACTGTATCTGAAAGGGGTGTCGTTTGTAACCCTGCAAACTTTTTGCATTTTTGCACTGCAAAAACTCAACAGAATCATAAACCCAAATAGATTAATAATTTGTGTAGCAATCAAATAACAATACTGTTACTAATTTGAGGTTATGGTTTTACTAATAATGTATTCATCGACGGTGAAATGTCCAACTAATCTGCTCGAATGAAGTGCTTGAAAGGGGGATGCCCACGGAAGCGGGTTTTGAGCCCTGAGAGACTTTGGGAGTGGAACGCGTGAAATCATAGCTATTCGATAGAGCGAATAATGCTGATGAATTTCGACCAAGTTTAAGCATTTGTACCTGAAGGGAAGGCCTCCAAATAATGCAAAGAAATATTGCGAATCTGCGTGAGTTTTAGGTATCCTGATGGTTTGTTTACATTTGATCATTTGAACCTAGGACTTTTTTGCACGTTTTCCGGGTAACGAGCCACCGTTTGAGGATTGCCACTGGAGAAATCTATCGATTACGACTCGAATCGATACGGTGCCACTCGCTGGAGATTATAAAAGTGCACAGAAAGTCTTCTTAACCTCAAAAATCACGTCAAAATTATATTTTGTCGTTAGTTATGAAACCAACGCACGATTTGCGGTCCGTGACCATTTGCTTCTCAGATGCCCCTTTAAAAAAGGAGTCGAACGAACCTTGAATGATAACGGTGCCATCAATATTCCGCGAAATATCAACGGCAAAGTGAGAGCCTACTCGCATCCTCCCCCGCCTTTTCAGGTGTATCTCGCGCCTGCATGATTTCCCAGAAACGTTTCTTAGCTCATTCGGCACATTTTCAATGGGCGAATCAGATAAACCCTGCATGATGATGGTGCCATTAGTATTTTGCCAAAAATCAGCGATAGACTACAGACCAACTCGCACCCTCCCCCCTATTTCAGTCCCATCTCACGCCTGCATGATTTCCTATGGGCGATTTTTAGTTTTTCCAACGGGTCTTCAATCGACAAATGGAATGGAACTCGGATGATCACGGTGCCATTAATACTCCGCGAAATATCAACGGCAGAGTGAGAGCCTACTCGCATCCCCCCCCCCCCCGCCTTTTCATTGAGAATACTAATAACTCTATTCTAATTATGTCAGCGGTCTATTCTACGTGAACTCGTGGGACTTGTTAAACGAACTAGGAACCCTGGTAGAAATCGTGATAATTTTTTGGTCAAAAATTGGCCAAGTCTATCCTCATTGCATTGTTACTATATCTAGATATTGCATGGGTGGCCAAAAAAATTGTTCACATTTCTACCAGGGAATATTACATTGTGATAGTATATTAAGTAACAACGGGTCGAACGAAAATTTGCGCACGACTCACCGCCAGAGTGTGCAAATCTTTAGTTTCTGTCCTGTGGTGCAAATGACTCATTTGCACACGAGTGCGGGGACGAGTGCGCAAACGTTTGCCCCGTGTTGCTCACGATATTTTATGCTATTGCTGTGAGCAAAGTTGTAACTTGCCAAAAAATACGCAGTGATTGGAATAAATTCAACATTATTAAGCGGCAGAATTGTTGGCGGGGAAATGTAGCCATTTCTGACTTATTAGTAAATATTATGACAGATTTGATCACTCCCGATTAAAAGTCACTGATTAAATGCCCTCAACCTTTACCAGAGTAGAAACCTGTTACTTATATATGTCAGTACGATCGTATACTCGGTACGGGCGAGGGAGTACGCAGGGGGTAGGAGGGGAGTCCAGACTGAGAAAATATTATGGAAAATATTTTTAAAAAAAATTTTCGTTTAAAGTTTCAGATTCAAAATCTGGTTATATGATTTTCCAATATTTCGAAGTCTATAAAAATGTAAATATCTCTTGCCCTTCTTTCATGAAGTCCCCCGTTTTCGAGCGATTATTTCGATATCGACAAATCTGATAGAAACGAGAATTATGCACCATGTTGAGGTCGGATTGATTCAAAACAGTTTGAGTAGCACGCGTTAGAAATTGCGAAAAGTTCTTTCAACAAGTTGCCAATGTTTCGGTGCTTACAAAATTGCAAATTATAATTCTCGTGCCTCGCCCATGAGGTTCCCAGTTTTCGAGCAATTATTTCGACCCTCGCCTGCGGCTTGGACTGGAAATGAATCGCCCAGAAGCAAGCTACAACCCCATCAAATCGGTGCGAAATATACTATTATCCGATTAGAACGTGATAGTACGGTTAAAACTCACATTTTCAATGTACCTAAGGACGTGCAGGGGCTACATTTCTTAGCATGAGCTCACTGGAGTAAAATTGTTCATAATAATTTATAACTGAACTTCTGCAAATTTCTTAACGTTTAACTAAAACAGTTGAATTTCTAGCATATTAATATTCCCTTTCCCACTCAGAATCTGCTCCATCAATTATCAGAGAGAAGAAAATTTGCTCCCTATAATTTCCACCATAAAAGAACACGGAGATAAAAGTTCCCAACTGATAAACCAATTTGAGATGATTCAACAATTTCAAGATTGTACCATGATCATCGAAGATCCATTCGACCACTCAGCGGTTAACGTGATTCAAAAAGTAAGGACCGTCGTCTGCGAATGATGCAGGCGCGAGATGTGCTTGGAAGTCGGGAGAATGCACATATTCTGGTACTTTATGGTTGATATTTCGCGGAGTATTGATGGCACCGTGATCATTCGAGTTCCATTCCATTTGTCGATTGAAGACTCGTTGAATAAACTAAGAATTGCCCATAGGAAATCATGCAGGCGCGATATGGGATTGAAATCGCGGGGGAGAATGCGAGCTGGTCTGTAGTCTATCGCTGATTTTTGGAAAAGTATTAATGGCACCGTCATCATACAAAATTTATCTGATTTGCCTATTAAAAACGTGTCGAATGAGCTGAGAAACATTTCTGGGAAATCATGCAGGCGCGAGGTACACCTGAAAAGGCGGGGGAGGATGCGAGTAGGCTCTCACTCTGCCGTTGATATTTCGCGGAGTATTAATGGCACCGTGATCATCCGAGTTCCATTCCATTTGTCGATTGAAGACCCGTTGGAAAAACTAAAAATCGCCCATAGGAAATCATGCAGGCGTGAGATGGGACTGAAATAGGGGGGAGGGTGCGAGTTTGTCTGTAGTCTATCGCTGATTTTTGGCAAAATACTAATGGCACCATCATCATGCAGGGTTTATCTGATTCGCCCATTGAAAATGTGCCGAATGAGCTAAGAAACGTTTCTGGGAAATCATGCAGGCGCGAGATACACCTGAAAAGGCGGGGGAGGAAGCGAGTAGGCTCTCACTTTGCCGTTGATATTTCGCGGAATATTGATTGCACCGTTATCATTCAAGGTTCGTTCGACTCCTTTTTTAAAGGGGCATCTGAGAAGCAAATGGTCACGGACCGCAAATCGTGCTTTGGTTTCATAACTAACGACAAAATATAATTTTGACGTGATTTTTGAGGTTAAGAAGACTTTCTGTGCACTTTTATAATCTCCAGCGAGTGGCACCGTATCGATTCGAGTCGTAATCGATAGATTCCTCCAGTGGCAATCCTCAAACGGTGGCTCGTTACCCGGAAAACGTGCAAAAAAGTCCTAGGTTCAAATGATCAAATGTAAACAAACCATCAGGATACCTAAAACTCACGCAGATTCGCAATATTTCTTTGCATTATTTGGAGGCCTTCCCTTCAGGTACAAATGCTTAAACTTGGTCGAAATTCATCAGCATTATTCGCTCTATCGAATAGCTATGATTTCACGCGTTCCACTCCCAAAGTCTCTCAGGGCTCAAAACCCGCTTCCGTGGGCATCCCCCTTTACCGCGTTGAATTTGAATGAAAGTATGTGAAAAGGATAATAACGACCGTAAGCATGACGCATGGGTAATAAGTATGCGCGACTTTGTATATGGCAATGCATGAGAATGAATGACAGCGCAAGGTTCCGCGAGGGCGAGCGCGAGATGTCTCGAGGACTGCGTGCTGAGGGCTGGACAAGACGATCACGCGGGATCATTAGCTGGGGTAACGATTGGCCACACCAATCTGCATGGGAGACTTTTCGCACACCGCTGCCCTGGGGAAGATCGCCAAATTCGAGTCCAAACTTCTTGGATAAAATCGCCATTAACATCGACCCAGTACCCTCAGCATCGCAATAGTATCAGGTGAGAGTAAAAACATGCAGCGGGGCGCTATTCCACACAGGGAATAGACTCCTCATGAGAATTATTCATCTTCTCACCGAAATCTAGTTGATGCACTAGGACATATAGGCCCTAGACCCTAGATTTCAACCCGCGACTCGTGACTAACCCCATTTTTCTCACACAATAACTTGATAACCGAGCCGAGAGCAATGCTTATCCAATACCAAAAAGCTTCCGAAATTGACCAGTAAAACCCGGTTATCAAGGAGGAAAATGGATCTTTCGAAACGCTCTATTTTCGAGTCATTTTCAATAGCGTCTCTAACATAGTAAAATTTGCATGGGAAAATAGTTCAATTCAGAGGCATAATTATAAATGTTTACGTGCACTCTTTGTCACGAAATGTTCCAGATTTTGTTTAGAATATTTTGCAGTTTGACCAGGATTTATTGTCAACGAATGATGAAGTTTTGCTGTGATCAAGTTATGAATTTATAGAATGATTATTTTTGAAATATCTGAAAAGAGGGTTCATCGAGCAAAATTATCAATAAATTCTACTCATATTTCATTCTATTTGCTTGAGTTATAATTCATTCAACCACAACCTCAACCCTTCATTTGAACCCCAATAATTTTGAAATCATAACTTTATTCTTCAGCAACAGGCTAAAGCAAAGTGATTATACTAATAAGAATCTAGTGTATCATGAGAATTGCGAATGTTAACGAGCCGTGGATCGGCTAGAATGATTTTCGAACTGTTTCATGCTTGTTTCTTATTGAATCAAAACAGATTGGTCAGAAGAAGAAGAAACAGATCAGTAGGAATTCCATACAGTTGTCATGTATTTACTATGATTTTTATGACGGAATGAAATCGTAGAGTGCATAACAATTGTCAGCGGCATAAAAAGAACCAATATGGTTTTACTCGCGATTTTGATCTGCTCCTCTTATCTTCGTAGCTTATAATTCCTCATGAAATTATTTATAATTTCTAGTTACTTTTATAAATACCCGTTCCCAGTTTAGTTGAAATCTATACGTGTGCCAGGTCTCAATCTCAACCTTTATCGACTCAAAGCCATAGTATTAAAGTCTGCGGTTCATAACAAGCCCAAAAAAGTGTACACAAAACGCAATTATGAATTTGCGTGGATTAATTCATTTGCCACCACACAGAAATTTGAGTAAATTCGTAATTCCGTCATAACAATGAATCAAGAGCTCGAGGGGCCATATTAGCGGTTGGTGCGACTGGTATGTATATTCTAAGGTGTGTATCTAAATCAGTTCCATATCACGCGAGCAGCGCACGCGCTCAAAAAAGGGGTGTAACGTCGCGCGCGCAATCGGGACATGCTAAAAAACCCCCATCTACCCGTTGGCATATACATATACATTAGGGTTGTAAAAGGGGGGTATATGTAGAAGAGGGAGAATATATATACATAATAGGGCACGCGCGTAGTGACAAAGCTGTGTTGCATATATCCCATCACTATATTTCTATCCCTCTTCATGTGATTTTAAAATTACAATGGAAGATCGCTAGATTCATCCTGCACGTATATATACGTTCACCCAATTGCCATCATTCCGCGCATCATCTGTATATATATATCGTATGGCTCCCCGCTAGGCCATATACTTATACTTATTTTGCTTATAGGCGAATACATACGCATAACGAGTATATATATAGCAGCAGCATCTGCGTATACTAGCATAATATGATACAACATGGAGACTGCGCATGGTTATAGTAGTATAGTGAGAGGGTGAATGAAAAAGAGTATAAGTATATGAGCCACCCTTGTTTGCGTCGTCGTTGGTCGCGTGCTGGTTTTATAATATATATCCGATACGCTAATACTTTATAGTATATCCTGCATGCACATGTACGTGGAATTTGCAGATGCGCTCTATTCGCGCTAGTAGCATATAACTATCTCTTCTGCGATGTCAAATCGAACTTTGCTCGTTGTCTGTGTGGGTGAATTTTAGAGTTGAGAGCAATCAGTCGCTTCTAAACTGGTCTTTTCCTGCGTTTGACATATGAAAATGCACGGTATTGAGGGTGAATGATCATTTTGAGATCATGATGTGACACAATTTGAATATACAATACGTGAGATGGATAGATTTATGGTAGCTTCTTACTCCAAGAGATGATTGTTCATTGATGTCGATGATTGGAAACTAATTAGCTGTTATTATTCAACTAGCAATGATAAGTTATTCTCAATGGTTCGTATTAAGGGAAAACTGTCTGGATCTATGAAGAACAAGCCACCCTTCTCCCCCTCCCCATTTGTCATATAGATGATGCATTCCTTGATTGTTTGCTCTAAGAACAGCATGTACGTGAATCCTGCAGAATGCTCATCATTAACGCAATTTGAAAGTGACGTTAATGACCCGAATTTCTTAATTTAGGACGAACGAAATCTCATCCATGAACAGAGTTGGTCACGCTTGAAAAATGTTTCGCTCTGCGGAGTCAATTATCGTGCGCAAATTCCCCCAGAGTACTAGGGTTGAAAGCGGTTTCGTTCGCGTCCTGAAGAGGGCGTTTCAGAGTGCTCCGGAGTCATTATTAGTGTACATACGAGAATTGGAACTCCAGCACAAAATCGCACGTATTTGACTACGATAACGGAGACAACTACAGGACCTCGCGTATGGTAACCGGTCTTCGGATGTATATTTGCGCACTTCGATCCGCGTGCGGGACTCGTAATTCTGGATCCGCGCACGATAACCAATACAAGAAGTATTTGCGTACGCGAATTTGCGTATGGCCTCGCTGATCTTCTGAAATTCCGTATTACAACCAATCCATTAACTTCCGCGTGCACTAGTGCCTCTGTTCTTCTGTAATTGCGGGTGCCAACCAATCCTTGGGACCTCTATACGTAAATTACCCAAGAGATGCGAATTCACGTACGCAAATCCGCATCTCTTTGCCAACGTACGTAGAAGTTCAAGGACTGGGTGCCACACGCGATTCTAGAAGAACAGAAGCCATTTGCAAATTCGAGTACGCAAATTCTGCATTTCTCGGTTGTTATCGTACGCAAAAGTTCAGGGATTGGTTGCCGCATACGCTATTGTAGAAGAGGAGAGGTTATGCGCGAGTGTCGACTTGCGTAAGCGGAAGTTTATGGATTTTTTGGTATCCGCGGATTAGGGAGAACAAAAGTTACATGCGAATTCGCGTACGCAAATCTTTATGTTTTGGATAGTGTACGCTACTGTCCGCAGACTGTTTCCCGTACGCGAGCCCATTAGCAAGTTCCGGTAGTTTCCTCCATTTTTGTACGCGAATCCGCGTAATTTTGTATTGGCGTTCCACACTAACAAATGACTCCTGAGTACTCCGGAACGCCTTGTTTGGTTTGTGTACGAAACCGCACCCAACTCTAGTTCTCGAAGGGAATTTGCGTACGCAAATTTATCGCTCGCGCACAATAAAACTGACTCCACATGTAAACCAAACCGTTCTATTTACACGAAAGAAAAAATAACAAATGAGTGGTTCACTCATGTCAAGTGTAAAATGGTCAAGAATATGAATGAATATTCGCGCAAATAATCACAATTTGAAGTGCCTACATTGACAAAGTATAACACGATCGAATTAGTTTAAGCTCATTCCTACTCCTCACAACTCCATCCATCTCAAATCCCGAAACGACCAATATAACCTCCCTTCCAAATCTTCATCATAAAGCTCAAATCGCATCATCCAAGCCAACACCAATCCATAATACGCCTCAAAAGAAGAATCCAATACAAGGTGTGACGTAACGATAAGTTTTCACAAAACTTGCAGTTCCAAATCGATCAAATCTCCCTCTAACTGTATGTATACAGATTCAAATTTTCCCCAGTAGTCGATTAGGATTTTCCACGCGTGAGAGATCAGATCCGAGACAAATGGTACTTATTCGACTAACAAATCGTGACTCGCTTTGCTTCAATCCAAACACACTCACACAACAACGTATATATATATATATATATAGGATCTAATAAGTAAGCATCGCAGCCATCAAATCCGATCGATAAATCAAGCGTCGTTGCGTGACGAATTTGCTTGAAAATCCGTAAAATCTGTCTCTGTATAACTCGAATCGTGCATTTATATGTACATATGTATAGACAACTCGAAATATACACAAATCCAATGCATGCAGCTTTCAGATATATATGTAGAGAGGATGACGATGAGGATGGTGGTGGTGGCGGCGGCACGCGTATTATATTCGTAATGCCGCGCCCTTTTGCTGCTCGACTTTCCATCTCACTGGCACCCTTCCCGCGTCAAACATTTTAAACTTTTACCCCCCTTTTTGCGTCTATATAACTATCACCAGTTCTAGCAAAGCTCAAACGGGTGCAACAAAAGGGTCCTATCCTCTCACTTTCAGCTATCCTAGATGTGTGTGTCTATATAGATATAATATATATATATATATATATATATATATATATATATATATGTCGTTACGCAATTCTTTTTCGCGGCGTGACAGGCAGCGCGCGCGTATTTAGACTCGCGACATCGACACAAGATCGACGCGCGCCAGAAAAGTTCAATCCGACCATTAGATCGAGTATTGGGTATTTAGATATATGTATACATATTAGAGTGATTTGGGAGAGAGGGATAAAAGGTGCACCCCTTTGTCATTTGTGTCGAAAGGATACATAAGTAGTACGACATATTCGGCCTCTCGAATGTATGCACGCGCTAGCTCTGTGTTGTAGAAATTGAGGGAGTTTATTGCAATGGTTGGAGGTTGATGTGTTTAGTTGATGCCTCGGAAGCCACACGCGTTATCCTTTCAGATCACAATTACATTCTTGTTAGAATGAAGACTTTGAAGTATTTAGCCTGGTTCATCCTTCATTCATCGATTAGTGATAGATTTTGAATTTTCTAATGTTTGGGATGGGTGGATTAATTGAGTCGTGTTCCAGACGAGCTTTTTACTGACCGTCGATTCTTTAACAGACATGTTTTTTAAATTTGACTCATTTGGTAAGACTTTGTCTACGTGAAATAAGTACATGGAGTAGATCAGGGCCAGTAAAATTTAGATTCTGGTCTATGATTTGAGTCAATTTTGAACTAAATCTCTTGAAATTGTTCAGGCTTTCCATCCTTGACATCAATAGTCAAAATTTTTGAGGTTATACTTATTGACTCTTTTCGACTGTAAGCAAAATTTGTTACTCGTCAATTTTTACGAATTATAGCGCAAAATTTTGATGCTACACCGAGTCGGATTCAATCCATTTAACATGACGATACTATGAGCAAGACATTGGATTATGGAAACCACGTGGCTATAAATTTTCAGATTTTTTTTTTCAAATGAACGATAAGTTGAAAAAATGGATTCGAAAAGCTTGGATTCAACTTTCAATCCAAAATAATTCCTTGATTCCAATCGTATGAGAATTAGTTAATAAAATGTATTCCATTCACAATTATAATGTGACTAACAAATTTGGTAAAGATGAGAACCAAAAGTTCTACTATCAGCGATTTTGAAGATCAATGAGGATATCATTAAAATTCTTTGGTGCTAATGATCTCTCGTGAACGGAGACAATTGATTTTTGATTAATATTCGTTAATCAGACGGGAGTCAATAATTACTATGTCATCTTTGCGAGAAGTAGATTATTACTAATTTTACATTTCGAGAATTGAAAGATAGAAATATGTCAGATTTAAGGTTAGTAGCAAAAACTGTTTGCGTGACTGATTCGAAAATCAAAGATCTCGTGAAACTAAAACAGTTCTCGCCAACTCACTGAAATGAACAAACTTGAGTATTTGACCACCTCAGTTCTTATCAAATTCGTTTTGTCAGAACTTCACAGCTTGCTAAATCCCTTATCTACGTATCATGGAAATAGGCATGATGAATGCCCTTATGCTATCCATATTCTTATCTAATCCACACTCATACACATATCACCGTAACTTCGAAATCGGAAGAGAGGTTAACTTCCCGCGCTCTGCTGACATTCATTCTCACCATCACACCCATAATACACTCGTAAATGCAATCATACTGCATCTTCAGATGCGTATCGCAATGCAAAAGCGCTGAGAGTTATTAGATAAAAAAAAAGTGAAGGGCTTCACGTATCTACGTCATACTCCATATATGGATCATCCCGTAAGAAACCTCAGTTATACATACATGTATATATATACCTCATCTGCATATTATAAGTATAAGTATATATGTACCTCGCCAGTTCAATATAACGTGCAATACGGTTCACCGTTCACCATTCAGGATAGAAAAGGAGGGCACATTAAGGAAGGTAAAGTAAGATGATTAAGAATAAAAAAAAACATGAGTGTGGGGTCTTCTCGCATATTCTGCCGAATCACGGGTCGATCGGTATACGGGAAGATCGGTCATGTAGATTCAACCGAACTCACTCTCCCAATTAATCTTGTGCCCGCGTTTCGATGATATCCCGCCTCTCTCTCTTCCATTCCATCATACAAATTTTAAGTATATGCGCGCGAGGCCGATAATTACGCACGATTATCGCGTAGAAATTTTTCATTTTCATTTCCTTGCTCTTGCATGCGCGAGTTGCATCAAAATAAATTTGCGTGAGAGAAAAAAAAAGAAAGAGAGGCAGTCGCGTGCGAACACCGAAATACAAGTGCACCGACGATCGGCAAGCTTTAAGGTTTTTTTTTCTTTTTTTAATGCACGTACTTGTTTTATGAGGTCATTCGTTTGTGTGGGAGTGATCGCTGGTGCATCAAGAATTTGTGCAATATTATTTGGATTTGAGAAAGTTCCCCCGGATGAGGTTGTTGATTTTCTTCATCGCAGTTTGTATTTGTATTAATTTGCTTTGGCAATATATGCAAATACTACGATTAGGCGATAATATGCTAATTGAGATTATGAAGGTTTGCAAATTAGAGCTAGTAGTGTATTGTATGTTAGTGTTATGAGCATTAAACACAACGCTTACGTGAGAGCTGCATGAAATAAACTAATGAACAAAGTTGTTGCTTTCAGTCTTTAATGATTGCGTTGAATGCGCGAAATTTGAACGATGGAATTCACTTTGACTCTGAGCTATCGAGTTATGTTCAGGAAGCTCCATCTAAATAAAATTCGATCAATAATGTATCAAAATTCTATTTGGAAGTCCAATTACACTGTAGTATTTTCGATGTTCCAAATTCTGACTTTGGATCAATGAATCATAACTAAACACAATGATGTAAAATGAAATTGCAATCTGATGAACTCATCCGTTCAGTACATTTTATACGAAACAAATATGATTCATTAATCGCAATTTCACCTAGCTAAGGGTATGATTTAAGAAAATATTTTTTCTATGACAAAATTTCGTGCAAAGATCAAATAAAATTCCAAATTTTATTCAGCGAGCCAAAATTCATCAAAATCCGTGCATGAGCTGCACACTATCCTCATACCCACAATTCGATTTGGTAACAGAAAAACCGTTTCGCTATAAAGTAGAAAAAAAAGTGACAAAGTAGTCGAATCGAGGGGTTAAGAAAGACGAAAGACTCAAGTTTAAGAGCGGGGTTATACTTTGAAAGGGGGGTTGAAGCGTTTCTCGAATATGAGCGAGAAAAGATCCGATTGGTCCGCGATTTTGAGCCATCTTCTGGCAAGTTTTATATGAAGGATACCGGTAGATTCGACACTATACCAAAAATTCAATGTATTTAAGGTGCGAACAGCTGGTAGAAAATGAGAAGACGAGTAGCATCTGCGGTACGATGAGCATCATGAGCATGCATCGACTTGGAGTGTTAAAGAAGACATTCTCTGCTGAATCGACGTGAGTGAATGATCTCTTGCTTGGTTACGAATTTGGAAACTTGTTGGACGAGATGAGCGTGTATTCTGTTCAGATCGGAGAAAATCTCACAAGAGGTACGCACATTTGCTTCGGTTCAATATAGAGTATTCAATGTTGATTGAATTTGAAATACATTACTGTTTGACATGACAGAAAACATTCATGTAGCAGAATGCAAAACTCTAACTTCTTTCAAGTTTCTACAGTGACAATATTACTAAATTCATGGATCGAATGAGGGAACTTTAGCTCAGAAACTTTCGGTGGAGTTCAAGTCTCATTATTTCGAATAAAACATATTGAAACTCGAGGGTCATCTATAACTTTTGTTTCATTGCGGTTTTAAATTTTAATGTCAAAGAATCCTTTCATCGAATCGCTCAAAGTTATATCATATCAATATCGATCTTGGATTGGTTATCGATCATGAGATCTTTCAAAATATCTCATCTCAAAATTATATGTCAAAGATTCCCTATAATGCCTGACAAGTTCATACCAACACCAATTTCTTTTGAATGACAACCAGAATGAAGTAATAATGAGTTGGATTCATTCATTTTTTCAGGTAGACAAGTGAACACGATAATGCAGAAAAGCGAACAAATTGAAGAGCTTTTGCATCAAAGAGATCAAGCGAAGTACAAAGATCTTCTTTGAGATCACAGTATTGGTGGTTACCTGCGTCAAAATCACTTTTTGAATTTTCTCTAAAACAAAACATTGTAAGAATTATGAACGAACGAAGGAAGTGAAGGAAAACCCGCAGGTTGCTGTACATACGTTAGATGAAAAGGCAAGGAAAATCTTACTATGGCCGACGTTACCACCTTCTTTCGTCGACGGTCGATTCCGAACAGCAGCCAGCTGCCATGGCAACAGTGCTATAGAAGCCTCAGAAGCAGAATACAAGATAAGGTTGAAAATTGAAGAGGAAAAACTGGGCAGACTCGGGACAACTGGTAACTTACTCATTTAAAAGTAGTCATTCATTTTTCTGACATGGTGTACTATGAGAATGATGAATGAATGATGAGTAATTCTAATGATGATTGTTGGACACGTATGTGGCGAATACAAATTGGAGGAAGGTACTTGACGAGCTATTCAAGATGACCAGAATTTGTCACAATATTCTCAATGAGATGAATGTCGATCATCATTCTCAGCGTGCATTTTTCGATGAGAACTGTTTGCCAAAAACCAGTCATTACCTCGACCATTACTCTGGATATCTGTGATGCTTTTCTGTTGTATGAGTGTGATTATTAAGAATTCTATGTCATTTGGGAACTTTACAGCATTCTTTCTACCACGTTACATCGAGATACATATCTTTCACTTACTCATCGCTAAACTTTAATGAACCAAGCCTGGGGTTCTCAGTCACTTCTCGACAATTTTATTGTAAAATTTTCCACAAAGAAAGTCAGAATTATTTGTTTCGTTTCTTGCAAATTTACATAATCATCTGAATTTTCATGGTAACCTATAATGTAAAATAGATGAAATCCTTTGTCTTGCTCATCATACCACGTAGAATTTTGAATCAATATATAATATGGCTGATGACATAGAATAAAGTATCTATGTCAGGAATCAGGAATGCCATCTCGGACCATCACGGTTGACATGTTTCATTAAAAAATGTATGGTTTCAGAAACTATCTTCTAGTATTAATTAAAAAGCTCCATCTTTATAAAATTACATATTTCAATATAGTATTCACGATAATGAGCACTACTCCTACATATTGTCACGCAAAAAATCATAAAACCCCAGGTCACACGCGATCCTCACTGATGCTCAACCAAGTATTGCGCGACACCTAATTAGCCTAACGATGAGTATATGTATATTCTTGTATCATTAAAGAGCTAAGGTAGAGACAATAAGTGCAACATCGCACCACACAAGAGAAACATCACTTGAATCTTGCAAGAGCAGAAAATCATAGAGTCACACACGTGTACTTCATTCATTCAATGTTTTGTACAAGCAAGTGACAATATCGTACCTACATATACATCATATACCTATACTTGTTGCAATGATGTTGGCAATCGTGACATCTTCATATCCGTTTCCTTTACCTCATGCATATTATAACCTATACAAACTTGGAAGGGATACGACTCGCACAGGTGTTTGCGTGCTTATAATGGTTTTCAAAGCTTGCTCTTGCATATACTTGGTATTATACATATAGGTGTATATTTTGATAAACAAAGCGTGAGTCGGATATACAATATATAATGTAAGTGAGGAAAAAAAAAGTCCACACACGCCATGCTCACATCATCGTATATATTTGACGCGATAACGCCGTTCCACAATTCGTCGCACCTCGTTTCCTCCCACACCTTGAATATACATGAAACCATTGATGTCACCTAAATATGTCTACATAAAATCTTGGATATATCACTCACTTTTCCACTTTTTCGGTAATAGAATGTGTACGCACTTCGAGTCAAGCAAAGTAAATAGCATTATCGAGCATCCACCTGATGACAGTGAGAATATAAGATAAGGAGCGATATATAGCTGAATAAATCAGTGGACAAGGGCGTACAAACCTAATACTCATTTTCGATTGTACATATGACTGATGTGGTGCTAGGATGATCTGGAATATTTAGTTAAATAAGTCATCAACTTATGTTTGAGAGCTTTTCTCGGTTTTCGGTTCATTCAACCTGTTGGTCTTATCAGTTGTCGAGACTCCATAGACATCTACTCTGATAGGGTGGGTTCACATGAGTCTAATGCGCTGTGAATGACACTTGAATACAATCAGTAGAGATTGTTCTTATATCGATCAGATGATGAGTTTATTCACTGAATAAATGTGTGACGATGTCGTTTGGCTTGTCGTTTGGAGAGTGCTCCTCGGGTTCAAAAAATCGATTAACGCGCCATCTTGCGGTCAAATTTGTTCAATGTAAGAATGAAATCAAGAAAACAGTCGAGTACGACTTGTAATATTTGCTCGCTGCGGGAAACTCTCCTACGGATCTTGGAAAAAGTTTCATCGAGATCGGTGCAAAATTGATGAATGAGCTATTTTGGAAGAATTATTTTGAGCATTTCCAAAATTCTTGGAGACTTTTTCCTCAAAATATCTCTCACTCCGTTTCCCACTAAATTCGATGAAACTCTTTTTCAAACTCGTGGAAAAATTCTCCACAGGTAAGTAAACTTCGCATGTCGTTCTTGATCGTTTGGTGAATAAATTATACGCAACAAACTAATTTGATCGCAAGGTGGCGATGGAAACAGCTAAGGATTACGATCCCTAGAAAAAAGTCGCGACATGGATCACCATACTTTTCCCAGCTGCGTGTAACTTACTCTACCTATATTGGCGGAGTCGTAAATATAGGTATAGTAAACACACGGCATTTGGGCAAAACATGGCGGACCGGAACCACCATGTCTTGACCTCCTTCTAGGGACCTTACAATACTCTTGACCAGTACATCGCAGACACACGAGTAATACGTAAACGAAATATAGCAAATTGAGAGAATTTTGGTCAAGAGCTGCTTGAGACTGGAATAGTTATTCCGTGTATCAGAAACCCTCATGGATCCCTTGATGTAATTTTACAGCTAGTTCCTAATAGTCCCTTGCGATTGGGAGTAAACCTGTTTTGAAACGCCACCATCTTGGCTCCGTGTGTTGGACATGATACGAGAGAAGGTAAAACGGTTAACTGATGCAAAGCATATTGATCCATTGGAGAGTGTTTGGAGTAACACACCCGTCTTGTTCAGGTAAAGTTATAGAAAATACAGATTCTGTATGGGCTATCGGGACTTGAATAGAGTGACGAAGCAGAATCCATATCTCTTGCCAAACATAGACGCCTTCACTGGAAAAGCCGAAGAACGTTAAATTCATTTCAAAAACTGATGTGAAAGAGGCCTTTCTACAGATTTTGATGGTTGAGGACAGTCAAAGACATACCAGCGTCGCTGTCTCGGGCGTTGGTTTGTGGTGCTTCCGATCCATGCCGTTTGACCCTGCCAATGCTCCGGCGACCTTCCAGCGCCTTCTTTGGCTATGATTTGGAACCCTTCGTGTTTGGTTATCTTGGCGACATAATTGTCGCAACGGACACGTACTAGGACCATTGGCCACGGAGCACCTGATTGGGGCCGGACTGAAGTTAAATCGTGAGAAATGTGATATGTACTGCAAGCAGGTTAGGTACTTGGGCTTTCTTTTAGACGTGGAAGGACCACGACCGAATCCGGAGAAGACTGCTTTAGGACTGGGCTACCTACCGAAAAACTTAAAGCAGTCGCAATTTTATTTGGGAATTGCGGGATGGTACTCTCAGTTCATTGAACATGAGCCGAATTTCGAAGCGCGAGCCAAATTTCTGATTATTGAGAATAGTATGCGCTCAGTAAAAATGTGCGAGGTATGAGTGTGGATCATTGATGGTCCAATTCAGCCATCGTTTGATTTTTTTTTCATGAATAATTTGAACGATACATAGACTATGTATCAGTCAAATATAAATTGCATCATTCGCTTATTCAAAACATGACTTCCCCAAACATCCATTTTCCAGGTGATTTTATTATTCATACAAGTATGTTACCACCAAGCAGGTAGCACGTTTGCAATTGTGAAATATTTTCTCGGACGCCGAACAAGGTTTATAACTTTCCTTAAAGATATTTGGTTCCTATACTTTTTATAGAAGGATAAAATGGTTAAGACTTGAGTCCAACCTGTAATAACAGACATGATTTGGGTCAAATTTAGTGCAGTAATTTGTGCTCGGAAAACTTGAAAAACATTGATTCCCTGCTTACCAGAGAATTAATGGAGTCAAGAAGCGTTGAAAAAATTAATTATAAATTTTGACTTCAGTTCAATCTCCTGAATGATACTGATTGGAAGGCAGAGTTTTAAGAATGGGTATTATAATTAACCAATCTGCATCATGGATCCTTCAAAAAACTTATGACCATTACAATTGCCTAAACGGCTTTCGAAAAAAATTTAGCCTTCATCTGCAACCACACGGAAATCACACTAGTTAGTGCAATCTTCACACCTGATCGAATAAAAATCACTTCATGGTTCTCACTTATGTATACTTGAGATGAACGAAACGTGGGACCGAAAACACCTTCACGTGCCAATATATACACCTACTGTACGATATACAACTATAAGGTAGTAAGCACCTGAAGAATATCGCAAAATCAAAAAAGAGTTCGATGCAACAGTCTCACACGAGAAACAGAGAATCTAGTGGCGAGAGCATCGTTTCAACACGTTCATGTGCCATGCAATTCCGTCTTTTACTCAGCTCTAAATGCCCTCAAACGACCAGAAGATTCGCCAAACCGATTAGATATCGAAACTCTCGACACCTATTTAATACGGGACCTCCGTGCTGGGATTTCGCTGAATTTGCATATATACACGGCCTCGTTAGGGCTTTTAGTGTGACTCTGAGTGTAGCAAAACCGAATATTGAGGTTTCTGGAGAGAAGTTTCAGACTCTAATAAGCTCCCAAATGATCGCTTAGTGTTTGGCAGGTTAGCGTATCGTATCAACCGATCGAACCTCACGATCCACGTAATACAGGATTATCGAAAGCTGCACCATGCAGCACAGGTGCAAATTTTCGTGATTCAGTCTGCTTGAACTTAGTAGTTCTTGAATATTCGGAAAACAATTTCAATCTTGCTCCATCTTTTCTGATATGCATAAATATGAAATTTTTCGACAAAGTTAGACCAGAATCCGTCCGCCGAACGGAAAAATGATTTTCATCAGAATTCATAGAGAAGAAATTACACGAAAATTGTAATAACTTTTTTTCGAATTCGTGCCACTAAGAAAAGTTTGATATATATTCTTGGATAATTCTAATAAATTTTTGTTGCTTCTCTCAAGATTTGGGAGATGTCGTAAAATTCAATAACCTCTGTAAAGCTCGCAACAATATTTGTAGCAAATTGTTGAAAGTATTCACCGAGAGTTTTTTAGATATTCACTTGAGGAATCTTGTTCATTATTCTTCGTGATTTTGAAGTAATTCTATTCGCGAATATGTTTAAGCAATGCGCTCAGACTCTTCAAAGAATTAGCAAAAGTTACCATCAAATATGTGAGAATTGTTATCATATTTTCCTCATCAGTGTAGTGTCATGAAGAAATTTTGGCATGTTACTTGTTTACCACGTTCGCGAATCTGTCGAGAAAAGATTTTTGCAGTCCAAAAGAAATACGTATGAATTCAGATAAAAATCGACCGCAGTTCAACGGACATACAGAATAGAAAACCTTTTGTAAAGTGTTCCTCCGAGTATCTAATGATCGATGATGTGGGTGAACCTAGTAAACGCTCGGTAACAATTTCAGTGACACTACGAGCTGATTTTCCCATATACCGTGATAATACATTTCTATACGGAGAAAAACTATCGAAATCGAAAGATACCTATCGATATATCGGAGACCTATAACCTAGCAAATAAAAAACCTCACTGATTTCATACGTTAAAAGAAATTTATATGGAAGAGTTTGGCCAAGCAATAAAATTTAATGAATCATGAAATACACACGTGAATTATGGAATATTTCAAAAGTATTTCCCTTATCGAGATCTTAAAATTTCCATACAATGCAGCATATACTGTATAAATATACTTTAAAATCTCTTAGCTCCTGTTTTACTGTATTTACAGTGCTGACTCGATCGTTGCGCATTCAATCATTATATTCATGACGTATATACTCAAATTTAATCCTGGATCTGATACATTCTAATTCCACATAACCTTAGTCATATTATATATTTTATCGCATTCGTTGCCCAAACACATAAGAAATTTTGCAATTCAGAGTATGTATATGCGAGATGCGTCAATTTCTAAAAATTTGACGAGACAGATGCGAAAAAAACCCTGAAATATTAAAAATCCACAAAGAACATCAAAAAGGTAACTGTATCACACACAGATAAAAAAGTCGATGAATCGCAAGTTCGAGACAGCATCAGGACCGCGATAAATCATTATTTTCTCTGCCTAGTTTTTTTTTTCCTTTCGTCTCTTTTACCTCGATTTCGTTATATAGAAGCTCCCGATCGTTCCAAATCCCCGCGAGGATAAACCACTGTCACTCGCAGATTACGCCACTTTCCTTTGTCATCTCTATATACCTATCTCTTACCACGTTCACACAAATTTACAGATATACATGGAATGATATCTACGACCAAATTGTCATACGTTCAAACTATATACATATAGTACACATGCACAAAACTCTATGTATATCCGTTATGAATGCATCCGGTATAAAAGTGAGCTATGGGAATTTTTCGTCAATTCACGCGAATATCTAGAATTTTTAACGTAAAACCCCTGCATGTAATGCAGCCCCTACTAAAACTTACTCGCGCACTTGATAAAAAAAAACTGTGTGAAAAAGCGTTATTTTAGGGTGAAATTCGACGCGCTCGTGGCTTTTTTTTACTCTCTTCCAACATAACCCCCATACATACCTTATACATGAATTTCTCGCGATGTATGCGATAATGCTTATATGAGTTTACTCAGGTAAATTTCATGATTTTTGGAGAAAGAGCAAAACAGGGAACGAAACGAAAGGGGGGAATTGATGACGAGCTCATCCCGCATATTCACGATCGTATATAATTTTTTTTTTTTCACGTCGATTCGAATTTTTTAGCTGCACACAGGGTGAAAACGATAGAAAGGGCGCTCAAAGTCTCTTTTTTTTTATTGCTTTTGTACATCAAAAAACGGGTAAAACGAAGTATACGAAAGAATTCCTTTAGAATTTTCCAATTGTGGGTCATGGGAAGGTTACGTAAGTATGGCGCGTAGAGGCCACCCCGGTTACATATACATTCATCGAGGGTTGCCCCGATCTTGGAAACTGATTTTTTTACCTCCGCGCGTTCTTTTTATCCACGAGTAACTCCTATACAAGTATTATATAGTGCATTACATACGAATCACTTTCTTTTACTCGGCTTACTCTCACCCATTCGATCGCTAACGATTAATGTACTGCGAGGCCTATATCAAAGGGGTCACTTATACCCTAGGGTTTGAAATTCTAGGAAATTGAAAGAACAGAGGTTAGATCAATGAATGGGTATCAAATAATTATTCCTCCTCCTCGGCAAAAATACCTAAATGTAAAATGGACCTTTTATCCGGAAGAGTAGAGCTCTTTTCAGTGGTTTTATTGTTCAAAATTTCTTTCTTTTTCAAATGGGGTACCTTTTTTATAGGATACCTACTTGATGAATGAATTATGCATCTTGAAGATTTGATTGAGGTTTTGATTGAAAAACAACGCGTTTCCTCTGTTTCCTACATTCAAAATTTGTCGATTCTCATATAAAAAAGGAAGGGTCATTTTAGGCGAGGTCATTGACCCCTATACATCCGTTCATTCAGCAAAGTGAGGCATATTAATTCCAGATTCTAATGGAAGAAAGTATCAATGCACTTTAAAAATTTATTTTCTTATTGAACAGTCAGATTTTAAATATCAAATTCTCATGCCACTTTACGCATACCGCGGTCAAAAATTTCGTCACCTCACATATCCATAGTGTGTTGAAAGTAAAGACTTACTTCCTAGAATTACTCAATACAGTGTAACAAGCGTGTACGTATCATAAAAATGTGGTGTACAGAGTAACAATGGATGAGGAAAAATTCAGAGCAGATGATACGTCAGAAAAAATAATCTGTCTCAGTACACCAGTACATACATCTTAATTCCCTAGAAATATAGTAAGCAGCATTTGCTTCTTCTAGTAGTTGGACCGAGTTGGACAAGAAAACAGAGACGTTTCTTCAGCCGTGCCTGCAAGATTATTTTGGCAGTTCAGATATACATATATATAACCATCTGAAAAGTAGACGCAATGAGATTCTAGCGCGAAAGATGTTGGATATAATCCGGATTCCATCGTCTCAAGATGCCGGCAATGAGGGATTGTGAAAATACATCCTTGGGTGACTATTTTATGCCAACAAGGTTTACATATACCTATATTCAGTATATAAGTAATGTAAATTGGTTCTGAGGGTATAAGGCTGGAATTTATAGTCGTTCTCCTTATCCGAAATCCTTACGACTTTCCTTATCCGACACCTTATGGCTGGTTTCTAACAACTTGTCGTGACATTATGTGCAGTATTGAATTATTTGGGACCGGCAGAACAGACTAAATGCAGTTATGGGCCAAAAAGTTATAAAATATGACACGCTCATCTATAATATGGAATTCCATTAATGAATTGAACGGAAAAATGCATAGATAGTCGCGACATGTTATTGAAAACCGTCCGTAAGGTGTAGCATAAGGGGAGCCGTAAGGATTTTGGATAAGGGCAACGACTATAAATTCCAGCCTTAGTAATGTAAGGGTGGTTTATTTTTCTCGCTTGGTAGAAGAGTGCTTCGTGCGTTCATTGGGATGATGAGTGGATGACAGGACAACGGGTCGTACTATTATGGAATCTTGAGGGTTGATAGACTAGGAAATAGTAACTACACGGTGCATGTGAATGATGATTCAATGTCAGGGTTAGGTGATGTAAAGGTATAGAGGGATATCCACGCACCGATTACATGTTTTTTTTTTTGCGTGGGATGTGATGCAGTCTCTGGGTCGGGCTACTTGTGGGAACGAGATTTCGTCTTTTCCTGATTCCTCTTTCATACTCAGTGGTTTAGAAATTTTCCCAGAAATGATAGTTCTGAGGTCATACTTTTGTGTGTCTACACTATACCTGTAGGACCGCAAGAGGAGAGATTGTTATTGGGTTGACGAATCAACTTGAAGGAGATCCACAAGTATGACTTTTATTGAATTTGGAAATGTATGAATGGAAGACGATTTTTGGTGATCGGTAATATATTGGTTCACAACCTTATTATGTGCCACCGATGATGCTCAAGAATTGAGTGAATTCCGAATGAAAGTTTGACTTAACTTTTGCTGAACTCAAGTAATTTGTCGGCCATGCAAATTTATTCGATACCTCATTTATGTTGACTATGATGGGTAAAACTTCTTGAATTATTCCACACGTATTTCTCGGGAGAAGTTATCTAAGTATTTAAAAAATGCCGCGACGAAAAAATTTCATCAGTCTGAGTTGGAAAAAATCTCCTTTTGAACAATGAAAAATTGGAACTCTTGAAAGATTTTTCAAAACTTTCCTATATATTTCATCTGATTTTCTGAATAAAAAATTATGCTTTTACCAAAAAAAATTGTGGATTCTTTGATTGGGTGGAAATATGTGGGAATTTGTCGGTATTGCAAGTCTGCGCCTTATATCGAAGGCGAGATTAACACGTACAATTTGTGAAATATTGTAGAGTTCTTGTCGAAGATACCGATGCTCTTCATTGATTCGAAGACGGATGATATGAGTTGACTTCCAAACAACCTGTGAACTTTTATGAGGATAATGTAACTGACAATTAGATGAAATACAGAAAGTCTGTAAATGTGTCCTTTGGCAGAAATACCTTGGATAGGATTTTTCTAAACTTGTTCTGATCATTTTATATGTTATTTATAATGGGTGGTTCTTCAAAAAATTTCTGCACGAATTTTCCAGAAAATTCTTTGTAAAATCGAATATTTGGAAGTGCTGCAGATTCATCACTTTTTTCTGTACGGTCCAAACAACTTGAAACAACGCTTAATAAAATCCAAAAATTTCAGTCTCGCACGTGGCAATCAGATCATCGATCTCTTCCAGTCTATTGCTACTTTCAAAGCAATCGATTAATCTTTTCACCAAATCATCAATTGCCTCACTCCCTATGGGATCTCTCCAACTTCCCCCAAAATTATCTTCCACTGACTAAATCTTTCACTCAATCCCCTAAAATTCACCTCAAAATACACCAAAAACTGCATCAAGAGCCACCTATCATCATGATGCACCGAAATCAAATCCACCTTCGCAACAAAAATTGACTCCTGCACCAAGAAATCACCTAATGTATACAGGGTGAATCCACAATGAATCGTTGTTGCTACTGATGCGCAGCTGTCTTTCTTGGCGATCATTACCTCACACGTTGCTCCCCTTATTTTTGCTCATACATCCTAGGCATTATATGTACCCCCACAAATCTCCATCCACTATTTTACAAAGTTATACTGTTATAACTTATAGATATATTTTATACACTACTACTAGATTAGCCGTTATATAGCTAGATCAACCCATTGGCACGAACGACAATTTTATCTGAAGCTATACGAGTAAGATTGAGTATAATATGGTGTATAAAGTATGGTATAAGCAAGCTGCACGCGAGAATCATGCAGACAGAGTTCCCAAATTGACGAGGACCTCACACAATGGCTGAATATAAAAAAATGCGTGACGATCTATGCTACTATCTTCTTCTCTAATGTAACGATGCTCTTGAAAGACACAAAGAGAGAAGATGAGAGAGAATGAGGTCCATCGATGTGATATATATATATATATATATATATATATATATATGCTCGATCATGAGAAATTACATTTCAGCATAAAACTAATCGTCCAACGTCACGAGTTTTAGTGAAACGTCCTCGAGCCACGCGATGACTTGACATATTATCTCGTATGTATGATGTATGAATGCTTGGATTTGATCTCGTATATTTGGATGGTTCCGTTTTCGCTTATTTTATCCGGTGTGCATGCTCTGTTTTCTTTGCATTTTAGTGTGGATTGAGGTGGCTATCGGTAGTTCGTGAGATTTGCGATTCATGCATTTTTGATTGTGTGAATATGCGAGCGTGTGTCAGGTAATTTTGAGAGGATTTGATTTTCTTGAAACATGTTTGGTCATTTGCATAAGGAATTTGAGGATGAATCGACGGAATTTGATGTCAGAATGGACATGGTCATGATTTTTTTGGGAGAGTTTTTTTCCAGATTTTGCAGATCAAAGAAACTGAATGGCCGTCATCTGAAAGATTAACTGATTATGTTTGGTACCACCATGATTCATAGATTCTGCACGATACGTGATGACATGAAAAATTTTCAGGGGATGAAACATTTCCGAATGCTGAAAAAGCCTTGAAGTGTCATGCAAGTCGTTTAACGAACGGAGTTTTTTTCCCGTAAAATGTTAATCGAGGGTTTATTTTGATAATTTTAGATTTGAGACAGTTTGTAACCAGGCTCTCCAACTTTTACACATGTTTTGATCACGATTTTTTCCATTTTTAGATTCCATAATGATTTGATCATTGTAAAAATTTTATTATTTTCAGTTTTCAGCTCAGAAAAAATGTTCTTACATTACTACATCTGGGACTGTGGCCATTTTCCATGCCAAGAAACGATGATAAGTTGATAATAAAAGTCTAGAACTTGCTTTACGATAAGTGGGCGAGATTAGTGAAATAAATATATATTTATATATTCTCTTGACATCGATTTGGCAAGCTCCAACTCTGTAAATTCGCGTGTATACAAGCATAGGGTGAGGATGTAATAAGCTACGCCTCCAAAAGCGCGTGAGTAAATGGATTTGAGGATACGATGCGATATACACCCAGAAGCTTGTGTTTCACGAATATGTGGGAGGAACAATGCGAAAGACAAGTCTTGTGCGGGGTTGTTGCACGCACATCGTTTCTTCTGTTTGGACACACTTGCGAGATGGAGAGTCTGCGAAAATTCACAAGATTGGCTTTGTGTGTTTATACGACAACAGTATTCACTCGTTCAATAATCTAATAAAGGTCCACATTGCCTTTTCTATATGTATTCTGTTTCGTTTGTCTTTGCATCGTGTTCTTATTCCTTTTCCGTTTCTCAGCTCCTTTAGACTAGGATTCTGTATAGTTGAAGGAGACTTATCTTAATATCAAGAAACTGGGAAAACATCTTTTATTTTGTTTTTGTGAATTTTGAAAGTAGTATTTTCCAGAGTTTGACATGAAATTGATTTTGAATTTCGTTTCATTTCGGATCGGGGGTTTAAATTTCTGTGATAATCTTGAAATTGATTTCCATTAATTTTTAATGTAGTGTATCAATCGATCGGATGCATCTCCAAAAATATTACGAAAATATTAACCCTCCGATTCGGAACTGTAATTTCGTTTCATGTCAAATCCTGGTATTTTCATCATTTGCAATACAAGTGCAAATTGACTCATGATGTACTTGGGGGAGAGTTTGGTGGACTCGACATTCAGCCGAAGAAAGAGGAAAATCTAAGCATTCCTTGATCGTCATGGAAAAGCTTACCTGGTCTCAGAGCACCTACGTAGTGAGAGTTGAAAATTATGTGTACTCTGAGAGTGGAATGTTCAACTCACCGGAAACAGACAAAAAATTGGACATATTAGAATAATATATAGTTTACCTCAATAATATCAATATGAAAATGGATGTCTGTACTTCTGTACACTTGAAATATTTTATAATTTATTCATGTCTTCAATGGGATGTATCATGCCATCAAGAATACGCACAAAAAATTCAAATCTTCATCAAAATGAACATACCAAAACTCTTTCTAAATTCCGAATAAAGTTACCCATCCTCAATCTACCCAGTATAAAACCTCCCTTCCAAGATGAATGTCCGTCCCAACTCTCGAAAAATACTAAACACGCACCCAGAAAAGGGCTCTCAAACTCGAGAATTCTCATTTCCGCTACAAGATCGAACGCTGAATACTCGAGAAGCCTATTTTCCTTTATACATACACAACGTATGCCACAAAAAAACTCCATCCAAAGGGTGACTGGACACAATGGCGCAATATATACCGCCTTTGGAATTAAATAATACCCTCAGAATATTAGACTAAATGGATTCTATACCACAAATAGACCATCACTTTTAAAATATATCTATATGTATTAGATCAATTGAGGGTCTTTCAAGTGAGACGGTCTGGCCAGCGTTTACTCTGAATGAAAGAGGGTTTTCCGCCTCTACCTCCCACTACTTTTAACCCCAGTACTCCCTCAATAAGTATCTATATTCTGTATACGTATATATAGAGAAATCGGCAGAAGCAGCCATTTCGCATTTTAAAAGGTAAAATTTCCGTTCAGAACATCCTTTTCCTTGCTATACAAATGGTAAAAAAAAAACTCAGGGAAGCTTTCTGGTTCGCGGTTATGGCTGCTCAGACGGAAAATAACAGGAGCTTTTGCTAGTGGCAGCTTTTATATATATAGATTTGCTGGTGGTTGAGCTTTCTGTATGCTGCCCGTCGATCGTTTCGCGGCGCGGGACAGCCTATAGAAGGTTCAAGGTGGTGGTAACGGCGCGGCGGTGGCGGAAACCCTCGAAAGAAAATTGAGGCTCTTTGCACCGAACACGCCTGACGGTACTCGAAATTTACGTAATCGCTGCGCCTGCAGTAGTGGACCATCATCTTCTACACACTCCTCTTTCCAACCTAATATTGGACAATCGGAAAATTGTCGGTCTTTTTTGCACTCAAACTCCATCCTATAACGCTTATTTTCCTCGGATGTCTGGATGGTAGGTTCGAGGAAGTAAGCTTGCTCTGATGATGTCTGCAAGTAAAAATCACTTTTCCTGAAATATTTTTCTAAGCGACTACTCGGGAAGACCTTTCACAAGCTTTTTACCTTTCGATTGTGAGATTTTAGCAGACGAAATCGAAAGAAGACTATTTAGTGAGCACGGGAATCATGAATGTATTTTTAAACTTTCTATCTGACAGATACTCTGGGCCTGTGATAGTAAAAGTTGAAATTTTTTCATCAAATCTTTTGCCGTTTTGTGACATCAATCTTTGACGTAAGTCGTGTACTATGATTTTGTCTATGGGATACAATATCTCTTCGCGAAACAAAGTTATTCTAGAGTTTCGTAGGGTGAAATGATGAAATCTTTTGGACTCTGGAAACTCATACCTCACGATTCTTGGCACTAACCATTAGGACTCTTATCAGCATTTTTTGATCAGTTCTAGTAGCATTTGTGGTGTGAAGATGAATGAGTGAGGAAAAAGTGGGATTTTCTAAACAAACGAGGATCGAACCACAAAATTAATAGTTTCTCAGGAAGCCACGGCGCGCGGCGGCGGCGAGGTTAGAGTTCTCGCCTTTCAATCAAAAGGTCGTGGGTTCGATCCCCGGTACCGGCATCACTGAACATTTTTTCAAATGCCTCTACCGTGGTTTCGGTGGTTCGGAATCCACCTTAAAGTGTAGGTCCAGTAGAGATGTTAGATTTACTTTCCAAACACTTCGCCTCGATAAAAAACAAGTGTCGGAGCTAGGTTTCTCGTTTCTACTATGGGGAACCAGCCTGCGCACAGGAGCTATTAGCACCTCCTGCAGAGTACCTGGTGTATTACTCACCAATACTTAAGTACTAATTGATATAAAAATTGACCTGGTATGAAAAAATGAAAAAAAAAAATTTTCCTGAGCAGATTTTCAAGTATAGCAGAATAAAATACTTCCGATGAACAAGTCCAGGTCGAGTCCGGGTCCGGGTACGTCAATACTACGAGCCGTTATAGTTCTCAAGTCCTTTTTGGTGAGAATCTTAGAGATTCATAACAGATTTTGAAGATCATTATTTATTGCGGAGAAGAAATTGAGATCATCCATTTACTTTGTGAGCATTCAGTCCAGTAGTGACAAGTAACTAAAGTGAACTCGAAAGCGAAAGTGAAAAACAGAGGTTCTCAGAAGTATTAATTTTGGACGCAGAAAAAAAAAGTATTCATAGTAGTTTCGGTTTAGATGACTCGAATCGCATAAGGCCCTTGTGTTTCAATTGCATTGAAATTGTTGAACTAACTCATTCCTATATAGGGAACCCAGACCTTTTGAAATTCCTAAAATATTTGTTCCCGTGAGGACTGAGCAAAGCAAATAGAGCAAGCTCAGGCCATCAATTTCCCATGTAGCGGTGTTCCAGCAATTGCCGAATTTACAGAGCGGAAATGTTTGTCTCGCCCCTCCATCATATGGGACGTTTGTTCCTGATGTATATATACTCCCGTAGCGATTCGACGACAAGCCGAGCTTGCGAAAAAGCAAAGACTACCCGACGTTCGTACGTGACGAGATGCTGGCCTTTCGTCGAGCTTTTGATACACATACACATGGATGTATGTATCTATGTATGGGTAACTTTTCTTCCTTTAAAGCTTTGCTAGCATTTATCTATATGAGATTGCCTTGGGAATTTGGCTTGCCTTTCGCTGCTGTGTAGTGTGTACAGGCCTGTTTATTCAAGTTATTTTTGGTATGGGGTTATATTCGATTTTGCCAATTTTTTACGAGCTCGGATAATTTTAAAATTTTGACCTTGTTTGACTGTTGTTGGTTGTATGACTTTTCACACAGCATAAGCTGATGATAAATCGACTCAAAAATTTGATCCTTCTCATCTGGATCAGACAACGCGGACGTTTTCTTCGAACAAAAATTGGAAGAATTTAAGACGTTTGCTGTGACGCTGATTTTTCGTGATTTTATTTCGACCCTGAATTGGAATGTCGCAACTCGATGGAAACGTCCATATGGAGTTAAACTCTTTTTTGGCTCATTGTTCACCCCCTAAATGAAGCAAACCACCACGGTAGATTTTATTGGGAGAATTTTCCGAGCAAGTCAGAGTCGTTGAAGATTGAAGAATGAAGAATCGTGGGCCCCACCGGAGGGACCCGCAGCGAACGTGTTAAAAAAATCAACACAGTTATTTTGATGGTATTTAGAATCATCCAATCCAGAAAAACCAACCCAGACTAGATGATGTATTCGAGATCCCTGGTTTTGAATGACATTGTTCCTGAATTTTTGACAGAATTCCGAGCAGAATTCCAAAATGTAAGCCACAAAGTTGACACCCACGAAAAATCAAAGTTTTCAAAAAATCAAGTATAGAATCGCATAATTATGTATTTCGATGAAGTCATAATCGTATTGCACATTCACTACAATCTCTTAATCAAATGAAGCAATTCCACCTAGAGCAGCAAAATCACTCGGATGGCAACTCGATGGCATGAATACGCTGCAAAATTCAAAGGTAAGTCATACAAGTTCAAATTAAATTCGTATCTACACTCAAAGCGCATAAAATTTGTATGAATTCCTCCTCCCATGCATGATAGCTACCGTATGTACATTACGATATCTGGTCAAATCAGCGTTAAAGTGAACAAGGTCAGAAGCATCGTTACTTACACATGCATCAGCTATACGATATTTTATCTTCTCACAGCGGACGGATATTCGTGTCCCCTCGGGCATTTGTATTATAACACACGTATAATATAATATAGGAATGAGTACTCGAGGGAAAAATATATACAATCTTTTCTCAAGAGAAAGATTGTACGTGACCATAAGAACATTGAGCAAAATAAAAAAAGCGTGAAAAAGCTTCATTACCCTATCGCGATGATTTTGTGACAGATTTATGGGATTATTTAGGTTTGCCATAAGCATGGATTATCATTGGTATATTACATGTAGTATCCTAACCTCAAAAATATACTCCGATAACACCTTAGATTCTTATTTTCATTATAGGAAGCTACCTATACTGAACTTTCATGTCGAGATTCCAGTAAAATATATAAATTCCATTGCACTCAAACTATAACATGGCAAAAATGCTCAAGCACGAGGTATATCAAAGAAATTTTGCGCGTACCTTCGTGACTCGAGGTTAACTTTGCAGTATATGCCAATCTAAAGCATAACCCCGGTCTAATTAATTTGCGGATTTCATATAGGCTAGTCTGATATAGTCTCAGGGAGGTTAATTGCGCAAGGGGGATTCACGCGAAGCTTGAGCTTTTTGATGCCCGCGTAATTTCGAATGAATATATATATATTTGAGGTTAGTATTCGTGAGCGCTCGTAATTCGAGCGTGAATTATGAGGTAGAGGCTTTCAGCTATACTAATATACGACCAATATGAAGAATTTTTAAGGGTCAGAAGTATGGAAGAAGAGTCCAAAGGGGGGGAGAGTTAATTAAGTACGAGCTTGATACTCGCCGACAGTATGTGATTAACATATACTCGATTACGCGCAGATTTGATTTTTTTTGGGGGGGGGGGGGTTCGATGTGTAATGTGTGCTTGAACTACGTGATTGCAGATGGTTTCCTAGCGGGTATTTGTGTGGAGATTCTGTATATTAGAAGCTGTGTGAATCTTTAGATTTGATGCGGTGTTAGGAGGTAGCGATTTTGCTTGACATGACTGGCTATATAATTGAAAATTGATTAGATTCTCCAATGAACACGAAATTCCAAAATTCTGCTCGGGCGAAGATTTTCTGACTGGTGCGCTCTGCTCGCTCTTCAATTCATAGCCTTTTGGAGATGATTTATCAAGAGTGTGGGTATTATTCACAAGTTTATGTTGAATTTTCAGGAAATTGTCGTCACCAACCCATGATTACAATAATTGTCAGCAGTTAATACAAAATTTATGAGTCTGATATTTCTATAAAATTCTCAACGTTTATAAAAAGACGTATTGAAGATTTAGGGAGATCGATCTAGAGTTGATTATGAGGTGCTTTTTGGGTGAGGAAAGATGGAAGAAGGTGGAAAAAATTTAGTCGAGGTCAGCCAAAAATCATCATTCATAGATAGTATACGAGCTGTGCGTAGCTGGCATGGATAATAAAAGTCCTGAAAATCCAAAGAAAGTTCTTAGAAAAAGATCAGGCTTCATGCGATGAATAAATTACGCCGGTCAAGTTTTTTGTCCATAGCCTCGATCAGTCACTGAAATATTCATTATCAACTTTTTCCACAACATTTCTAGAACTCAGATAAACAATCTGAACTCTCGGATCTTCTTCCGCATACATTGATCCAAGCATTAATCAGTCAAAGACCACCGTTCTGAACAAAAAAATTTCCCTAGATCAAAGTATGTGACAAGTCCTAAGAATAATACATCACCCATCTCTCCAACGAGCTCATTTCATTCCATCCATCTCACACCGACAAAATCCTTGCATCCATCGACACTATACACTCGTCTAAAAGAAAATGTGGATTTACTGTTACGCAAGACTCTGTAAAACGTCGCTCGTTACGAAGATCCACATCATTAGAAGTCGTTCATCTCTTGGGAAAAAACTCGGGGTAGGTATTCTCCTCATAGCAAAGAAAAATAAGAGGCTTCACCAAGGATGGGATTGTCAACCGGTTGCTTGTTTAAGTTTACGTGCACGATTCAAGTTGCAAGTCCAGTAAATTTTCAGGGAAGCATAGAAGTTGCAACGGAGGCTGCAAGTATGTACATAGCCACCCCTCATAAGGAGACTCAACTTGTGGATGCCATGAAGAGTTGCACAGCGCGACACCGCTTCGCAAGCCTACTTTTTTTATCAGAATGCGTCTAAGGATTTTCTATTGGTAAGATGTAGCGCTGATGTGCAGGTGAAGTACCGCAAGATGAGAATAATTCATGATGAGACGTTACGTACGGGTTTGAACTACTACATATGGGAATATTGCAGATTTTAAGGTGGCTAGAAAGATGCCTCTTTTCAATCGGAATAATTCTAAATTTTGTCATGTTCTTGAGAAAAATATCTATGCAAAAGATTTTTCATGCGTTGCATAAAGATAGAGATTTGGAGAAAAATGTCATTTTTTGAAAAATTCTACGTCAACCGTTGAATATTTACATATCACTTATGGGTTCGTCACAAATTCTAATAGGATCACACGTATCCGTAATTTGTACCCCTCCCCCCTCGGCATCTTTGCGACGCTGAGCCTCTTTACCGAGTTCTCTTTATGCATGACCTGTCGTTTGGGTGACCCCCCCCCCCCCCCCAAACAGCGTTACGTCATTTATGGATGGCCCCTAAGACAACTCTCGCTAAGCCATTTGAACATAAAAAAATAGAGAAAGGATATATTTTTCAGTGAGTTAAATTAGCGGTAACGGCACTAGATATCGTAAGGCGGCATAATAAATTATCAAAAGCAACTAGTCTTGATTTTCCGAGGAAGCGAATTACGAGCCGTCATCACCGTTCACTCAGATTCACCTCAAATGCACTGAATAAGATTCAAGGGGTAATAAAGCTCCAGGGCGATTTGCATAATCTAAAGTAACTGAGTGGCTCTCATCCAGAAACTGATGGAGATTCAAAGCATGGAGAAAGATCCTAACGTGATCTAGGAAATGATTTCTTGAGTCATTATCCTACGAGCTTTATTTCCTTTGGTGGTGGCAATATCAGCATTAGCTAAAACTTTTCTGGCACGATCAGCCGGCCATTCGCGCGTTTGCATGCTTTACGTCGATTACTCCGCGAGCCTCCAGTTGAAAAAGCTTTTATGGCGTGTTTATTTGTTTCCGCGAACCAAAGATCCTTACGGCTATGTTTCTCCCCTCTAATTAGGTCTAAGTACGCTTTGCGGGAAATCCAAGTTGGATATGTTACTGTGCAAAATTCTGGTGGTTGAACAAGCAAATTCGAACTTTGTAACTGTCATCAATTGAACTTACAAGGGGAGCACTTAACTTCCGGGTCACCAATCTTCCCCAAAATTTTTTTACCATTTGGTATCACCTAGAATATGAAGAATCCAGAGTAACTCCGTCAAATATGCCTCCCATTCAAAGTTACAGCCTATGATGTTATCATTGCCGAAATAGGCCCATGTTAAAAAGTGAAATATATAGTTATACTCGCAATGCTAACGTTTTTGCTTGTAGCTCTGGACAGGAGTCCCATTTGACGGAGTTACTCTAGATTCTTCATATTCTACGTGATACCAAACTGTAAAAAAATTTTGGGGAAGATTGGTGATCCGGAAGTCAAGTGCTCCCCTTGTTAGTTCTTATGAAGTGAAGGAATATCTTTAATTAGTATATTGTGCTCGACATCTTTGACGAAATCAAATTCTTAATCTTTCTTGCGATCCTTATACTATTAAGGCCATGCGCTAGCCGTGCAAGCTAAATTTTGTTCCAAGAATACTCAAATTCTCTTGTGATTTGGGCTAAACGACGAGTTATGCCACACTTGTTATCATCCAACTTGAATGGCTCAACTCGTCGTTTAGCCCAAATCGCAAGAAAATTTGAGTATTCTTGGAACAAAAATGTGTGTATATTATAGGTTAGGATGTCCCAGGCGCCCAATGGTCCCCACTTTTCTGCAATAATCTAATGATTTGGGCTGAACATTGAGTTGTCGAGAATAAATCGGATGATTACAATAACTAGACAACTCATCTCAAACTTTGTACCATAAAATTTTTCACATAAGTGGTGAATGGAACTTTAAGTCCGTGCGGCACGGCTACTGCATGCCCTTAAGCTTTGAGAGTGTTGAGAATCCACGTACAGTATGTTCAAAAAGTACCAGCTCGAGTACCCCCCCCCCCTCATATCTCCCAAGGATGACGTCTAGTAAAAAAGTGTTGAATACACAAGTTGGTAGAGATCAAGTGTGGGCTAAGTTGAGCCCTCCCCCCCCCCCCCTCTTCCAAAGTCCCGCTAAATCCCCTAATTAACCTTACTGAGGCTAATTTTGAATTTCCAAACAGGAGCCCCCACTTTCTACCTCAGATTCTGAGAGAGCGGCTACGTTTGGATAGGTTTATATGACATTAGTCGAGGTGACCTTCAGCAGTCAATGCGGGGGGGGGGGGGGTCACAAAAACCTACAAAGTACGAGAAACCGACCCCCTCCCCCTATTTCTCCGAAGGGTGATATCTAACAAAAATATGTTGGGTACAAGAGTATAAGTGAGGACTCAGGAACCCCCCCCCCCCCCATTGAGACCAATTCAAAAATTTCGGCTAAAATCCCCCATTTTTCACCTCAAATCCTAAAAGAGCGATAACTTCTGCGACCGAGGTAAAATATGGGTGTTTCTATTCAAAAATTCAAATTTGGCCTCAATGGAGTGAATTGGGGAGGTAGGATTTGGGGAGAATTCGTGGGAGCCCATCTGAGCCCTCACTTGATATCCAACAATTTGTGTATTCAAGACTTCTTCATCGGACGTCACTTTTGATGATATGAAGGGGGGGGGGGGGGGTCCGGTACCTTTTGAACGTACTGTTTCTAGGAACTCGATTTCAGTTTTCTTTGGTTGAAAGAATTGAAATGGAATCAGTTTGGACGAGGATTTCAGATGAGATAATGAAAAAATATAACCCCACTATAAACCACTGGAACGCGATTAATGATAATCTGTCAAAAAGTCATTCATCGTATCCAAACGAATGCGTGTGCAAACCAACCAATTTTGGGCGAGATCTAGAACTTTTGTTTGATTTTCTGAAGCCATTTCGTGAACGCACCATGTGTAGATCGTGATACCATAATAGTGTGTTTGATTTTCAAATCCTTCAAATTCGGATAGGATAGAATATCGCAAGGCAAAATTTGGGCTGGAATTTTGAGCAAATTTGAACTGAATGTATAGATCCTCATAAATTTTGAAGAGACAAAATTTCACTTCATCATCTCACGATTACTTTACATATGATTGTGGATATTCCAGCCCTTCTTTCCCCCTAGTTTTCTTAAAATTCCATCAAAGTATTGAAAATGAGTGAACCATATGACATAACGCATTCCGCACGAATACACGCGTAGGCAAACAACTAGGCCAAGCTTTAAAAAAGCCAATCGAAAGTACCCGTACCCCAAAAACGAGTACATCGGTACCTGAATCTACCACTGCACTGTAAAATCATACATACCTTCAGTAATATAATATGACTGGCATGCAACTCGTTGGAGCGAAACGAGGGTGGTGGTAGCCCGCGGAGAGTCAGCTCTTTTTGCTCGAATAGAGTCAAGAGTATATGTATATTTTGGTTTGGTAACGAAGCAGAATCAAGAGAGTTCAAGTGTGTACTCATCATCATAGTGCCAACTTGAATTTTTCCCTTGTACGAAAACATACGTCACGAATCAGCCATATTACATAACACATATAGGAAAAATTCATACACCATATGAGTATTGAAAAGGCTTTTGGCAAATCTCGCGCTTGATTAACGACGAGATGGTGAATATTACAAGGTACATACATACATATATAGAAGGTGCTGACACGTATTATAAAAGGGAGGACTTGCCATCGATGTTCAAGAATATAACACACTGGACCGGCTTTGAGTCAAGTATTATCAATGGCAAAGAGTACACCCTGTACTATATATATAGTATGGCAAGGTTGGTCTGATTGATATGTTCAGGGGGCGTTTCTGTACACGCGTTGTATGTATACAGGATCAGGGATCATCAGATGGAGCCACTAGCATAACACTCACCTCAAAGAAGTTGCATCCATGGAACCTGCTATCCAAACTGTTACTGCAGTATATATCTGATGATTTAAGGGCCGTATATTATACACAAGAAGCCCTTATGCGCGTACTCTTTGGTGAGTACATATTGCAATATACAGTGTGTTATTGAGACGTCTGGATGGAACAGAGGTGTGCAGTTACGATCAGACAATTTTATACGATTGAAGGTGTAGACAAGGTTAAAAATTATATTCTATGGACGGGAAAGTGAAGTCGAGGGTGGTAAAGTTAAAGGGGAGTAAGAAAATACCTAAGGAGGGTGTCAAAGTCGAGCTGGTCAGACTTCTATGATGATGATGAGGATGTTTTTTCAGTGCGAGTTGTGCTTTCTGACTTTTTGCTGACTGGATGAGCCGATTTTTTCACCAAAGGATAATCTTTGGGATAATCGCTCAGTGCTATACATTTGACGAGGGTGAAAAGTGTGGATTGTGTTGAGCAGGGACGATTTTTTGCATGATAGCCAAAACGAGTGATAAGCATGGGTTGCTTGTGATATAGAAAGAAAAAGAATTGAAGGAATTTTGAGTTTGAGAATATTTTTGCATTTTTGTATAATACATTCGAGGAAGGTTTATTGGGGTTGAAACTCCACACTCAACGATCATAGCCTGATGAAAAAAACTTGGCATCCGTTCAAAAATCAACGAGGAATAACCTAATAATACTATTTTTACACAAGGAAAAAAGATGATGAAACTCGTCCATTCATACATTTACATCAATGACAGAGTATTAGGCGAGAAATGAACGCCATCGACGTATTTTGAGAGTCTTTCAAATGCTCTTCCAGCAAACCAATTTCACCAGTTCTACAAAATCGTAAAGTCAAAACTACGAAACAGTTCTCCGCGAGCCCCTCATACACTCATTCAAGAAACCTTTGCGTTTTCATGCGCCTGCCGAGATGCGGGTGTGAAACCTATACTTATTGTTAGTATCTTTGGGTCGAACTGGCTGCTGGAGAAATCGTTTGGTCAGTCAATATACATATTATACGATCTTATAATTCAAAAAATATGCTGAGAATGAGGAAGACTATATATCATTATTGTTGTTGAAAGACTATGCACCGGAAGTCTTAATTCATAAAATTTCTAGAAAGTGTGGATGAGTTGAAAGAGTGTCATGACGAGCATACTAAATCTGACTTGAGTCAAATACAAAGTCCCATCTGACTTCCTAGAGCATTTTCACGAGCTGCAAGAATAAATACGCCCAATACATATTTGAAACTTTCGTAGAACAGGTGTTAGCAAGGTGAGAAATCTGTTACTGCAATAGTAAATTACAATATGAGATCTTAAAATTTGGTTTTTGAACTTCAAAGGACTCTTTACAAGCCGAAGCAAAAATGCGAAATCAAAATTTTGTGATCGCGTATAACATGCTATATCTACTATGGCCCACTGCAGGTTGAAATAGAAGATTCTAGCACAAAAGACACTTTTGCACACAGCGTGCTAAGAAAGTGACATCACAACAAACCCCCCAACCTTGTCATGTTAGATTTCAGATGATTAAATTGACTTTAAAATTTCTTCTTGCAGTGTAGTGTACGTTGAAATGAGTTGATATGCATGAGATTCTACATGCTATTCATCATCACATTGAAGAACTACAGACTCTCAAAGTCCAGATAATTCGATATGTCATTGAAGAGGAGAACATGAACTCGGAATGTTGTCCCTAGATGATAAAGTGGTGGTCTTTCAACACAGTAGATAAGAATAAACTCTTAGAATCAGATCAATCATTTGAAATTTAACCATACAAGGTTGGGGGTTTGTTATGTGATTCAATACGATCTTATCTAAATTCCAGGATTTCTCCTTACAGTACATAATTTGGCATTGCAATTAAACCTCCACGAAGTCTCTTATTACAGTACACCAGGTTTTAATTCCTCCCCTCTTTTCCCCCTCACGAGATAAAGGAGGGCATAAAATTTGTTCTCTCAAACCATCATTCTCTGGCTAATTGTAAGCAGACACAGAGATGCTGAACAATGACTTAACTCCGTGTTTGACTCTGACTTTGAGCAAGGTTGCATCGCTAGAGGGTAAAAGGTATAGAGAATTCGCACATTATGTCCGACTCGCGAAAAGAATGTCTGCCAGATGAAGCCGTAACAACAATGAACAGAACAGAACCACAAGCAATGATAATGCCAGACTGTAAAGTATACCGCTTCGAGCGAAAACTTCGAGGGTGCTGACAAATGATAACAGGTGAGCTTGATGGAGAAGTCAGAGACAGAATTCATACTCTAATACACTGTAATAATGGCACAGTGTTTTTTCAAAGGGGTAAAGATTTTTCAAACAATCTACATTTTAATCATCATTTGTACTTGGAAGAATATGATGAGCAGAAGACAAGATGAATACGATCATATTTTTAATGGTGTTCATCGTCATGAATGTATAAAAATTGTGCCGATGGCAAAGACCAGAAAAAAATCGTATCATCAGTAAGGTGATGCATTTGTACTCCTTCAAGGTTGAAGCTGGAAGGGACATGCCTGAAAAGCTAATGAGGTATATAAAAACTCGGTTTATTAGAGGAAGAGTAGATAATTATAAACATAATCGAAGAAAGTATACTACGGAAAAAACCATTGTATTGTATCTCCAAATTGTCAAAATTATATCTGGAATGAATAAACAAATTTTTTACAAAAAAATCTGAGAAACTACGAAAGTGATCAGATGCAGAAAAAACTCGTGAGCTCTATAAGGGTGTGTCCACAAATATGCATGTGCAGTGCATACTGCGCATGTGCACTGCACTCGTGCACATGTGCAGCTCATCAAATTTTACCCAAAACCAGACGGAACTCGTCGAGTTCTGCTTTGGATCAGCCGGTAACGGAACAAAGACACAAACGATTTGAATTAGAAGTTCTCTGATCCGAGCCCTTCAATCTTTACTCAAATTTGATGCGAGCTCGATGAGTTTGTCACGTGGGAGCTTCTGGAAAGTCGATAGACTCGTGAAAAAGTAAGCGATCGATTTTACATGGAAACCGCGGAGATTCGAATCCAGGGCCTTCCTCACGGAAGCCAAGTGCCATAACCACTGGACCACGACCGTCTATTCTTCCGTTGTTTCATCGACTTACACCTCCGGAGACAGAAGCCGAAGATGCCCGCGTTGCACTCATTCGAGGCTCGGGGCGTAGTGACGTAAGGGTGTGTCCACAAATGATGCATATGCATGCATATGCAGTGCACACTGCACATATGCACTGCATCGTGCTCATGTGCAGCTCGACGAACTTGAGTAGAGATTGAAAAATCAGAGAATTTCTTATTTGAATCAGCTTGTGTCTTTGCTCCATTATCGGCTGATTCAGAGCAGAACTCAATGAGATGCACAAGTACACGTGTGCAGTGCATATGCATGTTTGTGGATGCACCCTAATGATATCTTGGTTTATCTAGTTCTGATCCCAGGCTAATTGAGCATTATTCAATCTCATACTTAATCATAAAATTTACATAGCTCATCATTAATGGGCCTAGAATCGCCCGAATTGTCGAACTCGGTCAAACTTTTCCTTCCAGGGTACGTTTTCAACAAACTGAATATCGTAATTCGATAGCGTTTCTTCAAATTTATTGCATTCTTCCTCATTCGAATCGTGTTACAACTCCTTGTTCCAACACCAAATGTAGATTACGTGAGATATTTATCATGGAGTGATTATTCATATAAAATTCTATTAAAAGATAAGTCCTCTAATCAGAATATGTTCGCCACCACTGAATCTTGTATTCCAAACATGAGTAGTAAAAGCGAGTGATGAGCTTGATTCTCTAAGAACTTCATATAATTTACAGAAAAAAGTAATTTCAAAGTAAACAGATACCCACATTATAGGATAAAACAGCTGCAATTATATAGTGAGAATTCAAAATTAAAATTAAAATAATACATCAAAATTCCCATAACGATCAACATTATCCTTATTATATTCTATTCGAATCTTCCTCGCCACGATAATTATCAGAATTACGAGAAGTGAGTACATTGATCTGATAGGATTACTTTCTGAACTACCGTGCAACCAGGACAAAAGTGCTGTCGATTACCAGCTGAAGAAATCAGCAATAAACTAATTGTACACCATATTTCTCCTAACTTGAGTGATGCAATGCCTTGATTAAATGGAAATTGTGAGCTTTCAATTTTATCAAAAAATATATCTCATTGTATTTGACTCACGTAGACTGATTATTTATTTAAAATTTAAATTCTGAAATACTTTTCATTCAGTCCAACACGTTATGTGAAGATAGTTCATCTTATCAATCTATACATCACATTATTCCAAAGGAAAAGATATATTATATTTCATCGTTTCCAGGGTAACAAAGCTTATGGTTATCATAACTTGTAGAGGTAATTCTAAAGGTGAATTATAGCGGAGAATTGATGAAAATTAGAGCCAATTTGGAGCTATCGAGAAGAGTTATTCCAAATCTATCATTGTCCAAACAACTGCCCACATTCTAAGATGCTAGCAAAGATTTTGCAACGCAAAATTATCATGGTGACAATAAAGTAAAAACCATACTGATTTCTCAAGGGTTCTCATGATATCTTCAAAAGATCCATAATACTTATAACCATGGTGCTTTAGCAAGAGTGCAAGCATCGGTCTTAGCACTAGCTACTGTTATTGTTAAATTGCATAAAAGAGGTAGCGAGTCACCAGATATGAATATCTAATCGGAATTGTAGATAAGTTTGCAAATTTCAGTCCATTGCACCGATCGGAAAGTTAGCTACTTTGCGTACCTTGATTATTCTAATGCAGAAGATCCTTTCGCTTACAATAGTACACAGTAAGGAGTAACAATACAGGCAGACAATCAACTTCTATTTTTGCATTGCAGTCTTGAAAAAAATATTTTGATTTGAAATTCAATGAATGAATAGATATCGCCTTGGAACCTTTGTTGTTCAGAAGATCATTGAGTACATTTGATTACTACTGCCTATGCACTTTACCAAACAGATGACCCAGAAAAATCTTTTACATTCATTGTATAGGTTATGTAGGGTTTTCCATGCTATGTCTGAATCCTCAGTGGTTTGATTATTATGGACCATATTTTTCAATAAACTTCAGCAATGATAGAGCCTCACATAGGGTGTGAGACTGTCAGCGATTGTAGAAATCAAAATTATCGAGGGTTTCACTGAAACTCACTTTTCATGTTTTGTAAAAGAATCAACATAGTGACCTAATACACTTATTTCGAAATTGTATGTTCTGTTCCAAATTCTCATGTTATGTGGTACTATGCACTGGATCATGTCATAAAGTCTCGGAAATGCAATTTTACTTCTCATACTTGGTCTCATTGTAAAAGATGAATGCATTGATACATTATCGACAACATAATCAATAATCAATCTCTCTGAAATCCATCCAAACTAAAATGATAAGTATACAAATTTTCCAAAGTAGATTTCAAAACGTTCCATTTTGGTCTAAGAAAATATAAATTCACGTTTTAGAAATATTCTCAGAAGAGGGTGCGATTTCCATGTGCCCAGAAGAATCAATTCTGTGGAACGATTTTGAATAATGAATCCTTGGCAAAGGAATAATAGCACCGGGAACTTCATCGCATCGAACAGTCCATAATACAGTTTCGTATATTATACTACACAATCAGTTTACTTTCTTATGGCGCGTGCATGCATGAATCGATCGAGAAGCTTTTGCAGTTCATGTGCGCGGGCGGTCTCTTCTGATGTTGGCCGCGAATGCGCCCTTATCAATTTGTCAAATATACATATACTCATAGGTGGGCGCATAGAAAAATAAATATAAATACTCTATAGTTACACCGGGGGCGCCTGGTGCATCATCGCCTCTGATTCAATATATTATAAATAACGCCTGTTTAATATGAGCACAGCTTTGGTTACCCACTTGATATTAAAAAAACAAATATATAGTATGAATACTTCCACCCCCGCTTCTTTTAATATTTTATTGATCCATCGATCAGTCTGGGTGGCATACTTATATTTTCTTCTTCTTGTATGCAGAGTGCGTGACCGAGACTTGTTCTGGAGCAGACGATTTGCCTGGGAGATTTTAGTTTGATTCACTGTGGGACATGCGAGATAATTTGTAAGCTCGATGAGAGAACATAACTCCCGATCGTAGCCAGTTGCGATTCGTGACTTAGTCCTTTGAGTTGATGCTTGTTATGTATGTATGCATGCGTGTGTAAGCAAATTTCTCTGCTGCTCTTGTTTCTGTTTCATTTCTGTTTCGTTTTGTTCTATTCAGTCCATTTACTCTTGCGGTTCTCTTTAGTCCCTTTAGTTTTTCGTACTTGAGAAGGTCAGAAAACATTTGTATTGGGATCAGTTACTGCATTTGACTAACGAGCCACTCTGTGTTCCATGTTTTCATACTATATTGTACCAATTACAATGATAGGATGAACATGACCATGAATTAATTTGTATCCACTCTTCTTAGCAATTATGGTAGTTTCAGCAATTTTGTAGTTTGCTTGGTTGAAATATTAGATTGATTTCTTTATCGAAAGTATTGAGGAGGTGTATCGGAACACTCAAATTGCTATCAATGAATACCTCCACAATTTGTGGGTAACTTATACTCAAAACAAGATACCAATTGAGAAGGCAAGAACATGGCGCATTTCATATTCATAGTCAAGCAAAACCAAAACTATTTTCAGTGATGGTTCACGTGTGATCAAAATTTCCTGTCGTTGTCCTTTCCAAGTCCAAAAGTATTTGACACATTTTCAAAAACCACAATTGAGTACATTGTAAAAACGCCGGTGTGAATTCATGGGCGCGTCTGTGAATTCACACCGTCAGCACCATCCTGAGAAGGTTAATTTTACAGTGGCTAGCATAAGCAGTGTGAAATACGACGCGTTCCGCCAGATTCACATGCAGCGACTGTATACATATACTCTTCTGAGAACTGTCAAATCACGGACGCCCGTCATTTCGCAGTTCGAGGCACTGAAAACCTCACTGAAAACTATACGACCAGTGCTGAGAAGAGCAAAATCCACGGCATCTGTGATTTTGCAGTCGAACAGTGATTGTACAGGTTCCGGAATTATGAAAACTCAAGCTGGGCCTGTAAAAATTACGTTCTCATCTCGGAACTTTCACTGTACCCAGCACTGGTCTTATAGTTCCCAATGCTCAGCACTGTAGAAGTACATCAGGAGTTCTTATACTAACCAGTATGATGTACTTTATAGCTCTCATAACACATCTCACAAAAGCCAACTGGTTCGCAGTGTTCGCACACTACATTCATTGGGTGCAAATCGCCCATCATCAATAATTCGTTATGGCGACTCTATCCCATCAGTTACTCCACTCTGATGATGAACTCATTATCCATCAAATCAAAGATATAGCTTGCGGGGCGTTACACATCTTCATGCGCGAATTCACCACTTTTACACACTATCATCATGCAAGACATCATCTGAAATATGTCAAAGATTCTCTCATAGCGTGTCAAGATCGACCGAATCAATTAAAAAGATAATGGACATAATGGAGCAATTGTGGCATGTACCATTACAAAGGCACGCGTTGTCCAAAGCCCTTCAGCATAAAATATATACAGTCAGTTTTTCGTTTGAAAAGCCCGCCGCGCGCCTGTGCGTCATCAATCATGCAAGAAGTCCGATCTACTTTTTGGAGCTTGGTCATCAGGCCGGTTGCACTTATGATAATCAAATTTTGCAAGGACGGGCAAAAAATTCCATACTTCAAGAATCGCCAACCATTCATACATACACATTTTCAAGACTCAAATTAGCAATTGGTAAGAGAAATAGGTTATGTTGTGAGTAGCTGAAGTGAAGGCGTTATCATCGCGCAAATAAATGGGCAACGGTAGTTTGTTTTGTTCCAAAGACAAATGGAGATGCGCGCGCACACACACAGGCTTCGACCTCGTTGTTATGTTTTGAATTGTGTCGAATGCAGGCACGAACGATTAACAAAGCCCGATACAAATTAGATTAAATCGCCCGAAGGGGCGGCACGTCTCTTGTGGTCAGCTCCAAAGGAAGATGGCGAGAAAGGGTAATGAGGGGGAAGGGGAACCCTGATGATGATACAACTTGATAAATAGGCGACGCTCATGCGATGCAGGGCCATATCACGACAGATTGTCGATGTCAGACGTGCATTTCATATACCTCCCCCGCATGTATGCAGACAAGGACAATTGAGAATGAGTTTTTTTAGGTTATGTATGGTTGATCATATTATCTCCATGCTGGTCTCGATTTTCTTGAATTCACGTGGATACATCAGGATATATTTACACTGATGTGGAATGAAGCAGATGGTGTCTGCATTTGCTGGCTTCATTTGCAATGCAAAGACGCTGCAGGGACAACGTTGTGAATGACTCTATTGCTCTTAATTTACGTCTGGAATTTCATGCGCGACTTGATCTTTATCATAAAATGTGCCGCGGTCAGCCATATGATACACGTTGTCGTGTCGCGAATTGAGATACTTTGTTGGCAAGAGAGTTGTGGAGGTGTCGAGTCCACGCTATAGCAGACGACATCTTGGTCAAGCTTGCTGATGGTGACAACATCTGGCTACTGTGTCATCCGTATTTGCATAGTGCTGATGTTTATCATGAGTTAGTTTGTCTTATGGTGGATACGGGTGGATGAAAATTCCGATTCAAGAGTGTTTGATTAGCAGAAATTTGCAAAGAATTCAGAATGTGTTCTTTGGGAAGAACTTTTGAAAGATCATTGAGATGGAAATGGAGACTCCTACCGCTTCTAATTGAACAAAGTCATTCTCAGATTTGATCAGTCCTCATTCAATTGGAAACTGCTAGGGCATAGAAGAATTCGTGACATTGGGAAAAATGACCAAAGCAAGTCATATCATGAGTCTTCGAGATTTACTCTCATAAAAGTCATATTCATGGTACCACCAGTAATCAAGAATGTTTCAATGGAATCGATAGTATAAAAACTGATGTTACATTGAAATTCTAGGAGTGGTCATTTTTGGAATTGGTCTTATAAAAGAGCTGATTCTTGATGAAAATAGTTGTATTCCAGCCATTGATTGCATTTTCAAAGATTTACACCATAGTCTACAGTCAGTTGAACATACTTCACGAACTATGGAGGGCCTCTTACAGGAGCTACAAATAAAAAATCACAAGCCAGAATAGAAATTCCTAGACAACTTTTTTTCGCTCCATGATATCATACTTTACCTAGTTCTTACATTCAGAATCATTGTTACAGAAACTACATTATGAATGATGCATGTAGACTGTTGAATAAAAATATGCAGAGGCAGAAACTCGTATCTAATTTGCTTAGTTTTTCTAACCAGTATCCGGAAACACATACACCCGATATATGAGGAAGTCGGACGGGTCATATTACTTTATTGAGTTTTTACTGCTCCCAAATCAAATGCATACATCACGATGAGCGGATGCTCGAGCAAATTTCACGCGTAACGCCCAAGTTCTACAACTATACTCCAGTTTACACATCTCGCATAATAAGTGTACAAGTGCGCGATCCTAATTGTCGATCATAAGAGATCCCTGCTTGTGTTACTCACAATTCTAATGTATGTTTTCAATGAGGATTGAAAAGTAACTAATACACACACTCTTGGCGTTGTAAATCCGAACGAACGGTTCTTTTCAGAAGCAGTCGAGTCTATGGAGAAAATGACCAGTTAATCCCATAGTCGTACATACTGCACTCTACATGTAAGTGAGCTAATTTTCTTCGACTCTCATTCAAGTAGTGCAAGAGCAGTAATCTGAGCAATAACAACAACAGTAAAAGTCGTTTTCTCTTTTCAGAGATTATCCAAATGTACATGCAGACATCGTTAGACGATTTACCGATGAACCTGTTTGATTTGCGCAATGTTATGAATATTCACTTCCACCATCCGATGCACAAGTAGATACTGATATCTTTGATTGCATGCTAATTTGATGAAAATTGGGATTCTTTGCGTGTACAGGTCTAGTATTTGGTGGATCTTGGAGTAATTTGGGAGCTCATTCGCTTTCATTCTAGCGTTTCGAGATCTCATTAATCTTCCATCGACGCATCGTTTTTATATCTAACTAGCAATTGGAAGGTATAAAGATTTAAAACTCTCGCATTTATAGCAGCAACACAATTAGCTTGGGCAAATTATCCAATTTCATTTTGATTTGTAGCGCTTTGAAGATACAACAGTACTACCCGAACAAGTTTCACTATCTCATCAATTTGTTCTTTCTCAGCTTAACAACTTATTCTTATTCGAATGATGAATACCCTCCTCTTAAAATGTCACAATCTGCAATCGTTTCATATGAAAATTCGTTTTGATCCCTATACTGATCCATATAAATACTCTTCAAGCCAAAAAAGTATTTCTCAAGTCCCCGTCGGGGAAATGTGGTGAAAACAAGAAAGTTCAAAGATACCTTGTAAATTCATGAAATGGAACATTGAGACATATGATCACAAATTTCAGGAGAGCTTATTTGTAAAGTTATAGCAATTTATTCATCAAAACTCCATTACCAGGTAGCTATGAAAAAATTCAAGAGGCTTTTACGTAATTAATGGACAACCCCTTACCCATAGAGCAATGATTGGCTCATACAGGTACCCTGTAATTAACCGAAAAGATCCCACGCGATCATTGACTGATGGGCATTTGAATAGCCTTGTGAAGAGTCTAATACTGCTGACGTCAAACTACGGTGCTGATAGAGTCTATACCAGTCATGATTTTTGATAGCTCGCCACTATACGGCTGCGGTTTATTGACAGGATCACCTTTTATCAGTAGATAGTCATAGAAGTAAGATACTTGGGATGCTTTTGATGTAAGATTCTATGGTATTTGTGGCCTATTCTTAATTTGAAATAGTGACCAACGCAGGGGTAATGAGAAGTGTGAATTTCAAAAATTTCAATTCGCTTATTATTTTGAGAAAGTTTCGACTTACCACCTGCGAGTATACATCAGGGAAGCTATGAAAGTCCAAATACTCACCTGAAAATATTAAAAAGACGAATATTTAGTTCAGCTCCTTATTTTGTATTTATTTTTATCATCATATTCGTGATTCGCATTCATATATCATATGCATGTAAAATGTCTAGTTGATTGAGATTCACATTTAGAATTACATAATCAGGAATCAGTGAGGATGAAATGTATGGCTAACGGAGTAATTCGTGAAGTCTCGAATTATCTTGTTCCGATGATTCCACCTACATGAAGCAATTCTTTCGCCATCAATTTTCTTCCTCTTATAAAATGTTCCTGATGATTTTCAATAAATTAAAAAAGATACTGATTCAACTTTAGTCTCAACCAGACTACAAAGTCTGGATCATCAGAATCGAGCGTCTTGCCACCTTTCGATTGCTCAAGACACCTCAACAAAGTCTATCAAATATCTTTGAGACCTTCCAATTCATAATATTCAGACAAGCATTTACATCAATCTCCACAAAAATATTGAAAAAATTCTTTCAATTCAAAGAATCCAGCATAACAGTTCATTTCGAAAAATCATGGTGAATTCACGACTGATTAACAGTCGAATGAATTCATACAAATTGTCAATGTATCATCATTGAAAGGTAATGTAATCGGATTCTAATGATTTTCATCACAGGCTGCTGAATAATTTGGAACAGGACGATAGAAAAAATTCCAAAAAAAAGGAACTAACCCAAAAAAACCTACTTCCGCCGTTTAATCTCTGGCCAATTGGCTCAGCATTAATACGAGAAAAATCGAGTTGATGAACCGATTCAAGTGCTCGAAGCACGAGCTTGAAGATCAGAAGCATCGGCGCGCATCAGGTCGAAAGTGAGTAATTGCTCGGGCGCGAGGCGCGCGCGCAACAAAAAAGCTCCAGGGTGGGCGGAGGGCGTGCTCAAATCGGTTAGCGTCGCTTCGCGCTTTGAAAAATTTTTTGCCGAATATTTAATAAGAAGAGCTGCGCTCGACGCGGGGTGTGACCAAAAGAGTTTCAAATGTATATCGCAAAAAGTAACAACGGACCCAATATAGCACCACCACCCAAGTGCATCAGCAGTAACAAAACGAGACCAGATCATATTGTGGCTTGCGCGAGAGATTCTTTGACATCGTGAGAACTTTGGTTTCGAAGTGAGGTGTATATTGAGTGTAGATTGCGAGGTAAAGGTATAGATTAGCGAGTTTTTGATGGCGCTTTCAGTATAAGTCGTTGTTATAGAAGGTGATACCATGGTCTTTATTATATAAGTCTGTAAAAGTGAAGTGATCATGTAGTAACGTTGATGTGTGAATACTGTAGTCGAGGTAACAAATGAAGGTGTTGGGTATTGATATTGAGGCAAGGCTGATATGTATAACCAAGGCTGGGTTTACGTAGCCCGTACTTGGGGGTGGCGCATTTTCAGAAGAGCTTGGAAACCAGAATTGAGGAAGACCTTAAAATCTGCAAATATCCGCCGTGATACCCCTATATCACTATTAGTTACAATTTTAACGGGGGAGTAAAAAAAATGCCATTCTTTGACTGCAGATATCCTGAAGCTCGGACAACAAACTCTGTCAGGGAATAAATCAATCCTTCAATCTCCGAGGACCCTCAGACCTGCACATACTGATGGGTGCTCAAATTGAGAATTTCATAGGAGGGGCGGGGGCGGGGGAGAGGGGTATCAACCTCAGAGCTCAAAATGGTTATCAAATCCGGGAAGAAGTTTATATCGGACCAAAAATTCTGTCTGAAGGAAAAAAAATCCCAAAACCTAGGAAGGCTGATGCCGAATCCGCAAATAAGTGGATGCTGGGGCCGAAAAATTGTGTCGGGGAAAAAATAAACCCAAAAACCACGGAACGCAATCAAATCCGTAATTGTGCGGAAGTTTGGACTAAAATATTGCCAGAGAAAAATGTCGCTTTGATTGTATTCCTAAGTTTTGAGATTGGTTTATTCTTCCCAATAGAACTTTTAGTTTCAGTATCCGCGTCTCCGTGGGTTCTATTACCTCTCGGATTACCTTCTAGCTTTTCTTGATTTGATTCTTTCCTAATAGAATTCTTGGTCCAAGCTCCCGGGTATTTGCGGCTTCGATTACTGCTTATTTAGGTCTTACAGATTTTATTTTCCTTTACCACAGAATTTTTAGGTCAAACATTCCGGTACTAGCGAGTTTGATTGCCTCTTTAGATTTTAGGATTGATTTACGCTGGTGAAATTTTGGTTTGAGGATCCAGTTGTTAGTAGGTTAAGTTGACTTTTAATGGTACGGATGCAAACGAAAATGTGAGCGCGTGCGACATAACGAGCTCTATGGTAGACGTGCACGTCTATTGAGAAAACCATTCTCTACCACATCGGAGATCTACCAACTTTTGGCCCGTGGAAAAAATCAGATGTTTAGAATGGTTGCGATGCTTAATATGGAGATTTTTGAGATTCGTCAACGAGGGTTTAACTGACTATTAGATAGATCTTTGTCGGAATGGAAATTTCACAAAAGTATTTGGATTTGGTCAGGAGCAGTTATCATTATAGTTACTGGCCACTTTGAATGGATCTCTTATTTGGCAAAGGTGTGAATGTTCTTGAATATTTTTCAGATAAGAAGATACACAAGATTGAAGAATTCTTGAAAATTTACAAATCTTTCTGGTGTATTGCAATTGCAAAATTATCCTATAGGATGTGTCCCGGAAGCGAGCCCGAAGAATATTCAATTCTGATTTGAGACCCGTTTGAGGTACTTGTAATGACAATGATTTCTATTCCATCGCAGAACTGATGAATTAGTTTTCACTCTGAGATGGATATTTCTGTAAAGACAAGAATTCCTTCATGAGGTAACAATGTCACAGTATTGATAAATTTCACTGTTATCATTCAAAGTATACAATCCATTGTCAAAAATAATTCCATCTGAATGATCATTAGATTTATGAAAAAGCGTGAAAAAGTGAGCCATTTATCAAGCCCAGGACTGTAAACATTTTGATCGACAACCAACAATACGATGAACATCAAAATTGACTATACCTGTAGTTTACAGAATAAACAACTCAATACAGTAAAACAGACATCATGCATGTTCAGCAAAGCAACGTGAGTAACATCAGAGCCAATCAGGTTTATCCAGTTCAATCAAGCGATCTCGCAAACCCACCAAAGCACAATCAGCCATCCATGATGCTGTACATATACAAGTATATTTTACTCACACACATACATCCCGTTGTTCGCGATCGTGCGAATATTCGACTTGCCCTGATGTTATACACTGTACCACGTAGAAAAAAAGCTCAATCACCGCATTGCCAAACCAGGTGAACTTAAGGTAGGTACACGCGTATTCTCCAAAATCCAGTCTCATCACAGATGTGATAATCCATACACTTCATGAACCTGTAGAGGGTAACCCTTGCATAGCCGCGGCTAATCGCACCCGAATTACAATAATGAACCTTGCAGGCCTTCAAATGCACTTCATTCTCTTTTCCCCACCTCACACAAACACTCTTCTGAGTCCTGAGTCCATTAGGCAGGTTCAACTTCCTCACCTCCTCCCCATTTCATTCGAAATACATGTATATGGGTGAATACGTATTATACACCGGATCTTCCAAAAAAAAAAAAAAAATGTATCAGGCGCGACGATACTCTTCTCTTCTTATATACCAAACAGAAGTCTCCTCGGGGGTCTCAAGGAAGAACCTGCAGAAAGAGGCCCATTGCATCGTCATCATCATCATTTGGATGAGTATATAACTACAAAGACAACCGCCGCCATCACCACCACCGCAAGAGTCAAGTTGAGTATTCGAAAAAAGTGGCTATGCTAAATAATAGGCCTTTGGTCAGAGATCGTCTCTTCTTCTTCTCTCATTCACGATCGCGAGCTTGCTCCGCCAATCCCGCGGAATATACACTTATATATTTCCGAATATATATTCTCTATACCGAGAGAATCTGTGAGGTTTTTGGCCTCCAACCCTGATGATATTTGCTGTGGAGAATTGAGAAGGTGAGGGAGGAAGAAAAAGTAGGGGTTTGACGCCACCGGGCTTTTGGAATTTCTGAGCGGGAGCCAAACGCAAATGGTGACTTTGATTTGCGGTACATTCTTGAGTGTTGTTTTCATTTGTAAGATGGTTATCTGGGTTGTAGCTACTGTTCAAAGTGATAGAATAGATAGTTATGAGTTGATCGAAGAAGCATTTTCTAATTTAGACAATTATGGCCCAATTGGTATTGTGAGATGGAGCTCAGAAAATTCAAATTTATGTGGATTCGGCCATTGATTCCTCGATTATTATTTTCATGAGTTTCATTCAAATTTCAGGAGACTAGTCGAATGTTAAGGATGGGAAAATCAAGGATCTTTTAACTGGAATCGTGAAACTGCTGAATTATTCGACATGTTAGCATCTTACAAAATTCGAATTCTAGCCAATTTTCAACAGTGAGACTGAAAAAAAAGATTAAAGCACCTATGATAAAATTCTGACGAAAGATTGTTGTAATCAGGTTGGTACACAATTCATCATTTGTTCAATCATTCAAATATGCATGACCAATGAATTTTCACGAGTAAATTCAAAAACATCGAAAGGTTTTACACCTAAAATAATAATTTTTGATACATTGTGCGTAAAAGTTTGATTTTACATCTCGAGTAACATTTCCCAGACTATTAAGATGATGGCGAGGATTGAAATTGTCACGATGATGCAAAACTTAGGTTCTGCAACAACTTATCTTATGGTATTTGATGAAACTTCTCGATGTTTGGGTTCCTACAAAATTGCAAGAATAAATTTTCTCGAATCGCTCATCTTTGCGACATTAAATAACGAACAGTAACCTGATGAACTTGCTGCAAGAATTATTATTTCGATGAATTGCTCACGAAAATGGAATTCCCGTGTGAAATAGTACATTTCAATATAAAGATGTAACAAATCACTTCCCATCCAAGTGATGCATTTCTTGGTCCGAGCTGCAGACGAGGGTCGGAGTCACGATGGAGGTGCAAAATATAGATTTTACTCCCACATAACAAACTATACTTTTTTATAAACTGTGAGCAAAATCCACCAGAATGACCGCAAAGTATTTTTATTTTTGCGTACATTGTATAGAAAAATACGTCGAGATTTGGAAGAGTCATAAGATCAAAGCGGAGATATTTATCATTGAAACAATTCCAAAGAACGTAGACTACATTTGAGAAAAGTCTCAGAATTCATGCTGCTAGATAATAAAAAATACATAATTCACATAGGCATTACCTTACTCAACTCAATGCTAATTCTTGAGAAATATAAGAAAGTTCTGTGAGTAATAAAGTAATTTTCTAATGAGAAGCTCTAAAGTCACATCCACGGCAATAAAAAGAAAGCGTTCAACTCTCAAGTTATTATTTATTATTCCTGAAACGATTGAAATCATTTTCAATGCCACGATTCTTTGATTCTCTAATTCACTTTATGATAGTTCAATTCAGCTCGTTACATACCATACTTGTACATAGTATATAATACCTGCAATTAAATTGCGTGCAAATTTCATAAAAGTACACGATACAGAGATGGTGAGCATCGCAGCCTAGCTTACCATTTGAGATCAAGAGTCACAGATAGATGTGCTCTAGTTTCGATGAATGCCATAATGGGACATATACATCCACACGTCAGGCTTGTTCTATCATAGCTTGTGATTTTCAAATTAACGTGCGTGTATGTACAACTCGCCATGACTACGGCAGTTCACTTTATAGTTAGTTAGATATACTCTGTATATTACGCGAAGGTATATTAGTATAAACAAGTTACGAATGCTCAACAAAATTGGCACCGTCGCGCGAATACATAGATCGTGTATAAGCAGTATGTCCTCCGCGTTCAAATAATTGGATAATTGCTAATTTTATACTGAGCCATGTATGTACGTGGTATATACCTTGGGGACATGACGTGCGACACGGCGTTACTAACGAAGCATATTTTTAACTGCTTCGCTGGAAAACTGTACAATTCCGGTACGAATAATTTTCTGAGTTTTTCTAAAAAAATATTGCGGCAAAATTTGACTGAATTTTCTCTAAATTCTTGATCGAACGCACTTTTAAAACGAGACCTTCGTCCGTTTTAAATTGATGCTCACAAATAATATAGTTAGGAGTCATTATTATTGTTCTTGATGAAAAAATCCATCAGAGAAATTAATTTTTGAAAAGTTAACGATAATCTGGTGATGTTTTGGCAAATTTTCAGTGGGCTTATACACATTTTCCTTAAATGAATAAGATATGTTCAACAGTGCGGTAAGGCAATCAAATTTAAAAAAAAAAACTAGAATAATTTCAATTTTACCTGGAGCCTCATGACCTGATGAAAATTCATTTCATTGCAACACTTAAGTCGTCATAGAATCGCCAGTTTTCAGCCAACAAGCTGATATTCATCGATACTATAGCCATATAGCCATAAATGTGTTACATTGGAGTAATTTCTACCACGGGAGGGGGGGGGTGTATATTAGCAAATGTTGGGTCCCAGAAATCTCCTCCCCCGTCCCCACAGAATGAAGACTCTTCAATTATGCTCAAAAACTATGCCACTCGCGATGCCAAGAAGCGAAAAGAATGTTTGTGAGAAGAAAGAATTCAGACGGAAACATTTGAATTGTGTCGATCATCAGGTTACAAAAGAATGCATCCCAAGTGACGAAACAAACTGTAGCATTTTAGAAAATTCCATCGAAAGGCATGCGTTCGCTACCGTGGTCATTCATGCAAATTACCTCGTGAGCATAAAGCATCAATAGCTATTCGAAACCCAAACGAAGACGAAAATCCCAAGACGGATTGCTGTGCATTCGTAAGGATCCCCTTGTGGATCATCAAATACCTCGTCGGCGATTGCGAAAGTTGAGTTTGAGCCTGCGCGGGCGCAAAAACTTGCGACATTATGCATGCGCGCGCAGAAAACGGACCCCCGACAATGCCAACGACGACGATGCATAATAGCTCCCAAAGGAGTTGGTAGTGTGTAGCTTTGAGATCGAGACCAAAAGTGCTGTTATGCAGCCAAGATCATCTGTGCACAATTCCAGAATCCGCAGAATCCCATACCTGCGTTCCGTTTGATACGCTGTTTTTGAAAATGTACTCGTTCTTAATGTTGAACATTGAGAATTGTGTATTTTTGCTATTGACGTAGATTCATTAGATGTGTGAATTGGAACGGTTTAAATTGAGAAAATTCAGAGTCAGAGATCTATGATGATTGTTATTTTTAGCAAGAATTTCATGGCTGTTTTGTGGTTTTAGTCTGATCAATCATCTGATATTGACGAGGATATTGACTTCCAGAAATCAATATCGCAAGAATCGTGATCATTAACATCAAACTTTTGGATGATCTCAAAATTCCATCGTTAGCAATGATTTGTTATGAATTCAAATAAATTGAGAGGTACTCCTTTGAAACCCAGACTTGGTACCAGTCGAATAAATTAAAACAGCTAATACAAGCTTCAGAAACCTCTGAAAGTTTAGGTTCTGTTCCCCTGAAACAATTTTTTCCTGAAATAACTCCCAAAGGAATTTATGAAAGAGCACTATTTATTTGACGTGAAAGACAATTATGATGAAAAGAACGCAATAAGAAAACTGTCAATGAAAATTTTGATTTTCATCCACTCGCTTGGCATTTTACCCTTTCAAATATCACGGATATCCATTCATTTGTTATTCGCGCGTAGCTGTATGAATAATGGGACACAAGAGGCCACTGCAAGCACGCGTTCATGCATTCTATGCCTCATTCATCCCATGCCACAGCATATTTTACCGTAGACGAGTCGTGAGCTCGACACCTGCACGCGTACGTAACGTCATAACTCTTGCCGAGACTCTTACTTTTTGTGCATCCTATTATTCGTGGATAAAAACACTCAACTTTTTAACAATGTGACATCTAATCTTCAACCAATCGCAATTAAACGAGCTGAATCAATTTACGATTAAAAGTTATTTAAATTTAAAGTTACCCTCGTAGAAATGTCACCATTTTTTCTGGTTACCTATAACCAGTTGCAATGCAACTTGATCAGTTTAGCCAGCAAATTGTTCACCATTTCTACCAAGAAAAAACATGCCAATCACGAATAAAATCTTTTAATCAATTTGTTCCAGAGGTGATGTCATGTGATTTGAACCTGGCACGAATTTATATCCGGACAGTTGATGAATCGATCAGTATTCTTATCAGAATAGAATGAGGCCTCGGTCCAGTGATTTTGCAGATCAAGCTTAGTGCACTATCTGATTGCTAAATGACACATTAAAAGTTGTTGTTGAGAATCTTTGGACTTTATTATAACACTCAAACACAGATGCACATTAAAATCTTTGATTCTGTGTTAGCCATTTAAAATCTGGAGAGTGGAAAACGTTTCAGGACCTTTGTCATAAAGATGAAAAGAATCTTAGAAAAATCTACTCACAAAATAATTTCCCGCAATCAATACCTTTTTCAAAAATAGTACATTTCGACACAAGGATGGAAAACTTTTTTTTGCGTCCGAGTGATGGGTTTCCGGCCTGAACCGTAGGCAAAGGTCGGAATCAACACAAGGATGCAAAAGACAGGTTTAAACACCCGTGTATCGAACTGTGTTTTTCGGCAAACTGTGCGAGAAAGTGAAAAATCAGTGCGGAAAAGACACTTCTCCGCCTCGCTATTCCGCACAGCGGGTCTACTTTCTCGCACAGTGTGTCAAAATAGTATATTATGATACAAGGGCGCAAACCGAGGCGCAAACGATGATTTTCGCACTACAAGTGACTTTTTTAGGCCCGAGCCGCAGGCGAGGGTCTAAATAGTCACGAGAAAGCGGAAACCGTTGCGACCGAGTATCATACTATGTTTTTTGATTTTCACTTTTTAGCGTGTTCATCATATGATTGTTCGGGTATGATCAATTATTTAGACGGATATGATGGGTACATCATGAAAGAAATAGATCATAAATTGAATGAATTTTTACGGTTTGATATTCGAGTGTCCATCAAATTTTGATGGCATTTCAACGCCAGTCTAAAATTTGCCCGTTCGGATCCCGTGTATCGGGTTGCCTATGTAGAAAGGGTAGAGTATAATGGGTGGGCGTACGGGTCATAAATGGGTCGATGGGTAGATAGGTTGATGAGTGGATGGTTAAGTGATCGGATGGATTCATAGTCTGGTCCGGTCTGGAATGATCTAGAACCATCTGGGACGTTCTGGGATGGTCTGGGAAGAGGTCGTGGGATGAAGACTCACCTCGGGTGGATTTTTTTCATCTCTGATCTTTCTCTTAAAAAATTCTCCAAGTAGTGGACGTAAAATAACGTTCCTTGGAGCGCCGAAAATTTGATGTCTTTAATCGAATTTTCAAGAGGGCTGTTATAATACAGCTTGAATATCATTGTCAGTTCTTACCTGGCAATGATAGATGGATGTGGTTCGTCTAACCGATTAATTCATTCTAGTAATAATATGGTCTGAAATGGTCTAAGACAATCTGAGACGGTCTAGAACGGTCTGGGATGATCTGGTACTATCTGAAACAGTCTGGAATTTGTCTGAAACGGTCTGAAACAGGTCGGTATGGTCTGAAATTATACCTAAAATAATTCGGTACGGTCTTGTGCGGTCTGGCATGGTCTGGAATAGTCTGGAATGGTTTAGGCTGAGCTGGATAAAATATAATACTTGGCCAGGTGGGTTATAGGTGAAGGCGATAGAGATTCGGTAGGCGGGTTGGTTAATGGTCGGGAGGCTGGGTCAGCAGATTGACTAATGTGTGGTTAGATGATCTGGTGGGTGGTTATGTGAATATTAACTGCACCAGTCCAACAAAATTTCATCTTCAAGAACTTTATGAAAATCTCCTTTTTAATGCAACCAATCGATCATTCTTCATCATTTTACAAATTTCATTCTTGAGCTGCAAGAGCACTTCACGGACCTCTACAACTTATCAAGAATATTTACAAGTCAATCATGCGGCAGTGAAACAGGTACTAACGCTAGTCGATGATTGAGAACTTTTTCAAGAGACAATCATATGATAGATTTCAGGTGGCAAACTTACTCAGCTTCCTCACGTTGACTGAAGATAAAAAAATCTACTGGTTGTATATTTTACATGTGTCTGCACATCAAGAAGTAGTTGAATGAACGCGTATCGTGCACAGGTGTCCTTCTATACCTACCTACTATCTATCCTATATCTTCCGTTCATCGCTACACACCGTGAAAGTAAAACAAGGATGAGATACAAGTGATGACCACGAATGAATGAAAAAAAAAATCCAAGGAAAGAGTCAAAGTATAGGAGGATGAGGACTACGATAGTCCTATTAAGAGAAAGGATGTAAAGAGGAAGCAGCGGGATATATTGGGAAGCTATATAAAGAGGGAGACAAAAGGCGTCCAGACGAAAAAAAGAATGCTTCGGGCGAGGTCAGCCACCGACCTGCCACCTATACATATATGTATAACCACCTCTATACATGTGTAATATATACACTTGCAAATCCTCCCACCATCAGCTCGAAGGCCCAGCCTCAAGTCGATATTACCCTTTGGGCCACATATCACAAGCCAGCAGCTTGGGAGTGCATGTTATAAAGGGCGGGGTACACCAGTAATGAGCATCGGTGGCCCCACAACATTTTACTCGATCGATGCATCGAGATCTTTTCCTTCCCTTTCCCTCAACCTACTTATATAGCTTGCATGTATATCCAAACAGACTTTTATGAGTGCCCACGGATATTATAATAAAGCCACGAACGAGTTTATATATGTAGAAGAAGGGTTATATCCTACTCATCTTTGTTGGGCGTTTATGAAATTTTCATACTCAAAAAGTGGATGCAGATTATTATATGATGCAAGATTTTTGGTTGTCGTTATAATTGTTTGCTTAAAAGTGTAAGGAGAGGTTAGGGAGTTTGGATATTGGTGCACCTGCTTTTGTGACCAATTGGTTGGTACAGGATTGACGAGGTTGATTAGACTGAGCGAAAGCTAATTGGAGATTTGAGGGTGTGATAGGAAGGGATGATACGAAAATCAATTAGTGCGGGTATACGCATGTTCACATAGTGTTTTCTTCATTCTAATTGGCTTAAATGACCAAAGATGGAATAATTTGAACGGTACGATCGATGTAAAACTTGCTGAATATTTCCGTGTGGGAATCCTCAGTTGAAACGTCTTATTCATCAAATAATTCAACACTATGCCCAAACAGGATTGGGCTGAATTTTGAATTCAATCTTCATCTTTTTAAGAGATTGCATAATCTACACAAGTTGAATATCATATTCATATCCAAAAGAATGAGTCATTCCGCTCCAAAATATCAAAAAATTTTCCCTCCATTATCAGAACCATGTTCTGTAATAATACCATTCAAAGACAAATTTGATTAAAAGTTACCACTATTCACGACAATGGGTCCCACGAATCACCCACAAAAATCACTCCCAAATTAATGATAAATATTTTGAGAATATAAGGGTACAAGAATTTCGTACGTATATCAGTAGTCATCTTTGAGATGACTGCTTATTTCGAGTTTTCACAAGGTAACACAAAAACCTTCACACATACGAGTGCCAAGAGCATATTTTTCTCTCATCCTCCCCTTCATCCAGACTCCAAAGCGAATACTTTTTTTTTACATCATCGTTTTTCTATTCGCCGGTCAGATTCACGACGCACCCTTCACTCGCCCAAGCGTATATCGCATCAAAGAGGGTGGATTCAAAACGCTTTACACTCCATACTTTTCGAGGCCATATTTATTGATGCGACCTGTTGATTCGGAGGGTAAGCATCATCGGAAGACGAATATACAGCACGTTATGTCTTTCAGTCACTTATGGGCTTTTTTTACAGGCTCAAGAATGCGATTGATGAAGAGTTTGTTGAACGTACATTTTTTTCGAGATGGTATCCTGGTATGTATACGGTGATATCTTTTTTTCACCAGTGGTTTTGCAAACATCAGTCAATATCGTCAACCGGGGTAACTTTGGAACATTATTTTTGAACAATTTAGACATCAGAGGTGTACTGTGTCTGTGCTCAATCGAAAGTTTACAGTCCTAGATTTGGATTGACGAAACGCAAGTCTAACATCCTTCGTCGATAAGCAATGGGTTTTAAAAGTCGTGTTCCAAAGTTAGGCTCCCTTTGAGGAAACCTTGGAACAGTAAGAGTGAAAGATAAATATAGATGATCTTGGAATCGATCGTGGAGGACTAGTGTTTGTGCAAATGAATATACACAAAATAATTGCAATTACACATGTATTGCTACGTTTCGTCCACATATTTTGTGAACCTCTTCAGGCTGTAACATAAGATTAAACACATAGAAGAATTTTTGTAACAAGATCACTAAGCTCGAGATTCACAATATGAAATCACAATATCCACATACCTAGAAATTTACAACATGGTCACATAATTATTTTTATATGAAAACGTGGAAACTCACTGCAATGTGAGTCCAGTTTTACGTCAATCTTTCGAGTATTGCGAGCAAACTGTTTGTTATGATGGGAAATGTAGATAGATCTATTGCAAAAATTGTCAAGCAAGTTATGTTGGTGAGACAAAAAGGGCCTTAGATGTCAGAATTGGTGAACACATGAGTTTCAAGACGCCCAATTCAATAGTATCATTGCACCGAAAGAATTTAGGCCATGAATTTGAGTGGAAAAATACGGTGATTTTAGATAGAGAACCTAACTTTCATAAAAGAACACTCTCAGAGATGATTTCTATAAATTCTGATAAAAACAATATCAACTTGAAAGATGACACTTGTCATTTGAATCAAGTTTATAGATCGATCTTACAATAATTTATTGTTCTATCTTATACATATATATACTATCAGCTGTATTCGCTTGGTCTTTCTCACTCCTCATCCCTCCCTTCCCTCTATTACCACATGATACCTTCTCCTCTCCTCTCTATCTACATTTCCCATCATAACAAACAGTTTGCTTGCAATACTCGAAAGATTGACGTAAAACTGGACTCACATTGCAGTGAGTTTCCACGTTTTTATATAAAAATAATTATGTGACCATGTTGTAAATTTCTAGGTATGTGGATATTGTGATTTTATATTGTGAATCTCGAGCTTAGTGATCTTGTTACAAAAATTCTCCTATGTGTTTAATCTTATGTTACAGCCTGAAAAGGTTCACAAAATATGTGGACGAAACGTAGCAATACATGTGTAATTGCAATTATTTTGTGTATATTCATTTGCACAAACACTAGTCCTCCACGATCGATTCCAAGATCATCTATATTCATCTTTGAAAATTTCGAGGACGATTCCAAGTTTCCAATCAACAGTAAGAGTGAAACGTGAGAATCCTCGACAATAGAATGGTCGCATCAAATTTATTTTTATGTACTCGAAATTTCGATTTACTGTGCGTTGAGTATCTGCGAGGCTTCCATGTGTCATGGTGGATTTCGTGGAGGAGTTTTAGAACTTTATTGTGCGTTTCTGCAAGCTCAATCATCAAGTGTTCCAAAATTTCCCCGGCCGGTTTGCGAAAAAAGCATGATTGTCTTCGATTTTCTGAAGTTTTCCAAAGTCACCCAATACTATCAAGATGCATGTATTTTTTCATTCTAATGTCCCGATGTTCCCGCGGTTTGCAGAAAAGTATATTTTCAGTTTTCACACTACATAATTGAGCCAGGGTGGAAATATACGAATGTAACGAGAGGACCGTCAAGACTTGAGCATCTCGAGTTTGGGCTGCAAATGGCTGTTCGAAACTGATTATTTGTGGAAATTTTTATTCGAAAAATCTGCCACAGGCTGATCGGGGCCTCCGCATCGGTACAAAACATTGACTAAGCATGTCACTGACAAACAAAATTGGCAGCAGAACCGCAAAGCAAACTGCTTTTTTGGCCGCCGAAATATGAAAAGTTTCATACACGAGTACGTAGATTTTTTAATTTACTTCGGTTGACGCTACGTGAAAACTGTTGAACATCAGTGAGTAAGGAATGCACGAATAACTCGGATACTCGATCTACACGTTATAACCACTGTTAGAGGAAATAAAGATTTGAAGAAATTCACGTAAAGAATTTGCCTCTCATCACAGTTCAGCAATAAGGAAAGAGAACAGAATTATTTTAATTGAGTGTCTACGTATGTCTGTGTGTGTGTAAGTGTCTTTGCACTCAGAAGTAGAATACCCCAGTGTCAACTTGATACCGCATACTTTACTCAAAGGAAATCTTGAGGTACATAAAATATTCCTTGAAAACGTCCTTGCACGCGGTCAAACGTCTTTGAGACCTGTAAAAAGTATATCCCCAAGCCCTGAAAGAATTCACACTTTTTTTTACCATCTTGTATATTCCGAGTCGTATATGCTCGTATTAGTATGATACTGCAGGGCATCGCAGTTGCATCAAAAGTTGCAGCTGCCATGCAACGATACATAATGCGCTCGTTCTTGGCCCTTCCTTTCACAAGAACACGACAATTTTAACGTCTAATCTTTTTGTTATATACAGGGCTCGTCTCACCTTCATAGAATGATGAACGCGCGAGTTTGTTGGGGTGAAAAATATGAGGAAAAATACGTCTACAATCTTACCTACATGCATGTAATGTCAGAAATAGTGCAAGCAGACTTTGGAATTTTTCTGAAGTGAATCCTAATGATCATTTCCCGAGGTTGTTGCTTATTGTTAGGATCAAGATCCACCATTTGAGCAATGAATTAATTGTTTTATTGCTATTTCACTTCTGGGAACAAAAAGTTGATTGGAGCATAAAGTCCATGGCAACTCAAAATTTCTATAGACCTCCCTATCAAGCTTTTTTTTATGAAACCAGTGAAGATTGCACAAAATTGGTCGGTACTCACCATAAGGTCGATCCGTCATAGGTTCACAGGAATCTGAAACAGAAGAACAAAAGATATGTCAATTCTGGGCCATTCATAACGATTCATTTACGTTTATGAGTAGTTCCGCGCGAAACAAACCTACGAAAAAGGGTCATGTCTTGAATTTTTTTCTTGACTTTTTTATTCGATTCTATGGTACAAAATATGAACTTTTCACTACCTATGGGGCCCCAAAAAAATTTTCCAGGTACCTTCAACGTACATTACTTTATCCTTTTGAATTATTTTTAACAAAAAAGTTAGGGTATTTTTTTCAATAAAATGGATTTTTCTCGAATTCGTTCACAGATACAGAGATGCGGTTTGCGGCATTTGAAAGGTCTTTGAAAAACCTATTAAAATCGGTTTTGTAAAGTTGATTTTGATGTCTTGGGTGATTTTATCGGGCAAAAGAGTGAAAAACATAGAAGATTAAATTTCTCGAAAACCCAATTTTTTTAAATTCTGAAAATTTGATACTTCATGTAGAATTTTGTGTTCTTTCAGAAAAAAGTAGTCCCGAATTCCTTTTTTGCGTTCCAACACCTATTTTTGCCAATTATCACAAATCCATTTTACAGGCTTTTGGAAATCGTCTGTTTTCTGCGCATGCGCGGGAATTTGGATCCTCAAAACCAATTCCATTGAAAAGCCAAGAAAATTTCCTTCAAAATGACCACCTGTCGAAATCATTTTCATGCATTTGAACCGAATCTACAACGTATGAAAGATGAGCCTCCAGCTCGAGTGCGACACGTCGATGGACGCCATCGAACTGAAGCTGGCGTGGATTTTCCTTCACTGCTGTCTCCACTACCTTCGACCCACCTCTGAGGAACTATCAAGATTCAGTGGTCTTTTGAACGTTGCAACTCTGGCTCAAATGCATGAAATTGACTTCGGCAAGTAGTCATTTTCAAGAAAATTTTCTTGGCTTTTCAATGGAATTGGTTTTGAGGATCCAAATTCCCGCGCATGCGCAGAAAACAGACGATTTCCAAAAGCCTGTAAATAGGATTTGTGATAATTGGCAAAAATATGTGTTGGAACGCAAAAAAGGAATTCGGGACTACTTTTTTCTGAAAGAACACAAAATTCTACATGAAGTATCAAATTTTCAGAATTTAAAAAAATTGGGTTTTCGAGAAATTTAATCTTCTATGTTTTTCACTCTTTTGCCCGATAAAATCACCCAAGACATCAAAATCAACTTTACAAAACCGATTTTAATAGGTTTTTCAAAGACCTTTCAAATGCCGCAAACTGCATCTCTGTATCTTTGAACAAACTCGAGAAAAATCCATTTTATTGAAAAAAATACCCTAACTTTTTTGTTAAAAATAATTCAAAAGGATAAAGTAATGTACGTTGAAGGTACCTGGAAAATTTTTTTGGGGCCCCATAGGTAGTGAAAAGTTCATATTTTGTACCATAGAATTGAATAAAATAGTCGAGAAAAAAATTTAAGACATGACCCTTTTTCGTAGGCCTGTTTCGCGCGGAACTACTCTTATTGATTAACAAAAATCAGATCAACGCCATGAAATTTTCAAATAAAAAACTCATCAATGGTCTGAAGAATTATGAATGACTTCCATCTAAATCTGTTGCTCCCAAGGTTCTCATAGTCGGTCAACATTCATTTAACGTAGGTGAAAAATAGTTTTCGACACGCTGTGCGGAAAAGCGAAAGCGTCTTTTCCGCACTGATTTTCCACTTTCTCGCACAGTTTGTCAAAAAACACAGTTAGATACACGGGTGTAAAACCTATTTTTCGCATCCTCGTGTCGATTCTGACCTTCGTCTACGGCTCAGGCCGGAAACCCATCACGTGGACGCGAAATAGTACATTTCGATACAATGGTGTAGAAACTTTTTCACACGCAGTTTGCGCGTCTCGCCGTGTAAAGCGGCATATGCGGCTCGTGCTAAAAACGTTGTTCTTCACGATAACCTTGTTTATCGATAACGTTTCGCGTCCGAGTGATGGGTTTTCGGCCCGAGCCGTAGGCGAGGGTCGGAATCATCACGAGGATGTGGAAAATAAGTTTTACGACTGTGTATCGAATACTATTTTTTTAGAAACTGTGAGAGGAACTGGAAAATCAGTGCGAAAAAGTTACTTTCTCGCACAGTGTGTCAGAAAAAGTTTTTCCACCCTCGTATCGAAATGTACTCGATAATCCTTTGAAAGATTCTAATGATTCCCCATCGAATAAATGCTCTTCCGTCGGATTTTACTGAATAAGTGATCATCTCGACGAAACCGAGACCATTTTGTAACTCGCAGGATTTCCAAAAAATAATCAACATTCGTAAGCGTGAGAACCAAAGTCATACCCCGTTGCAATTACATACGATTAATACACCGAACATCCGCTCCTCAGACATCGAAACTCCTCAGATACTCCCCACAAAACCAATACCCTGGAGCACAAGAATCATCGATAAGCTGAATAAATTGAGAAGTAACTTTTTAAACACATGTATTATAATGACTACTTTCTATAACTTCATTTTCGGCTAAATCATGAATAATTCGTCTTCAACTTCGAAGATCTTCGGCCCCATTTTTCTCTGTTTACCTCAATAAATCACACACTTCATGATTCTTTTAACACAAAATTCGAAGGACTCAATCTAAATTGCTCATAAGCAGCTTCAATATCTACATAATGATGTACACGGGTGGCGGCGGCGGTGGTTCATCAGAGACACATTCGGAGAATGTACTCTCCAAGACTGTCCCATCAACTCTCGCTGCATCGTTTACGTTATTCGACGTAAAAAAAAAAAAAAAAAAAAATGAATTCGAGGCCCACGCTAAATACACGTTTGTGATCCGAAGAAATCGTTGAAAAAAACCACCAGAAATATATACGATGGAAGGATCGTCGCACAGTATATAAGTAGTTTCAACGATTCCGGTAAAATTTGGCTCACAGCAGCGTATAATAATAATGGATTCTCCGGAAGCGATCTCGAAAAAAATCGCGTGTCCACGAGAGTTAAATTGATGAGCAAAATTTTTACCCACCATCACTTGGTATCATCACTACCACTAAAATTTGAGAAAAAAAAATCATAAAAATTTCTACTAAATCCTTATTTTGAAGTCATAGAACGTGCATCACGTATACCTAACGACAAATAAAAATATGAGAGATTCATTCTGGCAATCGAAAGATTTGAGGATGCGATAAGAATTTTGTGTGCATCTGGCATTCTGGAATCGATGTTGCACATTGGCACACGTGCGTACATGTGGATATATATAAGAGATACAGAATAGGTAGAGGTGTGAATCGAAAGGTGCGAAATGCAGTGAGAAGTTGCGTTGTTATCGTGTCGCATGATCTTACGTATTCTAATATTATTTCTGCGAATCAACGGTTTACGTTGTTGTTGTTACTGGGAGGGTCTTTTCGTTACTCTGCTGCTATGTTGGTATAGTGCTGTGCGTTGCGTGAATGGCTAATGAGGTGTATGGATGATGTGTATATGTAAAAATAAACGAGCAGATTCGACTGGGTTTGTGATTCAATGAACGATAAATATTGAAGGGGTTGGGTATAAAAAAGGGCGTGATGAGCGCGATGAGAAACCAAATTATGAGGAACGTGCGATATGACTATACCCAATCATTTTTTGATCGAAAAATGAGAATGTGGGGGTACCGTAAGGTGAGATGACTGCAATTCGGAATATTTATGATGGCCAGTTTGTCAACCGGTTGGCTTTGTTTAACCCTTGGTGCTCTCTCCGTGCAAATTAGTGGGAAGTCACTGAACTTGAGTATATTCCAGATAAACTTTGACTGATGACTTCATTGCAACTTGAGTGTGTAAACACGGATGTCATCAGTGGGAGGGATAACACCTCAGTGACCTCAGATGTTGGACGGATCCTCGTCACTGAATTTTCAGTGAGTTTTACTGCTGGTTCAATGAGAGAATTCACTGAAATTGCAATTCTTCCGGCTTATACCACATTCGCTGAAGTTTCAGTGACGAGATCCCGCCCGACATCTGAGGTCACTGAGGTGTTATCCCTCCCACTGATGACATCCGTGTTTACACACTCAAGTTGCAATGAAGTCATCAGTCAAAGTTTACTCGAAATACACTGAGGTTTCAGTGCGATTTTCAGTGCTTCAGAGGTTTTCCAAGACCATATTCACTGAACTTCCAGTTTTATTTCACTGGCAAATCAGTGGACATCAAATATCAGCGATGCTCACTGAAATTTTAGTGAATATGATCAATCGGGACCCTTGGAGCTCTGAAATTTTAGTGAATTGTCCAACTCACTGAAGTTTTAGCCGTCGTACTAATTGACACGTAGTCGAGTTCGTAGTGTGTGGAAAAATTTCCCTATTCGGTGTGCGTGATATGATACATGGGGATAGAATTGATTCTAAATAAAAAACTTCAAATTTCACATGGTGCAACAATATCCCACTTACGAGGGGAGCACCAAGCTTACGGATCCTGGATTTTGATCAAAATTTGGGAATCATCTTGTTTTGATGAGAAATGAAGGTATCCAAAAGGGTTTTGTCCAATCGGCCTTCTATCTTGAGATACGGCTATGGAGATTAGCATTGTCCATATCAGCCCATGTTAAACGTATTTAGATATACTGACAATGCTAACCTCCAGAGCTGTATCTGGGAATGAAAGACCCATTGGACGACACCCTTTTGGATACCTTCATTTCTCGCTAAAATAAGATGATTCCCGAAGTTTCGTCAAGATCCATCAGGACCCGCAAGGTTGGTGCTCCCCTCGTCAGTTGACTCTCATAAGGTCTTACTTACATTTCTGAGGCCTCGATAGTTACCTCAAAAGTGCCAAAAAATTATTTTGTACAAAAATACGAAAAATTTCATTTTCCACTGGGCGATAGTGTTTAATCTGATCCATGAGCCATGGATTATTAGATGGATTAATAGAATGATGAATAATTTCATTTATAATTATTGGATATGATGCCAAAACAATGAAGAACTAGCCATATTAAATTTGAAGGACTGTGGCTCGACGAGGCAGTCAAAGCTATTCAGAACTTTGACTCTTCGGAAAAAAATTATCTTTAAAAATAAAACTGATGATTTCTCTACTAAAGTAATCAGAAAATAAACGAAAATTTTCAACTCATCGACACGTGAAACGAAATATCGTAAGCCACGCTCTTTCGATTGCTGGCGTACCCCAATTTTCAAACATCTTTTCAAACCAACCCAAAGCACTTCGTCACATAACGCGTCAAAGATAAAATAGGGAATCAGTTAGACGCATGCGCAAGCACACCCACACCAAAACTGCTCCAATCTCTCGTTATCACTTCATATATACCTCTCAACGACGACGACGACAGCGAGGAACAGGTTCATCGACCACACAGCCTCCTGACTCATTGTTCAAACAACTTAAATGCCATCAAAAGATGTCTATATGTACAAATATACCCCACCCACTTATCAAAAGCGGCATGAAACAAAGATCATCCATATAAGAGCTCAATCGTGCCTGGTATATTGAAGACAGTTAGTTTGCGGGGTCGCGAAAGGTTGAAGAATATTATAACCACAGGAGGTCACCTTGTTCGCTATACAATAATAATTAACGTCCCAATTCAAAAGACGTTCGATAAGTAGATATATATCGATTGATCGAACGCTATATCTCTCTGCATGACTCCATCCAAACTTAACCTTAAGGGGTGGCCCACTCGTTCATCGTATAGCCCAGAGTTTGAGCATAGCATCAATTATATTATTAATATTTTTTCGCGCTTTGCGATTTCAATTAGTTCTCTAGTTGCAACAAGAACTGTATAACATCATTGCTAGAACATTGTAGTAGAGATCGATCGAGTTTGTCTATGGTCTAAAGATTGATTTCTTCATTTGCTGAACAGTTTCATAGTATACATTTCGTTAGTTGCACTCTCATTGAGAATAAATCTACTTTATGAGTATATAAGTGAACGAGCAGGCTCAATTTGTAATTGGGTTGCCTAAATTGTTTTAAATCCTCGATCAATTAGTTAAAATCACATAACATCGCATCTTGTAAATTTAAAGTTCCCGCGCTTTTTCATTTTCATACATTCCTTGGTTTAAAAAAATCGTTCATTGTAATAAAACAGCTCCAAAAAAGTGCACAATTTACCATAATTGATTTAGTGCAATCAGTAAACATAAAAATTGAACTGCGAATTTGCTTAGAAAGCTACCGTATAACTTACTTATCATTCGGGTTTCTCATTCGAATTTAACATCTATCCATATCCTGACTCCAAAGACCGTTTGATAAATAATTATCTCAAACTCGCTCGAATGATATCCTTCTAAGATACATCCTGTCCTCTTCATTATTATGATTTTGCGAGTTATTATACAGAAAACGCTCTCAGACCAACCATAAAGTATTTGCTCATTAGGGAGTCGCGTTTTACGTGATTCTATGCGATTAACAAACTTGAATGCACCGAGCTACAGGTATTACGCTCACTGCATATATATATATATATATATATATATATATATATATCACTCACACATGTCTTTACATGCATTATGAGAGTAACTCGAACAGCTCGTACATTATTTTTCGTGTAGAAAAAAAAGCATTAAATCAAGATGTTCGTATACAGATAAGACATAATATGTGAAATTTATATATTTGTATGTGTGTGTGTGTTTGTGTGTGTTATACATGAGTATTTACAATGTAAATGACGATTTTTCGATGCAATAACGTAGAGTGTGTACATGCAGTTGCAGTTGGTTAGGTTTGATGTACATTCAGTTACGCGGCGGCATATCAAAAGAGTCTGCTGTAGTCGTTGTGAGATAATTTTCAAACGAGATCATAATGATGCTTGCATATTATAACTGCTGGAGGCGGTAGTAGTAGTGGAACTAAGTTGGTGATGTATAGTGAGAAGAAAAGAGAGGTGGTGATGATTCTGTACTTTTTCGTGCTTCGATTGGAGTGAATCGGCAAGATTGATGGTTTTTTGATGATATTCAGGCCTTTCTTTGATTCATTCATTCATTTACATATATGATATTAGCTTTGATCATGTGAATAGAAGTATAAATGATGACGTGTGAGAATTTCATCCTAGTGGCGTATCTTTTTTGATCAGAGGAGCTCATCGATCTGAGCTCATGCATGATAATTTTGAATTATTTATTGTTTCTCAAAACGCATTCATACTCTTTCAGCACGGAATCACTTTGATTTTTCGAGAAAAATTGATTTTAGACACACGTGCACACAAAACAATTTTAAAAGAACACATTTAATGTTCTCTTGAAAAATAAAGACATTTAATGTTCTCTTCTTATGAACTTTTTCTTCAGTTTCACTCATAGTTAGTCAATGGAAGACCATTTTGATACATGAGAGTAAAAATATGTTTTACTGTACCGTTTATCAAACTATACTTTTTAATAAACTTTGAGTCAAATTCGTCAAACAGAGCACAAATTACAGTATATAAAAAAATATCAACATTGCGCAGCCGCAAATCTGAAATTTGCAACCTTGTATAACCATTTTGATTTTTCGTCTTATTTGGCTCGGTCCCAATGATTCCACTCGAAATGCGACACACAAACTTTCTACCATTGAATCATGATCTACTATCCCAACTGAAATTTATGGTGAAGTGAAAAAAAAAATATTGAAATTGTCGATTTGAAAATGTCCATATATCTTGTACACAATACCTACTAGGTTTGGGTGTATGGATTTGATGTCATTATTTCCATGAGAGTACAATTCTCAAATGTTGAGGTGGTTCTCAGAATTTCTTTCAGTTTTTCGCCTACAATCATGAATATCAAAATTATGTCTTTTATGACATTTGTATGGCTTTTTTGCGTTCAATAGTACTGCAAGAACTCAAAAATTATCTACTTGTTTCAGTTACAGTCACTTTAAGAAAAATCAAAATCAAGACCACTGTTCTTGACGAGTTTACATAATAATCGACAGTATGATTTAAGAGGAATGAAACTGATTAACTTCACAGGATCAATGATGCTCTGCATCCCAAAGAAACATAGTGCGAACATGATTTTGAGTGGGTCGAAAATGAGAAGAGAAGGCATATTGAGGCACATACGCTTATGCAGACACGAGCAGACGTTTTGCGTTCATTAAAGCCAATTTGGGCGTGCGTAATTGTCAAAAAAAGTCGCGCAAGATTGATGATCCCTTTCCAACAATCATCTGCGAGGGTCTAAAAGGGGGGCGAACCCTTCACACTACATACAGGCCAATTGCATTTTACCACCTTCAAAAACCCTTTCCGTACGTACCAACTAAAATACTTCCGCTCTCCAAAAATTCACATTCCACAACTTTGCATTTGTGCAGCGTCGCGGCGTCAACTCTCTCACGCGCGCGTGTGGCACCACCTTCACTCATCAACGTCTCAAACATAACCTCCTTCTCCTCATCGCACCAGCTCAAAATCCAAATGAGCCTACTAAACAAAACGGGCCCTCCCACTACTACTACCATCATAATATAACACTTGATGCATTTTCGTGACAGCATGTAAAAGAATCGCAGCGGTGAAAAAAAAAATGAGAAGAGCTCGAGAGTATGACTAATGGACGAAAGAAAGTGCCGCGTACGAGCGAGCTGGAGAAGAGGTTAGGTCGGGTAGTAATAAAGTCAACGCGCGAGAATCGGTTCTGCATGAATATTATGAGGTTAAGATACAAAAAACAAAATTGGCTAAAACGAGAGAGTGTAGGCAAAGTAGTGATGATGAGAGCAGAGAAGCGGCTCTCTTTTTGACGCGAAGCTAACGTTAATTGAGCGCTATGAGTGTAAGATAGTTTGTAGGTTAGGTTGGTATTAGTAGATAGATATGGAGAGTGACTCGACTGAGTTTACTGGTGTGAACATTATCTTATGTTGATGTGAGCTGATGATATAGATAATGCAGATGATGATGATGATAATTATGATTGGCTGGATGATTTGTATAGACAATTGTATGCATGGATTGAGTGTGCGGTGTTTCAAGCGCGAGAGTGGTATATCGATGCCTGAGTTATATACGTGAGAAGGTTTGATTCTTATTCAATGAACGTACGAGTGAGGTGCGAGCTTGACTCTCTTCGAGTCTCGTTCCATCTTCAGGATTCGATATTTGGACTGTCAACTGCAGCGGGAAGTCGAACCCCAGTAACATTAATTTGTGAGTGTGATCAGAATGATGAAAATTCACTTCATTCTACTCGGACAGAAAATTGTAAATTCTTGAATTTTTTTTTTTTTTTTTTTTTTTTTTTAAAGTAGGAGAGAATAAGAACAAGTTTAGTAATGTGATAGCTCATCCTAGGAAATACAATGCCTTGATAAAGTTGATGGCCAAAGTTCATCAAGTAACCTCGAATTGACACCTGCGTGTATCATCGTCAATAACAGTTTTGAGAGGTTATATTAGTTCTCAATCACAACAATAATCTGCTGAAGATGATAAAAAAAAAAAAAAAAAACTGGAACTATAGGAAGAAAATGGATGAAAAACTCTTCCTTGTTTTAAATTCATTTTCTGACCCATTACGGATATTTCGACGAAATTTGATCTACTAGGATGATCTCTTGGTTGAACCGGTGAATTAATCAGATTGTGATCTTGCGGGTCAGAATTTAAAGTTCAGAAATTATCCGGAAAAATATCAAAGTCTTATCAATGGCTGACCGAAGGCTCATCTCATTTGTCCACGATATCATTGAAAATATTAAAATCTCACCTAATCGCGAAAAAAAGTTCAACTTTCCCCAAATCCACTCAACCCAAGCTACCCAATCACCATCAGATAGTGAAACAATCCATTCCAAAACTTCAGCAAACATTATTTCATTCATTTTCAAGCGCCTCTAATTCATCATGCATCTCCATTCAGCTTTAGAATCAACTCAACTTTTCAAGAGTCCTCCTCTTCTGCACAATCCTGATAGCCTATAAGTTATAGTTATACCTATCATAATATCTCAAAGGAGAGACAAACCTCAAAATACGGATTCGAAAATTACAGAGCGGCTTCATTTGCCATATATACGCGTCGCGTAGAGATAATTGATGAGTGCCACGGTGGAGAGAGGGCATATCATTTGCTTATACACCGCTATGCTAATCTACCACCCAACGCCATTCAGATTCGAAGAAAGTTTAACTTAATATTACTATGTATATGTGCATCATCGAGTAAGTCTGCGGCATTGAATCAACGGATATATATAGAGAGAATCATGGTGGCTACCACTTTGCAAATTGCCATTTGTCGAGGATATATACGTATCTGTGTAACGAATGCGGCAGCTCTTGTGAATTGAATTGGAGTCTCTCTCTCTTGCTCGGTGGCGACACGATGTCTCAACGGAATTGTATTTTGAAGTGGGTTTGAGAAGGCATGAATGAGTTTATATAGAGGTATATTTGTGGGTCTTGTGTGTGGAGAGTTCGAGTGGCTGAGATTTTGGATTGGAGGTAATTTGATTAGAGGTTAGAAAGGTTTGGATAGCTAATACAGAACCCAGGAGAGCTACTAGTCAAATTAGCGTGACGGCTGATCAAGTCGTTTCTTGTACTACTGAATTTTGCTGCCGATTCAAAAGTGATTTGGTTATTACCAAGATTGTAGTTCAACGTCTGGATTTCTAATTGAAGCTATATTATGTTTCCAACGTTGAGACAATTATGTAATTCAACTTTTGAGATGAAATCAAAATTTGCTTTCCACGAGGATTTCCAAAAATTGCATAGAAAGTTGAGAGAAATATTTAAAAAATTATTATCATCGAAAATTAGCTGGAAATTATTCTAAAAAATTTCATGGGATCAGCATAACGCCATGCAAGAATTTCCTAGGTAAGTTTGTGAAAAAAAAAACCTATCATGAAACTGTGATGAACAATCAAATGAGTTAATAAAGGATTGAGGTGGTCGTAAGAGAGGCATGGTTCGTTACCAAGAGGTTTAATATTCTAAACTTTGGCCGTGGCCCCTTGACTACGCTAATATACTGGGTCGCATGACCAGCGCGTGCGTGGATTAGAACGTACGGCGTTTACCTGGCGGCCTCTCCTGGACTTACACGACCGGATGAACGCCGTACGTTCTAATCCACCTTAGAATAGATCTTCAGATATGTTTCACTTGGGTGGATCATCCATATTAGGGAAGTGAAAAAATTTCAAAACTAAAAAATGATCATGAAACTCTTCCAAAAATAACCCGATTTCATTCATGATTTTCTTCAATTCCGTGCGAGATCTGCCGTATTTCATTTACATTTCCGTAAGTAATTTATGAGAAGAAAAATAAATCATCAAGCATGTTTTTATTAGTTGAATACTAGCTATCTCAACATCAAATGCGTATAAAAACCGACTCAATCAATATTCAAATCATAAATCACACGACTTAATCGTTGCTTCTGCAACTCAATGATAACTTTCAATCGAGCTTTCAATAGATTATGCAAAGTAACCTCAAACATCAATTACCCTAAAAAGATCAGCTCACTAAGCAGCTCAATATAATAAATAAACAACACCATCACGACAGATTTTATCGCTATGCGCACATCGATGCACAGGCAATTTTCAATTGTGCACACGCTGCGCGCAGAATCAAATAAAAAGTGAAGGTGAACGCATTAAAATACACAAGTGAGCACAACCAATACCTTTGAAAAATTGCGACAGTAAGTAAACTTTGTATACACACTACGGAGTAAATTATCCCAACGCACAGATCTTTTATTGAGAAAGTTTGCGGGTTATTCATCAGAATTACTCTTTTTCCCGCTTTGCGCGACTTATTGTATAAAGTGAGCATATCAAAACAGTTGAGTTATACCAACAGTTGGATCCATCAAAATCACTCTACCATATCAGAATCTTTTGAAATTACTTGCAAATATTATTCAATCCTTTGCGTAACTATACGTAAGCCGTCAATTTATACCCATAGATAGTCGCAACCATAACCTCAACTTGATTCTTATGAATTCGTTGCTTTGGTGGTAGGTATATTATACTTTCATTGAATTCAAATTTACTTGGAATATGATTCGTTCGTTGAATAATATAAGTTACGCGTGAGACCTTTGAAATTGTTCATCTCGTTATATTCTGCGTCGTCGTCGTTGTCCAAGAAGAATAATATAATACTTTTGGTGCGTGAAATTGATTATTTATGACGTGGCGCAGAGAGGGAGAGAGCCGTTACACAATTTATCCACTGCGTAACTTTTATAATGTACACACCTTTCAAAATAATTGAGAAACTGTATTGATCCATATTCTCCGAATCATTTTTTCACAAAAATTCAAGTTTTTGGAATTGAAAAAGAAAAAATATGACCGACTTGGAAAATTGGTACGTTATAATTCGTACTAATGAGTTAATTCTGGCGACAGGGTAAGAAGCTTTGAAAATCAAATTGTTTAGAACGCTCCATACAAACGATAAATACATCCACACTGTATCATACACGGTATACATGAAGTGACGGTTAAACAAGTAAACCTTGCACGCGATAAAATTGCCACACTTTTCTATCAAGTACTTAACCTTTTCATCGCACAAAAGAGTGGTGGCGCGAACACACATACATATATTTCAAACTTGCACGCAAATACATGCCACCGTTGCGTTCAAATGGTGCACGATTACGCTCACATTTATTATACCACCTTCTATATCTACCTATATACATATACACATTATGCACAACGGAGAGGCATTAAAATGCAACAATTCTTCCACTCTTTCCCCATTTTTGCATTCCCCGTCCGCGGGATCCGTCTTTTTTTTCCCCGGACAAATCGTTTCTACGAAATCCGTCAACGAATTTCCTACCAGAGTTTCCTCCTTCTGGTCAATCATGTAAAGTTCACAAAAGACCTGTAATGTTATATTGGATTCATTAACTGCACGTGCCGATGTATTTTCCTCCCTTTGTGTGTATATGAATGTGTGTAGATCTATTTCGATTATGAAATAATTGGTGCCAATTTTGAATATATGAATTAATGCATTCACATTCTTAAAGATCAATTTTTTTATGAATGGAATGAACAATGATTTGAAGGTTATGGTGGTTGATCGATTCGATGGAATTTGATATTATTCTTGACCGATTCGAATTCATTTCCATGAATAAATATTATACCGTACGCAATTTTCTGGCCTTGTCGTTCACCGATACACAAACACAGGCATATACAGACAAACGACTGATATTGGCACGAGCTCGTTTTCGATTTCTCCCAAAGGCGCGATCGTTCTTGCGTGCATGTTTGCCAATTTCCACGTGGAATTTCAAACTTTTGCTCATTTCGCCGAATAAATTCATCGTTTTGAAATTAAATGCTGAACGACGGTATAACCTCTGCGATGATATATTCCAGGATCCGCTTGAACGATACGGACTTCTTTCATTTGTTTTCACTTGTAGACTGATGTATATTATTGCGAAGTTTATGCGTGCGATTCTTCGATTTGAATTTACAAAGGAAAACATTTTAACAACTGATTTGTGAAATTTTTTGGTTGCGAAACGCGAAAGGATCCGAATGAAAAAGTTCTTGATTCCAATTAGTACAGCTGTTTTCGGAATTTGATTTCTTTTCTTTGAGGGATTCAAGCGTGCGGTCATTAATGCATCAAAAAATTTCTAGAACACAGTATAGGCGTAGTGAGGCTCACCGCATACATATGCAATTTTAAAGTTCTCGCAACGAAAAAATATATTGACACTGGGCTAGTTTTACAAGCCAATTTTGAGTATGTACTAGAGTGTATATCTGCCTCGCTTTGCTCGACGGACAAATTGTCTTAGGGTGTGTCCACAAATGAAGCGCATGAGCCGCACGGCTCATGCGCGGCTCACCAAATTTGAGCCCGCTTGTGTGTTTCTGCATTGGTTAGCTACGAGATTGTTTGTCGTTTTTGATAGCTAAACTCAAGTTCTGGTTTGGATTAGCTGGTAACGTGAATAACAACCAAGCCGGCTCAAATTTGGTGAGCGGCGCATGAGCGGTGGACCAGCGCAAGCTCGGCGTACGCCAGCTCACGGCTCATGCGTTTCATTTGTGGACACACCCTTAGTGCCCGGAGTGGGTTAACGGGCCCAGTATGAACATTCAATGAAGTCTAACCATTTTTCGTTTGCACAACATTTTTGAGCCATAATTGGATGTAAGAAGGTTACATGTGTTCTGGCCATGCGATCAATGAAGAAGTCGTGTGAAAATTTTTTTGATACACTATGCGTAAAAGTGCACTTTGCGCACAGTTTGTCGACTTTCACTCACAGTTTATCGAAAAATATAGTTAGATACACGGGCGTAAAACCTATTATTCGCATCCTCGTGATGATTCCGACCCTCGCCTGCGGCTCGAGCCAGAAACTCATCACTCGGACGCGAATAAAACGTTTTACATCCTTGTATCAAAATGAACTATTTTGATTGACTGTGCGTAAAACCTGCTTTACGCACGATATTTTTCGTTAACTTTACGCCCAGTCGATCAAAAAACGTACTTCGATACTCGTGCGTGAAGTGTTTTTGCTTTACTCGTGCTAATTTCGATCCTCGCCAGGGCTCGGGCCGAAAACAATCACTCGACAATCAAAACCAAATTTCCCACCCTCGAATCGAAAAATACTATTCTCAGAGGGAAAGTTTTAAAGAAATAGAAATCGTCGAAACCCTCAACCATTTTTTTTCCTATGTCAGCTCTCAGCTCCAAGTCCAAGAAATGACTATATGAAATCACGCTCATTCGAGCGCTCATTGAATGAATTTCAATGTTTCAAACGCGTCATCATCACAAATCTTCTATAACATACTACTGTGGTATATACAAGCGATGAGTATCTTTTGCATAGCTATGCAAGAGTATATTGCATATCCGCCGGCACAACAAACGCTTTTTTCTCGTTTCTGACAAGTAGTTCCTGGCAATTGATCACTCCGCTCTTATACATAATCCACACAGCTCCTAGTATTACATACTTATCCACGAAGTTCACACATATTCGCAATCCGATCAAATCAGGATGTGTTTATAAAACAACCTAACCTATCTCACCTATTAATCACAGTCTTGTCGTGGTCTATCGGCAGCTACAAAGTCGCATCTCTCAATAAAAGCGCGCGCTATTTAAATTCGTCCTGAGAATATACTTACTTCATACGAGGTCACCCATATATATATATATATATATATATATATATATATATATATATATATCTTTTTCTTTCCAAACTCACTTACATCACCTCATTATTTGTATAAAATATCAATCTCTATGAGTTTTCTATACAGCGATTGAAAATCGAAGGAGAAATTATGAAAAGGTCGTACGATTATACGCATGCGCATAGAAGAGAATCATAATAAACGATCTGTATATTAGCTTATACTGAAATCTTAGCGGTAGCAGACTTGAATACACATAAAATTAACATAATTACCCGATTATGATCTTGTGGTACACTATATATTGACTCTTTCTGACTAACTCGTTGAGTTCGATAAAATATAGTATTATGGCGAGATTCAAGTCAATGAAAGAATGTTGTGAATTTTTCAGACTAGATTAACGAGCCGGAAAATCTCATTTTACGTCGTCGTCGTCGACTCAGACCGTTATATATAACCATCATATAGGTATATAACTTGGCCCCGTTTGTTCTGGTGATGCACCTCACCATAATGTCGACGAACACTTTTGACTGGTGGTGTTTGTATTATATTGGATAACACGTGTTTTAACGTCCTTTTAAAATCCATTTTTGTCTACAATCCATTGCTGCAAGCTACAGTTACAAATTGTAATGGCCAGGTTATACATACATATAATTGTGTGAATGCAGAAAGGTATAAAAAGTGAGAAAATCATTCTGAATTTATAGTGCAAAAATATATTTGACAGTTATAACGTGAGATCAAGGATGTTATACTTGGAAGTAAAAAAAGATACATGATTTCTAGCTTCATTATCTTGAAATGGAACAATTGCAAATTCAATTCAAACAAACGTATGACTTTTCATCATCATGACATACAGTAGTACATATAAAAATACACTAAGAAATATGTAAAATCTCGTGAGAGGTAAATGGATAACAAAACCTTTGAGAAATGTTTCAATTACACAGTCTATCGCTTTATTAAAATGAGTTCACCTCATCATCATCATCATCATCGCTTACATATTTTTCCCCTAATATAATACAGAGCTCTGAGAACAACGCGCTCTGTCAATTTTTTTTTGCGTATGCATAAAATTATGCTAAATTTCAAACGTCTGCTGGCACTACATAATACTGATGCACACATTATGAATATACTGTTTTTCATAATAATATCATATAATATAATGTTGAGAGAGAGCATAGCAAAAATGAATAACGCGCTCGGCGCACGCGCACATGAGCGAATTTACGATGATAATTATCATTAGCCCGCAGAGTCATCGTTGATTCTTCTCATCTTGATGCCCATATGCCATAATATATGTATATAAATATGTGTTATAGGGATGAGGGGGGGGGAGGGGGTCGAGGAAAATGTAAAGTGTATGCAAGTGACTGCAATGAGGTGAACCAACAGAGTCTTTAAAAGATACTATATCGAGAAAAAGAATTGCAAAGCGCTCGATACGCGATCATCATGTTTCCTCATCGTCTCTTCTCTTTTATCATCATTTTTTCTCTTTTCGTGTGTGGTTCTTTCTTGATCCGCGCGAGAACCTTATATTCGAATATATAGGACGAGGTGTAGTGTGAATTTGCATGCGCGGAAACGATTCGACAAGATTTCGCCGGATATACGCGATGGATATACATATAATGTTACTTTACCGTATAGTATTTTACTTGGGATATGGAAGACGAAAGGTGAAAAAAAGTCGAATGTGGATGAATCTCTTCATCATCATTCAGGACACGGATTTTTTTCCTGAGTTTTATATGTTAGTGAGGTTTCGTATTTTTTGCCTTGTCTCGTGTATTTGTAAATGCAATAGTTACAGAAATTATGTATTCATTCATGATCCGTCACGTGAGTTTGTTTTTTTTCATTATTTCCACGGCACGGAGCGTGATTAATTAAGTGCAATCAGTCTTTCAATTTATAATTGTTTATTCATTTTCATCAAAATTTTGACAACTATATTTCAGAAGATACATGAGGGTTAACTGAGTGTTCCATTATTCTTATATGATATTTGTATGGGCAATTATGACAATAAGTATCGTATACGATCAGACAGATCTGGCACTTACATACTGCGATCATGATGAATTAGTTCATCCCGTATAACCATCAGACCGTGATTTTGATGAGGAATATTTCAAGTTATTTTGATATTATAGGAGTATAGCATTGCATGAAGCCGAGGCTAATCGAAAACTTGGAATGACTATAAAAAATTCAGTAATGATATTCTAATGAGTGCCTTTAGTTTGAAAAAAGTACATCAATCTAGATATCACCTTCTAACCTGTAGAAAACAGCAGGTGTCCACACGATTCTGTATTTTTTCCCAAACTTTTTGACTGTGAAATCTCAAAAAGAAATACAGTTTTTTGGGAGTTGGCCGATGTCCACATTTTCCCAATTTTATCGTCATATGCAACTTCATGAGTATTTAGGAACAAAATTTTATTTTGAATTTTCTACGAAATTTTTACTGAAAAAAATCGATTTTTCAAAGATTTTTTTCTCTGACATATATTTTCCCTTGGCAATAACGAACGAAGCCGTGAGACCTACGAGATCATTTGGAGGAGATGCCAAAGAAGATGCTAGAACAGTGGGAGGTGATTCTGTGCGAGGGTTCCAGAATATTCTATATGATCATAGTAACTTTAATTATAGAAAGTGTGACCATTATGGGTTCCAAAGTATATGAATATGGGAAAAGAAAACATAGTTTCTCCTTAATTTGATTCATAATTTGATCATTTTGGTGAAATTTCAAACCAGTTGTGCGTAAAAACGAATTTTGGGCGTTTCTCGCTTCTGACTAGTGTTTCAATTTCTTGTATTCCCATGACAGCAAAAATTTGGTTCTGATACTCACTTTGCCAAATTCAACTCGCAGTTTATCAACAAGTATAGTCCGATACACGAATGTAGAACTTATTTTTCGTATCCTCGTGATGATTCCGACCCTCACCTACGGCTCGGGCCGAAAGCCTAAGGGTGATGACAGATAACCCGCTACGACACGGATCTCACGACACGACACCGCCCGACACGACACTACTTTCATTCCTGTGAACCTAATTATCGATGAATTCGATTCTTTTTCATAATTCAATACTGGCCCTGTGAAGATGAATCCAATCCATCGATGGTTGGGCTCGCAGGAACAAATTTCGTGTCATGTCGGGCGGTGTCGTATCGTGAGATTTGTGTCGTAGCGAGTTGTCTGTTATAGCCCTAATACTCGGATGCGAAAAAATTTTCTCACACCCTTGTATCAAAATGTACTATTCACCGGACTATTCACGCCCATCGGGTATAAAAAATATCTGTTTCACAAATTCATGAAAATCATCGAAGGTGGTAACCCAATTCAACACTAGTGCACGAGCTAGTGCACAAAAAAATGTCTTAGATCAATCAGACTTCACTTTCACCCGTAGCTGCTCATCACGTCACAATTTATATATGCAGAAGGTACAACTTGGCCGAAGCGATTTCGCGCATAATAAATCGAGCTCGATCAAAACGCTCGCGCGGGAGGATGAGGTTGAATATATATGTATATATAGTAAAGTTGGGCGGGCCCATATCATCAGAGAGCCAGAGAGAGAGGAAGTCGCGCGCAAACGGATCGCAAATAAGTGTAACGAGGCATACATACATGTTTATATATACAGGTATATTCATCATAGGTATATTTAGAGGAGAGCATTACCTGCGCATAGGCATCGCGCAGTTCGGGGAAGCTCGTACGTGACATGGTTTCGACCAAGCCTCTATTTGTTTAACCCGGAACTACGTACATATACATACATATATAAATCTCCCCCATTGTAGATATCACCAACTCATTGTCGTGACGCGGTTTTACACATTACTTCATATTCATCATATCGTACACTCATCGTAAATATGAGATCAATTTTGACACCTAATATTTGCGAAACAAGTCCAGATTTTGTGTTCAACTATATTATTGTCTAATCACATCTGATTACCAATGAAATTCCGGCCCTGAAACTCACACGCTTGATTAAGAATCAATCACGGTGCGTCGGAAAAGTTTGGGAAGTCGAAATTGAGCGAATATGAAAAATTCAAACCTATTAATATCTAGGTACCTCAAGGGCATTCTCCTGAAAGAGTCAAAATCATATAATCCGTCGATGAAATATTGAATAAATTAGTACATTTCGATACAAGGTCGGAAAAACTTTTTTTGCGTCCAAGTAATGGGTTTCCAGCCTGAGCCGTAGACGAAGGTCGGAATCATCACGAGGATGCGAAAAATTAGTTTTACACCCATGTATCCTCGCATGTATCGAACTGTGTTTCTCGACAAACTGTGCGAGAAAGGGGAAAAGCAGTGCGGAAAAGACACTTTTCCGCACAGCGTGTTGAAATACGTTTTTTGCACGGCTAGCTGTGCGAAAAATGAGATCTGTCTCGCTTTGAACACGTGCTTTACGCATGGTCGTGCGAAAATCAATCTTTCGATTTTCCCATCATAAAGGATACGAGAAGGGATATGTGAAAGTTTGTCGTCTTCACGGTTTCTTGTATTTGTGCTGGTTTTTCCGTGATGAGTTGGAGGGGACGAGTTTTATCGAAAAATGTGTGGAGTAGTTTTTTGTAGGATTTTAGAAGATTTTTTTAGAAAGGATGTGGTCACATTCATCGAAGAACTGGATCCACAAAATAATGAAACGAACTTGAAAGAATAGTACAAAAAACGAGGCAAAAAATTCATGTTTTTAAGATATTTTGCTCTCATCTGTAAATCTCACAGTGGCTCTTTCTCGTTTTTGGGAAGATAAAAGCACATCATCTTGTGGATTTTCGAAAAATCTTTGAGATACTGTTATTCACATTTTTTGATAAAACTCAACCCTTTCGACTCGATTCTTCCGGGAAAATTATCATAAGAGTACGTAGAGATTTATCGCAGAGGAATTTTTCATATTCGTGTACCCTCGACTTTCCCGACTTTCCGAAGTACAATGCAATAGATTGAATTTGCGATCTTTTTTCACCTAAAATCAAACTAAATTTTTCATTCACATAAAACGAATTGGGGTACCAATTCTGATAGCCGAAAAAAATAGTTGGGCATTTGTTAATATTTCATCTATTATACTCACATCAACAAATATGGAAGGCGAGTTAACGAACTAAATCATATCAAACGGTGAATAAACGTCATTCCACACCGACAAGCCGCAAACAGTTATAATGTACATGATTCAATTTATTGAAATTCTCGCGCTGTCCAATGCAAAATACGACGAGTGAAATACTCGTATAATGCCAGAAAAAAAAAGACGCAAGCTCACGCAATATGAATAAGTATATGTATATTTTGGATACTCACGCATCAATTATAATGTGCAGAGCAAAGAGCAAAGGAATCGAGTTTCCGCGGCTGATCATAACAGTGGATATGCACATTTTTGTGCTATTTTCTCCCATCAGCGGTGGCGGGCTTAATTCCGCAAGCGTGTTTTGTGCGATAAAATAACACCGACGAGTAATTAATTCATTATCTTTTGAGCTTGAAAATATTCTCTGCTTTGCATATGTTATCTGTGAAACACTATCTCCGACAGTAGACGGGAAACGAGATTTTAGTGATATAATGTCTCCTTCATTTTGTGCACTGAGAATTTATTGTGAGAAGGAATTTTTGGCAATTTTTCTTGGGTCAACATGGAATTTTGTGTGAAAATTTTCGAATTCTTCCCTCTGCTTCTTTGAATTTGTTTATGAATTTGGTGGAAAAATCTTGAGGAATTTCAAAAGAAATTTCAAAATTTTGAGTTTTTACCTTGATACGTTGTGAATTTTTTGGAACGTTGAAATGTTTCATACTTCCTGAAAATTCATCTTCAGATTGTTTTATACTGGTAAGAACTCAAAGGAAAAGTTTTTTTGCAGAACGTTTGAGACAATCTTATTCGAAACTATATACATAAAAATCACAACCATGCGAAATACTTAATCCCAAAGACTATGTCAAATTACAACCATGAAAAATAATCCAAAAAGCAGGCAGGAGAAAACGTCATTAAGAGAAAAAGTATTTTTGAATAATCCCAACCTTAACCAAGATTAGTCAATTCTCTAACTATCGCAAAATCTGACTATTTTGTTAAAAATTCTTTTTTTCAACAAGGTGAGCTTTTTTGAAAAAATTTTGAGAGCTTTAGCACCGACAATTCGACAAATTTGATATCTTATTCAATGGAACCACCCAAATTGAACATAGCAAAATAAGCAAATTGATCAAGGAACTATCTTGGTAAATAAACAGAGCATTCCATGTCAAGAATATTCAAGAGTGATGCACCTGAAGAGTCCATCAGGCGAATTTTATCGAAATCCATGCATCTCAAGAACCATCGCTCATCTGCATCCGGATTTGAATTTACGTTCCTCTACCTCTGTCTATACAGACATGCTCGCACTTATGTTTATTTATCCAGTTATTAAAATTACATCTAGAGAGCTTCCACGGCATCCACTACGATAGCTGCCCCTAATAATTATATACATGCACATCGTTCGTACGTACTTGAATTGCAATATCTCTTATATGACCCCATAGTAATACATGCATTTTTCTCCCCTCCATCACTTTTTATACCTATCATTTTTACGCTTTTACCTCGCGCTTAGTATATATGATACGCACGTCGCGTTTTGTCCGATATTAAAATTAGATTCGCGTCGAGAACCAATTATGCAAAGAATGCATACGATGCGTGAGCGCTAAGAGCTAAATTTATTCGTAATGAGATAGCTTTCACGTTTAATTTAGCAAGTGCAAGGGCAATGAAAAAAGGGGTGAAAACCTCTGAGATATATTTATACCTCCCTTTTTTTTGTACGAGTAATCGAGAACAAATGCGAGAATGATACTTGGAAATTTTGCAATGAGGGTCGAATAGAGGAATTTTTTTTTTTTTCAAACGCAGGGCTTATTCTTTTTGCATATGGATTGTGCCGTATGAAAATGTACCTATGTATTATGATGTATGAGTAAAAAATCGTTGGGTGGGATGATTATAGACTAACTGATGCGTAAACATGTGTCGGTTGGGTGTGAGATGTGGGTAGTAATGTGGTGGAAATGGTGTAGCAATAGTATAAATTGATTTCCAACATGATAATTTGCTTACTCCAACCAAACGGAGGATCACTCTGATTTTTGAAAGAAGCCAGCATTGATCTTGAGTTGACGGTACAAATATTGTGGTCTATCAATGATGCTCATTCATAATTTTGTGTCTTTCAAACATTTTTTGGAAAACTTCAAAGCAAATATCTGGACACTCAACAAAAGTTACCCACTTGTGGTTTTTACATAATTCAAACGGGGATACAACTATCTTACAAAGAGTTCCTCCAATTAGTGTGGAAATTTAAATCAAATTAGGCTTACTGTTGCCTTTGGCCCATGATCAAAATGACAGATCAACGCAATTAAAAAGCTTACATAGACCAGAATCAAAAATTTTCACAAAACAAAATCTCCTGCAAACGTTGATGATGAAATAGTACATTAGTGGCTTGTGCTTGCAGGCCTATTTTGCTCGCTATTTTGCGTTACTTCACTCGGGAGATAAAGTGTTCTAATAATAATTGCCCATCTCCTAAACCCATATTTAAAAGCGACATTTATAGGTTAGATTGAATAAAAATTTCTTAGCTCATGTCGGTATCTCAGCTATCAATAAGCTATCAATAATGTCCTCTTCTATAGATTGATGTACGTACAAACCAACAAGAGTGTCGTAAAAAAATAGTCAACTGAAATAAGAGAATTCTGCTAAAGAAGCATCAAGATTCTATTTTGCATCCGCAACCTCGTCCACAACGGCTCGATTATTATTCCTTTTAACAACGAATAATGAGGCACTTTCTCGGAAATGCATAAATGCACTGAGTCGGTATAACATTGCTATTTTTTTTCGAGAAAAAAAAAAGGAATTCATCCTCAGAGTCAGGTGCGCATGCACAATGCGGTTAATTATGTCGGTGTAATCAACGAGTTCGTGGCAAAAGGCACAACTGACTAAGAATACAAGCTGGAAATTTCCCGTGTCTGCTGCTACTCATTGTCGCGTGATTACTGTCTCATCCGCATTTCCATATCGCGTTTTAAATGAGCATCGTGTACATAGATGTCCACAATTAAAAAGCATTACCTCGACTCGTTCACCCTTTTATACCCATTCTGACAAAAATTATACGATCTTTGACATTCGTTTCTATCATAACTGGTTGTATTCCATAATAAGAATATTCTAGCTAGTGTCCCACAAAACCAACTAATTATCTAAAATTTGAGGTTAGATATCCAAATGTCGCGCATATAGAAAAACCCAAAAAAAAAGGATAGATATAGAAATGTAAAGATTCACTAATAAACATGAATGTATTAAAACCAACTGTTGGTTATATATCCTGGTTCTATGTAAATGCACGCAAGAAATGATTACCCGGTTATACACACCGGCTTCAGCAAAAGGAGAATGGGAGAGTTGCACTTTGGTGCAGGCGATGCATCAGAAAAGTATAGCAGCCTTGTTTCGGACAGTCGTTGCGGGGAAGACCGCGAAATTAGTCTCTCGTTTTGCGGGTCTGCCTGCACGCGTTTAGCCGACCGCGACCTGTGTTCACCGCAAGGCCGTTTTGTGCATTTATAAGAACCGTATGCCGCTATGCAAATAAGTGAATGCATGGATGTATTAGGAGCCAGAAACCTTAGGGTGCATCCAGATAAACATATTACAAGCCAAAGATTGGGGCACACGAACTTTGACAATTAACTATAATTTGTTGTACATTTTCTCATATTTAATTGATTTTTAAGAAAAAAGTAAGCATTCCAACCACTTCACCCAGGAAACATCAAAATTGTGAACCGTTGTCAACTTGATTATCAACTCTGACACTTGGAAACAATTTGACACACGAATTACATATCGTCAAATAAAAGTGGTATACAATAATGATGAACCCTTGCTAGATGAAAATTGGTTAAAAATAATACTTTTCTGAATTATCAACAGATAAAATCATACCAAAAAAAATCAGATATTCCCCAAATTCCCCAATTGTCAGCGTTGATTGTTTGTCTATTCATAACATCCTCACGCGAGTCACATGAACTCACCCTACATGGATTCACCCGAATCAGAAATTTTTATCAATCCAAACTTCACCACATCGATCGACACACCATTAACTGGTATTTCACAGGGTACATATTGCACTAAGGTACCAATAGATATCAATCATCTTTTTTTTTGGCAATCGAATTGAGACAAAGTAAGGCTACACGTATTGATCGAGATTCAGTCACAGTGTACATCAGCGCGCAAGCGCATTATTAGAGGCTCAGAGCCAATTGGATGATTACTTGGCTCTTGAATTGCCAAAATGATTCGTGTGGTTATGCGTCCTGCTCACCAATCTCTTGTATTTGATACATTTGCGCATCACTTCATCATACCATTCGATCCAAGAGGTTGGACGAATTATATACGAGGGGTGGAGACTTTTCAAATTGAGAGCCATACAATATATGCTGTGCGCTACATACATATACGTGGCAGTCGATCGAAATAACCATATTCAGATTGATTTTGCATTTTTATTTTTATTTCACTATTTGCAGAGTGTTTTTTAAAAATTGTCGATCTGTAATAGAATATTTCACAGGGGAGACCGGAGCAAAATTGCACAACTTTTTCTATTTTTTAGAACTTGATAATTCGTAAAAAAATCGATACCTAGAGTGGCAAAATTATTTTCTCGTATATTTCGGTGGTTAGAAGAGACGGAGAAAATTTCTTCGAAAGGAATATGATTCGACCTTCGAGTTAAATTTTGAGATGAAAAAATTGCAAAACTCGTCCAATTTTGCCCCTGTCTCCCCTAATTACTTCGTTTATCCTTGCGGATAAATGCTTGTGACTGCATTTTTCCCATCGGTACACAGTCAGCATCATACATGATATATACCATAATAAACCTAATAGACCGAGATTCATTGTAATTGGAAAAATGGAAAATGCTCAGTTTCATATCACACAATGACGAGGAAACAACGACACACCGATGAATCATATTCGGCGAAAAAGGAATGTCTACAGCGCAGCTGGGCTCGATATAATCGTTATTGCTGCATTTCTCTGCACTACATTATTTGCAATCCGCAAGATCAAACGTACGACAATTGTATAAATTTAATCCAGCAAACACTTTTTAATAGTAGATTCGAATCATTATTCTCGTGCGCGACAATATTCTCAATACGTGCATGCCCTCATTCAATCATCGACTTTTTATATATCATAATAGATTCAGCCAAGGTCCAATTAGAGAAACGCCTCGATCGCAATTCAAATAATATTACAAGTACGAGATTTATTTATAAGTACAGTATCGTAGATACCTTAATCAAAAAATTGAATTTATATACATTTTTTATTTATCAAAGTGAACGGAGAGATGTCCTATAGAATTCATACAGTTTCCAAGGAAACTTAAATACTGATTGTATTAGTGTATACTAGTACTAATAGACCACGCACTTTCGATTTTGCGATATTACCAGTGACCGAAGCTGCGATTCTATTGCCAAGGACACTTGGCAATTTTCTCACGCGAACGCGCATCATCCTCGTATACGATATGGCTGAGCAATGCGTTTTGTTACGGCCGTGAAGCGACCTTACTGAGTCTTTCACTCAGACTCTTTCTCTTCAGGCGTAAATATTAGTGTATTATATGAGATTAGCTATAGGTATACATCGCAATGAGCAATCTGATTGGTTGAATGAGTAATCTTTCTCATTCAATAATTGTTTTTCCCTAGTAGTAACCTTATAGTTTTCCACGCTGACTTGAAATTTCTACGCAGGAGTCTTCTATATGAAAATTTGCGTGAAAATACGCCTAAAATCTATAAAATTTTTGAGCACGAGACAAAAAAACCCAGATACCATGAGTTAGAGAAATAATGAAAGTCATGCTATATTTGGTATCAAGGATGTCAAATTCCAATTTCGATGAAAAATCGCACTAGGCGGAATCAAAATATTTTCAAAAAAAAATTGCCAGGATGCAAATTCTTCATCAAGCACGTTGACTTGGACATATTCCTTTAAATTTTACATTTTTTAATAATTCTGCTGAAAAATAAAATTTGAGGGCAACATTGACCCATCAGCAAAATGATAAAATTCAAAATTGCATACTGAAATTTGAAATTTGATGTGAGTTAATTTTCACAATTTTCCAGTCAGCAACTCATAAGCATCTATAAAGCGAACCTCTAAACAAACATAATTTGCATAAATCTGTGTAAGTACACTGCATTAAATCTTCATCAGTCTGAACATAAAGAGCTGACATTACCGATCGTCAGTTCGCATCTTTCTATTTACTCATTTACCTTCACTCATTCCAATTTTCCGCATAAATTACCAAGCGTATACGCATGTCTCATTCATGATACAAAGTTTATTGCAAAATGTACGGAATCTCGAGGACTGCCCTCGCTCTCATCTCTCTCAATGCACGACTCATTGTATTATTTTTTACTCTCCCTTCTATAACGAACGTTTCTTATTAGTTTCCGCGAGGTCTTTTAAATCGTGTAATGAGATGAGCAACAATCCGTATGAGTATATCCTTGATGCACATTCTTAATCTATGAGAATTAGTCGAATCATCTGCCTCGAGTTTGCGATACTTTTTTTTTTCTGCTCATACTTATTCATACATCATACTATGTACTTTTTAGGCCTCATTTTCATGTATTCTTGAGGTAAGTACCGGAAATCTAGTACGATTCAATATCATCAGAATTTTTTATTTAAAAAGTCAACGGATACAATGTATACGATTTTGTAACGAATTTTGACAGCTTTTGGATGACTTATGATCAATTATGGGCCATTTTTAACGATGAGCGCCAAAGTAAAAGATAGTGAATGATGGTGTATTGACATTACAACACAGGTACATGAATTTTGCATCGAGAATTCAGGGCCTTATCAATGTTTATCCTCGGTGAATCATTGTGAGCCTACATATATTTACACTCGCGGCGTATATTATACTTGAGAATGATGGCCCGTGAGTTCTACTTTTTTTCCATTTCAAATGCTCGAGGCGATTTTCAAGATATCGTATTTTTTATATGAATCGCTGAGTAGACTCTCACTCGTTGTCTTGTCATTGCATTGGTACATTCCAATAATGTTCATTTATGAAAGAAAATATATTTTTATCGTTTCCGGCGCTCGGACAGCTTGCTAAATCGCAAATACGAGTATCAGATAAGTGTATATTTGTTCAAGAAATTTATTTGAATGATTCGATTGGCGATGTAAATTCTTTCCTTGAAATATCATCCGTGACCAATCTATTTTGTTGGTTATTTCGAAAAGGTTAGTTGCATTCGATGATGGTGTCTGTAGAATATTGAAATCGGTTCATGAAAGGTAGCCCATGAAAACTTGTCCATTCTAACTGAAACAGCTGGAATCTTACGGTCAGATGATTCGATAAAAAAAACTGTATGATGGGCCAAGACGGAATTCCTCGTGCATTTTCCTGGTTCCATCAGAAATCGGACATTGCATCGCCCCACAGTGGGAAAAGATCAACATTTTTTAGGCTCACAATTCGAGTTGTCGAAAGTTAAATGTCAGGGGCTAATTACTTTTGTGCCAAAAATTGATGATTCCCCACTGTGCGCCCAAGCTGATTAAGATCAGATTTCTAAAATATTTGAGAACAGTTTTGAGAAAATTCTCTCAATTTAAATTTCAAAATATCATTTGTACCGGTTAAAATTCTATATTCAACACTTTTTTCTATTTTCATCATTTTCACATAAGTAAGGTTATGTGAAAACGATCGTATAGAACCTCATGATTTGCATTCTAGATAAAATCGAAAATCACGCAGTGAGAGTCAGATCGAAAGAAATCGAAATCAGCCATTCAATGCGATGCAAACTCTCCCGCGCACCATGCACGACGACGACACTTGCATCAAAGCCACCACAAAGCGATCGTACGTGTCACCGCGGTCTAGTCACTGTATTATCGCACGTGTGAGTACCATTATAGGTTTCATTACGAGACTTGAGAAACTTAGCGTTTCCTTTGCGATTCTTCAAGGCCAGAATCAAAGACGATCCGTTGCTCTATTCGTTAGCTACAAGTTATAGCTATATATATGTATATAAACATCAGTCGTCTATTGAATTTTTCCCACATTAGTTTATTCGTCTCATAAGTCAAATAAAGTAAGCCACAATAAGTATGAGAGATGCATACATATATTGTGTTTGAATTGAAAAAAGTTGTACAAATGCTGTTTGAGATTCACACGTATATGTAGAAAAGGAATATCTGCGTGTACTGAATTAGTTGTGCGCGATGATGACTGATGAGGAGCATAATACGCTCGATAATACGTCCTCGTTATTAGCAGGATTTTGTCCGAGTACGGGATATGATTATTTTCCTTGGCATTCGCAAAAACTCTAAACGATGTACGGAAATTGCATGTATTCTGATCGCAACTATATAATGCATGATCATACGCATGTAGAGGTTACAGGCAAGAGTCGAAATCATCACAACAATGTGAGAAATAGATCTCATACTTACGTCAACTGAATTATTAATACTTTTTGATGCATACCTCGCGCAGAGTTTGGCTATTTTTACGCTCGATCTATGAGAAAGTATATTTCAATACACGGAAATAAAACCTATTTTTCGTATCCTCGCAATGATGCTCACCCTAACCTGCTATACACGGGCCGGAAATTCATACTATACATTATTGCCCTGACCACGTATGCCTATTAGTACGGGTGCTAGGAAAGTTTATCTACCGAGCGAAACTAGGAAAATAAGTCTCTCACTCCCAAAATGGGCCTGCAAGCACATGGCAGTTATAAGTCTTCATCATGAGCAACCTAAAACCGCGTTGAAGGCGGAATTTTTAGGTTAGAATGATGAAAGAATTTTTCACACCCGTGGTACCAAAATATACTATTTTGATGAACTTCTAGTAAGAGTCGACAAATGGTATGAAAGATACAATTTTGCTCACGGTGTATCAAAAGAGCGTTTATCTGTATGGTCAAGGCTGAGAATGCCCAATTAGATTTTACTCCTAACCTCAAAAATTAGGAGACATGTTTTTTTTGACATATTCAATAACTTGCTCTGTCTTCATACACTTGGAAAAACATGCAACAAGCATCGATAAAAATGACACTCGATGAGATTGAATAAACAAATGATTTATCTATATTTAATTAAGATTGCAATGTGCATACAGCTTGATCAAGAAAAATATTGCTGTTTATTTATGCGAAAAATATTCTAGAGTAGCACCACAGCGATGATTAAGCCATAATTATAGGCCTTTTAACGCCGCAAACTATGTATGTTGTACAAGGATGTGCTACACGGTAGTACACCATTATGGGATTATAATAAACCATATCGTCCCTATTCGTGGAGCAAAAAATTTCATAATATAAAGGAAATCCAAAAGAGGTGATGTTGTAGTATAAAAGCCACAAGTGCAAGCATTAATACTTCATAATACCCCGCTGGGATCGTTCAACACACGTGTATATTATAAGTAAAACCATATTTGAATACAGTGTGTGTAAGCAAAGTTATTTAATTTACATACGCAGACTTGTGAACGCGAGCGAATTTCAACGAATTCTTAATTTGGCAAAATTATGGATATAAATTACATAGTCTAGAGCTGAGAAACAAGCCATAGGAATAATGAAATAGCTGTATAATATTGGCTGGATGAATATGTGCATCATTAGAAGAGTCATTTACAAAAAAACAGGTGGATATATGAGGAAAAGGTGAGAAGGACTCATGATAAGGATCTGCTTCAGGGGCGTCAACGTATACGTATATAGAGGAGAGCGCGTGGCCCTCTTGAAACAGCAGCGTTTATGTACTATGTAGTATAGAATTTATAAGGTATAACCCTTTTCTTCTGATATACGTTAACTATATATATATATTGTCCCCAGTCTTTTGGTCTTGCGTGCCACCCGATTGGATAGAAAGTATATTGGTTGTATAGAGAGGTACATATATATTATATGGGCGCGACGCGACGGACGTGCGAAGGTCGGTCGCGTGTCGCGTGCAACATAACCTGATTGTCCTTTCGTATCGTTCAGTACCCGTTGATTTGTCGCCGATCGCTGAGTCAAGGGCTTGCAAAAGGATTGAGTAGAGTCGTAGTCATACTTTCGACGCGTGAGACTATATAGTTTGTCGTCAGGTAAGAAAGGGGATGAGGTTAGGTTAACGCTTGCAAGCATGATAAATGGTGGATATTTTATTGTGACAAGAATCAGAAGTTATTCCTTGAACAGCCTCATTAGAATATTTTGTTGTGAAGAAAACGAGGAAGAAAATGGAAAATTTAAGTTATCTAAGAGCTCATGAAAAGCAATCAAGATTAAGGTTCGAACGAAGTTATGGATTATGTATTTTGGTGTATGCTATATTTCAAGTGCTAGAATCGAAAATTGTCATTCTTGAACCAAGTTTTCAAATTTGATGAGTCGTAAATGGTAACAGATTATTATGAAGATGACGTAGTATGGTCGAAAATTTTTGTAAGGGATTTCAAAGATATCGCTTGTGTCTGCAAGTGGTGACACAAAAGTACAGCAGAAGTACTGGTAAAATGCTGCCAACGTATTGTGACGTTATAGTGGTCAGGTACTGAGCTGCTGAAACGAAAATGAGCCATCGTGTTTTCCAAAATAATGGAGCAGTACTAGCCTACTCGACCAGCCTAGCACCGCCGAAGTACTGCAAAAGTACCTCCCAGGTCTGTACAAGTACAAGAACGAGTTATTATATCGCGTGTCCTGAAATACCACAGACGTGTCACCCAAGTCTCGCTGAAGTACTGCAAAAGTACCGTTCAGATACTGTATATACAAGTCCTGGAAGGAGTTATAATATCGCGTGTCCTGAAGCACGGCGGACGTATGACTCAAGTACCGCTGAAGTACCACAGACGTATGACTCAAGTACCGCTGAAGTACCACGGACGTATCACTCAAGTACCGCTGAAGTACCACGGACGTATCACTCAAGTACTGCTGAAGTACTGTAGAAAGAGAATGAAAGTACTGCTTAGTTACTGTTCGAGTACTAAAAGGAGAAAATCGACAGCATCTTGATGTCTGAAATACCGGGCAAGTATCGATGAAGTACCGCAAGAGTACTGATCAGATACTGGTGAAGTTCAAGAAGAGTAATGGATGTAATCATTTTCAAATGAGTGAATTAACATCCGAGAGTACATTTATTGACATATTACTCAAGTCAGAATTCCGTGGAAATCGGATCAAAGCTCGGATTAAAGTAACTTAATCAGTGCTTTCGTCGTGTTTCGGGAGTGCCATGAAGGACTTCCTTGGAAATTGGAACTGCTGAGCCGTCGCAGCGAACGTGTTAATTGCACCTTACTTTGATTTGATCCCCAAAGGATTCTCGATTATCTTATTTTGTCATTCACTAATCGTTGATTGATTCAATCTTTCGTTCTCTCTAATGGAGATTCCCTAATTTGAAATCATTAAATAATGTATCAGCCTTCTAGTACTCCAATAATTTCCTAGCTGTACTTTAGCGGTACTTGAGCGGTTTGGAAATTATCAGGCTAATCATTCTTTCTCCATTACATTGACAGTACTCAACTGAAACTCTCGTTACTTCGGTGGTATTCAAGCAGTCCCTTCGCATTTTTTTTCGGCATTATCACTACCAGAACCAAGAGGCAGTTTCTGCGTACATTCATGAGCTCAACATCTTCTATTGAAGTATATACTTCCTGTGTCCGTTATTTTATTATCATTCAGACGGGTACGCTGGTCAAATCAACATGTCAAAACTATGATTCCGTCTAATTATCTCTTAATTCTCATGAATAGAAAATGAATAGAATAATCAACATCCGAGACTATTTTGAACATCAGAAGTCTTCACCAGTGCAACGATGCAAGTCTCAACAAGACCAAGTAATAATAATCCTGAAATCAGATTCCAATCGATTCACAACTTTTCATCGATCTTGCACCATTCACACATTTCTCATTTCCTACCTCTCGTTTTCCTGGAATGCGTGTACAAGAGTTCCAGGTTGCATGGTTATATAGATACCAGAACATCGATGAATGAGGTACGAGGTGAGAAGGTAACAAGGGGCACTACTATATAATAAAATAAAAAAAGATAGGTGCAAAGCTCACGTATAGAATAATATAACAGGAGGCCAGATATCGTGTGGGTGCCTTATGTATGTTGTATATAATAATAATACAGGAGGAGGATAGTGAGGGTTATATAGAACCTCATCTCTACCTGATCGAGTACTATAATACTCGCGCATTCGGATATATATAGTGAAGAAGAACGATCTCGCGATATTTGCTCATATTATACGACTCTTGCGCGCGAACAACATGCATGGATCGAGAAAGAACGAATAGAAGGTTAGGATATGTATATATGTGAGGGATAGAGGAAGGTGCTTCCTTATGATCGAGATGGGAAGAGTATAGGTGGATGAGGATGAGGAGGAGGAGGAGTTACAGAAGGTATAGTCTACCTCAGTGGCAATAATAGCACGTGACCTATGTTCGTCTTGGGGTAGTGTTCTATTCCTCATAGAGAAAATCTGGTAAGCAACCGAGTAACAGGTGAGATTTATTTAATTCTCCGGGGTTTTATGTGAGCTGAAGATGCATTTGAAGGAGTAGCTATGATATTGTCAGAAGTAAAATACGAAGTGAAGAAAGTTAGAGGCCGGAATTTTGAGAATCCCTGCACGAATTTTCATTTCAGGTCCTCGTTAGAATTTTTGTATTTGCAGTGTCAACTAGTAGTAGACTCTGAATTCCCTAATGAAGAATTTGATACGAATCTCCTATCATATGAATTTTTGGATACAGTGTTAAAAAGTGCCTAGATAAGTGCAATCTTTAAATCATAATCTCTGAATAAATTTTGATGCTTATACAAGAATTACAGTCCCCAGTATCACGATGGCAAAACAATTGACAAATGACAAAAGAATCTCAACGAGTTTGCACAAATTTTTTATTCAAAGATTACATATACTGCTACGAAATTGATAGGCTATTACGTCAATCGCGGAAGAAATGAGAAGAAATTGAGAAGAAATTAAACTTTCTGTGACCATTGATCTAATCGTGCCCTTTTCTTCTGATTCCTCATTGGTACACGCTTGAGATTTGCAACTTTGAGAACATTTTGGGTTCTGTAATGATCAAAATCCATCGTATCTATTGGTATCATGCACAATTCGATTTGGGATAGAAAAATAACCAGTAATTGTATACACTGTTCAGGGATCCTTTGTCATCCAACTTAGATAAGAATGAAAAAGTCCTGAAACAGAGTGCACAATATGGATGATTAATTGACTTTGATACAATTTTTCCACATAATTATTTACAAATTTTCTCCAATAGTTCCCCATTAATCCCTCCCTTCACCATCCCGATACCCAAAATCGAATCATCCCACTAACAAACAATAAATCTCATCTCGATCGTTTTTGCATCTTTCGCTTACCTCCGTGGGATCTTTTAGAATTCGTAAGGCTACGAGCTTCGAAAACGAGCCCAACAAAAACTCATCTTCTCCTCCTTCCCTTTTCACAAAACCTATTCTCTGATCATTCTCTACCTTGCACAGGCGTATACATATGTATTTACATAAAAAACTAAGAGAGCCGTTAACCCGATCGATGGCCCAAGTTGGAAAGAATAGCGATGATGCCCAAAGACGATGATGATGAACAAAACTCATGGTCTGATGAAGGAGGGACAGGTTGAAATAACCGCGCGAGCTTCGAAACGGAAAAAGACAGACAAGATTGCGTAAAGGAAGGATACATCTACGGATACACGAGACTGACTTCAAGAATATACGTGTATCGAGAGTAAAGAAGCTAAACTTCCGGCGATCGTTATAAGTCCTTTTTTCGAGCAATTCTAAGCAAACTACTTGATTTTTGTCTTGGGATTACTTGATATCAAGAGTCACAATATATCACATGCTCTCTCCGTGTCTATCAGTGGGAAGTCACTAAACGTCAGTGTATTTTGGATCAACTTTGACTTGGTGATTCTAGTGTAAATGCAATGAAGTCATCACTGAGAGGACTGAAACTTCAGTGACCCTGGCGGTAGAACCGGACTTTGTCACTGAAGTTTCAGTGAGCATCAATGATGCTCACGATTTGAAAGATGCCCACTGACTCGCCAGTGAGGTACACTCAAACGTCAGTGAATGTAGCCTGCCAGGACCTGTGAAGCACTGAAATTCAGTGATCTATCTTACTGGCCCATCAGTGATTCTCATTGAAACTTTACTGACGAGGACCCGACCAACCCTCAGGATCACTAAAATTCTAGTTCTCCCACTGATTATTTCAGTGCATTTACTTCGGAATTACCAAGTCAAAATTAATCCGAAATACACTGAAGTTCAGTAACTTCCCACTGATTTATACGGAGGAAGTGTGTGTTTTTCAGCGGTTACACCTGATGCTCCACGGAGTTGTAATATTTGCGACGGAAAGTAAAAGAGATCATAAGAAAACGATGTAAAGCTTCATTACGTGTGAGCATGTATAGCAACGGGTGCTAATCTTATCGAGTAGATCTAGATGTTATAAAACTACATCGACAACTACACTGTGGATCATTAGTATCCTGTAGATGACATAATTGGAAATGGATAAAAACTATTGTGAACAAATCTGTTTTTTAAAAGCAGTAACACAGATTAACATTCTTAGAGCGTCTAATATTTATCAATGAATCAATTAATCTGATGATGAATATCATCGACTCAGCAATCACAAAGGTAATCCATGAATACAGAAGATATAATGGATCTCCTTGTAATTGGTTACATCTGTAGATTCATGTAGAGTGACTTTCAATATCGTATACAAGTACCATGTCGAGATGACTACTCAATTTACCACTGATGAGAATATGATGTCTTCATCTTGCTCTTCATTTCAAAAGATGAATCGCAGGATTAACCATTGATGAGAAAGATACTCCTCATTTCAAATACAGAGTTCTACAAACTTTGCAAATATTCATACAAAACATTTGAAAAAAAAAATGAGGGACTATGTTTCGTAAAAGTTTCCTTGACATTTGAGTCCATATATCATAAAATAGCCACGTCAACGATTCTGGAGAGTATGAGGTAAACTGATGACGACCGAGTGTAGCTATCAGGATGCTATATGTATATGTGTCTAAAAGATTAGTCTGTTTACCGAATGACGACCTGAGCGATTTTAACTTTGAGCGATAAAACTAACACCGAGGTTCACACCTTATATCCATCGGTATTGGCTATCAGATTCGAACTTGATCAGTTCATGTGATGTTATATATCTTTTTACATGGTTCATCTGATCTACTTATTCCATCTAAGGTAATTATACCTAATTTAATCTCATTGCTCAATTTGACCCCACTCAAGATCTCCAAGGTGAGCTGTCAGAAATCTTGCCACGCATTATTCTCAGGTTTTTTATATTAAAATATGAGGAAATAAGCACTTTGAGATGATCCAGGATGACCGATAGGTTCTTCAGAATGAAAGTATCGTTTCTGCAACTTTTGTCTTTCTTCTTCTTGAACAGTGAAAATGACGCAAAAAAGATTGGCTCTACCAATTCCAAAGTACTTCAGCACAAACTTTATGCCTTTGTTTCAACTTTGAAATGGTTTCTGCAAAATTGCAAGGTTCGATGTTTAACAAATTTGTTTGCTCAATTCATCGGTATCATAGAATTTTTCTGAATTTGTTCTTCACCCCCTGAAATTGGATCTATGTTATTCAAAAAGTTAGGAAGAAGTCAAAATAATCCGCGAAAAAAGCTGAAGAATAATTTTCTTGGATGCCAGGAGGTCGATTTTATGGAAAACTCATAAATTTCTATGGAAATAGGCTTTTTATACTCGATAAGGGCAAATTATGCTGACCCTCACGGAAACTCAAAAGAAATTTTTTTTGCAAAAACTGAGATAGCTTGGTTCCGAATTGTTGAAATTAGACTATCTCAATTCACTTCGTAGGTCTTAACAAGCTTTAAAATGCTTCCGGTTGCATTTAAAAATATTGAGATGGGCCAAAATGGTGAGCAAAAGAAAAGTAAGGGCATATCAGTCACACTTTCCTTAATTTCTCAATCCTTACATAAAAATGTACCAGTTCTGAACGAGTAATGGAGTTTCCATCTTAATCAAAAGTGTGATTTGTATGATACCCAACTCATTTTAGCTTCAAATGATAATTTCCGGTCGCATCTCCAAGCCAACATATATATAAGAGACGAGCGTTTATCTCTATAGTCGAGCAACGAGCCAAGCCTTGGTTTTTGAGTGACGCGTGCATACATATAATACTTACGATTGTGGATATAGATAAAACACCTGAGCAAGAGGTTTTATAAATTTTAGTGAACGTTCTGACGAAAGTTGTAATAGCCTCAGCGAGAGTATATTTCATCAACTTTGGGTGTCTGATTCATTTCTTTCTGTGTGATTTGGACGAGCTGGTTATTGCTCAGGATGTTACCAAAAAGTATAAGCTTCAAAGGCGCTCACATTATCCTTATCTCTGGATGAATCAGTCTGTATTACTGATTTGGAGGTGATGATGAAGTTCAAAGTAGTTAGGAAAAATGGATTATTATGGTAGTGTGATCATGGATCAAGTCAAACTTCCAGAAGGATTTCATAACCAAATTGTTTCTAAGAATCGAATGCTACAACTTTCATGAAACACTTTGGTGACAATTGAATGGTTTCAACTTCACCGTGAAATTACTATTAGAGAAGATTTAGATATCTTGTTGATACATAGATGCAGAGATGTTTAGTTTCAATGGCGACAGACAATTTTGGACAGTGCAATGAGAAATTTTTTTAATGGTATTGAGTGATTGAAAAAACAAAATTTCTCCTTCAGATATTAAATTGATAGAAGACCATATTGTAATAGTGCGGAAAAAAAATATTAAAGAACCCATGTTAGCCAGTTCAAGAGCATTTTTTTTCTTACAAATGATTCAAACGCGGATGGAAAACAACGAGGGGAACAAAAAAATTTCCACGCAACGAAATATTTTCAATATCAACCAGGACATTCCACATCATGAGACCAACCAAATCATTATCTAAAACGATGTAGATAACTCTTATAGATGTAAAAAATTAATAAGATTATATTCTACAACTGATATCCATTATTTCAATGAGTAACTAACTCATCACGTTTCAATTTCAAATTATTATCAATACAGGCGATGACAAACAGATATAATGGAGCTCTCTGAATAATCAATATATCCAATCATAGTTCTGAGTGGTCTTTATCTCGAACTCAAGAATTAATTTGATGAAAAATCACGGAAACATTATTATTCAATTCGTACTAATGATGACATCACTATAGTTCTTACGTAATTTATTCTCAATTATTGATAGGAATATGGATTATTACGTATTAAACCTGCATCGTATATTCTCTCTTCACTGGAACAATTAAAAAAGTGTAAATCCAAAATATTTGGAGTCTTTCTACAAAAGCTAACTCAGACAAATATTCTACTTTTACAAAACCTGTAAAAATTCACAGTAATATTTTGCATCCATCGAATTTGAGCTTCAAAATTAAAAATTCAGTGTTTGGGGTAAGTGTGGAAATAAATCACGTACCTCAGCAGTCAAAACATCACTATAGCACTCAATCATGAACACGTGCAAATAAATGTTGTCAATTCACATGATGGAAAATCGAATTAATTGATATAATATAATGTGAATTCATATTGATGTCAATACAACTGAAATAACAAAATTTACATAAAATTTACACAGAACTTATTGTAAACACCCGTCTCAGCTTTTCCAACCAAAATGTAAATGAGTATATCACACATTCCCGCACTTTTGTTTCGAACGAAAAATTTCGAGAGAGTATACAGTAATAATGCAACCAAATTGACTTCTAAGAATCATTTCCACACAATTTTTTTCATGAATCAAGCCTCGATTCGGGATGCATGCAAAATAATGCGTTAATTGCGTACGGAAATCAGTGTCAAACAAAAATCGTCGCACAATCGCATAATGATTGAGTAATAAATATACACATACACGCCAATGCATTATTCTAAGAAATCATAATGCTGACTTGTCAACTCTTTTTCTGATTATCATTCATGAATACAAAAATCTACCACTTATACTAAATACAAAAAAGTATTATAAATGTCATCAGTTTACCTTCACAACACCATCCCTAACCTCAAAAAAGTATCCCTTTAATTTTACTGCAACTATAGCCTAAAGCTATTTACTCAAAGCAGTAGCAGACAAAGGTTACACCTTGCATACGATTAATGCATTTATACAGCAGCTCTGGCATCCTGATGGTTGCTCATCTCCATTCTTTTATATTTTATATATATATGTATATATATGGTTATATCTTGTATATGATTGAAGCCGCGGGCGCATATTCAACGGGCGTAAATCGAGCCCTCCCACTTGATGACAGAGGAGAAGCAAATATAATCCACGCTTTGGAAACGTTATGATGTCGGCGAATCGGGAAAGTACAAAAGGCGAAAGCTCGCGAGAATTTTAACCGCGAGCTATGTAGCAGGAAGAGGTTATGTCTTCAGATAGGGTTCTAATAACGATTATTATTACTACTACCACAACAAAACAGTAGTAACTGATGTAATTACACTCGCCCACGCTTGTGATGATGCAAAAATGCCTTCTGGCTTCAAAAGCTCTTGACGCTCTTTTTAATATTATTATTCTTGTAAAAATTTGGATGGTTCCGTATAGACAATCAAAATCTTGGGGAACTTTTTTGTGAATTTTGTGAAGCCACGCACGTGTGTGTCTGGCTATAGCGATTTTTTTTTATCATAAGCACGCGATCTGATGAGACCTGGACAGCTTATCAAAATAAAAGCTTGATTTTCGGTGAATTAGCCGTTATTTATTGAGCCACATATCCTCGCCCAGATTCTTATCTATGATATCGGGCGATGGACGGGCAATATATGTTACGCATATCTCATATACCTTTTAGTTTTATTTGCCATCGCAGATTGTATCGGATGAGCGAGATCAATATTTTATTTTATCTCTGATTAATTCATCAATTATTGAGAATTTTATACGTGTTGAAATATTTGAGAGAATTTTCGAGAAGTTTTTTGGGGGTGGTAGAGTTAGTATTCGATGAAAAACGTGATTTTCTTGAATTTGTAGTGTGAGACTTGATGTGAGAGATATAGCCAAGCTCATTAATCAACTCTAAATATCGTCATTCAGGAAGTAGAACCGGAGAAATAATCTATTCCGCAATCATTGATATGCGATACTGCAAAGATTGCACTCGTTACTGATTGAATACTCGTTATCATTCGTGTAAATGAGGATTTGTAGCATCGTCGTCAGTTCCTTTTAACTGAGATTCTTAGTCAGATTTCTGATACTAACACTGTTTTTTTCGATAATCATTTTTGTTCTATTTGAATTGCAAACATCAATTTTTGATCAATAAAGCATTTGTGTACTATCCGCTGATTTTCACATCAACAAAACAGAGTAGCGATAATTTGAATATATCGATTGTGAACCACATAAATATTGACGCTCGAAATTTTCTATGAAAATTTTGTTCACGAGTACTCTGAAATTAGTAATTTATCGACTATGGGCTAATCAAGTGAAAAAAATCAGTGATATGATGATCAAGGTTTTCCATTAAATCGAGCCATGATACGGGATCGTACGAGTCGTATATCTTTTCATCAAATGATGATATCAATCGGTATAGACCTGTGACATCAAAGGATAATAATTCCATTCCAATACAAGTACGATAACGAGCATCTATTACTATCCGTAATTATATAAATTGATACGAAACTAAATATAATCTAATGTGAACGAGTATCGAGTGAGCTGGAGACAATTTTTCTACGTTTCAAGATATCTTCAAAAATTCAAGGAGACTTTTCATACGGGACACTCGGACTCGCGTAATAAATCAAGAATTATCATGAAAACTACATTCATCGAACATTAATCCGATCGAGCTAATCTTTTTGGTATGTAAAAAGTAATTAAAAATTGATATAAGAATGCTATAGATTACGATAAGAAAATTCATTGTCAAGATGAGATATATAACTATCAACGCGTAACACCATTTTGATATCATAAATCTATCTAGGTAACATTCGAATTATTAGTCAAATCACGATGGAACATTAATAGTTCAGAAAAAAATTTTACACAAAATGGTATGAATGTTTGTGTCGGTGTGACCTTGAGACAGTGTTTTATCAAATATTGGAAATGATTTTCCATGTTAATTAGTGAGAATTCGGTTAGACACATTTCGATCTATAACCTCCTTCATACGGGTTGATTCAGATACCATTATTATTGCAAACATGAATTTTGACTTTGTAACTTTGGTAACCCGAATCTTCTGACTGTAATGAGCTGAACTTCTAATAACCATGTTCAAAGAATGTTTGCCAAAAATGCAAGATCATTAGTGATCACGATACTTCAGTGTACTCAAACGGGCCTGATGATACAAAAGCTCGTGTATTCTATGTAAGAACCTATGCAATCGCGGTGTCAACAGAAATGTAAACGCTACAATATACACTGTATATTACACTCTGTAAGTGCGTGCGCTCATAGTCTGCAAGAGTGAATGCCAGAACTTATGAACAGGGCGCGCACCCCTGCGAGCAGTCTATCGGTTGAACAGAAAAAAGGGGCTTGACAGCTGTTTCAATCCCTTGTGCTCGTTCAAAGTGAGTGTTTTGGCTCGCAAATCTATCAATGACATCTCAGCTGAACGTTGTTTTTGGCAAACATTACTATGAAGTTTCCTATATATCCTGGACGACTACAATAAATATTTCAGGAAGGTTTCCTAACAACATGGCCTCCAAAGCATCTCACGATCAGCGTCATGAGGATGAATCTCATCAGCCTATGAATCAAAGCTCTTGAGGAGTCTATAGACATAGTCTGGTATCGATCCATTTCTACCCACACAATCCAGCCTCCATTCTGGGGATTTTCCCATTTTCTCAGGTATCTTGCATCCCAGACTTTCTCAAGAAATAACCTTGTTAAATGATGTAAATAGCTCCGATAATAACTTTATGGGAATTGATGCAAAAATTTGGATCATCTGAACTTACCATTGTCATGAAGAGGCCTGATACCGCCACTAGGGCTGGCTGCGCCGGTGGAAACGCCCTCGTCATCGCTAGCGCTTGAACTATCTCCACTGGGGCTGCTGTAGCTTCTCCTAGAACTAGCCGTTGTGCTCAAATTTTGCATTGTAGCTCTCTGTTGATTTTGACCATGTTGATGATGATGATGAAGCTTTGCCATTTTGGCCATCAACCTCCCAGTACTTCCGTTGTTGTTATCGTGTTGCTTCTTCTGTTGGGCTCTTGCCAACTGGATTCTTTCTTTCACCTTCAGCTGTTGATGTTGTTGAACCCTACTACTACTACTACTATGTTGTTGATGCTGTTGTATTTGCGATCCAACAGAAAAGTCTAGAGGTTGATCAACCTCACTGCTACCACCACCACCACCAACACTACTACTACTAGTACACTGTTGCTGCTGTTGTTGTTGTTGCTGCTGCAAGCTTCTATTCTGTTGTTCTCTCTGTTGTCTTTGTTGTTGAAGTTGACTTGCAACAGTTTGCGTATTGGTCGAGCTACAAATTGTAGAAGGTGTCATCTGTTGACTTGTCTGAGACTCCTGTTGAACCAGGTTCCACCAATGTTGAGGTGGTGCACCTCCCTGCATCGATCTCCAAGCTTCTATTGTGTTGTTGTTCGTTGGACTTGTCTGTTTATTCAACTGCTGTTGTTGTTGTTGTTGATGAAGTTGAACCTGTTGATGTTGTTGCTGGCTAGACTGCTGATGATGTTGATGATGATGAGAAGACTGTTGATGGTGCATAGCCTCGGCAAGGTTGCAGGCTCCACCCTCTATGAGGTGCATACTCGGAGTCTGCGTCATGGAGATGCACCTCTGCTGTTGTTGTTGTTGTTGTTCCTGTTGATGCTGTCTTACAGAACGGGCTGCCTCAGCTACCCACCTTCTAACAGCTTCACTGTCTAAACCCGCCAGACCCGAAGAACCTGGTATACTACTGATGGTACTACTACTACTACTGCTAATGTTGTTGATAGTTGAAGGTTCAAAGGCCTTCGTCTTGGCAAGCAGCGCAGCCAGCTGGTGACGATGTGCCACCTCGCTGGCGGGCTGGAGAGCCTGCAAAAGACCCGTGCCGCCCGCCACGGTATTAGACCTTTGCTGACTCAGCCCTCTGGCGCCCTCCTTCCTTATTGTAATAGCCGGGATCGAACCCGACCCCCTAGCTAGATCCAACTTGCAAGCGATCTTGATATACTATCACATATGAAACAATGATCTCTTTTTTTAGGTTATGTCACTCTGGCACTTGTTTTGGTGGGATTGTCACTTGGTCCGGCACGTCACAAGCTCTAATAAAAGATTTAACTGTCACTCTGGCACCAGTTCAACAATGTTTTCATAGCACTTTCATGGAGAACAACACTGTATGGAGTAGCACTAGTAAACAAAAATAGCAACAATAACAACAACGATGAGGACGATAAGTGAAGGTTTATCAGTTTATCAACCGCGCGAATGATGTCTCGTAAACGCGGCGGCGGGCACGCCACGGAGGCCCAACGTGCTGTCTCGCGCATGTGTGCAGCTACACTAGAGTGTAGTAAGCCGGCGGACTACTCGCGGTTCGCTGCCACTTCAAAAAAAAAAAAGAGAATGAGAGAGTGAGAGAGAGAGATAGATAGATTGGTAAGCCGGTGGGGGAGTTTTGCGCGGACCCGTCCGTGCAATCGTGAGAGAGGGAACGCACCGACATCACATCAAATGCACTATATAGAAGTCGCTGCTGGCTCTCTCGCGGATAAGAAATTGGTGGGGGTCAACCAAGAGCGGAGGCAGAACGTAAAGCGCGGGCGTGGGGTAAAACTTGGGGCCAATGGTCGAACCAGGCTGTACCGGCACCCGACGGTCACGCCCACGACTTGGCTCTTCATCTGATCGACTCACTCTTATTTTGCTTGCGCTTGGTGCCTTTGGCCTTTCCTCAACAGTCAGATAAGTTTATACCACCCACCACCCAATTGACTTTTACCGTATTCATGTAGTAGATTTGCATATGACTTTGGTTTTGTTTGAAAGGTAGGTGATGATGGACATTTGAGATGGGGTGAAATTTGAAGGGTAATATGAGCTTTGGGTCTTCTTTGAGGTGAACATCAGGTGGATGGATGGATATATCCAGCTGCCGTGTCGTCTGATGATGAGCTGCTGAAGAAGCAGGTGGCAGGTGTATGATACATATATATAAAGAAGGCCCCATCGGAGGGTCTGCTGATGATGTTCTCTCTGTCTGTTGGATGATGATGGTGCAGCGCGTGTGGCTATATGGATACGGATATTTTGGGGTTCGCGAGACAGAGTATTATGCAGTAAGTGTCACGTGCTTGTACTTTTGACCCTCCTTACTAGGTTGATCCTTCATTGATTTTCCCTGAGTGGACATTGCTCAGTCTATACTTGATTGTACTAATAGTTACCTGATAGTATTTATACCTCGATTTATATTTTTATTTCAGATATTGCAACATTGATGAAAAAATATGAACTTTAAAATCTTTATTTAGTTTAGTTAGGAATTGTGAACAGTACGTCGTACTGTAAATTATAATATTCAAATTATGTATATCTTGTCAAATACGTTGAAATTCTATTCGCGTTGATTACGAAGAAAGAAAAAATATTCGGGCTGATGGAAATTCAGGCTGAAAGTCTTTCGGAACTATTATGTTTTTGTCGTTTGAGCAGTGTAGAGACGCTCAATCTCCATTTGTGAGAATTTGAAATTAATCTTTTAGGCCTAAAATCAAGTAAAATTTATCGATATTTCAAAAACTCAATCAGGCCAGCTATCAATTCATCAACTCAACAAAGTGATGATATCAGTAATTTTCATGAATAAACGGCTACCCGAATTCTCCAGTGTATAAGGTAAGTGTGCCTAATATGCCCCCACTACTTTTGTTTTTCTCATAATTTTGGCTCACCTCAATATTTTCCAACGTACTTAAGTTTTTTTTGAAGCTTGTTTCAAGATCTTCAAAATGAGCTAAGGTAGGTTTGGTTTTAACAAAAGAGGACCCGAGCTATCTTGATTTTTGTACAGAAAAATTTTTTGCGAGTTTTTCACAGTGTGTTCCTAATTTGCACTCACGTGGAGAAGAGGCCTATTTCCGTGAGATTATACGGGTTTTTCGTAAAATCGGGATATCTCGGCTCTCAGACCTCCAAATAAGACGTACTTTAGCTCATTTTGTAGCTTTTTTACCCGCTTTTGAACTTCTTGAGGTAAATAGATGCATCTTAATGGAGCGAGGAACGAGTTTGGAAAAAGACTATAGGGGCAAATTAGGAACACTGCACTTTTTCTAGTAATGTGAGCGTAGAATCGGTTAGAAGTCGAATTTTGCAATTCTGCAAAGAGCATTTTGAAGTTGGGACAATGACAAAGGAAATGAGTTAAAGCACGTTGAAATTGATTCCATAAATTTTGTTTTGCACAACTTTTAGTGACTAACAAAAAAGAAGTCGGAAGTAGCGAAAACCACTTTTTTGTTGTAAGAGATGCGCGGATCATAGAGGATAGGTCCAGAACGTTTATTCCCTCATATTTTAACGTAACAAACATGAAAAAAAATGCGTGGCAAGGTCTGCGGATTTGTAAATTCGAGAACTTGAGTGGGGGCATATTAGGCACACTTACCTTAGCGATATTGAAATTTGATCAATCGCGAGTATCACCGCAACAGTACATGGAATCAGATATTGCATGACTTCACACAGACACTAATGCATAATAATCACTTCTATTGATTCACATTTACATTGGAATGTTTGATTTTTGTTCAAATTTTGACATAAAATCATTCATCTACAACCTTGTGAGATAATGGCGCGTCATACTTTGCAAAAAATCCGTTATAAGAAATAAATAAATTGTAAAAATATTTTTTCTCACATGATACTATCTATCTAATACGGGTGCCTTAAAAATTATTGAGACATCTAAGAATGATGGATCAGTATAATGCCTCAAATAATGCACAAACCCAATGTATGATCACAGATCTTCATATACACACTATTCCGATATAGCTATCATATTCTGTCCAATCGATCAATACCTCATCTTACATATCAAACCCCTTTCTACACTCCATTCTATCGGTCATTCCCTTATCGAGTGGGTGAAAGAGTTGTATAAACACCGAGATATAATACCACACTCATCATAAATAAACCTTTCGTGGATGTACCATAGAAGGTTGTTGAACGTCTCAATAAAACCAAATGTCGATCTTACGGAAAAATGTGTGATCCGTCATATGATTGGATATGTCATCGTATTCATGTTTCAACACTTATGCATCACGATCGCACAATGAGATGACCCTACCAAACATTCTATGTGGGTGTATATGTATAGCTCCAGTTCTTGAAGCGGATAGATCCAGCGTACTATGATACTCTCTGATGCTGTTAAGGACGGAAAACCGTTGTGGAATTAGTTAGGGGGAAGAAATGACAGAAACAGAGCTACTCTGGGCTATCCCTTATCAGGCCGCCCACGCACGAACTTCTCTGATGCTATATATATCTGTAGAGAAAAGTATATAATAAGAAAGAAAGAGATAGAGAGACGATATCGAGAGATATAGAAGATATGCGGGTGCAAGGGCTGAATTCTCTTTCTATCCTCTTGCGCTTTTGGAGCATCTGATGCCCAAGAAGACGACGAGATTCACACGACGCGCAATGCGGTATATGTGCTCCGTGCAGCGTCTAAAGAGCCGACAGAATTGGTCATTCGATAGCCCTGGAGTATGCAATATCCATTCGCTAGACTGGCACTTTCTCCTTGAGCTCCAATGCCCGAAACTGAGCTTTTTTTCTACCTTTCGCACTTCTATGTAGGTGTATATATATATACTTTGCAGGGTCTTTTTTCCCCAATTCTCGCTTTTTGTGCAAAGCCGGAAAGGTGCTTCTTTATACAAATTCATTCTTTTGGCATATTTTGTTTTCTTATTGCTTCATTATTTTCCTCGTCATAGAAATACTATGGAAGTGTATAAATATTGAGGATATGACTCGTGAGACCTGTCAGTTGTCATGTCTCATGTTATTCCATCGACTATAATACTTTATAACAACTACTGACCTCGCTACCGACTTTACAAGAGTCAGTATAGTAGCTATGACTATGAATTACATTACATACAGAAACAGAGCCATTTAAATCAAGAATCTGGAATCCTTAGGTCAATACATGAAAATAACTCAAGGAAATATGGTTGGAACAAGCAAAAATTACAGGATCCGGATTTCAAAAGAGTTTCCGTTTCCACCTCTCTTCAAATTTTCACTACAATTTAAGATTCGGATTTTCAACACACGCGTAAAAGTTTCTACTCCAATTCAAAAGATACATCATCTTCTTCCATTCCTGAGGGGGTCAGTGCCAGCAAGGGTTGTACGTTTAGTAGGCCACAGTCCTTTCAGGTAACAACACCATTTATACAGATAATTTCCATCACGTTACTCAATCTCTCTTGGAAATCGTACAACAGATATCTGCAACAGTCAAAAAAATCAATGACTCATTTGGAAAATTTTGCCGGACTCCTGACTTCTCACTCGATAAAATAGCACATCATTACAATAGTATCCAACGAGTATAATTTATCCAATCTTTTCGACAATTTCCCCTTCATTCAAATTTAGATAAGAAATCCGCATTTCAACCTCTTCAGCAAGCTCGTCAGACCAACCGTTAAAAGCTAGCCATCCAATCATTCTCACCTTCGAACTTGTATTATAAAATGGCTGACTCTCGGGGTGGAATACTAAAAAAAGCTCAACCTCATCGCCATCGCCCTCTAGCTGACTCTCCACCCACGCTTCGTCGATCAATCCTCGTATACAACCCCTCGAAACCAACCTCGCTAGCCTAAAATTACCATACGCGTCGATTCGTCGGTTGAAACCGCCTACCGTAAAGAAAACCCTCTCACGGGGGTATTTGAATACCGTTATAGTATAGCTTGCGGAACAACGCCCCTAGAAGCTTGCATTTTAAAGCTCGATGCTTCACGGTCATTGGTGTTGATATCATATAGGGAGGTGACGGCTGTATAACAATATACATAACACATTCAAACCCCCCGACGTGAAACCCTCAGGTCTCACACCTTAACTTTTCTACATTGGTATGATGGCGCTAGTATCGCCACCCCTACCTTTCTTTCTGCTTATCGCTCATGCGCTATCATATTTCCATGATGCAGATGGGTCAGAGAGTGGAATATCATTGGTAACCCGTTGGAGGGGGTTTTTATACTACAGGCTGACACTTGAATCGAGCTTTAAAGTCGCGGATTGCTATTGGCTAGTAGCCAGAACGAGCTCCCCTGATTCTCTGCCTATCACTTGGTTCTGGTTGAGGGGGTAACCCTGCGGGTGCTCTCTTTGCCCTCCCGTTGTGAGCGCGTTCACCCTCTTGAGGGGGTATAAAACTCTCTTTCTCCTCTTCCTCTCTTTCTCTCCTACCTCTTGGTAGACACTTTATGCGCGCAGTCTCGTTTCCATGCTCTTTCTCGCATATATGGGTATGTATGTATTATGCGAACCACCCCTGCATTTGGAAGATGGGGGGTTGGGAGGTTTTTGAGAGTGTATGAGTAGAGCGCCCTCTTGTGGAGTTTTTTCGGTCGTCACCGCGCCGTGAGGACGATATTAAAACCTACCGTTTCATATTCTATGTGCATGGTACCAGTGTGAGGGTCTTGGAGTTTTCTCGGAGAATCGGGGGTACTTGAAGAATTAATAAGTAACCCTCTGTATAGTTAGAAGTTTTTAGATACGTTGTGATTTACTTGCAAACCGAGTCCCATAACGGTGGTCCCTGGCATATTATTTAAGAGTAAAATCAAAATATACATCGACGCTATTAGCTACACACTCATTGCATGGTCAATTTAATTATAATAATAATAATAATATTTCGTGATTCTTATCACTTGTTGACATTGTAGTTCAATTAAGACGAGCTTTCAATATTTACTGGATAGTTTTTTCCAAAAAAGAGCTGAACATCTGGTGTGAAAACAGACACATCGTGAAATACTTCTGAGAATAATGTTTTAGATTAACTCCTGGTATTCATTTATACTATTTCTAGCTCATTTTGAGGAACATGATTCTTCTTTAAAATTATCAGTCATGTGTAGATAAGATGAACTCGGTAATCAAAAGCTGATAATAATTTGAATTTACGAGTCGAATTAAACTTGATGAGAAGTGTTCGCTTAACACTTCCATGGGACTTAGATGAGAGGTTCTTTTACTAATTGTAAATGCTTCAATCAGATCAGTCAGTTGATGAGTAGAGGGGGAAATATCAATCCTCAATGGAAAACATCATTGTGCAAAATATATTGAGAGATTGCTTTTTTCGAATCATAGCTGAGGTGTAACTCATCAATTCACAATTGGGAGTAAATCTCCGTCATTTTAGATGGCAAAAAAATCCAATATGGCCGGATCTCAAAATGCTGTCATAAGAAATACACGGGACCATTTCAAAACATGTTTACTCTCAATAATATACGACTCTATTATCATCTATAATGTTCAAATTCACTATTGTGTCAAACTCGGTGTCAAATGAGGGACAAATATGTTGATTTGACTGACTCATGAAGATCTTCATGATTTGATCCATTCTTACCGATCCATAATAAGTGAAATCTTCATGGTTACATGATTTGGAACATTTTCCGATTTTGTCCGCAGTGCAGCGATATTATCAACAAAAATCCTATCACCAGATGTTGAATATTGGCAATGAATTATTTATCCAAATACTTCAGTTCTCCGCTACTCTAAAATCCATGATAGTTTTTGGAATGGGAAATTTCTATGATTGATGTGTCAGTATTGCCAAAAGATCGATGAGAAACGAGCCAATTGAATCTTCAGTAGAATCACGCAGAAAATTCCAAAACACACTCTTTATCGATGAACATTTATGAAAAAAATCCATATCAAGATATCCAAATGGACCATCTGATCAAAATTATCTCAATTTTCAAGAAAATTCAAAATTGCAGCATCCAAATTGCTCATTAATCAATTGCATTATCCATCGGCACTAATCTAACTTACCCGTCGCTCGATCTGCTCCACCTCTGGATCCAACTTTGTTGCTCCTCCTCACGTTCCCCTACATTACTTTTCTCCGCTCTCCTTATCGCCACCCCCAGTAACATTATGTATGTAGCCTACATATATTCAACATGCGCGAGCTGCACGAGATATATACGCTTTTCCTTCAAAGGCATGTATACTCAGCCGTCTCTCCCCCTTCGCGCATCTCGTCGACTCTGATACGGGTGGTGGCGGCGGCCGGGCAGTTTCGTCTCTTGCCTCTCATACAGGCAGCATATACTACTACATATTCTGCTACGTAAACTACCACAACTACCACCCACTACTGCCATCCCCCGTCTGCGTATTGATTTTAATGACGTCTCGCGCGAGAGGCGTGAGAGTGCGCCCAGAAATATGCACTTTTATTCTTTGAATGAACTTGTGATGTCGTTTTTACGTGATGAATTTGAAATCAATTATTAGACTGTGGAATACGAGTAATTCTGTCAGTTCTATTGTTGAGGTGATTGAAATCGAATGAAAAAAATTGAAAAATAAACCAACCGTGAGATGAGTTGCATGCGAATATTTTTCAATTTTCATACAGGACAAGAAATTCGACAAGAAAAGTCATCGAAAATTGTCAGCCAGCTGAATGCGGATTATCATTAAAACCTGAGTTCAATTCTCTGATAAATGCTGATAATTTTCGTCAGATATTCGGTAATTTCATAACTTGTTTCAAAAGTTGAACAAAATTTGCAAAAAATTTCACCCAAAGTCACTGAGTATTGCTCAATGACTGTGATTTATTGAATTCATCACGTTCACTGCAAAGCCATTTTTTCATGACTTTACTTCAGCTATGCGAACTGGACTCTCGAATTTTTTTTAACACATCCGTATGGAGGTGGAATCTTTTTCGACTCATTATTAGTGCTATGGGCTCAGCAAATCACCCTAAAACATTGTTATCACACAATTTTTCAAGCAACTATTCGTGGAAACAGATAAGAAAACGAAGAATCGTCCATACCCAACCATAGTGACACCATAGCGAATATGAATCGAGACTATCTCACTACTATCCTAGAAAAATACACAAAATTCTATCTCCAATCACACCAATTCATCAATCAAAATTAGAAGCCTCGACAAGGGTTCACGATAAGCTTATTAAAACTGATTTTTCGACTCCACAGTCAGTGCGGTGAGATGCACTTGTTGTGCCTCTTGAAAATGTCTCCGGCACGAGCCCATACACACTTGCATGGGATCAAGTGCAAAACTTGGGGACACATTTTAAACCGCATCAAACCCTCATCTAAATTTACATGGTCTCAACCCTATCGATGCCTACTTGGTATAATATACTTCCATAGAACTCATACCACACAATATCTCAACAGCACGCGTCGTTTATACGCACATACCACGAAGGGTATTTGCATGAGGGGAGACCACCATACATTTTACAGGTGCCTCATTCGACCCTTCTTTTTATGCAGCCCTACGTAAGTACTACAAACCCTGATGATGAAATTCGTAGCGTGTTTACAATTATAACGTCGGTACATACCTGCGATTGCGCCCTTCATGGGTTGATGCCTCCGATTTGTATAATACTTACTTATTTCATGTAGGGACTCATTGCTCGGCCCATTAATACCACTTTCAAATGCACGTGCCTTGATATTATTGGTATGTGCGGTTTTATATGCATGCACGTATGGTTATAAGTACAAATCTCCTTTGTATGTACCTGCTTTTTAGTGGGTTTGTAGTTTGTAGTCACCTCTGATGTTGGTATTAAGGCATGACCCTCAATGTATTAACCCCTTCGAAGCGTTGGATTCGAATAATTGCATGTTGCTGGCAAGGTTTCCCTTCGTGTACATGCTTGAGAAGATAGATTATCTTATCTTTCCATGGACTTCTAGTAGTTGGGGTCATTTTGAATATTGATTGAGGACATGAGGTCGAACTGCTTACACTGATCAGATCGTGGATGACTCAAGAGTATTCGCTTGACAAATTCAATGTTATACCTGACACCTGACCTCTGAGCTGACCCCTGTATCTAGCATGCCCAATATGAGTTGTTCAGAGTCATAGTGGACTAACAAGGGGAGGACCGTAGGTGTCCGCATCAGCAATCTTGTCCAAACTTTTTTCACGGTTCTGTACATAGAATATGAAGAATCCAGAGTGACTCTGTCAAACGGGTCCCTTGCCCAAAGATACGGAATTACTCTGGATTCTCCATATACTGAGTGATACAAAACTGTAAAAAAAAAAATTCGGACAAGATTGGTGATCCGGACACCTGGTCCTCCCTTTGTAAGTCCACTCCTGAGACTCATTTATTCTTTGGTCTCCCACAATTTAACCACGAGTTTAACCATGAATCGAAGCCATTCGGGAATCATTCTTCGAGTCAAAGAATATGATAGAAAAGATGAGAAAAGTTGTCTGTAAAGGATAAATTCAAGCCCACCAAAACACGGGGAATTTTCAGGCTGATTTTTCGCACGATTCAAAAGTGGACTTACTCCACTATGACTCTGAACCACTCATATGTTGATCTCAGGAATGGTTACTTTGACCTCCGTGTAACATTTTTCTTCACATTTTCTGATAGAGGTTGTGGGCATTTTTTGACCAATAATTAGCCAAATTATACGGTCACTGGCCGTAGGTAGTCAGAGGAAATGTTTTACACGTCTACCGGAGTTGTTATGTTGGAATATGACAAAATAGGTCATTTGAACCAACTTCCAATCAGGAAAAGAAAGTATTTCCAAAGTTTTAGCCAAATTCGTATGCTGGATCTGAAATACTCTCCTGGTCAGAGTCATTTTTCATAATAAAAAAAAATAATGACGAAAAGTCTTGATTAAAATTATTATAGTTTCAATCCTCATTCGATTTTGCGCTCTATCATTTTATGGAAAAATACATTGTGATGAATTGTCCGTTAATAATAATTAATGTCATGATCCAAATTTGGGTAACCACTTTCCTCTTATTGACTTGATAATCATTATACATGCCATTATCACAAAAAATTGTTCAAATATGAGATGCGTCCTACTTCATAGGCGATAAAAATGTTTTACTGCGCTTTGCCCTTTGGACATAATTGTCACCGGTATATACCTAACAGCCCCAAGAATTTCAGTAGCTTCTCAAGTGGAACCATGGGCTTGGCAAGTGACTATTATTTGGATCTCTGAGTGACAGTTTGAACAATGTTTCAAGTGTAAGTACTTGTAGACGGCTTCCCCCATCAGGCGAGATGTAAGGATATTTGAGATGCTCTCCTGCGTGCTTTTGCCCGGATTTCTCTTTTTTTACGAAACTAAGCTTTTGCTCCCCTATTATGCGCAAAATTACAGGATTTGGGTCAAAACAAAAAACTTTCATCCATTGTTTGACCCTGTACTTACTTTTCATTCATGTTAGCACAGCCTATCGTAGTGCTCCAATCGAATATTGTCATCAAACTGATGGGCCAGCTGCTCCATATTGGCATGCTTCTTTTATGTTGATTTTGTTGACAAAAATACTAAGCTCTATCACAGCTGGGAATCGTCTAGATGCTAATGACCGTCAAAGCGATAATTTCTAGACGATAATTATCGTCCGCCTCTCTCGTCATGCGTTTGGGAATTTACATCTCTTCGTTTTGACCATTTTTTTTACAGCAGGCCCCAAAAATGGTCCAAAGAATCTTTCAAAAGGTCCCGCAATATGAAAATGAACCCAAGGGAGCGAATCATCGACCGGAATGTCCTACCGACCAAGAGACAAAGGACTCTCATAATCTGTATATTTCATGTAAAATTTATGAGGAGAAAATGAGTTTTGGCGGTGCGACGTGAAGTGCACAGAGATCATCATAATATAGACACAGGTATAATGCAGCTGCTCATTACTTTATTGGTCCACTGTTGCCGTCGCGGTCCGTAAATATAATAATATAATCGAAGGGAGCGCAATAACCGGCCAAATCTAAAACTGGCATCGTATTCTATGAGGCGTCCTAAACATTATGCAGACCGAATGATGCTATGGTCATCTTATTTCTTAGCTTTTTGACCGAGACAGTGGCATCTTTTACGATGACGCGCGGGCGTTGCACATCTCATCAGCTCTGGGATGCGTTGTACTCGGTTGTATTATAGTTGGGTTCGGCGGAGAGTTTTTTGCACGCACCTCTCTGGACAATTCAGCATACAATGCATTCTTTGCGTCAGGTTGGATGCGTGACTTTTTTGCACCGTCTCGTGAAATTGTTCGTTTTTTATGAATTTTTGTCCCTACCAAAGAATTTGACTCGACCTGGGCTTAACGTGAGGTTATGGGGAAAATGACCAGAAACTTTGGTATGAGGATGATCAGCTTCCTGTCTTCGTTTATGAATATATTATGATATATTTATGTGAATTTTGTGACAGTTGAATAAGTCAAATTTTTGAGTCATGGAAGATTCCGTTATAGTATAGTCTTAGAAAGCCTGGTGCCAGAGACACAAATAGTGTCACGAGAAGTATACCTTGGGTTGTATAATATGAATTTAGCAACAGTTTCTCGGGACGATTTGGTAAGTTCGTTGTAATTATACTCTGATGGTTGTTACAGATCGAATATACTTTATTGGAATAATTTGAACAAGCCAAATCAGGAGTCTAGGTAGAACCTCGCAAAAGCCTCTTCTACTAAATATGAACTCCAAGATGACTGTTACCTGTTACATGAATAATAAGATAACCGCTGTTTCCCAGCATGCATCAGAAACAGGCAAAATTCGCCTTGAACTCACCACACTTCATAATTTCAACAATCTCGAACCTCTGAAAACCCAGACCACCTAAAAACCAGTATTTTTTTTCTTCTGGAGGAATTTACTTCTATCGAGAGGTTCCGATCAGGTGCAATGGTCATAGAAATACTTAGAAAAGCCGGGAACCTCGACACGGAACTGTTATTATTTCGGAAAAGGCTATATTTTAAGCGTTTACGATACAATAGACCTCGAAATAGATGTGGGGGGGGGGGGGAAGGGGACGAAGAGTTGAAGGTTCTTCCGACGCTCTTCAGGTTTTCGCGGTCACCGTTGAAGTTTTGAGGATTTGATTCGGCGTACCCAATATGGCGGTGGCTGCGCATAATTCACTGGATTTGCCAATTGCCTCAAACTCTGCTTCAAAATAATTCTTCATGGTGAATTCTGATCTGAATCATACTCAAGGGCTAGATTCATTGAAACAGCAGAAATTTGCAGTAAGTGAACGCAAGCCTGCCACAAAATGATCTTGAAAGAAAGTCTCGCAAGTCACGCGTGATTGATGTGCAGTCACCGCCATATTGAATGGCGTCAACTCAAAGCTTCAAATTTTGATTTGAATTATTCTGACTTTCAAAAAATTCCAAATTTTCATCCGACATATCTCGTTTAACGTAAATTTCCATCATACGAGTAGTTTGAAATTTTTTCTGAGTCATGCCAGTTCCCTGATGAAAGAGATTGTGCACTTCCAAAATCCTGAAAGAAGCCACCTATTATATCTTCTACTGGCAGTTGGGAGAACTTGATTGATTCCTCCAATCTTGGAATTGGTTAGTTGGAACCTAAAACAAGGTGAAAAAATGCCCATACCACTGGGTTATCGCCTCTGGTATTGACAATATCACTTCCAAACCATGGGTCCTGGGCCCACTAATCAATGAAGGTTTCAAGATAATATCAAGCATCATCTCATCACACTAACAATAAGAAAAAGTCCTAATCATCAGAGGAATCCATTAGATCCTCACGTAGACAAAGTATTTATGAACAAAATATCAAATTTTAGAAGGGCTCCATTATGTCACATTAATTGTTCGGAAAATTATCCATTTCTCTGATCAAATTCATGTACTTACCAATTTTGGCTAATTTTTTCCCGACATAATTGATCACACTCCGGAATACATACCCTGGTAGAAATTTGAGGCTTTATTCTAGCCATTTATGGACAGTAGCAATGCGACAGTTATTGGCTAAAAAATGCTTACCATTTCTACCAGGATATGCCATTATTTTGAGCATGGTTTTGAAATTTCAACGTAAATTTTTCTCAAGTTGTGGTGGACTGAAAGAATAGATATTGGAGGGCAAAATTCAAGGGATACCAAATGTACATAGCAGGTGTATAGGCATATATGTATTGGCTGTTTGGCAACTGTAAAAATCAAGTTCAACTTTTTCAGTCATCATTTAGTGTTTATGTTGTGATATAAGCCGTCAGATTTTTTCACAAAGCAAGATCTTCATCTTAAAAAATTCAATCAGCTATATTTGATCACAACAATCAACGAAAACTTCACTCATAATCATGTCACGAGTACCTATGAGTCGTAATTATCCTCGTAATTATCCAACAAAAATCTGAGAAAAGTCCATTTTTTGGATGCCATAAACGATCCACGGCCGTAACTTGGCCACATTTGCACATCTTTCGAGCTCAATGACTAATGTATGAAGAGATCGAGACCGCACGAACGTATTGACCTTTCGCGGCACACACTAGTTTTCATCAAGTCATTTCAAAAAAGTCTCCACAGGCCTTGCCAACTTCCATAAAATTCGTCATTGCATATTCAGCCTCCTATATACCATGACGAACAATTTTCCATTCGAATTTGGATTTGTACATGGAGATACATAGACAATCTCACTCATATACTCAAAGCACCACCAACATCAAATGTACAACCTTGTCGCTCCAACTTATGCAATTGCGCAAAAACCAAGATTGACATACTAAAGATCCCTCAAATAATCCACACATGTACATACTTACTAGAAATATATGTCCCACACACACACACACACACACATATATTTATGTATATGACCATCATATGTATAAGTGGAACGATCTCAGCCATTGCGTTGAGTAAATTATCGTATTTCCCGGTAACGCGTTAGATTTATATTGCTCCAACTCTGACGACGAAATGACGACAATGATATGTGCATCAGAGCCAGTTTCGAAGAGCGTGACGACCCCGGGGGGAATATTCTTATACTACTCATATATACTTACTTATTGCAATAGCGAGTAAAGAAGGCATCAGGCTTTGGAGTGCAAAATGCAAGAGCAGTGCAGTCTTTCTGTTTCTCGCGCGCGAGCGTGTGATTATAAAATGAGCGGCTTCTTTTGAGCCAATTACCGCAGATCAAGGACGCTCTTATTGAACATATACAGATTCGGCGACATCGTTAAAACTTGAAACCATCTCTTTTGCACTCTTGCATGAAAGATCTTATTCCATTTGTGTAAACCTTCCTCCTCCCGCCTATAACTCCCCTCCATTCTATAAATTTCTGCATAAATGTTATACGCCTTGCTGCGATTATTTGATCGTGCGGCTCAGTTCTGATCAGTGCATGACACTCTTTGCTATAAAATTGTAAAATATTTGTGCTTTTAGATGCGGGTGAATTCTATTGTATCTGCGGTGCTAGCTGAAAAATTCTCTCACTCTAATCAAAGCATCTGATTCTACAATCATAATGAGCTGAATAGTAAAATATAGTGGTCTTGATAAATGATTCAAGAAATTTCACCATTTTCTAAATTGGGTAAGGTAAATGGAATAGTTTTTTGATAAAATTGGTAGAGAGAAATTTTTTTAGTTTTTTTGAGATCAGGAAAATGGAATGTCCAATTTTGACTCCCGTAGAAAAGAAGAAAAGGACAACAATTATCGATTTATTTGAGTGAGTGTGGTCCACATCTTATCACTTTATTTACGAAGAATATACATATACTTCTTTCGGTATGATGGAAGCACATATAAATTATGTTTAATAAACCGATCAGAATTTTTTTCAAAGCATCTAGATCGCATTATTGAAGTCGAATTGAAGTATCTCTAGATCTGTTGTCAGAAATGAAGTTCTTAGAATCTTGAAAGAAACTTGGAAGCGGTGAACGACAAACACGAAGACAATTATTTCTAATTGTACTTCTCAAAGATGCAAGTTTCGATATAATTATTTTTATGACAGCTCACACAGAGCATTCTCAATTTGTCCCTTGTCTCTTGTCTTCAGCACACACATAAAATACACATACATATATCCTTCCTCACTCCCACACAATTTGATTCAGTATTATAATCGCATTTTTTTACCCATATCATCTTGACTCTCCTTTCATATTTTTTTTTCTGTATTTTGTATAACTATAGATGTACTATAAAAATGCATTTTTTTCATTTTTATTCGGTGCAAAGCTTCCTGCATTTGCACAAAATGTATGATGCCGGCAATATACAAGCTGGCGCCTCTCGTTTATCATTTAGATGATGCATTTATCTCGATCTTTCTCCTTCTCTCACTTTCATCGTACTGCAAACTGGCATAATCGGATGAAATTACGTAATGATGTCAATTCATGAAAAATGCTTGTTCAGTACGAAATGGCGCATGCTACAAAGTATATAATATACTCTCAAACTAATGGTGAGCGAATGACCCTTTCTTCGAGTACTGTTGGTGTCATTCCCATTCGAGTGTCCATTTCTCGCATGTAATATTTCAAGAAATTCAGAATCACAGGCCAAACATTTGCTTAAACGCAACATGAACTCATCGTTATGAATACATGTAATTTCGTAATGACTTATTCAGAAGTACTACATGGACCCACTAACGCTGACTTAAAAAATGCCTCCTCCTGAGCGTTTACTTCAACTAAAAAATTCTTGGAAGAATCATTTTTTGAAAATAATTTTTGCATAAGTACATTGTGCGAAAGAATATTTTTGCACGGAATTTGCGTTCTCACTCGCAATTAATCAAAATGATTTGGAGTAAAACTCTGTATCCTTTTAGATAGCAGAAAAATCCAATATAGTAAAATCTCAAAATTTTTCTCATAAAAAATACATGGGGCCAAGATGGCGGCCTTTAATTCAAAGGATATTCACTCCAAATACTTTGATCTCGACTTTGGTTCGGTCCGGAATCAGTCAATAGAAATGTGGGAAATAAGGTTTTCGCCCTTGTATCATACTCTATTTCTTTGTTTCCAATTGCAATGAAAATCACAACCCAATGAGTGAATCATCTCTCAATGGATGCGTTTTTACCACATTGGGAAATAGTTTGAAAGTCATGTTGAAAAAAACTTGAATATTGATTGTAAAAATAAAAGGGTTGGCTAAGAAACTCAAAGAACTAAGTTTGAAAGCAAGGTAATATTATTCTGACAACAATTTTCCTCCACCCACAACAATTTACACACACCTAAATATTCGATGTAAATGACATTTTTCGATGAATAGAAAAGTCGCTATGTCTGTCGGAGTAAGACCCGTTCTGGAAAGGTTAGTAGAAGAAAGTATTTGGTTTGTTTGGGGATGCAGTATCAATTTTTTCATTACTCTAACCTAAAAATGCAGGGTTCAAAATCGGTTTTAGGGTTCTCGTAACGAAAAAATATAGCCGGACCTCGCTTGCAAGTCAATTTTAGGCACTAGAGAACCATCCTAGTGCCCGTAACGGGCTACCGCGCTCAGTACGGAAATATCCTCGGAAATATCTATACTGTTCAATGACTTATAATCAATTTCCTATGGGGAGCATGAATAGAATGAAGAAAATTTCTGCAAAATCTTTGACTCTACCGGGGACTTGATGGCCTATGAATGTGAAGGCCTATTGAGAATCATTAGGGAAGGGAAAGTTATGTACAAACATTTTGAACATCTAATTTTGCCATTTTTCACCATTCTTTTTCACCTCGGGAAAATATTCTGTTAGAAAGAACAGTATTCATGAGACCAGGATCAACTAACTAATAATTAATTCAATTTCTATCAAATGTTCAAGTCTTGCTCCAGATTTAACAAGAATATGGTCGAGTTCAGTCCAGTCTATTGAATACAGTGAAGGGGGTTTCCTCAAGTTTACCCAAAAGATGAGTTAAAATTTACTTAAAAACTAAATCACAAGAAACGGAAATGAAGTATTCTACTCTTTTTATCATACTCAAATTAGTGCAGGTTGATAATCAAATACCAGCCTCATATGCAGCCACCTTATAATCTCACGCCATCTTATAATTTGTTTCGCGGTAAAGCGCGGCATATCAAAAAGAATCTAACTGTGAACGAAATAGCCTACAATGAGAAATACCCCACACACTATAACTTTATACACAGATCTCACAACACCATTTAGAACTAGAGTAATATCAGTTATAATTAATAGCTCATTAGCAGCTTAGTTCTTGGCTGCCTCTAACAATGCGACAATGATACCATTAAAAGCCCCTATACCCGACACCATTGCCTTGGCGAAATTCAAAACTTTTAAGCCGGTTCATACTTATCATACCTGTCTAGTTGCACATTATGAAAATACAAATATAATAATGTGCGATGCCTCGCGGCTCGTAAAAGTACATGAAAAACAGTAAAGTAGGCGGGTAAATTTCACAGGAAGCCTTCTATACTTGCATGCATATGCTGTAGGCGAGCGCGAATTCTCAGATAAAATCTTGTAAGACATACTGCACACAGACACACAGTTGAACATAATTTTCTAAAAGTAAATATATTCATATGTAAGAGTTTATGTGTATGGGGAAGTGAATTTGTCGAGGATGCGAGCTTAGTACCTGGGCTAGAAATGTTTCTATATGACTGACATTCGTCAGAACATTCAATTGGATTAAGGTAATTGGATCCCTTGGTAAAACTGCACATCATCCAGCTGACGGTATTAGGAGTGAAGAATAATAATCGCCCAGGCGGTGCGATGCTTACATTTGCTTCAAAAAGTCTCTGTAAGCTACCTCGCTTGATGCGTAGTGTGTCACGCATGCACGCGGTCATCCCGCAAAAATTATATCGCGTTCGAAGTGCAAATATATATGACACACTCACACGTGCATTATATATAATATAACTGAGGAATAAGTGTCTGCGAAATCCAAAAGTCTGAACTCAAATGACATGTGACGTTTGCATAATTTTGCGTGAATGACTCTGAAGAATGTGGGAAAGCTCAATTCATTCGCAAAAACGCATTGCGTAAGGGATTTTTGAGTAACCTCAGAGTGTAACGCTTGATTTTTTAATTAGGTGATTATTGCGTTAGTGTTAGGTTGTTAACCTTGTGCACGCACTTTCCGAATTCTCATTGAATCAATTAGGTACTGGTGAGACTGATGACTAATCAGAGACATTAACTGAAATTTGTAAGCCCGATGATGATTTAGCAAAGAGAAGTTGAATTTTGGATAAATCTATACAGTATTTGCTTGGGAATTCTCAATTTTGGGTGGCTATAAATTTTCCGAGTAATGAATTTTTGATTTTCACAGACATCACGTGAATAAAAATGCCAAGCAAATTTTTTGCAAGAGACAGTTTGTGTCTTAGCGATTTAAAACTTGTAATGAATTTTGACATTGGCCTTATGTCCAAAATTAACCCAAAAGTGGCAAGAATGAAGCGTTGAACCAGAGTTCAAATCTCTAAGGGTTTGTGATTGAATAGTCCTTAAAATGTAGTGCAACTCTTCTTAGAGATATCTGAGATTCGAAGCCTATTTCTTGAAGAAATCGAAAAGTTTCGATCATATGTGAACCTTTCCGAACCAATGGCTTGGCCAAAGAAAATATCAGCGTTTCCCGTCAGTTTTTCTAATCAATTTGGTATGAAAGCAAGTTTTATACTTTGTGTTTCTTGATCTCTCAAAAAACCAATCAAGACCAGCAAGGTTCAAATTGGAGATATTTTTGGAATTGACTATGAAAGTATTCACTAAGTTGATAATGAAACGCTTCCCTGACTAGCTGATGATATGAGTATCCAAATGTCATTAATATTTATCATAAAAATCGGATTTTGATGCCAAAACCTTCCGATGTATCTGCCAGTTCCTTCTTCAAGGAGTTGGTTACCACTTTTTATTCCAAGGGTCATCAGAGCAATTATTCTCACAACGATCCTAAAACCTGATTCAACCTACCAAGAGTACTTTTTGAAACCATGGCACTCTGAACTCGCGCCGACTCGTGTTAAATACAAAATCAAACATGTCTTCAACTTGACCCCAAAATCGAAAACTACATACCGTCAAATTGGGTAACTTTGATACAGTGGGTGCAACTTTGGTACACCCCTAAAAACTGACTTTCAAAGCTGCGTTCGGCAAGGTAAACGATTCTATCGCTGTGAAATCTATTCTCCCCTCTTGACACACGCATAAACAGTGTGTTGAGCCACTGTAGATCCCGCGTGAACGATTGTACTCGTTTATTGAAGCTTTTTCCGAAAAGGCTGATTTAGCAGCGATACGCGAGTGGTCCAGTTAGTGTACCTGGCAAGGAGTGTTCCGAAACGAGCTACGGGTGTATAATGCTACATTTCCGTCACATATATCAACATATTGAAGAAAACATCAGGGAGCAGCTTACTAGGGAGTAGCCGAGGCCAATGCCGGCTAATACGGCTAGTTTTACGGCAAAAGCGCGCTACTGCGAGAGACCCACCACAGGTGCAAGTAGACAGAAGTAGCTAAGAGTGGCCTCGCTGAAATTTGAAAGATTAGCATTTGTGGGTCCATTTTCTACTTCGAGCTATTTTACCGCCGCTGGAAGCTACTTCTGATAATTGTAGAGTTTGTGTTTTGGACCCAACAAGCGACCAAAAGTAGCCAAATAGTAGCTCGAAGTAGCCACTAGCGGTCCGTACAGGGTGAGGGAGTATCGCTGTCCTGTGCTGGGTTCCAGTGCCAGCTAATTTCGGCTACTTCCAACTACTCTCACCCTGTACTTACCACTCGTGGCTACTTTGAGCTACTATTTGGCTACTTTTGGTCGCTTGTTGGGTCCGAAACACAAACTCTACAGTAATCAGAAGTAGCTTCCAGCGGCGGTAAAATAGCTCGAAGTAGAAAATGGCCCCACAAATGCTACTCTTTCAAATTTCAGCGAGGCCACTCTTAGCTACTTCTGTCTACTTGCAGCTGTGGTGGGTCTTTCGCAGTAGCGCGCATTTGCCCCAAAACTAGCCGTATTAGCTGGCATTTGCCACGGCTACTCCCTAGTAAGCCGCCCCCTGGAAAACATCGTTATATTGGGGTATTTACAGCATTTGGAATTTTAATGAATGAAAAACAGGAAAAAACCATGAAAAAGTGTACCAAAGTTACCCCACTCTACGTAAGAAGCATGAGGGTAGGGTAACTGCAGAACATTTTCCTATGACAGCTTCGTTTCAACTCTTCTTGAGTCGAGTGATAGTCTATGAGGTTTTAGAATGCTTCAAACAGCTTAAAATAAGACTTCTGCACGATTGAAATTAATTCACTCGCATGGTGGTGGGTAGAGTTGAAATATTTTGTAAGTGTACCAAAGTTGCCCAGTCAGGGTCTAACTTTGGTACACTTCTTCAACTGCTAATAGCTCCGGCTTGAACTCATCAAATTGAACTTTGTAGCCCATCAATCGAAAGCTGAGACTGTAAGCTTTAGATTGACTACTAATAGAAGTCGGTTTTGTCAATGTATGTTGGAATGCCGAGCCATCAAACAAAATGAAAAGCACCGAAAACGTACAAAAATGGCCCAATTTAACGGTACGATTAAAATATCAGTTTCCTCACCCAATTGACGAGACAAATATTTCACCTAATTTTTCTATTGACAGGTATAAAATGACCGTTTTGACAGGTATAAAATGATAATTGACTCTCGAAATAGCCTACAAATATGTTGAGTTCACTCACCAAGTCGTGCACATCATCATTATAATATGATGGTAAGTATAATGTTCTCGAGAAGCCGTGAAATGAGCATATGCATAGTAAAATTAGCTTCCTTCTCTTGTGCATGTAACACGATGAGCGAGAAGAGATATAGATGCGCTGATGCTTCAGTCAAGGCTTCAGCATATCGGATGCGTGAATGCATCAGAGAGGGCGGCTATCATCAAAGAAACTGCAGTAGTTCAGCCACTTGATGCCGCTTGAATTTTCGCATTAGCAAGGCGAGTATTTTGCAAGGTTGAATGCAACCTCGACCCGCGCCGACTCTTTCTCTTACTCTCTTACATTCATGAGTAAGATCAGCTGTTAAAATGTGACGACGACCCATGCTCGTGAACCTCACACTCTTTGATACGGTTGGTAATGCATCCCAATACCGACTAAGAGCTTCCGCTCAACTGATGAAGTTACTGCGGGTGATATGATGAGTTGGCTACTGACACTTTTGCTCGATGATAAACTTATCTCGTGCGATGAAAATTTTGTTTTCAGGGATTAATAGATGGTTTCTTCAACTATGATGATCTCTAATTGATTGACTCATAATCTAACGATTATACATGGCAGGCAGGTCTGAATTTCCATGATGCACTCCAGGGGATCAAGTATTTGTTACAGGTTAACATTTGTTGGAATGTATTCCCATGATGAGATAATATGATTTTTTTGTCGATTAGCATGTCAACGAATTGACCAGGATGATCCAGGGCTAAATTTTGAGGAGGCATTAGCATTTTGTGAAGGATGTATATGATGTGCATGTCGCTTATTTGACGATCCTTGTAGATCCTTCCTGAACAAAAGCTGTTCTTATGCAAACTGTCAATCTTATTGGCTTTATTTCTTCCAATACACTACTTCTGATCTGAAAAATATCATGCAATCAAATATTCCCAAATTCTGCAATCGCATTGGACATGTAATTGTGAAATGTTCAATTCTAAAAGGTTTATCAAATGATGCAACTTGTGTACTTTTTATCATTTATACTCTAATATCTTATAAATTGAAATGAATTACATTACATGTAAAGAGATCCGTGAATAAATAAATGAATGAAATAACAAATCAAATGCGCATGCTAGCTCACTACCGTGCACATTATTGTGAAAATAGCTGAAAATCAAGTCTTTAGTTTACTTCTGAATTTGTTATTTGAATATTCTCAACTTGGCTTAGTAATGGTATTCGAGCTGGATTTGAGCTGATAAGAACTACAATAGACATTATGCGATAATTTTCATGATATCTCGAGTATAAAAGAGAACTTGAAGATCTGTGAAGCTAATTCTATTATTTTCATAAAAAACCTGGTAACCTCAGCACTGTAAGTCAGTGAAGTTTGCTGGTTCATCTGAGAGACTGCTCTTTTTTATCCGTATTGGCCAGCTTTCAAAGAGCATCTAGAAGCATTCTCGGACAGATTTACTGGTTGGAAATAGAGATGTTAGTCCAACACTCCTTCGTGCGTTTCGTTCCTGACTTATTTTTAAACTTACGTGCAAATTTTATTTTTAATAAGACCCAGTTAAGACCATTTGACATCATCATTGTGTTTCTTTTGTAACGGTCAACGTGAATGCGAGATTTTGATGATATCTGACTTCTCATAGTCTTCTGTAGTCTATAGAAAGTGCACTCCCCTGTGTTGGAATTACACCATGATAGTTCTGCAAGAAAACTAGAGCTCACAAATCAGCTCAAAACTTACTAGAATTTTTCTGATACTTTGCATGATTCGTTACTACCAGCTGAATTTCAAAAGAACTTCAATGAGGTTAATTTCCTCATTATTTTTCAACCAACGTTTCTCCATTCATCCGGAAATGATAGCATGACTCATGAACGAAAAGGGAATTGGAGTTCCTTGAGTTCATGAAAACCAATGGCATTTTTAGGCACTTCCAAAAATTCTTTTGGGCTATGAAAATCCTACATAATTTGTTACAAAATAATCGCCAAAAACACTCCATCATTTTAAAGTAAATTGTCATTCATCACAACCTGGCATGCCCGTGGAACAATACCGTATGTTACGGACCAGTATAGAATTGCAAATTTGAGTGTGAAAAATTTTATTTTTTGGGGCATGCGACCATAATAGACGTGTGAGAAGAATCTGTATACACCATGTCAAAATGGACCAGCAAAGCTCTTCAATGCAAATATTACCCAGAAAACTATGTGAAGCATAAAAAATTACCCATCACGATGCATGGGAACAATAGCCCTCGTACCAGCACCAGTCGTTTTCACGCGCCCTGGCAAAATAATCGATGCCAATAATCCGCACTAACGTCCAAGTGTCTTCCAATCACCTCACTCATATAGTATCCCATATGATACGAATCCACGTCCCCGCATGTTTCATGCAAATATTGATCTTCCCTCGGTAGGCGCGCAATATACACATTTTGTGCAAAAAAAAACGTGCCTCTTTATTCGCACGAAGCATCCCGTAATCTGCATACCAGCCGTCGCTCGCTCGCACAAAGCAACGACTATCCATAAGTGTGTCGATGTGGGGTCCTGACGCTGAACGAGATTTTTTTCATTTCCTACTATAGTATCGGGTACTTATACCGATATAAGAATACCCGCAATAGTCTCTTTTATTCCCTTATAGCCATGATGAGAACGCGACAGTTGGTCGAATATTTATGCGATTCCCAAAATACCGTATAATTCGGGCATGAATTTGTGTATGAGATATCTCGTTGAGACTATGAATTACTCCGCAGCTTTATCTGCATACGTTGCCGAAAAAAAAAGAAAAAATGTTATGCAAGTGAGGTTTGGGAGTTAAGGGATGGATGTGTCCTTAAAATGTATTTGCTACTTTGATAACCTTGCGAGGTAAACTCAGATTTTTGTACAGTGCCACTTTGGTTTAGGATATAGTTAACTCAATTCCAATAAAAAACTTGAGAGAAGAATTTGTAAAAGAAATGGCCGAGGGGACAATATTTCGGAAGGGGTTAGTCAATCGAATTTTCTATGTATTTCGACTTCTGCTACCCCAATTGAGTGAGACTATCATTGGTTACGCAAACCATGGGCGAATATTATTTCCTCGTCAGAGGGCAAAAATGGGTCATTCCAGTTAAGACCGTCCAATGAAGTAAGGTCAAAATATTACATTTCATCCGCGGGGAAGTATATGATTCTGGAGGTAAAATGAGGTGACTCGTATTATTTTGTTTAGCCCAGATCAAGTTTGCATCGGAGCTATACGAATTTCCAGTTTGGAGCCGGAAATTGAGATTGGCATTCTGAAATTGGTAAAAGCTCCACAACTTTATCTCTAATGGATCTTTCGATATGTGGCTTGGTGGGGAATATTAAACACAACCTATTATATCAGAATAGAATCCTATGGTGCTCAAAATTTCGCGTCCCAAAAAGAAATAATTTGATGAAAAACGAAAAATGCAATTACTCAAAAACATACATTCGTATCCCTTTGAATTTTTTTGAGAGTACTTTGAACGATGCCAAACATGGTGTGTTTGCCCCGGTAGGCTCTAAAAATTCATGGGAGGTGCTAAAAATATTTTCTGGAGAGAAAATTTTGAAAACCAAATTATTGTTGAAATTTAGTAACAACTATTGTGGAAAGATCTATTTCCTCTTCCAACAGTATCGTCATTCCATGGAAGTGTTTCAAGATGATCAATTTCGGGATCTATCGCTAAATTGAGCTGGAGTTTATCACATGTTTGTTCGATTCGAAGTATCTCCTGACCTGTAAACTCAAGTTCCTCGAAATACCGGATCTGGTTATAGTTAACAACTACGTTACTCGATTTGAGTGATATTTATTCATTTTCAATGAATATCTGTTAAAATTGAAGACTCATGCGTAGATGCAATTGAAACAACCAATTGTTGGAAACATTCACTTATTTTTCTAAACCAAATAGACTGCACAAGGATTTGAATAAATATTTATTTTAAAAAATGTATGGGCTCGTGGTCTACAATTCCGTCGCTAACTAGCCACGCATGAATTCAAGCTCATGAAATGAATCATCAATCTTTTGCCAACATGTATTTGATTTGATATTTTCGTTCTGAATGTTTTCTTCCTAGGTATCCCGCTCATGATTAAATATTTATTCCGATAGAATGTAGTTTATTCATTGTGGCCAAGCGTGTGGTCAAATAGATCAACACACCAGCATCAAATATATATTCATTAGAGAATAAATTGTGGTATTCACTTGGAATGAATATTTTTCAAACCAAATAAGGCATTCACGGATAAATATTTTTATTCAATCCGCTCAAATTTTTTTCTCACTGTACGGAACTGCAAGTCTTGTACATACATATGTAACCCGCCCGCACAGTAATGAAGTGGTAAATGAGTTTGCAAAGTCAGATATGCATACTCAATTAGCTCTTGCAGTATAAACCAATGGTTGCGCGCGCAAGCCGGCAGCGTCATTCAAATAGCCCGCCGTGCGGAAGTAAAAGCGATTCATCCGTAAGCGGTCAGCTTAGGTCGTGGGTGTGCGAGATTCAAAGTATATACACTGCTAAAATGCAATACACGAGACGAGAAGTGTTTTATACTGCGTATGGACCTATGCATGCAAAATGAGGTCCGCGACTTATCTGAATACAATGAGTTTATGCGAGTCGCAGCGTCCAAGAACAGAATATAATGCCTCCTCACAAATTTTAATGGCAGCCATGCGATTGCAAACGACTTTACATTTTTTTCTATGATACACTAGCTTCACTATTCTATAGATAAGCCCATGCATTTTGCTACGATGAATGATGTAAGATGTGTTCCGTATTGTTACCCAGTTGAACCGACTTTTGCCCGCTCGTGGTAAAAGTCTGATCGCTCCACAGTAACTGTAAGAAATGTCCTCTTTTCCTGCTAATGGATAAGAATTCTGCAATTAGATTCATTCTAGAAAGTCAGATGGTCTCACAAGGAGGGTGCCAGGCCTTCGGATCACCAATCCTCCTGGAACTCTAGCATATGTTTTGTTATACCAAAACATGTAACAAACCACTCTTATAACTTGCCAACGCTCCCTAGAATCATCCTGAGTGCCAGGGTCAATATCCCAGCAAATAGGCCTTTTCCAGGTAGATTGATGCATCCATAGCTCTCCATAAGCTGGCTATTCTACGTCGAGGGACTTTCCTTCAGACTAATAAGAATAGTTACATGAAATAGAGACTGAGAAGAACAAATTCCAGCCATGAAAGACTGGTATAGCTCATCTCAACCATGGATGAGGGAAGTTGAGGCTCAAAAAACTGGCAAAATTGAGTTTTTCATCGACAGAATGATGAGTCTGAGAGAATATAAGACTTTTAATCAACATACATTAATGAATATGATTTACTCACATTCAGAGACCATCACTTTCCCAATTAATGTTGTCAAATTGCACCTGCACTGTGTAAACTGCCAAGGCCAGCCAAGGAGAGTCACAACCAATAGCAGATCCTGTGACTGACCTGTAAAAATTTGACAACAAAGTATCGTGCTCAACTCACACTCTGACTCTGCATATTCTACACTAATTTTACATGTTTCTATCCACAAGTTGATTGAAAAAATTCAATCTGAACTAATCTGAAATAGCTCTGTTGACACAAAGTTAACCTGATTTTGACCACGTTTAGAACAACATCACAAGCAAATTCTACAGCACCTAAAAATAAGTACTCATCTGAAAACCCCAAACTGCAATCAGCCACGGATTTTCAAGATGCTTAATTGTCGACGATGGATGGTAAATTGTGAATTTCACTCTAAGCAGACTAATGAATATCAGGCCAGGTGATGGTCTGCGAGAAACTGTTGCATCGGCAGAGTTCGCCATGCTATAAAGGAGCAGACGACAAAAGTCATACAAGTCAAAGTGTCGTATTTTTCACTCCTTGTTTAGCTTTAGAGAAACTCGCACTTGATTACTTTTCCATCGCTAAAATCGTCGACAACCATTGACAACCATCCTGACAGTCCGTGGCAGACAGCCTGCGGTTTGGAATCATCAGATAAGTATTCATTTTGAGGTGCTTAACAAGACTTTTCTTCTGACATTGTTCTGAACGTGGTCAAAATCAGGTTAACTTTGTGTCAACAGAGCTATTTCAGATTAGTTCAGATTGAATTTTTTCAATCAACTTGTGGATAGAAACATGTGAAATCAGTGTAGAATATGCAGAGTCAGAGTGTGAGTTGAGCACGATACTTTGTTGTCAAATTTTTACAGGTCAGTCGCAGGATCTGCTATTGGTTGTGACTCTCCTTGGCTGGCCTTGGCAGTTTACACAGTGCAGTTGCAGTTTGACCACATTAATTGGGGAAGTGGTGGTCTCTGAATGTGAGTAAATCATATTCATTAATGTATGTTGATTGAAAAGTCTTATATTCTCTCAGACTCATCATTCTGTCGATGAAAAACTCAATTTTGCCAGTTTTTTGATCCTCAACTTCCCTCATCCATGGTTGAGATGAGCTATACCAGTCTTATATAGCTGGAATTTGTTCTTTTCAGTCTCTATTTCATGTAACTATTCTTATTAGTCTAAAGGAAAGTCCCACGGCATAGAATAGCCAGCTTATGGAGAACTATGGATGCATCAATCCACCTGGAAAAGGCCTATTGGCTGAGATATTGACCCTGGTACTCAGGATGATTGTAGGGAGCGTTGGCAAGTTATAAGAGTGGTTTGTTACATGTTTTGGTATAACAAAACATATCCTAGAGTTCCAGGAGGATTGGTGATCCGAAGGCCTGGCACCCTCCTTGTCAGCTGAATTGCGATTGATTGGTTCAAATTTTTCCCTTTTCAAGATCCATTTTGATAAGAATACACCCTCCCCCCTTCCGACTTTTTCAAGAAGAAAAAGAAATACGAATCTTTTGAGGCTGATGAACCATTGGGAGTGAATGAGAATATATGAGTAGTTCCGTGGAAAGTTTGATATTTGAGGGTTGAAATGTACCAACTGCAAATCTCACTTCCGAGGGTTCTACGATGGATTTTCTGACTTTTCGAAACGTGAATTCTTCCATAAGCACTTTTGATTTACACTTCCAAAGACTCGTTCGTTCAATAATAGTATGCATAATCGAATACATAATTGATGATAATCTTACCAATTAAACTGAAATTAAGAATCATTATGTTTAGGAATCTTCATGACACAGGACGGTACCGCTGAAGTGCTGACTCAATACCGCTGATGTACCGGTCAAATACCGCTGAAGTACAGCTCAGGTACAATTTTCTCAGAAGTCCCTAGTAAGATTTAGATAGCAGCTTTCCCATCTTAGAGTACTTGAGGTCTCAACATATTGTTCAAAGCTCAGTATAGTAGGCCGTACCAAGGATTGAATCTGATTTCGAGATGAGAAAATTCTTAAAAGAGTACCTCATAAAGACGTCAACTATACATCAATGGTTATGACAACTCTGTCGAACAACAACACGAGAGTTGAATCACGAGTATTCATATTTCAGTCCAAATCTTGAGCAAGGTTTTTTTTTCTTCCTTAAATTATACTAATCGATTGGGTTATAGCTTTAGAGCTATGAAATAATGCATTTCTACAACTACTTGAACTGAGAAAATACTCAAAATCAGATGTTCCGGCAAACTTTTGAAGATTCAGCAATTTTTTGCAGAACATCAGAAGTCACAGCGTAGAAAACCACATTATATCACCGTCTCACCATCAAAAATCTATTTTGATAAGAAGGAAACCAGCCCTTCTAAGTTGTATGTTCAGTGATTAATAAATAATAGAAGATAGGATTTTTGAAAATCCGTTAGTCATTGATTACTCGATCTATATTATCGTAATTTGGTGATAACTGATGGAACCAATCAATCTATCTGCACCTGCCGTTGTCAATTATATTCAAGCTTCTTACGAGATATGATGATGACTTGTTACTGTTGGAAACTAAGTAAGATCTTACAAGATGAATATTAGATCTTTTAAAAGTAAAATTTGAATGAAAATATCGAGAACTTCCCCTTTCATTGCATTTCTGAATCAGTCAGATTTTTTGAGACCCGTTGAATTGATTGGTTATCAAAAATTGATCTGCAGAACGAAGAATTTCTATCCATGGTGACAGATCGCCTTATAACAAATTCACAGTCATCACTCTCTAAAGTCAACCAGTGCAGAGGCGCACTGACATTTTTCGACGAATTTTGATCGTTGAGATTATCATGAGCTACATACTCAATTACATACGCCAAGACATCCAATGACAATAGTCAATGCGGACAATACAGCTTTAGTATCCGAAAACTAAATGAAATACGCCCCTCCTTGACGTAGGTAAAAATAGGCATTATTTGACATAATACCTATTTTCACCTCGATTTTTACTCGACATCTCAAGTCCCCCTTTCATCAGACTTTCAAGAAATCAGAAATCGTCAATCAAAAATATTACTTGATTGCAATCCGAGTCATTCGCTCTCAACTCACTTCTCATTTCTCAAAATCTAAAAAGTCGCACACCAAGTGCTCGCGCGATGTAACCCATAATTATCCCCGCAGTGCACGACATGTGGCCTCGATCTCACCAGAATTTTGATAATCGTCTAATACCACCCTATCCGATCGTTTCCGTTAAAAAATGCAATCTATCGATTGTTCCTCTATGTACACATGCCAATGTACGATACGTATACAGAGCAGTTGAATGTCTCCCCATTCAATTTTTCTCAACTACTTTTTAGTTCTCAAGCTATACTTCCCAGAGCTCAAATTGTAAATTTCGATGCGGAGGGTACTTACTCGTCTCGCATACTCACTTCATACCAGCCATATCTATTAATACTCAGAGTAGAATAGCTTTTAGAACGTATATAGATGTATTATATTATCCATCAGCAGATTAGCAGTTAAAATTGAAATTTGCACGGACAGGTCAATCTCTGTAATACTGCACGGTTTTACACGCAGCTGCAGCACTGATGCCTATATACCTATGCCTTCGTCGGCTAAGACAAAGAGAAATGAATCGAAAGAGAAGAACGGAAGGAGCACCGTGGAAAAAATCATCAGTGGAACGAGCACTGGGCAATTGAGGTGTACATGGGAGAGATAGAGTACTGCCGAGGCGATTGGCGAGTAAATCTGCCACGCGTCGATCGAATCCAAACTTATTTGCCTTTATCTTCTCACTTCTAGTGTACGGAAGTATTAGTTATTATTATGTTGTTGGTTGTAATACATGTAAACGGTATAGACTCCCATCCCTTCTAGATATTAAATTTATAGCCCAGGAATTCGAATTTTGAGACATAGGGCTGCAACTGGTATTACTGTCTTCAAGACAGCGTGGATCACCAATATCTGTAATACATTTAAAATATTTTGGTTTTGATTAATTTAGGCAGTAGACTGGGTCAAAAAAACATTTTTGGCGAGAATCACTTAGCATTAGTTGGGATTTAGTGCCTTTGAGTGAGAAAGTATGAAAGAAATTTTTCTGCAAGCTCAAATCAGTATTTTCGTGGATGTTGCGTTGTGATTGGGGCGCGAGCAATTTTACCTACGATTTTCCACGTATTTGGCATGTTAAAGGGTAATCTCGGTGGTTTCAAGCAGGCCACGATGCACTGGACTTGAAACGTGAACTAGTGGCAAACGCTAAATTTCGTGTAAAACGATGGAAAAATGGCTTATGCGATGGACTGATGCCGAGTTTTTGACGAATCGTCTATTCCTTCCCCCGTCATTCATTCAAACTCCAAGACTCTTACTCCACCTGAAAAACACGACTTTGAGCGTGCATCAAAATTTTTTCCATACTTTTTCTTACTAAAGACAGTAAATCCCGACTAATGCTGAGCAATTCTCGAAAAAAGTGTTTTTTCTTCGGCCCACCCTATTAGGTAGTGCGAAAAAGATTGAGTAACAAGTAAATATATACTCGCAGTTCAGAAACACGAACAATAAAGCTTAAATTCTACTAAATTGCGACACTAAACATTTTCATGAATGTATCAAAGATCAATCATCATCTAAAATCACTTGACCCGCTCAATTTGTACCTCACTTCTCAGCCACGGTAGATTTCTTTCGACGCGAAACAATTTATAATGAGTAACGAATGCACAAAATGGAACATTGTCGACCTTTTCCACCTTCTCGATATATATTCATGTAGAGGACATCACTCACGTGGTCCTAAGTTTCTAGAATGGCCAAAAATTCACTTAAATTTTCTTCACATCATATATTCCATCCAACAAAAATCTCCACAAATAGTGGAAATCGGTCATATCATGAGTAATGAGTTTAGTCGGTCTCACATGACTGGAACGTATCATGAGCACATCTGCGCAGAAGTGCAAACCTATAGTTTATTTTTCAAGAGATGAAACGACATAATGACTAAATTTTCCCCATTCTGAAAGTGTACAACTCAACAAGTCTAGAGAAACTGAGCTCAACCGCTTTGGTGTACACCGTGTTTCCAAACACTTTCGACTTGCGTAGTTTAATGGTAAAAAAACTACGACGCATTCAATTCAACGCATGACGTATGGCTTTCGACACACGATCGATCAATCAATCAATCAATCGATCACACAGTCATGACATACCTAATCCAACCATTCATGACCCATTGCGGGATCTAGCTGAACTGATTTTGTCTGAGAATTTGATTATTATAATAACCCCGACTCGCACTTTAAACTCTAGGGAAATTCATGTCCGAGACATGAGAGACTGCTATATAACAATCTTGAATCTGCTATTACAATCTTGAATGAGTATAGGTGCACATGGTTTTTGATCCTTCTCAGCAATGATCCCTAATGGTCAGAAAATCTCAAAAAGAATTAAAATGATGTACGAATGAAGAACCACATCGTCAGACCACCGTGGCACCCTAATGGAATTTTGAGTACATAGAACCATGAAATTCCAATATCGATTCCACGCTCTACTCTGAAGACCGAGATGAGTGAGACCCAGTACAGTATTCGAAAGAACTTCGCATAGCCCCGGTTAACATCCGAAGTATTTTTTCCTCCCCAAAGCGGCAGGGGTAATTAGCCGCGCTGCATATAAGAAGTGGTATTTTAATGAATCGTAAAACCATTCCAGCAAGCCCCTTTGATACCTGTAGCAGCAGGTCCTACACACGATCACGGCTCCTGCAGTCGGTCAGTCAATCTTTGCTGCCTGGCAATTGAACATATTTGATTCTGTCTCTGATGTGCCTCATGTTCGCTACCAATGTGGCATCAGTTTGGTACGGAGTACTATTAGATTATGCATTTCAGGCAATCAAGTGATCACTTTGTTGCTTCAAGCTAAATTCCTATGTCATGGATACTAGCGTTTTCCTCAGATGCTAATTGCCACGGAGACTTATATCGAATCTCCATGCTGATTTTACTCTTAGTTTGATTTGTCCGTTTACAATGGAGTACCGGACATTTAATGCCCCTTTGAAACGGGCTACAAACGGACTTAATGTAACGGTTTCTAAAACATTTTTTGGGCATTCCCAAGTTATTGAACATTTTTTCTAAATTTTTTGGGCATTTAATGGACAACTCAAATGCTGTCTGATTGATGTTACTGAGAATGATAAGTGATTACTTGGCACCAAAATATCACCAGAAGAAAAATTATCTGCGCAATGTTGAATGGTGCAAATTATTATAATTGAATTTCACGATGTAATTGATTGAAGAAAATTCATCCTTGTTGGATTTATTGAATATTTAAATTTCGCCGTGAGTGGGGATCGAACCGGAACCTTCCGCGTGAGAGTCCGAGCTGTTGTCCATTGCCCTGAAACGTGTTGCCAGGAGCGAGCTCAAATCAGTAACTTGATGTGTGTCCTCGGAAGAAATATAGTTGATGGCATTTAGCTCATCTTCTCTACAGTTGAAGGATTTGAGATATTCCAAAATCTTTCGATTTTCAATGATTACATACACTGTAAAAAATGTTTGCTTGAATCAAGAAAGTGTTCTTGAAGCTATTTTCAAGTCGGTGCTTGAATTTTTTTCATGTACATTTGGTTGAAAATTCAAGTTTTCCCTTGAATTTTCAATCGAATGTTCTTGAATATTAGTTCCGATGGCATTAGTAAATTTTCAAAGAAATATTCTTGAATTTCAAGGCAAATATTCTTGAAATTCAAGAATGTGTTCGAATATGTTTGAATTCGGAAGACTGTTTTGGGCATTCAACTTTATCAAAATTCTAAAGAGAATCATTCAAATTTGAAATTTTATCCCAGAATAATAAAATACACTATGAAGAAGGATTTCACTAATATTGTAGGCTATGAGACCACCAACACGAAAATGAATCCATCAAATGTCCATTAAACGCCCGAAAAATGTTTTGGATTGCTCACCTTTCAACGACATTTATCACGGGCATTTAATGTCTCAAAACTGCCCTTGGATATTTGAGGTTAGGTCAAATATTGTCATATCTACACACTAATGCCCCTAAAATGCCGAATTCTTGGCCGATTATCACCACAGCGTTTTCAGTCCATGAAAAATGTACATAAAATGTCACGGAGAACATTTTCAATGTTGAACATTTCTACCAGGGGTATATCTCCTGAAAAATCCGTAAATTTATAGTTGCGGGCTCTGGACTACTAGCGTAAAATTTCACGGTCTCTTCAATGCGAAATCATGTTCACTAGCGTTATTGCCTTACTTGCTACCGCTCGTTTGGCTTATAAATGTTCTTGATAAGTCAGAGACTCCTGAAATGCTTTTGTAGCTTGAGGATGATAGTTGTGGAATAATGATTGATGATGAACTCAAGGTGCCACGGAGGAGCTTTTTATGTAATTCACTAGAATAATATCATCTTGAATGATACTCGTTGATAGATATACTGTATTAGAAAATTCAGATTGATTGTTCTCAATTTTGGGAATGGCTAGGTTGGCTAAGTCAAGGTCCCGAACTATTAACACTGGTATTCATAGTCGTTGGCAACCTGAAGGTCGAGAGTTGTTCCGCGGGTTGGGCGCTGTAGTCGGTGTGGCATGAAAATTGATTAACACGTTCGCTGCGACGCCATTTTTTCATGATTTTATTTCGGTCATGTTCTGGACCCCCGCATCTCGGTACAAACGCTCATATGGGTCTAGACTTTTCTTTATCTCATTGCTCACGTTCTTGGCAAAGTAAACCTCCATGATAGATCCTTTTGAAAAAATTTTTCGAGCAAGCTGAAGTCGGCAAAGATCGGAAGATGAAAAATCGCGGGTCCCACCGGTGGGACCCGTCGCAGCGAACGTGTTACAGTCTTTGCGTCTACTTTAGATTGTTTCAGTGCACTAATGCAGCAGAACACCAGAGAGTCGAACTGATGCTTTGGCTACGGCGACTACAGCGCCTGACCTACGGATCGACACTAACCCGCGGTTTCTTGATAAACTAGTTTCAAGTAGACCGAACTAGACCAAACTAGGCCGAATTAGATTAAACTAGATCGCACTTGACTGAAGTAGACCTAAATACCCCGAATTTACCCGACCTGGACCTCTACACTGAAGTAGACCGAATTAGGCCAAACTAGACAGTGCTAGACCATACTACACCGAGCTAGAACGGACTAAATCGACCTGGATTGAATCGAAATAGTTCGAACTAGACCGAATCAGATCGGGATTGACGGAGCTAGACCGTATTAGACCATGCCAGACTAAACTAGACCGAATGAGACTGAACTGGACCTAATTTAGCCGAACTAGGCCGAATGAGACCTAGTTACTCCGAAGTAGACCTAGCAAGACCGAGCTGGACTTGATGAGACCGAATGAGACCGAGTTAGATCTAATTGAACTGACCTAGACCAAACTAGACAAAATTGACCGAATAAGACCGAACTACACCTATAATTTGACCGAACTAAACCTGAATACATCAAATGAGACCGAGTAAAACCAAACTGGACCGAACTAGAGCGAATTATACCAAATCAGACCAAGCTGGTCCAAATTAGCTTAAACTAGATCAAACTAGATCGAATTACGAGGAACTGGGCCGAGCTAGACGGAGCTAGCCTGATTGGGCCGAACAAAACCGGATTAAATTGAATTGGACCAAACTAGACTCAATTAGACCAAACTAAATCGAATTAGGCTCATTTGGAGCAAACTAGGCCGAACAAGAACAAACTAGATCGAACTAGACCGGATTAGTCTGACCCACGCTAACCTAAATCAAACGCTAACCTAATTGCAAACTAAACCGTATAAGATAGAATTAGACCGAAGCAGACCCAAGTACACCGAACTAGACGAAATTAGACCTAATTGAACCAAACCAGACAAAATGAGACCGAACTTGGCTCAACTACACCGCGACAGATCGAACGTGATCGAACTAAACCTCATTAGACCGAAAAAGTAGAAAGTTAAGAATAGTAAAACAAAATACCATCTTATAATCCAAAGTCATTGGTTTTTCCACATTTTCCCCTTCAAAACTCAATGTCCGGGACTCTAGAACCATTCTTCTCGACAATGGCCTGGTAACTTATCCGACAAAAATTTCTCCAGTAACGCTTTTTGACATATATTGGAAGATGCCGTTTGAATCTTGTGAGTTACTTGTAGTCGTATTAATAGTGGTCTCAGCCCTACCTGGTACTGTGTTAGTTATACTTGTGATTATGTGGAAACTTATCAAGCAGCATTTGCGCATGTCACAGCCAATGATCTGGAAAATAAAGTTTGGAACATTACAACTATAATGATAATAACGTCTACAATGAACCAGGAAGAAGTGATTTTGAATGATCATCTCAGTCGCGATCTCGGTTAATTTCATCAAAAATTTTGAGTACCGTCAAATTGGGTAACTGTGGTACAGTGGGTGCAACTTTGGTACACCCCTGAAAAATGACTTTCAGAGCTGCATTCGGCAAGGTGAATGATTCTATCGCTCTGAAACCTATCCTCCCTTCTTGGCACACACATAAACGATGTGTTGAGCCACCGTAGATCCCGTGTGAATAATTGTAGTCGTTTATCGAAGCTTTTTCTAAAAAGAGAGATTTAGCACTGATACTCGAGTGGTCCAGTTAGTGTACCTGGCAAAAAGTGTTCCGGAACGAACTACGGGTGTATAGTGCTACATTTCCATCACATATATCACCATATTGAAGAAACCATCGTTACATTGGGGTATTTGAAGCATTTGGAATTTTAATGAATGAAAAACAGGGGAAAATACCATAAAAAAACGTACCCAAGTTACCCCACTCTAGGTAAGAAGCATGAGGATAGGGTAACTTCAGAACCTCTTCCTATGACAGCTTCTCTTCAACTGATCTTGAGTCGAGTGATGGTCTATGAGGTTTTAAAATGTTTCAAAAGGCTTAGAATGAGACGTCTGAACGATTAAAATTAATTCTCTCGCATGGTGGTGGGTAGAATTGAGATATTCTGTAAGTGTACCAAAGTTGCCCAGTCGGGGTCTAACTTTGGTACACTTACAAAACTGCTAATAGCTCCAGTTCAGACGCATCAAATTGAACTTTGTAGCCCGTCAATCGAAAGCTGAGACTGTAAGCTTTCGATTTATACTGATTAATTTGGATTTTGTCAATGTATTTTGGAATGCGGAGCGAAACAAAATGAAAAGCACCGAAAACGTACCAAAATTATCCAATATGACGGTACCTAAAACTCAGCATATCAAGTATGTACAGTACCGCTCATAAATTCTGGGACGGTGAACGCAATACCACCCTCCTTCAAAATAGTGACATCTCGGACTCTATGCGTTGTGGGACAACTCTAAGAAGAGCACCTTGAAGAACAGAAAAAACGCTCAATTTTCAGGGCTTTGAAGAATTTTTATCGGTCTTTTGGGAGGTAATGAATGCTGGTTCAAAGTTAGAAATTTTCAAAAATTTTCACTTTCACTGATACACATGCAGTTTTGTTGTGAATAATCATTCGGAAGTTCTGCAAATTCTAAAATCTTATGAAGCGAAAAAATGCTATATATGTGTAGCTATCTTTTCATCATTCTTTCGTTCCACTTGTGAGAACGTGCACCCTGCCAAAATACCCAGAATGATATTTTTCAACATTTTAGGTGCCGTTTTTGATGAAAAACCACAGTTTTGGTTGATTTGCTTGCTCATACGTTCTCACACGTGGAACGTGAAAATTAATCAAAAGATCGCTACACGTAGCATTTTTTTTGCTCTACAAGACGCCATTCACAGAGCTGCCGTGTCTTCATTTGCAACAAAACTGCAGGTATATCAATAAGAGTAAAATTTTCAGAAATTTTCCACTTTTGACCATTATCTAGTAACTTTGAGCTAATCGATAAAAATCAATGAAAATTCTGAAAATTTAGCATATTTTCTACTCTTCAAGATGCTCCTCTTAGAACTGTCCTGCGAATCATAGAGTCCATGACATTGCTATAATGAAGGGGGATGATATTGCATTCACAGTCCCAGAATTTATGAGCGATGAAAGATCATTCCATGCCAGCCATTGAATCCGTGGTTGATTGGATGCAGAATCCACATATGCAGAAGAACATGACCATGTTCTAGACTTTGATCCGTATGAAAATCTTTTGCTCTCAAACTATTATGCAGATGACCACAATTTTATGATAAGATGTTCTCGTTGAGAAATATATTGTTTAGGAAAATAGAATCAATAGATAATTAAGACTGATGGGTGAGTTGCAAATTTTTTTTCTTTTCTTGATCAGATATTATATTTATGTGTTTTGTAAAACTCATAAGGATAAGAGTTTCATCATCTAAATCATATTTTGGGTGAATTCATCTCCACGATGTTAACATACATCACCCATAAATCAATCAAATCAAATTTCAGTAAAAAAAAGGAGTGGTCCATGAAGTTCTTTACATATTCTCATGAAGGGGGGGGGGGTAGGAGTTTGAATATGACAACATGTGACAAGAGGGGACAAAAGGTCCAAAATTTATCGAAAACATAGGGGAATTCCTGTGAACAACCCGTTTAATGAATGTGCCCACAAAATCCAAACAATTCGACACAGCACCCACACAGGACACAGGTGGTATACCTCCATGCCTATGTATTTCTACATCCTCACATTAAGTTTGCAGCACAGATCTGTACACCATTAGTGATTGCTTATGCACAGCAGCTTCTTCCCCGACTATAAAATCGAGCTTGTCCTCGCTTAGCTCAACAATCGCATCCATGAACATCGGTATGCATGATGAATATGCTTCATTTGCGTAGGTGAGACCTCCCTGACTGTATTGAATTACTATCATCTCAACCTGGTTTTCGTGGAGTAAATAAAATAATTTTTTCAACGAATTTTTCAGAATCATCTCACTTTGGATTGATCACCACCCATTCTAGTCACAGGAACGTGGGCTATCAAGTTTTTACGTCCAAGAAAACTGAAAATATTATTTAGAAACCAGCACATCCTACCTTGAGCACAATGACCAAAATTTCATGACAACTACCAACTAAGAGTCCGACAAAGACTTTGACATAGAATTTACCTCGCTGTTCCCAAGTTTGAAATCACAGCATTGACCGGCTTGTAGAAACTTCGTAAGATTCTATTAGACAACCTTATCGAAAACGTCCAAAAGTATATTAGTTTTAAACCCTACGGCTCAACTTTGAACAATTTTGTTCAGATTTTGGCTAAGACACTGAGAATCTACGACAATAGGCTCGAATATGGCCTGATACAAACGAAGCATGAACTTTGAATTTTTATTGAAGAGACTCGACACACCATAGAGTTTAGTGTAAGTCTTGAAGATAAAACTTTACGGAATGATTTCGAACTCTACTTTCGGAGCTTGAGCACAAGCGTAGAGATTAGGTGTACAAGCCAACACTTACAAGGAACTTCTTGTGTTTTGATTTATTCGAAGGCAGATCGATATGAAAGTTCTTATTTGTCGATAATCAGCATCAGGATAAACTTGATACTAATTTTTCTCAATTCTAAGCTAAGTTTTTGTATAAATATGTGTTGCGTATTCAGCAAGAATATCTCCGCGTATCTTCTTTTGTAAATCTTATACCTCGATGTCCTACATCCCTAAACAATTTGTAATATGTCTCAGATATGATACCCAATTCCACGAGCAGAGTCACAAATGTGAAAAGTCTCGCATCATGATTTCAGAATCTTAATGGAATCTCGGACTTGATAAGGAACGAGGAACACCCAGGGGTTGTGAGACACGGATTTTGCTGAAATTCTGGGGATAGTCTCTTCTTACCACCAAAAGATGAAACCCAGAGCCGCACTTGAAAATGCCAAACCGTTTTCGAGATACAGCTATTAAGATTAGCATTGCGAGTATATCTATAGATATCTTAATTCTTGAACATGGGCCCTTATGGGCAATGCTAATCATTTCTGCTGTAACTTAAAAATAGTTGAGCATTTGCAAGTGCGGCTCTGATTTTCAACTTTTGGTGGTAAAAGGAGACTATCCCCAGAGATTCAGCCAAACCCATGGCCCACAACGACTGAGTGCTCCTTGTAAGTCTCAACGGTGAAATTTCACTCATCATTTTCAACTTCTCCTAACTGCCGCGATTGGTCTGCAAATTCTCGATCAGACGATGTTCGAATGTGTATGAACTATACATGTGTGTACGCATATTATATCCGCGCAGCACTGGATCATAAATAAATTAGAAACCTTGCGTGGGTACATCAGCGAATATACAGGCGTGCAAACTATATGAGTGCACACGCAGCGGAATCGGCTTTGAAAGATGTGCCATAAAGATTTACAATTAGTTACAATTGCAAATAAGTCACGGCGTGGCTCAACGTTGAGCTTCTGCACAATCGTTCTCTATGAATTAGAGATTCTATGTATCAGTCGGGTGGCGGTATGGCGGTATACAGCCTTATCTAGCGAATAGAAATATATTTATTTTACGACTATGCGATACACCTTTCACGAATGTTAATGAGTGCCAGTTTTCTTCTATTGAAAGACTTTATCCTTTTGCGTTCTACAACTGCAGTCTAAAGGACTTAATCCGATTCGCGAGGGAGGGGAAAATTGAGAAACTGATGTTAATTTGGCATCCTTTCGCAATATTGTATACATTTATTGTAATTGTGTGAAAGAATATGAATTATGATTCCTAGACAAATTCATCGTAATTTCTCATCACTGAATGTACGAATAAGACTCAGGTTATGAGCCAGCCCCGTTATTATTAACATAAATTTGTCAATTTTGGAATTGGAGAAATGTTCAATAGTTCCCTATCAGTGATTCGTGCAGTTTTTCGATGTTTGGGTGCTTACAGAATTGTGTAAAATATTATTGGGATGTGACATCAGGATCAAACATGGCGGCTGCATGCCCTGAGCTCAACACAGGTTTGTTACTAGACCGCGCTATCTACGGTGAGTCGAGAACTATTGCACGCCCCCAGGATTTAACATGGATGTCACATCCCGATTCGCGCCTCGTTCATGATGTTCCGCGTTCCCCGGTTCATGAGGTCCTCTCGTCTGCGACTCGGGACAAAAATCGATCCCACAGAAGTGAGCTACAACTTCATAAACTCGGTACGGAATTTACTTTACTCTCAATGGATTAAGTCTCTTACGAGATTTCTTATCTTTTCAGTTTTTACATTAAGGTCCATGAGATTTTATTTTCAAGATTAAAAATGTATGTTTTTCTAAATTTCGTCTCAAAATAATCCCAAATCATGGATTTTTCTTGTTGAAATATCGGACATCTTTGCTAAAGCCAGCACGAGCTCCAATCCTTTCATAGTATCTGATGCTGGTATATTTCAATATAAGGGTGTGTATCTTTTCTCACTTCCATCTGTCGAGATATACTTTTTGATAAACGAGTAGAAACCATGGTAAAAACAGACGAACTGTACGCAAAATACACTTATACTTACAGTGTATCGAATGTATAGTACTCCAGCAGTTTATAAAGACACCCGAACATAATTGTACAGTCTATAGGGTGTCGGTTATTTCCCAATCTCTTTTTATGGTCTCCTTCGCCCTCTATAGGTCCTTCTTATGGCCAAAAATGGAGGAAAAAACTTCGAATATCCGCAAAAAAATTCTCCTCCCCCCCCCCCTGTGGAGCCATTTTTAGTGATTTTTAGGCGAAAAATTTTTTCTCCACTCATCAGCCTCTCCTGCGCATGCGCATGGTTGAATGCTCCTGAAAGTATTTTTAATCGATAGCTGCTGAGATTCCTTTGAATTGATTCCTTGATCAAGTTGCTCTAGTGCACTACAATCAGAGCTGTGAATGGTTTTGAAAAGTGTAAGAGTCTAAGATATCAAATTTGTGATCCGAACAGTGGTTGTCTGCCATACCTGAGCTCACGGGTTTCATAGTTTGGACTCTCTTACATTTTAAACCAGACACAGCTCTGGTCGTAGTGCACCAAATTAGAAAATTTTGTTGAATATCGATTAAAAATACTTTCAGCGGCATTCGATCACGCGCATGCACAAGTGAGGCCAATAACTTTATAAAGGATTTGGCCCAAAAATCACTAAAAATGGCTCTATGGGGGGGGGGGTTGTAGAGAATTATTTTTCTAGTACTCGAAGTTTATTCCTTTATTTGTAGTCAGAAGAGGGCCCTCTAGGGGGTGAAGAAGTCTATCATAAAAACATTGGGAAAAACAGCCACCTTATTGTCTACAAACGAACCCTCAGATATAAATTATTTTGGGGAAAAAAATAATAGGAAACAGAAATTTCCCAAATTTTTGGTTTTATCGTCTGTCATATCCTGACACCAGCATCTGATATTTTTTTCAGAACACATTTCGGACTAAATTCCAAAAGTTGGATTTTCTGTAGTCTGGTCAAGATCAATGCCTGTCTCGATACCTGTGATTATGTTATAAATGGAAAGAGTGTTGCAATTTGGTAACTATCCGCCTCCGTTAACAAGATTCTGAATTATTGAACACCTCAACCATCATTTCAATTTAAAATCTTTCCATACATTTCCGTTGAGTCCTAATAAAGCTATTAAATAAAATAATTGATCCATAATTAGTTCTTGGTAATCGAAATTACCCTACAAATATAGTAATCTCAACAGTAGAATCATTCGAGATACAGTATAGGAGAGTGCTTTTGAAATTATCCAAGGCCAATTTCGGCCGTTGGAAAACGCGTTGAAAGGTACGATTACTCTCGCATCACATAACTACAGTCAGACCAATCGCATTCGTATATCGCTTTGCGAACTCCACACACTTTTGTTGTGATGTATACGAGAAATACTTATATGCTCGGTGCAAGGTTTTGCAAGCGCCTCATATATTTATAACTGAACTCGTCATCATTAAATGCAAATTAGTGGCAAGTACTGAGCGAATTTCCAGGTAATACTGACAGTGGCATGCGTATGTAAAATGCGTACGCTAGTATTTTATATATACACGCATGAGTATTCTCGCCAAATTTCCGTTGTGCAAAGCCTCATTGTACGAGAGATACAAGAGCGAATAAACTTACCCGAGTAAAATTATATTCGCAATAAGCATAGCTCAGATCCACACCTATTTTCTTTTCTGCTATAGGTGGTAAATGGGATAGGGTGTAAATACCTGGTACGCAACGAACTGCGAAAGTACTTGAGCGCAATGCAAAAATAATCTTGGCACGTAAAAAAAAACTTCATACGTTAATTTCTCGTAACGCTTATTTGCTACCCTATTTGCATTACGATACTTGCCTCGAGTCCATCGCAAGAATTTGCACTGATTTTGATTCTGTCTCGCAACGTGGGTGATTTGAAAGTTTTCATAGATTGACCCATTTGATTCGTAATATTTGTGACAAATTTTGTCGGATGTTGAATAAATATCTGTCAAAACCAGATGGATTTCTGGCAATTTCTAAGACACACGACAACAAAAGTACCGTTAAGTGGGGTAACTTTGGGACAAAAATTGCATTTTTTCCTTTCAAACTCGGGAAACTTGTACGTCTTATACCAGAGGTGCATCGTATGTGTAGTCAGTCGAAAGCTTACAGTTTCAGCTTTCGATTGCGGTGTTTATAAGGTCCATTTGGACATATCTGGTTGGAGCAATGAGCGCTGAAAGTCGTGTTCCAAAGTTAGACACGGACTGGGGTAACTTTGGGACAGCGTAAATTACATAGGGAATTCCATGGCTACTGTCAACTTGGGTAACTTTGGGGAAAAAATCGCAAATTCTCCTTAAAACTCGTGTAACTTGTCTATCTCGCACCAGTCGCATCAGAATTGCATTGTGTCTGTGGTCAATCGAAAGCTCACACTTTCAGCTCCCGATTGACACGTATTAGAGTAGGTATATTCGGACATCCTTGGTCGGAAATATGAGCGCTCATAATCGTGTCCCAAAGTTACCCCGGTTTAGACAAGAAAATACATACTTTTTAGTTCTTTTGCTACAAAATAGAAACTGGGTAAAGGTACGCCAATGTAACGATGGATTCGTTCAGATATCTATACAGACAAGTGAAATCTAGCCCAGTTACCTTAGAGTCGCTCTGCAAAGGTCGTTACCACACTCATTCTTCCGAAAGACTGTTTTTTGAATTGAAAACGTATTTTTGAAAAAGTCTGTATATAAATGAACTCACAACTGATGGAGGACCTAGCGCCGGTGCGAAACATTGCCCATGCGAGCCCCAAGTATATAGGGAGAACAGGTACCGAAGCCTCAGGATCATCTACCTCGCTGATGACGAGTGATAATGACTCTTTCACGGGTTGTCCCAAAGTTACCCCAGTTGACGGTACTCGAGATGTTGAGTCTCGGTATGCTTGTATTTTTGAAGTGAATGAAAAAAGGTTAGAACTCTTCAATTTTTGGCATTTTTTCACTTGTCAACTTTTTTCGTGACAGAAAACTTTCCTGTGACCGGAGAACCAGAATGAGCTTGTGCTTTTTACAATAAATTATCAGGGGTCAGAATTTGCAATTGAAATCCTGCAGCTATTTCCTCATGAGAGATCATGCATGGTTTTATTTGGTGCGAAACAGTTTTTCAACTTAAGCTCGTTTTCGTTCCTTTCACTCTTAATCAACCACAATTCTTCAAAAGAATCCACTTCTGTCATCAACTTTTATTGAACCCTGTGTCAACTATGAGATCCTGCACCGACAGGAGGAAACAAATTTTGCTAATTTAATCAGAAACGCAGTGAGGGTTTCATGATTCAAACCTTGGAAGAAAATATTGTTTGTAATTATTTTCAAAAATTTTGACAGTATATTTCAAGAGAAGATTTACCTGATTATCAAGTTCTCTGTGATCGCACGTTTGTTTACTTGGATTTCTCGTATTTGACATTTGGAAATGTTATTGAACCACCGATGGTGGAAGTGCGAATGAATTAAGCAGAATTAATCTTCCAAGAAGAATAACAAGAAATGTGCGGTATCGAAACAAAGCACCAATCAACTCTTTATTTGTAATATCAGAACGCATTTTTTGCAAACCGAAGAGACACGAGTGCATCCGAATGAGAATAAATCATATTTGAGGTGGTACATTGAGCCTAAAATCTTGAAACAGAAAAAACCCATCCGTGACAACTATATAATGTATTAGACATACAGACTATTGGAAGTGTATGATACGTAAGGTTTTGCCGTAACATAATGTTTTAGTTATAACAATTTATTCATTGTTTTCGAAACTCGGGTAGAATTCTCATGAAATGATCCTTAGAATCATATAATTTGGATATAATGAGACATGGACACAAATCTAGTTCACTGAAAATATAAGGATACAACAGGTATCGCATACTTATACTTGTATTTCGGTGTAGATTTGAGGATCAGATTTCAAATTTCAATAACTAATCAGACGAAAGGAACGTTTGTCAATATATTCATACAATAGAAGATGAAGAGCAATATGCGGTCTCTGTCGAAAGGTGAGTAGAATTTGAAGAAACTTTCATACATGAACTCTTCGCTATGATTTCTGACAGTCTAAAAATCCAAACACTCGAAACGAAATTTGGAGATTTACGTACTTCCCTATTAAAAAATGTTTTCACATTGATCTTTAGTGTTCGAGGTAAAGGATGTTCCCTCGGATGATCCTAATCATTATACGGATCCATAGACCGGTCTTGGATGGGGGGGGGGGGGGGTTCAATTCGTGGAAATTTTGGGTTACCCATGTATCCTATGCAAATTCTTCTTTCTGGGGGGGGGGTGGTCGCGCCTAGCACCCCCCCCCCCCGCGAGCACTGTAAAGAAATTTAAGAAATTTTACAGAAATTCGCCATGTCTAGGCTAGGTAATTATAGGGCATCAGCCCTGGGACGGTACAATCTTACAAGCAGGATGGTAAAATTCAATTGTCAGTTTAGGTTTAGACCAAAACAGTTTACAAAATGTACCGCTCCGAAATTCAATTGTTGCAAATCTCTATGATAGCTTACGATCGATTCTGTGGCCTAACAATAGTTCGAATCGCAATTGAGCGTCTCGGAGAAATAATTAGATGTCAATGCAATCAAGTGGTTGCCGATCGGAGTAGACGAATTTTAACTTGATCTTACCGTGCCGAGAACGGTAAAATTGCAGTCCACGTAAATTCGATTTTACAGTACCCGAGATCTTGTCCTAACCTATCTGTTCAATAACCCCAGCACCGAAAATTTACAAGACATATGTTCAAAATCACATATATACCTCTGCTAAACTTATCACAACTAGTGCAGCATATTTACAGAGTCTGGAGTGAATTTCAATCAAAGAATTGTTAACAGTGCGTGAATCCGCCAATGTATTCAAGTCATTCATTCGAAACTTGAGCGTCACTCATGATGCTAACACGTACTCCAATGCAGCTGACTACCCCTAAGAAATTCAAGAAAAAAAATCGACGACGAGAACCGACATTTTGGATTAGAAAAAGCAGAGAAAACACGCCCGAGAACACGCCAAAAATTTGGCAATCGACTAAAAATTATAAGTTCAATCTCACATCGTTCCGCATCGCACGCGCTTTCCGCGAATCTCTCAATAACGATTTGCAATCGTGCGTGTTAATATCGCAGTTTTCAACGATGCAAAAGGATATGTATTATATATATATATATATTCATATATTGCTTCGCGCTTGGCGCACTCATCAAACGTTATACATACAAATATGGGATACATTACATTACAAACATGTGAACACGAGAGAGAATTGGTGTTTCAACTTTGCGTGCGCTCACGCAAAAGAATTCGTCGATACGCTCGCGCTTTTTAAATTCGCAGAAGTTTCGCGCGCTTTGGCATGCCATATTATGTCTATACATTCATACATACAACAAACACGCACACACACACACACACACACATATTTACACACTTTTATTAACAATAATCGTACAGCCAATTTAATCGCATCGGCGGGCATGCCTTATTGGCTTATCCAATTTGGTCTACCGTAAAATTGCTCCCTTTCGGAGTCATGTATAAAATGACTGATGTATGTATGTGTGTGATATATAACAAATTAGGCTAGTGAATAATTCATCATCTGCCAATACATATAAATTCTTGCATTGCTCATGATGTGATGATTCGGTGAGCTCGATCATTATCGACGTTTACATTATAATAGACTTACAAGTACATTTACTCGATGCTGATTTTGCTTTCCATTTGGGCATTTGGTTAGGCAAAAATATACCTATATAGAAGATTGGTTATATTTTAAGTCTAGATGTAGAGTCTCATTGCGATCTAAATGCGAAAAATGCAGAGCGGAATGATTGATGCATGGAATGAGCATATCTTTCTTTCGATGCGGTGTTTCTTACGATGTAAATATTCATTATCTTGAAACACTTGTGAAGAAGCAAATATATAATATATGTGTGAGTTGAAGAGAGAAACGGAGACTCGAAAATAATTGCTTGTATAGAGTGGCCTAATATACAGAGGGTCATAAGTAGGCTGAATATGTATAAATAATATGAGGAAAAAGTTTAGTAAGATAGAAAATGGTCTACGAAGTATCTGAGCTTGAAGATAATCTGAAAACTGATTAACTAAAAAATTCTCACAAGTCCATTGGATTTTCGGTTTCAGAGTTGAGAATGTCCAAGAATCTGTTATAACCGGATATGCTGGGGTTAGTTCCAAAAATTTCGTCAATATCTAAGACTCGCAAAGTAGGCAGAGTATATTACAAATTCTACATGCACATCACACTCTGTCATTGGAAAACTTTCTATTATATATTTGCATGTGATGACTTGAACTCGTTGGGTGGTTCAAGTTGCACAACGAGAGCAACCGAAAGGAGAACACCTGTTGTGCATGCCAATACGATTCTGTCAGTGAGCTCAAATAAAACTACTCTCGATTTTATAAGCAGGCTCTTTGATAGGATTGAGCCTAGATTAATTTTCTCCTTGATTCAACACAAACGAGATAAATGCATACATTTTCAAAGTGAGCGCCTAATTTAGATGCTCACTTGGGTAGTATACTTAAAAGTATCACTTTGACAGATATCATGTTACACATGAATGCATGCAAAAACCGATTGCAAGTTATTCCGAGTCTTTGATACACTAAATCGGCACACAAAATAAAAACAGTATCTGTACTTTTGACCCCACCTACTGTACTAAATATATTACGGCTCGCTGAAATCGAATCCGAGGTCCGTTTAGACGGTCCACCTTTTGGTTCTGAGAAAATCATGGGAAATGGCTGAAAATTGTGGAAATAGTACGAAATCTCAGACGAAATCGCTGTGGACTCTGGGCGAAATATCTCAATGTACATATTTTAAGCTGAAAACCTATATTCGAGGGGTTTTGGGGATCACTGATCACGAATATGGAGTCAGAATTCCGATTCTGTTGAATTCAAGATGGTGAAACGAATTTCTCTGAAAACTGCTTGTTTGAGCAAAATACGTTCAGAATACGTTCCTCGGGGATTTTGAGGTCGTTGATCACGGAAATGGGATCAGAAATTCAAAATTCCTCGATCCAGGAAGGCGGAAACAAGATGGCGGAACAAGATTTTCTAAAAACCGCTCTCTTGAGTTCAGAAGACTCGTCTTGGGGGTTTTCGGGGCCACTGATCACAAACATGGAATCAGAAATGCAAATTCCCCAAATCCAAGAGAGCGGGCTCAACATATTGAGAGATAAACTGGTAAATTCAGGTTTCGGGACGCTTTTCGCGGGTTTTCTGGATCGCTGGTATGATTTTGAAGGTAAGATTGATGGGAGATCTTCACTCCGCTTATCACAGTTTCTTCTTGCGCCACAAACTGCAAGGAGAGCAGAGTCTTCTAGGCAGCCCGGCTCTAGGTTGTGACGATCTTCCGGCCTATAAGTCAAACGCCCGTCGCAGAGCGTTCAATCCATATAGCTCTATCCGGCAATTACCGGCACCGGGTAGTCCTATACGACTCGGCCAGTGATCTGAGGTTCCTTAGACGGACCCAGCCTCATATTCCACCAAGGATCGAGTTTAGATGTGCATTGATGGCTCATCCCAAGATGCAGTATTTGACAGAGGAGGGGATCTCTCGAGTCTTGCCCCATTACGATTTGGGTATGGAAGTCACCTCGTCACTTCTGATCTCCAAAGTACTCAACTCGAAGGCGAACGGGTTCGTGGACTTGGAAGCTTGGGGGTTTGTTACTCTCATGGGTTTTGGATTCCCCGTCACTCCTAGTCACCAGAGCATTCAATTTTAGACTGGGCAGATTTGTGAATTCGGGAGACTACGATTTCTCAGGATTTGGATATGGGAGTCACCCATCCACTCCTCATCGTCAAAGAACTCATCTTATTGAGGCCTAGCGGGTTCGTGGGCTCAGGAGCTTGGGGTTTTGTTGGCTTCCTAGGATTTGAATTTGAGAACTACTTCCCCATATCATCTTCCGGTTTCCCAGCTATAGTAGAAGTTAATTCAAAGGCATCAATTTTACCTTCAAATTCATATCAGGGATCCAAAAAACCTTTTTAGAGAAGTTCCGAGACCTGAATTTGTCAGTTTATCTCCAAATATCTTGGGCCTACTCTCTTGGATTTGGAGAATTTGCATTTCTGATTCAATTTTCGTGATCAGTGATGCCGGAAACCCCCGAGAAGCGTCTAGTGTCTGCAGTTTCTAGAATATCTCGTTCCGCCACCTTGGATCGAGGTATTTTGCATTTCTGATCCCATTTCCGTCATCAAAGGCCCCAAAAACTCCCGAGGAAAGTATTTTGAGCTCAAACGGGCAGTTTTCAGAAAAAATTGTTTCGCCATCTTGAATTCGCCATCTGGAATTCAACAGAATCGGAATTCTGCCTCCAGATTCGTGATCAGTGATCCCCAAAACATCCTGAGTACCAATTTTGAGCTAAAAATATGCAGATTGAGATATTTTGTCTAGAGTCTACAGCAATTCCGCAACATTTCCATAATTTTCACCCATTTCCCATGATTTTCTCAGAACCAAGAGGTGGACCGGCTAAACGGACCTCGGATTCGGTTTCGGCGAGCCAAAATACATTCAGTGAAGTAGGTGTGGTCAAAAGGACAGATACTTTTTTTTATTTTGTGTGCCGCTGTTATAGGAATAGGGTAAATGTCCCAATCACTGCGAGTTTTTCGGGTACCTCTATAATCCGCATCGCAGATTTCGTGTTTGTCGTGAGATATCGAGCCCGGGGTTTTCCGAGGATGTTGGTCTACATCTTGAGAAGATATCCCCGAATTTTTAGACCGATCCGAGCTAATGGTGATTAATGATCAATTAAATGCCGAGCGGAAAACGGTGCTCCTGTTACTGCGTTTGATTTCGTATTACTGCGCGGGTATTACTGCGTTTTGCCTATTACTGCGTTCCGATTACTGCGATGATGAAAATACGAGCTTCGAAAGATTTTCAGCAATTTTCCCGAGATCGTCGTGTACGTACACGCACAGAATTTTTCGATAAAAATTACCAGACTGGTAAAGGAAAAATTACCCTACATGCCGGCAATTGTGAGACGCGCCACCTAGGAGCGCCAATTTTTACGGGCATGTAGGGTAATTTTTCCCTGTACCAAGGAGATGGTTTCTGTCATGCCACTTAGCAGTGATATTCCTCTGTTCAATATTAAAGTCACCACGAGTAAAAATGAAGATGATTCAACAAGTTTCAATTGGTTTCATCACTTTGTATGCATTGACCTCGAATCAAAATCCAGGCTTCTTCATCAGAACGAGTCAAATAATGTATTTCTATACCGAAGTTTTTTTGAGGTTAGATAAGATGCCGAGCTGGCGAGCTCGCGGCGCGCGCAGGCGCACCCGCAGCTCTTTATACTGGTACGGTAAAAATTACCCTACAAGTGCCCGCAAAATCTACCCAAATTTACCGCACTTTTTCACCAATTTCGATACAATTTTTGACCTGAAATAAAATTTACCTTACAGATAGGTAATTTTTCTCGACACTCATCCGCAATAAGTAGGCTGAAATGTCGAACGTCCCACGATTACCCTAACTGTGCCCGTAATCTTTATCGAAAAATTCTGTGCGTGTACATCTAGCTAATCACGAGGGGACACCGATTGTAGCCATTGATTACGTCTAGGATGGCGAAATTCGAGTAATTGTCGCAAAAAATGAGCAGCAAGGGTCGCGTGCTCAGGGCACCATATCTTGCCCTAGAAATGCCCTGTGTTCACTTCATATCCGGCTATGGGATGATAAACTATCATCGAAACGGAGTTCTTGATGAACATCCGATCCCTGCATGATGATCCAATCACCAATTTATTCAGCAAAATCGTCTCACGAGACGTCCAAAATGCACACCTGATGGGGAGGTTATACACGCTCGCGCGCAATATTTGTTTACATTCGTCGCACAGCTTACAATGAACACGTATAGCCGCTATCAATAACAGCATTTGTACAAGGCTTCATATTCAAATCATGTCATTTTTTGCATCATCCCAGCACTATTTAATCTAATCAGAATCCACATCCTAAATGATTCGATTTGTGTTGTGCACTCATCATATGGTACGATACCAGCAGACGACACATGAGTTGCAGAATGATGCATGCATGATGATGGCACCAGACGACAACGGTGTCTAAATCTCTAAGTCTCATCAATTATGATGTGGATTTTGATAGATTAAAAAGTGCCGGGATGATGCAAAAGATGCATGATTTGAGTATTAAGCCTTGTATGAAGGTTGTTATTGATAGCGGCGATATGTGTTCAGTGTAAACAGTGCGCTCAAGCATGTATGACCTACCTATCAGGTGTGCTTTTTGAACGTCTCGTGAGACGATTTTCCTGAATAAATTGGTAATTGGATCATCATGCAGGGATCGGATATTCATCACGAACTCGGTTTCGATGATAGTTTATCGCCCCATAGCCGGATATGAAGTAAACACAGGGCATTTCTAGGGCAAGATATGGTGCCCTGAGCATGCGACCCTTGCTGCTCATTTTTTGCGACAATCACTCGAATTTCGGCATCCTAGACGTAATCTATGGCTACAATCGGTATCCCCCCGTGATTAGCTAGATGTACGTACACGACGATCTCGGGAAAATTGCTGAAAATCTTTCGAAGCTCGTATTTTCATCATCGCAGTAATCGGGACGCAGTAATAGGCAAAACAGAGTAATACCCGCGCAGTAATACGAAATCAAACGCAGTAATAGGAGCACCGTTTTCCGCTCGGCATTTAATTAATCATTAATCACCATTAGCTCGGATCGGTCTAAAAATTTGGGGACATCTTCTCAAGATGTAGACCAACATCCTCGAAAAACCCCGGGCTCGGTATCTCACGACAAACACGAAATCTGCGATGCGCATTATTGAGGTACACGGAGAGAAATAACGGAACGCGGGGATCCGAAAACGTCGCAACGCGGGGATCCGACTATCTGAACGCGGCGATCCGGCTACCTGAACGCCGCGATCCGATAGTCGGGTCGCCGCGTTCCGAGATCGGGCCAGAATGAGCCGGGCTCGAACGCTGTCGTCATATAATTCCGGCTCGAATGGGGCCCCATAAACAGCCGGGCGCGAGATCATATAACTATTACGGCCGGCTGTTTATGGCACTGCTAATTTCCTCAGCTTTTTTCAACATTATCGAATATTGCAAAAAGGTTTTTGCAAATATTCATAATGTCTAGTGTTGCACAAGAGCTTCAACTACAATTTTGAATCGTGAAAATCGGTTGATAATAAGTTATCCTGTCACTTGATTTTTTTTTTTTTCAAACGGGGGAAGTCGATGAACATGAGCGGCATTTAAGCTATGGAAAAAGGGTAATCGGTGTGGTCTAGGGACAAAGTTTCTGCTTCTGCCGCGGAAGGTACGGGTTCAAATCCCTCTCGCGACTAATTTTTTTTTTTTTTTTTTTTTTAATTTAATCTTTATTTATAATATCCAATTGTCCATTCTGACACTCTGTCGCATTTTACTTTTTACGACGAGGGAACAACAACTCACATTACGGATGTTTGTTTCGGGTATACCCGAAAAACTCGCAGTAATTGGGACATTTACCCTATTTGACCTGGGTCGATTGCTTGAGCTGATCTCAATCTCTCTGTGAAGTCAGATTAATTTTCAAATAATCAGATTTGGGCCGGTATAGTTTCGTTAAAGTGAACGAATCGCGCAGAAATAATTTGAAAATACTATGGCTCTCGAGAGGTGCAGATATGCAGTCTCATTCACGATCATTGAAATATACGGGAATAATGATATTCGCGTAATAATGTTGAGATGACAGAAGAAGATGCTTTCAAGATAAAATCGAATCTTTGTGGCTCCATAAGGTTTTCATCTTCCCATTGAACACGTTTGTAGCGTCTGAATCCGAAGTATTTGTCCGAATTCCGTAGTTCACGTTCGTAATTTTCATTAAGGAAAAAAGGAAGATGAAATAAAAACACAATTAATTTTGGGTGTAAGCCCGAGGCAAGAAAGACCAGATAAAAGGCCTGCCCAAAAAACCTCAATAAAAAGTAAAAGAGTTGAATTTATTATCTGAAAGAGAAATGAGATTATACATACCAGAATTCTGTTAAGATAAAGGTGTGAGTTTGTAAGTGTGTGATCTTATGTATAAGTGAGCGTGGGTGCAGTGAATGCACCTGTTTTCCGAGATGCGACACTTCCGTATGTAGTCTCACGGATCACCCGTTGGTGATCGCGTTGTCGATGCGTACAAATCGACCGTCGATGATCGCGGCAAAAAAGTGGTGGTGAACCGTTAATCAACTATGCTTTGCTGGCACTGGCCTGTGAAATTCTGCCCGTTTGGCAAGAATCGAGGATTATTCGTAAATTTAGTTCACGCACGTCGCGTGCACACTCCGGGATTATTGTTGCAATAATTCCTTCTATCTGAGTTATGTGCATGTCGAATGTTTCGAGTTGGGAGCTGAGTGACCATCACTCTAAATCCCTTTGACGTCGTCACGACCCCGAAGCTTCGACGTCATCGCTCTTCGACGTGAAATCAGTCTGAATTCGAAGCGAAATCACGCCGAAGCCTTCGGACTCGATGCTCGAATTGGTGCAAACGTAACCTCCTCATGATATTTGAACGATTCTACCGCAGCATCCTAGATTCCTCCAAAATATGTTGACGTAAGTGGATTGAAATGCCACGTGATATTCATTTTAGCAGCTTCGGAAGTGACCTGGTCTCAAAACCGCCCAGATTGAAATAGCACGAATAGATCGTGCAGTTCTCTACTCACGCCTACAAAATTCGAGTCATTATCAGAATACACATGGGACGAAATACCCCTACGACTGATAAAACTACTGAAAGCATCAAGAAAGGCCTGTGTTGTCAAATCACTCACAATCTCTACATGTATCGCTTTAGACGACATGCACACGACAATGCACCCACAAGCCCGTTGATGGCCGTAGAAGAAGGGAAGCTACACCCTCCCACCTTAGGTGCTGCAGAAGAAGAAAAAGAAAAAGAAAATGCACTCATACGCCTTATTCCGTTCTTTTTTCTTTTTGATGCAAAATCTACCAAAATAATCCACACCCACGTGATCGAAAATTGGAGATTCCGTGACACGAGACTCTGAAAGATCGGCCATCTGCGGTTGTGGTGGAGTATAGCTTGATGTCGAATGCAAGTGACGCAATTTCGCACGATGTTTCTAACTTGATTTTTCCCGCATAATAATCAAAATTTGTCTTACTGCACGCAAGGTGCCCTGAATACCGGCGTGGAAATTTTCATCATGAATTTCCCGGATGATTAGTTTAGTGCCCTGATGGTATGACGGTAAAAGGATCGAAATTTTATGATAAGGTGTTAACTTCGCGTTGCGCAGCGTACTGCCGACTCGAATGAGACCATTGTTATCTAGGAATAAATTAAAAGCTGCGAGAATTAGCAGGGGCTATTAGAAGGCGCGCGATTTGAAACTCATGCGGTAAAACTTCCATCCCATAGTACAAAAATGTTTTTTCAAGAGTGAAAGTGACAGGTCATCAAATATGCCACATAACATATATACTTGAATGCAAGTATATACAAAATGTGAGCATAAGCAGAGATGATATTGGATGTCACATAAGAAATATATTGGAGAGATATAAGAAAAAATGTGAACAATATCTTTATTGATTGCACCCAGTCATTCACCATCAGTACGTCTTGCGGATAGCCGTGATCTGCAGTGATCTGGCCGTGAGTCTGTTCATGCTTAATGATGAAGTTATGTTGATATTCTCTCCTGAAGAAACTGGGCAAGGTAGAAAAAATCCCTACAACAAACCATCCCTCTCCTCTCCTCCTGGTAATGAGAATATATGATCTAACCCAACCTCCCTTACTCTCAGCATATGGTCCGCTCGGTCTGCAAAAGTTGGCTTTCACATGTCCTGAAGCCAGCTAGCTAGGACGCGGGATCCGGACGGACATATTTCGGTTGAGCGTTCATAATATAATACAACTAACATTCCATGAATCATCAACCATTCACATGATGTAAATCATAAGGATAAAAGTAATCAAATGGAATTTCACTCGATTTTATTTGTTGATCATAATGGCTCGAAGCTGAGCTTTTATTCTATCTATCACACCTTTATTTCTTGAACTGTGAGTAGAAATTGACTTGTTTTGGCTCAAACACTCCATCTATTCTTTGCCATCGCGCTTGATGGAAAACTTAGAAGGTACCGCAATGTTTTCTTCACCTTTCAATACACGATTTGCGATGGGCAGTTGTGAAATCTGCTAACAATAAACCCTGAAAGTCAGTGGCCATTACGATAGAAGAGCGTCAATCTGATAATAATCGATATCAAAATGTCAAACCCATTCAGGATGCTCATCTCTACTTTGTTCATTCATCCAATCATCATCAGCTCATCAATCACACATGCCAATCACGAGCAGATCTATGGAAATTCCAAGTAATCATCGGTCAATTTGTCAAAATGACAGAGAGCAACTCTCAACTATTACCTAAATAAATTTCATCGACAGCTTTACGCATGATTATATCTGAAGTCTGACACTCTGTCCGTAACGAAATTCAGATCAAGTGAAAATGATCGATCGGCACATACGCAAATAAAGGCCTCAATATGCACGTTGTGCGCTCCTCGCGAGGATAATCACCGGGGAGACGCATGAGCTCCTGCTGTGTCACGCATACGTAATTTTTATTTGTATAATGTTTGCATCGTGAAATAAACGGCGCCAAAGTGTATCCGCCCAGGAGGAAATTTGTCGAAATTTGCATGCACAAGTCGCATCGGCCACGGTCGTTTCGCTGATTCGATAAGCGTTACAGCAGAAATTCCATCGAACGTGGTGCGAGAAAGTTTCAAAAAGACGCGGGACACGAAAACTTAGCTTTCAAAAAGTTTGAAGTTGAAGTTTGCAAAAAAGAAGGCGAAGGATCGAAGAATTCATTGAAGTTGAAGAAATAAAAAATTCGTTCGTGCCAAAATTCAGAACATTGAAAGTTTGATATCTATACACATTGCACAAGACACTAGAGAACACGATTCAAATTGAGTGCTATGCTATGAGCTATGCGATACACATAACCCCGAACACCACAAAGAAGGTGCTGAATTATTGTTAAACGCAGTCATTTTGATCAAATTGCTGACTAGAGGTTGCTCAATCACACTCATCTGTGACTGATCTTTACTTTTTACGAAAACTTTTTTTAGGATACATTCACCAAAAAATATACAATATGCTACTCATCAAGGTATCGTCGATAGATACATTACCAATTCTGATCACCACTTTTTCAACACCAAAAGCAGAGAAGCGAATAATTGAGAGATGAGCATTATCTTTGAGTGATGTTGAAGTCCCTGCAAGTACGATGGGCCTGGTTTGAGTGAGAATTCAATTACGCGCTCACTCTTCTTTCCTAAAGTAAAGAGCCAAAATCGGTCTCTCTGACCATAATCGATGTCCAAGTCGTTAAAAACAAGACACGAATACGTTTATAAGTAAAAGTCAGGATGTGCCAGACCCATGTAAATTTGGTTGCACGCGGTTAGCTCTATAGAGTTTTCGAATGGTTGAGGCTGAACCCATTATTTGCATAATGCGATGCAAATTTAAGGGACCTGGCAATTATCACATTTATCTTCCTTCGGTGCGAAAAAACCTTGAAGAATATGACAGACCTTATTACCTAATACGTACTCTCATGGTAATAAATCTTACCTTGACTTGAAACCCTCGAGTAAAAAAGTCTTCTGGACAACCTGGTTCACTAAATAGTCATTGTTCTGAATAGAAAAAAACATTAGCCACGCGTATATAAGAGTTAAAATTTTGAAAAGTGTAATTTTTTGAGTTGGAACCTCATCAACGGTTAATGAAAAATCATTGGAGTCGAGAGTTCAAATACAACGAATATTATTGAATGAACTTGTTCAATGTGCAGTGTAATAGCATAAATACTACCTGCATGACGAATAGAATTTCAAAATAGATTGGACGATCTGGTCTCAATTCAGGAATGCATGACTATCAAATAATTCATCAAAAACTATGGAACAGCAATTATGAAGGTATTATTATACATATCTGGAAGAAAATTTGGTCATCATACCAAACCATAGAAAAAATCTGAAACAGAGGCATGCATAGCCGAAGGCCATTTCAGCAGTTTGGAAGCTGAGAACAAAATGAAAACATGTTATTAAAAGATCCGCGTGTAGGCGAAATTGGGCCTAAGGTAACCCGAAACTTATAGGGCTTCTAGTCACTTCTGATTTCTACATGCCCATCTACTGATGATCGTTGCTCTCGTGAACCATTCCGTCTGATGTCTATTATTAGATGCATATCAATCAGAGCTACTCTAACACGTTTTTAAACGCGAGAACCGCCTGGTTGCTCTGATTTATTGAGCCCGCCTGACCAAAAATCTTGCGAATTACTGAATGACTGCCAAGTTTTGCGATAGACCCTGTTTTACATGATGCATGATGAATGTGATATGCAATAAAGGCTCAAGGTTTTAACCCCGAAGCCCTCAGGTTCAGTTATGAAAATCATTTCACAAAATATGCGCAATCTGTGTTGGTTGGCTATCGAAGTGCGTGGATTACCTTGAAAAGTTCTTTATCTTCAATGGTCTTTCGAGAGGTGTTTTCATACTGTTTCAACAAGGTTTCTCATTAAGCTTTATAAGGTAATCTAGTACAAGTTGATGTGTATAGTTGTTAATTGAATCTGGACATATTTTTTATTTGCAGCTCTACATCTCGACATGGGTTCTACTGAAAATGATGATTGTACTTTGATGTATGTCTTTCTGAGCATGAATTCCGACGCAGGTCGTTATCTATTGGAGTTTCATTTCAATAGGAATTCCTGTGCATCTAATATATTTGAAAGTGATACTTATGATGTAATCGTTTGGAAATCTGTTTCCTGATGAATTTTCCCGAACTCAATTATTAGGATCTAGCACAAACCGTTTCTTCTGCTTCAATACTATGGAAATATTGAAATACAAAAAAGCAATGGATAAAAGACTGAACTGTTTCCATGTCATATCAGTGAAATTATCTCAACCCCAGCCAGATTTCCTAATGCTACAAACTCTATCATTTATCAAACTCTATCAAGTATCAGATAAGCAATTTACAAAACCTACTTCTACGATGAACAATTTGGAAACTCCTTTCGTTGCCTCAGTAACGCTAATCAGCAGAATTCCAGGGTGAAATAATGCTCAGGAGCTATTTGTTCATTTCCTTATTATTCAAGAAAAGTTAACGTTCTTCAATGATATAAACAATTTTCAAGGAAACTGGAAACCCCCAAAACTTTGATTCTGATATCTCATCTGGATGAAATAGTTATTAGAAAGTTGTTCTGTTTCCGTTGCTCAACAATGCGATCTCAGATGCGGATAAAATCCGATGACACGTTCTCTATCCATTCAATCAAGCCCCTTTTAAACACATATTCCAAATCCAAGACAGTATCGCAACTCCCACTAGCTCTTGTAAAATGCAAATGCAACGAGTCAGTAATGAAAGTAACTCGGTCATACCCTTGCTCGAGTTTGAAATAAGCGTTTCATCGAAAGCATATTTTATACACTGGCTCCAATACAAAATCTGGTATCGAAAAATTCATTCTCCAGGCTGTGTTAACACGCAAAAGAACATCCATACTTATCTGCAAACTACGTCCAAAAAGAGGTACAATATCGTATGGCGCCTTCTCATACACCTGCTTTTAATCGTGTGGCTTCTTATCAGATTCGATGCAGCTTCCTGATAGTTAATTAACGAGTTCATTATGCAGCCGCATTTTCTGGTCCCATAGGCTTCGGCTATTGCAACTCGAGTAGAATTATATGATACAGCTTCTTCGTCGTCGTCGTCGCAGACCAGAGAACGCCAGAGTAGCCTGATTTACCCCTGAGATAATAGCCTCCCAGGTGGGTGGCGTATATATTCCATATGTACGCGACACTGCGTCACGATCGCAGGTATACCCTCTTGGAATCTTTGGTTTATACCTACACTGTCGTATATTCTGAGATTATATGAGGAGTTTGTAAGGTATGGTCAGCTATGAGACTATGGTCAGCTCGCGGGAAAATTTCTAGCCGTGCACTCCAATTATAATGATGCTGATGCGGGATGCTCTGGATCGTAATAAGTATAGTGAGGAAAGTGAGGAGAATCTGCAATGAGAGTATATAGTGTTCTATAGTGGACATCAGAGCATGGTTGTGAGTAAGTGTGGAAGTCCATGAAAGATTCAATAAAGGTTGAATTCAAATTTGAATTTGGTATTTGACAATCAGTATGATAGTGGTTACAGGTTTACATCCACAGCTAAACATATCATACGTCTTATTCAGGAATAGGCTATGAGGAACTATACATAAAAAAATTAGAGCAAATTCTCGGCTATATACATTCAGCACCAATGAATTTTGAGTACTGATACAATTACTGATGCCCTTTATTTAATCCTTGAATCACACATAGATCACATAAATTCTAATCCGAGCCTAGATGCTACACAGGGTTACAAAATACCCACACGAGAACAAATCTTATAGCTCAAGCATACGTAAATATTTCCGAGAATTTTTCACTGGAATTTTCTTCTAGTACACCTCAAAGTTATTGAAATAAAAAGTCACACTTTCAAGTAGTTGACAAATTATTGTTAATTTCTGAAAAATCAACTTCAGTTAGGATTCTTGAGTAAAGACTTTTGCAACCCATAAAGCTGCCTTCTATGCATAATTGATGAGAAAGAAAACCGCTATTGTAGATCCCGAATGGAAGAACCTTTTGGATTTAGCGCGTCCGAGTTTTTGTTGGGATCTGATTTCTAGGAACACGGCTACGAGACAGAGATACCTAGCTAGTAGCACGGACTCATCAATCACCCCAACCTGACATGAGAGGCTGTAATTTGGCTAACCTCTTTGCCTTTTGCGCGTCCAAATAGGCCTTCACTTTCTTTCTCAAAGAAATGAGAATAACGATTAGGTCAATCGGTGCTCAAAAATTTATTGTTTACGACCCGTTCGCCAAAAATCTGCATTATCAAGCCCCTTATAGACTAAGTGAGAAGAAATCCCAAGCTATTCAAGAGTCGATACTGTAAGGTAAAAGTTCTTTCTTGAATGGGGTTGGCTGTAAGCATTAGGTCTATCAAGAATTTTTGCCAGTTGACTGATTTTCACTTGCAGTTTATGGATTTTTCGAATGATCCTCTTTTTAAAGACCACAACTCATAATTGATATTGGAATCCGATGATATAGGATAAAATACGAGAGTCCACGCCTCTCCCTTTGTGTGGAGTTGAAATTGTAGATTTAGGTTATTTCAAGCGAAGGGTACACAGGAGGAGTTACATTCTAGAAATTTCAACATTATTAGTAATCTTAGAGCTGATGTTACATCTTTTATGGAAGCAACCATAAATGGAACTTATATTGGTGGTGAATTGTGGCCATTCTGATGGCTCAGATACTCAAAATATCAAACATAACCTCAAAAAAGCACTGAAAACATCTATATACCAAAATAGAGGTTGGTGCATAGTCTATCAACGAACTTATTTGTGATTCGATGGTATGTATTAGAAGGATCTAAAGATAACCATTTGTGTTGAGATAATGGTAAAAATCCCTCAATTATGAACTCTGAAAAGATATCCACCAATAATTTCGCAAATTTATTAATATTTAACAATAAAACGATGGAAATTATTTGATAAATTCCCATCAGAGATGAATATCGCCAATATCTCAATACAAAAAATTGCCTTTTGATCGTTCAAATACTCCCCCCCCCCCCCAAGCACAAATACGTTCATCGATAGAGTATGCGCCAATCTCGATTTTGGTATTTAAATGTTTTCAGTGCTTATTTGAGGTTATGTTTGATATTTTGCGCATCTAAGTCTTCAGAATGGCCACAATTTAACATCAAATGAGTTATATTAACAGTTACTTCCATAAAATATGTAGCATGAACTCTAAGATCACTAATAATGTAGGCATTTCAAGAATGTACCTGCTTCTGTAAGTCCCCGTTCCTTATTGTATTCATATCTTTGGCTTACTCTATGTTATGTAACAAGTATGAAAAAAAGTTCTGTGAGTGCCTCTTTTTGAGATTCCGAGGTCAAGATCTTCTTCCAGCCTTCAGAATCTGCCTAAGAGGAATGAAAAAAAAAAAAAACGAATCGAAACCAACATCTTGAATTTTACATTTGAATATAATCGAAGCGCCAAATGACAATCTCCGTCCATTATCTACAGTCAATCCATTAAATACACAGACCGTAACATCGGGTTTTACAATCATGAGTTGTTCTGAGATAGATCAGGAACAGGATAACAGAGTAGAACCAATCTTCGAAGCGAGTATAATTATACATATCGACCGCGTGAAAAATATTGATGAACTCTCAAGTACAGGTATGTGGCTCGCAACTCCACTCACCAGTACAAAAATAAGTATGTTTTCTCTGCATCATACTTCATACGCATAGGAAGCATTTCTTGTACTAACCCCCAGATCAGAGAATTTTGTTGAAACAGCCACATTTCTTTCCCTACTTTGCACAATCAAGATCTACATTCAACACGAGAGGCGCGATCGGTTTATACCCACCACGCTCGATTATGCTATGGATAATCATTGGGAGACAATAGCTCGTCGATTCTCAATCTTCCAGCAATAACATTTTTTAATTTGAGCAGTTTCATACCTATCGGTCCAAGATCATTACGCATCTTATGTTTAATCATATAAAGTGCATCAGTTCACAGTATGGAGCATTCCAGTAATACAGAGAGCTGATGCGATCTCAAATCTAAAATCCCGCGAAGGCACAGAATAATGGCAAAAGCTGCGCGCGCTCCGTAATCTCAACTATCATCGTTCTCCTAGATGCTCGAAATCTTAGTTCTCGATAAATACGTGCCGGATAAAATCATCTCTATCGATCTTTGCCCTCAGAGCTGTTCTATTGTGATATGGGACCACAGAGCTTTGTAAGGTTATACCGACACAATGTATAATCTACCGCAGTAGGCTCAATGCTGTTGTTTGGGATGATCACCTTTGGCCTCTGTTTTGAGGATCGATGAACTGACTGATATCCAATTTGATGAAAATGACAAGGCAAGTCCGCTGGTTGATTCAATCGAATATAAAGTAGGAAGTGAGTCAATTGTAACAGGATGTCGGATACCAACATTGTCAAATTCTCAAAGATTCTCAAGAATTCCCCAGGCGATGATCGCAAAATCTCTTCCGGCTATGGTTCATATCATTGTAAAAAATGTGAACTCCTTCTTTTGCTCAGGGTGTGTTTCCGAGGGCTTGGAGGAAGCGCAGTTGATTGCGCTGAAAAAGACATCTGCGCCATCAGTCCTTTCGGACTTTCATCCCATAGCGCTGCTATGCTTCCTGTCCAAGGCCCTTGAGAAGATAGCTCATGACCAACTCATGGAGTACCTGAAAGAGAAGAAGCTGCTTGACTCCCTCCAAACCGGTTTTAGGCGACACAACAGCACTCAGACAGCCTTACTGAAATTGACTGACGACATTCAGGTCGCCAAAAACAAGAAGATGGTAACGCTACTCTTACTATTTGACCTCAGGAAGGCTTTTGATAACATATCAGAATTAAAGCTGCTGCAAAAACTGCGTCTACAGGATTTCTCAAGGTCGGCACTCATGTGGGTAGAATCTTACCTCGAGGGACGTTCTCAGATGGTGACATCACAGGACAGTGGTGACTCCGATCGGGTCAGTACCAATCTTGGAGTTCCTCAGGGTTCTGTTCTTTGGCCCTTCGTATTCAGCCTCTACGTAAATAATTTGCCTTCTATACTTCGCGGGTAGCCCGTCAAGCTCCTATTTTACGCGGATGACCTTCAAATCTACCTTCACGTTGAGAAGGAAAAGATAATGGAGGGCATCGCCCGATTGAAAATAGTGGCAAGATCCGTTCCTGAATGGGCCAAATCTCCGGCCTGCGTCTCAATGCCGGAAAGACCAAGACTATCTCCTTCGGCTCTGCGAGTAATGTCAATGAGTTGAAGGGGGTGGGTCTCGTCGGCGTTGGGATGCCGGGCGGAGTGACGATTCCCTTCAGTGAAACGGTCGTGAGTCTTGGTGTGAAACTAGACAGTAAATTAGAGTGGGAACCGCACATTGATCAGGTTGTCAAAAAAGTCAATAGAGTCCTGTAAGGTCTGCGATTCATCAGGGCGTGTACCACCCAGACTCTCCGCCGAAGACTAGGCGAGACACTAGTCCCACTTCACCTGGACTATTGCGCAGTGGTGTACCTCGACGCGGAAAAAAGGCAACGTACGCGACTACAACATTTGAGCAATTCATGTGTGAGGTACATTTTTGGAACAGGTGGGACGAGCACATCCCCCCTCACAGGAAACGTCTGGGCTGGTTACGCTCGGACTCGCGTATATTGTACTTTGCAGCAATTATCATCTACAAAACCATTAAAATGAAAGAGCTCGATCACCTGGCTGCAATGTTCACCAAGTACCAGCACAGACCTACCAGTCAGAGTGATGTGAGGTATCTAAACCCTCCCAAGGTCTGCCTCAAGTACGCTCCTTTCAGTATCTCGGTGCTAGGATCTGGACCTTTCTTCCTCCCCTCCTGCGCAATTCACCCTCATTACTTTCTTTCAAACTCTCTATGAAACTGCAAATATTCAAGCTCGACGTCCTAGGCACCCCAATTGTTGCAGAAGTACTCCAATGAGCACTACCAGCAAAATGGAGTGTGATGATTTTCACTCTAAGTTGAAACTATGTACCTCATGCTTTTCTCCATATATTGACGTATCATACCTGTGATACAATTTGACTAAGGACAGCGCTGACCAAATATCCGCATTCTCTTTATACTTTATCGAATAAGGAAATATATGGTAAACCTTTAGCATCTGCAATGTTTTTGCATTCTTCTTGAGTTATTTTACAATGTCCCTCGGTGAAAATGATTCAATTTCTGAGTTCACTCAACAGGATAACCTCGGTCAACAAGGTATAGCCAGCGCACGGGTCAGTTTCTCCATACGAATTACATACTTGCTCATTGTCTACCATTAATTTCAGATCCAAGTTGGCATGGATTATTCAATAGTAATAGTCAGGCTGGTTATAATGAGAATGACGTTGGTGCATACGTAGGTCAGCAAATCAATGATTCCATCAAAGAGCGCTTGCTAAGAAATCCGTGGACCTCGCCAAAAGCGTATAAATTCCCATATCCAGAACATAACAAGCAAGGCTGAATAGGAAAGAGATACACTGTAAAAAATTTCTAGCAAAATTTTCAATAATGTCGTATCGAAGCTACGTTTCCGAGACCTTACTGAAAAATTTTCAAAGATTCCTCTTCGAAATTTCAGAAATTATATTGAATATTGAATACGAAATTATTGAAAATGTCGCCACAAGGCCAAATCAGATTGTATTAAATTTTCAATAATCTTGTACTGAAAAGTCTGCACGGCGTTTTGAATGTCCACTCCAGAGAAACAAAAAAGATTAATTTTTAAACAACGAGACGATTGCAAGTTCCGTAATAAATGGAAATAGTCATATCTCAAGTTGCTGAAGAGCTGTAATCTTAACAAATTCTGTAATGAAAAATTATTCGGAAATTATGGGGATCGAACCGACGCACCTTAGATTAGTAGACTGATCGCTCAACCACTACACCAACGCAGAGCATGCTTGACAGGGACTTATAACACCTTTGAATGTGCGATTTGTGTTGCCGAGATCAAATAGTAAAGCCGTAATGAATTCGCCAGATATAATATAGTTTTTTTGGATGAATGAGGCTTTCAAAATGGACATTTGCGAGATATTTTCCCATAATTACATGAAAGCCGAGTTAGACCCAAGTTCGACAATCTATCACGATTTACGAACCATCCTTGCTTGGTGAAACTGCCTTTACAAAATAAATTTACTGACAAGATCTGCAGGTTTCGCGAGATCGTATTGTGAAAATAGTTAAATTAAGTGTACCCAATTTGCCCCCATATGTCGATCTCAGGAATGGGCACACATATTAGACCTTCCTGATGATTTTTTCTACATTTGAATAATTTCTGCGTTTCCCAAAAAATTCAAAATGTTTCTTTCATTTTTCGTATTTGTACAGCTCAGAAATTACTGACAGTATCACATCCAGTAAAACCGATGTCAAGTTTTTCGAGCTCTATCTATCTAAACGTACTTCAACGCATTTGATTACTTTTTTTAAAACCTCCAAAATCCGTTTTTTAGAGTTGCAAAACTTGGATCCAGAGCTATTTCATGAGCAAATTACGGAGGTGCTCTGTGAAACAAGAAGGCCAACATCGGAGTGTACCCAACATGCCCCCATATGGTTATCTTGAAAGGCCGTAAAGTTACGACTTTTTTACCATTCAGGACGTCTTTGTCACGTCGAGATAGGTCGGAAATAGTGGTTTGGACCGGCGAAAAGCTCCAAATGTGGTTGCACGGCAATGGAAACGGATGAAAACGGTTTTATGCACTTCAGCGCCAATTTACATAGTTTTCAATTATGGGGGAAGTTGTGTACATACTCCTGTAGAGTCCCAAAAACTAACAAAAACTTTTTGCGAAAATTGAAACAACTCGTATCCAGTTCGTTGAAGTTAGACGCGCCTCAGCTTATTCTGAAGGTCTTAAGGCAAGCTTTGGAACGAGTTACAGTACGTGGAAAAATATTGAAGTAAGCCAAAATTATTGAAAAAATGTCTTAATGAGACAAGTTGGGGACACGTACCTCTTTTCTCAGTACCAAATTATTGATTTTTGATATTCTCGTATAGAATTTTCAATAATTTTTATTGATTAAGCCCTCAGATGCTCATTATCAATCCAATTTCTTTTAAAAATGAGGAATTGTGTTGACTTCAAGCGTCAATACGAATATTTTGAAAAATTATTCAATATTCAGTACGATTTTGGTTTCAATACGAATGAAATTTCAATAATTTTTGCTTTCTCTAAAGAGAAAGCTTTGTTTTCACCCCAACGAAAATTTGATCAAAAATGTTCGACTCCTGAAGTTGGTCACACAACCTTCAATTTCTTTTGCCAAGGTTATGGGATGAACAGGTGACTGGATGCAACACTCTCTCACGGATTATTACAAGCATTCCGTCGCAGCAGCCCAAGATTTCCTCAACTCAATCAACAAACCAACAGAAAATGTTGTTAATCAAATCAATAGACAAAGACGCGAACGAATTATGGCTAATAGATCGAGACTGACAAATACGATCGAGAATGTGATATTCCTAGGGCGACAGAATATTGCATTCCGATCTCACAGAGACAACAGGGTGCTTGATTTCGATCCGACAATCAATCAGGGTAACTTTAAAGAGCTCTTGAAATTTCGTCTCGATTGTGGTGATCACAGACTTCGCGAAAGAATCAGAAGCGCGCCAGCAAACGCATCATACTCGAGTAAGTCCACACAAAATGATTTGATTCAATGCTGTGGTGAGGAGATTACAGAAACGATCATATCACGAGCTAAAGATGCAGGTCCTGTTAGTGTGATTTCTTATGAAACTATGGATATTTCACGAATTTCTTTGATCACGGTCATCTTGAGGTAACTCTACAAAGATGTGATACGCGAAGACTTCATAAAATTTGTGAACTTGTTCAAGGCTGCGCATGAGTTTGATGATTCTGAGGGAAAGAGCGACTCAGGAATGAAAATCACTGGCTGTAGTTTGGGTACGATTGTCGTTCAGACTCTCGTAGCTGTGGGATTGAATCTCAACAAATTCTTGGGTATCACGTGCGACGGATGCTCAGCCAACATTTCTGAGACTTGTGGAGCCGTTTCAGTCGTGGAAAAAGATAACCCTAACGTGGTCTACTTACCATGTTACAGTCACAATTTGAACCTTAGCATCTCAAAGTCGTTACTGTACGCAATTCGGTAGCTACTATGAAAGAGTCTATAGGATTCTCCGAGGTATCAGCGAGAAGAAATGATTATCTGAATCACGTACTAGGAATGAAACTTTCTGGATTGTGGGAGACAAGATGGTCTGAGCGCCACGACGGAGTGATGCAATTTCGAGACTTGTTTCCTAAGATTGTTTCTGTTTTTGACCAAATTGCATCGTAGCGCGACACAGCAACCTCTTCCAAAGCAAATTCATTGGAATTATCTGTTCTGAGTTCATAATTTTCGGCCACCACTGGATGCTTGTTAGCACTCGCCCCCGGGATGGAAACCGATGCCTTCTGGCATGAAATTTTGAGTATGCGATCAAATGACATCCATTGCTACGGGAACCTCGGTCAGTATGGTATGAGCATGATAGTCATCCAACACTCAAACGCCGAGCCAGAGAAACCATCTAGTGCTAGTATACGTATTACGTCTTCGGCCAAAGATCTTTCTTGCGGGGTTATGGGTAGCAGATTTGATCAGTACCTGATGCATAGTGGGTTTAGGCTCAGAGAAGAGGTTACCATCGCGAGAGAGATGGACTTTTGATCGCACCAATCGCAAAAGCACTTACAGTATCGATGTTTAAAAAATAGTAAAACTGACGGTCACTCACACAGGAAGTCACCACTCTTACACAGTGATAGGGTCACTCTCATGATCACAGCACATGATTCTTCAATATCTAAATGATCGTCTCCTAGACATTCAGGATCATTGGCCAATCGCATCAAAAGCTACGAGCTAAGCGGTGCGCGAAATTCTGAGCGGGACATGCGGAATTTGCAATTTATGCGAACGGCACATGATTCTGCGTTCGACTCGAGCAAACTAAGAGCTCAAAAAGTGTTGAATACCATCAACTATGAGGAGATCTTTGAAAACTTCTAACGTAGAACACGAAATAATTCAAGGGACGATTATCAGAACGTTCCTCCAGTCAAAACATCAAAATCGCCCAAATTCTGACATTTGCTCATAGGGCAAAGTATATGCATATACTCTGCCCCCGAAGAGTTTGGTCACTTATCGAGGAACAAGGCTCTATCTACGCCTAGAATAATTTTCAAACTTCGAAACCTTTGCCCCTCAATATCGTCAAATTGAGTAATTTTGGTACGATTTTGGTATTTTTCATTTAGTTTGGCTCGGCATTTCTACATACATTGACGAAACCCACCTTGACCACTGTTCAATCGAAAGCTTACAGTCTCCGTTTTCTTTTGACGGGTTGCAAAATTATGATTCGATGTCTTTAGACGGAGCTGTTAGCAGTTTTGTAAGTGCACCAAAGTTAGACCCTGATGGGGCAACTTTGGTACACTCACAAAATATTTCAATTCAACCCACCATCATGTGAGTGAATAAATTCTAATCGTTCAGAAATTTTGTTCTGAGCTGTTTGAAACATTTCAAAACCTCATAGACCATCACTCCACTCAAGATGAGTTGGAGATAAGCTATCATACAGAGGTGTACTAAAGTTAGCACATCCTAATGCTACTTACCTAGAGTGGGGTAACTTTGGTACACTTTTTCATGGTTTTTTTTCCTGTTTTTCATTCATCAAAATTCCATAATGCTGTAAATACCCCAATGTAACGATGGTTTCTTTAATATGATGATATATAAGGTCCAAATGTAGCATTATCCAGTACTTCGTTCCGGAACGATTCTTCCCAGGTACACTAACTGAACCACTTGCATACCGCTGGTTGATCAGCCTTTTTGGAAGAAACTTCAATAAAAATCTACAATTACCCATGCAAGGTCTACAGTGGCTCAACACGTGTGTGCCAAGTGGGGAGAATAAGTTTCAGAGCGATAGAGTTATTTACCTCACTGGACGCAGCTTTGAAAGTCATTTTTTAGTTGTGTACTTAAGTTGCTTCCACAATACTAAAGTTACCCGATTGAACTGTACTTGAAAAGAATCCATCGATGCAACTCCGTATGGAGACGAAACTCGAAGGTGCGCAGACTCGATTGGATATACTCAATTGAGTTTGGGACAAAACATATATTCAAATTTGCTATGAAGACATTTGCTCATTCTAGCGTTACACCTTAGTATTCATAACGAAAATTTGCATTTACGAGCATATATGTATTCATATATTTGATACATATATATATATCAAAAGTGGTTCTTATTCAGCATCATATTTAGCGGGCGTGAATAACGAAAGAATCTACGTGAGCAACCCATCATATCTTATATATACGAAAGGGTTGAGCAGACAGCCTGAGAACACTGGCAAGTCGATTCGATTTTGGCTGGCCCCATCATAACCTATCTTTCGAGCCAAGGAACGGCCAGCTCTCAGCATAATTTCGGTGTATGCTGATGAATTTATGAACGCTCGGCTATTTGAATGCGCTTGAACGAAAGGAAGTTGAAGGTACGGCCTACTGGGCCCTAAACATCGCGAAAGGGATAGAAAGAAAGAGAAAAAGATCGAAATTCTGTGAGCCAGAGCCAGGCGAATCATTCTTACGTCGCGACGAACCTCGATCCACAACACACCCGCGCAGTCGAAAAGAGTCTTGAAAAGATAGAGAGAAGAGTCAAGAGATTTAGAAGTAGAGATGCTGCACAACCTCGGTAATCCGCCACCGCGATGTAAATCACGCGGGCCTTCTAAGCGCCACCCCTATAATCACTCGGACATCCAATGCCTGCCTCCACCTCCTCCTCCTTCTTCTTCTCAAACCAACTGAACTTGGGATGTAGACCGCTGTGGTGTACGTCTTTCAATCGCTGACGTATATATACAGTATCGTGCACACGACTATACGACTTCTCGTTTCCGACTCACTCCCTTATCTAGCGAATGTATCGCCCTTTTTAATCTTCGACCTAGGCGGTAACCCAAGATAATTATTACCGACGGCATATCGCTCCAACGAGATGTAATATTTTAATGAGATTACGAAAGCTCATCTGAATTAGATTGCTGGGGATTCTGGGTGATGCGAGTTTCTTATGTTTTAAATCTGATGCAAAATCGGAAAAAGAACATTCTCCATATTGCACTTTTAATCGAGAGATTTTATGTATCGGTGTTTTGAAGATCTTGTGACTCCTCAGTCATTAAAAAATGTTGAAAAATCAACAGTTGTCAAGAAACAACAAGAAAGAAACTTGTCAAGGAACAAGTAAAATTTCGTTCTTGCACCACATTTTCCCGATGTATCAAATTGGGAAGTGACATGGGCTCGTGTCCGACTAAAATCACATCGTTTGCGAGACTCTCGGCGAGACTATCATGGCCACCGCATACCCCCGATAGCATTGAGTACTATAGGATAATCCGTGGTTTTTGAGCTGTGTTTCAATAAATAAGCAAAATACGTTTGATTGTGCGAGTTGAAATTCAAGAAAAAGCCAATACGTGTTTGGAGAAAGAGTTCTGTATTCGTGTCTTGTGTACGCAAGAATCGTGAAGAAAGTATAGCAGATGCGCGTGTCCTTCGTCAGTATTCAACTTCACAGCTTATTGTGATCAAATTCTAGGAAATCGATGACGGATTAATTCACGGAATAAAATATTTCAAGTAAAGTGCTCGCGACAAAGTGGTGCGAAGAAAATGCAATGAATACTGCAACCGAACTTTATCCACATACTTTACAGGTTAATTCTAGTTGTGCTGCCGAGTCACTGTCACGCACTCCATCTTTCTCAAGAATCATTATAGTGAGTTGATCTGGATCCTCACATTCCCTTTTTTGCACTTTTATTAACAATCATCATAACTCAACACAGCTGCATGTGGCTACATGGGCAGCAGCCGGCAGCTCGCGGCAGCCCAATTTTGTTTACGTACCCATATGCTACGTTGTATATATGTATGTGTTACAGGAAAAGTCCGAAATCAGTCAATCCCGGAGATTTACTAGTAAATCCTAGCATTGACTGGTGGGCCCAGTCAATCCCAAGATTGACTTGTAAATGTCCAGCATTGACTGGGAGGTCTAGTCGATGTTGTTGAAATGGCAGCATTTCGGACATTCACTAGTCAATCTTAGGATTGACTAACAAGCCTCCGCAAATGTCCGAAACGTGATGGCTCACGAAAGATATAGTTAACACGTAAACTTGATCTTTCGAAAACTTGGCGCCAGAAAACAAGCTCCTCGGGTACATCTCTTGAGGAATGATTATCAACATCGTGAATGAGGTTTTCTACAGAATTGGAACGAAAGCTGATTCAACTAAGCAGCTATTCACGAGGAGCGAATTTGAGTTCGCAAAGGGAAATTCCTCGATCTCAACGAAATTGACCAGGAACAAACTGTGAGCTTACGAGCAGCAGCTTCAAAAATTTCGATTACAGGTGGCCAGGAGATGACAAAATGAGATTACAGAGCTAAATGTTCTCCAAATAGATGTTCTTGTAAAGTGAAAAACATACTGTGCAATTCAAGATGCCATAATAGCCAGAGCTTCTGTAACAAGTAGCTTTTATACTGTTAAATTTTTGGAAAAATTCAACTTCACTTCGATCATGCAACATGCTATAATATTTGTCGGTAAAAAATTCGTAAGACTAGATAATCACATTATCAATGTGATGAAGATGTGACCTTTGTCTGGTATGGACGTAAGATCTAAGACTATGTGCAGCTGTGATACATTCACGCTAAATATCATTTTGCATTAATGAATTTTGCTCATCATATATTTTTATTTCTCTGCTCATTTTATGTTTCGGACATTCACGGGGGTCAGTCAGTCAATCCTACGATTGCCTAGTAAATGTCCGAAATTCGTCTTTACGAATCAACATTGATTGGCTATTTCAGTCAATTCTAAGATTCACTAGTAAATCTTAGGATTGACTGACCCCACTAGTCAATGTCAGCAATAACTAGTCAATCCTAGGATTGAGGGATTTCGGACATTTACTTCAACATATACATACAGCGTCTGCAGTAGCAGAAGACGCATGACCGCAGCGACTCGACTGACTTATTAGTTTCACACAAAAACGATGGAAATCATCCTTGAAAAAGCTCTCAGCTCCAATTGTCTCGCAGAAGGAGATAGAGCAATGTTGAATCTTATGGATACTGCTGACAAATAGTTGTTTAAAATAATATCAGCAAGTTTTCAATCGTTGCTCAAGCCTATGCTTGTCAATGCTATCGGGGGGCATCAAGTAGACCGGCGTTCTGCCACGAGGGTGCGTACGCCCGATGTCACATCCCAATAAGCTCGACAACCCTCCAGCGTGGCTCTGAATGAACTACATCAAAATGAACTTCAGAGATACAACGCTTCAAAAATAGGTAAAACCGACCTTAAGCACGAAGAATCAGTCATGGTCTAACAGTATTAAACTACCATCTCGATACTTTTGGGATGTAATCTGAAGAACCACTAATTTCAGGATAGATTATGAGCCTCGACCAGTCTGAACCAGCCTCGTTGAAAGCTATTTCATATCCAAGGAATGATTCTTTGTTATCAAATTTTTGTGAAAATCGTCAACCAAGTGATTAAAGCGTTTGCTGGGGAGGTTGGAATGAAGTCTTCGGCCAAAAATACGAGAACTGGCTCTGCTTCATTATAGCTTCAATGACAGTCTAATAAACCTTTCCAGAAGTTCCTTTTCTGGGTAGCGGGGCCCACCGACTGGCCCCGCAAAAATTGGCTGCGCACGCTGAATGGATGTAACCGAATTATAGTAAGGAAGATATAAATGATGTATGATGTAAGCAACGAATCATGTCATAGAGGCTCATTTGTGCTCCCCGAGGTACACCCTTCCCCCTTATGATAAACCTGACTGTCAGGATACATGCTTTTCGTACTTTTGTTAGCAGTTAAAATCGAGTGACGTCTCTCTTAACTCCTATTCATTTAATTAAAAGCCACTTTCGTATCTTGTCAAATTGAATCACATCTGATCTCATTTCTTTTTAGCACAAATACGGAATACATACGTTCCCTTGGTCAACGGGGATCAACCATGAAACCAAATTTAAGTCCAACAAATCCGCACGCTGTACTCTTAGAAACATTTTTCAATCAACTCATCAGTTCTAATGAGTTATGGATACTCATTTTTAAAAAAGCTACTCTGACGAATTTTCCAGACAAGTATTATGTATTTCATTATCTCTAGTGAAAATCTCAAATACTGTGAAACCGGGCGCAGCATAGACAGTGCACTCGCAATACTGACCTATCCAAAAATTTATACTTTCTGCGGATGAGCAATAACTGGACTCAAAAATATTGAAATATGACGTATTCAGCTCATTGTGTCCAGATCTCTTGGTCGGAAATATGAATGTTGAGAGCACGAATAGATTTTTAAAGATGGCTGGTGATGTTTGCTCTAAGTACATCAGCAATCAACCAAAATTTTCCAGAAGATGATTGAAACCGACTCATTCTGACATAACTCTTCTAAATCGAGTTCGTTACTGTATCTGTTTCATACCTTTCAAGTTTCCATGAGTGAGATATAGAAACCGCTGTACAACCTCCCCAAAGTATTTGCATCTTATTCTTGTGAGTGGTAGAATTTGATCTGAAGCAGGGCTCACCAGTGAGCCTAGTCGCACCGGAGTTGTTAAATTCCATCTCAAGATGAGTGCTGGTTAAGCCGACGGCGAAGCGAACTGAGATAGAAAAACTGATGAATAAAATCCTCATCTGACTGCAGTGGAAGTTCCCAAATCTCTTCAAAATAATCCTTGTCTCACCGATAATTCAAAAAAAAAAAAATAGCCCATTGAAGTATAAATACTAATACGCGATACACAAAACATCAATCTAACAATCCCAAGCAAGATCTAATAGTCAACTCTACGTGCACTTTATCTCTATCTTTACCTCAAACCAATCTACCCATTATCTCTCAATTTGCGTACACATAAAATTTCTCACCCCATTTTCTCGTTATAACTCACGCATCTTCTTCTGCTACGAACATAACAAGCCTGTAAGAAAATCTCATTATCACGTTCACGAGCACGTTCACGTTCAATCACCTGCAATGATCGTCCCGATAATCCATACACGTGGCTCATTTTCCGCCATCCATCCATGTATACTTTACTACAGTATCACAAAATCATTCAACACCTCTTCACCTACAACACAGTACACAACCTTTCTCAAATCTTCCTCTATCTTTTCAGTAAAACTATCTAGACATATACATATATACTGTTGTACATAGATCGATCAAATGAAAAGCATCGAGAAGTTATATAGGTACTAGCGGGGGAGAACAAGATCTAAAGTGCATCAAGAAAATTTCAAGTAGGGAATCATCTCACGAATCAAAGAAGGAAAGGGGAGAAGATATCTCGTTATTACAATGTTCTCGAACGATGTAAGGGTCATCTTGTGCCCGCTCATTATTACGCATCCGTGGCGGTAAGCTCTGGCAATATCAACAACGCACAGATTCAAGATGCAGAAAACTTGAGAGAGTTGTGGTCAAGCCTCACGATGCACGGATGCAACCTGCTACGAAAGAAACAGATTATACATATAGGCAGAAATGAGAAGAGAGAGAGCGTATAATGCAATAATAGGTGTATACTAATGATATGGGTGTGCATGCGCTCTCTCTTGATTCTCTGGTTTGAAACTGAGAGAGAGAGCCGCTGAATTCAGTCACGTACTTGCATTAAACTTAATATAAATAATAGCGGTTTGTGAAGATCGTCCAAGTTCATATATGAGCCACCTATCTCCTCCTTCTTTACCTCCTCTTCCTCCTCCTCCACCTTCCTTGTTCAGTTAGTGCTTCGTCGTCTCGATGATTTTGCTTGGTTAGCCTCTTCAGCAGCAGCAGTGGCTTGATTCTTCTTTACTACGGTGTACGAGAACTTGGTTGTGAAAAGGGCATGTGTAGTCAGTGCGTGCACTAATTCCAACACGTGCCTCTTTGAATATCTTGCTCCAATGTACTTTTACACAACAGAATCGACTCGTTTGTGGCCTGGGCCAATCCATCAACCATCTTAGGATTTTTTCGAAGAATATTTTGAAAATGACTGTTACAAAGTCACATCTGAAGATCTTGAACTTTGGTCCCACTCATCGGTTACCTGGACAATGAGTCATACGGATAATGTTGAAATACAAATCTCACAAAAATCTCGCGATCTAAAATACTAACCCACAAACAGAGTTATGTAGGGAGTTGAAATCGGATCTCAGGTTAAGCCTTCCCAACACCCTTCGTGTGACATCACAAAAAACCGGTGGAAAACAATCCCACATAGTGTTCAGAATTTTGCGATTCTCAAAATAGTCAACTGTTTCATTTCAAAATGATTTATCGAGGGAAGAATTTTCACCCCAAAAAAACATTAGGAAGATTCCTGATTAGGTTTGGCGAGAACATATCATTTCGAGGTTAATAAAGGTAGGCTTGAGATTATTAGAATCATTAGGGCTACCCACAGGAATCAGTAAGCATTGCTATTCCCGGAATGAGTGATTCAACTGATCGATTAAACGATAATCGTTCTCATGCTAGAAGGAACAGGAGAGGTCGTGGCATGTATGGTCGTACTGGGGTTGATGACATCTATGGAGGTCATGGTAATGATTGTGGTACGCTCTGTTAATCAGGGGAGTATCAGTTGAAACCGTCATGGTGGTCAGAGTGCCCGAAGTGCTCATGAAAGTAGTGACCGGAAACGGATTGTGCGTTATAGTTACTGCAGAGGTCGTGTGAGCAGTGACCATAGTTTCAGTGAAAGTCAAAAAGCCTTTCGCAGTCATACTAGCAGTGACCGTGTTTAAACTTCACGATACCGTGGCTAGAAAGGCCACAGAAGCAGTGGCTATTTACGCTGTAGAGATCAGAGAGTCCGTAGTGGTCGCAGGTGTAGTGAGTGTAGTTGTAGTGGAGGTCACAAATATCGCAGTGGTCGCGGGAGCAGTGACTGTAATCGGTGTGGATGTCAGAGAGTCCGTAGTAATCACAAGCGCAGCGATCGTAGCCATAGTAGAGATCAGAGAGTATGTGGTGGTCACTAGAGCAGTGGCCATGGTCACACTGGAGATCAGAGAGCCCGTAGTGGTGTCAGGAGTAGTGGCTGTAATCGGTGTTGATGTCAGAGAGTCCGTAGTATAGTCACAAGAGCAGCAAGCGGAGTCATAGTGAAGGTCACAAATGTCGTAGTGGCCGCGGGAGCAGTGACTGTGATCGGATTGCAGGTCAGAGAGACTGTAGTGGTCACAAACGCAGTGACCGTAGTTGAAGTGGAGGTCTTAGAATTTGTAGTGATTGCAGGAGTAGTGACTGTAATCGGTGTGGATGTCAGAGAGTCCGTAGTAGTCACAAGAGAAGCAGCCGCAGTCGTAGTGGAGGTCACAAATATCGTAGTCGTCGCGGGACCAGTGACTGTGATCGGAGTGGAGGTCAGAGAGTCCGCAGTGGTTGCACGAGTGGTGGCTGTAATCGGTGTTGGTGTCAGAGAGTCCGTAGTATAGTCACAAGAGCAGCAATCGTAGTCATAGTGGAGGTCAGAAAGTCCGTAGTGATCACAAGAGCAGTGACGGTAGTCGTAGTGAAGGTCGCAAATATCGTAGTGATCGCAGGAGCAGTGGCTGTGATTGGAGTAGAGGTCAGAGAGTCTGTAGTGGTCACAAAAGCAGTGACCGTAGTCGTAGTGGAGATCAGAGCGTCCGTAGTGGTCGCAGGAGCAGTGGCTGTAATAGGAGTTGGGATTGGAGAGTCCGTAGTGGCCACAAAAGCAGTGACCGTAGTCGTGGCGGAAATCAGACATTCTGTGGTGTTTACAGAAAAGTGGCTGTAGTCGTAGTGGAGGTCAGAGAGTCCGTCATGTTCACAGAAGTGGTGAACGTAGTCGCAATGGGGGTCAGAGTTATTATAACAGTTATAGAAGCAACAACCGTGTACGCACCGTACATTACGATAGTTGCAAGGATCTTTGAATCAATGGCTATACTTATCGGGAAGGTCAAAGTGAGTAGTTGTACTGGAGGTTAGTTCGTCATATGAGCAGTATCCGTAGTCGTAGTGAAGATCAGAAGACCATACTCGGAGTAATAACCAGAATACTGGAATAGTCAAGGAGTACTGCATCTATGATCACTACGGGTACTCTGGCCTTCAATGTATGCGTTCACTGATCTGAGGATCCTTACACGCGTCCTAGTCTTCATCACCATCACTATGACCATTTATTATTCAATGATCTTTGCAAGCACTGCAACCTAAACTACGACTACGGTTGTTGCATGTACGGCTCATTCGGCACTGGGATGTCTGTTCCAACGGTCTTAATACGGACACTCTTACCATCGTTCAGACATCAACCGATGCTTTCATGACTAATCAGCTCACTGTGTTATTCACTACTACTATATTTACAGCCTTGATAGCTTCTGCGGCCACTTCTACGTGTACTACGAATACGGCCATCACTTGTTTTACGACCTTTAACGGAAATGAGGCACAGTATAGTGATATATGTAGATCAGCATCTGAGGAGATCGCGTGGGTCTTCGGAAAAGTTGTGAGACCTTTGGGAAGAAATGTCAAGTTCCACCCCTTCTCACAGTTTTCACGTATTTTCATGGACTTGAATTACTCATTCACAAAATCAAAAGCTTGTCGTGGGAATGAATCAAAGTAAATCATGAGTAATTTTGTAGATTTTTCGTCCTTGATGTTTAATATATGATTCGATTATTTGGTCTCATCGATCTTGAAGGACGGTGGGGAACTAAATAAATTCCCAAAATTTCATGGAAGAAATTTTATTGCTACGTTTCATCCACTAGGTTTACTGGAGCCTGATGAGGTCCACGAAACCTAGTGGACGAAACGTAGCAATAAAATTTCTTTCACGAAATTTTGGGAATTTATTTAGTTCCCCACCGTCCTTCAAGATCGATGAGACCAAATAATCGAATCATATATGAATCAAAGTAAAAATGTCTGCACAGTCACCCTATTTGAGAATTTTTGACTGCCCAGACACCCTATTCACCACTGTGCAATATATCCTATCTATCCTGTATATCCATGGACGAAACAACCATTAATCATATTGAAATAGAGTTCAGTTACTAAATCATCATGATTTCGATGATAGGATATCGTCAATATTGCTGAAAAATTTGCTCTAGGGGCCTCGTAGATGCGTTTACTTACTTTGCGATCTCGCAATGATGATTGATAGAAAGAATTTTTCTCAATGTGCAGGTTCTACAAATTCATGATAATTGTTGTTGCCTTGAAGCGTTGTGCTCCACACAAATTTTAGCCACGAGAATAAATTAATGGGATGCGATGCGAATGCACATCAACGAGAAACAAAAACGGTGAATTGAGCATCAACTTAGAGCTGCGAATTGAGAAGAAGAGCAGCGCGTGGCTCGTGCGGAGCGATAATGGTCGACGAGATTCATCCGGAGAGGACGGAATCACTGCTATTATCTACCGATGAAAAATGGCTTCTCTAAACAAATTTCCGAGGCGGATAAAGCCGCAATAATTAAGCGAGGGAAGGTGGTTTTTGGATACCAGTCTACATCAATTAGAACAGAGATGCGTGAGTATCTGAGAGATGGAACTTTGCTCTACACGTTGAAGCGTCTGGGTCTTTGTTTTCATGAGAAAATATAAGCCGTCCACATTTTTTTCTAAGATCATTAGTCACTTACCAGTCGAACATGATTAGACGCACAGTGACGTGACACACCTAGATTTTTTGTTTTTTTCTAAGAAAAATATAATCCATGTCCAGAAATGTGATTCGTTTGAGGGTTATAGTTGTGACACGATAAATGCCATCGATTTTTCTCCTTTAAAAAAGTACTTACAAATAATCAATAAGTCATAACTGAATACATGATGGGAGCACATACCTGAGCTTACAATATATCGTAGTCCTGAGTAAGAAGGATCCTTCTGCAAATATGAACTTGATATCCCTATTGGCATCGAAATGCAGATCAAGATATGGAAGGAAAAAAATCATATTACACGCAGAATCCCGTGATTTTTTAAATTCAATAGCCCTCCATTTCTGCCTATCTTACCTTTGTATTCCATACTCTCTACAAAGTAGTTTCGTGATAGTAGAAGAAGGTGTCTGAGTTGAAACGGAGTCGAAGTAAGTGCGTCAAGTGGCACGAGAAATCCAAGCTCCAAGTGCGGATTCTAATGAGTTACCACATTTCGTGGGTTTTCTCGTGTATGGTCTACTTTTATAGACGACCACAATTTCTTCTGACTCTTTCTACGCGGTCAATTATCTCGAAAACCATCCGAAGAAGGTTCATTTTCTCAATAATTGTCATAGTTCATACACTTATCAGCGTACTCTCCAAATATTGGTAACATTGTGTCGATTCGAAAAACACATCGTGCGCTTCTGGTTCCTTACTATTCCATTCTATTTCTTGGTACTAAAAAAATAACAAACACATGACCGAATCTGGAATTTGATAATGTGAGAGTCTTAGTGGGTGAGCTTATGATGTGGAAACCACCATACATCGTCGTTTATCGCAAATCACCCCATTGAAATGCATTGTTGTGTAGGATAGTATCTATCTTGTCCACAATTTTGCGTCCTTCCGAAGCATACGAAGCATACCTCAAAGTATATACTCATGGTATGAAAATATACTTTCCGAGTGTGACATACAAGCTGCATTGTAAACAAATCTCAAGGAGTGAAATTGAAGAATATATCATCTCACTTCGTAAAAATTAGAATATAACTAATCTCACGATGAATAATGGACGATACCTGACAAATAGAGGTTCACTAGTTTAAATAAATGACATGGAATAAATGATGTGTGACTTCCTCGTGTAAGCATTTTTACAATTTTTCTTTTGATCTTCGCACACGTTTGGCACATCTATCTTCCCCTTAGACATTGATTCCATTGTCTTCCAAGACACTAACTCGGCTCAATAACTTCTCGGCGATAAAGCAGCGTTTAAAAATGTCCGTTCTACACCATACGAGAATCTTGAGCTCTGATTCTGGCTCTGAACTTAGAACATTTGCGCAAACGCTGCATATCCTTGCTTTCAGATAACGAAATCATTGTAACTTGCTGCCCACATTATTGTGATCACTTTTGATGAACGAGGTAAGTCAATGGGTTGGAATAGATGATATTAGCACTAAATGGAGGAGAAATGGTTTGCGGTGAAGATGATCTTTAATTTTGTGCACGGTGTTTGCGAGCACTGCTTGCAATTGGTGGGCAGCACTGAGAAAAAAATTTTGGTCGTACGACCATGCGTATTGTCGTACGACCAAAATGGTATGTGCTGCAGAACAATACCGATTTTGTTATCGCATCAATGTATCAGAATGGTTTGGTGATCTGGTATTAGAGCGAGAATAGTTAAATATAACGCGTATATTTCGAATGCCCCGATACTTAATGGATTAAAAGTCATATTACGGTTCTTTTGCTACAAATGCTACCAATTTTTTGCACGGGATAGTACCGCAAAGGCACAAATAAAATCCAACGGTTTTTTTAGGTTATTCGTGCCAAATTGGTGCAATAACGAAATCATTTTGCTGTGGTGACAATCCAGTATTGGTCTGACAGCAATACCACGTAACAATACAGTCGTATTGTTCCGACGGCAATACTTTATTTTTAGTGAGGAAGAGCCGCAAAGTTTAACAGAAATTTCAAGAAAAACTGCGCATGAGGTATTTTTCGTTTTGAATCGCAGATTATGAATCTTTCTCGAACGTACACTGAGAAAAAGGATTCTGGAATTTTTCCAGAAACCTTGAGATTCGGGTGCACAATACGTACTCCATCAGGAGTTATTCCTCATTGCCTCGGGATATTCTCCAGAATGTACTGGAGAAAGTGCTGATCGCGATCAGGAAAAATTGTGTTAGGAAAAACTCATGATCATATCTGGAATTTTTCCAGATTTGAACTTGAATACTTCCAGAACCTCTTGCGGATCTTTTCGGAAGTAGTTTACGGAATATTTCGATTACCACAATCGGGAAAATCTCCCGATATTTCGGGAAAATCTCCTGATGCCTCAGGAAAATTAACGGAACACGTTCTGGAAATGATACAGATGAGCGCGAGAGTCATTCATACCGGGCTACCTGGACACATCCCCACTACTTTCTCTTTCCCAATATCACCAGCGAAGTATAGAGGAATAACTAATAGCCGAACCGCGTTTCTGGAGTATTGTCATGGATCTCTCAAAAAGTCGCATACATGAAATTCTGCAAGATACGTCAACTTTTCTTTCTAAATTACATGAAATACTCGAGTCTGAAATTAAAACAATATCATTGGATGAAATGAATAAAAAACAAGTGTTGAAGACGATCAATAACATTTTCAAGCCTCTAGTCAAAGTCAAAAGTGATTATATGATAATGAAACAGTTTCAAGGAATGGGCACTCTTATCATGCCCTCTAATCACTATTTAGGACAGCGTAGAGTGTATCAACAATAAATTGGTAAAAACGAGTTTTAGACATCGCTTTGACTGATATTAGAATATTTGAGTAAAAAAACCAATAGATCAAAAATACCTTGTGCATACGACATCTCCTTCGATTTGAATCGTTTTCAATTTAATTATGTCTGAAATCACACCCCGAGATAGTCTCTCTAATACAGCACGTATTACGAATGTTGAAGAAATGAAACGCGTTTCATTTCTTCAACTCCACGCGTGGAGTGCACGAGGCATTCGCGAATTTGTGTACGCATTGCAGGCGCATTGTGACAACCGAAAAAGTTCGGCGCGCTGACCGCGATTGAAACGATTTGAAACGTTTCTGATGCCACCCCGCGCATAGGAAAGCGTATGATATGAGACAGCATTCGTTGTCCTCTTACTACTCTTACTACTTGCGACGATGCATCAGGTTTTGACAAGTTCGGCAGGGGGCGGGGCGACCACGAAGAATCGCGGTGTACAGCCAATCACCGCAGATTCACCGTAGAGAGGGTAGAGACCCTACCTAATTGCTCACACGGACACAACTTTCGTCACCAACACAAGCCACCGTACAAGATTTTTCTAGGAAAATTGCCGAAAATCGCGGAGTAGGATGAGAAATAGGTGGTCCGAGCGTCGAGTGGGGAGACATGGAAGTAGAATAAAAGCGATGAAAAAAAATGGCAAGCGAGACTTAACATTTGCATCGGCGGTGGCTCAATTCATCCCTATCCGTCATGTTTTGAAAAACTTTTTCGACATGCCAAATGTATTTTCAGATACAATTAACTACCTCAATTATCTCAAATCTTTCAAGTAGATCATAGTTAACATTGTGCAGACTGCTTTTTGGAAAGAAAAAATCGATCGTTTCGGAAATAAGATTGTATTGCCTCTTTTTCTCTTTTTTGATGACTTCCAGAATAATAATCCTCTCGGCAGTAGCAAGGGTTCCGGAGAAACAGGTGCTCTATATTTATCAATACCTTATACCCTACATTTACCAATTACTAAAAATAGTAGATATTACTAACAGTAATGTTATTCTTGAATCAACTCACACTGTGCTTGAAAAAACAGTCTCAGATTTTTTATTCCTACTCAATTCATTGTATCCTGATTACTTGAAACCCAAGCACAATTTTTTGGTACACTACGCGTGGATTATGAGAATAGTTGGTCCTCTGTGGAGAATATCCTGTATGAGATTCGAGGCAATGCATGCGAGAAGTAAAATTCCAGCTAAAGTCTCATGTAATCGCATTAATTTAGCTCGTACAATCTGTATTAGGAATCAATTATACCTCAATTACCTATTTCTGATTAAAATTGGAAACAACAAAACTCTACTGGGTTCACACCAAAAAAATACAATTACGGAACTATCGAGATTTTCATCATTTTAAAAACGTCATTCCACTAAATTTCTCCCCATTTGTCAATTCTTACGAATAGATCCGCGAGAACGGACACGCAATCAAGACTGGCAATATTCTCGTTAAATTTGAAGAGGAGGGTCCACAATTTGATGTTATAACTTTAATTTTGAGCAACGACGATCATAATTTCCATATTTTATACTATAGGCTGCAGGATATCAATTACAGTCCACATCGTCAGACTTATTTCGTCAAACATTTTGAGTCACTTGAATGGGTACTTCACAATAAAAATGATATAATTGATTGGCCCGTTACTCATTGTAACTATTTGAAAGACGGGTACTTCATTACAAAAACTTGGATGTGACCGTTAGTGTTCCAAACTCTCACTAGGTGGCCGAGCACTTTGGAAGAGTCTTCTCGCAAGTGGCAACGAAAGACCTCTTTTCGTACATAAGTGCGTGGAAACCTCAGATTTTGAAGTGAAGCGTGCGGTACAGTGTAGTTAGTAAGAATGAACAATGTATATATATGTATAAATGTAATATAGTATAAGTCATACACAATAGTGCACATCATACTACTGTAAAACCGAATCCTGGCCGAAATGGGAAATCTTAAAGATTTATCAAAGAATTTCGTCCACCTACTTCAGTTACCCTCCACTGTAATCCTATAACACCTAGCAAGCTGTGAATCTTCTTATTGTTTTGCACAAAGCCTTCACTTTTGCAATGCTCGGCTATTCTGGAAAAAGTCCAGAGCATTTCGAATTTGTTATTGCATCTCTACTCGGGAAAAACTCCTGATGAATTCAGGATTATCTCAAAAGCGCCTATCAGGACTGAATCCTGCTGAAATCTGGGATAATTCCCGAATCTTCTGGAAAAATTCCTGAAGCTCACTCCCGATTGCCTCAGAAATTTTTCCTGAGGATGTGCGGAAGATGCCAGCAGAAGTCAAGGGTTTCAGGAATATTTCCTGATCCTCTTCTATAATTAGTTCAAGTCTAATCGGGAAAATTTCCAGAGTCTCTGGGGAAAATTTCCTGATTTGCATTTCTGAATGAATCATGAATTACTTATTCCTGAGCGTATGCGTATTTTGCACCCGAATCTCAACGCACTCTGGATTAATTCCAGAGTCATTTCTCTCAGTGTAATTGCGTATGTTGCTTCACTAAATGCGACCAAAGAATATAGAAACCCCATCTGATCACGTGTATCTTGAGTAGCATCGATAATCACTCGATGGGCAACGATAAGTGTAGTGGTCTCCGAGTGGGTTAGAGGGGAAAAATATACATTTTCGAAGGTAATTCTCCGTAGAATGAAAGGGTGAAACTCATTCTTCGATATTTTGCATTGCTGTTGAGAGGTGAGCAAAATAGCACCAGAACCACCGGCAAAACGCAATGTGACAGCAACGTCGTGGACTTCTGATTAAATTTAACCACAGGGTACGGGAATCGAGATAACGCTTCGCTTCAAAGTTTTTAAAAGTATTTTTCCAAAATACATGCAATTAAATGGGATTTTCACATTCCTTGCTCGCATTTCAATGAGCTAGCAGATCCAATTTCGGTCAAAAAGAATTCATAGTCTAGACTTCAAGACGAAAAACCCCACGTGCGCACTTTTTTGGACATGTTTGTTCAGTTTTTCGGCTATTTCTGTCCACCGGATGCAAGTGGTGAACTTTTTTAGTTGTATGTGGAAGAGGGCTACATGAACATGGCTACGTATAGGTGGTTTTCTTTTATTTCATTTGCTTTTTTGTATTTCATCAGATGGTGGTGATTACAGTAAACCCAACCACAATCGAATTGAAATCTTTTCAAGTAGTCCATCATTAGAATAAGTTGTTTTCTTTTTCAATTAAGTTCAAAATTTTCTCAGATTCAAAAAGGAAAATGTATGCATATCATTCACGCGAGTTTGGATAGAACTTGAAGCAGAGAATAGTAATATCAGTGGTCTGAACAATCGTCAAGATCGATCTTCGACTCTTATCCACCTAACAGATCCCTCATTTTCATTAAAGCTTCATTAATATCTGAGAGAAGGATTCAGACAATACTATATTATTCCATCTTCAGATCATTGAATTTCATGAATGTAACCGTCAATCTTCTTCTTCTTCTTCTTCTTCTAGGCTCATGATACCAAAATATAATTTGCAAAAATGTACGGATACTTGAGATTCGATTCGCATAGTGAGTAAGAGCAATATGCGAAATAACGGCACAAAAATCAAGAAACTAGAGAATAAATACAAGTCTTTGCCCCTATATGGTGATTTCACGCTCATGCTTTTTTGACGTCTTAATCACTTGCAGGCACTGCAAGTGATTAAGACGTCAAAAAATATGAAGATGAAAATTGTATTCGTAGTCAAAATAATATGAAGATGAAAATTGACGCGCTGCAACGGTGAAGCAATTTTAGAGTAATGCAAACAGTTTTAATAACGATAATCCAAACAGCACAGTGCTATGACTTGAACTGACAACTCGCAGATCAACATCACATGATTTGAAAAGTATAATTCGTCGTTTACCCAATACAATTATGTTCACATACAATCATATAAACTCAGTAACATGACATTTCATATACTACCAAATATCATGAATAGAAAACCCATCTCAACGAACTTTTTTCTTTCCTTCGGCATTGCATTGTTGATCAATAAACGTTATTTCTAAGGAGAAATTATAATTATATGTTACCATCACTATACTTTGAACTGTACTACTTTACCTAACGGCCTGGTCACGAACTCTAACTTTGTGATAATTTAACACACAAAGCTGCAGTAATTGCAAGATAAATATTCATCTTACTGCATTTTATCAGCATCACTGCTGTACATTGGGCCATCACTTGCCAAAAGTAGCAGACCAATATTATATGTAAACCATACAAGTCTGTTCCCAAGGACTTGTCACAATAGAATTTCTCTATGGCATTTTTTCTTGCGACTCTCAATCATATTTGGATATGTAGAAACTACGCTTGAGAATCACCTCAATGGAATCATTCCATCTTGTTCAAAGTTCACTCTAAATTAAAATCAGTCTTCTAATTCGGATAATAATTGATTACCACGTTTTAATCAATCACTCAATTCCAATCTTTTGCAATCAAACAACATATCAACTTCAATCATAAGCTCCTCAAGAAAAACTCTCAAATAATAATCATTACAGTCCATATGAATCATCGTGCCCCTCAACTTACTTAATAGACTCAACCACGTACTTCAACCCCTCTGCCTTCAATTTCTAATCAGCATCAAAATTAGTACCAAATAATTAGTAAAATTTTTCATCTCTTCCATATCCCACGTCTTCAAATATCAAAAATCAAGAATCGCAAACTTTTGCAGATATCCTGCGTGAATGCCCCACAAGATTTTCCATCAGACCGCTGACGGAAGAAATCCGATAGCTCATTAAGAGGGCGCAAGGGCAGTTGCAGGCGTGCCCGATTAATAATCGCGTGGAAAATCTTGCCACCCTACTCATACACATATACACAAACTTCATACCGTTGTCTCGCTCCCGGAAATTTTCTAGTCACGTACAACTTGGCCAGAGAGTTAATTTACGAAATAAATAATATCCTCTCGTGGCAACGAAGCAGCAGCAAAGAGTAAGCGAATCCACGCGATGAGACGGCCCTATACTGGTGTAAGTATACGCGGGAGGGAAAAGTGAGGATGCGGACGTGAGACTTTGATATGTTTCGCGGGCGAAGGGTAGCCAATGATGGCGTTACTTATATAAGGTTGGGCTACGTGTCGAGCGTAATGAGAGCCGGTGATTTTTCCGCAAATGCCTGAGAAAAATGAATATACCCAAGTCCTATATAGAATGCCTTAGCTGATCTATGCCTCACACCAAATGAGATCATCGGTCTGGCGCAGTCATGCAAGAGTGTTGTCACTATAAAGGGCGCTTGATTGCGTGTCCAGCATAGTATTTTATATGAGAAAATACACATTGTTGTCGTTTGATTGATCCTATTTTTTTATACGCTTTTATTCTACTTCACTTCAGCCATCTTGATGGTCCTTAATGTGTTCCGGTACATAGCTAGTCAAATGCTCGGCGGGCACTACTCTCGCTGTGAGAGCAAGAGAGACAATATTCCTGTCTTCCGGTACCGAGTTAGTCAATGAGTGCGCCTCGCTTTCGATATTTCGCGCGCTGCTTGTGCGGCCACATGGAGAGCGAGAACAGCGAGAACCAGCGGCAAGTTTGAACACGCCCTTACCGGCGATGAGAGCAACAAAGACGACGATCTAGTTGTGTTTCTCTCTTACACATGGACAGGATTCGCGCGCTCTCACACCTGTATTGCTATGCCTAACCTATAACAGTGTTTATCCGCGCACGTCATACTCGCGATGAAAAATTGAACACCCATCAGGGTTGACTGAACAACTAAACCAAACCAAACTCTACCAAACGTTTGGTGAAACAGGGCGGTATGGCTCGAATGGTCGATGCATTTTGGCCGGCAGCTGGCGGCGCGCGCACATGCAGGCTGTCTGAATAAGAGATGACCACGGTTTTCACGATTTTATATTTTTTAGTGAGATGGATATGCTGTACGCTAACCCATCTCACTAAAAAGTATAAAATAAAAAAAGGTTAGTAAAAAATCAAGTTTTTACGATACGCTTTTATTCACGAATCTAATGTTCTTCTCAACAACTAAAAAGCATAAAATAATCTGAAATTTCATCGGCTAGCCCAGTTCATTTTGAGTAAAATCGTATGATATACAGTTGCTCATGTCTCTTATCGTGAAAAATAGTTTCTGATCCTAGTCTTTATCTATCTTTTGGGGAAGTCTCTCGATCAATTATGATGAAGGTTAGAAAACATCTATTATACCATAATTATAGACGATGAAAGCGTGGTGTGCCATTGTCCCGGACTTGAAATTTACGATTACCAATGAGAAAATATCCATGGACCACGCAATTCTCTACAATTCTTGCTCGGAAGCTCAGCACACCACGCTTTCATCGTCTATAATTATGGTATAATAGATGTTTTCTAACCTTCATCATAATTGATCGAGAGACTTCCCCAAAAGATAGATAAAGACTAGGATCAGAAACTATTTTTCACGATAAGAGAGACATGAGCAACTGTATATCATACGATTTTACTCAAAATGAACTGGGCTAGCCGATGAAATTTCAGATTATTTTATGCTTTTTAGTTGTTGAGAAGAACATTAGATTCGTGAATAAAAGCGTATCGTAAAAACTTGATTTTTTACTAACCTTTTTTTATTTTATACTTTTTATACCTTAGCTCTGGAACTCATCGAAATCACTCAGTGCATGGCGCAGATTGATTTCAATCGATATCTTTTAGATACATTTCAGACTAATTTTAGGGGTAAAGTGACTCTCACGAAAATAATCACCGCTGGTACCAACCGGTCTCATCCTCGCAGGGGCATTCCTGTAGGCGCGAGAAACAGAACCAACAAAATCCCTGTGGGGCACCCTCGGGGATTGCCCGCATTAATTCGTACGTTAACTGGTGACGATTGGACTTAGAAATTTTTTTTTAAGAAACAAAATTATTTATAAAAATTGAAAATATCAGAAACAAAGAGAAGAGCAGGCACAGCTATGCGAAGGTCACAGATTGAGATCGTATTATATACTTCATGGTTGACTCAGCCGTGACTACGACAGCGGTGCACCTGCTCTCCTATTTGTTCCTGATTTTTTTCAATTTTTTTAAATAATTTTGTTTCTTAACAAAAAAATTTCCAAGTTCAGTCGTCACTGGTCAATGTACGAATTAACACGGAGAGACCCTGTGAGTGTTCCACAGGGATTTTGCTGGGTCCTTTTCCCGCTAGGAAACCCACAGGGATGTCCGAGCGGGGACGGGACCGAGTGATACAACCAGTAACTATTTTTGTAAGATGACTGGAGCAAATAGCTGTAAGGTGCTTATTTAAATTTTTATGCCGGCTTATAGACTTAGATTACGTCTCGAATTTGTTATAACCAAATCTGTTTTTTTTTTTTTTTTTTTCAAGTGTGATACTCCATAATGACTAAAGATCATAATGCAATGAAAGGCCTAACTGAGATGAAGCTGCGTTTCTTGGTGTTGACCGCGACTATGCACGGTACTCTGGGAGCGAGAAAAAGTTCATCCCAAATGACGACGGTAACTGAAAACGGGTATTGGCTTGTGAGGACATGTCCGAAAGCCGGTATTTGTGATAACTTTTGATTGATAAGTGGTAAAAATCTGTAAAAGTTCTGAAAAATCGTTGACAGTGCCTAAAACACATTCTCACATCGATGGAGTCTTTAGACAATATTTTGGAGAAGAATGGAAAAATTGGACACTTTCCAACGTTATCATTCTGCCTTTTTCGTCATTCTGCACCTAGTTATAGACTCTTTACCGTGTGAGAAAATTTTATTGAGGCCGGGAATTGTGGCCCGATATGATTGGGTCAATAGCAATTTATCTTCGAGATTGTCATCGAAAATCAGAAAGAAGTCAACACTGAAAAGATTCACGAGAAAGACTGGAAATAGTAGCCAAGCAGCTGTCAGTCTCATAAACGCATAGAGCCACAGAATAAAACCGCGTGAATCCATCGTACACACACGTACCTGAGCATCTCGTAGCGCGAACATGTAAGTACCGTATATAATACCACCTCTGAGAGCATCATTTTTATAGCTGGCAATTTCATTTGAGCCCCAGACTCATGCAGTGCCTTCTGATGAGCGTATACACATATATAATATACACACACATCTATATAGACACTCATCATCCCTTGACCTGTGCATGGGAGTTCTATGTATCACCGGTACGCGCTATCTTTTCATTAAAACGTTTCATCCGTGAAACGCGGAGGCCATGGGTTAGATGCACGAGACAGGAGCCAGCATGTATATTGGTGTATAGAAAAAGAAGTTGCGAGTTTTCCTCCGTTTCATATCTCAAGACTTACATACGCCAGTGGCATTCCTCCTGCGCAGTCTCACCTCTCCTTCTCGCTAACTATATCTTCGAGACTCTGATTAATGCCCCTGCTAATAACGTCTTCTCTCTGGAGGGAAGAAAAATTCAGCTGCAGCTTGAGATAAAGCTTCAGCGCCTTATGCTGAATTAATAATGCTCGAGTTTCATCATCTACCTTGTGGGTTATACAGAAATTAGATAGATGATCCAATAAAAACTTCTGTATAGGAGTTTGGAGCTGGGATAACAAGGGTTGAAAATTGTCAAGATAAAATAATCAGAGAAACGTTGAAAATGCGTGGGTGATAGAAGTTTCTTTATTTTTTCGCATCGATAGCCAAAAGCTTGATAATCAAACGCGACAAGATGATAATTCTTCGTCAAAAAGTCTATGAAGGGATAGCATCACTTAGATACTTGAATGGTACTATTACAATCAGTCATTCAAATATCCAAACCCTCCGAGCAGAAATTTCTCCATCATAGAAGCTCCTTGGAACTCACGATGAGTCTGAACTTCTTTTTGTGTATCTGTGTCACCATATTTTCCAAAGCATTTGAGGTAGATAAAGTCGTCGTCTCAAACCTTGGTACCCCACTATGTTTGTTGAGATAATCAGTATAACAGTAATATTTTTGAGTATACGCTCTCGAAATAGTCATTCATGGACAATTTGACCTCTTGAGTGTCTTTTCCATATCGACGCCGAATTAGTATCTGGGCTCTCAAGATATCTCCTCACCGCATCCAAAATGCACTATCTCATATATTTGACTTGAAATGCACCCATTTGAGATGAAAGTCGTGTAGACTATTTGACTTAAGGCCAGTCCGTAGTCCCCGCAATACCGCAACCAGACATGCACCGGAGTACATGCAGGTTTTCAAACAATATCTAATTTTTAAATGATTGCAAACACTTTTCGGATCAAATCATTGAGTCAGCGCGCTTCCCAATGAACTTTCCAATCATTTGAGCTTTGTTGCGTTTCAAAATTCGCGATATATTTTGCAGGATTTGGAAATCTGCAATCTTGAGCTGGGCTGCCTTATCGTAGGAACCACGCTGTCATGCACGATCGCAATTTTCCAAATCTCGCAAAATATATCACGAGTTTTGAGCCGCAACAAAGCTCAAACGATTGAAAATTCCATTGGGAAGCGCGCTGACTCAATGATTTGGTCCAAAAAATGTCAGTGAAGTTTTGATCGATCATGGATCGAATTTTTTTTTTTGCTCTATTTGTTCGGAAATTTCCTCAGGAACACGATGGAATGATCAGAATTCCAGTCCGAGCTTTGAATCATGCCTAAAAAAAGGTTTTTGTATCAAATAATTTTTTTTCTCGGTAACTACTAGCCGGAGACCGGTGGAAAGTCACCAGTTTTGTCGAAGAAGTCGAAAGATACACCACAGAATTTTTTTCGACCAAATCGATTGCTGGGAAGACCTGGAAATGGGGCTCAGAATTCGAGCGATTTTCACATCTATGTCGATTTTTTAGAGGTTAAGGGTCGGAAATCGATAAATACTGTCGGAAAATATTTTCCGGATCAAAATATACACTCATATAATTTTTCGACCCGATCGATCGCTGGGAACACCCAAAATCGATACAATAGAAGGTCCCAAATGGGGTTTTTGTACGTTTTTTTGGAGGTTATGGCCAGCAGACCGGTGAATTTATCAGCATTATATTGTTACGTTGGAAATATATGCATAGAATTTTTTTCAACCCGATCGATTGCTGGGAACACCCAAAATCGATACAACAGGAGGTCCGAAATGGGGTTTTTGTCCGTTCTTTTGGAGGTTATGGCCAAGAGACCGGTGTATACTTTCGGAATCAGTTGCTTGATGGAGGATCGTACCACAGATTTTTTTCGACCAGAAGTGTTGCTGGGAAAACCTCGATATGGGGCACGGACTTCGAGCGAATATCACTTCTATGTCGATTTTTTGGAGGTTATGGGTCGGAGACCGATAAATACTGTTTGAAAATATTTTCCGATTGGGAATATACACCCATATAATTTTTCGACCGGATCGATCGCTGGGAACACCCAAAATCCATACAATAGGAGGTCCGAAATGGGGTTTTTGTCCGTTTTCGTGGAGGTTATGGCCAAGAGCCCGGTGTATACTTTCGGAATCAGTTGCTTGATGAAGGATCGTACCACAGATTTTTTTTCGACCAGATCGGTTGCTGGGAAAACCTCGAAATGGGGCTCGGACTTCAAGCGATTATCACTTCTATGTCGTTTTTTTGGAGGTTATGGGTCGGAGACCGATAAATACTGTCGGAAAATATTTTCCGATCGGGAATATACACCCATATAATTTCTCGACCCGATTAATCGCTGGGAAAACCCAAAATCGATACAATGGGAGGTCCGAAATGGGGTTTTCGTACGTTTTTTTGCAGGTTATGGCCAAGAGACCGGTGAATTTATCAGCATTATATTGTTACGTTGGAAATATATGCATATATTTTTTTTCAACCCGATCGATTGCTGGGAACACCGAAAATCGATACAATAGAAGGTCCGAAATGGGGTTTTTGTCCGTTTTTTTGGAGGTTATGGCCAAGAGACCGGTGTATACTCTCGGAATTAGTTGCTCGATGAAGGATCGTACCACAGATTTTTCGACCAGAAGTGTTGCTGGGAAAACCTCGTAATGGGTCTCGGACTTCAAGCGATCATCACTTCTATGTCGATTTTCTGGAGGTTATGGCTCGGAGACCGATAAATACTGTCGGAAAATATTCTCCGATTGGAAATATACACCCATATAATTTTTCGACCCGATCGATCGCTGGGAACACCCAAAATCCATACAATAGGAGGTCCGAAATGGGGTTTTTGTCCGTTTTCATGGAGGTTATGCCCAAGAGCCCGGTGTATACTTTCGGAATCAGTTGCTTGATGAAGGATCGTACCACAGATTTTTTTTCGACCAGAAGTGTTGCTGGGAAAACCTCGAAATGGGTCTCGGACTTCAAGCGATCATCACTTCTATGTCGATTTTCTGGAGATTATGGGTCTGAGACCGATAAATACTGTCGGAAAATATTTTCCGAATGGAAATATACACCCATATAATTTTTCGACCCGATCGATCGCTGGGAACACCCAAAATCGATACAATAGGAGGTCCGAAATGGGGTTTTTGTCCGTTTTTTTGGAGGTTATGGCCAAGAGACCGGTGTATACTTTCGGAATTAGTTGCTTGATGAAGGATCGTACCACAGATTTTTTTTCGGCCTGATCGGTTGCTGGGAAAACCTCGAAATGGGGCTCGGACTTCAAGCGATAATCACTTCTATGTCGATTTTTTGGAGGTTATTGGTCGGAGACCGATGAATACTCTCGGGAAATATTTTCCGATTTATAGGTGTTCCAAGCAATGGATCGGGTTGAAAAAAGTCATGTGCATATATTTTCAACGGAACAATATGATGCTGATGAATTCCCCGGTCTCCCGGTCATAACCTCCAAAAAAACGGACAAAAACCCCATTTCGGACCTTCTATTGTGTCGATCAGGTCGAGAATGTATATGGGTGTGTATTTCCAATTGGGAAATATTTTCCGGGGACAATCATCGGTCTCCAACCCATAACCTCTAGAGAATCGACATAGAAGTGGAAATCGCTCGAAGTCTGAGCTCCGTTTCCAGGTTTTCCCAGCAACCAATCTGGTCGAAAAAAAATCTGTGGTACCATCCTTCATCAAGCAACATATTCCGGAAGTATACACCGGTCTCTCGGCCATAACCTCCAAAAAATCGGAGAAAACCCCTATTCTTGCCCTTCCATTGCCTCGTTCATGGGTGTTCCCAGCAATTATTCGGGCTGAAAAAAATTATGTGCGTAAATTTTCAACGTACGAATATTATCCCGATGAAGTCACCGGTCTCGCGGCCATAACCTCCAAAAAATCGGACAAAAACCTTATCTTGGTCATCACCATTGCCTCGATTTTGGGTGTTCCCAGCAACCGATCGGGTGAATAAATCTTATGGGTGTAGCTCCTCAATCGGAAAATATTTTTTGGAAGTATTCATCGATCTCCGACCCATAACCTCTGAGTAATCGACATAGGAATGATTATCGCCCTCAGTCTGAGCCCCATTTCTAGGTTTTCCCAGCAACCGATCTGGTCGAAAAAAAATCTGTGGTACCATCCTTCATCAAGCAACTAATTCCGAGAGTATACACCGGTCTCTTGGCCATAACCTCCAAAAAAACAGACGAAAACCCCATTTCGGACCTCCTATTGTATCGATTCTGGGCGTTCCCAGCAATCGATCGGGTTGAAAAAAATTATATGCATATATTTCCAACGTAACAACATAATGCTGATAAATTCACCTGTCCCCTGGCCATAACCTCCAAAAAACGTACAAAAACCCCATTTCGGACCTTCTATTGTATCGATTTTGGGTGTTCCCAGCGATCGATCGGGTCGAAAAATTATATGGGTGTATATTCCCAATCAGAAAATATTTTCCGAGAGTATTTATCGGTCTCGGACCCATAACCTCCAAAAAATCGGCATAGAAGTGATAATGGCTTGAAGTCCGAGCCCCATTTCGAGGTTTTCCCAGCAACCGATGTGGTCGAAAAAAAATCTGTGGTACCATCCTTCATCAAGCAACTAATTCCGAGAGTATACACCGGTCTCTTGGCCATAACCTCCAAAAAAACGGACAAAAACCCCATTTCGGACCTCCCTTTTTATCGATTCTGGGTGTTCCCAGCAATCGATCGGGTTGAAAAAACTTTATATGCATATATTTCCAACGTAACAATATAATGCTGATGAATTCACCGGTCTTCTGGCCATAACCTCCAAAAAAACGTACAAAATCCCATTTTGGACCTTCTATTGTATCGATTTTGGGTGTTCCCAGCGATCGATCGGGTCGAAAAATTATATGGGTGTATATTTCCAATCGGAAAATATTTTCCGTAGGTATTTATCGGTCTCCGACCCATAACTTCCAAAAAATCGACATAAATGTGAAAATCGCTCGAATTCTGAGCCCCATTCCCAGGTCTTCCCAGCAACCGATCTGGTCGGAAAAAATTCTGTGGTGTGTCTTTTGACTCCTTCGACAAAACTGGTCACTTTTCACCGGTCTCCGGCTAGTAGCTACCGAGAAAAAAAATTATTTGATACGAAAACCTTTTTTTAGACATGATTTAAACCTCGGACTGGAATTCTGAACATTTCATCGTGTTCCTGAGGAAATTTCCGAACAAATAGAGCAAAAAAAAAAATTCGATCCATGATCGATCAAAACTTCACTGACATTCCAAAAAGTGTTTGCAACTATTTAAAAATTAAATATTGTTGGAATTACGCTACGCAAATCACCGTGGCGCCATTTATGGAGTAGTGAGCAAGTGTAAGCACTACGGACTGGCCTTAAGGAGGCTCACGCAAATTTTAACAAAACGAAGAAATTGCTTAAAAGTTACTTATATTAATAGATAAACTAATGAGGAATCATAATCCATCAAGAAAAGTAGGGGTTGGCGATGAAAATCTCGAGTAAACCTGTTTGGCAGGAAAAATCCTTACACACGTAATCTTATGGCATAAACACTTCAAAACCAGCTGGTGCGGCAACTAAACGACCAAAATGGACATTCATAGAATATTTTGACGCTATTTTGCATCATGAGTTTAATGGTGTGAAAAAATTAATACGTTGGCGATCTAAATTTTGAGTAAATTGAGTTCAAAGTGAGTTTTGAGCGTGGAGCAGCGCGCCGCATTGTACAGCTTGCACTGTGAGTATACCTATATGTAGCGTCAGGATCGTAACGGAAAATGCAAAGGCCTGACTACCTGCGCGTAGGGCCCCGCGCTCGGTACGGCACCACGCGCGCGAGCCTCCTTAAGGGGATGTCGGAGTCCTATCAATATTGTACAGTTACCGACATGGTCGAGTTTTCGGATTTCTCGATGAATTTTTGAGATATCAAAAATCTAACAAGTAACGCCGATTCTATGAGCCAAATAGAATCGGCGTTACTTAGTAGAATCCCGATATCTCGAAAATCCGTCGAGAAATCCGGAAAATCGACAATGTCGGTATCCGACATCCTCTTAATTATTCTACCTCAGCAGATCAAGATAGATTCTTCTTTAAGTTAGTGATGAGCTTGAATTTTTCCTTGATTATGTTCCTGAATAAATATTAGCCTATGGAGAGGTTCATTTAAGATGAGTCGCGAGCAGAGCAAATTTAGCACACAGGGTGTCCGAAAAGTGAGTACGCCCCCCCCCCCCTCTTTTTCAGAAATTGTTAGGAATCGGGAAAAAACCCGGAACACGTGTCCCCTCATTTCGAGGAGCACATCCGGTGGTGACCTTATTATCGAGTTTGAAGGACATTTTCAAGGTCATTTGGAGGGCAACTCAATTTTTTCAATTGGAAACACCTACTTTTGACTTCGAATTGTGAGAGAACCTCGAAATATCATGAAACTTTTGTCTGAAACATTTTTTGATCCGACTTGACCTTGCTGAGATGAATGGCGGCGGTCACCATGGGTTGACAGTAACCGCTGTAGCTCCAAGAGTGAGCGTTTCATCGGAAACTTTTTTCGACCGAAGGTGTTCATGATCACAGCAAAAATGAATGCCTTCTGCGTTACGACTCAAAAAATCGAGTTGACCTCCAAATGACCTTCAAGGTCGAAAACAAGGTTACTAGCTCATTTTTACTGTGGTCATCAGCAACTTTCATCCCAACCATTTTTCGATAAATGCTTACTCTTGGAGCTACAGCGGTTACCGTCAACCGGTGCTGACCTCCATTTATCTCAGCAAGGTCGAGTCAGATCAGAAAATATTCCAGTAAGGAGTTTCATAATTTTTCACGTTCTTCCAGAATTCGAGATCAACAGTAGGCGATTCCGTTTGAAAAAAATTTATTTGACCTTCAAATGACCTTGGAAATGACCTTCAAGGTCAAAAACGAGATCAACATCGGATGTGTTCCTCAAAATGAGGGGACACATGTTCCGGAGTTTTTTCCGATTCCTAACCGTTTCTGGAAAAAAGGGGGGGAGGTACATACTTTCCGGACACCCTGTATAATGACGGCGTGAATTGAACTGTCAGTTAAGAATGCAGTAGTTCAACATCACAGTTACGTGAAGTTGGCCCGCCACCTTGAGATAAATATACCAAAAAATCAAGCAAGAATCCTCTCTCCAATCGTACAACTCTTTTCATTTGAACAATTCGGCCATATGAGCAATGAATTTTCAAAGTGCTGGAAAATTACCCCCCCCCCCCCACCAAAACACAATAAATGCTCATTACCCCACGAATATAAACAGTAGGGAAACCTACGCTGGCTCAAAATGAAGCCTTTAATTTGACCATATCGATGTGAGCATCAAAACTTATCACTCTTCACGCAAAATTGTTTGGACAGGCTGGGAAAAGTCTTCATGTATAAGGCGAGTGCCGACTGCTGGGGACTTACTATGCGCACTATGCGCGTTGCTCTGCTTCCACTTCGCTGCCTCTCTCCTGCCGGCCTATACCTCATACTTGGGGACTTCTGCCAGCCTGTTTAAACAATTTTGCGTGAAAAGTGATAAGTTCTGATGCTTGAATCGATATGGTCAAATTAAGAGCTTCATTCTGAGCCAGCGTAGGTTTTCCTACTGCATATATTCGCGGGGTAATGAGCATTTATTGTGTTTTGGTGGGGGGTAATTTCTCAGCACTTTTAAAATTAACGGTAAAAGTATAAGAGTTGCCCCATTGAATTCAGGATGTTTTACTCGAATTTTGGTATATTCATCTCAAAGTGGCGGGCCAACTTCACGCAACTCAACATGACTGATTGATTAGCTATATGAAAGTCTTATATGAATGATCTAACTGCAATGAAAAGAGTATGAAGGTCATCCAGATGATTCATGGAGATATTGGGCCTTAATAAAGCAAAATAAGTGGAGTCTCTTCAAAATTAAAAAAAAACAAACTTGCTCGAGATGACTGGAACAATTTTAAGACCTTCATAATTAAATGATTGAATCTACACTTGTTGACCAGGGCACGAAAACCCAATCAGTGATTCAATTCACAAAAGCTGTGCCACAAGTGTCAGGAGGTCCAAAAGATTTTCACCGTGATTTGCGGTAATAGATCAAACAGCGCAAACCAGTATTGAGAATACTGTGTAAGAAACAGAGTTTAATTCACTCTGTATAAAGAGCTGTTCACTTGGCTACTTCAGGATTAGAGAAACTTCCTGACATCCTCTATTTGTCGTGTTATACATATTGCCATACGAAAGTTGGGAACAACTCTACAAATCAATGCGCACATTTTGCACATAAATAGCAAATAGACCATACTCTGTACAGAAAATTATAGAGAAATGCTTGCACTATACCTGCAAAGTATGTGTCAGTTTTAGATTTTCAACGTTGTTCCGTCAGATCTGGCATTGAGTAACTGCTCGTTGATATTTTCTGACCTTATAAAGACGCGGCGGGTGACGCGAAGGATTTTCATGAGCCTCGCTGGCTGGACTAAAAAAAGTGACAAGGATTCTTGCGCGCTTGTGAGAGAGCCGGAATTTTGCAAGTCGGTAGCGCAGTGTGGTATAGAAAATAACAGTAAAACGATCGTCACTTTTGCAGAGTGCCGCTAGATAAGTCTGACAAATCGATTAGATTTTTTTGAAGGTGGATAAATCAACTACTCATGAGTGAGCGGAGGGAAAACATGAGAGATTCCTCAAAACTTTCGACATACACTTTACAGTTTGCGTTCTCTGAAGATCTGAAGTAATTCGGGTGTTTCAGAATTAGATTCGATGGGTTTCAATGGTTCCAAATGTATCGTTCATGATTCATTCAGCTATTGGAATCTGGCTGCTCACAAGTAAAATGCTTTCCGTAACTCACATTGTATATGGGTATTATCGGAAGAACTGACCCATTTTGGACCCAAAAATTCAGACGTTGGAATTTGATTCGCCGCATGTCTATCTCAATTTTTTTCATTTCTTTTTGCATATTGAGTGATAGTATGTTATAAAAAATATGCAGAAATCCTTTAGGAACGAGTTAGATCGGTGTATGTGATTTTTACATGTATAAGACACATGGGAAAGTAGTACATGGACCTGATATTTTCCGGTCTTCGACATTTCACTGTCTAGCGATTAATCCTGATGCGATGGAGCCAAATGACCTAGAAATTCGTGTTTAGATCAATGATTTGAGGCAGAAGTGCTTTGGGTCAGATAATTTCATTTCTTCCCAAGAGGTATACTATACCTGGTATAGTTGGTATTACATACTTGGTATGGTAGTATGCCAACCCTGAATACATCACTATTTTTGGGGGTCATTAGCTTTTCGTAAAACCTATGAAGATGCAATAATTGAACGTGGGAGGCGCATCAGCGATCTTTTTATGCAGGAGCATGAACTTATGCCGCCCTGATCCAGAAAAAAATCGAAACTTCTCCCCCGTCAATCGTGGAATTCCATATTAGAGATCAGCAGATCATATTTGATAACTTTTTTGTCCATAACTGCATTTAGTCTACTCTGCCGGTCCAAAATAATTTAATACTGCACATAATGTCGCGACAAGTTATTAAAAACCAGCCGTTATGTGTCGAATAAGGAGAGTCGGAAGGATTTCGGATAAGAGGAACGATCTTAAATTCCACCCTTTTCACCTTATGACATCTATTCTTTAGTATCTATTCTCCATGCTTTCCATCATATTCCGAAAAATTTCTATTTTTCTCAAATGTTTAGATTTTTCCAAGGTGGGTGATTTTCCCTCATTCTTTGGTCCAGAAAAAGCTGCTCGACCAACACCCTCAGTGGTATTAGACAGTCCCTTCAATATTTTTTTCAAGAAAAAGAAAATACTGTGTCGGATCAAGTGACCAGTAGAGGTCATGGTTTATAGCTCTAGGATTTGACCGACACTTTGAGAATAGTCTATTTTTCAGCACCAAATTATGATATGAAAAACTGTAGAGTCCTACGCTCAAGCATTTCCCAGCTACAGCCTGTATATGGGTTAATGATAGAAAAAAGGACAATGATCTCTTGATGTCAGACGCTGATGATCCCTGGAGTTTCAGCCGAATCTATGCCTCACAGACCATGAACTTTCGTTGTGAGTAGAGACTGAAACTAGACGTAGAAACAACCGATTGATGTTCGTTAATCGCAAAGCATTTTAATTTCGGTTGGATGCATGTTCAGAGAGGTTTACAGGCTTATGTTTGGGGAGTGGGAAATAACTGGGGAATTTTGTCCAGGGGAAAAGAATGCTACGGGAGTTTTGTCTGAGGAGAAGAAATACTCGAGGAGTTATGTTTTTTGGGTGTTATGGATGGGGGTTACGTCTCCCTACCCCGGTATTATACATATATTTCTCCATGTGTTTCTGTATCATTTCCCGTCAAAAACTCAATTCTCACTAGAACGGATCTATACCTTTCTGATCCGGAGCCATTCACTTTTTAGGTTTCATAAATTGACTACAAGCCTGAGGTCACGCCATCTTTTCCGATTGTTGTTTGATGAGTGTGAACCATTATTCGATCGAGTTGAAGAGATATGAACTGAGATAAGGAGCCGTGCGTGGCCTAACTCATTTTAAGCGATTCAATATGCATAATAATAGTCAATTAGACAATAGATTTATCGAACAATAAATTCAGTTAATATCCAAGGTTTAATAACAGTTGTGTTTTTCGTAGTTCATTCTGGAGATTGACAAATATTTATTTTGAACATAATTCACACGTGACAGGCCATAGATATCGATCTCAACTCATGAGGGTATGAAAGTCCCCAATAGAGGAGCGTGTTCAATACTTCATGGTGGGTCGGGAAAGGCCGGGAAGTATAGGTATATGGAAAATATGTTCGTTTCATACTGACAATTAGTACGATCATAAGAATTAATCTTCTGTATGGAAAATAATTGATCATAAATTTTATTTCATATTTTCTACTACAAAATAACTTTTGGGAGAGTTATCATTTGATCATTCTAGTCTCAACAATGATTGTTTGATATCAAATTAAGTCCTATAGTCAATCTTCATACTTCCAGAAATGAACGAGTTTGTGGTTTTTCTCCTGATATGTGTATCATCTGCAGTTGCCACTAGTACTACATCTCCTCGTCCTCCTTGTCCTCATCATCGCCATCCGGGTAAGTATTTTCTGTTTCGTACTTCTCAAATCGATCTAATTCAGAGTGTGGCTACTTTATAGAGTCGAAGGAATCAACGATATCCATCGCTGATATGGTCGATCTTACATCGATATGATCATTGATGTTCGAATAGTTTTTCTACCAAATTTGATGACGATCCACCTTCATCTGTTCGCATTATTGTAAAAATACCTTTGTGTCGGAGGAAATTGTACTATTTTGTGATTCAAAGTAGTGAGTTTTGCGAAGAACTCTTTGTATGACATAAGGTAAGTGTACCCAACTTGCCTCTGTACCCAACTTGCCCCCATATGCCGATCTTGGGGATGGGCACTCCTTGGCCTCCCGGCAATTACTTTTTTACGTTTGTTATGTTAAAATATGAGAAAGTAAGTAGTTTGCTTCGACCCCGAATCATTCCTGCGTTCTCCAGAAAATCTAAAGTGATTTTTCTATTTTTCGTGATTGCTTAGCTAAGAAAGCACCGAGGGATTTGCCTTCAGTAAAGTCGGTGCCAAATTCTTTGAGTTCAACCAATTTCGACGTACCTTAGCGCATTCTATTCCTTGTTTCAAGACCTTCAAACTCCATTCCTCAAAATTGCAAAATTTGAATATGGAGTTGTTTTATGTGCAAAACACGGAGACGATTTTAAACGAGGATGCCAACATCGGAGTGTACCTAACATGCCCCCATATGTTTTTCTCGAAAGAACGTGCAGAACGACTTTTTTTACCACTTGGAACGTGTTTATCACGTCAAAATAGGTCAGAAATATTGTTTCGAACTGACGAAAAGCTCCGAATGTGCGTGCACGGCGATGAAAACACTTTATCGTCGATTTCCATCATTTATTTCAGAAGAATCGAGACAGTTTGGCTCCAATTGATCCAAATTGGACGTAGTTTAGTGCATTTTAAAGGTCTCCAAACAAGCTTCAGAATGAGCTGGAGCACGTTGAAAATCCTTAAAGTAAACTAAAGTTATTAAGAAAAAGTCTTAATGGGGGCAAGTTGGGTACACACTTTTGTAAACTCTCAAATATCACCTTTTGGGAGAATCAAAACAGTTTGATTCCAGTTGGTTCAAATTGAATGTACTTTGACTTATTTTGAAGCTTAAAACAAGCTTTAAAATGAGCTAAGATACGTTGGAAAATATGGAGATGGGCCAAAGTTATTAAGAAAATGGCTTAATGGGGGCAAGTTGGATACACTTACCTTATTAATCTCTCCCAAAGTGAACGATTGGTAATGTGAGTCTTTTGAGAGTGCAATGAAAAATCTTAAGGTGAGAACTCTTGAGGTGAGAAGTTTGAGCTGAGTAGAGATGAAGAAGTCTTGTCAGGTGAGTTTAAGGAAAGGTTGAGGCACCGATCCGGAGAATCGGAGATCGCGAGTTCAAATCTCACCTGGGAAAAAATTTTTTCCTCTCTTTGTCACTTTTCGCATTAAATGGTTCATTTGGAGACCATAGAAAAAAATGGTACCATGAAGGTCCATGTGCTTAATATTTAATCCAAGCCTTTTTGTATCCATCGGTATATCCCAATGATGAGCTCGAGTAAACGGTAGAGTCTCATTTATTGATTTAATGAAAAGTCTATTGAAGAGTTGGACAGTCACTCAGAAATCCCATACTTCACTTGACATTGAGTGGTATTTATTGTTGATTTATACTTTATGAGAGAAATAATTTTCAAAATCATAGCTCTGGAAGGTCAAAGATTCACCCTTGTATTACAGAAACCATTGAAGAAGTCCGGGAAAAGATACGGGAATGGCAACTATACGTGGATAAAGTGTGTCATGACACGATACAGATGATGAGGGATTGGTTCGTTGACGTTCCCTACTTGGAATTCGTAGAACCAGGGCCAAGTTGTGCGCAAACTGGATCTGGTATGAAATCCACGAACATATCCATGCATATTTCTAAAGTTTTGGTTAACAAATGGAAAAAATTTTTCAAGACAAATCCGTTTGCCTTGAAAATATTTTTCATTTATTTTATCCCTTTTGAATACAGTCTACATCTCGCGTGGACAATGAGTAAATAAAATCACTCTTACATGGTCAAAATCAAACCTTCCCTTCCTGTGGGAATCCATTGTTTTTCCAGGTTCAATGAGCTAAGATGTGCTCAGCCTGAAATGTTCTGAGCTTGTAATTTTTATGGCTTGGTACCATTTGTCAGTATTTATTTGATATTATCTGCATCACTCACATGAAACACTCTGCGAACCTCTCAAGCTAACAATGATCACAAGAACGACACGTATGATACGTATGATCACTCATGATGTCTTCATTCAAATACGTGACGTGAATGATGAAAAAACTGCCCTTCACTTCCTGATCAGACGATACCGATCACCTGTCTAATTGTATTCGTAAAATCTCTCAAATCACATTTTTTTGATGCTGAAATCAAATTTTGCTGACGGGTAGACATCATGCGGACGTTGATCGCTCAAATTTCTGAGAGCCACGAAAATTCTAATACATAAGTTCGAATGATGATGTCATTCTACTCCGCGTTCGCTGCGGCGGTGCCCACCGAGGCCCACACAGATCGAGTTTTACTCCTCATCACCATGCGGTGCAGATACATCGGGAAGGTTATATAGCGGTTCCAATAACTTGTTCATGATCCTGAGAGGGTATGTATGTACGAGCCAGAAACAGTATTGGGCTCGATTTAGAGGAGTTACGTCAGAATTAGACGGTTTTGATCATTAATAAGGAACTTTCGGTTGGTTAGTGGTTTATTCGGAGCAAACATTACCAGCTATTATTCAAAATCTATCCGTGCACCCAATATCCATATTCCCATCCGAGAACCTTACAGAATTGGCTGAATGCCTGATAATTTTACAACCTCGAGTGCAGCTATTGTTCAAGCGCGGAAAGAATAAAGTTCTGGATAGATCACAATGTCCCGAACGCGCTGTCCATGCTGCGCTGAGGTTTACAGCGTTCGTAATAATCTCAAAAGATAGTGAAATGCAAAATGCTTTATTGGCTGAAAAATCCATCATAATGGCTTCGATAAGTCAGTATCTTATACCTAGGTACACCAAATTAAAGAGGGGTGAGTTCGGATGAGCTCAGCATATGGATTTGTCGAACCTAAAATGGATTTCATGTTTGATTTCCAATGACGAAAGAGGGATATCCCATACGTGTATACTAGAATGATACTAGATCAGATGTAATTTAATCGTCCATAGGATACAAAAGTGGCTGTGAATTAAATCTGTTTGAGTTTAAAGAGACACAACTCAAGCTCAGTGTTTGAGAAAAATACGAAAATCATGTTTTCCTCCAGCCACACTGTAAAAAATTTTTTCGAAAAACTTCAACTAACTGGTTGGATGGAAATTTTTTTACAGTGCAGGGTTATCATAAGGAAGGGGGTAGCATCTAGTAGCAAGAATTGCTGGTATTGGCTAGAATAAATTCAACAGCTTGGGAAAATTCTTTTCTGATCAAGGCTTCCAAGCTCCTTAACTCTTTGAACATCATTGACAAGGGGAACACCAACCTTGTGGGTCCTGGATCTTGACAAAACTTTAGGAATCTTCTTGTTTTGGTGAGAAATGAAGGTATCCAAAAGGGTTTTGTCCAATCGGCCTTCTATCCTGAGATACGGCTATGGAGATCAGCATTGTCTACATCAGCCCATGTTAAACATATATAGATATACTGACAATGCTAACCTCCATGGTTGTATCTCTGGATAGGAGCCCCATTGGACGGAATCCTCTTGGGTACCTCCATTTCTCACCAAAACACGAAGATTCCCAAAGTTTCGCTAAGATTCAGGACCCACAAGGTTGGTGCTCCCCTCGTGAGTTTGAAGTGGATCGACTTGGTGTGATGAAAAAATCCTTTCGTCTTGAATTTCTCAACCGCGATGTAGATGATTGGAATAACAAAATCATAAACGAAGGCTTGAGGCTGCAACATTTTGACTTGAACTTGCTCTCCGCATAAATTTAACATTATTTAGCTGCTTCCCAAGTTTATTATATTAGTTTACTTCTAATAGTATAGGTATACTTTGATCACTCATGTCTCGTTGTGTTAGGTGGTTTTTAATCAATCGCCATGATGAGTCAAGATGGAATCGTTTTATTGCGGCAACGTTTCGGCGCTTTTTTGGCGCCCTTATCAAGCCTATAATGTAAACATAAATATATGCTAAACATTTTTCTTGTCAATACAACACTTGATTTTACTGAAATAAAAGCTACGCACCTATCAATCTATATTGCACATTTGCTACACAAGTAGCACGTCAGATGTATTTGGTAAATATCGCTGATGGTATTGCGATCTGCCGTGAGAATATTTTTTTATAGATTAATGTATTCTGAGTATTGCTTGTGAATTGATGTGGTATGTTTTACAACTACAGGAAAATGTTTTGCATATATTTATGTTCACATTATAGGCTTGATCTGGGCGCCAAAAAAGCGCCGAAACGTTGCCGCAATAAAAAGATCCGATCTTGACTCAACAAAACGATTGATTGAAAACCACCTAATAGTTTACTTCTAGCTTTAGCGTCCTTCATCAACTCGGAATACTATCATTGCTGCCTACCTTTTGTTATCATTTGTTATTTTTTGTTATTTTGTGCTTTGCGAGTTATCTTATTAATTCAAATTGTGGCCTAGAGAACTCTTTCAAACTCGACTATGTAAACCGATATCTTTCTGTTTATTATCTTCAATATCTTGATGCCATTTTTATTATTTCAGATGTTCTAGTGTATTTGCAGTTTAGTTTTGAGTAATTTTCTTTTTTTCTGTACTTTTCTGAAACACCAAACCGGGTTCTATTCCAAGGTGATATAGATTCTAATACTTACATACATACATACATCTCAAGAGAACAAATGAGTTTCTATCGCATGATTTTATCTCCATATTTTAGATATCTTATTTACAGTGATGCGGTTATATCCACTCAGCGTGTACGGTCAATTATTCCGGGGCCCAACGGTGGGCCTTGTTAAAATAGATGAATGAATGGCATGAATCATGTCCAAAATAGTAACCTTTGAAAAGTTCTTACTGTCATTGAAGCGAATACGAAGCAAAACAAGTCTTCGCAATCTAGGACAGAATACCGATTTCAACTCCTGCAGCGAACGTGATAAACCTATATCTAGTACCACCACTTGATTTGAACAAGATTCTGATGAATATAAAGCATTAAAATGATTACTAATGTTTATAAAAACGCGTAGCTATGAGGTATTGAATGAATTTCATCGGTCATATCAGAATTCGGGGGCTACTTGAGAACATTGTATGATATGATAATCACTTATGGTTGTGATCACCTCACGAAGGAGCGGGAGCTCACTCGGCAACTGTAGGACACCGTAAACTGGCTCATAACGACGAGTGCGTGGCAGGTCCAAGCAGTGGTCCAAGCAATGCTCAAGCAACACAATCAACGTCAAAGTCGGGTATGAATCCACGTTCTCACTAGGAATAATAGTACCTTCCAAAATTTTTCAGAAAGGTCCCTGGTAGAAATTTACTTCGATGTAACACATTAATAGACATAAAATGGCATTTTTGGCCAATTTTGGCTGAAAATGGCCATTTTATGGCTAATAATGTGTTACATTCAGATGAATTTCTACCAGGGGTCTTATAGAATAATTTCATTTTTTTATTACTTTTATAGCCCCATACCTTCAATGGCGCATATCGATAAGTCTCAGGAAAAATCAATACTCCCTTTATTCTGATGAGTTGAAATTTTTTTCAGCTGGATCACCATCACGATCGGAGCTGGAGAGAGAATTGTACGAAATTGCCCGTGATTTGAAAGAAATGAGGGAGGAGATGGGACTATCGTGGCCTGCACAATCAGGTACTGATCTTTCTAAAATTAATCCTTTTCGTATACAGCAAGTAGAGGCATTTGAGTGTCTCAAGAGGAAACGAACGTGGTTGAGCATGATTTACTGTTTTATTTTTACCGCAGAACAAAATTTTCAAAAACTCTTCGTCAAAGACTGGCCAGGAGAGGTTTTCACACTCAAATCACGGATTCATCTGAAACTCTGATATATTTTACCGTCAAAACCCAAAATCCATGATTACCGGACATCCACTTGTAAATGCTAATGAGCTGTGTGAGCCAGTGAATGCTGATATTCACTAGTGAAAGCCTGAAATTCGTAGCTCTCAGTAGTAGGGGACTACCAAGCAGGCTTTCGACAAAACAGATCGATAACGGACCAAATCTTCACAATACGACAAATCCAAGAAAAAAAGTGGGAGGGGGGAGAACCAGTGCACCTTTTTATCATCGATTTTAAGAAAGCGTACGATTCGGTCGACAGATCCAAAATGTACTTCATTCTCAAATTTTTGGGTATACCGAGTAAGCTAGTGAGAATGATAGGAGCTACACTGGAGGGGACAAAAGCGAGAGTAAGGATCGGGCAAAGCCTATCGGAGCCATTTATCATTGAGAACAGTCTGAACCAGGGAGACGCGATTTCACCTCCATTGTTCAACTTCATCCTAGAATATGTTATCAGACAACTAGTACAAAGCACGAAAGGTCTCCCAATGATCGGGGTCGCCAGCTCATCCAGGTCCTAGGATACGCAGACGACCTGGACGTTATCGGGGATAGTAAAGAAGCCGTGGCACATAACGCTGAGATCATCATCGAGGGAGCGAAAGAGGTCGGATTGGAAGTTAGCGAAGACAAAACCAAATACATGGGATCAGACAGGAACCCAGACATACACGACATTGAATTTTTACAGGCCGGAAACTTCTCGTTTGAAGCCGTACCAAACTTCAAATATCTCGGTGCGATAATCAATAAGAATAACGACATCAACGAAGAAGTCGCCAATAGAATCAGCGGGTTCCAAGAGCTACAACTCTATCCGAAAACTACTGCGAAATAAGCTACTGACACGCGAGTCGAAGCTCACCTTGTACAAAAGCATAGTGCGGCCGGTGGTTTTATACGGGTGCGAAACATGGGCACTAAGAAAGGGACAAATGTGCAAACTTGCGTCCTTCGAGAATAAAATCCTGAGAAGCATTTTCGGAATGAAATTGGACACGAGGACTGGTCACTGGAGGAGACTACACAACAATAAACTCGACAGACTGTACCGAACTCCGCGAATAGTACATTTGATCAAAATTCAACGAGCCAGATGGGCGGGACACGTAGCCAGGATGGGTGAGGGTAGAATGGCTCGCGAAGTCATGGAAAGTCATATCAAACTTCCAAGATCACCGGGTCGACCTCGGATACGATGGAATGATAAGGTACGGGAAGACATGGCGGAAGTACGGTGCAACAGAAGGGAGTGGACAGCACAAGCACGAAACAGGTCTATATGGCGACAATACGTCGATGCGTTACGAAGAACAACCTGAAAACCCATTTCCCCTCCTATGGTCGCGGGGGCGAGAGCGTACGCGTGGCGAGCGGGCCGCTCCATCAAGAACATCTGAATGCAGCTTCGTACCAATCCTCAATTTCGCCTAGACACGACCACCCCCTTGGCTGCTTCCATCCAACTCTCCAGTGGCCAAGGGACGTGGTTGCGGCCATAAGACCACCGAGTCTTCGAGAGCCTTATATATCATATCATATCAGTGTCACCACTCAAACCGTGATTCGGGATCTCACTAGTGATTGTCAGCATTCACTGGCCTCGGTCACTGGATATCAGAGATCGCAAATGTTATCATATGGACGGTACTAATGTTTTTGGCTGTGGCTCGGAAACGCTTGAGAGTGATGGACTACAATTCTGGATACCGCCTTTTTATGCTAAAGAGAAACCATTTCCAGAGTTTCAGATGAATACGTGAACCGTGTGTGACCGATTCCATGTAAGATCAGACAGTCGAAAATTGTTCAAGTCTCAAATCTCTTCCAGGATGGAATATATGTTTCTAAGGACAAATTAACAAGACACGTATTTTTGTGTTTTGCCCTATTATGCTCTGACTCAAAGTTATCGAATTTTTTTCATTCAATGGGCATTTCGTAAATTAGACATTTTTATCGATATATGTAGATGCAATTTTCCGTGTGTAATGGCTTTTGTGGAGATGAGACTTGTTCAGGGGGATCAAGTAAGTTATATTGCACCAGAAAATCTTGGTACAAAAACACAATTAGTGAGCAGGATCCACAAAAATTGATTTTGACCAAAATCGAAGAAAGTTGAATAGCTCAAAATAATCATCTTCTATTTCAATGGAAACTTTTCTGTGAACTCGTTGAAACCTGAGGAACAAAATGTACTTGGTCCGGTTTGCGCGACGTGGCGCAGAGTGGGGCTAGAGATCATTTTCTGGATTTTATCGTTAAATCTTGTTTTTTATGATCGTTCGGACAGATGGAGTTCGTAATGAGTCTGTGGAGTGCTCCGTCGATACTTAAAAGCTTCTATCCACGCTAATGGCTGTTGAAAACCGATTCCCTTGTTTCTCATTGCATTCATTTCATCTCAAAGACAGAGTATACTCCAAGCCATATTTGTTTCGAACAATAACTTAAGTCTGATATCATAGACGAGTCAAACTCAAATTTGATAGCATCAAAGCATCATAGTATTACATTTACAAACTTAGAGAACGATTTGTAACGATGGTATCCAGAAAATGATCTTGAGCGCCACTCTGCGCCACGTCGTGCAAATCGGACCAAGTACAATCTATTTCTCATGTTTCAACGAGTTCACGGAAAATTTCCCATCAAAATTGAGGATGATTATTTTGAGCTATTCAACTTTCCTCGATTCCGGCCAAAATCAATTTTTGTGGATCCTGGTCACTAATCGTGTTTCTGTACCAAGATTTTCTGGTGCAATATAACTTACTTGACCCCCCTGAATAAGTCTCATCTCCACGAAGGCCATTACACACGGAAAATTGCATCTTCATATATCGATAAAAATTTCCAATTCACGAAATAACCATTGAATGAAAAAAATTCGATAACTTTGAGTCAGAGCATAATAGGGCAAAACACAAAAATACGTGTCTCGTTAATTTGTCCTTAGAAACATATATCTCATCCTGGAAGGAGCAATTTTCGACTGTCTGATCTTACATAGAATCGGTCATGTGGAAACCTTCCCTCATGAGTCATGTATCGATCATTCAATCCAACTTACAGGAGTTGATCTTGAACTTGATACTACATGATTGCAGATCCTGTATCTCCATCACCGGATGATGAGTTTTCACCACTGGATAGGAACCGCATCAACCTACGACTGTTTCGAGATTTTGTGCAGCTGCAATTGAGTATATTGAATCACGAAACGGAGAGGGAATTGGAACGCTTAACTATAGGTAAGGTTATCAGAAACGTGATTCAATAACTGTATTGTTAAAATCAGTGCCGAAGCAGTGAAACAAACTTCAGTTCCTCTGTCATAATCTTGTGATAATTCGAATGATTTCAAAGTCTGTACAAGGAACTCAGCCTTGACTATGAATTTAAACAATTTAAATCAACTGATTGATCACACACGTCGAAATTCATATAGGCCAAATAGACGCTACGGATTCCATTGATTGACTTGACTTTTTTACACCATAGTACTAGGTAATTTAATTGATAGCACAACTCAAAAATAAAACGATGGAACAAAAACGTAAAAAACGTTTGGAAGCAGTAACACCTGTGATCATTGTTAGAATGGAGCTGGATTACACATAATCAAAATGATTATGTCTAACAGTTGAAATCCTTTGTCTATACAACCTCTTCCGGTTATAAGAAGGCCGGTTGTAACGAGATTCCAGTGATAACGAGATCATCTTCATTATGAATCAAGTCGACCTTTGTACTGAATTGATGGGCCAGTGCCAGTTCCAACGAGCGCCGTTCATGGCGAAAACGTTCCTTTATTCCCTTGGATCTCATTATAATCGGAAGAGATGGTGATTAGAATTTTCATTCGAGAGATCCAAAATAGATCCCGAAAATTCCTAAATAAGGTAGAGATAGACGGATGGTTGAAGAAGATGGGCAGACGGTGGAAAGAAATGGTCCCGGAGTTCCATCATTATACGAGTGCTCGTTACGCAACGCTGTTGACAATTCATATCATGATCCGATACTATCATCTCTTTATTACCTTGATCTTTGTACATTCGTGCAATTGCTCACTTTCTCCAAACATGTTATGCTGTAGAATATTGTCACCATCGCCAGATGTTGTATACGTACAACGACAGCTCTCACATCGATTCCGTATTCTTAATGTTTTGCTTGCGAAATGAACAAAAATGACCGCAAATTGTTCATCTTTGATTTGAAAACGATTTATAACCTTTTAGATGGGACTCATTCAGTTGCAAATGCAAATCGTTGCCCAATTGATATAGTACACGCTCAGCAAAACTCTTGGAGAAGTTTAGATTCAGAATATCATTTCATCGCCAAGATACAATTCTCTTATCGGTTATAAAATCATTGTTTCCAGGAAGATCCGAATACCAAGAAGCTGCTAGACAACATCAAGAGGAGCTGGAGGGAGTAGTTCAACACTTTGAAGAAGTAACGGATAAATATGAGACGTTCGTTAAGAATTTCGAGATACGGATCAAACAAATGGACTCAGACCCATCGAACTCGAAGTGTGAGAAACCCAAAAGTCGTGAAGCTAAAGAATGAATCCCGACAATGAGGAATCGAAATAAGATTTTGTAATAATCTATCTTCGGACTGATTAACTTTTGACTTCTGGTACTTCTAAGCATCGAGTACTTCTTTTTAACAACATTATCTGATACAAACTTAGTTTGAGGATTGCGACTGAATTTTCGCATAACATGATTATGGCGGTGAAATTAGATAAAATATAATACCCGCTCTCTTGAAATTCTTTCACTTCTGTTTCACTCTAAATGAATAAAAAAGAGTAGGGAGATCCATGAGAACGAAGGTTGTCTGCACTCAATTGGATCTCACTTAATACCAGTAGCGTTTCTTACCACGCGCCTTTTAGAACTCGCTTCTGGTAGTGGTGAGTGCACCTAAGTGTAGGCCTAAGGAGTATAATTGCCTTTATTCAGAACGGAAAGCGACCCATTAGATACTTTCTGTACCATATGCGCCTTCAGGTGTGTACGAGAGGCTCCAAAGAAAAATTAGCAAGACAATCCAAGGGTCTGCTCACATTGACCGAAAAAAGGCAAAGCAGATCCACCGTATTACATCTGAAGGTAGCGATTGGAATTAGCGTAGAATTCTTCACAAGAAAAACGCACTCTGCAAAATTGTGTACTCATGTTTTCACTTTTCATTCTTTTTTTTTTTTTTTTTTTTCTTGAAAGAAGAAACTCAGAAAATTGACTCCAAGAAATAAAACACATCAAATATCACAAGATAACACTAAAAAAAAACTGTAACAGAATCGAGCGCAGCATCTCCAGCCTCGTATAGGCTAACATCTGTGGAGCGGGCAGCAACAGTAGAGGTAGCTTTAGTAATCTTCCGGAGAGAGTAATACGCTATCTCGACAATTATGACTAACGAGGAACACCCAGGGGTTGTGGAACACGGATTTGGATGAAACTCTGAGGATAGTCTCCTTTTACCATCAAAAGATGAAACCCAGAACCGCACTTGCAAATGCCCAACCGTTTCCGAGCTGTAGCTCATAACATTAGCATCATGAGTATATCTATATATATCTTTTTTGAACATGGTCCCATATGGGCAATGCTAGTGTCATGGGCTATAGCTCGAAAACGGTTGGGCATTTGCAAGTGCGGCTCTGGGTTTTACCTTTTGGTGGTGAAAAGAGACTATTTCCTGAGTTTCAGCCAAATCCGTGGCCCACAACACCTGGGTGCTCCTTGTAAGTGAATTATGATTGAGGGGGTGGGTGGAAAAAGGGCGTAATTGCATAACGGTCATCTTGAGAAAATCAATGGAAACTTAATAAAAACCGCTACAGACATAATTGGACGAGTTGACCTGACTTATTTCGAAGAAAATAACATTCTCGGAATAGCCCAACCCGAGCCGGGGGATGAAATTTGGTTTTGAGCTCTTTCCAGCAATTTCAAAAAATTCAATTACGCCCTTTTCCCGTTTACAGGGTCAAATTTCGGCCTTCCTTCCTTACATAAAGTGGAATGAAATCTCGAGATCAAGTCCAATCGTCTCGAAATTTTTAGAGAGTGTTCCTGGGCATGTTTTGAAAGATATCTGATTGCAAGGGGGGTGGTTCGATTCATGCTCCACGGTTCTATGGACACGTATAGCTTCCATCAGTCGTGTGAGAATGACGAGAAATATTTTCCACTAGGGAAGGTAAAAACACTCAATTTGAAGGTAAAACAACATGTTTCCATCGTTGTATCAGGTGGAAAAGCGTTTCCAGGCTCTGGAAAATTGAAGAATAGCGTGTTTTAATAAATCTTCCCATCATATTTTCCAAAATGTGATGTGACTGTGTTTCAAAGTTTTCAAAAGCGTTCCCTCCGTATCCGTAAGTACTTTTTCTAATGTATGGTGAACGAACTGTTGACTGACGGTAGACTCGTTAAATCATGAGATTGACATCGTTCCAAAAAAGCGCGATGATCGAATTTCCCCAATCACTCGTGCATCCCTTGATTCAGTTTTTCAGAATTGATAAATGGTTATCACCTATCGCGGGACTGACCCCTCGCATCATCCACACTTATCATGAGTGTTGGGGAGATTCCCGTTAGTCTGCTTAAAAGTTAGTTCTATTGACCCACAGCTTCAGTCGTTGCGCGGACTTTGTCCAGTGTGCTCTGAATCTACCCTGTTTGAGGAATTCCCAAACTCGGACTCAAGTTTTCTTGTGCTGGAGATATCATCATGAAGATCTCGCACGTGCTGTTGGCTCTTCATATGTGTGGAACACTAACTTTGGCTTTTACATGCGAGTAGCGTAGAAACACGTGTTTCCAGGCGTCCTCGCTTGGCGAGAAAGCCTGGAAACAAATGTTTCTACGCTACTAGCATGTAAAACACATTACGTATCTCGTGTGGAAAACTTTTTACTTCGTGAAAACCATACTGGACGTCGGCTTCGCCGACGTCCAGCATGATTTCCACGAAGAAAAAAGTTTTCCAGCACTCGATACGTAATATACTATTCCTCCGGATATCTTCGACGATAGACATTTATATACATTCGATGAATGTGAAGAGACATTGGACTTATCGGGGAAGGGCTGGACGAAGATTGATCGCAATTTTATACCTGATGGCACGTGTTTGAAGAATTTGTCCTTGAAAAGCAATAATATACAAGAGTTCAAAGAGGGTATTTTTAGTGACTTGACTGACTTAGAAAATCTAGATTTATCTTGGAATAACCTGTCGCACACGACAATGTTTTCCTTCGGCTCAGTGCCATCTTTGAAAACACTCATCTTAAACTGGAATAAACGAGAAAATATCTCTCTCGATACTTTTTTCAATTTTGATACAAAATTCTACTTCCCAGAGTTAACTCATCTCTCATTGGTAGACACGGGCATAACTCATATTGAGATCAACTGGTCGGAGTACTTCCCTAAAATCGAGGAACTTGATGTTACTGAAAACTATTTGGTATCAGTGGATGACTTTTTGAAGAATTTACCACCAACTTTAAGAAGTCTGAAGATGAGGGTTATGGGTTTGACAAAGTTGAGAATTCTAAATTTGAATCTTCTCAGATCACTCAATTTAGATGGCAATGATTTTCACTCAATAAAACGCAGCAATTGTGATGAAAATAGTCTCTGCCTGGAGAATTTGGATAGTTTGGAGTATCTCTCACTTTTTTTTTGTAAAATTCACTCAATTGCTGCGGATGCATTTGAAAAGATGACGAAACTTGTACATCTCAATATCATCGTGAACGAGATAACCCAAATCTCAAGTGGAACATTTGGACATTCTCCATCACTATCACACTTGTTTATTAACGTAAATCCTCTCGTCGATGTATCTTTTCTTGGTGAACTAAAAAATTTAACAAGTCTGCATATGAACGGTATTGTGGATAGCCGGGCCATGAAATCTCTCTGGTCTTTGTCATCACTGCGGATGATTCAAGTTCTTTCACTCGGGGCTAATGATATATCCTCCATTCCGCGGAGATTCCTTGACAATTTGCAAGATTTGAGAGAGCTCCGTCTCTTTAATAATCGAATCTCATCTCTGAGTCCTGGATCGTGGCAGAAAAATTTAAAGGTAATTGACCTTAGCAAGAATCAGATCACAAAGATCGAGGATCTACATCTCAGTGAGGCCAGATCTTTGGAGTATTTAGATCTTCGTAGGAATAAATTAGTGAGCATTGACCCCGAAGTCAGAAAAACGCTACCCGAAAATTTGGATCTGAAATTATATGATGAGTATTATGTGAATGGACGAAGGAAACATAACTGAATAAAGAGCTAATTGTCAAGCAGCTGAGGGGATAATGTTTGTGAATCACCCAACATACATCTCATCACATCCTATGGAATGAGATTCTGTGTATGCAGGATTGATGAGACACTGTGTGCTAAGGATTTGATTCCAGTTGAATATCGTCTTATCGGTATCCGTATAATTATTCATGATGACTTCTCTAACTAATAAGGTAAGTGTGCCTAATTTGCCCCCACTACTTTTGTTTTACTCGCCATTTCAACTCATCTCTATATTTTTCAACGTAGTTTAGCTCATTTTGTAGCTTGTTTCAAGACCTTGAAAATGAGCTAAGATACGTTCAATTTGAACAAATTAGAGCCGAGATATCTTGATTTTCGCGAAAGAAGATTTTTTGCGAGTTTTTGTCAGTGTGTTCCTAATTTGCCCCCACAGGGAAAAGAGGCCTATTTTCATGGGATTATACGGGTTTTTCGTGAAAGCGGGATATCTCGGCTCCCAGACCTCCAAATGAGACGTACTTTAGCTCATTTTGTAGCTTTTTTTAATGTCTTTAAAACTTTTTGAGGTAAATTGGTGCATCTTAATGGACCGAGGAATGAGTTTGGAAAAAGACTATAGGGGCAAATTAGGAACACTGCACTTTTTCTAGTGATATGGGCGTAGAATCGGCTAAAAATCGAATTTTGTAATTCTGCAAAAAGCATTCTAAAGTTGGGACAAAGACAAAGAAAATGAGTTAAGGCACGTTAAAATTGATTCCATCAATTTTGTTTGGCATAACTTTTAGTGAATAACAAAAAAGAAGTCCGAAGTAGCGAAATCAGTTCTTCTGTTCTAAGAAAGGCGCGGGTCATCTAGGATCGGTCCAAAACATTTATTTTCTCATATTTTAACGTAACAAACATGAAAAAAATGCGGGGCAAGGTCTGCGGGTTCGTACATGTGAGAACTTGAATGGGGGCAAATTAGGGGATGGGGGCAAATTAGGCACAGATACCTTATATATATTATTGTGGCGTAGTAAAATGAAATTCAAAATGTGGTCTAGGAATTGAACTGATCCTTGAACCTCAAAACTCGTACATTATTCTAACAGCTCACACAATGCGAATCGTTTTTAACGGTGGCTTGATGGTGACCGCAACGCCCGTGCAAAAAGCATAGGCAAAAATTTCAACTTGCTCTAATTTACTCAATTTTGCTCGGATTCAGACTCACAAGCGCTGAAATTCTTCGTTTTTTAAAACCCTCCAATCGCCTTGCATACTGTTGCCACATCCGAGTTATAGTTTTCGAAGTAAATGCATAAAAAGACTGAAGCCCGCACTAAACACGTTCGCGTGCTCCCTCCCGTGGCATGTCGCTTTCCGCCACTCGGAGGCGCTGAAACTCATACTTCCCATAGCCATCCAATACCTTGTTTATGATGCTGAGAGGGTATATGTATATACGAAACAGAAACAGTATTGGGCTCGATTCAGAGGAGTTACGTCAGAATTAGTCGGTTTTGATCATTTATATGGAAATTCCGGTTAGCTGGTGATTCATTCGGAGCAAACATTATCAACCATCATTCAAAATCTATCCGTGCACCCAATATCCATATTCCCGTCAGAAAATTTTATAAAATGAGTTGAATGCGAGCTTATAACTATACAACCTCGAGTGGAGTTATCGTTCAAGCGTGGAAAGGATAAAATTCTGGGTAGGTCACAATATCCCGTACACACTGTCCATGCTGCGGAGGCTTACAGCATCCGTAATGATCTCAAGAGATAGTAAAATGCAAAATACTTCATTGGTTGAAAAATCCGTCATAATGGCTTCGATAAGTCAGTATTTTATACCTAGGTACACCAAATTCAAGAGGGGTGAGTTCGGATGAGCTCAGCGTATGGATTTGTCGAACCTAAAATGGATTTCATGTTTGATTTCCAATGACGAAAGAGGGATATCCCATACGTGTATACTAGAATGATACTCGATCAAATGTAATTTAATCTGCCATAAGATACAAGAGTGGCTGTGAATTAAATCTGTTTGAGTTTAAAGAGACACAACTCAAGCTCAGTGTTTGAGAAAAGTACAAAAATCATGTTTTCTTCCAGCTAGGGTTATCATAAGGAACGGAGTTACATATCGGGAGGAACAAATGAGTCTCTACCGCATGATTTTATCTCCATATTTTTGATATCTTATTTACAGTGATGAGGTTATATCCATTTAGCGTGTATTACGGTCAATTTTGCGGGGTCCAACGGTGGGCCTTGCTAAAATGAACGCATGAATTATGTCCAAAATAGTAACCTTTGAAAAGTTCTGACTGCCATTGAAGCGAATACGAAGCAAAGCAAGTCTTCGCAATCTAGGACAGAATACCGATTTTAAGGTAGTACTGTCGTGAATAGATTGACCTGACAGAAATTGATGAAATTAAATAACAATTCAACTCCCTCGATGTGAAGATGATTGTTCATATCTTGATGGTAGTTATATCAAAGGTTCTTCGACATGATCAAAGTATAGGTCTCCAGGACATCTGATATCGTATCATGGTGTCAAAAAGAGGCCATTTCAGTAGTTTTAGTGTCCCGCAGGTACCAATTCTCGAGGTTTGACTTATTACGAGGAGCTAGAGCATCACCTCAGAAAATGATAGAACACCTCTTTCGGAATAATGCACGTATATTCGACCCATTCAATTCGAGGCTACAGCAAATAATTTTCACTCAATAAATGTATGAAAACGGAGAAAATATGGACTCGCTAGCTCAGATAAGGATGTATTCCGTCGATTTTCTGATTCCTTTCAGATTCATCGCGAAACTGGTCGAACGCCGATAGCAACTCGAAAGCTCAGCTTCTCACCCGTCTCGTGAACATCCTAGTAATTTTAAGATACTGCCATCGTGTTTAGCAGGTCAAAATTCGTGAGATTTCATACCTCGGCTATGCTCTGAGCATACCACAAGGTTGCACCATTAAAACCATGTGTTTACAAAATTATCAAAGAACGCTAGAATAACGCCGTTATTCATAAATTCAGTATTTTGCGATTTTAAGAAAATCCTGATGTCCAGGAGCAGAACTGGGGTCGTATGCGGTTTCTTCGTCGAAAAATGCAAAAAAAAGCATTTCACGGTGCATTCACTATTTCTAACCCAAAATGTTGTTGTCCGGTATAATAAATCACCCTCCCAAAATACGCGATTTAGCGCTATTTTGATGACCATACTTCTAATACGCTAAGGGTGGACAAAGCCATCCTGAGCTCAAACTGTCTGAAACGGTATCCGACGAAAAATTAGGCGAGGAATCCGATAAAAACCTCAGATTTGAGATGAAATAGGGCTTATTGCCCGAGAAATCAATTGTCCTGAAAAAATTGTTGTTTTCGGGCTACATTGGCCTTCCCTGATGCCAAAAGTATTATTTTCGTGGAATTCAGCTTTTTTACGTAGAAATAGATGTTTTGGATATCTTTTTTATAGGGTCCTATACTGGTGAGAAATCAATCTAGAACTTGAAAGATGGACAAGTTCTCAATTTTTAAAAACAAAAATAGTGCACGAAATTCGCAATGATGACTTTTGAGGCTCAGAATAGTATATTATGTACATGATTGCGACACATTTTTTCACTCGGAATGTGCTAAATTATAGCTGGGCGAGTAAAAACTGTGCTTTCCATCTTCTTCATCATATGGAACATATCCCTAAAGTTACAGGAAAATACATAACCCTCGACCCAACAGTTGGTGATATTGAAAAGAATCACTCATTTATGAATAGTTCCATGCGAAAGTGACCTACGAAAATTGGTCATGTCTCAGATCTTTTTCTTGGCATTTCCATTCAATTCTATGATACATAATATGGATTCTTCATTACCTGTCAAGCCCCGAAAAAATTGTTTGGTCTCATGGCGAGAGTTTTCGAAAATAGAGTAGAATATATTTCTTACAAATTCAAGCAACTCTTCTGCTGTAAAATACAAGCAACTTGAATGCTTGCAGGAAAGGACACACAACTGACGGCGTTCGAAAGGTCTTGAAAAACTGATTGAAATTGTCATTGGAAGAGTGATATTGAGGTCATAAACGTCCTGTAGGAGCGAAAGTGTGGAAATCATTGAAAAATGAATGCCTCAAGAGCCTTCTTTCTTATCTCCTGAATATCACATATTTATTGTACAATTTTGTGTTCTTTCAGAAGAAACGGCCTCAATGCATTTCTCGCATTCTTTTTCTTATTTCTCGCGAATCCATTATACAGGCAATTCAAGATCATCGGTTGACTGCACATGCGCAGGAATTTGGATCGCTGAAACCAATAACATTGGACTTAAACAAGTCAATTTCATCAACTCAGCTCGAAGCTACAGCGTACGAAACATGAAACGTCAGTTCAAGTACGTCAATAGGCCAAACGACCCCAAATCGCACCCAGATTCCCCTGATATTGTCGCGGTGGCTCCGACCCACTTGGTAGTTGTCGGGACCCAGTGGTCTTTCAAACGTAGCTCCGAGCCAAATTGAAGGAATTGACCTTGTCAAGTGGTCATTTTGCAGGAGATTCCCTTCGGCTTCCCAATGCAATTGATTCCAGCTTTCCAGAGCCCTGCGCATGAGCAGTAAACAGACGATGTCGAATCGCCACGAAAATAAGTTCGCGAAAAATAGAAGGTACAGGCCTAAAAACGCAAAATACTCCATAGGGACTATGTTTTCAAAAAGAACACAAACTTTTATATCAAATTTGTGATTTTCAGAAGATGAAAAAAATGAGCTCTTGAAAAACTCACTTTATTGTAATTTTTTTGTACCTTTGCTCTGACACGTCGTCCATAACCTCAAAGTCATCTCTCCAATAGCGATTCTTATATGTATTTTAAGATCTCTCATAGATTGCTGTCCACCGCGTGTTTCTATCTGTGACCAAACTCGAGTGGGTAAAACTGCTTAAATTTGTAAAAACTCTTCATTTTCCAGAACTCTCGCTATGGGATCAAACTGAGAGCTCCATAATTTGTCCCATAGAATCGAATTGTATCTGAGACCTGATCTTTTGTCGTAGGTTGCTTTCATACCGAACTACTCATATGTGATCCACCACAAGAATTAATCGTTTGAAAATGCTTGTTGAGAAGACCATGGCAAGGTAGCTTCCTGAAATGAGCATGGCTTGTTAGTTCCAAGCCCGATAAGCAATTAAGAGTTATTTTCAAGGCGATTCGAGTAAACTTCTGTTTATTTTCATTATTGTGAATAATGTAAAGCCATCATTTAGTCTATCCTGGTTCTCAAAAACTTCGCAGTTGATCAGTTCGCAACATTTTTGACCAGAAAAATCATTGGAATCTATCAAGACCACACTTGAGTGTGTGAGAAGATTTTTTTGAACTGTTAGATTGAACAGTATCCAAACAATTGTTATTGTGACTAAAATTTGTCAAAATGCTACTCCGACTTACAAAATCACCTCCCTGAAGGGACGCGATCGCGCGCGTTCGCGTCCCTACCATTTTACACGGGAAGAGAGGCATTTGAGTGTCTCAAAAGGAAACGAACGTGGTTGAGCATGATTTACTGTTTTAAATTTTACCGCAGATCAAAATTTTCAAAAACTCTTCGTCAAAGACTGGCCAGAAGAGGTTTTCACACTCAAATCACGGATTCATCTGGAGATTTGGTATATATTACCGTGAAAACCCAAAATCCGTGATTACCGGGCATCCACTTGTAAATGCTAATTTTCACTGGTCGCAGCCAGGGAATGCTGATATCCACTAGTGAAATCCGAAAATTCGTAGCTAATGTCACCACTCGAACCGTAATTCGGGATCTCATCTCAACTTGAGTTACTCACCATCTTTACTGACTGCCAAACTGGAACGATCAATGCTAGATTGAATTTTCTCTCTTCTGTTTATTTATTGGTCTATTATTTGCAATATATTTTAAGGAAAAGAGAGATGGTGAGTAACTCTAGTTGAGTCGAACTTTCAAAGAGATAATCAGATTGTCATGTAATCAATCATATTTCATGCATTTTACATTCAGATTTTGCAAAAAAATTACTCGACATACTTTTTCTGATCTCATGACTCTTGTTACGTCTAAATCAATTTTTATGGCGGGATTCGAGCCAAACTCGCGCTTATAGCTCAGGTTCAAATATAAATTTCAATTGGCCTAATCAAATTTCTCAGGTTCCCAACCGCTATGATTAATTATAACTAAAATTAAGGCTAAAATTGTAACAAAGGAAAAACACGGATGAATTCCTCACCAAAGTAAAACGTCCCCAAGCGAGTATACATATATATATACATATATATATATATATATATATATATATAATAAATATGAAGGTGAAGGAACTGACCCCTTGAAAAATGGACGGATTACCACCTTGGTAAATAAATGACCCTTACTCAAATGAAATGAGATATGACGAGTTGAATGAAGAGCACTAGGAGTAAGAGTAAGGTTTCGGATCAACAAGCTGATAATTGTAGCAGATATTTTCCACTATACGACCAAAATTTTGGTTTGTAGGGGAATGATGTTTGAATTTTCGAATTGACTGGGCAAGATTGTTGCCTTTTAATCTTTATGAGAGAGCCTTGACTTTTGGGATCCGGATGTACCGGATTCTCGCAATTAGTCTCTGTAAAAGAGCCTTTGAAAGGTGGAGTCCGAATGTACCGGATTTGAAGGGTAAGTCTCTATTAAAGAGCCTTTGATTTTTGGAGTCCGAATGCATCAAACTTTAGCAAGTAGTCTCTGTGAAAGAGCCTTTGATAATTTGGAGTCCGAATATACTGGACTAGAGCAATAAGTCTCTATTAAAGAGACTTTAATTTTTGGAGTCCGAATGTACCGGATTTGGACAGTAAGTCTCTATTAAAGAGCCTTTGCTCTTTGGAGTCCGAATGTATCGGACTTGAACCGTAAGTCTCTATTAGAGAGCCTTTGATTTGTGGAGTCCGAATGTACCGGATTTGAACAGTAAGTCTCTATTAAAGAGCCTTTGATTTGTGGAGTCCGAATATACCGGACTTGAACAGTGAGTCTCTATTAAAGAGCCTTCGATTTTTGGAGTCCGAATGTATCGGACTTGAACCGTAAGTCTCTATTAAAGAGCCTTTGATTTTTGGAGTCCGAATGTATCGGACTTGAACCGTAAGTCTCTATTAAAGAGCCTTTGATTTGTGGAGTCCGAATATACCGGACTTGAACAGTAAGTCTCTATTAAAGAGCCTTTGATTTGTGGAGTCCGAATATACCGGACTTGAACAGTAAGTCTCTATTAAAGAGCCTTCGATTTTTGGAGTCCGGATGTACCGGACTTGAACAGTAAATCTCTATTAAAGAGCCTTTGATTTTTGGAGTCCGAAGGTATCGGGCTTGAACCGTAAGTCTCTATTAAAGAGCCTTTGATTTGTGGAGTCCGAATATACCGGACTTGAACAGTAAGTCTCTATTAAAGAGCCTTTGATTTGTGGAGTCCGAATATACCGGACTTGAACAGTAAGTCTCTATTAAAGAGCCTTCGATTTTTGGAGTCCGGATGTACCGGACTTGAACAGTAAATCTCTATTAAAGAGCCTTTGATTTTTGGAGTCCGAAGGTATCGGGCTTGAACCGTAAGTCTCTATTAAAGAGCCTTTGATTTGTGGAGTCCGAATATACCGGACTTGAACAGTAAGTCTCTATTGAAGAGCCTTCGGTTTTTGGAGTCCGAATGTATCGGACTTGAACCGTAAGTCTCTATCAAAGAGCCTTTGATTTGTGGAGTCCGAATGTACCGGACTTGAACAGTAAATCTCTATTAAAGAGCCTTTGATTTTTGGAGTCCGAATGTATCGGACTTGAACAGTAAGTCTCTATTAAAGAGCCTTCGATTTTTAGAGTCCGAATGTATCGGCCTTCAGCAATTAGTCTCTATGAAAGAGCTTTGAAATTTAGGGGCCCGAATATATCGGCCTTCAACAATTAGTCTCTATGAAAGAGCCTTGAAATTTAGGGGTCCGAATATATCGGCCTAGTATATAGTCTATATTAAAGAGCCTTCAAATTTTGGGGTCCGAATATATTGGCCTTCAGCATATCGACGCCTCTTACGAAGATAAACACCTATTTTCTTGTGACTGACGAAGATTAACGTTTATTCGTTGTGAACACGAATATTAACGGATTCTTCTTGGGTCCACGAAAACTAACACTTACTCCTTAGGGACACGAAGATTAACGCATTCTCGTTAAGTCCATGAAGACTAACACTTACTCCTTAGGGGCACGAAGACTACCACTTACTCCTTAGGGCCACGAAGACTAACACTTACTGCTCAACGGCCCATGAAACTAGCACTTACTCCTGGACGGTATGAAGACTATAACACACTTGCACACGTTCTCGTTCAAAGGGACGGAGACATAGTATTTCTTCTTAGGGCCACGAAGAAAAACACATTCCTTTTAACGGCACAAAAATTAACGCATCGGTAGACTTCATTCATAGAGGGACGGAGACAATAAGTATTTCGTCTTAAGTCCACGAAAAGTAACACATTTTTCTCAATGGAATGAAAAACAACACATTCTCTTTGACGTGACGATGAACGGTAAGTGATTGTGTTAGCCTTCGTTCTGCTAAGAAGAATATGTTACTTTTCGTGGGCTTAAGACGAAGTACTTATAATCTCCGTCCCTTCAAGAATGGAGTCTAGGAATGTGCTAATTTTCGTGCCGCTAAGGAGAATGTGTTACTTTTCGTGGCCTTAAGACGGAATACTTATAGTCTTCGTCCCTTCGAGAAAAAAATGCGCGAATGTGTTAATCTTCGTGCAGTTTGAGGAGTAAGTGTTACTCTTCGTGGCCTTAAGCAGTAAGAGATGATCTTCGTGGCGCTGAGGCGTAAGTGTTGATCTTCGTGGCGTAAACAGTAAGTGTTAATCTTCGTGGCCATAACAAAGCAAATGCTAATCTTCGGCCACCGTGTTTTTCTTCGTGGGCGTTAGCGGATGTGTTTATCTTCGTAAGAGGCGTCGATATAGTCTCTATTGAAGAGCCTTCAAATTTTTGGGGTCCGAATATATCGGCCTTCAGCATATAGTCTCTATTAAAGAGCCTTCAAATTTTGAGGGTCCGAATATATCGGCCTTCAGCATATAGTCTCTATCAAAGAGCCTTCAAGTTTTGGGGTCCGAATATATCGGCCTTCAGCACATAGTCTCTATTAAAGAGCCTTCAAATCTTGGGGTCCGAATATATCGGCCTTCAGTATATAGTCTCTATTAAAGAGCCTTCAAATTTTGGCGTCCGAATATATCGGCCTTCAGTATATAGTCTCTATTAAAGAGCCTTCAAATTTTGGGGTCCGAATATATCGGCCTTCAGTATATAGTCTCTATTAAAGAGCCTTCAAATTTTGGGGTCCGAATATATCGGCCTTCAGTATATAGTCTCTATTAAAGAGCCTTCAAATTTTGGGGTCCGAATATATCGGCCTTCAGTATATAGTCTCTATTAAAGAGCCTTCAAATTTTGGGGTCCGAATATATCGGCCTTCAGTATATAGTCTCTATTGAAGAGTCTTCAAATTTTGGGGTCCGAATATATCGGCCTTCAGTATATAGTCTCTATTAAAGAGCCTTCAAATTTTGGGGTCCGAATATATCGGCCTTCGACCAATATTTACCTGATTTCCCTCGATCCAGATCCGAAACCTCTTGAGAAACATATATAGATTCTTTTAAAGAAGATTTGAAAGAAAAAAACTTACTTTTTATTTCCACTCGAAGATTTTACAAGTACTCCAAAGAAAATACAGTCCTCACAGAGGAGGCCGTTAGTCAGGCTAGTCCTCACGAGGAGGCCTTTTGTCAATAGTCCTCGTAAGAGAGGCCTTTTGGGCTGGTTGTCCTCACGATGGAGGCCGAACCAAGAGTGTCCTTTCACTGCTCACGCTGCTGTAGTTATCCCCTCGTTGTTGCGGCGCTGCAGTTTGGCGCTGCACTTGCGGCGATCGTTGATTGGCTGCTAGCGGCGTGCGCGCGCAGACAGAGCGAGAGAGAGTGGCAGCGAAAGTGGGGCGTACCAGCTGAAGGGGTGGGCACGAGTAGGGGGAGAGGCAAATGAGGAGAAACCTTTGCCGTCTATTCTACTCTCCAAGTGTGAATGCGTGTATTCACATAGATGCGCATACGCTCAGCTGTATTCCACTGATGATGGTGTGAGTGCGTGTCTGTGCACCTCGCCGTGGTAATGCCGCACTAGGTTAATGCAATGGCGTAGACACGAGGCAAACTGTAATTAGTTTACCAGCACTGTACTTTCCTTCACAAAAATCAGATGAGCACAATGGAAATTTCACTCAGCTATTTAGCTTGTGCCTCATAATGCATCACTCAAGACCGCGTTGCACCAGGTGGATGTGCCGGCACTAATCACAGCAAATATGGCACTTGGCACTGCCATCGCACATGCTCAAAAAGTTTATTCTTGCACGAACATCAAGTTTATTCAATGCAGTATATGGACAGCACGCATTTGGAGAAATTATCCGGAGCTTGGGCACTCGTTGCTGAGGATTAATCTTGCCGTATTTCACAAGAAAAACTCATTCAAGATGAGTATTATAGCATAAGATTGTAGCACAGGGCACTTCGTGTTTGCACGTGGTCTCTGATCACTTCACTGGATGCCTGCAAAACTAGGTTTGTGCAAAAATTGGAGGCACGGTGATCAGGATTTTGCAACAATAGCTCAGCTTGAATTTTGACCACCATTCACTAGTATACCGGTAAACTAATACAATAGTATATACTGCTTTCGAGCTCTGTTCAAGCACTGGTCACTATTCACTCACACCTATTCTGTCCTTGTCTTTCACGCCTTTCTCTGCCTGCCTGCATCCGCGCAACCACGTTACCCCTGGTGTGAGGCGGGTCATCGGAGTCTGCGGCGCAAGTTGTATTTCTTGCTTACTTATATATATAAAAAAAATTGAAAAATTGACGGACGTCACACTCCCACCCTCAAATGGTTGCTTATTCCAAGAATAAGCCACCAACAATGATGTTCCGGTGAAAGCTTACATGCTATTTGGGTATATTTTTAACTAGAAACTAGGGATCCTTATAATTACATCTTCTCGGTCCTTACGTCTATATAGTTAGCAATATATATATATATATTATTACTACCCCTCTCTTTTTTTTTTTTTTTCCACTCAATAAACTGAATAATTCTTACATTCACGAAATAAAATCAACTTCCGAAATACAATTGCTATGTTAAAAATACGTTATCTTATAAACGCAGATGTACGTTTCAGAAGTGCATCAAGATGCAATTTAAATTGGAATCATTGTTTATAAACAACGAACCTCGATGACTGATCACAATATCTGATAAATCTATACGGCGAACCCTAAAACTAAAAATCAATTGAAAAGAGTTTGACATAATCTTCTTCAAGGGATAGAATATTCTTCATCTCATTACATCAACTTATTCTTACATATCCTATCATATATTCCACTCAATTAACTAATTAATTCCTTACATTCATGGTAAATTCAAATTTCGCTATTGACACAGTATCCCTTACGTATATATATGTGTTTCAGGCTTGTAGATGTTATTCAAATTGAAAGTATCGCTAATAAATAATGAACTTCAATAATTGTGAATAAAATATTACATAAATCTATACTCTAAAACCTAAAACTACGAATCAATCAAAACTTGGCCATAATTATTCTCAATAGACTTATATATATGTATCTTCATCCATAACATTCGTCCGTTTTTATAAAACGTATACCTAGCGAAACGTTAAATTTCCGTGCGGGTTTAGTTGCATGTAATTATTCTAACAATTCTAACTCAATTGAATAAAAAGAGCGTGTAAAGCATAGTCAAAACATCTTATTATACGGATTCTCGCATAACTATTACCTATAACTAACTCCCTAATTCGAACATGAGTATGCCTCTATGTTTGATTACCTCAATCTAAATGAGTATAGATGAAATAGTAATGTAATTAAATTCTACGTTTTGATGATTACATATGAATGAGTCCATAATAATCAATTTATAATTTTGAATTTAATGTTATCTGTCAACTTATCCAGGATTATTTCTCTTCATATTCTGAATTATGTAGCTCATGGACTAAGACTATGGTATTCTAATTTTAATTCATTCATAAAAGATATAATCATAAACTTCTTGAATTCAAATTTCCACCAAAATAAAGGAAACAGTAGATTACAGGTAAATGTTTACGATATATAAAAAAACTTCCTTGGCGGAATATTAACAGTAACTAAAACTGAATATTTGACTACAAAAACCGCTTGGAGTATCGGTTCTAAGAATTTTGACTTTAGCAAAACTTTCTCGATTTATAATTATGTACATACCCTTATAAAATTCAATTCTATCATCAAGGCAAACTTTATTTGAATATGGTATAATCTAAAATCTTCCATCATTACTCATGCTGGATATTTTTAACTTAACTGATATGAAACTCAGGAGAGCTTCCACCAAATTTCGATCCCCGCACAGGGTGTCGATAACCAGGAGTGAAGTATTTTTACTCCTCTTCTGGTTCTAAGGACTCATGCTGCCGTCCCTTTTTCACTTCGTGATTGATGTGTGAAACACGCAATCGGTTTGCGTGCACAATTTTCTCAGACTTGTTGAACTGAATCTTGATATTGTACTTGTTCAAAACTTCCAAAGTTTTATGTGGCCCTGAATAGTGATCACCGAATTTCCCGGGTTTTGGACCTTTTAACAAGAAGACATATTCTCCTACTTTAAAATTTTGTTCATTGATTCTTCTATCATATAGGCGTTTAGATTTCTGCTTTGAACTCAATAAATTGTCGTAGGCCAATTTCTGGATACCAATCAGACGGACAACTAAATCCTTGGCGTACCCTTGATAGGTAGGAACCAAATCAGTTTCTCGAAGAGCTTCGGTAGAGGGCAGCCGAGCCAGTTTCCCGAATACCACCTCATAAGGGGTATGTTTTGTGCTTTCCTGAACGCAGGAATTGTAATTGATCGAAGCGATCTCTACCCACTGATCCCATTCGGAATCTCTGCTAGCATATTGCTTGAGGAATTCACCTAGCGCGTGATGTGAGCGCTCTAAACTACCGTTACTCATCGGGTGAAAGGCCGAAGTCCTGATTTGGCGGATTCTGAACCTCTTGGCTACTTGACGTACTAAATTACTCAGAAAATTCCGACCTTGATCCGTGAGAATGGTACGAGGTGCCCCAAAAACGCAAATGAATCTTTTAACAAACGCATCGGCAATCGTCATTGCTTGAGCATCAGGCAGTGCCACCGCGAGGCAAAATTTTGAAAGTTGATCCTGCATTGTCAAGATGTACTGGTTACCACTCGTCGTCTTGTCAAGTGGACCGACGATATCCAGTGCCACTTTATCAAATACCGTGCCCGGGGTATCGGTTATCATCATAGGCTGTCGGGTTTTCAGCCGAACAAGTTTCTTGAGTTGACACTCTAAGCATTGTTGTATACGTCTCTGAATGTCACCTTTAAGATTTTCCCAATAAAATTTTTGTCTTATACGGTTGAACGTTTTGGAGACACCTCTGTGACCACCGATTGGTGATGCATGCAACTCATAAAAGATTTGATCTCTGTCATTTTCTGGGACGTAATTGAGAGTACCCCTGCACACAATTACCTTGATATTAATTGGACGGAACACAGCAATGATTAGATCGATAAGGGTTTCCCAAGGGACATTTTCTATGTCGGAACTCTTTGCAATGCTGATTTCTTTCAAATTCTTCTCATTCAGTATTCCACGCAGTTTGGTTAGAGTTCGATACAAGCTATTCTCGAGTATTAGCAACGAATCAGGGGGCTCTCGAGCAATACACAAACCAAACAAATATTTACCGTTACTTCTCTTTTGAGAGACAATTTCCCGGAATTCGCAAACTTGGTCAATCGCGATCTTGTTGTGCTCGAGAAGTTTTTTCGCGCCTTCGTCGCAAGGTCTTCCGGTTGTTGAAATGAAGTACATTACGTTGTCATCGCGGAAACTTATAAGATCTTTAGTTTCAATTATTCTATTCCTGGGGTTGGATTCGCTTTCAGGAATTGACTCAACTTCACTAATTTCCCCATGAGTTCCAAAATCCTCAGAGCTTTGATTGCGCAAGGGTGCAATACCCTGCTGCAAATTTTCATCATTGCAACAAACTTCTGGAGATTTTGGATCTTGGGTTAATTTATCAGCTAGTAAATCACTACCGTGTGAGGTTTCATGATCAGAATTATTCTCTCCCGTGCCGTGTACTTCATGTATTTTGGGTCTACATTTAGTGAGTTTCTTTCTTTTGACGTTGGCCGTGGATGGAGAAGTCGCACAGACGCCTGGTTTTCCGACAACTTGAGCTCGGGTAATGGCGTTAACTTGAATTGACTCTACAGGATTGCGAGATAGGACATCTGCGTTGCCGTTAAGGCGTCCAGGTTTATAAATAATTTCATATTGATATTCGCTGAGCTTAAACCTCCATTTCTGAACGCGAGTGTTAAGATCAGCTGTTTTGAACCATACCAGAGGTTGGTGATCGGTCAAAATCGTGAATTTACGCCCATATATGTATGGTCGAAAAACTGCAACCGAGTGTACTACGGCCAAGGCCTCACGCTCGTAATTCTCATAGCGGAGTTCACTGCCGCGCAATACTCTCGATGTATATGCAATAGGGTGGTCGTTTTGGGATAATATTCCCCCCACTGCTACCCCGGAAGCATCGGTCGTAATGACAAAAGGCTGTGAAAAATCTGGATTGGCTAACACTGGGGCAGTGCACAAAGCTATCTTCAAACTTTGGAAAGATTGTTCAACTTCATCTGACCATTCAAAATTTTCGTCTTTTTGTAACAGTTTCGTAAGAGGTTTTGCGACCTTCGCAAAATCTTTAATGAACCTCCTATAATATCCAGCTAAACCAAGAAACTGCCGAACGTTTTTGATATTGTCGGGGCGAGGAAATTCTTTTACGGCTTCGATTTTCTTGGGATCGGGATTCAAGCCGTTTTCGCTAACTACGTGGCCTAGATAAGTCACTTCTCGTTTGAGTAAATCACACTTACTGGGTTCTAGCATCCAATTAGCTTCGCGTAAACGTTCCATAACTTTTTCGAAGAGTTCATTGTGTTTTTCAAGAGAATCAGCCCAGATTATGATGTCATCGAGGTAGACGTATACCCCTTTTCCAATCAACCCTTTTAGAGTCAAATTCATACATCTTTGGTACTCCACGCCTGCGTTACGTAAACCGAAGGGCATACGCACAAATTCAAAATGGCCGCTGGGCGTCGAGAACGCCACCTTGTGAGAATCTTCAGGGTGCATGAGAATTTGATGGAATCCTGACTTACAATCTATTACTGTAAAATACTTTGGCCTGCCCATCTGATCAAAAATGTCGTGAATTACCGGTAAAGGAAACACTATTGGGATAGTCTTCTCATTCAAAGGGCGTAAGTCAAGCACGACGCGCCATTTTGGGTTGCCATATTGGTCAGGTTTCTTAGGGACACACCAAAGGCTAATATTGTAACTACTATTTGAAGGCCTGATGATCCCCTGTTTCAACATTTCGTTAACTTGTCGATCAACTTCTTCCCTTAAGGCGTGAGGTAATCGATATTGTTTCATATTCACCGGTATGTTATCCGTAGTAGGAATCCGATGCATAGCAATATTTGTCGCGGGTAACAACTCACCGTCGAGGTAAAACCGATCAGAATATTTTCGAATCAGATTGACCATCATCTCGCGCTCGCGTTCATTTAAATGGTCAAATTTGATGGTTTTGAGCACTCTTTCTGAACGATCTGTATCTATCTGAGGTGAAACATCTACAACCGCGGCGGGGGCTTCTAAGTCGCATACTTCAGATAAATTCAAATCGTTGAGCAATTCATTTTCTGACTCTTCTATCCTAATCTTTTCCTTATATTCATCATAATCCTCCTCAGATTCTACTAAACACATGCAATCCATAATATTGAAACGGAAAGGAGGAGATATGATGGACATTCGAAAATTTAGAGGCACACATTTTTGTTGAATTCTCAAAACTCTTGAGTGAAATTTGATGGCAACGTCATTATCGCTAAAGAATTGAGCACCTAAAATACCCTCACTGGGCATGATGAAGTCATCTGGAACTACTTGAAATACGATCCGCTGACCAAATAGACGCAGTGCAGCAGTACCCAATGTTTCAACCGAATTTCCGCCGATTCCTTGTAATTGAGTCTTATTACCGCGAAGAATTTCTTCTGAATCTTCAAGTAGACTACGTTTAATGATATTTTTTTCACAACCAGTATCAATGAGAAATTGTCCAAGGAGTTCGTTGTCTTCATCAACTAGATTGAGAAAGAGTAAAGGATTATTCTGGTCAGACCAACATGCATTGTTCAGCTGATTTAGATGACTCGAGCCTTGACCGAATTTCATTTCGTTTTGGCCTAAATGAATTGTATTCGTCAAAAAATCAATTATACCTTCTGAGTCACTCAAGAATTGAGCACCAATGATGCCATCATGGGGAAATTTCACCCACTCTTCTAAAACATGAAAAACTACGGTGTGGTCAAAAAGTTTGAGTTGAATAGTTCCCAGCGACTCTATGACATGTTCAGTAATACCACGTACCGATACGATTTCATGAACGTTGATAAAAACATCATCCGGTAATACACTTAATTTAATCAAATTTCCTTGGGCCCCTGAATCGATCATAATGGCTACTTCTATCTCGCTGAACTTGAATCGCACGTAGGGGATACTTGCTGCAAAGTCGTCTATTCCATCGGGAATAGTTCGCGTAAAGTTTCCGTCATCTGATTCACTGTCATCGAGCGCGGTTGAGCTTTCGGTGTCTCTGCGGTCGCGCTCGATGCTGAGACACCCTGCCCATTTCCCGAACGCCAATTTCCGCTTATTTTGCGTTTTTTACACTCGTCTATGGTATGCCCGGTGAGTTTACAATACCGACACTCGGCTTCTTTGACGCGACCAGGGCAGTTATTGGCTACATGACCCGGTGTTTGGCACAGCTGGCACGTTTCGGCACAAAGCTCCACCGGTTGAACTTTCGACGCTTGTAGTTGATTCAAGTATTTGAAACAATTATTGGCTGGATGGCCAGTTTTCCCACAAATTTGACAAGTTACCTTTGGAGCAGGTGGCTCCTTGGATTGAATGAATGTCTTGAGAACGGCGCATTCAGTGGCACAATGACCTGATTGTTGACATAATTGACACACTGATTGATTTTCCACCTTTGAGGCTAGAGTAAAACACGAGTCAGCTCTGTGCCCAAACTTCCCACAGATCTGACAGGCTACTGGAGTGAGACCGGATTTTCGCATTTTGGAATAACAATCTGTTGCTTCATGGCCTGGCTTGGAACAGAACGAGCAAATTTGGCTCGGTTTAATCATTTCACATTGAGAGGTTTCGTGTTGATTTGAACTACAGACTTGACAACTGAAAATAGCCTTCCGTGGTTCTCGAAATCGGGTTTGACTTGAGTTTTGCTCGCGATCTCGACTACGTAGTGCATTCATCGCTTCCAAAGTCCGTTCTGCTCGAATGGCATTTTGAACGATGTCAACTATTTCGTCTGCATCCTGCAGTTTTGCTTCGATTTCCGGTTTTAACCCACGCTTGAAGCACTCGATAGTATTTGCTTGGACAGAGGCTCGAAACTCATCATCAATTTCACCTGAATTGACCTTTTTCGATTCTAAAATCCGGCGAGCTAGATCCCGAATTCGATTCGCGAATGCTATTACGGTTTCACTATCCCGTTGGTACTCATTGCCCATCTCGCCCTGGAGCTGATGAACCGTTTTTGCTGGTGCGTAGATGTTCTTAATATAATCCTTGAAATTTTCAATTGTCGTAAACGATTGACCATGAATGGCAGACCGGGCTTCACCCACTAATTTACCCCGGAGCAGTTTGGTGAGATTAGACTCATTGGCAGCGCCGACCATTTCCTTGGCTTCGTCGCAGCCTTCGAAAAACTCGCTGAGAGGAATATTTTTCCCGTTGAATTCGGGTACGACGCGAAGTGCGTCCTTCAAAGTTACTACAGCCATGGTGGCTGGCGAATTATTGATCAACGGCTCAGTACCCAATCCCGCGTGCTGTAAATCGTGTACTGTGGGGTTATCTGCGGGTATAATTGTTGTATCTAACTCGGAGGGATCATCTTCTGATGTGTCAGATGAATCCGATCTTATATTGCTGCAAGTTTGAAAAGGGTAGAAAGCTTCAATTTCCTCTCGCGCACTACTCTTATCCTGTGCTAAACTACGCGTGATACGCCTGGGACTCATATATCTTTAATAAAAGTGGTTATAGCACTGTCTAACTATACTGATTGCTGCAGTGTTTTCGCAAAGCGGTCGAGTATGTAGCATTACCCGTTGGAAAATATCTGTACCCGTGGCTCTAATGATGATGTCACCTATTTTTAAGGGTTTGTTGTTATCAACGCAGTCCAACAAAGAATCTAAAAGTCGATTGGTATACAACAACTTCTCGAATTTCAGAAACTTAGTATTACCCTTGAAAAGTGGCCAATCAATGATGCTGCCGTAGAATAATTCGGCGAAAGTAAAGCGATCTATATAATATTCTCCGTTTTCTAGCTTAACGGAATATCTCAAATAAGGCCCCTGAATAAGATGATTAAGGGAATCAGGCAAGTTTCGGTACAACCTGCTACTTAAATTAGCAAAAGTCGGTGGGCTTACCTTACCATCTGCAGACTCTAAATATTCTTCTACACCTTCAGGCCCTTGTGCTGACCTAATTGTTCAGGAGCTGATATCTTCATGATATAAGTAAACCTTTATTTTACAATAATTTTCTCTGACCGATTCTAAAGCATGGAGAATGCGATAAGCCCGCAAGATGTGACTATCAAAGATTTGTTCTTCTGCGAATTCAACCAGAGTTAATGGTTTTCGTTTTGGTGGAGGAACTTCAAAATCAGTGTTCGGGTATAAAATTCCACGAACTGGTACCATTTAATCTAAATTGAGTTGATGGAATTTTTCAGATAACTTCTGTATTTTAAAATCAATTTCTTCACTCCTCTGTGCTACTCTCTCGATTTGCTGAAGGCAATTATTGTTACTCTCTGTGAGACTCTCACGCCAATTCTTCAAATCTTCTCCGTACTGTTCGGCCCACTCCTGACGTAAGCGAAGACACCGGCTCAGCACAACGAGTTGACGATTTCGATCTTCTAATTCAGACAACAAACCTTCAATTTCCGCGAATCGTCGATTGCAATTGCAATTACTCATTTAACTCTTGGATAATCGTTCCTATAGTATCGAAACGGCGATGTGAGATTACTATTTGTGAAGAAATTATTCCAAGATCTTCTTCTACATAAATCAGTTCATCAAATTCTCTCTTCTGGATATTTTTCAAATCAGTTGACTTTCGTAAATATCTTTGATATTGTTTTATAAGTTGACCTTGTTGGGAAAAAACTTTATTGGCCCGATCTATTAATTTGGAAATGTCACTATCTGAAGGCATTGGGGGCTAACGCTCGATCTGACAAACTTCCATCAAGTTTTTTCGAGATAATAATATGAAATTTCATAAACCAAAGGAATTGAGAAAACTTCGGGATTAATTCAAGTTAGGTCACAAAAAAATCATAAAAAACGTGAGTTTTCAAGCGTAGTGCAGTATGAGATGGTCAGTGCAGGAAAAAGTAACTAATCTTCAAAACTAAACTTATTTATTCTTAATACTAGCAATAATCAACCAAATCAAAAAATAAAATAGAATGAGAACTCGTTGCAAATTGCTAAACCTACTTATAGAGAAAACATTGAAGAGCGTAAAGATGAAATGATAATAGGCAAAATAACCAAAATATGCGAATTATTTTTTTTTTTTTTTTTTTTTAATCCAAAGTAAACTAATCAAAAACTCAACCTTCCCAAAAGCGAAAGCACAACAAGGAAAGGAAGGAGGTTACGAAAGTTAGTCCTTTTTAGGTTTGCAGTTCCAGCACCCTTTTTCCTTGCAAATCTTCGGGTCACACTTCTTCTTTTTCCTTTCTTCGGGAGTTTTTGGGGCTCCCAACGGCCGAAACGTGGCCTTCCTCGGGATAGCCGGGAGTTTGGGTAGTGTTCTTACACGTGCCGTGGGATCGGGGCCTGATCCAGATGGCCCAGGTGTTGGTTCTATTTCGCCACGAGAAGTGGTCGCCGACGAGTGAGCGGAGGGCGCTTCGCCGCGGGTAGCCGGGGTTGACGTGTTCCGGCGTCCGGTAGAGGTGGCAGGCACTCTAGTCCTAGGCAGCAGGGGTACCAGTTCGTGTCGGGCTCTCTTTTGCCCCGAACTTCCCGACTGGTCAGTGCTGGATCGTTTTTCCCCCTGGCCCCTTTTTGGGAAGATATTGATGAGTTTAAGACCAGGACCCCCCTTTTTGCTTAGGGACGTCGAGGCGGCCGCAGCAGATGTTCCTTTTTGTATTTCTAGGCGAGGTTGAGGATGAATCAGAGGAGTTGGAAGAGGAAGAAGATCCTGATGAGGAGGATGAGCTGGACGAGGTCGAGGGTGAAGGCCCTGTTCCCGCTTACTGATGATAATGGTGGCGGTGATGTTACGGCTGGCAGGGCTGGTATCTGAGCTGGCGCAGGTATTCCTCGAGCCGGAAGTAAGGCTGACCTTTCGTCGTCACTTGACTCAATAGTAACCACCTCAGGCTCTGGGCGGGGTGGAGTCACAGGTCGAGGTCGAACATAAGCACATGGCTTTTCCACAGAACCCACGCCCAATTCTGTCCGTGGTGGTGTTACTGCATCGTGCAGCGGGTCAGCAGATATGGTGGATGATGGTGGAACTGCTAAGATCCGTGGTGCGGTCACACTGGTCAGTGGCTCCGCCAAAATCGATGCTTCTACTGGGAACACAGGTTGACCTTGGACCGAAACTGATGGAGACGCGGCCGGAGATGTTGCAGGCGCTATGAGTGAAGTTGAGGTCGCTGGTGGAGGGGGCGGTGTAACCGGTAGAGCTGGTGTTGCTCCTGATAAGGTTGATGTAGCCTGAGGCGCGGTTGAGGTCGCTGGTGGAGGTGGTGGTGCGACCGGTAGAGCTGGTGTGGCCTCTGACGATGTTGACGTAGTCCCTGATGTTCGGGCAGTGCCGGGTCTCGTTGGCGGGAAGAATGTCACCAACACCCCATCCTCTCCGAGAGTGGCCTCGACCTCCGGAGCGTAGGACTCCAACACCTGCTGGTCCGTGAGTCCCAAAGTTTGGGGAGTTGTTAAAACCACCTCCGACCCGTTTTCAGCCAAATAGAGGTTAAGTTGGTTCTTTCTGTCCACCTCGGTAGAGTAGACGGGATAATGGACAGGCGGCGTGATGAGATATCCTCTATTATCGAATGTGCCAAAAGGCACAAATTCGTGCCCGTGGGCGGCGTCCACGCGAGTCAAAATTTCGCGGTCAGTTTCGAACGGCCGAAGGTCCTCCGCTGCTATATTTGACGGAATCTCACACCACTCATCGTGCCATTGGTTCATTTTCCAGACTCGTAGTTCTGCCTGTCTCCTCCGTTTGCCGGATTTGGTCTTGTTTTTCGACACTGATGGAAAGGTTAGGTATGGATAATGATAAGCAAAAATAACAGAAATAAAAAAAAATGCAGATGCTGATTGGACTACACACAGAGAGAGAGTAAAACTACGAGGATGATATGGTATTAGATTGCGTTAGCGAATGAGTAAGATGAGTGTTAATGACGTGACCTAACTTGAAATTTATCCCTCCGGGGCCTCCAGAAAAAGCGTACTTATGTTACGTCTAAATCAATTTTTATGGCGGGATTCGAGCCAAACTCGCGCTTATAGCTCAGGTTCAAATATAAATTTCAATTGGCCTAATCAAATTTCTCAGGTTCCCAACCGCTATGATTAATTATTTACCTTGACAGAAATCACAAATATTATATTAGTGGATGGGCTAAAATTGTAACAAAGGAAAAACACGGATGAATTCCTCACCAAAGTAAAACGTACCCAAGCGAGTATACATATATATATACATATATATATATATATATATATAATAAATATGAAGGTGAAGGAACTGACCCCTTGAAAAATGGAAGGATTACCACCTTGGTAAATAAATGACCCTTACCCAAATGAAATGAGATATGACGAGTTAAATGAAGAGCACTAGGAGTAAGAGTAAGGTTTCGGATCAACAAGCTGATAATTGTAGCAGATATTTTCCACTATACGACCAAAATTTTGGTTTGTAGGGGAATGATGTTTGAATTTTCGAATTGACTGGGCAAGATTGTTGCCTTTTAATCTTTATGAGAGAGCCTTGACTTTTGGGATCCGGATGTACCGGATTCTCGCAATTAGTCTCTGTAAAAGAGCCTTTGAAAAGTGGAGTCCGAATGAACCGGATTCGAAGGGTAAGTCTCTATTAAAGAGCCTTTGATTTTTGGAGTCCGAATGTATCAAACTTTAGCAAGTAGTCTCTGTGAAAGAGCCTTTGATAATTTGGAGTCCGAATATACTGGACTAGAGCAATAAGTCTCTATTAAAGAGACTTTAATTTTTGGAGTCCGAATGTACCGGATTTGGACAGTAAGTCTCTATTAAAGAGCCTTTGCTCTTTGGAGTCCGAATGTATCGGACTTGAACCGTAAGTCTCTATTAAGGGGATGTCGGAGTCTCGCGCGAAACGAGAAAACACTTTATGCAATCATTTTTACACCGATTGAGATGGGGGTGGTCGCAAAAGATTCTGAATTACTTCAGAAATCGGTCTCGGGTGCGAATGATAAGAACGATCGTCTCCATCTGTCATAAGAATCGATCTAAGGTGCAAGGTCGCGATCTCTGAGAATCATACTCGCAATATCGCGCATTTCTTGGTTCACTCCAAGAGCGAGGGAGACTTTTATTTCCATAGGTTGTACCAGAGGCCGATTCTTGGAGAAATTCCGAATCATTTGCGACCACCATCGTCTTAATTGATGTAGAAACCATTGTGTAAAGTGTTTTTTCGTTAATCCCGTGAGACTCCGACATCCCCTTAAAGAGCCTTTGATTTGTGGAGTCCGAATGTACCGGATTTGAACAGTAAGTCTCTATTGAAGAGCCTTTGATTTGTGGAGTCCGAATATACCGGACTTGAACAGTAAGTCTCTATTAAAGAGCCTTCGATTTTTGGAGTCCGAATGTATCGGACTTGAACAGTAAATCTCTATTAAAGAGCCTTTGATTTGTGGAGTCCGAATATACCGGACTTGAACAGTAAGTCTCTATTAAAGAGCCTTTGATTTGTGGAGTCCGAATATACCGGACTTGAACAGTAAGTCTCTATTAAAGAGCCTTCGATTTTTGGAGTCCGGATGTACCGGACTTGAACAGTAAATCTCTATTAAAGAGCCTTTGATTTTTGGAGTCCGAAGGTATCGGGCTTGAACCGTAAGTCTCTATTAAAGAGCCTTTGATTTGTGGAGTCCGAATATACCGGACTTGAACAGTAAGTCTCTATCAAAGAGCCTTCGATTTTTGGAGTCCGAATGTATCGGACTTGAACCGTAAGTCTCTATCAAAGAGCCTTTGATTTGTGGAGTCCGAATGTACCGGACTTGAACAGTAAATCTCTATTAAAGAGCCTTTGATTTTTGGAGTCCGAATGTATCGGACTTGAACAGTAAGTCTCTATTAAAGAGCCTTCGATTTTTAGAGTCCGAATGTATCGGCCTTCAGCAATTAGTCTCTATGAAAGAGCCTTGAAATTTAGGGGTCCGAATATATCGGCCTTCAACAATTAGTCTCTATGAAAGAGCCTTGAAATTTAGGGGTCCGAATATATCGGCCTTCAGTATATAGTCTCAATTAAAGAGCCTTCAAATTTCGGGGTCCGAATATATCGGCCTTCAGCATATAGTCTCTATTAAAGAGTCTTCAAATTTTGAGGGTCCGAATATATCGGCCTTCAGCATATAGTCTCTATTAAAGAGCCTTCAAATTTTGGGGTCCGAATATATCGGCCTTCAGCATATAGTCTCTATTAAAGAGCCTTCAAATCTTGGGGTCCGAATATATCGGCCTTCACTATATAGTCTCTATTAAAGAGCCTTCAAATTTTGGGGTCCGAATATATCGGCCTTCAGTATATAGTCTCTATTAAAGAGCCTTCAAATTTTGGGGTCCGAATATATCGGCCTTCGGCATATAGTCTCTATCAAAGAGCCTTCAAATGTTTGGGGTCCGAATATATCGGCCTTCAGTATATGGTCTCTATTAAAGAGCCTTCAAAGTTTGGGGTCCGAATATATCGGCCTTCAGTATATAGTCTCTATTAAAGAGCCTTCAAATTTTGGGGTCCGAATATATCGGCCTTCGACCAATATTTACCTGATTTCCCTCGATCCAGATCCGAAACCTCTTGAGAAACATATATAGATTCTTTTAAATAAGATTTGAAAGAAAAAAACTTACTTTTCATTTCCACTCGAAGATTTTACAAGTACTCCAAAGAAAATACAGTCCTCACAGAGGAGGCCGTTAGTCAGGCTAGTCCTCACTAGGAGGCCTTTTTCAATAGTCCTCGTAAGAGAGGCCTTTTGGGCTGGTTGTCCTCACGATGGAGGCCGAACCAAGAGTGTCCTTTCACTGCTCACGCTGCTGTAGTTATCTCCTCGTTGTTGCGGCGCTGCAGTTTGGCGCTGCACTTGCGGCGATCGTTGATTGGCTGTAGCAGCGTGCGCGCGCAGACAGAGCGAGAGAGAGTGGCAGCGAAAGTGGGGCGCACCAGCTGAAGGGGTGGGCACGAGTAGGGGGAGAGGCAAATGAGGAGAAACCTTTGCCGTCTATTCTACTCTCCAAGTGTGAATGCGTGTATTCACATAGATGCGCGTACGCTCAGCTGTATTCCACTGATGATGGTGTGCGTGCGTGTCTGTGCACCTCGCCGTGGTGATGCCGCACTAGGTTAATGCAATGGCGTAGACACGAGGCAAACTGTAATTAGTTTACCAGCACTGTACTTTCCTTCACAAAAATCAGATGAGCACAATGGAAATTTCACTCAGCTATTTAGCTTGTGCCTCATAATGCATCACTCAAGACCGCGTTGCACCAGGTGGATGTGCCGGCACTAATCACAGCAAATATGGCACTTGGCACTGCCATCGCACATGCTCAAAAAGTTTATTCTTGCACGAACATCAAGTTTATTCAATGCAGTATATGGACAGCACGCATTTGGAGAAATTATTCGGAGCTTGGGCACTCGTTGCTGAGGATTAATCTTGCCGTATTTCACAAGAAAAACTCATTCAAGATGAGTATTATAGCATAAGATTGTAGCACAGGGCACTTCGTGTTTGCACGTGGTCTCTGATCACTTCACTGGATGCCTGCAAAACTAGGTTTGTGCAAAAATTGGAGGCACGGTGATCAGGATTTTGCAACAATAGCTCAGCTTGAATTTTGACCACCATTCACTAGTATACCGGTAAACTAATACAATAGTATATACTGCTTTCGAGCTCTGTTCAAGCACTGGTCACTATTCACTCACACCTATTCTGTCCTTGTCTTTCACGCCTTTCTCTGCCTGCCTGCATCCGCGCAACCACGTTACTCCTGGTGTGAGGCGGGTCATTTGAGTCTGCGGCGCAAGTTATATTTCTTGCTTACTTATATATATAAAAAAAATTGAAAAATTGACGGACGTCACACTCTCAAGAATTGAAATCAATATTTTGCAATCTCTCTTCATTTGTTTGACGTTTAGATTTTGGTAAAAAGTTACTTGGCATGTTTCCCCTGATTTCATGACCTTCAAGAATTGAAATTCATACTTTGATTTCAGATAGAGTTATGGGGAGGAAGGATGGTGATACTCGCCAAGTTAGACTTTTGGAAAAAGTAAAGTGGGAGAGGGGAAGTACAATTTATCTCTTCGCAGGTATAACTCAAAATAATATCATTTTTGCAAACTTCATGAAAAACTTCTACATGGCACCTTCAACTGATCACCAATCATCATTCTCCAACTATTATTATTGAAGTACAGAAGCATTCCAGGGGCCTCTGACTTATCAAGAACATTTACAAGCCGAACGAGTGATAGCGAGTGTGGCAACATTGCTAGTATTCAATTATTTTTCATTCGTAATCGACAAATGACGCGAATGATACCTTCCGTTGTGTACTTCGAACTACCAATGTTGAACAACAAATATACACTTCATTCGAGTGATGCGAGGCTCCGCCCTTTCATGCCTCTGACATTCCTCATTCATTTCAATGTGGGAATATGTAATCATCACCATTGCCAACTATTGAAATTCCTCCCTCCTCCTTCTCTCACCCCACTCCTTCCAAAAATCTAACTTAGCGAGAATGATCCATCCATGTTGATCTGAAATCAAAATATTATTTTCAACCCTTGACAGTCATGAGATCAGAGAAAATATGTCGTGCAATTTCGTAGCCAAATCTGAACACGGAACGAATGGACAAGGATTGATTACAGTATACGTTTGGTTCTTCTTTTCACTTTTGCTTTCAAAATGACAACCAATTTGAGTAGGTTCATGCAAACTAATGGGAAGAAACCGGAAATTCACTCCAGCATTGATCATTGAAAGTTTTAATACTCTATACATGATTATTCGCAGAATAGAATGTTTTTTGAAGACATTTAAAAATTCAATATTATGCGAAATTTTGTACATAATGGCAAGTCAGAAGGAGTTCGTCATTTTTCTCTGTCACGGACGTTAACTATGACAATTGACCAAGGTGGGTCAGAAAGATCGCAAAGTCGAGAGTCTATGAAATAAAGAAATCCTCGTGGGGTATGATTTTAGGTGTTACGATGATCCTTTTCCAATAAGGATCAAGGAAATTTGCAGGTAGATCTTGAAATAAAGTGAATTTTCCGGTTCTCCAAGTGCACAGGGAGGGTAAAAGTTCGTCTCTTCCACGGCTTTTATTTTTTCTGTAATAAGTCGGACGGTATAACTTTTATCGAGATATGTGTAGCATATTTTTTGGTAGGATTTAGCAGATTCCTGAAATAATGCAACCGCATTCATTGAATGACTGGATTCACCCAAAGTAATTGGAAAAACGTCGGAAAAGAGCGCAGGGAATGGAATTCCACTTTTATCTGAAAATCTCACATCGGCTGTTCCTCATTTTTCGATGAATGAGAGCATATCAACTTGTAGATTTTCAAAGAATCTAAAAAAAAATATTATATGAAATTTTGCGAGAAAACTCATCCCTTCCGATCCCGATCCGACTTATTACGGAAAAACAACGAGAGAAACGAAGAATTGCAATAGAGACTATCCTTCTCCAATCTTATCTAATGGGTAAATGGAAGAAATGACTTCGTTCGAAGTGTGCCGACGGATTTTTATGATCCTTGTTGGAAAATGACCGCGAAGACTCCCAGAATTGAACCCCACAAGAAGTTTTTCATTTCACTGAGTCGCGACTATCCGGCTTCTCCGACTTACCGTGTAATGTATGTAGCTGCTCCAAAATTCTCATAACATTGAGGTACACTCGGTAACAAGGTGAACTGCAATGGGATGACGGTCAGTGACCGTTCAAGATCTGTCGTCTCTCTCGCAGTCATGGGATAACCTGTTAGGTGCGACTGAGATGGGGGATCTCGAATGGCCGCTGACCGTCATCGCATTGCAGTTAGCCTTGTTCCCGAGTGTACCTATGTCATCATGAAATTATGAGTATTCTGGAGCATGTACGTCAATTAACTGAGCTAACGACTGTGACAGAGAGAGATGGCGGATTTGAGATGATTCTATCTCTTTGGGTTGCTATTATGTTCAACATTTGACATGAAAGCAAACTTAGACATTCTCTTGAAAATCATTTTATTCTGCAAATGATAACTTGCATGGGAATCGAACTGGGGATGGTTAATGCTGTGGTGAACAATAGAGATAATGAATGACTCTATTTAGGACCGAATTGAAGAGGTGATTCAAATATACTGTATCAATCCTTTTCATTCGTTTCTTGTTCAGATTTGGCTACAAAATTACTTGACATATTTTCCTTGATATCATGACTGCCCAGGGTTGAAATTAATATTTGATAAACATGGATGGTTCATACTCGGCAAGTTAGACATTTGCGAAAAAGAGGTCGAAGAGGAGGAGGGGAGGGGGAGATCGAAGCTACTCTATCACAGGTGCCATGCGGATCTCAAGAAATTCTCATTTAGTTCTAATTTCACATTTTACAGCTCTGATCCTGTCAAGCTCAATTATATGGTCTCACTAAACTATTGGTATTCATCTCATGCTGAGACGTCCAGTGCATCGCAACACTGGAATTTGAGAGCAGTTCATGGCATGATTTCTGACCGTAATTCCAATCGTAGAGGTAATTTAGGTAACCGAGACCAAATATGTTGAGGCTAACCCGTTTGCTGTGAGTGAACTTTTCCGCATTTTATTTGAGTCATGAAGCGGACTACTGCATCTTGGAAAACATGTCTGTAGTAGGAGTGGGAAGAGTCTTCTTTCACAAACCATCCATATTCTCGGCAAAGTGAGTCGACCCGTGGGTTGATCATTGGGAATACGTTTTGAGCAAATATGGGTTGATGAGAGTTGAACTTTGGAAAATCGTGGGTCCCTTGTAGAAACAATCCGTGGTATTCCACCTGGACTGTGAACATCTTAATCATCCGACTTAAATCAATAGAAAGATATATTATGTAGCAAAAAAAATTTGAAGAACTCAGTTGAATAGTATTTTCGTTGAGCCAACTCTTATGACTTCGTCATCAACCACGCGCTCTCCGGATTCACTTCATTCCTCCTTATCGTTTGTTTCTGAACAAATATTAGCTTTTATGAAGCTCAATCTGGAAAGACTTGTTTGTGGAGCAAATTCTGTATAAGTAAGGCGTAAATTGAACTTCTCGGAGGAGATGGAATAGTTCGAAGTCAATGATGATTGTCTGCGAGAGGACACCATGATTTCTAAATATTTAGCTTCGATGGGAATAGTAAGGAGGCTATTTACATATTTAATGGAGATATTGTACTCGAGTGGAGCAAATTAATGGAGTCTCATTAAAGATCAATGAAGAACTCACCGATGTTCGAGAGTTTCACCAATGAAATAATTAAATCTACACTAATCAACCAGGACATTGAGACCCGTGTACTGAGCCAATTCGGACAAGTTATGCCAGCAGTGCGAGAGGGTCCAGAAAATTTTCATGATGTTTGATTACAAGAGGACGAATCATATTAACTAGGATTGGAAATTATCTGAAAAGCCGAGTTTTATGTACTTGTTAGAGAGCTAACCACTCAACTACTTCAAAAGCAGAGGAACTCTCACTGACGTCTTCTATTTGTCGTGTTAAATATATTGCCATACCAAAAGTTGGGAATAACTCTACAAATCAATGAGCACGTTTCGCGCACAAATGACAAACAGACCATATTCTGTATAGAAAATTACAGTGAAATGCTCACACTATACCCGCTAATTATGTATCACTTTAAAATTGTCAACTTTGTTCCGTCAGATCTGGCATTGATTGACGACTCGTTGATATTTTCTAACCTCATAGAGACGGTGCGGGTGACGTGAAAGATTTTCATGAGCCTTATATACTGGCTGGACTGAAAAAGGTAACGCAGAGTCTCGCGCGCTTTTGAGAAAGCCGGAATCTTGCAGATTAGTAACGTAGTATGGAGAAAAAGTGAGAAAAAAGAGTGAGAGGGAAATGGTCGTCACTTCTGCAGAGTAGCTCTAGACAAGTCTGACAGATCGATTAGATTTGTTTGAAAATGAATGGATCAACTTCTTACGAGCAAACAGAGGAAAAATATGTGTTCTTCTAATCCAATTTCAGCTTTGGAGACTTTCTTATTAATTCTTCCACCTATTTTGGCCGGTAAAAGTGGTCAGGATAGTAAGTGGATCAAGGCAACGGCATTCGATTCTTCCGATGTTCACTTAACTTTCATATATGTCTTTATCGATGAATTAGTAAGTTACCTGGTAGTGGCTGAGAAGTCAGTGAAAAATGAATAATTTGAATAGGAATTAAAGTACATCTTCGGTTTTTGGGAGAATCAGAAGTTCTTCGTGGGAAGTTTATCTACTTCCGAAATGAGCAGCTGCTAGTGCTAGTATCGAATGATTTCAATTTCTAGTCACCTGGTGGATAATTAAAATTTTAGCATGATACACAAACCAATGAGGACACATCTCGTGGTCAATTTACGCATGGGTGACTCCCCAATTCATTACGGCTCAGCAAAAATTTTTGAACATGTTTCTCAATACAAATGAAGGTTTGGCATAAATACTGCATTTTCTCGTCCAATACGGTGATTTTCAAGAGAAATTTTATCGAAGTCTCGGACTGATTCCGCCCGTTTGGTACTTTTGAATTCAGAATCCGAGTTTTTTGGTCATAGGAGGGGGGGGGGGCGGAAGGGGAGTTGAAGATGCTACAGTGTGATGAAATCCAGGTATTCCTTTTCTGTAACCATCATCTCATAATGGTAAATTTCGGTGATTGCCATAGTAATATCAAGATGTGGGCCCGAAGAGCTTCACTGTTATTTCACCCGGTCAAAAAATGTATTCCTTTGGAAACATTTCCATCACATCTTCTAGCCACCATTCATTTTTGGCGTATTGTGTACGCTAAATTTTCTCATTGACATCGACTGAATCAGTGAAACCTATTCAAAGATCGGAATCCAAGATACACTATTGTGTGCCTCAAAACGGGGATCTTCCATTCAGCAAGTCAGTTCCACAATAACCATCTAATTAACTTGACGACCCCAACGGAGAATTCTGTGCCTCCAAACTCATATATCGACGTGCGTTTAATGGCTCAGAATCCACCAGAATTTTTTGTACTGTGACGTCGTCGTCTATTGATCGTTCATCGATTTTACAAACGTGTTGAAAATACGTAGAAATAATTATAGAAGCCTCTCGGAAAGTTATGTCGGATGAAAAGCTCCAGATGAATCAATAATGGGAATGAATTGTTTTCCGGGAAATGATCACGTTGAATGTGCGCTTCTGTGTTATGAACTCAGCTAATTAATTCAAGATGAAATCTATAATAAGTTCTTCATTCACTCACATATCACAGACATCGTGTGGCCGACTTATTAACCCTTAAATGGCACACTTCTGAAAAGTTACGTATATGGCACACACGGGGTTTATTGGACCCCAGTCACAAAAGCGTGAATGTCTCTGGACTACTTGAATATCCAGCTTTGTAAAATTTTTCCATGATAGTTGGGTACCTTGTTAATATAATTAAATATCCAAAAGGGTGGAATATACATATTGGCGCTGAGAGTAAATTTTTCAAAGGAGAAAGTCCTAAAATCACGTAAAATTGGAATTTTCCTCATTACTCGCTGAATTTTCAATATTTCCAAGTGAAATTTGGGGGACTCATGCTTGAAATAGTACTGAATAAACACCATAATTATTCATCAACAGAATTTCTCGAGATTCTGCAGAGAGATAGTTCTAATATCGAAGAGTACGTGTGCAAAATTCCAGAGCGGCTGACCATCCCGTTTCAGAGTATCGATCGTCACAATTTGGCCAGTTTTGCACATTTTTAACATTGCGCTGATGGGAGCGGGCCCCAAAAACAGCACAAAAATGGGTCCAGCGCAAAACCTGATCAACAGAAAATGGTGGGACTGCGAGAGATCCGACTTTATGTATAAATAAATCATATGGCCAAGCCTGGAGATGATGGACCACGTCGTTTTTTAGTAATTGTCCATACAAAGCGTAGAATGCAAAAAATCCGACACGTGATTTCGATTTTAGGGTAGAGAACTTTGGAAACCATGCCTGGTTCTGTTCAGGAAAGTTTAGATGACCGTTTTTGTTTGTTGTGTGATGGAAGAAGTGCAGTTATTAACAATAATAATAATTTCGAATATTTTGATGTGGGCAAAAAAGTGAGGTTAAGTCTCTTTGACTCACGTAGTTGGTGTACAACTACCTTAATTACTTTTTACAATTTTGTCAGTCATTTCTTGGTCTGTCCAGCAATCTAGTCCAAATTTTAATTTGATGATTCTGACCATTATTGATTATTACTCCGTAAACCAAACGTACCGTCAAGTTAAATAACTTTGGTACACGTGGAATAACTTTGATACATCCTCAAAAGGCTTGTCCCGCATTTCAGAAGCAACAGATAGGATTCCATAGTTTCAGAATTGATAGCAGAATTTGGTTGGAGTGCTTCAACATCAACTGAGTTGCTCATAAATTGTATCGGATACTCTTATCAAAATGAAGACAATCGATCTGTATCCAGTATCCGATATAAACATGAGCAAATACACAGAACGTGGTGATCTGTGTGGATTATATTGAGCTCGAATCTTGATAATGGTTAATGGTCAAGGTCGGCTATTTGTGGACTACCATTTCACTGAATTCCAGAATTGTAAATGGAGACAACAAGCCGCACGTACCTTCACTCTTTTCAAGCAATTCATTAGGCAATATGATAATCGATCAGTTAATAGATCTATCATAAAATGAGCTCAATCATCATCCACGAGTTATTGATAGTCCTATCTTCCTTGGTTCATTCTAGGAACTGAATGGTATTTCTTCTGAACGCAATTCACACGTGCCGGATGATTGATATCGACCTCGATTCATGAGGATATAAATAACCCCCAACAAAGGAGCGCGTTCTTTTCATGTCATGTAAAGCTGCGCGGGTGAGTTCCGCGTCAAGTTTTGTGAAGTTTTAAATTGGTTCGCGTATTATTTGTGTCCCAGTTCCAGTTCTGTGCTAAACTGGCTCAAGTTTCATTCAAGTTATTCTATTTTCGATCGGAGTTCGTGCGAATCCGCCGTCAAGTTTGTCAAGAGCCAGCAATCCAATTCTTGGAGGATACTAGATCCGTACTACTTTAGATTTGTGAAGAATACCGATTTCGTGGCAAGTTAGATTTCAAAGGATTCTGAGTATCTGCCGGTTTAGATTTCGAAAACTATCCAACCAGATGCAGCTCCAGCAAATAGAAAACGCCACGGCCTCAACGAGGAATTGCTCTTGAAGAAAGGATCACGCCACAGAAGTACAGAAGAGGACGAGAATTGATGCATTGGTGCATAAAAACCACCGAGAGAAAGGGAAAATGTGGATCTCTCATGCTAAATCTGTGATTCTTTGAACGGAGAGGGGTTAATCCCTAAGTTGCAGAAGACCGAAGTTGTCAATTTCGTTCTCAACTTTTATACGGAGAAGTTTGTCTATGCCCATATGGTCTAAACATTCCTGAAAACCGCCAAACACTCACAAAAAACCAGATTCATCAAGTTCTTTGACAACCTCGGGATCAGAAACGATATTGTAAGTAACACATCTTGTAGATTTCATCAAAACACAGCTTTTTGTTCACATTCATTTTGTCAAAAAACTGTACCAGATCTAAGATTTCAGCAAAAAAGAGCTGAAAAGAGGCATTTCCCAGCCTTCTCGCGTAAAAGTTCTTGAACAATTCGAGCGGAAATTCTATATGATTTTCGATTAGAAAGTTAGCGCATTTCCATGCTCTTTGAAATGAAAGAGAAATGCAAAGTGTTCCTATGTCCCTGTTCCGAGGCATAGACATTTTTATGCTGAATAGCCCGTTCGGGTGGACGAGTTGATGGTTCTGCTTTGCTGTTGTCGAATTCACATACAGGGTGTCCTAGAAGCCAGATCCTTGCTCCCCCCTACAAACTCGAAATAGGCTCTGGAATCGAATGGGAAGCTCAAAAATGGTCTCAGATGTGACCCTGAATGTGACCTTGATGATTTTTTTTGAAATGGAAACCCCTATTTTGGCTCAGGATTCTGAAAGGACACAAAATTTCACGTCCGAGTAGGACTTCTGCTAATTTTTCAGATGACCTCTACTGGTCATTTTGGGATCAAAAGTATCTGGAGGGTGGTTGAACGTACCAGACCCAATACGATTGTCTTGTTCTGAGAGGTTCCTGTTGAAAAAGTTTCTCAGCCTTATCCCTACCCTTGCCAGGTAATCTTGAACATAACCTTGAGTCTCATAGATCTAAAATGGCTCCGGATATCGAAAGATCTTGAAACTCGTGTTTTCCGAAGTCACGAAGAAAGCTCAAAAATGGGCTCAGATTTCGCCTTGCATGTGATCTTGATCGCTTGTTGAACGACTATTCAGAGGTAGAGAGTCCGACTCAGAATTTCCCACATTCTCAAGGCCCACAGTTGAAAATAGAGGTTCCCGTTGGATGAATCTAATTTGACTCTAAAGAGGGTCCAGGTCATACTCAAGGTCAAAGGTCGAGGGTTGGACGGAGTATGGGACTTCTTTTGGAAATAACCCTCTGATCCAGGCTTGTTCCCCAGATCTGGAACGTGGAACCAGTACTCAGAGACTTTGGACCTCAAAAGGACCTTTGAAAGTCATCTTTGCAATCTGTAGAGAATCATTTCTGGGCTCAAAATTCATCACACTCTGAGGTCCCAGAGTCGAAAATAGGGTTTGCCATTTGAAAAATTTGATCTCACCTCCAGAAAACCATCAAGGTCACATTCAAGATCAAATCTGAGCCCATTTTTGAGCTCCCTCCTCGACATTAGGAGACACGTGTTCCAGTGCTCTTCGAATCACGGAGCCATTTTCGAATTCTGAGAGTCAAGGTTATGTTCAAGGTCACGAGTCAAGGATAAAAGTGAGCCTGAGTATCTTTTCTGAGAGAAACCTCTCAGAACAAGACTATTGCACTGGCTCTGGTACGTTAATCCAGCCTCCAGGTACTTTCGACCCCAGTATGACCCGTAAAGGTCATCTAAGTGATTGGCGAAAAATCCTACTTGCTCGTAAAATATTGTGCTGCTTCAGAATCCGGAGTTAAATATAGGAAGTCCCATTGAAAAAAATCGATCTTACTTGCGAAAAACCATCAAGGTTACATTTAAGGTCTAATCTGTGAGACCATTTTCGAGCTTCCACTTCGATTTTAGGAGATACGTATTCACTTATGCTGATCGCTCATCCCGACTCAGAATCTCACAACATCTGAAAACCCAATTATATATATTGAATTCCACGGATATTAAATATTGATAGACATACGACCATCTCCCGAACTCACATCAAGATATTCGTTTCCAAGGATTCACTACCTCCAGAGCTCCTCATGGAGAGTTGATGCTAGTCTGTACCACATACTCTTCATGGAGCGGAAATATCAAAGGGTGATCCAAAGAGATCTCGAAAAATACATAGAAGGAATGAGGTTACAAATGGGATATTCAAAAACTACAAGTGTTTCACCCCAGTCTCTCGATGAGGAGCTTCGGAGGTATCGAATCCTAGGATTTGAATATCTAGATGTAATGTCGGAAGACGGTCGTACATCCATCAATATTATATAACTCACCCGAGCGTAGCATCAATTTGTATAAAATTCAACGGCCATGAACCGGAGAGTAGCCGTCATATGTTCCGCAGTCTCGTAACCAGGTGAAGAATAGTTTTCTGTTCCTCCTAAAAAATTCAACATCCAATCCCTTATAGGACCAACAAAATTTCCAATTCTTCCCCCGCAAAGGTAGATCTTTGGATCTTGGGAGAGTAACGATTCTCGGCCCCAGTCCTCCGGCAAGGGAGATCTTAGTATCTCGGGAGCACGCAACTCCCCCGCCCTCAGTCTTCCGCCTCAGCATCCATGTGTGTGCTTTCACCACCTTGTCCGCCTCAGTGAGTATGAGTCCTGATCAGCGTCTTGGACTGCATCAGGACTCCAACTCCTTTGCAAGCCCCCTTGAACCTCTCATCTTTACTCTCCTCTCTGTTTCTTCCTCCTTTCTTCTGGGACTATAATCTCCGAGCTGGCACCCTCCGCGGAGGGGTTCTAGTTTGTCGGTGCCCAAGTTTTCTCGGGTAAGTCTGACACTATCCACACTCTTGTGAGCGTGTATGAAGATTTCCCCTTCCCGGCCTACAAAAAACCCCAACGTATCACTTGAGTCCAACAGTTTTAAAGTCAATGAAAAGTCTCTCCGTCATCATTCTAACGAGCCCAAGCGCGGAGACTGGGGTGGAACACTTGGAGGTTTTGAACATCCTCCTTGTAACCTCGTCCCGCCTATGTATTTTTCGAGATCTATTTGGATGATCCTTTGATGTTTCTTGCTCCATGGAGAGTATGTGGTGCAAACTAGCGTCAACTCTCCATAAGAAGCTTCGGAGATATCGAGTCCTTGGATTTGAATGTCATGATGTGAGCTCGGAAGATGGTCGTGTATCCATCAATATTATAAGGATCACCCGAGTGTAGGATCAAGGAATTCTTCGTTTCCAAAGATCCAAGAGCCTGTATGAAATATAAAATACGATACCCTTCGAATTCCCATGTAGCCGGATATTCACAAAAAATGTGTCCCATGGCATTTGCAAGTTCTCTTCAGTCGATGCTTCGGGCTGATGAAAGTGGATTTGGAAAACTCATCATCAAGCTTATCGTAAGCTCGAGAGTTTGAGTTTTCTACAGGATTTTCAGCAACAACTCATACTTCTGTAATGACCTGAGGTCATTTCGAAATTCCGTGCGGGAAGTTCACTCACGCCTTCTTCGGGGAGTTTCCACAGTCGGCTCACGTGGAAGCGGAAGAGCGTCGCTGAGTCGTACTAAAGACACGTGCAAGTGAGAAACAAATTTCTGGTGCAAATGGAGCCAAGTGGAAGCCAAGTTGGAGAGGGCCGAGAGCAACAGCCTCCACAGGTGAATACTACATGAAATTAGCACGAGTGTGCGGGGAATAGAGAGCAAATCTGGATCCATCGGGACCCACAGCCACCAAGGAGTGCAAATGCGATGTCTGGAAGAGGCCATCAACGGCATCGTCGAGGCATGCCTCTTCGGAACACCTTGCCATCAAGCGCTATAGCTGAGCGGGCGGTTTCGCAGTCCAATGCCACGATGCTCACGCAGGGAACCATGCCCGATTACGACCATACGCAACAGCAAGGCTGTAGCACAAGAGGGGAGTGGGGAGAATCACACGTACTGTTGGTGCTACCAACACATGGGGATCCTTGGGCCGAGAAGACGCGTATTGCATCAAGCCCACCAGTGCGTCCTCCCCCCACCAGTGCTTCTACGTGCAACAGCTCAGCCACCACCAACGTCGCGTGCAGCAACAACCACTAACGAGCTCATCGGGGATGAAAGAGGCTGCACACCACCAAACAGGTGAGTCGGTTGGCGCGGGGGCTCTGGCCGAGACCTGCGTCTGCAGTCCTCTGCCACTATACCTTGTATTCGAGCAGAGAAATAAAGACCGAGTCATTTCATGTAATGTTATTTTTCCATCTACTGCCTTTAAGACGAGGTTGCCGTGACATTCACCCGGCAACTGTGTGGCAGGCCCTGCCTGACGTCGTTTATACCCCGTTAGTCCTCCCCTCGCCTCCCACCGTCTCAGCCCTTTGAGCAGGCCAGATGACAGGCCCAGCACGTAATAGACTCTGGGATGCGAGAGATAGTTGACCCTAACTTTACATGGGTTGGGTGACCCTGGTCGAGCTGATTTTTCTTATGCGAATCAAATCATTGTCGCATCAGGGTTTATTTTCTTAAGCACGTCGGCCAGATATCGGCAGGCACATCGTTCCTCTTTCAGCTTTGCCTCGCTCGTGTCTCACGTTCCCCGTTAATTTTTGTCTATTCCACTCCTAGTCGAGAATATTTACGTACCAATTGCCCTTCGCACACATTTATTCCTGGGGGTTGCGGTTGCCTAGAGTTACGATATTAGTTGCCGTTAGAGTGACAATAATATCTCTCTCGGATCTCGTACAAGGCATTCAATTCTTTGCTATAAAGAATCGATGTGGATGATAGCATCCTCCTGCAGGAGAAGAATCGCGAATCCTGAGCTCAAGGATTCTTATCCTGGCTCAATATTATCGTGACACACTTAGATCATAACACATCTCATTGGAAATTCTCATGTAAATAAAGACAACTGATCTATTTTCAATCTCCGACATGAACATGAGCAAATATTCGGAATGTGGTGATTTGTGAGTATTATATTGAAATCGAATCTCGATAATGATCTATCGTCAAGACTCGCAATGTGTGAACTGTCATGATGAAATTTCCATTCGCCTATAACACTATATTTAGGCACGATTCACACATGCCAGGTTATTGACATGAATCTCAATTGATGGGAGTGTACGACTCCCCAACAGGAGAGCACCTCCAGTATCCTATTGTGGGTGAAAAAGGCCGAAAAGTCGGAAGCCAATGAAATAGGGAAGTTCTTGTTTGATTTGGTTCTGCGTATCTCCACGAAATATCTCCTATTCATTTTGAATTCCACTCCGAATCTTTCATTTCAGAATATTTCCTTGGAGAATTATCGTTCGCTTATTCTTACTTCGAAATGAGTGCACGATATTAAACTGACAAGGGGGGTCCGGAGTCTCCGGGTCCTGAAATCTCACCAAACATGTATCACAGTCTCGTGCCACCAAGAATATGGAGAATCCAGAGTAACTCCGTCAAATGGGCTCCCTGTTCAGAGCTACGAGTAAAAACTTTAGCATTGTCAATATATCTATATATATCACTTTTTAACATGGGCCTATATGGGCAATGTTAATGTCATGGGCTGTAACTTTGAACAGGAGGCCCATATGACGGAGTTACTCTAGATTCTTCATATTCTAGGTGGTACGAAACTGTAAAAAAATTTTGGTGGGATTTCAGGACCCGGAGACTCCGGACTCCCCTTGTGAGTCCTCTAATCAATCGTCTCACTTTCAGAAATGGACAAGCTTGTGATTTTTCTCCTGTGCATATCATCTGCGGTCGTTATTAATACAACAACTCCTTGGCCTCATCCGGGTGGGTATATCCTTAACTCCATAAATCTTGAATAGATCTAATTCAGAGAGCAGCTACTTGATCGTCCCTTAATATTGAGCCGAGACAGAGACGGTGGACTTGATAATATACATCGCTGAAAAGGTCGATCTTACGCAGAAATGATTATTCATATTCAAATAGTTTTTTCACCAAATCCTGTGACGTTCTATCACCACCCATTTCTTGCATTGTGCACTTGACGGCAAGGATTTGTTTCCGGACGTGTGAAAATACTCGCATCCCCATCGCTCGATTGCGAGTCGGGCCGGAACTTTCGATGTCGTCACTCCCGGGAATTTAAATAGGTTAATTGGCTTCGTTTACGTGTTATCAAAAGAGGATATAAGGTAGGAAGTTTTTTTGTAGGCACGTCGGATCGAGTTCACTTTGGTTTGCCTTTTCTCCAATTTGAGATGAGAGGGTGAAATTTGATAACGCACGTAGTTGTATTATCAAATAACGCGTGAAAGAAAAAGAGACTGCAGAATTCAATTGATTTACGGCAGATGGGGAAGCCATCAACAAATTTGCATTGAATAATTGCAAGACCGTCTACTCCACTTGTTGCGTATGCTGCTCAACTCTGAGCTTTCCTTCAAGAAACGTGAATCAAAAGGTGTTGAGGCATTGACAAAGAAGAGTCAAAGAACTCATCGAGATGGGAAAATGGAACGCAAGTAGCAGTGTCCAAAAATGAGTCTTGTTCGAAACTTGTAGAGAGCGCTATTGTAAAAATGCCAATGATTTTTTTAATAAAAAAATGGAAGTGGTTATTTGCACACCTCCCGTGTAGAGTCCGTGTAAAAAACCTCGGGAGTACGTGTAGAACGGACATTTTCCGTGCGCGTCCGTGTGGCTCTTTGACAAGAAGGAGAAGAGCTTGCAAGCTCAACGTCCGTTTCTGTCCGTTCGACTCGCCGTTTTTTTCCGTTTTGCCGCTCCAGCCCGCCCGTTCCGGTCCGTGAGATCTGGTCCGTTTTTGTCCGTGCGCCCGTCCGTTTTTTTCCGTTTTGCAGGAAATACTCAGTCAAGCACGCCCGTTTCGGTCCGTGAGATATTGTCCGTTTTTGTCCGTGCGCCCGTCCGTTTTTTCCGTTTTGCCGCAATCACCCTCTCCAGCCCGCCCGTTCCGGTCCGTGAGATCTGGTCCGTTTTTGTCCGTGCGCTCGTCCGTTTTTTTCCGCGAAACTCTGCCGCGAAACTCTCTCGATGACCTATGGGAATTCAACAAACAACAGATGCGAGTCTTTGAATCAAAAACTCAAGGCAGTAATGGATAGCCTGGGCTCCATGTTGAAAGCTATCGAGACCTTTTTCACTTGGAAAAACTTTCATGACAACCGTAATAAGGACAAGATCATGAAGAGTTTTGGTTCAAAACGAATGATTGCGCTTGAACAAGACCTGGCTGAGTATGACAAGTTGCTCATGGACAAACCTTTTCTAAAAGTCAAAGATGAATATTGTAAGATGGATTTCATTACGTTTGATGTAGTAGGGAACCTCTGCAAAATTTTTGAAAGCAAGAGATTCACAACTGGTTCTACTTGCAACTGTGAGTTCTTCACCTGGTTTGGACTACCCTGCAGGCACATTTTCGCAGCCAGACTCGCCTTAGATCTACCACTCTATGATTCCAGTCTATGCATGGTAAGGTGGACCAAAGAGTACTGCAAAGAATTCCACAGGGTATTCGTTCGAGGAGATGTGGGTTCAGTTCAAAATGAACTAACGATCTCCGAGAAGCAGTACAACGTGAGTAATGAGAGGGAGCTGAAAAAAATAATGATCCAAGAAAAGATATCAGATCTCACTGACATTATCAGTGTTTGTAACTCCAAGGAGTTCGATGTACGATATTCCACAATCCAAGAAATCCTATTTTATTGGGCTCAAAAAACGCCAGTGTTTATCGAAACTCGAGATGAAGAGGTAGACCTGTCTCATGTCACAACGAGATTCGCTACATTGAACCTTCACCTGCAATTCAGTGGCCGTACCTGGGATGTGCCGAAGAAGAGGAGAGAGATAGGCAATCTCCTGAAGCAAGCGGAGGATTTCGCTGATGATGATGGTTTAGATGCTAAACTAGCGGTTTTGGAGGACTTGGGGCTCAGCTGGGTCGCAAAGAAAAATCCCCATATTACTTTAAGAAATGGTGACGAAGTCAGAGCCTTTGAGGACCATAGTATCGAGGGACTGAGGATGCCCAAGAGCCCAAAAAGACGAGGCAGGCCAAAGGGAGCTCTGAAAACTAACGTAAAATATGGAGCATCAAAAAGAGGAGTGAGAACGCGATGAAGAGCTTGATTTCCCTGGCTCCAAAATTTCCCACTTCGAACATTTTTTCATCCTCTAGCATTGTAATCTTGTGATATTGTTTATTCTTGTTGTTCTAGTCAAGTCTTGAGATCAGGTAATCAGGTCTCCGATAAACAGGTTGAATGTGTGAATAGTAAGTCTTGAGGAATTCGTTGATGTTTTTAATACTCATAATTATAGTCGATATGACAGTTGTTGTTTTCTAAGTGTACCGAGATGTGACTACCTCACGTGTGATAACGAGATGGCAATGAATGATTCTGCAATATTATAAGTTAGAATAAATACTACTTCAAGAAGGCATGTCCTTCGAAATTGATACCGTCATTATGTTTATAGTTGAACTCAGCGCTTGATTTGTATATATGCATCGCTAGGAACCATCGTGGTCCCGATAAATGGGCTTTGGGTCATATGTATCTTCACCAATGTGTTTCTAATTCTGAAGACGAGTTGAAAAATTAAACGAGCTTTTGAGCACCAAATTTGGCTTTTACCTCTTGAAGATAACTGTACCACATCTAGAATGAGTGTAACCATGGAACGTCACGATGCAATCTAGGAGCTGTTGAGATATGATGATACTTATGCTCACTCCCACCCTTAAAACTCGATTGACTTCAATCTCGGCCATGTTTTTATGGAATTATCCCATAGTGATACAGTCTTGGCGGAGACATAAGCTATGAGGAAATTCAAAAATCAATTTTCGGGCTAAATTTTAGCGTAGGTATGGTAATCGGGAACAGATTGAGGGTCACTGTTCGTCGAGACAGGCGAATAGGCAGACAATACACGTAGATGGGCAGAAAAGATCAGATGCGGGAAGAACAGCCTGACTTGGATCTGAACTCTTTCGGGGGTTACTTTCCCCTTGACAGAAGGGACGAGTGATGCGCACGGGAGTAACAACTGGCTCTGAATGCGGTTCCATTACGCATCCTTTCCATAAGCATGTATTTTCTGTGGAACGGGGAAGAACGGACAAAAACGGACCAGATCTCACGGGCCGAAACGGGCGGGCTGAAGAGGGTGATTGCGGCAAAACGAAAAAAAACGGACGAGCGCACGGACAAAAACGGACCAGATCTCACGGACCGGAACGGGCGGGCTGGAGAGGGTGATTGCGGTAAAACGGAAAAAAACGGACGGGCGCACGGACAAAAACGGACAAAATCTCACGGACCGAAACGGACGTGCTTGACTGAGTATTTCCTGCAAAACGGAAAAAAACGGACGGGCGCACGGACAAAAACGGACAAAATCTCACGGACCGAAACGGGCGTGCTTGACTGAGTATTTCCTGCAAAACGGAAAAAAACGGACGGGCGCACGGACAAAAACGGACAAAATCTCACGGACCGAAACGGGCGTGCTTGACTGAGTATTTCCTGCAAAACGGAAAAAAACGGACGGGCGCACGGACAAAAACGGACCAGATCTCACGGACCGGAACGGGCGGGCTGGAGCGGCAAAACGGAAAAAAACGGCGAGTCGAACGGACAGAAACGGACGTGGAGCTTGCAAGCTCTTCTCCTTCTTGTCAAAGAGCCACACGGACGCGCACGGAAAATGTCCGTTTAACACGTACTCCCGAGGTTTTTTACACGGACTCTACACGGGAGGTGTGCGAATAACCACTTCCTAAAAAAATATTGAAAAATCCAACTTCTAGGGTAATGACTGATGAGCAAATTAGGATTCATAGGGTCCATATTTCAGAAGGAATTTCATCGAGGTCGATGCACAATGAGCTCAAAAATTTCGCACCGATCTCGATGAAACTTTTTGAAAATTTGTGGAAAAATAATCCGCAGGGCGCGGTACTATTGGTTTCCTTTCTCGGTGTGTCAAACATAGAGATATTGAGAAAGTTGGAGAGAGTGCCAGCGCGCGGCAGCGTGAGCGCGGCCAAGTCGCCGGTCCGGAGCAGGCAGGAGTAAGGAAGGGGGAAGAGGTAAATATGGTTTCATCACTCCCATCGGACACGACCCGCGCCCCTGGTGCCCCACCTAGGCCTCTCTCTCTTAACCTCGCGGCTAGCTAATCTATCTTATGCGTATGAAAACACGACAATCTTGCGAATTCAATTTTTTTTGCGGCGGCTTGATTTCCGCCCTCCCAATTCGCGACTCGGCAATCGAAAAGAAAAAGAAAAAAATAAGGACTTTTCAACAAGCCAGAGAGACGCTAAAATCAGTATATGAAAATGGCGGATGTGGGACTCCTGGTGGACCTGGACATTGCGGAGCTGGTGCAGGCGCATCGTCCAGCATTGAATCCGGCTCACCATTTATATCCACACCGGCCGACAAAAAAGGCAATTCACACGCAGGTCGCTGAACAGATCTAGTTCCGGACGTCCGAAGCTCATCAAATTTCGTGAATTGGCTGTGAGTATTTTCAGAATCTAGCTATTTCTTCTAGCGATGCAATCATTAAAAAATCGTCGGTGTTATATTGCCACGAACCTGAGAATGTTGATTATCATATTTCCAATGACAATATTATTTATGTCAATGGTCGCGAGTGAACGGAAATTTGTTCGTCTCTTTATTGATCCCGCGAAATTGAGGTGCATTTGTGATCCACGGCTTATCGGCATTTCTGTAGAAATATATTCGTCTAATCTCATGGCTCAATTTTTGTTCCAGGGATGTATGTGCTGCTCCGTTGGATATACCCAAAAAGCGTCTGCGGCAGACTTCAGCGGCTCAAAACCGGGCAGTGCGGCTGGGTAATCGAGCACCCAAAACTCTGGTGATTCTCCAGACAACCAACTATCTGCAACACTTCGGTCGGAACGTCGCCGGAGTCAACAATGTAGACTTACTGCCACAGAAGAACGCAGATGTGGCCAATTGATATTGAGATTTAGAACTAACAGTGTTGGAGAATTCTCAAATCTGTTATAGCGTCAATGGTTTGCCGACCAGGATGTCTGCTTTTGTATTGAAGTTTGAAATTCAGTGATTCAATCCTTTCCGATGAAAGATCCCTACGGGGGGACTATTACATAATTCAATAATTCTCACTTATCAAGCACTTTTCACTATTAGTTTAGTCATTTCAACTAATTGTGAACATTTTTCTCTCAGATGTTCCTTTGTAAAATGTTGTGATTGAGAGTAGTCTCAGCACAGGAGAGTTCAAAGGCTATGAATGAGTTTTCGTTGGAACTCCATATAATGGAAGCTTCGTTGAAGAAGCTTCAACGAAGGAAACTTCTCTGCTGCCATCGAAATCCCATGTAGATTGGAATCAGTTGTAACCACAATACATTATTCAAACTAACAGTGGACGGCATCAGCTAATGCAGCTAAAACTGATATCTAATACATTCCAGAAAAAGCATCTGAAAGAAAAGTAAACACGATTATGTAACCGAGGGGTTTTCTGGGGTCAGGAAATCAGGGTTTAGGTCCATTCAAAGACTTTGGAGACAGCGTTTAATTTAGTGAAATAGATATTGAAACCATATTTACAAATAGTCATGAATGATAAATAGTCAAAAAGGAATCTGATATTCATTACGAACGTGTGTATTACAAATGCGGTCTAGCCCAATGAACTGTGGCTACATGGTATACGGATTACTACAGAGCCACGGAGGAGCTCCCTCCGGATCAAACGCGGGGGCATAGCCGGTGTGTGGGATTCGACTCCTGGAGCTCCCAGGAAGCCGACAAGGGTGTATGATTCTACTGCCACGGAGAAGCTCCCTCCGGTCTAAAAGTGTGTGTCCGAGTGACGGTGTCGCGGTCGCGGACTAGTGCGACTCTTGGCGCTCCCAAGAAGTCGTCTACTGGATGTTCTGATCTGTTTATAGAGCTCCTATGAACAGAGAGGAGTTGCCAGCTGCAAGACTCTAGAGCCATCTCTTAAACCAGAGCTCCTGGTGCCAAGAGGGGCGCATGAGTCCGCTGCTCGGTACAGACTGATTCGTTCGAAACGGTCGTCGGGTGGATATCAATGCTGGTAGGTGTTTCGCTCGCGAACGGTGTATTTGAGACAGCCATCTGGCGGTGAAAGGTCGAATCACACTGGCTGCTCGATGAATTGCGCGGGTACCGGAGCTATACTGGTATCATAGCGAAGGGGCCCGTCGCAATTATATGATCGACAAAGTCACTCTCTGTTTTTCCAGGTGAAAAATGTATCATTTCATGTTTCAAAATCAGTTTCATGTGGGTCGCATGTGTTTGTTTTCACTTGTTTGAGATTAATATTTGATTGTTTATTGTATTTTCAAACTATATAAAATTAATCAATTGATTACTAAAACAGGCTCAAATGGAGCTAACTGACATTGTCATGTAAATTAAACATACACAAATAATAATAATTTCATTTGATAATTCAAGCTAATTATTGATCGATAACATAGGGCGCAATGAGTGCCTGTATGCATACCGCGGTTGTCTATTATACGGCGCCGCAAGTGCAACTCACTCGGTCCAGCTCACGAATTTTTCGAGCTTCAGTCGCAACTCGCAGTTGGTCACAGCTAGCGATTCTCCAGTGGAGGATCGCTAGTCAGATAGCCGGTCGCACCAGGTGGTCACGTCAGCTGCTCATCTTGTCATGTGGTTCACCACGCCATCAGGGTGTATGGTGCGAATCGCTGTCAATCGTCAAACTGCATGCTAAGCTAAAAGTGCATCGTAAACAAGTTCGAAGAGATCCGATTCAGAGAAGAAGTACAACCGGGAGCTGGATGCCGGCATGAGCCTGGCCAATTCCAAGTTTGGCAACATCGACGAGATCAACGGTGAGGTCGGGAATAATACCCTTGATTGTCGTCGATTCTGAAACTAAGCAGCACTTTGGCTCGCCATGTTGCCTTGGTCTCCGTTCTCAAGGAGAAGGCGTTTGAGGATGCTCAGAAAGCTAGCAAAGATCAACTGAAGTGAGAGCAAGTCTTTGGAGGGTGGTAAACAGCCCATTGAGGATAGAGATGCAAAAAAAGACAAGAGGCAAGTGGTGGACTATGTGAGATCAAGGTCTGATCCTGAGGCCAAGGACTTTTCTGATATCAATGAGCTTGCAGAATAGTTCATTAATGTGACCGTTGGTGAGTTACGAGCTCTATTGTTATGTTCAAAGTAATTTTTCGAGCAATGAAACCAATAAAAAGGCTAGTTGACTCCGCTAGTTATGTCTGCTGGCGTAAATTTTTTGAATATTTGAATCATTCTTTGATAGAATATAACATAAATGTTCACCATACTCATTGCTTTGTGTCCAAGAGTTTATAAAGAAATGTTAATTTGTCAACTTCTGGTGCGTAGATGAGTCAGAATGCAACGTAGAATGCAGCATATTATGCAGTCACATAGTCATATGAAGACACACAAGAGTCAGAGATATTCCAATGCCTTGATATCCACTATCTTCCAAATCTGCTGTTCTTTGAGACAAATAAGACGATGAGGAGTTTACCGTTTTTCAAACTTTATCTAGCTTGAACAATTTGCACCACGGAAATCGCGAAGGGACACGTCTCGAGAGTGGATCATCTTGAGGATGTAAGAACATACCTCAAAACGTATCTACCAAACAGAGGGGGGAGAAAGAAGAATACAACAACTCTTTATTTAGGGCTCATCGATGCAGGACATACTCTGTGCAACATATACCACCGGTAAAAATCAAAGTTAGAAATTAGTGAAGTCAGGTTTACTCTCCAGTCGTATGCACAGCTTTTCATAATCTATGGATGGATGTTTACGAGAATAGTATATTTCGATACAAGGGTGTAAAACGTTTTATTCGCGTCCGAGTGATGGGTTTCCGGACCGAGCCGCAGGCGAGGGTCGGAATCATCACGAGGATGCGAATAATAGGTTTTACGCCCATGTATCTAACTATACTTTTCGATAAACTGTGAGTAAAAGTCGACAAACTGTGCGCAAAGTGCACTTTTACGCACAGTGTATCGAAATAGTACATTTCGATACAAGGGCGTAAAACGTTTTATTCGCGTCCGAGTGATGGGTTTCCGGCCCGAGCCGCAGGCGAGGGTCGGAATCATCACGAGGATGCGAATAATAGGTTTTACGCCCGTGTATCTAACTATACTTTTCGATAAACTGTGAGTAAAAGTCGACAAACTGTGCGCAAAGTGCACTTTTACGCACAGTGTATCGAAAAATAAATTCTCATGTTTTGTCTTGAACACGTTTACGATATTGCTTTCTAGTATATATTACAGTTTGGTTTTTCTCCTAAATCCTTGAGTAGTGCAAGAGTATCTTAGGAGAGTGTATAAAGCCTCTTCATTTTATAACATTATTGTTTCAGCTCGGTTTGGGGAAAGGCTCGTATTGCAATCCCAGAATATATTTGTCATCTTCTTTGATGAGAATGGCGATATCTTGGAATCTTATTGGATAATCCAGTATAAATGTAGCATTGACAAGAAATTGATTCTACATTCAATTCAACTTTTGAAAATCTCTATGAGTCATCCGAATTTCAGCTACTTACCTTTTACTCTGCTTACACTCACCTGTGCTTCTGCCCAGGAGGATCAGCTTGTATTGCTCGCTGAACCTTTCACAGGATATGAAGACATCGTGATATGCTAGTACTCTTCTTCTTCTTCTTCTTTTCTTCGTGGCGACGGACTGCACTCCCCTCCGCGATTACCTGGTTTCAAAGCTAGTACTCTTGAGGCACTGAAAATTCAAAATCTTACAGTTTATAAGCTGTGGGTTTTTGTTAAAGAAACATTGGCTCTGCCAGAATCAAAAACTCTGGTAAGACTCATTTCAACGCAATATAGAGTTAGCTCTTGACTTTTAAGGATGGAAAAAGACCAAGCCAAGGAGGTAAAAATTCAATGGTACACGAATAGCCGCAAGCTCAAAGTTGAATTGGGAGCATTCAGACTGAGCTTCCCTCCGGAAGCTAAATTACACTTCTTCATCGGTCCTACAAACAGGTGGAACTTGAGAGAAGTTACAGCAAGACACTTGTTGAATCTGGCCAGAGCCTCAATTACATGACATGCAGCAATCTCAGATTTTACCGTAGCCATGCGTCATTTGGAGCTAGAGCAGCTATAATTATTACCAGAAGTGATGACGGCTCCCCAGTACACCTGCACTACCAATCAAAAAGATATTTTGAACCTTCTTAACATATTCTTAGACCCTAGTTTGCTCAGCAGTCATTATCCCAGAAGTTGGATTTCTCAATATTTTTTTGACTCAAAAAGTTATTGGCATTGTAAGAATAGCGCTCTCTGCAAGTTTTGAACAGGACTCATTTTTGGACTCCACTCCTCGTGTTCAATTTTTCCATCTCGATTAGTTCTTCGACTCTTCTTTGTCGATGCCTCAACACCTTTTGATTGACGTTTCTTGAAGGAAACTTCATAGTTGAGTAGCATTAGCAACAAGAGGGGTAGACGATCTCGCAATTATTCAATTCAAATTTGTTTATGGCTCTCCCATCTGCCGTAAGTCAATTGAATTCTGCAGTCTCTTTCTCCTTCACGCGTAAGTTGATAATACAATTACGCGCGTTATCAAATTTCACCCTCTCATCTCAAATTGGAGAGGAAGCAAACCAAAGTAAACTCGATCCGACGTGCCTACAAGAAAATTTCCTACCTTATATCCTCTTTTGATATCACGTAAACGAAGACAATTAACCTATTCAAATCGCTGGGAGTGACGCATTGAAAGCTCCGGCCTGACCCGCAATCGAGCGATAGGGATGCGAGTATTTTCATACATTCGAAAACAAATGCTTGCCGTCAAGTGTACAAATATTTCAATATCGAAAAAGATTGTCGTATTTTTTGAGTTAAAGAAGTGAGCTGTGAGGATGACTCTACGTGTGACATATCAAACTCTCCTACAGGGAACAAAGGATGATGTTAATCTTGTGGAAGTTTCTCTGCAAGATTTATTGAGGGATTGAACAGTTGCTCAAAATCCTCGAATTGCACTTGACATTGGGTACTATTTATTGTTGATCTATACTATAAATAATAACTTCCGATGAAATCGCCGCGTGGAGTTGAAGGTCATCTCTGTATTTCAAAAACTATTGGATAAATATGTTCCCGACCATGAATGACTCATACAATTTCAGACTGGTCGGATGACGTCCGGCGAAGAGTACGCAAATCCCAATTGCTGATACAAGCTGTGGTTGATGTAAGAAGCAGATTGGAGGAGTTATTTGGGAGATCCAACAGCGTTGACTTCGTAAGAGCGGGGCCAAGTAGCAGGCGAACAGGATCTGGTATGAAATATCAGAAATATATCCATGTATTCAAGGATTCGGTTAACAAATGTAGAATATTCAAGTTGGTATCCAAAATGTTTCGTTGATTGTTGTAGAATTCTCAGCCTGATCGAACTAAACATTCAGGATGATTCTCTATTTTTCTTTGACGAGCTAACCATCAACCGCATCAACCCGTGTCGTGTATTTCTCTGCGTTTGTTTTTCTGAGCTAGATATTATGGTCAAACTGAAGAATCCTTCAATTCCATGATCTTTGATTGATTGTATACTGAGCTGTGAGTCATTTTTGGTCCTATGACAGTATTCATCTATTTCATTCAAATATAAGCCGATGACGTCGACTTTTCATGGAAAAAGGGATATTCCTGAGTGTGTTGATCCCCATGAGTTGTTCCACTGCACTGCCCTGCAAAGTGAAAAAGGCATAAGTGACATTTCCAAAAATTTCGAGTTATTGCTATCGGTTCATGCGTGAACTCGTTCTACATCTATCTGTTCGACCCAGATCTCTGAGGAGAAATTCTCAATAACTGAAATTATCACCTTTGTAATGGCAAATACATTGAGGCTAAATAGAGACGGCCGAAGACTTTCGCGATTATCTCGGTTCCACGTTCATGTCACTTACGCCTTTCTTCATTTGAAGGGCAGTGCAGTCATCCCATTGCGTCCTTTCTAATCCTAATCTAAATCTTGCGTGGGGAAGAAATTACTCAACTGATTCCCAACTGATCAGAACCAAACCTCTCTTTCTTGAGATTACATCAGCCAAGACAAGGTTGGACTAATTCATTTCGAGTAGTACGTCATTGTTGTGCCTCCAATAATGCCACCTATCAGCTCTCATTTGAGGTCTTATCCATTGCTGATACTGAACAGTTCGCGAATCTGCGTTTTGGTAGAGAAACTTGCTCTTTTTGGTCATATGATATCGATCGCCTATCTATTCTTTCCTGTGCATTCTCTTGCAACTCATTCTTTCGGTGATGAGATAAAATTTTTCTGGCGTGTAACCATCGGTTGGGTGTTGATGGATCAACTTTAAATTGTTCACAAAATACTAAGCGGATGTCTAAATTCCATGAACTTGTCACGTGAGTAGAAGTGGAGATCAGCGCCTGATCTCACCTCTCCCCTTTGTGCCACGATGAGTTGCACCCGCGACGCACAGGAGGGTTTGAAATCGATTTTAGGGCAAGATTCAGCGCTACGCGGATACTCAACCGAACGAGACGATTCAGAAGGAATTATCTTCGTTTTTCGCGACTCTACAAGATATTCACTCGGAGGAATCTATTTGGGTAGCTACGGAGTAGGGTGGGCCGAAAAATCACTTTCTTCGAGAATCGATACGGGCTAGTGCGCAAAAGTTAGGTTTCTACATGTAGATGTGAAAAAATTTTTGCTGGACGCTGAGAAATGAGATTTTAGGTTCCAGCAAGAGCCATCAAGCTTTTATCAAAATTGACACAGGTTTAAAAGGGAATGTGCCTAATTCGACATTTTTTTCTTGCTGACTTTGCTTGCATTTCTGGCGCATCCGAAGATTTTTCAACGTACTTGAGCTCATTTTAAAGCTTGTTCTAGAACCTATAAAATGAGCTAAAGTACGTCCAACTTCGTCTAAGCCTAGCCAATCTATCTCATTTTTCCCAAAAAGTGATCATTATTAAAAATCCCAAAAATAGGGCGATTCTCCTTCAAACTTTGCTTGTATTTCTGATGCATCTGAACATTTTCCAACGTACTTCAGCTCATTTTGAAGCTTGTTTCAAAACCTACAAAATGAGCTAAAGTGCGTCCAATTTTGACTAGCCCGAGCCAATCTATCTCAATTTTTCTGAAAAGTGATCAGTTTTGAAGAATGCGAAAATAAGCGACTTCCCCCTCCCGCCTCACTCCTTTCAAAACTCGAAATGGAAAAGTTGAGTTAGATTGGCTCGGGTTAGTCGAAATTGGACGTACTTTAGCTTATTTTGTAGGTTTTGGAACAAGCTTTAAAATGAGCTAGAGTGCGTTCAAAAATGTTCAGACGCGCCAGAAATACAAGCAAAGTTTGAAGGGAGAATTGCTCTATTTTTGGGATTTTTGATAATGATCACTTTTTGGGAGAATTGAGATAGATTGGGTTGGGTTATTCGAAATTGGACGTACTTTAGCTCATTTTGTAGGTTTTGTAACAAGCTTTGAAATGAGATAAAGTCCGTTGAGAAATGCTTGGATGCGCCAGAAATGCGAGCAAAGATAGGAAGAAAAAAGTGCCGAATTAGGCACATTCCCATTCAAACCTGCGTTAATTTTGATAAAAGCTTGATGGCTCTTGCTGAGACCTAAAATCGCATTCCTCAGCGTCCAGCAAAATTTTTTCAACATCTACATGTAGAAACTTAACTTTTACGCACTAGACTGTATCGATTCTCAAAAAAGGTCATTTTTCGGCCCACCCTACTGCGGAGTCACAGAATCGTGTTGGCCGATCAACCAAAAATCGTCGATAATCGAGTCTCCTCGATCCTAGCGGCAATGTACAAAATCTTGGTTGGGCCCATACGTGTTTTGGTCTCACTCGTTAAGAGGAATACTCTTATCATTACAGAGCTCCGGTGAAGTAGATTCAAATGAGGATTTCTGGCTCAACTACCTTTGTGACCAACCCCAATAATCGAAAATGAACTTTCGTCGATCCTGGCGGCAATGTGCGAGGTACCAAGTGGGGTCAAATCTAAAGCTAGAGTTACACAAAAGTATGTTTATAATTTTCTATGTCACAGAAAGGCGTGAGCTCGATCCAATAGTTTCAGAATTCTGCAATATCTTGCCCACTTACCTAGTACTCAAATATTTTCGATATCGACGACACTTTAGAGTATACGTCGATAAAGCCTCACAAAATGTTTCTCCAAGGTGTCAACGCCCACCCCGAATGCTCTCCAAACATTCTCACCTGGATTGGGGAACGATTGTAGCATGGAGGAATTATTTATATCTCGTAGGTACGAGCTAATATTTTTGCTTCTTCGTCTTGATCGCCATCCAAAACAACCCTGTGTCTCCAGAGCTTTCCGAATCAAAATCTCCGGGAAGGTATCTCGTAGAGTTGGGAAAACGGAGGGAATCTCGTTTCAATTATTTCGATCGGTTGAGAATTTGCGTGGTGCTGAATCTCGTCCCGAAATCGCTTATTAGCCCCACCGTGCGACGGCTACGCGGCCGACAACGTATGTTCGCGGTTCACCGGCTGACGCGGATGCACCGTCAGCACTTCGACGAAGCGGAGTAGATCCCACTGCATTGGTCTACGCTGCAGCACGGACCGTCATCGTCGTCGACGAGCCGTGCAGCAGCCAGACCGCTTGAACCAACGACTCGTTAAACACTCTCTCTCTCTCTCTCTCTCTCTCTCTCTCTCTCTCTCTTTTTTTTTTTTTTTTTTTTTTTTTTTTTTTAAGGTGGTTAGAGGGCAAAATCTGCCTCAGGATCCCTCGGATCCGTCCCCAGACACCGGACTGGTTCAGCTTACGCGGACTACGCATAGCCCACGCAGGCCATACCAGGCGGGACACGGGTTTGGGTGGGGCCCACCGAGAGGTGGGCCCGGCCGTAATAATATCCCTCTCCCCTCGATGTCCGATACCTAGGGCATCGGGCAATCAAGAAGGAGATCCACCTGCATCTACCATCTCATCCCGGAACCGCGTGAGCATTACTTCAGGATGAGCGGCATGTCTCGCGCTCGATTGCGAGCGTTCCTCTTCTCCATCTTCTCTCTTCGGCCACTTGTCGGCATCTTCTATCTTCATTCTTCATTGTTCCCTCTCTTTCTTCTTTCTTCCCTCTTCTTTCTTCTTTCTTCCCTCTTCAGTGCATCAGATTCCTCCTGGAATCATTTGGGCCTCTTCTGTTTCAATCGGCAGAGTCACTGTAATTCGCCTGCTTCGAGGCGCCTTACTTCCCTCTCTTTCTCCTCTTTGCGGGTCATCACCAGCTTGATGTATCCGGTGAGTCTATCCCATGTCTCCTGGTTGCGGAGCAAGTACGGGACGAGATTCTCAGGTGTTAGTTGAGCACCCAGCCATTCATCCAGCTCGGCGCGCTCTCTCCGGGTGTCGCTGCACTTGAACAGGGCATGTTCGGCGTCATCCCATTCGTCCCCGCATGACTGACATGCTGGGGTCGTCCTCTTCTTGAACCTGGTTAGATAGGAACCGAAGCAACCATGATCGCTCAGTGCCTGCGTCGTCCAGTAGTCCATCTCTCCGTGGGTGCGTTCCGCCCACTTGGCTACGTCACGGATCAGCCGGTGCGTCCATCTGCCGTTTGCAAATGGCAAATCCCACTCAGTTTGCCAATGCTCAAGGGTGGTTTCCTTCTCGTTGTCGCGGATGATCTCCTTCATCGTCGGAGTGAGTACTCGTTCGGCTCCGATCACTTTTTGGCGGTCCCAGATCCTCACTCGCTCCGCGACGAGCAAGTGGATGGGCGGAGTACTCGCCAATACGTAAGCCGCATCTCCTGACACAGTGCGGTAGGCACGGATACTCCTCAGGGCCGCTCTTCGGTGGACAAGCCCCATTCTCTTCTCGATGATGGTCTTCTCTACTCTCTTCCCACACACGGGTGCATCGTACAGCATGATGGAGGTAGTGACGGTGTTGAGAAGTGCGTGCCTCTTTTCCTTGGGTCCCCCGATATTCGGCATAAGCCGCTGGAGCGCCGCACCGACCCTGCTCGCCTTCTGGGCGGCTTCCTGGATGTGCTTTTTGAACGACCACTTGTCATCGAGCCATACACCGAGGTATTTCAGCTCTGTCTTCCGTGGAATCTCTTGCCCGTTGATATGAAACCGGGGTAGGTCAAACTTCCTACGCCTTGTGACCACGATTGCTTCGCACTTCTTAACAGCGAGCTCCAGAAGCCTGCTAATCATCCACCTGTAGACTCGGGCCAGCGCTTCGTTCGCGCGTCTACCCAAGAGTTCCTCGTTGTCAGCCCATACTATGAGTCCCGCGTCGTCCGCGAAAGCCACTATTATCACTCCTTCTGGCAGTTCGATAGACAGTAAGCTGTCATACTGGGTGTTCCAGTTGAACGGCCCGGAGACCGATCCCTGTCCGATTCCGGCGGACAGTACCCGAATCTCTTGTCCCCCGTCGGTGTCGTACACGAGGGTCCTGTTCCGCAGGTAGTCACTCGTGACGGCTAGTAGATAGGGGGGCACTTTACCTGCTTGGGATTGATAGACTCGCTCCCAGCTCGCGCAGTTGAATGCGTTCTTTATGTCCAACGCAATGATGGCACAGAATCCTCCTCTTCCTTGGTATGGGTTCCCTACCGACGCTTGAACCCGTTCTTGGACCGCCTCGATCGCGTGCACAGTGCTCCGTCCCTTCCGGAACCCGAACTGCATTGGTGATAGCCCACCGCCTTCTTCGTAGGCTTTTTCCACCCTGTTGAGCACCATCCTCTCGTACATTTTCCCGATATTGTCGAGCATGCTGAGAGGGCGTTGACCTCCTTGACCCTTAGGTATCAGGACCAGCTTCTGGCGTTTCCACTTGTCCGGGAAAGTTCCCGCGCTCAGACAGATGTTGAAGAGGTCGAGGAGTAGATCTGGCTTGTATTTGAAGACCAGTTTCAGAGCCTCGTTTGGGATGCCATCCAGGCCAGGGGCCTTGCCGTTCGGCATTCTCTTCGCCGCTATGAGTAGCTCTTGCATAGTGAAGAGCGGGATGGGGTTTTCGCTCTCCGTAGGGAATGTAACTCTGGGTTCTCCTGCTGGGAAGAGGTCTTCCACGATGGTGCGCAATGTTGCTGCATCGGTCGGTGCTGGGTTGCCCTTCCGGGGTCGGACCTTTGACATGACCACGCGATATGGCGTGCCCCAGGGGTCTTCGTTAACCATGTCGCACAGTTCACCCCAGCACTTCTCTTTGCTCCTCCGGATGGCTAGAACGAGAGCCTTCTTTGCTTCTTTGTACGCTCTGTCATCTTCCGCCAGCGATGGTCGTTGCAGCTTCCTTGATCGCCATGCGATCCTCCTTTTTTTGTCTCTCTCTCTCTCTCTCTCTCTCTCTCTCTCTCTCTCTCTCTCTCTCTCTCTCTCTCTCTCTCTCTCTCTCTCTCTCTCTCTCTCTCAAACAAAATTTTTATCCGTCCTCTCTACCCAAAACCACTTTATGAGCTACTGAAAAAAGCAAGACTAAAAGCAACTGAACTCAAATATTTGCCCCCAAGAATCAATGATTACACCATTTTTATGCGCAAAGATGCTAACTCTCCTCAGATTCCTATCAGATCCGAGATAGACCTCAGCGCACTTCATTCCTGACAAATGTACCTTCCATCACCGGCACTCATTGCACGATTCCTCATTAGTAAATATTTCTCATGCAAATGTTAATGGCATCCTTTCACACTTCAATGAAATAGAACTATTTCTGTTCGATAATCCTAAACATGTCCTAGCGATAAGCGAGAGCAAGCTCTCTATCAACGATACTGATACTTCTGTTCATCTCTCCAATTATACTATTGTGCGTAATGATCGAGTGAATCGTGCTGGAGGTGGAGTTGCTCTGTACATCCACGAATCGCTACCTTTCAAAATTTTAGTTAGTTCGGATAACTCTCGCATCAAGCAGCCTGAATACTTAATTGTAGAGATAGCTGTCAAGAATAAGCGACTTCTCCTTGCCGTCCTGTACCGTCCTCCTCATGGCCCTCTGCCAGAAGAGTTTTTCGATGTTCTGTCAAAATTTCTCCCTAAATACGAGTTTGTTGTTGTAACCGGAGACTTCAATGTCAATATGTGTGTGGCAGACTCAGAGTCTAAGTATATCCAGAGACATACGCAGAATCTTGCACTTGAATTAGTACAATCGGACCCCACGCATCATACAGTAAACGCCCAGAGGCAACTTTCTCATACTTGGATCGACCTATATATTGTTAATTCACTATCTATTATCGATTCGTATGTCAAGTCTGATGCACCATTCACATTCGGTCACGACAGAATTGACCTCAATTTAAAACTTCACCCACCTAGTCATTCAAATCGAACATTCATCAAACGTGACCTCAAGCATTTTGACCGATCCAAGTACTTGAATGATGTACACGCTGGTATGGACCTACTTAACGACCACATGTGTCTCGAAGAGAAAGTACAAACTTTTACTGCCTCACTCAAAACTGCGCTGGATCAACATGCTCCCATGCGCAAGGTCACTATTCCTGACTCTAAGAAACCATGGGTGAATTCTGAAATTAGGCAGCGAATGAAACACCGCGATGATGTTTATAGAAAAGCTAAACAGCTCAATTGTCCTGTGCTCAAGGAAAGTTATCGTACCCTACGCGCTGAGGTGAAAACTGAATTGAGCAAAGCCAAAAATAGTTATTATGCAAGCCAGATCAACGCCGCGAAAGATATGAACAAGCTCTGGAGTGCTCTCGACAGACTCGGTATGATCAAATCTCGCACACCATCGCCTTTCACCACATTTTCACATAATGCCATGAACTCACATTTCGCGTCCATTTCCAGCATCCAAACATCAACTCCACCTCATAATCCAGTCCCCCAACACACTCCACCTCATACCACAACACGCCAACCCATCTCAGTATTTACTCTTCAGGAAACATCGCCAGACGAGATTTATTATGAGATGCTTGAAGTCAAATCGAAATCGTCTGGCATCGACGGCTTTACCATCAAGAACCTCATCACCTCATGTCCTGAAATTCTCTCACCTCTCGCAAGCATTTTCAACTCATCAATTTCGTCGGCATCCTATCCAACGCTTTGGAAACGAACACTCATCACGCCCATTCCTAAAACAGCTCAGTTATCTGATGTATCAGATCTCAGACCCATCGCCCGCATATCTGAATGCTCAAAGATACTGGAGAAAATTGTTGCGCAACAACTCACACGTCACCTTGAATCAAATCACCTCCTAGACCCTCGCCAAGCTGGCTTCCGCTCAGGCCATAGTACGCAGACTGCACTTCTTGGTGTCTTGGATGACGTGAGAGAAGCAATCGATGAATCGCGATACACCTTTCTTGTGCTATTCGATTTTTCCAAAGCGTTTGATAAAATTTCACACCACATCCTCATTCAAAAACTACGCTCATATCAAGTCGACAATCACACTATCAAATGGTTTCTCTCATATCTTGCTGACAGGTGTCAAGCTGTCATCGACGGGGGAGGTACAGTATCTGATTGGTTGGAAACTACAGCGGGAGTTCCCCAAGGATCAGTGTTAGGACCACTTTTATTTTCCATCTTTATCAATGATCTACCCCAGGTTCTCAGATTCTGTCGCTATATGATTTACGCTGATGACACACAGATCTACAGGAGTTGCCAACACATGGAAGTTATTGATACGCTGAGGAAAGTCGAATCAGATGCCAATGCCATACATCACTGGGCTGTCTCCAATGGTCTGACTTTGAACTTGAAAAAGACCAAAGTCATGATTTTGGGCAGTGCTGAAAATCTTCGCCTTCTCGACATGGGAAATTTACCCAAAATACAAATCGATGGCACTCCTGTAGACTATGTGTCAGAGGTAAAGAACCTGGGTGTTTGGATAAGCAGCGACCTCAACTGGAAAAAGCAAGTGTCACATATTTGTCAGCAGGTCTTCGGTACTCTACGCCAACTCAGATCTCACCGTCATGCACTCTCGTTCTCAATCAGGAAAACACTAGTTCAATCTCTTATCATGCCTTTCTTCGATTACGCTTGCCTTGTTTTTCATAGTCTTGATAAGGGATTGGACCTCAAACTCCAAAGAGCACAAAACGCATGCACACGCTTTATCTTTGGCAATATACCCTGGCGCGACCATATCACTCCCTATCGGAAACAGTTAGGATGGCTATCTGTCAAGTCTCGTCGAGAGTACTTCTTGGCTAGTCAAACATTTCAAATACTGAAAAGCGGCACCCCCAGCTACTTGGCCTGTCACATTACTGAAATATGCAATACTACCCTACACAGGTCAAAGCGATTGCAAACGGGCGATTTGCTTATCAAAACAGCTCGCACTAGCACATATGAAAAATCATTCAGAATTGCAGCTGCTAAGTTCTGGAATAAGTTACCTCAAGTACTTTCATCTCTTCCTCGGGACGCAACAACAGTTGAAACGTTCAAAAAACATCTTCTAGCTCATCTGCACAGTCAAGATGAACTCGTCGAATTGTAACACACAGCTCGTTTATATTCTCGTCGAAAGTGGTCCATACCAATCGTCTGACACTGGTGTTTTTGCTACCTGTGCTCATTTACCGTCATCCCTTCTCACAGTCACGAGTTGATCAATGTACCTGTTACTGTTATTTAGTGTTTAAGTAGTGGTTATATAATGCATCGAGGAGTACGATTGCTGAGCATATATTTGCCTATTTTATAAAAATTTTATAAAATTTTATAAAATTTATGTATCCATTGTTTCTCGTTTTGCCCCATGGGACTCAGTGTCCCCGGGCTAATAAAGTTAAATCAATCAATCAATCAATCAATCAATCTCTCTCTCTCTCTCTCTCTCTCTCTCTCTCGAAATTTTGTCCAACCTAGCACCGTCATATAATAATATCATCGTCACTGGTGATTTCAATGCTGACCTTGCTTCTGGGAAACCAGAAGCCACCTATCTTCGCTCTCTTATAACGAAGTATTCTCTCCAATGTGTCCCTTCTGACCCAACCCACCATGAAATCTGGCGTGACCCACCGTCACATACGTGGCTTGACCTTTTTATCGTCAATGACCTAACTCTGGTTGATCACTATGGTAAGACTTCATCTCCTTTCATTGCAGGCCATGATCTATTGAAATTCAATTTAAATTTCACAAACCCCCTAAAATCAAGAAAACTATCATTTCCAGAAATCTGAAAAAAGTCAACTTGACAGAATTGAATGATGCATTAACAGAGAGTCTGAATACTAATGCTGCTGATCCAGCCAGCTTTGCTCTTTTTTCACCCTCGCCTCAAAATATAGAATCTCAGACTCACATGCTATCATGCATCCTACTAGATACATTTGATGTTTTTGCACCTTTCCGTGAAATTACCCTCAATTCGGAACGCAAGCCCTGGATCACAACAGAAATTAGACAGCTCATGCGTGAGAGAGACAAGACTTACAAGCTTGCAAATCGTTATCGATCACTAGATCATTATCATAAGTATCGATTTTTGAGGAACACGGTTTCAAATAAAATCTGTTCAGCTAAAAATCATTTCATCGCTAACTAAATCCGCACCGCTCGAGATCTCAAAGGCAAATGGGATGAAATTCGTAAGCTCGGAATCACTTCTTCACGCCCCAAATCTCCCTTTCAATTTTCTACCCTCGAACAACTCAACATTCACTATGCTAGCCTTTCCCGTACTGAAAATACCCCAACATACACCATATCTCCCCCACAGTTTCTCACCTCAACTGTCCCTAAATTCACTTTCTCAAAGGTCTCAGTCGATTCGGTCATCAAAATCATCAACAATCTCAAATCTAAATCAATAGGACATGACGGCATTTCCGTCGATATGCTCAAAATGTCAATCCCAACCATTGCCCAGAGTTTCACAGAACTCTTCAATAATGCTATTAAGTCATCTCACTTCCCTTCTCACTGGGAAAAAACTCTCCTTGTGCCTTCACTCAAGAAATCAAATCCTCAATCTCCATCGGATACTCGACCAATAGCAAAATTATGTGAGATCTCCAAAGTCTTTGAACGCATACTCTTCAACCAACTAAGCTCCCATGTAGGAACACATACTCTCCTTGACTCAATGCAATCTGGTTTTCGTAAAGCTAACAACACGACTACGGCTCTACTAAGCTTAACTGAAGATATCAGAAAAGCAGTTGATGGCCGGAAAATCACAATACTAATTTTATTTGATTTTTCAAAGGCCTTCGATATGGTTCCTCATGATCTGTTACTACAAAAACTGAAGATTCTCTTCAACCTCGATGATCCTGCCATTCAACTTCTCAGCTCCTATCTGAAAAACAGGAAACAGGCTGTTGTCGACGAAAACAAATTGACTTCGTTATGGCTTGATACGCTTGCTGGTGTTCCTCAAGGAAGTGTATTGGGCCCATTTCTCTTCATCCTTTTTATCAACGATCTGCATCGGTGTCTCAAATTCAGCAAGCATATCATCTACACTGATGACACACAAGTTTACCTCCACTGCTACCCTAATGAGCTTATGAACGGCATACTATCTGCCACTCACGATGCAAAAGCTGTAAAACACTACGCAACAGAGAATGCTCTCAAACTAAATCTCGAGAGAACAAAGGCGATGATTATTGGCAGCAACAAATTTATATCCGCAATTGACTTCTCTACTCTTCCAAAAATCAAAATTGACGGTGTAGAGATTCCTTATATGGATGAAGCCCGCAATCTTGGACTCATCATCTCGTCTACTCTCACTTGGGGCTCTCATTTGGATATGCTTACCGCGAAAATTCATAGATCACTCCACTCGCTCAAATTCCATCGCCACTCATTATCTTTTGAGCTTCGCAAAAGCCTCGTTGAATCGCTCATTCTTCCAACTCTCGATTATGCTTGTGTATTGTATCACGACATCGACCCTACTCCAGACACAAGATTTCAAAGAACTTTGAATGCCTGCGTTAGATTTGTCTTTCAAAATATCCCGCCCCGTGGACATGTCACACCATATCGACTATCACTTGGTTGGCTCACCGTCAAACGTCGCAGAGAATTTTTCATCGGTTCTCTGGCCTTCAAGATCATTGCTACTCGCAAGCCTTTAAATCTTGCCCGTAACTTTACTCTCCTCAATGACAATCCAAACATCAGACGATCCGCAAGGAACGCGACGGACCACCTTCTTGTACCAACTCCACGCACGACTTGTTATCAAAACTCATTCCTGCATCAAGCTTCTTGTCTCCTGAATTCTCTACCTCCTTTCTCATACTTACCTGATGCACTTGATTCCTTTAAAGTCGACTTATTCAACATTTTATTTGAAAGAGACAAGAAGGCATGGCAGGATAGAATTATCCGTGAGAACTTAAATATCTGAATTAATTTCTCACTTCAAATCAGTACTCTATCTATTAACAATAATCAGATCACCACAATTAATAGGTTCTCGAGATTATCTAATCAATGTATCATCAAATTTACTACTACCACCTCAATGAGATCACTACATCACAAATCTAGATCAAGACTAGTTTATGAGTTGTTATACATTCAATATCAATTTCCAACTTTTCAACCCAATCTTTCAACTCAAGAATAGCTATCTCCTTTCTCTATATATAATTATGAAATTATGAAACTATGTAAATATATTATAGTTATAATTCTCCTTCCTCTACTCATATTTGATTTTCAACATACTTTAAAGTAATTTTACGAACAATTATTATATTTATTATTGATTCATGTACCATGCTATTTGTACCAGATAGGGTTATACCCCAAGGTACCATAAATAAAACCAATCTAAAATCTCTCTCTCTCTCGCCTTTTATTCCCATCATTAAACTACAATCTCAGTCAACTTGTTTGTGATTCATTCGAATCAACCCTTCCTTCTCACGTAACAAACTCAAATCTGCACTCATACTCCGTTCATCAGGTTCTGTCTGGTATTATTTCGTGATGAAGCGTGAGAGTGATCTCCAATACCTAAAGAATGTACGGTCATAGAGTATTGAATGAATCTCTCAAGTCATATTAACCTAATTACTTCAAAATAGTGTATGATGTAGTAATCACTGATCGTGATAATCATCTCATGAAGGAGCTGGAGATCAATCAGCAACTGGAGGATACCGTGAACTGACCCATTACGACGAGTGCGAGGCAGGTCCAAGCAGTGGGTCAAGCAATGCTCGAGCATCACAATCAGCGTCAAATTCGGGTATGAGTCCATGTCCTGCTTGAGAATGACAGTACTTTCTACAATTTTCAGGAAGGTCTTCAGAAATAATTTCATCATTCCACCACTCACTAGGCTCATACCTTCCATAGTGTATATTGATGAGTCTCAGGAAGAATCAATATTTCCTCTAATTCAATGAGTTGAACTTTGTTATAGTTGGATCAGCGTCACGATGTAAACTGGAGAAGGAATTGTACGAATTACACCGCGATTTGAAAGAAATGAGGCAGGAGATGGATTTGTCGTGGCCTCTACATTTAGGTACTCATCTTTCCATCATTAATGTTTTTTGTATGCAACAAGTAGTGATTTTCGAATGTGACATTCGTTCAAACGTGGAAGATCGTGATATTATACAGTCTCATTCATACTTCCGACCAAAATTTGGGATACTTTTTAACATAATTTGAGTCATAATGATGTATGAAACCTCCAACTCAACACAAAGGAGTTGATATTGAATTTGATAACACATTATTGCAGATCGTGCATCTCTATCATCGGATAACGATGAGATCCACCTTCTAGAGAGAAGGCTTGGCGAGCTGGAAAGTATTCAAGATACTCTGCAGCAAGTTTTGATCTACATGAGTGAGGAGTTTTTCATGTCAAAGGGCTTGATTGAAGGTAAGATAATCTCAAGTCTGACTCAATGATCGCGGCTAGATTCTTGAAATCAGTGCTACACAGCTGTGAATGAAAGCTCAGTCTATCGACATATCCTTCAGATGATCAACACGATTTGAAAATGTATATAGAAACCGTGACTTGGACTATAAATTTGAAAAATTGAGATGAATCGATTGATCATCCCTGTGGATCTCGGAATTAGATAGACACCAAGGCTTACAACTGATTGATTCAGCTATTTCGAACCACAATGCAGCAAAATTTGTTTGATAGCTTAACCAACTTTTAATAAAAAAAAGAAGCTTAACCAACTAATAGGACGATGGAACAAAAGCGAAGCAAGCGTTTGACGATAGGGAAACCTATTCCATTTGTGAGAATGGAGCGTCATCACACTCATGTAGCAGTTGACAAAACTCATCTGCAAAGTTTTAAGTCGAGTGATCCAGAATAGATTACGGAAATTTCCAAATGAGTTAAAGATAGACAAATGGTTCAAAAAAATTTTATCCAAAGTCTTATCTTAATGTCACTGCTTGTCATACGTGGAGTGCTTGCCAATCCACATCATCATTCAATACTAACATCTCGTTTCCAAATTGATTCCATTACATTTGCTCAATCACTGATGAGTCATATCATTCTGTATGATATTATTGCTATAACCAGATCTTGTGAACATGAAGATATCTTTGGAACTTTCAAATCATCCAGACACACCTCGACGAGACGACTTGTAAGGCGTTTTTAGGTCTAACCTATCAAGCCATTTTTGTTCATATATGTTTTGAAAGTGATCAACGAGTTGAAAGTCTGTTGGCAAATGTAGGTAGGTACGTGACAATCGTATGCAAGAAAACAACCAAAAATTGAAACACTTACGAGTCACGGCATCAGACTCTTGGAATTCATCAAGCTCTCGTGCATGGAGCGTTCCAAAGTAAGTTCTGTAACTTCTCCCACATGTTCATATTCATCCAAAGTTATGATTTTTGTACGCAAGGGGAGGGTGCTTCGCTGAGACATGTATGAGATGAGAGTGTGGCAGATTTTTGGGTAGAAGTTAAGGCCATGTGAAAGCTCTACTATTACCGGCCGAGCGGCCATTCGTTTGGGTCAGTAGTACTAAGGCAGCCCGGCAGGGGCGCCATAATAAATGACGCTGTCATACACTCTTGGTATAATACGCGTCACCTCGCATAAAACTGCTCGTTTTTCACATGCATAGAGGTATTGTATTATGCAAGTGAAAGCATAAAGGCGCGCTGTATGTGTTGGATCCTATAGAATAATAGTAAAGAATAATAGTAATCTACTTACGCTTTACTGTACAAACTGATGGTGGATCAGAAATACATGTTGCAGAGAACTGCTTGAATTTCTGATCTGGGCTCAGAAATTCTTGTTGCAGAGAACTGCTTGAATTTCTGTTTTGAATTCAGAAATTCTTGTTGCAGAGAACTGCTTGAATTTCTGTTTTAAGCTCAGAAATTCTTGTTGCAGGGAACTGCTTGAATTTCTGTTTTGAGCTCAGAAGATATACTCGAAGGCTCGAAGGCATACTAGACAATACTGGATATTCCATTCATTACTGGTATAACAAGGATCTTGTTCGCATGCCTTATATACTCTCAAGTATATTTTCATGCGACAACCAGTAACATTTCTGCTCATGCTCATATTTTGTTCATACTAGCAAGTATACTTTTTATATGCATGACATTTTGGTTGAACCATCACTTCCACTCTTGAAAACACATTCTTGTACTATGTATCGGTATACATTTTTGTACTATGTGCTTTCATTTTGAATGGAGTGATTTTTGCAGAAGTAAAATCCTTGACAACTTTCTCCCCAAATTATTGACCACAAATACACTGCTCTCTACATATTTTTTGTGCTATTTTCGGATACTGTTGAGAGAAAAAGTTCAAGATCTGTACTGATTACTCAACATAGCTGCCTCTCGTTGACCATAACTGATGCTCCCATGTTACCGCTGTACCTAAAAAAATTCATTATCATAGTATCACCACATACAATGCTCCAAGGACTCAATTCTGATTGAAGACTCAAATTAGACTCCATCCGGAACTCAATAAAGTCTATCTATTTCATGCATTGCAACTCCACCGAGACATGGTTCAAAATTTTGGATCAAGTATTTCATGAATAGTAACAATTATTATTTAGAGAAATAGTAATCAAAACATTCAAATAGGAGCTAATACAATATATCCTTGAGGTGCATACAATCATGACATACCTTGGCATAAAGATGAAATCAGCCCTCTGAAATACAAGGATCTTAACAAATATAAGTTGAAAGCTCATCGCAAATCCAAGAATTAACTTTGGCTGTGAAAGTGACTTGAGCGCACCAATTCCACCAAGTATTCTGAGATGTTCCAGTTGAAACCTAGAATAGAATGGTTAGATTGGTCAGAAATATCCTAAGGCCCACACTTGACAATAAAATTCTGAATTTCATCAATATATACTGAGGATCATGGAATTGACTTTCTAACTTCTGAACTTTGAGTCACAAAAACCCCACAAGTTTGACAATTTTCAACCGATCTAAGCAAATGGATATGAAATCACTCCTCTGGAATACAAGTATCTAAGCAGATACCATTTGAAGCTCATCACAACATCCAATCACTGACTTCTGCTCTTAAAGTCATCCGTGCGCACCATTTTGACCAGGTTACTTTGGGATACTTTAGTGAGAACCATGAATAGAATGAGAAATTCATAAAGAATGAATCAGAGGCTAATACATGATAGGAAGGTCCTAACATTTTATCAAGACATACCTGTACTCATGGAATTTACTATCTAACCTTCCAACTTGAGATCACAAATATTCCACTATGAGGCCAGTTTTCAACGGACCTCAACAAAAACACTTGATATCACCCCATGTAAATTGTAGAGGTTCTAGCAGACACAATTTAAATTCCATTCCAACATTCAATCATTTACTTTTGCTCTCAAAGTCATCCGGGCGCGCCATTCTGGACAGATAAATTAGGATAGAGTAGTTGGCACCTTAAATAGAATAGTGAGATTAGTAGAGAATGATTCAGAGGCCAATAAATAATGATAAGATCCTGAATCTTATCAAGACATACCTGGATTTATAAAATTTACCATGTAACCTTCCAACTTGAGATCACAATTATTCCACGGTTAAGCCAATTCTCAACGGATCCCAATAAAAACACTTGAAACCACCCCTGCAAGTTGTAGAGATCCTAGCAGACACAATTTGAAGTCCATTGCAACATTCAATCATTTACTTTTGCTCTCAAAGTCGTCCGGGCGCGCCATTTCTGGACAAGTAAATTAGGATAGTCTAGTTGGCACCTCAAATAGAAGAGTGAGATTGATAGAGAATGATCCAGAGGCCAATAAATAATAATAAGATCCTGGATTTTCTCAAGACATACGTAGACTCACAAAATATACCATGTAACTTTCCGACTTGAGATCACAAATATTCCACAGTAAAGCCAATTCTCAACGGATTAAGACAGAAACACTTGAGAGAACCCCTGAAAATTGTAGAGATTCTAGCAGACCCAATTCGGAGGTCACTGCAAATCCAATTATCTACTTTTTTCTGAAAGTCATTCGGGCTCGCTGCTCGACTAAGTATCTGAAGATGATTAAATTGTAATCTTAAGCAGAACCCATTTCAGTAGTGAGATCATAATTTTTAGATCATATTGCATACAAAAAGTCTCAGTTTTATTGTGATGTGTAGAAAAAAATCTTGGAAATGAAAAGTTCTGACATGTAGTCTCATACAAAAACATAGCAGAAGCAGCTGACTTATAACCTAGCGCATGAGAAAACTACAAAAACACTGAGTTTGTACGAAACATGCTCAATTTGTGATGACATTAGGTACCACCAACGTTGATTATTTTACCGTGAAACTGTGTTTTCTATTCATACTGACCTGTAAAGAATCGGCTCGTCGTCAGCAGCCGATGACGTCATTGCTCGATGGAATCAGTAGCCGTTGCCCGATGAAGAAAAAAGAAGTAGGAAAAACCAAGATTTACGCGCACATTTTTCACCGGCCTCACACCATCACCGTCACCCGGAGCACTCGCGTTCACTAGCTGTTGACCATCAAGACACCCGCGATGAGAGCACCGGGAGGCGGCAACTCGTTCACGCGGTCAATTACAATAACACACACACAGCCGATGAGCAGATGCCGGGACAGGTATAATAATACAGGTATAATACGTTCGCGTCGTCTGTCTGCGCGCTGCGTGATGACACGAAGCCTCGGTCTCGATCAGCTGATTGCGGGCCGGTAATTTGCTGCTTATGATTCTCGGTCAATATCCATCGTTTCCGGTAGAATTACGTAAAAGTGAACCCTTGTTTTGTACTTGGGGATCAGATCCACCATTTACAAAAAGAATCGAGTTGATCCGAGCTCTTGTTCTTCTGAAATCGTGAGGACTGTAATACATGCTCATCGACACAATTACAGTCCTGACGGTTTTGAAAAAGCGACACCACCGATCAATTTCTTTCTTGTTCTAGATGATAGATCTGATCACAGAGTACAAGGTAAGGATATTACTCTTTCGAGAAATCACACAGTTTTTTAAAGAAAATTCAATTTAGCCGTATTTTGCTCATATGGTAAGGTAGAGCTTTCACATGCCCTTAATATACAGCCCCACATGCTACAGCTTATGGAGCGTAATCCAAAGGAACTCCACAAGGTTCGATCATATTTTTTGTGTGGAAACAAAAATTCGAGGTATTGGAGACCTATGTGCCTTGAAGGAGAAGCCAAAAATGTTACAAGACAAATCGTCGTTACAACTACAGAATTTCACAGTTTCATGGGATGTACAGCCGCAGTGGGTCGAATATCTACTTCTGGACACTGTGAACATGTTGCGGATGACCCCAAAATATCATAGCGATTCCTTTTCACTTCAGCATATCATGCATTCAAGAGTGACAATAAAAAGAAGGTGCCATCCGCTCACATGAAGGCTGTGCAGGCCCTATTTCATGAAAAAGCATTGGGAGACGTTGGAACTTTCAGACGAACTTTCAATGTATTGTCATCTTAGCTTTGGAAACGTTTTTTTGGCCCTTCATACAATTCTCAATCGTTAATCTCCAAAGAAACTTCTCAGACAGTTTTAGGCATCTACTCCCATTTTCGCCATCATTTCACTTTTCGAGGCTAGAAGTCAAATATTTCAGAGATACCCTGCTGAAAATGATTCCGTTGGACCCCATGGGACTTTGTGGGACCTGGCCATGGGAAAATTTTTAATCGTGACACTTGGGAAATTTGGCATTCAAGACGTGCAGCATACAAATTTGACCATTCTCTTCCAAAACTGATTGAATTTGGTCTATTAATGTCAAATTTTTAAGCTAAACGTCTCCAATGCCAAATTTTGTGAAGAACAAGATTGAAAATTCGCTGAGTGCCCATTCCCACGGAATTATTTCCAGCAGAATATCCTCACATACAGCAACAGCTCAGGGGCCGTCCACAAAGTAGGTACACATTTTGGCCATACTTGACCCCTCCCCGTAGCTCCTCGTAGTTTTTTGACCAAGTTGACCACCCCTTCCTTCGCCTTCTATGAAACTCGTCGTTTTAGAGAATAATAAAAAATTGCTAGGGCAGGAAGTCCAGTTGATCACATTAATGAGATCATTTCGAGGGGTTTGAAATAATAATGTGTTGATGTGATTTCGTCAATTCATTTGAACAGTTATATCTAATATCGCAAGTATAAAGAATAGCTTTACAAGCAATAATGTCCATTCAGTTTTTGGGAAGCAATCGTCTGTTATCTTCATCTATGATTTTAGCGATGGAATCTTCATATTCATCGTATAGATCGATGCCTCCGGCGGACTGATGTACGCCGAGTATCAGCACGTTCCGAGCATCGATTTGGGCAATAGTCTTTGTGCAGCGTCCCGCTGAGATAATTTCTGCAAAGAACCACAATTTGCGAGCAGATCTAACTTTTCAGTCGAGCTTAAGTCATGTCGTTCACTCATTTTGATCGTCCATCGAAGCGTGTGTATATAGGTTGTATGAATTCATACATCACTGCCTGTCGTGTTTTGCACATGAAATAAACATTAGAACACATTAGTATGTACAGAAGTTGGCAAAGGTTTGATTCTATCAACCGGAGTCTTGGCAAATTTTACATCCAACAGTATTAGACTAGCGATAGTGAACTCACTAAGCGGATGATTATATAACCCCTAATTCTATTGAGCGTGGTTCACTGTACTGCAACAAGGAGACTAGAATTGAACTTACTTGTTTGGGTTGACTCTGATTCGAACATTCATTTCATAAAAATGTGCACTGCGTGACTTCGACGTAAAGTTCTCTGTTCGTCTGGGAATTTCTCTCAAATTTCAAATCAAACCCTACATGCACTGACAAAGCATGATTTTGATCATTTTTCCACGCCCAGTAGGGTTTTACAAGACACAAAAAACGTAAGTTCATTCGATCCAGACGCGATAGTTGAGTCCGATGCAGCAAAAGAAAATCTCAAGTATCGGATCATTCATGTGGTCGGGTAATAAATTAGGATAAATTACAGTTTGAGCCTGGTCTTTCTGAAAATGTGTACGTTTTTTTAGAACCGTGGAAAGATATATCAGGAGACTGATTATGGAGTGGTTTTTACTTTCAAGAAGAATAGTGCAATAGAAATTTGTAGTAGAAAGGATATATAAGAATAATTTCTTCATATGTGGATCAGTCCACGTAGTCAGGGCTGTGGACCCCTCTTCCCCTCCCCGTAGTTTTTCGCGATTTCTTAAAAATATTTTGAGACACCCCTCCCCCTAGCTGTCTATGTAATTTGTGGACGGCCCCTCACATGGACTTCATGTTCTCAACTTTTTGAAATGCAAAAAAAAACAACAGTTCAATCATAGATTGCTCGACTCTGATCCAAAAATGATTTGTAGTCTTTTATTTGAGGACTAAATTGTTGCATATGCAGAAAATTGCCCAAGTTATACAAGAAACTCTTGACAGAATGCTGGTAGAAGTTCGGGCTCAGAATGTCATTTCATCGCCAAAATACAATTCTCTTACAAATTATAAATTATACCATTGATTCCAGGGAAATCCGAATTTCAAGAATTCATTACACAGGGCATGGAAACAGTTGGGAATTGTGTTCGATACAACGACGAACTAGTGGTAGAATATCAGGCGTTGATTCAGAATGTCAAAGAACAAATGAGACTAAGGTATTCAGACTCATCGAGCTCCAAGTGTAAAAGATTCAAAAAGGATCATGCTAGAGAATGAACCCTGACCACCAGGAATAAAAATACACATGATACTGTAATAATCATTCTTCGAACTGATACAAGCTTTATTTGAGCATTGCAACTGAAATGTAGCAAAAAATAATTCTAACGATGGAATGCAATTAATTCTAGAATTTATTTTTCACCCAGTTCGTTCCTACTTTCTCATTCTCTTTTCACTCCAATATATCAAAGAGTAAATGGGTATCCATAACAACGAATCAAGAATGATCTGTGAAGATTCTGAGAACGCTGTCAGCTTCTCTTTGAGGAAAGAGAAGACTGAAGGTTTCGGCATCGCTTACGGGTCCTCCAAACCTGGTTTGACAGCGAGATTACGAGGTCAAAAATTATTGAAATAGTTGTCCCACAACAATGAACCAAGGATGATTCCCATTCTTCATCACCCCCGAAGAACTAAATGGCCAATCAGCAGACCAGAGGACCTGCAGATCTATCAGAAGAGCTCAGCAGATGACTGCTTGATACTTCTTCTTCTCTTACTTTTCGTTCTACCTTCTGATGCTTTCGACGTCTGACAGAGGTCAAGGTTGAGTGGTAAGGATGGTTTTGTTTTGTGTCCAAATTGTTATTCCTTTAATCATGTGACCAAGATGAAGAAGTGGGCTATTCCCCTCCAATTAACCAATTTCCTAGTGACAGTCTTTTGGCATACTCGTCACAGTATTCGGGACAATTGTAATGGAATAAAGCTGCACGGGAGCTCACTTTTACCAGTCAGAGCTGAGTTATCAACAATGAGTTTGGTCAGTTGGAAATGAAGTGTAAACTTCCAACCTCCAACTGCTATATGAATGACTCTGCATCAGAACGGTATAGATCCATCGCAAATTTTCAAAGAACCACTTTGGCAATTTCGAGACTAATGTGCAGGAATATTTGCATAACCCCATCTGAAGTAGGAGCTCATGAATAGAAATAATTTTTCTCGATTGCCTTCACCGATGAAAAAAACAGCTTACAAATTACCAAAGCAATTTTTTGAAAATTTGGAACAATCTAGTGTTTTCTGATCCGGAGCCCTCAACTTTTAGGCATTTAATTCTTTAATGATCAAGTTCTTGGATGTTATGAGAAAATAATGCTACATCCCCGAATTAAAGCCTTGACATTTTTTTTTTTATTTGGTTATTTAATGACGCTTTTGAGCACTAATGCGCCTTGACATTTGGTATAAAGAATACTGATGGTTCAATCATATCATTTGTAGATACATGATGTGGTGAAAAAAGTGATAACAAATTGTATTCACCGGTTAGTTTTTGGGAACTCGCCGCGTTGCCCATACCGTCCACTGACTCTATTAAAGCATAATTGAACAATTTAAATAGAAGAAGTATCGATTCATCCTCAAACTAAGCATAATTTTCCTGCCACAAATCCCCTTGTTCGACATTCGCTTTCAGATAAGATTCCTGTCCCAGCTCTTCGTCATTTTAGACACTATCGTCATACTTGGACCATGAAAACCAAGCTGACTTGGATTTTCACATATGTCAACCAGTGGTTTCTAATCAGCGTACAAAATGAGTTTTATGACAGCAAATATTTGTCAGCTTAATCCAGTCTCAGATTAGGAAAACCAGCAGATGGAGTTTATGAGCAAAAGATGATCATCATCAACCAGTCACAAATGACTATCCATCCGTGGCACATGGTCGTCCAATCATCTCTCCATCCATCCAAACCTTTATCTATTAAGCAAAAACAAGTAAAATTCTCATCTCTGATGTCCAGTAGACTTAACCACACTTACCAGAGAAAACAATGCCTCGCTGAAAGGTGCTATTCAAAATTCTCACATCCCAGACTCTATACATGTAATACTTCCTTCTACTACCATAATATACTCAGAGAGAAGTCCAGTATAGTCCGCGCTCATTACGCGCCTCGCGCGCGAAATCTCGACAAAGGGATCGCGCATACATACGTTTGAATTTCTCGCGCGCCCCCGCCCCGATACCATCTGTGGCCTGCGACCCTTTATATATGTATATATTTCGATATATCAGGGCCAATTACACTCTAAGGTACTTCTTATACCACCAAGTGAGAGAGTTTTGTTTGAGCTGTTTTAGAGTTGGAGAAGTGCATCGGTGTAGGTGGTAAAACTCTCCGTAAGCGTGCGGGATCTTATCGAAGTTGCTACTGCATTACACCAATGGCAGAGTGCAACACACAACGAGATATACATAAATGGGCGCGAAGATTCGCGCGGGGTTACCCTAAGGTATTTATATACATATATATATATATAGATATTTTGGCATTCAGCAGCGCCTACGTAAACCCGATTGTTGATCTTTGAGTAAGTATGTACAACAGCTGCAGTATGAAATTTAAAGTTGTACGTGAGAGACAACCTCCCACGCTGCATTAAGTGACGATTTTGTACGGGGTGGTGCATGGATCCACGCCCTTAAGGTTTGCTTGAAGCAACGATGGAGATTATTCAATTGCATATCCGACGAATGTTCAAGTGAGAGAAAGGGTCCTTTATCAAGCTCAATTTATCATCGATAAGGTTCATATCTCCATAACCAAATTCAGATGGTAATAATATTTCATAATTTGTAGTTATGCCTTTAGTATTCACGATTTCAAACACCTGAAATCTATGCAAAGGCTCAAAATCGTGTCACACGATGATCAAGTCATAATATCATTCAATACATAGTACTCTAGAAATGACTTTAACCCAAAGGTGCTTGTCCTCTGGAATCTCTTTCATACGCTTAAAATACATGATAAATGTGACATCTTCCCGCAAGAACGAAAACTGTAACCACCCCTGTTCCCGAGACAAGTACATTTTGAGATTCTTCTACGAAAAAATGAGTTTCTACGTGATGGATCTTCTTCTCAGGAAAACATCTGTCGTAGAATTTCATCCGACCTCAACTTTCTCACATAAAAAACCTCATTGATCTATCGAATACCATTTCTATGAATTGAATTCGTCATGAAACGCGTCATGAGGTGATTTTGGTCGGAAAGTAAGTTAGCCCGCCGTGATAACGGGAATGGATCACACTCTACGTCCCTGGATGTGATAGAGAGACCAAAAAACTGTAAATGGAATGGAAAAAGATGGTGAACTCATAAAAAAACAACTTGCTCTTGAAAGAGGAATGAAAAAACGGAATAGTCAACGCAAGGTATCATTTTCTCGACCATTTCTGGACTGTGACTCAACTGTTAGGGGTTGTGCATAAACCACGTAACCATTTGGGGGGGGGGGGGGGTCTCGGTCTGGTCTACCGTCTATTTTTTATGATACGGAAACCGGTCATCCAGGAGGGGGGAAGGGGGTCAAGAATGATTGGAAATCGGGCTGCGTGGTGTATGTACACCCCCTTATGCCATATAAAAATTGTTGAGGATACACTCTGGAAGGTCTTTTGGAGTTATTGAAATCAAATCCTGTAATTCCATCTGGTGAACTCGAACTTGTTAGGAAGTATTCCGAGTCAAAAGTAACATTCAACATGTGGATTCTTGCATCATTCGCATTAAAATTGGACCAAGATAGCAGGTATGAGGAATTTACAGGAAATCTCTCTAACAGAACAGTTTCAATTCCAAAATGAATTATCTCGTCGTTTTCAGTATTCATCAACCAGATCGAGTAATAATGTAAGAGTTTCAAGAACTCGCAACTCCAATATGACTCTCAACTTTGAATATTTCCAAACTGGTGAAGTTTTCTGCAAAGAGCCACAGGATCCGCTTTCAATATGTTAATGATACCATCCACGATGTACCCTGAAGAATGTCAATGAATGACGTAGAAGTCGAGTAACAGTCCAAGAACCCTGAAATAAACTTGTAGTATTCGTTAAAGATTTTGTTTTTCACGTCCTGATTTTAGGGCAAGCCATTTTTGTATTAATTCGTAAATCATGAAGTTTCGTTTCATTCATAGTGTTTTGATTTCTCTATTACATCTGAGGACGCAGAGTATGGCCCATTCCCATCATCATGACAGACTAACTTACTTTCCCTTCAAAATCACCTCATGACGCATTTCACGACAAATCAACTTTTAGAAGTGGTATTCGATGAATCCATGAAATTTTACATGTGAGGGAGTTGAGGCTGGATGAAATTCTTAGGACCGCTGTTTCCGTAAAACGAAGGTTCATCTCGTAAAAATTCATTTTTCCATAGAATGACCTCAAAATGGACTTTTCCTGGAACCATGAGCGATTATGATTTTCGTTCTTGCGAGTAAATGATTCATCGTGTACTTAAGCGTAAAAGAGAAATTATGGAGGGCAAGAACCTTTGGGTTAAACTCATTTCTAGAGCAGCGTGAATATTCATAGAAAATCAAGTACTATGATGACCGGTCGATCATGGAAAATCTGCAAGAAAATGAGTGCTTACTGTTGCTTACTGAGGGATCTTGAATTTATGACGCATACTCAAGGCTCTCGTCATAATAATACCAGTACATTCGAGACATCCTTCAACAATCATGTTCTGCATTATAATAAAATGCTATCAAAAGTGACATATTAACCCCGACTATCATCCGCATCAGCTGGAAGAAATGGCACAATTATATTTGCGCATTCATGGCATTACGGAGATACTTACAGGTTGTTCGTGTAGCACGTGCAGAATGCCTTCACTGGCATATATGTTGAGTATATATATCAGTACATAGCGTGAGCATCGACAATGTATCATGAAAAAGGGCCCCCGCATCGAAAAACATAGATATATTATACGGCTCATACCAAGAGGCTCGTGCTTTCGAGTCGGTTATCGGGTTGAAATCGACTCGCGTAATTGGGCAACCTAAGAATGTATGATATTGCACCATGCAAATGGGTATTCTCTGTACCATCTTCCTGTGCTCCTCTCAGATCCCGCACATTTGACCAAAAATAAAAAAAGCTGTATGAATATCTCGCTGCGGAGGTCCACAAACTGTAGAGGTCACACATATGGCTTCCAACTTCCACGCCCGATCCGGCAGAGATTATGAGTCGAATGGAGAATTTTTGCTTCGGTGTCATGTGGAATTTTGTTCTATTCTGCATAATTGCTGATGCAGATTTTTACTTGTCAATAGGAAAATTCATCTGGCTAAGATGCAAAAAATACACTGGAAATAACATTAATTAGAGGCTCATTGATTAACTGAAACAACACTCTTCGATCTCTTTTTAAACGCTTTTATTTAACTTCACTTCGGCCTAGCGCTTTGTAACTATAACTAGTGGTGCATGATTTTAAGCATCCGGCCCACCGCCAACAGCCAATCATGATCATGAGCGGCATTTCGAATCAGCCAATCATAGTCATGAATTTATAAGTTCTGGGGAAATCTCAGGAATCCCCTTGGTCTTGTCAGCAGTCGCGAGTGACTTTACCGGCACAATTGTCAGATCTTCTAGGTTATATTTACGTCCAGTTGCGTGAGTGTCTGATGACTCTGGTCGACTGGAGCTCATTAATAGACGCTTTTATTACGCTTCACCGAGCTCACATAGTTTTCTCCGGACTTAGCTCGTCTGTTGTTTCACAAATTTTCGTACACGATCAAATATTTGTGAACACGTGTTCGTGCAGGCTCGGGGCTCGGGCGCGCGTGGGCCAGACCGTGAGCTAGGGAGGATATGGGGAGATCGATATCGATGCGACTGATATGAAGTGAGCAGCGCTCATCACCCGTCTCATTGGCGCCGAAATTCGAATACGATATTATACGACACCCATAGATCATTCTCGCGTACTCTGACATTGTACTTTCTCCCGATGATTTTAATCGTTCTACCAATTTTCATCTCCTTAATATCATGCCAAGGTTGACAAAGTTTCTTGGTATAGTTCATAAAAGCGTTTCTTAAAAATTCTTTTTACTCTTACTTATTATAATTAAAATAGATGGATGATATTAAGTTTTTTCTAAATTTTCACGAGATTTGAGATTGGTGGAACAAATAAATAGCAAACAGTCCGAAATCTTATTTTGCAAGTTTCTGTTGCATATTCTCCCGGCCCCCAACTAATGGGGCCTTTTTGAATGATTACTTATTTCATTTATTCTTTATTGATATCACACAAGTTAGATTTCCGATATTCAACGGTTGAAGATAAATTACTCTAGCTTCCCGATAATCACAACTAGAGAGAGTGCCAAACTCGAGGTAAATCATGTGTGTCACTGAAATCACAAAACCTTAAGACTAGATTGATTAAAAAATTAGAATCTTGATACCAATTGATCTGGGTTGGTTAATGATGGAGATCCAATTAAAACTTGATGTTTCAAAGAAAAAAATATATATATTTTTAGGTAATTTGAATCAGCCACTCCTTTCTCTATAGCGACAGATCAAGGCATGCTCCACAGCACAAGAAAACAAGTCTGTGACCGCTTGGCAATGGCAAAATTCGTTGAAAGGTTTGAGACGCCACTCATTAGCGGCTTGTCTCGAAAAGGGCGTAGGAAGTGCAAGAAATGATATTTCTTTGCGTGGCATGGCGCATTGCCAACACCCCGTGACAATATAATTCGAAGTCGGGTCATCATCGACTCATCCTCGTTATTAGCAACTCGAACTCATCAACGCCCTGAAGAAACAAAAGCTTCATTTCCGAGAAGAAACAATATCTGACGACTGTACCAGTGTTTGCTAATTGTTGGGAAGTTTTAGCCCATTGATTATTGAAATTTTTCGATTTGAAAATTTCACTCCTCCCTAATAAACTTTGAAAAAGACTACAGCATGACTCACTTTTTTGCAAGCACGACGAGCAGCAAAATAAATCATATTCCTCTTTCAAATCTAATAAATCCTTAAGTTATTTCTTCCATGACTCATTATCATTTTAGATATTCTTAGCTCGCTCAAAATTTCATACATAATGATTCATAATTCTAACTGAATTCGAAGTCAAACAAATATTCGATTCGATTGATACATCTTGAATAAAATTATCATTGTGCGCTCTGGCAACATTTTCCGAAGGAAAAAGCTAATGACAAAGCATGTATCATGCTTCTCTGTTCGAACACCAAGGCCACTTTTTTCAACCAAAAATATCTCAAGCTTCTTTCTAACGATCTTCACAAGAAATATCATCAAGTTCTTAGCCACTTGGGAGCGAGTTGTCATAATGCGAATTCCAAGTGAGTATTCTAGTAAGTATCTTAAGACTGACGGCATCGCATTTCCCTGTCAAGGCATCAGACTTTTTCTATGAACAAATCCGACGGCTACATCTTTGCTTTCAGAAAACTACTGAGTTGAGAAAAATCAAAAGTGTAGGTGACATCTCTTCTCATCTCACAAACTGGGCAAAATCTTTTCATATTACAAAACAAGTACATATATATATCTGTCAGAATCTCTCAACGACATCAAACAGAGGCTGGGTTTTCTCCTAATTGATGGCTTTTTGTTTGAGGATACAAATTGTCTTCTCTGCAGGTATGTCTGGAATTGCGCAAATTACTGTCAAACGTTGGTCATATGAGAGAAATGTGGGTCTCTTCAAAGTCACGTCTATACAGCGTTTGCTTTTTCTCCAAGAGCTTTCAGCCTCCAGAGATTTCAAATGGAAAGATCATTTGTATATCATTTATCTGAACTCCAAATTGGAATACCTAAAAATTTCACTGCCCCTGTCATTCAAGCGATTTGATATAACTCGTTCGCGTGAAAAGAGCTGACGAGGTATATACTCAAATGCAGAGCTGTGGCTCAAATCCAATTTTCAATTGGATAACAGTCAATTTTTCGGTGGCTCAGCTTCGGTTCTCAGTTTAGCCATCTCTTTCATGTGACTCATCAAATCAAGAATATCCGAAACTATCCTAAGATTGAAAACTTTGCAACAGAAACTCAATCATGAAATTAGTGGAAACTAAAATCGGGAACATACAAATAGGTACTAATACGAAGAAAATTGCCAACATCATCATCATCATCATCTCCATGAAGATTTATACTAGATCATCATGATAGCAAAATTATTGGAAGTAAAAATCCAATTTTTGCCATCAATGTAGTGCAAAGGATATTCATTTTATTTTATTCTATTTTATTCCAACCAACGGTCCCTCAGATCTTTATACACAATCATTATCATTTGAAAATGGTGGATACCTAAATATGTTGGTAGCTGAATCAATACTTATGCTATGGAAAATATATGTTCGCAGATATATATTTGAAAACAACATGCATGAAGCAATATATTTCTCGAGAAAAAATTGAGCAACAGTTCACAGACGGATTGATCTCGTAAGACACGATACTTCTGCGTAAAAAAATCTACTTGCACAAGTCTATCGCATCTCCATCTCATCTCTTCAGTATCAAAATCTGAGCAAAGCCCCGAATTCAAAATCAAGATCGATACCGACTATCGATATACCCCGTAAGACTCAATCTTCAATTTTTCAGTTGCATATCGGCCAATAGCAACCTATACACAACCGTATAATCCCACGGTGCACTTTTACTTTCATCCAAAGCTTGCTCGGTGAGATTTTTCGCTTGATTTCTTGGACCAGTAGCGCGGCCGTGGCGCTAATTGGATGAGGGCTGTAGCAAAAAATTTTCGCGATTCAAACCAAGTAACTTCCCAATGATGAAATCTGAAGAATAGGCGTGCAACGTATATTATGTTTGTATAGTATTGTAAGTGCGATTAGTGTTGAGGCCCATTTGATGAATCATTCGTAGAATAATTGAATCGACAAATCGTATTGGTATATAGTTTTAGCACACGCTCCGTCGGCGACGCTGACAATCATTCACTTCTCGTTAATTTGCGCTTGGACAATGTTACCGTAACCGATTCCGCGCTAACGAAGAGAGGCCTTCTTTTTTTTCTGATAAAAGTGAAACGAGAAACACTTTGTGAGCTTAAATTTTATTGAGACATATTCTCCATGTGAGAGACAGGCGTACACTCGTTTGATGAAAAAGTTTTCGTTGAAGAGGAAAATTGCTGCGTAGAATTAGAAAGCCATGTAATTTTCAAGCCGTTTGAAGGATTCAATTGATTACATGTAGTTATCTCATGAAAAGATTGAGCTTTTTTTTCCAAATGAGTAGACGGTGGTGAATTCTTAGATCGGTTGAGTTTTTAGAAGATGGAGGCTATTTACGATTTACTACATCTGATCTTCATTAGAGTCTTTCAGGGCTCATTCGTGAGTTGCCCAAGCATTTCAAAAGGAAGGAGGTGGCTTGAATTTATTATGGCATCCATTACTTTGTTTTCATGATCTATCAATCTTCTATTTGATGATATCTCCCCAGGGAGGTTTTGAGGTCAAAATATAAGCAAGCAAATTTTGTGCGTGTCATTTGTGAGTGCACTCAGGGCCCTAATCTTGTGATATTCCGAGTACTGCATAGAAAATAGCGCCAAAAACCATACAGTTGACATTTTATGCTCTCATTTGGTGACCAGATGAATCGCAATGTAGTCAAATTAATTCGCGTCACATGAAGTCAAAATTCTGTCTCAAACTCCATGAATCCCCAATTTTTATCGGCTACCATTCTATAAAACCTTTATTTCACAAAGAAAAGTTGAGTTCAAAATATCTCATACCTGCAGCACCGCAAGTACTACATACGTGATGCTGTACCAAAATCGCGTGATGTTTCGCGAGCAAGATGTAAATCGCAAATCTTGCTGTAACTCGCGTGCTTCTCAAGTGAGGTGCCGAATGTGATGTCAATCTGAATTCTTCAGTAGTCGGCTCGATTGAAAACGACCTCGTCACCATCAGGTGAATCGAATTTACTCGAGACGAGAAAGTGGTCTGCTCAATGTTCGAAAGGTGCCGAGAAATTGCACAATTTCACGAGTCCCGTCTCCTTAGAAATGCACGGCACGCTGATTAGTTGAATCGTGGGAGACTGATGGAGCGTTGACACAAGTTTCGTGCATAGTGTGCTCCTGTGCAGCCTCGAGGATAAAATTGCACTTCTAAAGTTGTTATCTCTTGGTATAGTACAGTATACATGTGGAAAGATTGTATAGGTTGTAAGGAGTCATGTGGTGCACTTGAGCTATGTTATGGAGGATAATTAAAAGAGTTGAAAAATTACGGTGACACGTTTACGTGAGCAGGGATAAAAACGCAAATGCTGCGGGAAAAATTCTGTGAGTGATTTGTCGATTGCGCGAGATACTATTTACTTTCATAAACGTTTTCTGTCACATTTGTTGATACTTTGTTCTATGTAAAAGGAGGGAGGAGAATTTTGCAAGAACCCTCCGATTTTGACATCTTTATTTCTTACGCTTGTCAATCAAAAGCTCATCACATTGAAAATTTAAGGATTTCGCATAACTAATCTTTATTTTTTTCTTTCAAGCACGGAGTGAACAATAGCCTTGTTTTGAAATTGTCAAGAACAAGGAAACGAAAAGCTTGAGCAGCAAATTAAATCAAGAAAAGTTTTCAAAGAATTTGTGTCTCAAGCAATTCTTAGGTAAAATCAGTACCTCAGAAACCAAATACAGATTACTCGACTCAGAGTTTCTGAAAAAGTGTTCGGCTAAGTGCTCAATATTATCTTTTTGAATAAGTTTCTTTCAGATTATCTTGGCGTTCTCAGATAGCCATGAACGAACTTGATTCAAGAAATTCCTACTTACATAGCCTGTTACATTTCCTGAAGTCTTTCGGGATAAGTCAATTTATCATGACGCAAAAATGAATCTGAATGTCAAATTCGAGTTCTTCCAGAGATCAAAGTCCATGACGGGGATCCCTCTTCAATTTTTCCTGTGCTCTCTGGAACCTTGGATTTTCGTCAGATGTTACTCAAAAGTTACTACGAAGGTTTGATTAGATGCCATACTCGGATATCCCATCAAATTGAGAAACTCACGAGCTTCTGGACTCGTGTTTCTTTTGAGAATGAAGAAAAAAGCGTGCTGGCTGAAGAGTGATTTTTGAACCTTAAAATTTTGTATTAAAATCCAAAAGGCAGTGTAGCAGTAGCCCGGCGCTTGAGCACATACATGAAACATTTTTCCAATTTTGCACTGAAAAAAGCTATATTGACTATTTGTTCAAGCAAATTTCAGTTTTATCAATTTTGTAGTGGGATTTGGCCAAGGCCCGTACATATCTATGATCAGGGAGGCCATATGGAAGGGATCCAGAGAAAATTTTATGAGCCTATTTTTGCATGCGATGATGGTATATTCCCACCTGGTATGTGATTACACTTTGAATGACTTCTCATTCGCGAAGTTACTCTGAGATAAAAACTCAGAATAACTCATATCATCACCAGCTTCACCATTACGCTTATTCCTATTTACAATCTTGCGCAAGTAAAACAGACTGTTATACAAAAGTTGCCAAGCTTTGTTCCAAAAAAGTGTTTCTTATGATAACTGTAAAACGCAACTTTCATGACCCTGGATCTAAATGTACGTTCTCACCATCCTACTTAGAATATGCCGTATTTGATTTGATGTGGTCTCACGGACGTTGTTTTGGGAAGAAAAGAATAGAAAAATATTATCGACCTATACCAATTCGAGTACAAAGAAATCACATCCTTTGTTTCTTTTAAGAAATGAACTGTCCTAGAACCCTAAAATGATATCATGCCACCATGATGGCAATAATATACTATCTCTCAAAAAATTTAATCGATACAGAGCCTCTAATAGGAGAACATCCCCCTAAAGTATGCATTATACACAAAAAATTCTCAACCACAACAAGTATTATCAACAGCAACCTCAAAGTTGTATCAAATCCTGAACTACATCATTTTAATCAAACCTCATTTCCAAAGCATATTTACAACATAAAGGCCGCGTACAAACGAGCCGATTTCCTCGACATCTCGTACAAATTTAATGCTTTCTTCGATCTGCTGATTGCATATTTTGTCACTCACCGTACATATATATATATATATATATATATATATATATATATTTCTATATCCACAGATATACTCAAGAGCTACTTTACTTGCGCAGTCAGATTAAATGTGTATAAGGATCATGCGCGCAAGACGTGAGCAAAAACAGCGGTCCTCGATCTTTCTCTCTCTCTCTCTCTCTGTCTTACTTACAATTTTCAACTTGCACATACGCATGCATCCATAAAGCCACTTGACCAATTTGCAATCTCGTCATCGTTCTCATTCAACATCAGAAGCATTGCCGCTCAAGACTTTTCTCTCTCTCTCTCATTCTTGGTTAGATATGAATGCAGTGAGACACGGAGCGATAGGTATTTTGAAATTCAAAAAGATCCGCGACTGGTTGATGCTGAGCGATTCCAATACCCGCGGGCGGCAACGACTACGAGAAGTATTATAGTATGGAGGACATACAAAGATCTTGAGAGATGCAGCACGCCTTCGAAGGACAGCTTCTTGCCCACCACCATCGGTGATCTCTCCCATAGCCTCGTGGACACCAGTAAAAACAATCGTATCAAGTTGTGTTTCTTTCTATCTTTCTCTTTTACTCTTCCTTGCCAGACGTTGATCTCTATTCGTCTGCAAGCTCTCTCTCGTCCTGCGATATATATAAGTTTGAGTTGAGACGGATGATGCCGAGCTACTGTTCCATCTCTTTCTGTCTGCTTGGTGTGTGATGCTGAGCTATGCCCGGCATCTACACGGGCAGCCCTTTGATCCCGTCGCGAATGATTACCTCGATATACGAATTCTTGAATCGACGATGCTTCCCCTTACTCACTTATATACTTGATCTTTCGTTGTTTCTTCCTCATCTCGTTTTACGTCTCATTGTTGAAAAATACTTTTGACAATGACTTCCTGCGTCATTTTTGACGTTTTTGAATCTCGTAGAAGATTTGTGAGATCTGCATACAAATCTCACAAAGAATAGCTCTTGATCACACATATGGGGCGATTCACGTCAACTCTCCAAGCTTGAATTTTGCACCCCAAAACAGCTACTTTTCTAGCGCTCTGAACTGTTCACCCATAGCACTTAGAAAAAAATCAACCCGGTCATTTCCGACGTATTTTTCCCTCAGCTTTCCGATGGTGGAGTCAGTTTTCCAAGTTTTGGTCAACCTAATCTCAAAAATTGACTTTCAAAGTTTAAAAGCGCTATAACTCAAAATCCCATATTGTAATGTTTTTTTTTTTTTTTTTGGCATTCTTAATCGAAAGATCAGACAATTTTACTTCGGAAATGTCAATAGAAGAATGGGGTTTCTCCAATTTTACCGGGAAATTATGCAAAGAATAAATAGCACGTGGGCCTCTGCACACCGTGTCATCACCTGAGTTTGCTACTGAGGTTCCCATATTGTTCCAATAACTGGCTTACAAAGTTCAAAAGTACTATAACTCAATTTTTCACATTTCAATATTCTTTTGATAGATACAACATGACTCGCATTTTCACATTTCTGACCATCAAATATACATTTTTTAGGACTGCTAGGAGACTGTGAATTAAATTTACAATTCAAGCATATTTTCGCATATTTGGGTTTTCCAGGATACTTTTCCCTTAGATTTTTAGGTATCGGGATCATACTTTTTTGACGAGGTGGTGGTCCTTGCTCAGAGGATTTGCGCATCCTGTATCCATTTCCCAACGCACGATTCATTCTATCTCCTAAATTTACATTCAGATGGTGGATAATGTAAATACCTCACAATTATCCAATAAGAACACTCCAGATGAATTCAATATTCAGAATGGTCTATAGATTACCGCGACTAATATTGGGGGTGAGCTGCCTTGCTGCACGCTACAGAAAAGGAATTCGGGCACGCCAGGTTTCCCCGGCCCAAAAGTATTCGACGAAACAAACTTCTCAATTTTGAAGTCATTGCGCACATACAAGGCAACTCTTCCACGTTCTCTGTTGCGATCTTGTCGCAACAACGAAAAACCTGGAATTTGAACGAGACTGTCATCCACATACTCATCTAGCTTCGACTCAGCCACCCCAAATAGATGATAGGAGGGATCGTTAGCGACGAGCAAGCGTAGATGCTCAATCTCATCTGTCAGGGTGTTAAGGTTGATAAATCCCGCTTTTAAAGAATTACCCCTCCCTCGTCGCTCTTCAGCAGCCGTATCCAGTCAGGGAGTCCTTGCTGATTCTGTTGCCGGAACTTTATTTTGCTCCGGAACGATAGTGCAGCTCTGGGTGTTATTAGAGGACGCACAGGTGCGTTCCGGACCACTTCGACAGGTCGTTTGAATGACCTGCAGATCAGCAAGGGATTCGAACGTATGCGCTCGCTCACAATTTTTCCGTCTAGCCCAGAAACGCCCATCTCTGTGCCAGACGTATTTAAGACCCAAACCGCGTGCAACCGACCTTGGAGGGACAGAGGGAGAAATCTAGGGCATTACGCTGTCCGAAACAGCCACCCTAGTCAGCGGTTCTGGTTTTGCGAGAAACGTCATCGAGAACATCGTGGTTTATAGTATCTATTACTCTTCGGATAACAGCGTAGAAGAATACACTAGGGAACTCGCAGCCCTAGAAGGAAGATTGAGGCGTAGCCGAAAATCGGTTTTCGTGGCTGTAAACTTGAAGTCAAAAAGGCCACGATGGAGTGGGGACCCAAAGAACATCAGAGGCACGCTCTTGATTGACCTGTTGGTCTCACTTAGGCCCTCGACAGAAAGTGCGCATTTGCTCTTTTTTCCCCTTTTTTCCCCGTGGAAGTAGCGCCGTTGCGCGCTCGTGGCGGTGACTGCAACTACAGCGCCCATGCTTATACACGAGAGAAAAAGTGGAGAAAAGAGCACCGCGCACTTTCTGTCGAGGCCCTTAGGCTAGCCGTGATCAGCGAAGCGGGGTGGACAACCCGCCACTGTGGAGAAACATCATCGATCCATGACCTCACCTTCGTAAGCTCTACACTTATGAGACGAGTGTCGACTTGGAGCATCCTCGACACGGAAACCTTGAGCAACCACAGTCACTTGTTCGTCAGTATTGATGGCGTCCACAAGAGCCTACAAGCTTCATCACCTATTGGGTGGCACGTTGAGATGCTCAATAATGAAAAATTTTGTGGGGCAATTTTCTTTGCGCCGAAAGAAGAAGCCATCAAGAGGTGAAAGAAAGAAAAGTATTAGAGGATACCCGAGATCGAGCAACTCCGCGCGAAGTCGACTGCCGGACGCCGAGTCACTGGATGATCGCGAGAAAAAGACCAACAGCAGAGAATGGTAAAAGGGTTTGGAAAACGGCCAGGAAGACCTTCCGGAATGCCATACGCAAAAGCAAGGAGAAAAACTGGCAGGAGCTCTGCAAACTGGTTAATGAGGATCCGTAGGGAATACCTTACCGAATCAGCATGAACAAACTCCGCTCATAACGGAGTCGTTCAGGCCCGGCAGACAAAGCCACACTTGAGAGCGTAGTCGGAGACCCCTTCCCTCTAGAACAGAGTTCCCAGACTCAGTTACGGAAGCGATTCCTGGCTCCAAGGGATCAGAAGTGGTCGTAGCTAAAAATGTCCAGTAAAGGGCAAGACCCCAGGCCTTGACGGTATCCTCGATGAAGCACTGAAACTGGTGGTTGAGGAAAGACCAGATCTCATTCCCGCTCTCTTTAAAAAGTGCCTACGTACCGGGTTCGTCCTTCAAGCAAGGAACCGACAGCTGAAAGATAGTGATTAGAGAAGCAGATCATTGCACCGACCATACCGGGAATGTTCGGCAACATCGGTGCGCTCTTCGAAAGGATGTCCATGAACCGGCTCGAAACTACGTGCGAACGATTCGGTGGCATGTCATCCATACAGTTCGGATTCCGGGTGAATCACAGTACACTACATGCAGTGGGAGAAATGCAAAATGTGACAAGCAGAGCACAGAATATGACGCTACAGTCAGGAGGTTTTCGTGTGACATCCTTTTCGATGTAAAGAACGCGTTCAACACTGCCAGTCGGGAGCGACCTATGAAGCGCTTCTCGGTGTCGTGCCGGCGTTGCTTCCGGACACTATCAGCGACACTTTCGGTGACAGAAAGACGGTCATTGACACACACCAAAGTAGGCAAGAGATAAAATCGTTTGCCAGAGGAACCCAAAGCTAATATCAGGATCATTCTAGTGAAATGTACAGGAGTATCGGTCTTTTGTATCCCGGGTCCCTGCCTTTTGGCTTAACCCCGGCTGCCCCCATGGGCAAGGAGCAGGGATACGCTCTGCCAGCAAGTCGGTCTGGAGGACAACTGCCACCAAACCTTAAGTGATTCAGCAATGACCCATTCCTCCTCCTCGACTACCAAATTCCAGGCACGGCCCCCAGCATAAGGCCGAACTCACCCTTCGGTCGGGGGTTTGGGTTCTTCCGACATTTTTGGAGCCCAGAGAGCCCCACGGGTTGATAGATACGTCGTCCAGGCTTGCTTTGTTATCGCCCGGAAACGATTCCAATGCGACTCCCTAGACTCACCTATTCTCGGGGTGCCGGATGGAGATGTGCAGTTTCCGCGCTCCAGCGGGCACTGACTAGGGACGGTAGCTCGTCAGACTTCAAGGATGAGGCACCAAGCTGCCCCAACCATCCTTGCGAATTTTCAGGAGGAGCCAAAGCACCAAGCACCAGTCTCGGAGCCAGTTTCCTCCTTACCGGCTTCGGTCCGGAGCCCAGGTACGGTGTCCCAACAACTGGGGCTGGAGGGTCGTCACACCCCAGAATACAAAGGTCCCTTTGCGGTCAACTAAAATGCATAGTACGATGACGTCCTAGACTTGCAACCCCTCGAAGGCGCAATCGCGGTAGATTTCGCGGACGACATTGCTCTGGTCGTCATTGCCGCTATCCACACCATAAAAAATGAGGCACCAAAACGAATGAAGTGAGCAATAGACTGTAGGTCCTTGGAACTGGCCATTTACAAGTGCGAAGCCATCATTGTTACCAGGAGGAGAAGAAGCCTCAAGTTGACAACCCGGCTCGGCACAGCTCACAGATCTACACTGGAAACTCGAGAGACAGACCCCGTAATCAACTAGTGTCAGCCTGGGTGGGACGCACCACACGGGAAGAGGATCCCTGGACGCACCGGCTGATCTCTGAGATCACCAAGTGGGTTAGCCAAGAGCACGGGGGCTAAACTCCTGTCTCGTCCAAGCCCTGAACAACCGTGCACTGGAGCCTATCTCACGGATTTCACGGAACGCGGAACACCAGAATGCAAGATGAGCGGAGTTCATCCCCATATAGTTTTATCAATCGAGCCTAAGGGTTGAGATCACGCCCAACCAAAAGTTAAAAAATTGCTTCTGCTATGAAAATCAAACAACTTTTGTTCCCAGCATTATCCATGAAACCCTTTCGGTTCCGGATGAATCGCCATCCAAGCTCAAAAGTCACAGAAATTCGAGAAATGACTCGATATTCAAGTCCCTAGCTCCGTCAGACTGTACAGAAAATTTATTTGTCCCTTCATCAGAGTGTACAGAAAATTTGTTGATTTTTTTCAATAAACAACAATATTCCGTTGCAATTAGCCAGGTTGATGTTCGAATTCTGGAGCATCAAGAGAAGAATAGCGTTTCCAATGTTTCCAAATTGGAAGATTATGTGCTTCTAAAGGATTTTTAGGTAATTTTTGATGGGGATCAAGTAAAACCTATCCTAGGACCCACAAAGGCTATCATTTTTAGGACTTTTGAAGACAAATTATTTGCAAAAGACTTCAACTTATACGCATGAAGGTCCTTCGCCAAGGAAAAAATAATATCCGGGGCAACTCGTCTGAGGAAAGAAAAATATTCGAGGGTTTTGTCCAGGAGAAAGAGAACACCCGGGAAGTTCTATTTCGGGGGTGGTGGTGGGGGGGGGGATTATCAGGGGATTGTGTTCCATGCAAAAAATAGTCGGGAAATTATGACCACCTTCCTATCGCAAGTCATAAATGTTGAAAACTCATATATTCACGAGATATTTGTAAGATACGGGGTCTCACGAACCTCATACGAGTGGCAGTGGTAGCATTCGATTTTGCATGGTCAATATCTCATTAGTAGATAGGATACGTTTATAGATACGATTGATTGGTGAACTACCAAGATTGGCTGACTCCAGAGTCTTCGTATGTTCATTCCGACCACAAGCTTATATCTTTCTTCTATGAGGCATTTTTGCTAGAATCAATTCGTATGATAACTCTTCCTGAGACGAAAAGCCGATCAAAGAATGCTTGAAAGATACTAAGATGATGAAAGTTCCTCCCCTACGAGATGGCTAAAGTGTTACGGAGTTATTCCCCGTCAGATAGCCACAACAATAAATACTTCTTGCATCTACATGGACTTTTGACGAGACTTGCTTAGTGCTGTCAGAGGAATAGGAATAATACTGACAGTTTTGCTACGCTGTTTCCAATATCTCTCTCTAATCTCCGAATTATTCAATGATCTTCCATTTTGATAAGGTCCAATCGAAAATTTTCTCATGGGACTTTTCCGAGGATTTTCCAATCTGGATCACCTCAAACGTTCCATTATTCATCATAAGTCTCTAATCACCACTTACTCTAACCAGTCTCAACAGAAAACCGCGAAGTGCAACGACATCATAGATCAATGGCCTGTAAAAACGTCGAATCTATGGGCGTCACTCACCTCTCGATCAACTCTATCTTACTTGTATGTGCGCATTTGACAGCAAAAACTCAATGGCTGCGATATCGTACATTTACTAAATAATCTCTCACGACGCCGACGACGACGTATGATTATTAAAGATGGCTGCAAAATCAAGTTCAAGCGACCGCCTAGAGTTAGTCTACATCACGTATATTGCTTGGATTTTCTCAGTTTTTCTCACTCTCAGTGTGCACTCCATATTTGAATGCAGACGCACAACTCTGGCGTGGATAAATTACCTATCGATCTCTTGCACAGCTTCCGTTCTAAGAGACTAGTACTGACTGATGTTTGATGCCTGTACATATATGCATCCGTATAAATGAGTCAAGCAAAGGGACACTGACCGCTACAAAATACTCTGGTTACTGCAAGTCTCAAGCTGAGGCCGCTATGTTGCGGGACTCTGGCTGAGAGTGACGCAAAAAAGCTCACGCTAATTAGCTGATCCCGAGACACGGTAGGATAGTGATGTGACTAGTTTCGTTAACCAGCATGATTTGAGCGCAACGAGATCTAAAGTCACTTTGTGACGAGGAAATCTCTCTTGGTTACAGAATTGTGGACTGCGAGCTTTTTTTAGGGATGAACCAGCTGGCCCTGAGATACATTTTAGATTCAAGACTGACTTGTTCCAAGCACTCCCGTGGATTCGGGCATAATTCTGTGAGTTTATAATCAATTTATTGTTTCATATTCATATTGCATATACCTCTCGATTGTGGATACTGAATTCCTTCACTCGGGAACCCTAAAACCCCTCAGTTACATTGGACTTGAACGTCTCGTCAACTATCAAGACGACGGTGCGAAAAAATTGCATAATACCGCGCAAGAACAATCTTTCATTTAGAATACACCATAAAGCCCTGCATGGCTGTTTTAGAACGTTGTAGTGGTATCAAATGGAAAGTTATCCCGATTCCTTGATAGTATCGACAGGTAAAAAATGCATGATTCGGAGCAGTAACAGAAACATGATCTGTTGGAAAATCTTGAAATCGTGTCTTCTTCTTCCAAATTCCAACACATAAGTTATTCAGTAAGGTACTCTCGATAAAATTTTTTTTCATGATATTTTACCTTCGGAAATTCCATTTCACAAAATGGAGGAGTCAGTATCGTGATACTACCTTTTCAGCATTTTGAATTCGTAAGAGGGGTCGAGGCACCTCGGTGTCTTAGCTCTAGAGTCTGATGAACTCCTGGCCCCAGTCAGCGCCCGCCGCGTCGGAACGCGGAGACCGCACATCTCCATCCGGCGCCCGGAAAGTGGGTGAGTCTAGGGACTCATATTGGGTCCGTCCGTGGATGGTCACAATGCGAGCCTGGACGACTCATCAAGCCACTGGGGGGGGGGGGGGGGCTGCTTGGGCTCCGAAGAAGCTTAGAAGAGTCCCAAACCCCCAACCGAGGGGTAATTTTGGCCTTGTACTGGGGGCTGAGCCTGAAATTCGGTAGTCGAGGAGAAAGAGCGGTCATTGCAAAGCCTTTCATGGCCTCGTGATGGCCTTCTTCCAAACTCACGCGCTCGCAGGGCGTATCCCTGCCCCATTCTCATGGAGGAAACCGGGGCAGAGACGAGAGTCAGGAGCCTGGTATACAAAAGCCTATATTCCTTTTCAGCATTTTGAACAATTTTCTTCATCGACATGTAGTAAGTACTGAGCTCTTATGAATTCAGGTCTGTGCTTCAAGAATGTGCATCCCCATCCTATAACGTTTTCACTGAGTCGGTAGTCTCAGTTTCAAGAGTCATCTCATACATTGAACTAAATTTTTTTCACCAATCTAAGAAAAAATTGATGACATATGACACACTTTTCTCCAACTCGATTTATATGCAAAGAGTAACAAGCATGCAATATGCTCATGATCAATTTTAGAAATACTGGTTATTTTCGATGTGAATTGAGAACGTGACATTTCAAACACTCACAAGTCATCTGTAAATCAAAACTGGCTCAATAGTATCGATTAGATCAAACAATCTTACATAGAATGGAAATATGAACATGTTCGAAGTTCAAGTCAGTGAGAAATCTTAGTTTTTCGGATGCGAAAGGTCACGGTACGAAATAGACTGTGAAATATAGTTTCAGATAAATGCCCTCGCATACTCAAAGTTGAAAAGCCGCATCTTCCCCTTTCTGTTATTACTCAGAGGGCAATGGTGATAGGTTTAATTGAGCTACAAATTCCATGGTGATCAACCGGTTGACCATCGCGTTTGCTCAATGCAAAGAATAAGTATGTATGTTTCTCGTGACCTTACTGGAACACCGATGAGGCGACAGATTGCCTTAGGATACGAATGAGGAACAAAGACAGCGAGAAAAGCGGGATCTGCTTCTTTATCCATCACGTGTCGCATTCGTTGGTTGCAACGCAACTCGTGCGCAATCAGCGCAAGCGAATTCAAACGACCCGCCGTTGCTGCATTCTTACGAAGCAAAAAGCTTGCGCATGCGCATTACACAAAGTCAGCGTAAGCCTGAAAGCATTACAGACGCGATTTCGTCTCTTTATACGACTTGCTTGATCGGTGCGTTGTACTGCATTGCTTCTAAGCGATTACCTCTTCGGTTTGGATTGATGCTTCACGAGAAAACAAAGGGAGTGGCCGAGCAAGATGAAACAGCTGTATCGCACATACCGAATGCAACGTTGACGAGATGTATTACTGAGTTACCAACAAACTTATCAGTAAAAACCGAAGGGTGCTGTGAATAAGGGCTGTACATCGACCTCAAACACCCCCACAAGCCGTGTGATGGTTGACTATTAATCCCATTGAAATCGAACCCGGGACCCTTACAACCTTGGAATTGATTACTTAACGTAGATAAATTTTCCCATCTTATGCCTACCGTGTCGTTGACGGTTTGGAATTTATGGAAGAATATAAAACAGTTCAATGCACGTGAAATGAATGATCGATGAAACATGGAGTTCCGGATCGTCTGCATATAGCTTTTCGCCAATTCAATACCTCGTAATATTTTGAGTGCATGCGCGTAATTTTATGGAATTGAGAACTTACGCAATTGGTAGCTCGTGAAATTTTCTATGAAGGACCCCTGGTGGAGTTCATTATGATGCACGTAGACCGAAGGTATCATTTTCAAGGGATCCCTAAGGCTGGAGAGAATCGCGAGACTCATGTCAGCATTTCACTCAAGAATTTCGGACGATGGATCCAGACTTCGGCGGTAGATTCGGACGGTGGATCGGTGGGTACGGTTAACGCGACTCGGAGTACTCAATATTTTTGTTCTCTTTCTGAGCTCAGAACTCAGGTTCCTCGTCTTCAAAATGAACTTCACCAATATTCACTTTGAAGGAAATTTCACGGGCTAGCAATTGCGCAGGATCTTGGTTCTATAAAATTACGAACATGCGCACAAAACTGACGCGCTGATTGGTCGAGAAATCGAATCGCAGGAAATTGCTTAAAACTTATTTGGGACGTCAAAACACTCTTCAAAACATATTTTTCGGAAATAGCATCAAATTTCACGAGGAATTGAAGGTTTCCAGAATCTCTATGTGATATTGTTATTTAGGAAAAAATCAAATAGTGATTCTCATATTCACCCTCCGTCAAATCGGCGAAAAGAAATGGGAATGGGGAGAACCGGTACATCACCTCTTCATCGACTTTCAAAAAGCGTACGTCTCGATCATAAGATCCAAAATGCTCTCAGTCTTGCGTCTATTAGGGATAGCAGATAAGTTAGTGAGAATAATCGCAATGACATTAGATGGCACCACGGGTCAAGTAAGAATTGGTGGGGAACTATCGAATCCCTTCAGAATAATTAAGGGGCTCAAACAGGGTGATGCAATATCCTCACCGCTTTTCAATTTTGTGCTAGAATACGTAGTGAGACGTCTTGCCCGCAGCAACCGTGGACGTCGAATCCAAGCCAATGAAATCATCAAGTTGCTAGGTTACGCGGACGACTTAGATCTGGTGCTCGACACTAAAGAGGACGTGGTGAAAAACGCAGAAATTCTCATCGAAAGCGCGGCAGAGGTGGGACTCGAAGTTAACGAAGCAAAAATCCAACACATGGAAGTAGATAGGAATAAAACTGACGAAGACACACAACCCCTTCGCGTAGGAAATCTCTCTTTTGAATCAGTATCAAACTTCAAATACCTTGGATCCACAATCACTCACGGCAACAACATACGAACCAAACTCAACATTCGAATAAGCGCAGGCCTCAAATGCTGCAAGTCACTACAAAAATTACTCAGAGACAAGGAGCTCTCATGCGACACCAAACTAAGAATATACAAAACCATGATACAACCGGTCGTTCTCTATGGATGCGCAACCTGGTCCATGACTATACAAGACGAAGCAAAATTCAGAACATTTGAGAATAAAGTCCTCAGGACTATTTTCGGTAGGAAAATAGACGAAAAATCGGAAATCTGGAGGCCCAGGTACAATCAGGAATTAAGAGAACTCTATCGCGACCCTGACATTGTCAGGGTGATAAAAAAGAGTCAAGTACAATGGGCGGGACACGTCGCGAGAATGGGGGAGGAAAGGACAGCTCGTAAAATCCTAGACTATACACCAATGACACGACGAAAGCGAGGGAGACCAAGAGTTAGATGGGAAGATAATATCCATCATAACATAAAAGAAACAAAAAGAGACCCCACGGTGTGGAAAGAAAAAGCTCACGACCGGGCTATCTGGCGTGGCTGTTGTGATGAAGTCAGGGACCTCGAACTCCTACCCCCCAACCCCACCTCCGCCCGGACTTAGATATGAGCATACGTGTGGTGAACGAATCTCATAGAAAGTAATGTTCCAATGGGCACAAACTACACCTAGAAACGGCCCGCCACGCTGTCCGCAAACCTAACCACGGACTTTCCCCACAGATCAAGTTCCTGAATTGAGAGAAACCGGTGGTATGGATCTGTGGACAGAGAGGTGGATTACCGCGGCAATGGGCCTCAATGGACCCGAAAGACCCCTGGAGTTCTCCCGAGAAACCCGGCGGGTCTGGAAACGCCACACATATATACACATATATATACGGAACTCTCCATGCATGAGCCCAATTGCTCCCAAGAATATAATTCAAAGCATGTTCCATTAGGCTCTTGTCTCAGCATTCAAATGCGTTGAACTGCGTGTTGATATCTTTCTTCGGTTTTGAAAAAGAGCCATTTAGTGAGAAAAAGTCTGCGCTTCTTCGACTGAAAAAGAAACGTAAGTTAAATCAATTTGCTCACCAGCTGCGTAAAAAAGATATTTGAGGTCCTCGCGACCGGTTGGTCATCATATTTCAAGTATAGAACCGTTGAAAAATTATGCGCAGACGATCTGGGACATCATATTTGATCGATCATTTATGTCACGCGGAACTGCTCTATAGCCATTTCCATTTAGTACCAACAAAAACCCTTACAAGGTGTGTTACAGTAGAAACTCTCCAACTCGAAACTCCCTAACTCAAGGAAGGTTCTTAAGGCGATGCGGTCATCATAGAGGCTGAGAATCATTCCCATTTCTCTCCGATTCATTAGCGAATTGGGCGAGATGACGAGTGCAGAAATATCTAATATCATCTAACTTAAATTTGCCCTTCTCGTCGCTAAGCTTAAATCGCAAGAGAATTGGAGAAAAATGGAAATGAATGTCATTTTATTTGCTATTTGGGTGAAAAAGTGAGCAATGACAATGATTCTACACTCGTATGAAGCTCCCATTCATCGTAGTTTTCATATGGAATGTGTTTTCAAGTTCCATGGTCGCAATACACGGTGACCGTATCCCCTTAACTCGATGTCATGGTCGGGTCCCGTGGGAATCGACCATTATTTTAGTAGACTCCCCAACTTGAATTATTCGCTGAGTCCCTTCAAATTTGAGTTAGAGAGTTTCTACTGTATTTTCAACCCACAGGTTGTGCAGGCTGCCAATACATCATACTAATGATGTGTTGGGCGAGATGTGACAGAAAATCATACGAGATGAGACAGAATCTGTCATCAATACAAGTCGATTGTTGCCACATCTTGTGCATACAACCTTCTCGTGCAATAACAATCATCAATGTTACGAACCAATTTGACGAAGATTCTTCCTCTTCTCACTCACAGCAGAATTCTCTCAAGCACTCCTCACATCTCGAGAAAAACTAAGAGTGTATGGTGCGAAGAGTGCGCGGTGGATTTATGCAGCCTGTCATCGATTTATGCCAGTGAATCAGCATACCTGCGGATTCAAGTTGCACCACTATTTCAAAGTCTGGCCTGAAAAATCACGGGAGGCTGAAGATTCATATAATTCTGTAGCTTTTCGATATCAAAACGATGGCGTGGTCGGTTTTTTAGACAAATAATTCTTGACCATATTTATTCCCTGGTTTGCGCCTCCCTTCGTCAGATCGCTGAACCCATAGAACATTTTGTTCGGAATTATATGGAAGTACCCCATAAAAAAATGTGCAGACCGGTACAACAAGTACTGTGAGACGAGTTACATTCTTTCGAGTAGAAATTCTGGATTTTTCTTCTCAATGCCTCAGAACTCGAAAAATATCGATCATTTGAAGAAATTACAGGAATATTTATGTATTTAAATTAAAAAATTACATCAAAATAGACAAAAAGAAATTGCAGAGATCGAGAAATTTTTTTTAAAGTTGGACGTATATATAATTCTATGATTTTCTGATAACATTTTCTCGCGATCATTGGATGTTTTCTTCACTATTTCGATGGAATTTTTCCATCTAATCAAAAAATTATTCTCGTAATTCTTCGGAATAATCAATATTTTCGAGTTCTGAAGCATTTCAACGAGAAAATTCAGAACTTTGACCCGAACAATGTATCTAGTCTCACAGAATTTGATGGATCGGCCTGTAAATTGTTTTCGAGGGTACTTTTCGTGGTTTCGCACGGTATGTCGTATAGCTTCGGTGATCTGTCGACGGGGGAGCAATCCAAAAAATGAATATAATTGAAAAATTATTCTTCCAAATAAAAACCGACTACGCCATCGTTTTGAGATGAAAAATACTCACAAATAAGATTCTACAGCTCACCAGGATCTTTTCAGCCATATTTTAAAATAAGGGGCACGTCTCCTCTCAAATGAGAGAGAAGAGTCAGCCTTCATATCTATACAATTTTGTGATAATTCCAAAGCACATTCATTCAAAATTCCGCAAACTGTTGGTTCGCAAATCAGCCATTAGATGGCTACGTGTTCTGTATCACTAGAGAATTTTGACACTATTTCTTCCATATAAAGGTCGTCAGATGGTCCCAGTAGCTGTAGTTGTCTCCCTGACTCTTGAACGTGTACTCAACATCTTATGCAGATAGTGGCATAGATGCTCCTGTTTCTCCAACCGAAGCTGCGATACAATGTAGCATAATCATGATATACTGTTCTTGCCTGTTTCATACAACACTTGCGGCTCAACTATATATTTTGGAGTCTTGAATCTACTCTGTGAATGTGGATACCAATAGGACCCTATTAATTGTCTCTACCTCCGACGATGTTGGAGAAAAATTTTCCGCTTCCTTTCAAAGCCACCCAGAGAGCCTGAACAAAGATAGCCTAAAGTTTCTGCACCTGTTTCTACGGAAAATGATCGATAAGTATCCATCTTTGTACGGTAAGATGTAGAAGCAGTATCAATTTGAATTCGTGAATTCATACAATACAACGAATTAAACCACGAAAATACCTTTCCAGTAAAGAAAAAAATTGTCCTTGCAGACACATTACTATAGCGACGTTGACAAACCATATATGTATACCTCAATCTCAGCAAGCTCCAAAGACATGCACTTCCGACAAGGCAAGCACCTCGTATCAACGGCTCCACAGAATAAGAATGAGGTAAGGTGGTAGCTGGGCGCGACTCATAACTCATCCACGAGACTCGAAGAAAAGCGCCTTGCGCCATCAGTGATCGTTCCTACACACATCAACGTAAACGGACCCTAGCTCGCTATCTTTGGCCATGGATGCTGCTGCACGGGCCAAAGTCAGGCCTCCAAACTCATCGATATGGGCGAGGGTGTACGGCGCTGGAATTTTAGTTGAAGGACTATAGCCCTTCGACATTTTCGCGCGTGCCCGAACATGCGCTGAGTTATTGAACACTGCAAGCTCCCACTTCGCTGGCTGAATTTGACAAAAAATTCATTGTTGTGTTAGATTGCCAGTTCGAGCGAGATACTTATTTTGTATGCAGCAGTAGGAGGGGCTCCTGTTTTTGCTTTTAAAAGAATGAAACTGAATTGTTGATGTAGCGACGTCACCTGCTGCCGTCAGAGAAGCAATGCATTGTCTCAATATCATGAAAATATATTCATGATAAGGCGTCCGAGTTACATCTCGACCAATTTGTTTATTATTTTGAGAATAATTCGGAAGAGTCTGTAAAGAATGTCTTCTTGGATACCTCAGCTCGGACTGAGCTTGTTACTATCATTAGTTCATGAATCATTCATAGTGTAAAATATCTCATTGACAGATTATCCAAAAGAATAAACACAAATTGGACATTTAGAAGAAATTGAGAAATACCAAATTGATAATAATAGGTATCTTAGTCTTAAACAGCTACATGTTATAGTCTTTGGAAATCTAGGAGTTCCTACGTATTGATTGATTTGATGCATGGTCTTCGAAAGAAAGAGCTTCGTGATGCTGTTTATGTCAAATAGAACTTCGTGACTTCATATCACTCTCATTCAATTCATTTTTCCCGCAATGACGACTGTCTTTTTCTGCAAATCAATTACGATTGATCTTCAGTGCTGATTGCTTCCATTAAATGTGACCCAGATGCATCAAATACTTAGAGTGGAATTCATACAAGAATTTCAATGATACGGAAAATTAATGATTGAATTGCAAGACAGATCATCACACTACTTTATTCGGATAGTTTAAGAGATACGAGACCCGACGATTCCATTTAAAATGATATCTTTGTCATTTTCTATTTCATCGGGCAAATTATGTCCACCCGAACCACATCACTTTTCAAGGTATACTCTAGACTCTACAAAAATTATTTTTTAATAATTGTAATTCCAGATGCGTCTATCTAATTAATTTTTTGGATTAGATTACTCGTGTCGATCGAATCAAATCCAAAAGACGATCAATTCAAACTCTAAGTTTCTAACTTTTGAAGATTCCTACAAAATCACCTTTCACAAAGTCTCCACAACAAGCCATTCTCTCAAGTTTTGCGCGATACATTTGAGATCCATATCCTCAGAACGATCATCTGAAAAAAGTCCTCGTTGTTTCTATATCTCCCTTTCCCATAGCGATGAATAGTTATAAGATCGGCAAAAAAGCTTGAAGCTCAAATCGGAGGTTGCACTCGGACAACCTAAAAGAGATAGTCTCATATCCTTTATATATGTATACGTAGAAGCTCACGACCTCCTTAACGACTGGCGAATGCCCAATGCCTCATTGTAATGACTTTATCTATAATTCATCGATCTCATGCGGAGCCTTGAAACGATCATGCGAGCTCAGCGGTGGCGGCGACGCGGCATCAGCGAAGGACATGGATGATTGTCGTGGTATATAAGAGAACTTCCATGCACAGAATTGCTATACGAGAAGATCTATATACTATATTTCCTTCCATATATCCGCAAGCATCGTCGTCATCTTCTTTTTATTTTTTTTTATTTTTCCTGCACTGCCGTAGTTTCATATTTTTTCTCGTCGTCCCCAAGATCTCTTTCTCTCTGTCTTATATATTCTGCAAGATCGAATGGTAACCACCACATTATTCGTCGGCATCGCTCAAGCAAACGGCTATGTATGTACAGAAAGTAACCACCGTGGGAAAGGAAAAAAGATGGAGAAAGATGGAGAAGGAAGCAAGATGTTGAGGAAAAGGGATCATTGCGGTGCGTGGAGTATGTAACTGCATAATGAAAACACTTTAACTATGATTGTATTAGGCCAACTGCTGTAGATCACGTGGTGAAATGATGTACTTTATACTTTAATAATATCATTATGAACTAGATCACGAGGTTGGGCTGGTGCCGAATTTGCGATAAAGTATTTTATTTGAAGCTTTAGACACTCCCTAGCTTCAGAACTCAGAATGTAACCTACACGCCATCTTGTGGTCAAATTAGTTTTTATTGTGAATATGAAATTGGCCAAACAACTATGAACAGAGAGCGATATCTTCCCGTGTAAGGGGGATTTTTTTTACGTATTTGGAAAGAAACCTCATCGAGATCGGTGCAAAATTGATAGCAAGCTATTTTGCGGGGAAAATTCCCAACGATTTTGCAAATACTCAAAAATATTCACCCAAAGATCACTCAATCATGCGCCAATTTCGATGAGATTTCTTTTTATTCGCTTTTATTGAACTCGGCCGCGGCCGCGCCACCGAATTCTTCGTGTGAGTGTGTCACTGACGTGGAATTGCGTGGTATCCCGTGTATTCGTGTGGGTTTCCGAGCTCTGCGCGATTCAATATTTGTGTAAATGCAAATAGGTTTGTGTGCAGCGTCGGACCTCTCTCTCTCTTTCTCATTGCATAATTATGTAGAGGTTTATTCGCGCGATCAGCAAGGGCAAGAGCCTCGCTTTTAGCGCTACTCGCTTTAGAATATCACAGCAGCCGACGCAACTCGTCGATTCTTCGCAAACCCTACAAATTTCACTCTTTCTAGTTTTGATTAATCAAAACATAATGATTATCAACAAATAGAAATGAGATGCCTATCCTATAACAAGTATAACAACTGCCTGTAGGACCCATAACCTCCTCGAAGTGCTGCCACTGCCACGCGATGCTGTCCTGTCAAGCCTAAACTGCTGCTGGCTGTGTTGCTGCTTTTAGTGCTGTTATTGTGATAATTTGATGTTTCTCAGTTTTCAGCAGTTTTCAGAGTGCGGTCGATCTCGCCTAGCTATTGAATTCTTACAAGTTTTCTGCATGCGGCCTTGCTATACCATGGTCTTATCAAAAGTTTCTCTCCACCACGTGTGACCAATAAGGTTGTGATTAGTGTTAGCAGATAAAAAATAATAGGTACCTCTAAGAGTTGAATGGTTTCATCTTTTTGCAAGCTCAGAGAGGAAGTTGAGGCCTCAGTGTGCAATCAAGTGTTGTGGTGTATGTACAGTAAGCGCGCTGAGCCAAAGTCCTGGTCTTCAAATCATGAAGCACAATCAAGGTGATGAATGATATTTCATGAGAGACTGTGTGCTTCTTGATTTGTCATTGAATTCAGACTTTCTCCTCACTCTTAGTATCGTATGCTTCAAGAATCTTCAGATGAATGACGGAATGGACTACATTCAAAAGTAAAATAGTCACAGTGGCTCTACGCGTTATGAACTTGTTTATTTGAACCATTGAGGATGCTTCCTGTCACTTCTTGATGCATCACAGAGATTCAACAGTCTCTTTGGATAGAATTTTCATGGGTCCAGCCATTAAAGTGTAGCATACCATGTGATATTGGGCTAAAGACTCATTCCATTTCTAATAAATTTCACTCTACTGATCTAGGAATATGATCATCCATGTTCGAGCTTTGGCATGTGATGTATCATATGATCTTAACGGATGGAGATGTCCTGATGATAAATTAATATGTCATTGGATGTCTTCATATTCTAGTAATAAGGGTAACACAGCCTCTTGAATGTGATTTGACTGTAGCTTGTGAATCAATTCAGAATTATCGGTATGCTCAACATGAGATGAGGAATTATTTCTGATCAGCCATAGCTGACTGATTTATTCCACTTTTTATCAATTTGCACTCTGAAGCGCTTGAGCAGAAATGAATACCCAAGGAACCTTAAGAATAATATCTCAACAATCTGGCTGATATTAATATCCTTCATTCGTGTTCTATATTCCAAGCGATTAGGATAAAACTAAAATTGAGAAAATAAAATAATTAAAAAAAACATTTTAAAAATTCGCTTTTATGTGAACCGTTAAGCATAATTGCATGTCAAAATTTGAAGAAAATGAAAACTGTTATCTATGTTTCTGTCATAAACAAAGAGTAAGTCAGTTGACGTCCAGCTTCACGAATTCCATAATTTCAAGATATCAAAATGGTAAAAGCGTGGGTTGTAAACTTGACAAATCAAGAGTAGTTTTCACCAATCAACCCACGCTTTTACCATTTTGATATCTTGAAATTATGGAATTCGTGAAGCTGGACGTCAACTGACTTACTCTTTGTTTATGACAAAAACATAGATAACAGTTTTCATTTTCTTCAAATTTTGACATGCAATTATGCTTAACGGTTCACATAAAAGCGAATTTTTAAAATGTTTTTTTTTAATTATTTTATTTAAATACTTAAGAAAAATTCCTCACAGGCAGAAATATATCGTACTCCGTTTTTTGTTTGGTTGATTTTATAGTTACAATAAACGAATTTGATCGCAAGATAGCGTCGCGATAGTTTGTGTGAGACTGTTCACTGACGGCGCGGCGCCGTTCACATGATTTGGAAGTCGGAAGATTCATTACGGAATTCTTAAAATCGTGTAATCTAAAAATCTAAGAGATCTCAAGAATTAATAATTGGTGAAAATGGTACAAATCTAACCAGTTTGATGAGATGTCTGCCCTTTATAAGGAGCAGACGACATACGCAAGTTACTTCACCTGGTAATGGCAAGAGGGCAGCACGTGGCAGCCCGTCGCCACACAAGAGAAGAAGAGAAGAAGGAAGTCGGAAGTCTAATATTTTGTCACTGAGCTAAATAGGAGGTAAGTGTATTTCCGTTAGTATCACTTGATTTTCTCATTACATTCAGAAGCCTGAAAGAAGATGGAAAATGTCAACTTGGACTTGTTGATGAATTAATCTATTTTTTTGCTGAGTAGATTTGAGACTCGAGTATCTTGATAGCGTCAAGCTTTTAAAGCGAAACTTGCGTATGAATGTAGGAATCAAATTCTTGATGTAAAAAACCGATCTTACAAAATTTGATGAACGCCCGAGAAAAATTCTTCTTTTGGTACGAAGTCTGATAGAAATAATAATCCCGTATGGGGTTATACTTATAGTCTTGCCAGTCTAAGCAAGATTCTTCGTCTGAGAGACTCAATGTTGACGATGACAGATCAATGCGTTGACTACTTGTGATCCCATATGAGTCACTCTACATCTATAAACAAGATTTTCAATTGGTTTCCAGACATTATTTCGTATTGGAAATAGTTGTTTAATTAACATTATCTCCAAATGATTCATTAGAATAGTCTGATGAACTTTCCCAGACTTGATTCCTAATACTGATGAATCAATAAGTACAATCTTTCTACTCTCTCCGAAACCATCAGTGAGAACTCACTGTACTTCAGTTGGTCTGGGATCAACTCTGACTGAAGACTTCAGTGAGTAATTTCAGTGAGTATCCACTGGAGTCGCACTGAAACTTCAGTGCGACCACCCAGCTGAAATTTCAGTGGTCTTTGGTGTCGGACGGCCCATTGTCACTGAAGTTTCAGTGAGCACCACTGAAATTTCAGTGATCATTAGAGTCGGGCGGGCCGTCGTCACTGAAGTTTTAGTGGTGCTCTCTGAAACTTCAGTTATGAGGGCTCGTCTGACTCCAAAAACCACTGAAATTTCAGTGATTGGTCTCACTGAAATTTCAGTGATGCTTACTGAAACTTCAGTGGTGGGGACTTGTCCGACCACCCAAAGTCACTGAAGTTTCAGTGCGACTCCAGTGAATACTCACTGAAACTACTCACTGAAGTCATCAGTCAGAGTTGATTCCAGATTAACTGAAGTTCAGTGAGTTCTCACTGATGGTTTCGGAGAGAGTAAGAAGTTTCGTTAGGAGCCTAAAAAGTTGTTTCTCATCATTCTATCCTTGAAATGCCGGATCCAAACACGATTTCAGAGTTCTCATGATGAAAAATCATGACTGCCCTCTGCTCGCAGGCTCATTTCGGGCGCGGAGGACTTATTTCTCTCACTTCGCTCGGGAAATAAACTGCCGTACCGCCCAAACTAGGCATACGCACCCGGGGCACTAATGTACTATCAGATGTAAGGGTATCCAATCTTGAAAAATATGTTGTAAGTTTTTCTAAACAACAACGTTGGTTTGCCTATTGTGAGCACTATAGAAAATCTGATAGTCAATTCTTCCAACCCAAAGGCGGGATAGAGTACTGCATCCTCGACTGCATCTGAAGATAATCTGAAGAAGATCTAATAGCATGCGACTGTATACATGCAGCCTTCCGTATTCGCGGTTAATGCGTACATCTGAGATGCCACGAATATCGAAACCACAAATACGGGGACCTTGTGCTCATAGGAATTTGGAGGTTAGGTACATCAGTACATCAAAAGGTTCCCAAAACCGAAAGAGACTTTGAAGAAAATATTCAATATTTTCAAAGATTCTTGTACTTAAGGATAATTCTGCAGGAAAAATCAAGATAGTATGAGAAGTAGCTCAAAATGCGTAGTGAAATTTCCTCAGACTGAAAGCGAGTGGATAGTTCACCTGAAGTAATCTGTCGAATTTGTTCTGGACGACAATGTAGACAAATCGAAATTGGCATTTTACTCTCATGAAAACTGCAAAAAATCTGGTAAATTCAGTCAGACTGTTAGGAACGAAAACAATGACTCTTGCGAGAAGTCTGGCTCACTTTCCAAGACTTGATCCCAAATCGCTATCAAAGTGGCAAATTTTCCTCCGGTAATGAATTAGAATTTCTAAAAAATTTGATCGTTCACAAAACTGATCCCATATCCATTTTTTGTTACCTTGAACTTTCTCTTCTCAATTTGCTCAGGGCATTCCTACCCATTCCAAACTCAAAATGACAAATCGCCTGTAGATCAATAAACTTTGCAGTGAGTTCAAATTTTTCAGAACATTCATAGAGTTATATACAAAATAAGAATATATCTCGCAACTTCAAATGGCACATCCAGAGCGCGTCACGCTTCGGCTGTTATAAGCTCAGAGAAGGGGATCAGAAGAGATTTTACACTCGCACGGTATACGGGTAAATCTATATCACTTGCACGGTCGTCGGAGCGGAGGAAAGTCGCGATCTTAGGCGTTCAAGAATCACAACTCGCAGGAGGTGGCAGGCGTCTCCCAAGCGGCGAGAGGTTCAAATGGACCAATGGTGAGGCTGAAACCGTCGAGCCGTATGCAAAGCATATCGCCGCCTCCCGCAGCCTTCCGAAGCTCATCGACTATGCAAACTCTTACGCCAAAGCTCCGCCCACTGACGACTCTCGACCGCTCACTACTTCTTTACGGCTTACTCTTCCTCCTTTGCGTTTTGTATATAACAGCTACCGATCCGGCTTACACATATCGTGAATATGGCCAGCTCTCAAGCTATCCATGTTGATGCAAAGATTTTATTTTTTTCCATTTACCGTCAAATTGGGTAAATTTGGTACGATTTTTGTGCTTTTCATTTTGTTTCGCTCGGCAATCCAACATACATTGACAAAACTCACTTAAATTAGTAGTCAATCCGAAGCTTACAGTCTCAGCTTTCGATTGATGGGCTACAAAGTTCAATTTGATGTGTCTGACAAGGGGAGTCCAAGGTGTTCGGGAGCTGGATCTGTCTGAAACTCTGGGAATCATCTCCTTTTGGCACCAAAAGATGATAACCAAAGCCACAGAGTCTAATGCTTAAGCCTTTTCGAGCTACAGACCCCAACCCATGCATTACACTATATCTATATATACCATTTTCCCACATATATAGATATACTGTAATGCATGGGTTTTAGCCTGTAGCTCGGAAACGCTTGAGCATTAGACCCTGCGGCTTCGGGTATCATCTTTTGGTGCCAGAAGGAGATGATTCCCAGAGTTTCAGCCAGATACAGATCCCGAACCCCTTGCACTCTCCTTGTGAGCTGGAGCTGTTAGTAGTTTTGTAAGTGTACCAAAGTTAGACCCCGATGGGGCAACTTTGGTACACTTACAAAATATTTCAACTCTACCCACCAACATGTAGGTGAATTAATTTTAATCGTTCAGAACTTTTATTTTAAGCTGTTTGAAACAATTCAAAATCTCATAGGCCATCACTCGACTCAAGATGAGTTGAAAAGAAGCTGTCATAGGAAGATGTTTTGAAGTTACCCTATCCTCATGCTTCTTACCTAGAGTGGGGTAACTTTGGTACACTTTTTTCATGGCTTTTTTCTTGTTTTTCATTCATGAAATTTCGAATGCTTCAAATACCCTAATGTAACGATGGTTCCTTCAATATGGTGATATATGTGGTCGAAATGTACCATTATCCATCCGTAGATCGTTCCGGAGCACTTCTTGCCAGGTAGACTAACTGGACCACTCGCGTATCGGTGCTAAATCAACCATTTTGGAAAAAGCTTCAATAAACGACTACAAGTCATCCACGCGGGATCTACGGCTCAACACATTGTTCATATGTGTATCAAATCGGGAAAACAGGTTTCAGAGCGATAGAATCATTCACCTTGCCGAATGCAGCTTTGAAAGTCATTTTTCAGGGTTGTACCAAAGTTGCACCGACTGTACCACAGCTACGCGATTTGACAGTAGGCATTTAAAACGCTTTTTTGTACTTATTATGCGAGGTTTACAATTTTAGGTGAATTCTGAGGCACCAAAGTCACCGAAAAAGAACTCATGAAAGTTCACATCGATGCGATCCAAGATTAGCACGAGTCCTCTTGCGTTGAAGCCAAGGACCTCATCGACCAATTACTCCTAAGATTTTTCATTCATCATGTGTGTTGATATGTTCAAAGGGGGAGTATTTAAAATTTCACAAATTACATTTCTCGTCTAGCTGTGTTCTTACTTACAAATTGCATCGACGGAGCCTAAAAAATGACGTACATTCCTTGAATGTGATGTTGAATCCGGGATGGCTTTCAAGATTCTTTCATGGATTTCTAGGGCATTGCTCGTGTTGAAGTTATCACCATAAAAAAAAAGTTATCACCAATGATTGGTTTGCAGAATTATTCGCAAAGACTCACGAAATCGTCAATGCTTTCAATATATGTCATATCTCATAAATTCATCTCGAAATCTCAAAATTCGACAATGTGGATGAGCAGCTGTGGATGAGCCTAATAATATAATAGGCATAGGGCATCTCTTTGAATAATCCCACGAATATGATACGTTGTACTTTGAACTTCTTCAGAGGTAGAGGTATACACCACATATGACGGGAAAGGTAGATGTCTATGGAGCGCAAATAGTATATTACGAGCCTGCTCTTGCGAGGGACCCAAATGGGTTGCTTTCGTCTCGAGGCGCGTATAGTTCTTTTCAGTATACACTTTCATCGAAGTTTTATGGTTTCCGACACGATTTTGGGGCAAAATCCCGCACCACCGTACAGGTTAGAAAACGTCGGAGCATGCATTATAGCAAACCGAGGTCTGATGCGCAAACTCCGTCGTTTTCTTCCCTGGGCGGCAATGCCGGATTTTCTGCCCCGGCATCGGGGGGCTTTCGATGCAAGTGAACTGAAAGATTAGATAGAGATTCGGGAAATTACCAAATAGCAATGTAGATAACGAGTCAATTACATTGAGTCATATGATTCCGAGATTAACTCTGACTTGACATTTTTACTTAAGTATTAGACCATCAAATCCGATTTGGACAATGGGAGACCTGACTTTTGATCTCTGGAATATATCATAAAATTGCTCGAAAATTAACCCTGCTAATAGATTTAACACTAGACCTTCGTAGTATGAACTAAGGTGAATGTGCTGAATTTTGCCATAACAGATATTTTCGAGGATGTTTTGCTCATTATATTTTACGCCTTTCTCGATATTTTCCAACGTAAAGCCAGTTTGTTATCCCTTTTTTATCTTGTTCTTCATCCTAGTAATACTTCCACCCTTATCAGCTATACGCTAATTCTGAAGCTTTGTTTCTTGACCTGGAAGTTAAGCTAAGGTGATTGTGAAGTCGATACAACTAGAGTTGAACTAGGTATGTAGGTTTTGGCCAAGAAAGATTTCCCTTCTGTGATGTTGTGTGTCCCTACTTTGCCCCCACGTTTATAATCGAGTGGCTTATTTGCAGACAATCACATATCAAGTTAGCTCAGCTCTCGAGTGTCCATAAATTAGTCGTTCTTTAATTCTACGAGTGCGGCTACTCAAAATTTTCATTGGGGGCAAAATGGGCACATTATACCAATTTCAACTTATACTCTCTTATGAATGTGCATTTTAATCAATAATAATACTTACGTCAAAGACTTATGGGTAAAGTTTGAATCGGATAACAAGCTGCATAATTCCAGGAGCGAAAAAAATTTTATCAGAATAAACACGAATGTAGCGAACAAATATATCATTAAAAATTAAAAAAATGTTTAGTCATGAAACAATCAGTGAACTGTGAATATAATTCTTTATTGGTCAGAATAATTTTATAAATATTTCAATTTCTGTATATAGTCAACTTGCTTTAACGAGGGAAGCAAAATATTTAATTCCCTTATTCCAAAACGACGAATGACAATTCAAATATAATCAATCTACCAATCCAAGTGATTCTCACATAATAGGCGTTATGCGCATGTATAATACTATGGTACATTCATAATGATCTCAGACTCTCGTCACATCAAGATAATTTTTTCATTCCACAGAGTATCACCATCAAGTGAGAGATAATGAGATAGGAAAAAAAGTCTTTCGCACAAATGTTGAGAATGAAAGGACAGTGGCATTTTTGCAACTAAAAGAAAGAGAGAGAAAAGTGGTTGGTTGCGTGGGGGCGTCTTTTGATCTTACCGCCTCATCGCCGTCGCATCACTGAATCGCCAAGACGTGAACGATGCATTCGCTCTGATACTCGTATAGGACAAAAAATCTGTACAGTCAGTATATATACATATAAGTATACCAGACTCTCCTCGAAGACCGCATTCATTCATATTATCTGCGTAGTTAACAGCCACGCGCGTCTCTGAATTTACAATCGCTCAACTTGCGCAAGCTCCCATAAGCACATACATACATATATTTGTTCTCTCTATCTTCTTATTTTTTGTCTTATTTCAGTTGTCTCTTGTAATACTCACTCGAGGACAATTTTCGACGTTGTTTGACGATTTGCAAAGTTGTCTTGAATATAGTCCAAGACATGTTGTCATCGTCCGCGATCGAGCATCATCTTTGTCAACGATCTAAAATGTGCTATACAAATTTTTTTTACGATCACGCGTGAGCGGAGATATAGAAGACTCATACGGTTATTATCTAAGTCATTGGTGAATTACTTGAAGGCTGTTGTTCTAGTGAAAAATTTACAACGTTTGAAGAATATAGTGTCAGAAATTTCTTATCTACGAAGATAATTCGATTGATCAAAATTGAAATTTTTATTAAAATTTTGGGGAATAAAGTACTTGCGTCTGATTAATTTTTAAGAAGGGAGAGATGTAAGAAAATTTTTTGGGTGAATCATGATGGGATATGTTGCCTCATATGATTGGCACTAGAGAAAAAAACTTCAAAGAGTACTTCACATGATGTTGCCGGATTATGGCATACCAATCATGAATTCAGAAAATACTTCAGAAAAATCTCAAATAGCAGATATTCTTGATGGGGGCTTATCAATGGTGTTATTTTTCGATCAGAGTAGTTAGATTTCGCACCGAGCTTACGAGGCTGTAGCTCGCTTCTGAGCTATTAGTTTTCGGCCCGAGTCGCAAATGAGGGTTGAAATGATCGCTCGGAAGCGCGGAACCTCATGTGCGAGGTGCGAAAGTTATTTTTCGCATTCTGGTCGAAACGATTAGAGATATCGCCTGTAGGTGATAATTTGGAGGTAATATTAGTTTCATACGATGACTAGAGTGGATAATTTTTCATAATCCTATCGGGAACCGATATTTTCAAAAAGTGCATTTGAGCTTAACGTTTGAATTGACAATGTCATCAGGGCACAAAGCGTGCTTCAACCGGGATTTTCCCTCATGAGGAATGTAAATCCTATTTCTGAAAAGTGAGCTCATTTATCAAATTTTAATGTTAAGAATGTAGATCATCGGTGGAGAAATCATCAAAATTCGATGTACTCATGAGTTGGTTCCGATCCATTATTACCGCAAGTATATCAATTGATTATGGAAAATTCTAATGATCCCAAACATTCCTTGTACTGAAATATTGGCCAATTAGTATATTGTGTCTACGAGAATAGGTAAAGTCTGTGTCCTAAAGTCAGCAAACTCCCTCCGACTTTGGCTCAGGATTATTCTGATTTATCAGAAAATGTAGATTCTGTTGTGAATTTCACAACGCGTCGCTTTTATCCATTTACCTAATCCGTTAACACATAGCAATATCCAAACGATGCATATATCTCGCGCACTCGATCACCTTTTAGTGTATACATGTATTCTCACGCTCACGCCTGCAAGGGATGTTTATTTCGAAGGCGGAATAACGACGCTGGATCGATGCCAGGCGTCGTAAATTCCACGCGGAGCGAGAAAAATGGCGCGAATACCTCGTCCTTTCCACTTCATCCCTTCATCCTCCGAGTTTTCTGCCTTCCTCTTTCTTCACGCTATATGGCTCTACGACTTATATTATTCCTCTCTATGACTTTTCTTTTTCTCATTTCGCGAGCTAAACATGCTCGCCTCATACATTCACGCTTCAACCTCTAATACAGCATTGCATTTTATCACAAATGATCAGAAACATGGAAGCTAGATGATATCTTATAGATGGAAGCGATTGTCAGATCTACGCAGAGGACTGAGGAATTTTCCGGACATTAGAACCTTCGTTCATCATCTATTAGAAACTAGATTTTCATCGCCAACCCCTACTTTTCTTGATGGATTGTGATTCTTCATTAGTTTATCTATTCATATAAGTAACTTTTAAGCAATTTCTTCGTTTTGTTAGAATTTGCGCGAGCCTCCTTAAGCTATTTTCAAAAAAGCAATGAGTTATTCAGAGCCTAAGTTGACTAGGTCCATATTTTGAATTAGCAGAGACTTTTTCCTTCGTATGGAGGAATGTCAAATGAATTCTGACGATCGAGAAACCTTTTTTCTGCTCTAACTTCGAACATTTTGATTATCGATAATCGTACATTTATTAAACTGTGTAATATCATAGGACCCCACAAAAGTTGTCCATTCGGAAAAAGTGGGAGGTATTTTGACGTATTTTGAGCTGCTAAACACGCATCTGAACTCAGAACAATGCCTTTCTGTGCACGTTTTTATCTTAGTAACCCATGAGTGAACTTAGCTATGAGGTTTTTGTTTTTTGAAGGCAAACTTATAGTGAGACCTTTCACAGCAAATTTAGGGCAAGCTCGTTTCTTCTATCAAATTTTACGTCAAAAACTCGTATGTTCGAGAACTCTTGTATCCCCCAGGGACTCAAAAAAACCCTAGACGTGCTAAAAGTCCGTAGACCAGATATCTCTATCCTAGACCAAAATGGAGTCCAGGTAGGTCAAAGTTCAGGACAAAATATTCTTCAGAGACGTAATAGTACCAGTCAAAAGCTTAAGCTCACCCAAAAACATCTTTTTTAATTTTGTGAGTTAAACTACTCGGCTCTATTTGACCGTAGAGGACTCTTCCGGAGCTTTTTTTCAAGGTTTTTTCTCGTACTTTGGAATGGCATTATTCATTTTTATCCGCGCAGATCGAGATCTTTCCAATTTGAGCTTCGAAATGTGTCGATTTCGACGACTTTTGAGAGAATCTTTTGGCTCCTGCCAATTTGAGCCACATAAATCTTCCAATATGGGACTTGTGAGATTCAAAATGACAAGTCTGAGGCTTCGAAATCCATTCTTGAACGTCCCTCTACGCCACTTCCAGTCCGAGCTATGACATTTTCTCTGAGGGAAGATTTTTCGCAAAAACTAGCACCTCTATTCAAAGATGACGAGAAAATACACTTTTTGGGGCATATTTCAGAGGTTTCCTGTTCTTTTGATCAAGATATAGATGATAGATGACAAAAATGATGATTATACTTAAAAAAAATGCATCTCTGTATCTCTTTCGAGTTGGAATGCTAATTTTTTGTGAGAAATCTCCCCTCAGAGAAAATGTCATAGCCCATAGGAAAGTGTTAATTTCGACCATTTTCGAGAGTATCTTATTATGACTCGTACCAATTTGAGCCACATAAGTGTTTCAAAATGGGAGCTGTAAGACCCAAAAGTACAAGTATAGAGCTTCAAAATCTTTTTTTTAACGTCCCTCTGCGCCACTACTAATCTGAAGCTCAAGTTGGAAAGATTCTGATCTGTGCCAATAAAAATGAATAGTGCCATCTTAAAGTACGTGAAAAACCCCTCAAAATGAGCTGAGGAAGAGTCCTCCTTGGTAAAAATCAGCAATGCTGGGAGCCAGAGATGAGAAGCAGAGCAAACATCACTAAGGAAATCACCAAAATGACACAGCATCATTATGCTGGCACGGAACTCGATATTATGTGTGATTTTCCACTTGCGTTGCCTCTTTAGCTTCCCAGCATCGCTTGCAGCTCCCAAAAAGTGAGTTTCCAGAGTAAAGTTCAGTGTGGAATTCGATCTCGTTCTTAGTTTTGAGTTATCTAGGGACAAGATTCGTCTAGGATAGAAATATCTTGCCTAGAGAATTTTAGCATGCCCAGAGGTTTTTCTAGTTTCCTAGGGAAAACGAAAACTTCTGCAAATTACATTTGTGTCGTAAAATTTGATGGTAAAAACGATGCCACCCTTGGTTTGACTGTAAAAAGTCTCATATTCAGCTCCATCTCGAGGTTCTTTTTTAGTTCGGATTCGTGTTCAGCAGTTCGAGATACGCCCGAAATGACTTCCGCCTCCTCTGATCAGAAAGCTTTTTTGTGGGCCTTTGAAATCAATTCTAAGAGAACTCCTTCCCATTTTAACATTTTTTAATGACTTTTTAACCCATATAAAATTATTCTCAAGGTGTATTGTCAGTATCAACTGAGCTGTATTAACAATTTCCGCGGAGATGTAAAACCCTCGGATCACCATTAAAGCAGAAAACTACAATCAAAAAGAAACCCCATACAAAGTCGTTGTTCATGTACAAACTGTAAAAGGAAAAAACTCGGGATGATAATACAAGAAATAGATAGTAGATTCATGACAGTGCACGTATGGGTAGTTTGCACGGAATAAAGTCCTTCGTAACAAAACTATCCATCTGCACGCAGTCTCATACGATATCGTCGGCCTCTACGAAGATTAGCACATTCCAACCTCCCTACGAAGACTAACACATTTAAATTTTCCCACGAAAACTAACACATTCCTCCTACACTGTGAAAAATTTTCATGCAAATTTACCAGTATCAGTGAGGGTAATTGCTGGATACTATTATACTGGATTGTGTGAATTTACAATCGGCTTGTAAATTTCATTTACCGGCTGACGGTAAATTTCAGACTCGAATAAATCTTGTTCAACTGAAGCGTCTGGGCTACTCAGAGGCTCTCTCTGATGAAATTGAGCCTTGGAATGAAGCATCTTAGACAACGATAATTCAGGAAAGGAAAAGTGACCCACGCGAGTCGAAAATTCATCGCTCGAGACATAATTACTCGTCCGCGGAGGAACTTTTAAGGTTAGTTGTGCGTGGGCCCAGCAGACCAAACTTTAGATCCGCGCATGCTCACTTGAGCTGAAATTTACAAGCCTGAGCGAGGGAATTTTACAGAAAATTTTACCAGTCTGATACAGGTATCCAACTATTAACCCCTCTGATTCTGGTAAATTTACAAGCGTTTGTAAAGTTACAAGAAATAGGATGAAATTCACCACTTCCAGAGTTGTGTTTTTACTAAGCTAGTTGGTGAATTTCATTCAACATTTTTTACAGTGTATGCTTTAACATTGGCGAGATGTGCTACTCTTCGTGGGTGCTAGTCTTCATAGGGAAGTTGAAATGTGCTAGTCTTCGTAGGGGCCGACGATGTTTTATAGCACGAGAATCAAAAAATCATGTCCAAAGTTGCAATTTTTAGGTTAGAGTGCTATAAAAATAATTCTCGGTGCTGCAAGGGTGTGTCCACAAATGAAGCGCACGCACTACTCATGGCTCACAGCGCATACCCATGGCGCACGTGCGCGATGCGCTGCTCGTGAGATTTCAGTCTACGAGTGATATGGACTTCCCTTGTTACCGGTTGGATCCAATACAGAACTTGAGGTTAGCGACCGAGAATGGATGACGATCTCCCGGGAAATCCATGTCACTCGCCATCTAAAATCTGATGAGCAGCGCATGGCGCACATGAGCCGTGGGTATGCGCTGTGAGCCATGAGCAGTGCGTATGCTTCATTTGTGGACACACCCTAATATATAGTATACAAGTGGCAGCACCCTTCGACATCATATGTGCGCGCGCGCGAAAAAAGCTCCGGTAAAAGTATGACGGCTATTGGTTGGGCCTCTCCTTCTATTCTATACGCCTTCGTGCATCGCGATAATATGCAGATGTGTTTAAGGGGGGAAAGTACCGCGACCGGTGCCAATCCCTTTTTTTATGATTCGACGCTTGTGGTGAATGGAGGTGGGCTTTTTTAGAGCTTGCGACAAAGACGAAACAGATGAGCTCGAGCTTGAAAATATTTTTAATACTTATATTTCAGTCTGGTTCATAGTAGATTTTGCAAAATTGGAGATGAATTCTCCTAGTTGAATCAATCGATCACAAAAGTATTCGCCTATACTTAGCTAAGCAACAGCGTAATGGATGCATTCTTGTTCATGTTTTTTACTTTCTATTCTTCACATAACATTCTTAAACGAGCTTGATTATTCATTTTTTCGCTTCTTATTAGATGGAATTTCTCGACTTCTGGAAAGTTTTGATTGATTGAAATGTATTTTTGTTACAGAAATCGTTTGAGTAAAATGTTCAAGATCGAAATAATTATCTGAACATATTTTTCCTCCTTACTCTTCAAAAGTAAGGCCAACGATGATCAATGATATCATCGGTGCTGGGAAGTCAATGACGATTTGTCATTGATTTCCAATAAAAAAAGAGGAAAATATTGAATTACTTAGCTTTGACCCATTTACCACCGCGAGTTACAAACATTTGAAAATGTATATCTGACATGCATATTATGATAGTCTGATGAAAATAGGACAATAATGTCAAAATTAGAATTTTCCCAATTTTTTAATCTCAGTTCCGTTCTCCCCTCGCAACCAGGTATTTATTTGGTTTCATTCCTTGCATCGATAGGGACTTGTAAACATTTTTCCATATTTTTCTGATGTGTCCGTAAAAGAATGATCACTGGGTATTGGAAATCAGTTAAAAATATTTTGTCCATTATCTTGTATTTTGTGAGAGTTGGATTAAAATACTTGGATGTGTTTGTACTTGCAGACACAGTGAAATAAAGCAAATTTGAAGGAGAGCCGTATGGTTGTACTAGAGCTCTGATTATTATTGACCACGAGTACTTCCCAACTCCTTTCAGCTTCATTTTGTTCGACGACAGATTTGCTATCACCCTAGGAATAGGAATCAATGGCTAGACTTCTATAAAATCTACACTCAGTAATAAAATCTACTCAGTAATCCAGCTACAATTGAACGCAGTCATTCTAGCTGGGTAATTAATTTTAACATATAATTTTTGAACTTGTTCGATTGGTGGTACAATTATGCAGATCTCCGCCTAAAGAAGCCGATACATCAAATCGGCGTAATCTCGCGTAAGCGAATGAATTGTTAGTGATTGGTTGAGAACATCCTCCTTGATATTCATGAAACATTCCTTCTCGAATCATGACACGTAAAATAATCTCTGTGAAGAAAAATATATCTTATTCCAGGAGTCCAAGTACTATCGACAAAAAAGCAAGTGTCCAAAAATTTAGAAAAAATTAAATTAAAAATTTTTCGGTTTTATCTTACCGGTGTGAGGTAAATCCGACAATGCAAAACCACCCAAGAACACCCTTGGATATTGATCAATATGTGTGTAAGATTTCGTACCGATTTTTCCAGGAACTTTTCTGAATGAAGATGCTGAAATTGAATAAGTGTAAACTGAAAATTTGAAGAAAAGAAAGGATGCTGAAGAGCTGACTTGAGTCGTGGAAAGACAAAGGGCTTCATGCCAACTATTCGTATTTGATTTTAGTGTCTTGGCTGGGATAAAATAGTTCATTCCCATCTGATTATGTAACATAATTTTGTAGTATCTCGTTTCAATGGTTGGAGGAACTCAATCTTTTTCTGAAGTCATACAACAGCCGCAACTTACATTCACCAGGATCGGAAAGAATGAAAGCCGACAGTTCGCTCGAAGTGTCTGTAGTCGAAATGAGGTAGATTCCTGGAATTATCTACTCAAATAGAATGCAAAAAGATTTTATGGAATCAACCTGTTTTCGTGCATATGACCGTGGTGCATATGATGAAATAATGAGGATGATGGAATGAAATTATCAAAAATCGATTCCACATCATTCAATGAGAATTACCCGTCTACCATAACTCTACGATTGTCCAGTTTTTTTTGGAAGTCACCGTGGTCAGAAGAAACGATGAAACAAAAATATGACGAGAAGAGAAGATATATAAGATGAGAGTAAGGGAATGACAGAGATAAATAGAATCTTGCCGGGTGAAAAAGAGGAAGACAAGAGTATTAGCAACGCACAGCGTATAAGGAGGAAGGCGTAATATCCCGAGTAAAACTTTTCACTTAACGCGAAAAGCGTCAGTAGCGGGAGGGATGGAAAATTGAATGCTAGGAGAAAAGTAGGAGGGAGAAAAAGAAGAGTTGCAGCATCAGAAGTTACATGAAAGAGACATGTAAGGTATAGAAGAAAAAGTGTAGACGAACTGTAGAGTCGCTGCAACATTGGTAAGTGATGTAACACATTCAAAAAGAAACGACTACTGCCGCACAGATTTATACAAGTATCTTCAAGTGTCGTTGAATCAAGGCTTCCATCTTAAATTTCTGAATGAACACAACTCGTATATTCCATGCATTAAAGTCAGTTTTCATTTGATCTCGAGACATTGCAGTGTCATGCCACCATCATTGCCGCAAAAGTTGTGTCACTTAGAATACAACATTTTTGGATGCCCAAATTTCACAAATCTCTTGGTTTCACAAATCCTAGACAAATATTCATGTAATGAATCAAAGCTGAGTGGAGCTATAATGAAATCCTGATGAGGAAATTTTGAAATGTATGAGATTTATAGACGTTTTGACACCTTAGGAGTGCCTGAAGCTTTTACTCATGATTTCTTATTATAAATTATCCAGAATCCACCTCTTTTCAGAGAAAACTTCATTAAAAATTTAATTCCCATCATAGAAATCGGTACATTGTCACTTGAGACATTGAAATATCAAATCTGCAGATTTTAAACCACAGAGCCATAACATGAAAATGCAGCATTCACATACGAATTATAGCATCAAACCGGACAAGGTCTCGACCGCGCCAAATTGCGCATCATAGACTAGTCGTCAAACCAATGTTCTTCAGAATCCTGGAAAGCATGTTTGTCAGAATCCTTGTATAATAATCATGAAACAAGCTTCCAACGTGGAGTTGTTTCTTTTTTCAGAATATCTGGTCAAGACTGAAATATGATGTCATTTCAAGCAAGAGAGTTGGTAACTTTTGGAAATTTCTCTTTTTTCATGTCATGCAGCTTGAATACGATTTAGAATGCCTGCCGTTTGATGTTGACTGCATATTCTGGAAAACAGACGATTTTACTTTCGAAACCTGTTTTATTCCCATTCTTGGAGGGTTCTGACCTACGTGAGTTCGGGAAGAACAAAAGTTTGATGACGAGTCTATAATGCGCATACTAGCTAGCGCGAATGAGAACTTGTCCAATTTTATGCAATTCTCGACATCAATGCTGCATTCTGGAGCCATTATACTGAAGTATAATTTTAATGTCTCGAGGGATAATGAGTAGGTATAATGAGTGGATAATGAGTAGATGAGTGGATAATGAGTGGATAAGAGGTAGGTTTTGATGAAAAACTGCATTTTCTCGCTTCGAACGGCATCCTGCCCCAATTCTGATCACGGAATCCAAATGATCGGACAATTTTACGTCGAAACGTTTCACGTGGTATTTTCAGAATCCACTTGACGCTCAGAATTAAGATCGAAAGGGGTGAGAGGTTTTAATGACGATGAAAAAGCGTTTCAACAACTTTTTTTGTCTCGGTCGATATTTTGGTCCCAGAATCGTCAAATAAAATCCTTTGGCTCATAGACTTTGTAATTTAGGACTCAATAATCCGCTTTATTGACCTCCTAGAGGCATATCTATCGATTTGGAGCAAGAAGTTGGCGTCTAAACACGATTTTGAATGTAAAAACTTGTATTTTTTGCTAAAAATTGGATGAAGCTCTTCAGGATCCCCAAGAATGGAATTTTGGATCATAAGTTTGGGAGTTCAGACCATTCTGGGCAAACTCCAAAATCTTCCTGAGGCTGTTTCGTGTTCAAAAACGAGCCTCAAAAAAATCTCGTGGATGTATGATTTCAGACGCTAATGGGTCGATAACTCCTAGAATAGACCAAGAAGATGTAAATAAATGAATTTGCCAAATTACTCGTGCTAGAATATTCTTTGCAAGAATATCTTCGTCCTTGACGATCGATTCGAGTGAATCAATATTTTATTCGCTGACGGAAACGATTGATCTTCAACACGTTTATAAACTTTAGGAATGTTAAACATACCGTCAACTGAGGTAACTTTGTCTGGTAGGAATGTCGCTGATCAGCCGTGTTAGTCTTGAACTGGTACTTCTGCCCTAGTACTGTTGCAATACCGTTCAAGTACCGGAGAAGTATCGCTGACCAGCCGTGCCAGTCTTGAGACGATGCCAGTGCGTTATAGTACGACCGGCCGAGTCCGAGTCAATCTTGTCATTCTTGGCCTACCACTCGGCCGCTAGTCTTGTTGCGCTACCAATTGAGTCCCGGAGAAGTGTCGTAGACTCGTCTGATGAGGTCTGAACTGGCACTGATGCGCTAGTTTTGTTTTGCAGTAATGTTCAAGTCCCGGAGAGGTATTGCTAACCTACCGTGTCAGTCTTGGGCTGTCCCTGATGTAGTAAGACTTGTGGTACAATTTGAGTGCTGGAGAAGCGTCGTGGACCTGCTGTATCACTCTTGAACACCCCTACCCTAGTACGGTTGCAGTACCATTCAAGTACCGGAGAAGTGTCGCTGACCAGCCGTGTCAGCAATGAAGTGTCTTTATAACTTCGAATCATCAGAAATGAGTCTGAGATGTTACCAAACTTGTTCAGAAACGTCCCACTCACTGCCGAATTTCAAAAACATGACGCTGTGACACGCACTGTTTCTCGTTTTCTGGTTGTTTTCTCGCATGCACATGATTGACTTGTATCTGTCTTCTATCTTGTATCTGCCCTGCACATTCAACAACCGACTTCTAATTTCTTGACAACTCTTAAAATATCTGAAAGCAAATAGTTCGATAAGTTAGACCTGAAGAAACGTCTCACATCCAGTTTAACTAAGCTGTGCCAGCAAAAGTCAATAGTTTCAGATATATCCTCAGGGTGGGCCAAAAAATCAGAATTTTGGAAATTCAACCCGCTCGGAGTTGCAAAAGTTGTGTTTCCGTATGTACACTAGACAGTTGTCTGAACTGATCAAACTCCGAGATCTACTATCTCATTAACACTCATGAGTTAGGGTACCATAATGTATGGTTGCGAGTGAGACAGTAGATCTCGAAGCTTAGACAGTTCAAGCTCCTCCCTAATGCACTAAAGGAACTGTTTTCGCTGGGAACTAAGGAATGATGTCTCCATTCGCGACAAGAGCTATCAAGATTTTTCTTTAGTAAGTTGAGTTTTGAGCTAGTTTTACAATAACTACGTGAGTCAAAAATATCTAACCTCACTTATCAGGCTCCACCAGTTTTGTCAAAATCATCAATACTCTTGGAAGCGGTGTTTTTTTGCGTTAAACAATGGCCAAAAACAATCACCTACCTCTCATCAAACAAAAATAGGCACAGATCTCTTACTATAGTGCCATAAACACGGGATGTCGGATTCGCTGTTTCACATTTCGTATCTTCAAACAATGAAACAATGCCTCAAAAATACGATCAATCATGCAGAGGCTTGGAGATATCATTTATTAACAAGCGAACTTCTCTCCCCTCGACTTCGGTGGTTTCCTCGTATTCAGATTTTTTCCAAGGCCTATTTCGTAACTTCTTTCCCATCTGTTCTCATGAGCTCAATGTTATTAGAAATGACAAAAACATTCCAACTTTCCACATCTAACGTTTCTGCACGGTTCAGTGGTGGTAGCGGGCAATCGATGCTTCTCACTGGATCTAGTTCAGCCCTTGCGGCATTCGATTCTGAGTTGCTTATAAAGGCTAATTCATGCATTCTCATTGGGTTTTTCGTGAGTTTGGCCTGGATTACGACTGAAGTCAAGTTTGGCATCTTAACAGAGTCGGTATTCGTTCATGAATTTGTTATATAAACAAAAAAACGGGAAAAATTTGTAGTTTTTCGATAAAGCGTTAGCCGGTTGAAATAGAACTAGACGGATTTCAATAAAAATGCGTAATTAGGGGTTTTCGGGGTATCTGATCATGACAATGAAGTCAGATTATCAAAATTTAAAATGGCGGATCCAAGATGGCGACCATGATTTGCGAAATTTTTCGAACCTGGATGCAAGAAATCTTTTTCGGGAATTTTTGACATCTCTGATGACGAAAATGCAGTCCGGTTTGAAAAATTCAAAATAGTGGACTCGGAATGGTGGCAAAAAATTCCCAAAATTTCCAAGATTTTCCACGAAAATCTTGTACTTGGATCGGTTTCTTTCACTGAACACGGAAAAAAATCAGTTTCTTCAAATACAGACTTATGGATCCAGTAAAGTATCCATATAAAATGAAGAATACGACAAAACTTTGGAGAATACGTTGTACGCTGTTTACAGAATACGGATACGGTCCCCTTTGGCACTTAACGAAATTGACCCAGAATGTGATTTTGATTCTTGTCAGGAAATGATCCTCGGAAAGGCCCAAAAACACATCACACAGTAATTTTGGGGGCTTTATGTCAACCGATTGTAAATGTTGTTCAAGACCACCGTGCCATACTTTGTTGCACCATTTATATACGATAAAACGCATATAAATGCCTCAATAATTACAGAAAAAAGCAGCTTATATTCACATTGCAATGCAGGTCACAATTAAAATACATCACACACACAAGTGTTGAGCTAGTATTACAGAATCCTCTTTGAGCTCGATATACTCGTCTAAGTATTAATGATACGCAGTGGCAATGCGCGTGCAAATAAATAATAGGGTCGTTCGCAGATATACAAGGTATCTAACCTAGGAATGCAGTTAGTCTGTATAAAAGCGTAACGACCCCGGCATAATTGTGCCGCAATTATTCATTGAATTGCATGTCAGAACCGCGTCAACTATGCCTAAGCTCATAACATTCCAAACACATATGCGCAATTTAATATATCCAAGCTTCGACTATCTCGCCATACGACACGCCACCAATTTTTTTCCCCCAGAATGTTCTCTAAAGCGTGCCACGACTGATGTCAATGCTGCGTCTCCTATGAATTATTGATCATCAGAATCTTGTATTTTTTGAGGTGTTACTATTGAACTCAATTATTGAATGATTCATTGGTAAGTCTATTTTGCAATTTGCAATGCTTTTTTACAGTGCTTTAGCTCAACATTTTCGTAACATTTCGTATGAATAATAAAGACAGTGTTTTGCAATATCGTTTACATCAGCATCTCTCTGATTTTATTGTAGTAAGAAAATATTGACTAGGCAGACAGATAAGAGGATCGTCCCAATGGTTCTGCCTTAAATTAACTTGCAGATTAGAGAAGTCAAAGTAAATTACAATCGACTTTGAAAAATACATATTTTTTGGTTTGATTATTTTGAATAAATTTATAACTTATTTAAGCCTGTAGACAGATATGATTTCACATCATTCTGCTCGACGATTTTAATTATAATCACTTCTCACGGGCGGAATAAAAAAATTTATCATTCCAAATGCAACCAACAGTATATTAAAACTATAATAGTGGATAGGCAAGGGATATAAATTCGATACCACTCCAATAAATGAATTTTTCATGAGCGTACTTTCGGTCGCACATAAATGCGTATTGCAAAGATAATAGGATATATCATTTTCACCTCGTTATCTCTACATTTCCAAGTGACATATCAGTCTTTTCCCACAGACTTTCACGCATCATATAACGGTTCACCATAAAAACTCGAAACGCGCGAGGACAATGAAATTCAATCGACACTTACATTTGCAATCATGAAACTATACTTTCCATCACACAATCTTACCATTCTGCAAATGCTCAACTCACTTACCCACTTTGAAAAACTCACGGTTTTGCAAACATCTTATTTTCAGAGACTTGTGCACTTCCGTATCGTATACCATTTTGCATTTCAGTATCTTCTAGACAAGATGAAAATTTTATCATCAATCTTCTGAAGTAGGAAAACAGAATTCTAGTTGTATATAGAACCAAAGTATAACTCGATGGGTGGTATTCCTGATTCATACAGAATCTCGATATCTTTCATGACTATAGGTTACATTTTGAAGCATGTTTAATTCAGATATCTCAAGAATATTCTGAAGATATGAGGACAATCCTTGAATTCGACTCAAACCTGGTTCGTAAATACCCAGCCCCTTCACAAGATCCTCAAGAGAATGAATTAGATGAAAGATCAGTTACTAAACTTTCTTAAATTAATTTTTCCATCAACGTCCATTCCATCTTCTGTTAGGTATCAAAAATGACTGAAAATGTCGAGGAGATACGGACACTTTCCATGATTCCAGTCGAGTCAAGTAAAATCCAGAGTCCCGTAAATGCCCTGCACAACACGCGGAATTTGATTTATGGCATAAAACATCTTACGCGTCTCGGTCTGACAACTTTTTCAGCACGCTAGGCGTAATATACTATTTTTGGAGTGTTCCACTGATAAATTAATGAAATGGATTCTGACCAAAGTTACAGAAGTCTAGAAGTGATACAGTGTAGTGTTGAACTCGATCAAGTTCTCCAAACTGATGCTGAGAAGATGTATTTCCATATTTTGATTTTCAAAATTTGCAACTTCGTGCAGAAACTATGTAGTTGGTTTGTGGAACGGATAATTCTGCAGCGAAACCTTGCGGCTACGGGTGAAATTTGATTTCTGAGCTGTGATATGAGACATAAGGCGAAGATATTGATGCTCCCTCAAAATTCAAAAATGAATGATCGTGGGTATTTTTGAGATTTTGCCACTTTTTAAAAATTTTGAGCGATTGAAGAACAAACGTACGACTTGCATTCTTCTCGGATGATTTACCAGAAAACTGTAAAAAAAATTAGCGTCTACACATAAGTTAATCTGTCCTTTCGCTGAATCATATCGAATTATCAATCGGACACTAAGCAACTCAATTCATAATTCTATGATATCTCCAAACTAAAATGTCCACATAATCCCCTTATTTTGTATTCTATCGAACACAAATCGAATCATCATAACGGTCCAAGTGCATCGAACCGTTGCTGCATACCTAGCTGCGATCAAGATCATTATATCCATACATAAAATCTCGACAACATCAACGTGCACGGTAACCATATATAGGGGAGAGTTGAGAGCTCTCAGGATCCCATTAGCACGCTTCAGCATAATCAAGGTAAGTTTTTACTTGATGCTCGAGTCTAGTTCCAATTCTCACGGTGTCCCTCTGCGCCACTGGCTACCACACACTATTGTACATATATATATAAACCCCTTCGATCGGCGCCGATTCGCATTTCAGAAGGACGTACCATATAGATATCTATTCTACACAAGCTATATATGATAAAGTCAGAGACTGAGATGGACACACATACAACACGTTGCATATGGCGTGCGCGCGCGCGCGCCGTGAATACCTTGACTGGCCCCCAAGCGTCTTTAAAAAAGTTCACCTCGTTATGCGGTCGTCTCCTGCATGTTATACAGTGGATGATTCGATAGATACCGTCGGGAATTCGTAATAACAATTAAGTGCAATTAAGATGGAGAGAGAAAAGAATAATATATCTATATGTACAACGAGATGCGCTCTGACAGTAGAAGAACTTTAAATCAATCTAAGAGCTTGGCATAAGAGCTTCGAAGTTATGATATGAGAATCGTGTAACTATACAACGCGATGGTCGGCAGTGAGCTACTAGTTGCGGGAACATTTTTCGCTAGGGCTTTTTTGTTCGAATGCAACTGTAAATACGCGATGTGGTCTTTTATTTTATCTACTTGAACTGTAAGTTAGATGAAGAAGGATTAGCCGAGTGCTTGACGATGCTGCTTTGATGATCTCGACGTCGAATGCATGCGGTTTTTTTTTTTTTTTTTTTTTTTTTTTTTTTCATTTCTACGTTGGATGGTCAATCGCAATGAGAAATTTCGAGTGACGTAAATAAATACTGACGAAAATTCCACAAACCTTGAACAGAAATGTATTTTCGTATGATCCATCAGATACACGATACCGTGCTATTTGTGTCTTACCAGTTTTGTCTGTAACTACTGACGGCTCACGCAATATCTTACCTTGTGACTGGTGTCTTCAGGAGAGATGTGAACAGAGTCAACAGTTGAAGCAAGTATCAATTTGTTATTATAATTCTCGGGGTTAATCATTCATTGCACTCGTTCCATTGATGAATATTAGTACAGCTATAGTGGGATTTTGTATTCAAGCCAGCGTTTACTGTCTTTGAGGCGCACAAGGAGGGGCCAGGGAGTGCGAGTCACGGATTTGGCTGAAACTTCGGGAATAGTCTCCTTTCAGTACCAAAAGATGATACCCAAAGTCGCAGAGTCTAGCGCTCAAGCGTTTTCGAGATACAACTCATTGCCTATGCATTACAATATATCTATGAGTCATTCTTTTTAATATCGCCAGGTTTTGTGGCGGGGGTCAGGGATTTTTCTGTAACTTTAGGTACATGTTGTATATGATAGAAGAAGATGAAAAGCACAGTTTTTAGGTCCCGAAAGTCATCCGCGCGAGTTTGGCGCCCTATTCTCGTTTTCAAAATTCGTGAAAAATTCGATTTTTCAACTTTTTGATTGATTTCTCACCAGTATAGAACCCGGTAAAAAAATTATCCAAGACACATATTTCGACGTGAAATGAGCTGAATTTTACGAAAAAAATACTCTTAGATCCGTCGAAGGTAAACATAACCTCAAAAAAGTGGTTTTTTTCAGAAAAACACAATTTTCAAGTCTTAGGCCCTATTTTATCTCAATTTTGACATTTTTATCGGATTCCTCGTCAAATTTTACGTCGAAAACTGTTTCCATAAAATTGGGCTGAAGATGGGTTTGGCCACCATAATAACAACTTCAGTAGCAGGGTCGTAAAAATAGCGCTAAATTGTTCGTTTCGGGAGGGACACTTATAACACTGGACAACAAAATGTTGGTTCATAAGTAGCGCATTGATCAAGCAATGACTTTTTCGTGTATTTTTCGACGCAGAAACCGAATCCGAAACCAGTTTTGCACCTAGACATCAGGAATTTTTTTAAATCGCGAAATACTGAGCTTCTAAAAAACTGCGTTTTTAGCGTTTTTTGATGATTCTGTAGATACATGATTTTGATGCAACCTTGCAGCGGGCTTTGAGCGTACCCAGACTATGATTTCTGACGTATTTCGAGCTGCTGAACACGATGGCAGTGGTTTTAGAGGGCTAGCATGCGTTCGGAACGAAGGACAAGGTGATTTTTTGAGTTGCTATCAGGAGAGTTTGGACAATTTCGCAATCAATCTCAAAGTGCTCACGAAATTGATCAGAAACACCCTTTTGGATCTCACGAGGGCGCATTCTTTTCGTATTTGTACACGCAGTGAGGGAAAAATATTTGTAATCGCCTAGAGATAGATGAGTAGAATATACGTGTGTTATTCCGAAAAGAAACTTTTGATCTATTCCTGAGGTAAGCTCAAGCTTTCTCGTAATGAGTCAAAGCAGTTTCCTAGTCTCATGTGCTTCTGAGAACATATAGGTAGCCGTTTGCAACCAGCCCAAGATGGTACATCTGACGCTGAATACTCTTATTCACTCCCCTCCAGAATAAAATCATTGAAGTGCCCACATTAGCTTAAGGTGAAAAACGATGTAACTAGGTTGATGACATATTCATGGTATGTCAAGGTACGTTCCGTGACCTAAACCGAGTTTAGGTCTCCGGGACTTCTGATACCGTATCCTAGCAATAAAATGACATTGTTTTAATAGTTTGAGTGACTTCTACGTACAAATACTCGAGCTTTGATCCAATACGAGGAGGCTTGAACTCACTCGAGGAATAGATCTCGAAATAGATCAAAAGTTTCTTTTCGGAATAACACGCGTATATTCTACTCATCTATTTCTAGGCGATTACAAATATTTCTCCCTCACTGCGTGTACAAATACGAAAAGAATGCGCCCTCGTGAGATCCAAAAGGGTGTTTCTGATCAATTTCGTGAGAACTTTGAGATTGATTGCGAAATTGTCCAAACTCTCCTGATAGCAACTCAAAAAATCACCTTGTCCTTCGTTCCGAACGCATGCTAGCCCTCTAAAACCACTGCCATCGTGTTCAGCAGCTCGAAATACGTCAGAAATCATAGTCTGGGTACGCTCAAAGCCCGCTGCAAGGTTGCACCATCAAAATCATGTATCTACAGAATCATCAAAATACGCTAAAAACGCAGTTTTTTAGAAGCTCAGTATTTCGCGATTTAAAAAAATTCCTGATGTCTAGGTGCAAAACTGGTTTCGGATTCGGTTTCTGCGTCGAAAAATACACGAAAAAGTCGTTGCTTGATCAATGCGCTACTTATGAACCAACATTTTGTTGTCCAGTGTTATAAGTGTCCCTCCCGAAACGAACAATTTAGCGCTATTTTTACGACCCTGCTACTAAAGTTGTTATTATAGTGGCCAAACCCATCTTCAGCCCAATTTTATGGAAACGGTTTTCGACGTAAAATTTGACGAGGAATCCGATAAAAATGTCAAAATTGAGATAAAATAGGGCCTAAGACTTGAAAATTGTATTTTTCTGAAAAAACCACTTTTTTGAGGTTATGTTTACCTTTGACGGATCTAAGAGTATTTTTTTCGTAAAATTCAGCTCATTTCACGTCGAAATATGTGTCTTGGATAATTTTTTTACCGGGTTCTATACTGGTGAGAAATCAATCAAAAAGTTGAAAAATCGAATTTTTCACGAATTTTGAAAACGAGAATAGGGCGCCAAACTCGCGCGGATGACTTTCGGGACCTAAAAACTGTGCTTTTCATCTTCTTCTATCATATACAACATGTACCTAAAGTTACAGAAAAATCCCTGACCCCCGCCACAAAACCTGGCGATATTAAAAAGAATGACTCCTATATATGCAGAAAAATAGTATATATAGTAGGGTGACACTTATTTCCCGAACCCCCTGGATGCACGTGCGGATATTCCAATTTCAAGATAAAACTAGATCGAAAACATTTTTTTCAGATTTTTAGAGGTAGCCTATATAGTGCCCATTTTCACATATCTTTTTGGATTTTTTTGCAGTTTTGAGACGTTTTTCGACAAAATTCATCAGTTTTACTTGGCAAGCACTTGCAATACAAGTATAATGAAGCAAACCAAGCTGGATAACATTGATTGGGATGGTCTTAAGAAACTTTCAACGCACGGAGCGGTTAGTTTTAGTTGAATTCAAGGGTCAGAACGGGGCCAGAACGGCAGAAGTACAGTCCTAAAATCACGAAGTGACTCGTCATTTTACGAACTGTATTTTACTTTTCCTGAGTTTCTGATCCAGTCTGACTCTGTGGGGGTTTCCAGTTGTGTAGATTGCATTCCTTTGGACAAGGATGCACCCTAAAATACTCATAATTGATCAAAATTGTGAGAAGTCTCATTATGATGCTCTAGACGACTGGTGTAATAAGTAACGCTCTTGAATGTTTTTTTGAAATTGTACGTCCATACCACCTAATCTAGATCCTCAAAGAAGAGGATTGAGGAATCGAACAAAACATTCACCCGTTTTGAGATGCTCTGGGTTTCATGGAGTCAATCAGTAACTACTCGTGGAGAGCTCATTCCCTCACGATGTTGTAATTTTACGGAGCACCGATCCGCACAAAAATTGGCTAGTGCGAGTCTCTTTTTACTGATACAAACTCAATACTGTTTAAATAACTAGATATCCTGTAAAACTCAGCGATTCGAGAATGTGACGGATGTCTGACGGCCACACTGATCGATATTCCCTATATCATTTACTTCGTTCATCCACTTTTGAATAAAAAATAATCAACCTGGCTCATATACATATGTATATGTATTATGAAAAGTTTATACTTGATTGAAAACGAATGAATGCCCAGCTTGTAGTACATTCGATGATGTTTGGAGAAGAAATACAATGAAAGTCTACGTCCAAGTGAATTCAACATCGTATAATACGTATGGTCCAATTATCGAACGAGAGCGAACCAAACTAGACTGCGATCTTCACAGATGTTTGAATATACTTACGAAGTACACTTGATCAGTCAACGCATCGTCACTTCCCGAACCACCATCATAAAGGTCTGGTTACTCCGTAGGGCGCACGCGTTGCTCAGGTCATGCCACCGCAGTCGGCTTTTTCCAATATGGCCACCTCGGGGGAGGCAATCTGATTGGCTGGAAAAAAGCAGCAGCTGGCGATTTTTAGACTACAATATTTACAACAGTACAGCTATGTATTATGAATCTTCAACAGCCGGACAACCACCAACCTGGAGCAAATATCTGCTCCAAAATCGACTGCGGCGGCATCACCCAAGCAACGCGTGCGCCCTATGGAGTGGCCAAACCTGTCTTTATGATCGTGTTTCCAACAAAGAGCTACAAACAATATATGGAAGAACTGAGTCAATATGGAATGAATATACTCTCACTTACTACAATGATGCTCATGTAGCATTTCAAACGAGTACATCGACAACACATATTGGTATTCAGTTTGTGGCTTTGCTAGGTCAAATGTAGACGAAAGATACACAATTGATCATTATAAACAAGTACGTAAGGAGTTTTCGTTCTGAGCTTCCAACCGATAACGTAATCCTTTACGTGTCATGCACAATTCACAGACATTAGCGTGACGTGATATCATGCACTAGCAAAGAATACTTCCAGTTTACGCGCACTGACAGCAAAATTAATGAAACTACCCTACGGGCGAGGTCCACCTAGCTCGGAGGAACGCGGTTTACCATGCAGTGTATCGGTAGGGGCCCGGTTGATGGCAGATACATAGCCGAAGCAAAACAGATATCCACCAGATTTACCAATTATGTAGAGTTCCATCAGCGGTCATTCGATCAACATTCTTCAGTAGGCAGTCTCCAATTTCATACGAGTACACCGAGAATGTCACTTTAAATACGTATTCAAAGTTCGTTTGTGTAGGTCAAAGCCCGACGACAGATACACGATCGATCATCATGAAATCGAATATTGTTTTGAGCTTTCTACCGATGACCTAATCCTCCACATTTGAGGCACATATCCCAGACATCAAACCAATGCCACACAAATGTCACACGGAGTTCGCACAAATGCTGCTCGCAGACCGCACGAATGCCGCACGAGGACCGCATGAATGCCGCATAAGAGTGCATGGAGACCATACCAATGTCTCACATAGATCGCATGAATTCTGCACGAATGCAGCACGGAGACCGCATGAATGCTGCGCGAATGCCGTACGAGGACTACACGGAGACCGCACAGATGCCATACAAATGCCACGCGGGATAGGTGTATACCTGTCGGATACCACGCGGGACAGGTGAGTACAGATTAAATACCGCGCGTAATAGGTGTATACCGATGATCACAATAATGAAGTCTTAGCTGCGTTACCAGGCGGTGTGCAACTAGATGCCGAGATGCAGAAAAATATGCCAGAACCCGGATTCGAAATGAGAACCGTATGACTAAAAGTCGTACACTTTACCATGGAGCCATCCTGGCTTCCATACGTTTGCGCATGCGTGTGACCGATTCGGCTCGCGGAGGAATATAAGTACTCAGCCCGCGTGTCACTAGTAACTGTGACACCATGAGTCTCTACTTCAACCGTTGCATAAATATGCCAGATGAAATCAGACAATCAAATAGAAAGATCAAGCTACCGTGCAGCAGGGCTGATACCGCTGCAGAACATCAGAAATTTCTGCCGGGTGGAGTGGCTATCAGCATACATTTTCACCAGAATGAGAGTTGTACAGGGAATGCATCGAATCTGATAGAATGAAGTCCAATATAGTCGTAGTCTGTAAGTGAAGAATCGATTTCTCTATAATTTTGACACGAATCGTGACAACAAACAGCATTCGAAAGTCGCCATCACAGATATTGATCTATTGTACTCGAGATCGATAAAGGTGAGTGAGACTCTTTGAGTCAGTGGGTTTCACGTGGAAATACCTGGTTCTCCATGCTCGATAAGTGTTGAAGTTACTCTGATTATATGCGCCACTACGACGACGAGAAAGATGTTTGAACTCTCTGCCGCCCCTCGTCCATGGCACTGAGATGCGCGCCACCAAGCTCTCTCTCTCTCTCTCTCTCTCTCTCTCTCTCTCTCTCTCGCTCGCTCTCTGTTCAGTTAGTCGTGTGCCACTTTTGCTGCACTGCACTTTATTATCTTTTTATATTTTGACGTATCAAACCTTTTTTGCTGTACTAGCATCGACCTGTGCCTTTTCTTATTGTAACTATACCTAGAAAAACGTGTACTATCGGAGTACAAATAAACTCAGTTTTTAGTTCATCGTAATTCGTGAGTGTGGTTCTTCTGCATCCCGGCCCGTCCCTCGAGTCAACCCGGCGCACTCCTACAGGTTATGGACCCACCACGCAGTCCAGGTTCTCGTCATGGGGAATCTGCACGCCGCTCGAGGTCGACAGCTCGGAGAGCTGGTCACCATGACCGCCCAAGGATGCTGAGCCTGGTTAGCTCCGCGGATTACGAGGTAGGTGATAAGTGAGAAGTGCGGATGTACCGGAGCGTCTTAAATTCGAAGTGAATGTGCATCGGTACATGCATAACTAGAAGCAGACGAGCACCTAATCGAATGGACGTTTTTTCTTTAGAAGCTGATACTCAATAAGAGCATCGTGATAGAATATGAGACTCACTAGAAGAATTAACCTAGAAGTTTGAATTAGCAAGCAGCAACAAGCGCGAGCGTGATCACGTGGTTCCGAGAATCCGCACCGGGGGAGCCGGCGCGAACACGAGGCATGCTTCCGAGTTTTCGGAGGGAGAGTCAACGTGAGTGCGCGCGCACAGGTGGTTGTTCGCCTCTCACTCGTATGTGGTATTCATGTTGAGACCGGTGATATATAGCTCGTCAGCAGGTTGGCGCTCGACGCGCGATCTTGTTGCTGCAGACACCGCGCTCTGTCTCTCAACAAAATGGCGCGTGTGCGTTACAGAGGCTGGTTTTTTTTGTGCGCGATGTGCATACATCAGCCGGGCGCTAAATGGTATAATTAGAAGTGGCCCGAATAATTTAGAAGCAAAATGTAACTTGTGGATATGACTCGATTGCTAAGTGCAGAGTGGGCATTCGTCAGACGTCAAATCGAAGTCTCTAGAAGTCGAGTAAATTGGAATCTCAACAAAACGCGGGAAAAGCTTCTCGACTGTGCATGCAGTGCGTTTGTTAGTTTCATTTCCACTCGATATTTGAAGAACCAAATGACAGTTACCGGGATGATCTAGTCAAAGTGCATCGACGTTCGTACTACTAAGATTTCTCCATTTGTGTATCTCTTTCCGGTTGTGTGCGGACTATGTGCGTGTGCGATCGCCCCTTTTTCACAACATTGGCTTAATCAAATCACGTTGGCTACAGTGGGAGGGAGCACGCATGCGGCGAGCGCATTTTCTAGAAGTTTATACACTTAGTTCCTGAACAATCTCTACTAAGTCGTACTAGTAGAGTAAAGTTTGAACTAATTGCTTCGAACCACGACTTTTGAATGTTTCAGGAATTTGGCTATCGCCAAGGAGGTGGACTGTTTGCTGGTAGGTCGCACACCCCTCCACCTAGAAGAGAACCTCCCATTCACATGAGAGAATATGATGCCAGAGATGTGGTCGATCTTGGCATCGACATCACAGAAATTCTTGGCTTTCTGTCCAGTCGTGCGTTCAAAGGTAACTGATCATATATGTAAATTGTCTCCAACTGAACTTTGAAATTAGAAGAAAACCCAGATCTGGTATTCTCAAATTGATTGAAGATAGAAGTGAGGATAAAATTAGATGTTAGAAGTAGAGTCAAATGTTCGGAACAATTTCTTTAGATATAGATATAGAAGAAAGGACAAGATACGAAAACCAAATTAGAAGTTAGAAGTAGAGTCAACATGCCGAACAATCCTTTGTTAGATGTGGATATCGATGAAAGCCACAAACACAAGAATTTCTTCTACTTGGTTGCATTTCCTCGACACTTGGTAATAATTCTGCATGTGATGTGGACACATCTGCTGATGACATGTAGCTGCCGATGGAAGGAGTGGATATTACCTCAAGGACATCCCACTCGCAAACTTCTTCGGACAACCAATAGAAGGAAAGGAGTGGCAGCAAAACCTCCTAATGGGCATGCTTACGGTGAATGTCGACATCCTTGTCGTACCGGCACTCAACCCGACAGACCTGCATATTCAAGGGCAACGCTACGCTGAGGCTCGACTAGTTTCGAGGCCAAACTTTCAGCCACCAGAAGTGGCTTTCACCTAGAAGTAAAAACCAAGTTGAGCACTGCTTTGAAATGAAAAACTTAGGCGAACCTAAAGTCTTCTTGGGTATGGGAATAAAACGATCTAGAAGTAAAGGCATAATAACACTGAAACAAGCCAAACACATTGATAACTGACTAACACGTTTCAATATGGACAAGTGTGAACTTGTGGGCACACCCATGGTTACGCGTAAAGTGGAGAAGGGCATGCTGGACGAAATTAAAGAAAAACGACCCCAATTGCTAGAAACGAGAACAAGTGCTCCGTACAGAGAAGCAATAGGGAGTCTGCTCTACTTTACGACATGCACGAGGCCAGACCTGGCATTTGCAGTGGGTTACCTTGCCAGACACCAGGTCGACCCCAAGGACTACCATTGGCAGCTATAGTCAAACGAGTTCTTCGTTACCTGAAAGGAACTTCCGACATGGGTATAATCCTTAGAAGAAAAACAGACTGCGTGGCAGCAGTAACCGACTCAAGTTACCGGGACTACGGAAACTCACACACCACCGGAGGATATATAAACAGACTCTTCGGAGACCCAGTGGCGTTAAAAAGTTCCAAACCGAATCTAGTAATGCTCTCCACCTGTCAGGCGAAATATCTGGCATATTGAGCAACGCGTGCCAACGAATTGTATACTTGGACAAAACTATTAGGGACATGGTCGGTCAAACCATGTACCCTGTAACAGTTCTGTGTGATAACATGTCTTCTAAAAACTGCATCGAAATGGAAGGAAACCATAAGTTGAAAAACTTCGATGACTGCCTAGAAGTGATTCAGAAAAATTTAGAGTACAGAGAGCGCAGTGGTACGAAGAAACACATGGCAGAAACGCATGGGGATTATATAAAACAAGGCGTACTAGAAGGTAAAATAATCGTGGATAAGGTTGACACGCACGAGAACGAAGCCGACTTGATGACAAAACCTCTGCCCATTGGGGCACATGTAAAACATAGAAACAACATTTTAAACCTTGACGCGTAGAATGGAAGAACCGAACTTATGCTAGAAGATGACACGAACACAACAACGAACCCATATGCAAATTTTCGGCTCAAGTTGTGTGAAAAACTGGAAGAGGGATTTTTTGTCTGTTGCAGGATTTATCCAAGGGTCCCCGGCCCTAGAAGACACCAACAGCGAGAGTGTAACCAACATCGAGAGCGAAACCTAGTTCTCTCTTGTATTTTCGGCGTCTAAATCCAAGCAGAGGGAGGGAGTGTTGGAGTTACTCTGATTAGATGCGCCACTATGATGACGAGAAAGACGCTTCAACTCTCTGCCGCCCCTCGTCCATGGCGCTGAGATGCGCGCCACCAAGCTCTCTCTTTCTCTCTCTCTCTCTCTCTCTCTCTCTCTCTCTCGCTCGCTCTCTATTCAGTTAGTCGTGTGCCACCTTTGCTGCACTGCACTTTATTATCTTTTTATATTTTGACGTATCAAACCTTTTTTGCTGTACTAGCATCGACCTGTACCTTTTCTTATTGTAACTATACCTAGAAAAACGTGTACTATCGGAGTACAAATAAACTCAGTTTTTAGTTCATCGTAATTCGTGAGTGTAGTTCTTCTGCATTTCGGCCCGTCCCTCGAGTCAACCCGGCGCACTCCTGCAATAAGCATTTTAAACTATATTCGCTCTTCTTCCAGATGGATTACGCAACTGCTGTGAAGAATGGCTATGAGCACGGGTATAACCCGGGTGGGAATCGGCATCACTACCCTGAGTGTGATCGTAATAATTGCTCCTATTGTAGTTATAATCATGGGAGGATGGAAGTGGACTTAAGTGATAATAAGATGCGCTGACGGAAATAGAATATATTCGTGTCGATGATAATTATATCAATGGAATCAGAAGATGAAAATGGTGTGGGCTATTTTTGAGGTGGATGAAATCAACCGGTGATACCGAAGGTCTGATTTTTCTCAAGTATGTAAGGTACAGGTTGCAACTCCCTTGCCAATTGAACCAGCCGCCACCTGGTGGTGGCATCGGAAACTATTCTCGTGTGACATGAGGAGGCACTTTTCTACCTTGTATACGTCTGGTTCTTGGGAACTCCTCATAGGGGACCCACCATATATTTTAATTGTTCGCATTAAGGGGTTGTCGAATACAACAATTCTGAGGAAGCGGATTATTCCCCGAATATTGGACTGATCCGTATCAAACAGCAACACAAAGGAGAGCGACTCCCGAATAATCAGCGCCTAGAATGAATCGAGGGATAGGGCTCGTGAATCCAGAAGTTTCTTGCATCGAAGTCTGTTGGGATCGAAGTTATTCCATTTGAATCTGATTTCATTCCAAATAGATCCTTCTGAGACCCCGAAAAATACCAGGCGCCGATTCGTAAGGATATTCCGACCCAAACTTGACCCCAACATCATCAATCAATTGTAAAATCATTGAAGTACCTATAACCTCGTGCGGCAAAATACACCAACAGCGAATACTCGGTGACCGACTGGCAGTAATTCTAACAGAACTCCATTCCAGTTCGCAAGCAGCTGCCAACCTTGACTGGATGTATGTGCCTTGTTTACATGCCTTATTTATGATTACCTGCTTTCTGCAGCTATTCATCTATCTGATGCTTGTATCGAAAATCGGAGATGAGTCCTCATACTCATTGCCGATTCATGGTTTGTTTTCCTCCAGTGACGTGAGTTTTAAAATGAGACGAGAGACAGTATTATTCAGGGGCGGATGCAATTCTGCTCATATCTTTCATCCCATCGGAATAAAATAGCTGGCACTCATGGCACACTCCTATAATACAACAAATGATCTGGTTCATCACATGTTCAGGTGTCGTGCACTAACAACCTACTCAGAAAGATGCAAACGCCCAACGTTTATTTGCGACTTGCTTCTGGAGTCAAATTCAGAAACTGATTTCAGGGAAGGAAGATATCTGCAGATTCTCTGTGTTAAATTTCCATCCCTGACACTGCCAGTATTCATAGATTGGAAATTGTAAACCTATTCTAAGTGCAACTCAGCTTAGTGTGCCAAAAACAAATTATCATAGCCGAAAACAGTATGAGAACTCGTCTCCGATTTTTGACAGGAACTGCAGACAGATGAACAGTTGCAGAGAGCACATGCATCCTTTCTAGGTTGGCGGCTGCTTGCGAACTTGAATGTTTTTCTGCTATAGTTGTTGCCGATCAGCCAACGAGTATTCTCTGTTGGTGTGTTTTGCCGCACGAGGCTTCAGATAATTTCAATGGTTTCACAATTAATTGATGATGTTGGGGTTGAGTCCGAATTAAAAGATTCTAGGCTCTATTTGGAATAAAATCAGATTCAAGTTGCACAACCTCGATCTAGGTAAACTTGGATGCAATAAAAGTTTGAATAAACGAGTCCTATTCCTCGATTTATACGAGGTACCGATTATTTGAGAGTCGCTCTCCCTTGTGTTGTTGTTTGGTACTGATCAGTCCAATATTCGGGGAATAATCGGCTCCCTCAAAATTGTTACCATTTTCACAGGAATCTGCAGGTCGGTATCCGATATCCCTTCAACGAGGGCTTGGCGACAAGTTATAGATTTGTGCGGAAAAGAAATGTTCTCACTGACAATATAGTCGTACATATTTCGTAGTCCGATTCATCCATTCAAACTTCTATGTCATTGACACTCATCTCGGAAATGAAAGAACCTTCCCTCAATGTCATAGTAATAAGAAACAACCGGTAAATGGTTAAGCATGGATAAAATTCATGGTACCTACATAGAAATTTATCATTCTTGTTCTAATTCCTGAACTTCATATATACATGCGTATCAAACAATGTAGTTCTCAATCGTTTTCAGATGTTATGAAACTGAAAAATCCATCCAATGATGAATGATCTGTCACAATCCTGACATAAGAATCATATCATCAATTTTGAGTTCTGATTAGAACCAAGTAATCACTGAATTTCGACTTTCATTTCTAATGACTTTATTTGAAAAAAGTAAGGTATCATACATTATCGAAACCATGATAAGGTCTCAAGTTGTGTCAATTGAGGATAGAGTTGGATTCCAAGTTCGCGGACTTGATCAGATGAGAATAGTTGCATTACATCAACAAACCACTTGCCTGAGATTAAAGTGATTCAAGTAATTGTCACGAATTTTTTACCAATGATTTCATAACTTTTCTCCAAAAATATCAACATCATTGTGCTCAATCAAGTTTGTATACTATCAGCACTTTCGGACAAATAATGGAATAAAAATTGTCAAAACTTCGTGATATGACAGTTTTATCTGATGAAATCAGTTGTGCACCTGAACATTTCAATCTCTCCATTCTATGGGTGCAAAATGCCAATCTGTTCACGTACATGTACTCCCCATAACCCTCAAGAAAAGATATGAGTTACTACCTCGAATGGTAATGATTATTATCAAATCGAGTTCATAAATAGTGCAATTAAGCCAATAATGGAATGTAATTACTTGCCCTTCCATCGTGTACCGGGCTCTCTGATGTGCTCGTCGAGAGATAAAATTCATCCTCGCATCTGTAGAAGCACTGGAGCTTCAGTCGCAAGTGATTGCTGGAGGTTCAGCCCGTATAATCTGTATTTAGTTCTGCATCGTGGTGATTAACGTACTCTCTGAACATTTGTGATGGCTTAATACGTGCCCTTACCTTACGCACTCATACTTATATCTACAAGGATATATAGGTGTTCCATCAAATTAATCATGAAGTTCCATCTGTTGATATGATGCATTTTACCATCTGTAACACGTTCTTTCATGAGTTGAAACACTTTACCGATCAAATAAATGATATACATTCTTATTTTCATTATTGCTGCAGCAACTTCATAAGTGAAAGATTTCCAAAACATAAAGGTTATTTCAAGTCCTTAATCTCATTAGGAAAACTTTCTGATTCCTAGATCGTGTTTGAAATCTGACGAACCATGATTCACTAAAAATTTGGTAAATTCGCTATCAAACTATTTTTTAAGAAGACTCACTCTAGGATCCCTTCATACATCTTGCGGGTCTCACGGCTGACATCAGGCAAGCAACATCTAGTTATCACATAATTTATTAAAAATACAGCACGTAACATCCTATTCTACCTGGTATATGAAATTGTCAAATGGGTAATCCTCCAGAGGACAGTGAAAAATTAATCAACACAGCTTTATGGTGAGTGATAATCACCCTTGAAAAACTACATGAAAAAAAAAAAGAGACAATCAACCAGAGAGATGAGGTGGAAGCTCGCGGACGTTTGCCTTATCTCATTCCAGAAGTTAATATATAAGAAATGCGCGTTCGCTCGCGGGTCGCAAATTCAATTAAAACTTGAGCTTATCAGTCCGGACAATGAGTCCCTCGAGCTCATATATGTGACTATGTATATATATATATATATATATATGAACCTAAGGGTGAGTTTGAGGTCATGGAAGAGAGACGAGCATACAGAAGGAAGAAGTATGTAGTATATAGTCAGTCAGAGCAAGCTAAGATAGAGAAAGCCCAAAAGGAAAAGGGAAGAAGAAAGAGAAAGAGATGCGAGCACAACTAGGGGAATGGAAAGAGGGGTAGGTAGGTATACTAATGGGGTTCTTGCCGATTCCGCTCGGCTAGTGTCTTGATTAAGCTTCTCCGCGACGCCTTGAGAAAATATAATGACTCTACCGCGTGTGCAAGCTCTGTGCAAGCTCCATCCATACCCAGCAAGGCCAGAAGTCGCATCCTTTTCTCTACCAACTGCTTCGTTTTCTTCTCATTGTGTTCACCGAACTAACCCAGTCTTAGGTTCCTCTAATGGATGGAAAATATCTGTCATCTGTCATGCAGTGGCGCTAACCGTTTCTTACAAAATTGCCTCAAGGTCTCAATAGGAGTTTTGTATTACTTTTAGACAAGATTTTGCATGAAGATAAGTAGATTTCTGTAGAGTCAAAATAGACATAGACAGAAAACAGAAAATAACCAAAAGACCAACGATTTTCATTATCTGAAATGACAGCAGAGATCTTTTGGACCAAACGAGATGATAAATGCAATATCCTTTTGCATACCAAACTCGCAATCCATTTGGAAGGAAAGTATCTTGAAGGGAAATGTTTGATAAAGAAATTGTCAATCATTGAGTAGAATACGGAAAAGGGAGAGTTGTTGTGTAGTGAAAATTTCGAATTTTTTCGAAGTGAATAGTAGATTATATATACGAGTAAGGGAAAACCTCATTTTGCGTAACGAAGTACATACGCAATTCTATATCCGCCGAGGCATGAACAAACCGTTACGAGCACCTAGGTGGCAGCGTAGATTTACATTTTTCAAGACCCATGGAAGGCATTCACAGATACCATTCAGAATTTAAAATACAATATGATCACAATTTCTTGCGAGTCTGGTCTTTTCAAGAACCCATGCCATCCGCACGTTTCGTTTAATGCTTCTAAGGTAAGTGTACCCAACTTACCTCCATTATTTTTCGAAAATTTTGACTTACCTCAATATTGTCCAACGTATCTCAGCTCATCTGAAGCTTGTCTCAAGACTGTCCAAATGTATCAAAGTACATTCAATTTGGACTGAATGAAGCCTAGCTGTTTCAGTTTTCGCAAGATGTAATTTTTGGAACTTTACAAAAGTGTGTACCCAACTCGCCCCCATCATTTAAAACAATGTAAATCGGCTCTAACGTACATAAAATCGTTTTCATTCATTCCATTATGGCGTAACACTATTTGGAGCTCCACGCCAGTTTAAACCACTACTCTACCGACTAACTCTGACGTGGTGAACACGTTCTGAATAGTGGAGAGGTCGTAACTACACGTCCTTTGGAGATAACTATAAGGGAGCATGTTGGGTACACTCCGAATTTGGCCTTCTTATTTTAAAAATCATCGCCGTGTTTTGCACATAGGGTATCTTCATATCCAAGTTTTGCAACCTTGGAAATCGGATTTTGAAGGTCTCGAGACAAGAAATCGAATATGCTAAAATGCGTTTAGATTGATCAAACTAAAAAAAGCTGGCACCGGTTTCACTGAACCCATTCTCCTCGGTTATTTCTTTAGCTGTGCAAACACGAAAAATGGGAGAATCTCTCCTCATTTTCTGGGAAACTCAGAAATAATTCGGGGTCAATCCAAACCACTTATTTTTCCATATTTCAACATAAAAAATGTAAAAAAAAATTACCGAAAAGGTCTACGAGTGCCGCTTCCTGAGATCGGCATATGGGGGCAAGTTGGGTACACTTACCTGAGATAAATTCATTAGTTATCATTTCACGGGTTATGTATGATTAATGTAAAAATCTTTCTGGAGGTACCCCAAATAACGTGGCATTTGGAACATTATCTTCAGTATTTTACAACGGCTATATAGCAAATACCCGTGAATCTGGCTGAGAGACTGTATTGCCTTCTTTCCAAATTGGTTGCACAGAGTAATTTTGTCCGATTGGTACGAGCTGGGTGCCAAGATTAGGAGAATAAATTTTTCGAACCATTGGCAGTATTGGTAGTTACGGTAACTAATGATCGTGAGTTCGTTAACTTCACGTCCAAACCAAAGAATCATGTTACAGCCTGTTATCTACTACAAGGGGTATTGCTATCCGAGGAATTGAACTCGTGATTTACTTGTTCTTCATTTAATCATCATTATTCATCGACTGCTTCATCAATCTAGGTAATTTTGTCATTTTATTTCAGAAGATCTGCGTGGAGATGATTTAGTAGAGAAATTTTGAGAAGGACTTATCCTATTTTTAACTTTAGTCCAAAGCAAAAAAAATCAAGCCACTCTGATCGTATTCCCAAATTGACGAGGAATCACTCACGCGTGAGCTCAAACTTCTCGAACTTTCGTTGAAGAGTTTTACAGAGTTTGATCAAGTAGTTTATTCTCTTTGCTGCTTCGAGGGGAAACTTGGGGAACTTTTCCTAACTTTTGTCAAAGAATACAATTTGGCGGAAGTTTGATCAGAATTTGAATCCCGTACTGGAATATAGCAGGATGTGTAGCAATTCTGTACTTTCATGATCTCAGCTCTTAAGGAAAGCACCAAATCGGTAAATCACGAATTCGACTGAATTTTGGACGTCACCTCTTTTAGCGAGCAATCGAGTCATCTCCAGGGGTACATTTACAAAAATTGCTAGTATACTAGATGGACATCAATGTTAAAGATGCACTCATATGGTCAGTACTGATCTTTGTAGTTGTATGCAAGGATAGGATGCCCATACAGGAAAATCCTTTTCGAATGTTTTAATCCTTCATCAAAACAAGATGGATTCCATATTCCAAAAAATCTGGGCAGGTTTATATTGAAGAAATTCGTGTAAAAATCACACAGCAATCGGAAAAGGAAAAGTTTAAAATTCATGACATATGATACCAAGAACAACAAAAACTGTGACCTAAATCATTTGTGCTGTCTGTAGTGTATAAGTTTCTCCAAAGTAAAATTCCAATGAAAAGTGAACAACACGAATAGTTCATTGCAGTGCAAAAATCCATAAATTTTGTTCAAGCCCAGTCCGCATAAACTAGGTATGCTCATCAGCAATGTCGCCATTCTGACCCATGACAAAAATGTCAAAATATTGATCAAATTTGTGAAAAAGATACAAAAACCCTTTCACTAGGCTTGTTCGTCTGGTACTGTACACGCAACAGACATACAAAATCCCAACAGCATCAGGCTCAAATTGTGCAAGAACTTCACTCGAAAATATGCATATCGGAAGATCATGTACATAACATATCATATAGTAAGAGTCGACAGTCACAGCAGGATGCCATACGATTCGCAAACTGATCCAACACTCCCAACTGCATGCTAAATAAGAAAAAAAAATCGAACGCGTTTTCTCGCGTATATACCTCATGTATACGGATGTACATACATTCCAATATACGAATGTTCAAGCAATGTATACTTCAGATACGAGGTGTTACATTATAAATGTACTGTACCCAAGCTGACCCTTCAGTTTTTCGATGCATGAAATATATGCGAACTCGTATAGTATGTATTATGGTGCATGGAGAATGATCGGTTAGGATTATGAATACAGAATATGGGATCGGAGAAGCGCGATATTGAGACGTTTTACGATTAAGGTGGGAGCTGTAAAGAGGGAGGATAAGTTTGCCAAGCTATATATGATATCCGAACGTACTTAACTGTCCAATGCTACTCGCCGTAGTTATTATTGCAAGGCGCGAGAGATGACTGCTTACCGCATTGTTATCCAAGAGATTTATGTTATGAAGATTTGAGGTTGTTGAATTCACTATGTAACATCAGTGAAGCATTCCAATTTGAATGTTTGTGATGATGGTACACGTACAGTGAATTTCATTTTTTCATACAAGTGGTTTATGTGAAGCAATGGAAATAGTGACTTCCTAAAAGTCACACAACTGTATCAAATTTTTGAGTATTGTGCACTTTTTAAAGCGATTCGGTTGTTCATTCAGAGAACAATAGGGGAGAGTGGGGCGAATTAGAACAGCTTTTGCAGTGAGGCTGTCTGGACATACTTAGGGCTTGGCACGCTACGTGCCTTTGAAGTTCAACTATTGAACAGATTTTAAAAGAATTTTCAGATCCCTAGGTCACGTCTTGCATACTTTTTTTTAATTTTGGAGAGAAAACCTGTCCTAATTCTTCCAGCGTTTGGGAGCACTTTAGGATAATTTTGGGAGCAAATAAGGACAGCTTTTGAAATTCGAGGTATACTGCAATATTTCTCATCTATTAGAGTCATATTTACCCACCAAAACACGTGGTAGTAACTCAGTACCAAGAGGGAAATCTGCCTGAGACTTTGACATCCTCCCATAGCCCGACCAAGCGAGCCATTTTTGTGTCATTCTTCCGCATTATTGAAATAGGCGCTTCATTGGTGCACTATCGTCTTCAGCAATCATTAATCGACTCGCGGCTTCCAAGAGTCGACTTTCATTAGTTTTTCTTCATATAGGAGGTACCCATACTCGCCCTATGTCAACGATCCAAATGGCAGAGTGCAACAATCAACCCAATATCAGTGAATGGGAGAATGGAAAATCGTATAAGGGAGCATTTGTCAACATTGACTTTTGACCTCTGATCTGGCACCTAAGACCGTCATTGGACATCGTAACTTCACTTTCTCACGCATTTTCAATTACCTATTTCACCCTCAACCTCCCGCCCTTCAAAAAATCCGCACAAATACATATGAACCTCGATAGGGGTAATTATCCTCGAAAAACACGGACATTGCGATCGGTCGACCAATTTTAGATGGGATTTAGCATTGTACTAATTCGCTCTTGTCCTAATTCACTCCACTCTTCCCTATGTATGCTAGCGTTCTGCCAAAATGAATGTTTCATCAAATTACCTAGTCTCTATTTCCAATGCTCTTGTTATGATTCCTTGTCTGATTTCAAAATACAATTTACCATTAAGTGTTACAGCTAAGATTCGGCAAAATATTTTATCTTGGTTTGAGCGGGAAATTCAACCATGACGATTCAATTGGATGCCACGCTGTAAGAAGAAAAGCTTAGAGTCAGGTGGAAATTGTACTGGATCACAACAAATTCCCTAATCTTGTGGTGTTAAATTCCAGTCGATTCGTCTGATTTCGTGAGTTTCTTCCTACAGTGCAAGAACAATACGAAAAAACATCCTGATTTCGAACTTCAAAAAATCATCAACCATAATCTGTGTCAAGTGCTGCTTCAAATAGTAAGTCATAAATGAGATCTTGCCGAGGGAATTGCCGATTAAGTGTAGTTTACACTCCTTGCTACCCAAATCCACTCTTTGAAGAAATCGTGGAATACTCAATGCGGTAGCTGAAATTGTCAAGTAGTAACAGTCTGGATCCGCCAGACAAGCATTTGATGTAATGGATCCAATGGTTGTTTGTGGCATTCAAAAAGTGGCAGTTACCTCAGTGAATGGATGATCTTATATGGATACTTATCGTCGCCCCCGACGAAGAAAAACACGGCCCCATTTAAAAATGCATTGGGAGAACAATGGGAGGTGTTTTTCTTCTTCGGGGGCGACGTTATGATCTTTTTTATTTAGGTTCCTGAATGTTGTTGGCAACAGATTACAGCAGATACAGAGTTCATCAGTCATCTGAACTGTTCAAAATTGAAATAGACTGGACGGAAAACTTTTTACACGTGTCTATAGAGCTCTGACTCTGAACAACTTATCATATCAAACTCCTGCCTGTAATCAACCTTACAACTTTAATCAAATTTCACACTTAATCATGACATCATTCCCCAGATACAATGATCATCAACGATATTCATGATCTTCCTGCGTGCATCATCATGAAAATCAACCATATCTACATTTCTAAAAATCACTTGGCTACTCAATCGCTCATCCAGAATTGAAAAATGAATAAAGCCCAGAGATTGTACGAAATAAGAAACTAAAATAAAGAAAGGGTTCACATATGCACGCCTGCAAGCTCTCTCATTTATATACCTCTTCTCAATCTTCAATAGTATATAGTAAAGGTAATTCCAAAGCCCAGGCGTGCGCCCCGTCTGCGTAAATTATCCTGCTGGTGTGTACTTACGCGTTGATTTACAAGCCAAGTCTCGGCAAGCTGAGCGCGCGAGGCTCTGATTTACGCGCGAACGATCAGGTCCAGAACTTGGACTCTTAGTATACATATGTATACATAGAAGGATGCATCCAGTCAGCTGGATATCGCACAAGAGTATCCGAGACAGATATAAGAAAGCATATATGAAGAATACATCGATATGATAAGTCTGCAAAGTACATTGCTTGAGGCTCTTTGCTCCCGATGCTGCTGCAGAAGGCCTCATACAAGAGTATACCTTCCTTTTTCACGCCCGTGTCATGATACTCTGTTTCACGGGATGGGTTATATGGGATGAGGCTCGTTGTGCTGCTATACAGTTGATGTACAATTCGGAAGAAGGGATAAAGCGTCAATTATGAGCGCCAGAAAGAGCTGCCGGAGCTGGGGCGCCCAGATCAATCATTCTTGGTCTGATGGTTGGTGAGTCTGGAAGATTTGTCTGCGAGAGGGAGTTGTATGAGCGTGAGAATATTTGTGATTTGGTTCATCCTGCAGATTCAAATTGAGGCATGATATGAAATCGTGAGATTTCGTTCAAAGTGGTCTAAGATGATTCATATTTTTCAGAAAATTTTTTTGAGTTATGATGAACTTCAGTTGACGAACAAAAATAATCTCAATAAAACAAAGATAAATTTGGAATTCATACGCCTATAACCGACCAACCAAGTCTCCAATCGGTAAGGATTCCAATGAAGAGTGTTCAATGAGTCAACCATGAAATTCAGTTTGACACAAATGATTCAGCGAGCATCTTTCGACCAAATAGGACTCCCTTGGTGATTCGTGTGAAATGGTCACACTGCTATGTAACTAGTCAGTCAACAACACGCCGAGGAACACAAGTAGGCCGGTCCAGAAGCGATCATGGTCCGCGGTCTCTCCCCGACGTTCGCGTGAGACTGTAAGGGTGCGTCCACAAATGATGCATATGCAGTGCACACTGCGCATATGCACTACATAAGTGCACATCTACAGCTCATCGAATTCGAACAAATACTCAAGAGCTCACATTAGAAAATTGTGGATTTGAATCGGTTTGTATCTTTGCTCCATTAGCGGCTGATCCAAAGGAGAACTCGACGAGTCCCGTCTGGTTTTGGCTAAAATTCGATGATCTGCACATATGAACGTGTGCAGTGCATATGCGTGCATATGCATATTCGTGGACGGACTTGCAGACGGTCCACTTTCACCGCAGTTGAGACAGTGAGGGACTCGAGAGAATCCTAGTTAGGTTGTATTAGGGCCAGACTCACGAGAGTGCGATCCCCCAGGTACTAAACCTCAAGGCAAAGTTCCAATCAAAGGTCATTCGGATATATTCCGCGTGTCCTATTATCGGAGAGTCATCAAGTAGATCACGTGAACTGTTTGGAGCAGGAGTTATCGGTCGGACCGCATCGGCGTCGGTGAATTGAACTTTGGCTCTCTTAGGAACGTTCTCACTTTTCCCAAGGTGACTCCCCCAGGAATTTCAAGACTCCAATAAACAAGCTGTTGCCATTTTCAACGAGTGTGTCGCTTCAAGACCCAGCCAACGTCCCCTAGTGGACGGTTCAAGATTCTCTTTCTGACGTAACGCTGTCCTTTTCAGAAAAAATTAGACAGTAACGTTCGTTTCCTGATTTCACTACCCTGGTAGAAATTGTGAGCGATTTTTGGCCAAAAATTGGCCAATTCTAACCTAATTGCATTGTCACTATATCTACTAAGTGACAAAGATAAGTTGGCGGATTTTTTTTGCGCTTGCTAATGGTTGAAAACTACTTCAGTTTTGCGCGGCCAGCTCATTTCCGATGTAAAAACTTCTCAGGAATCCATTGGTGTAGTCAAAAATGCAATATTTCTTTTAGTTTCTGACTAATGAATGAATTTTCGCATGCATGTAATTTCTATTTCTACGAATATCGATCAGAGCGAAATTTTGATGATTGCATCGAAAAGATCACGGCATTTTGAGTCGGAAATGCCATTTCCAGTTTTCATCTTGTTGCATTATTTCATTGAAATTCATCAATTAGAAAATTTGATGTGAAGTCGGTAACGCTTTTTGTAACGCTTGTAACGCTCTTGTTGTTTTTTGGCGTCGGCAGGCGTCTGCTGCCAGTCTGCTGCTGCGCATGGCGATCGAGATTTAGACCGGGTGCGTGCTATGTGTGTTTATTTCTGAGCAACCATGGACGAGAAGGAGCAATCGGATTTATAATTAATCAGTGTAATTTTCCTGATGTCCCTGTGATGTGAGCGAATTGTGTGTATGAGTGTCCTATAACCACGCAGAGTGCGCCTTAACCTCACAATGAGGTACAGGAGCGTGAGGCCTGGATGATGATTAAATTGATCATTGGAACACCTTTCTTTCATGCCTATGGTATCAAACGTCAATGAGGCAAACCGATTGAACTGCAATTTTTTTTTAAATTCTCAGCCGATGGCCTACAAACTCATATTTTTTTCTGAGGATGGGCTCGATCACATCAAATGGCTCTCAAAATTGGTACACATTACTCCTTATTCTTTCTATTTTTGGAATACGCTACTCTGAAGTCTATGATATTAAACTTCAATAAGCAGATCGGTGGAGTTGAACATTTTCTAAAACTTGTAAGCTGGTGGCCTCGGCACTCGTATTTCTCTTCGAAAAACTCGGTCTCTTCATAGACATTTCTTCTGATTCTTTCTATTTCAAAATGATGGAGAATTCACAGATGAGTCCAAAAATAATTAGGATACTTCCGCGAAGTGAGCTGAGTTTCACACGATCTTAGTAAAATTACTTTTCAAACTCGCTGGAAAATATCGTGGCGCTGACGATGCATTGCACACCGTTCTCGGTTGTCGGACTGATTTCATGGGGCAAGTCGATCTGGTAGTGCAGTGATCCCCGATGGGAGTAGATCTGCATTTGTACCAGCACTCGGCGAGTGTCGATACAGTCCCGAACCGGTCCTCGGTCGGTGTCAATTTGGTCCTATACCGGCTATCGGCGGGTGTCAATGTGGTCCTGCACCGTTCCCCGATGAGTGTCAATTAGGGCTGGGACTTTTGCATATCCGGATATCCGGATATTTTGAATTATGCTGTATTCGAAGTGTTTGATCTTTATACACAACTTTTTACCATCCGGATAGCCGGAAAGTATCCGGATGATTTGCGGATAGTCCCAGAGCAACCATGGACGAGAAGGAGCAATCGGATTTATAATTAATCAGTGTAATTTTCCTGATGTCCCTGTGATGTGAGCGAATTGTGTGTATGAGTGTCCTATAACCACGCAGAGTGCGCCTTAACCTCACAATGAGGTACAGGAGCGTGAGGCCTGGATGATGATTAAATTGATCATTGGAACACCTTTCTTTCATGCCTATGGTATCAAACGTCAATGAGGCAAACCGATTGAACTGCAATTTTTTTTTAAATTCTCAGCCGATGGCCTACAAACTCATATTTTTTTCTGAGGATGGGCTCGATCACATCAAATGGCTCTCAAAATTGATACACATGACTTCTTATTCTTTCTATTCTTGGAATACGCTACTCTGAAGTCTATGATATTGAACTTCAATAAGCAGATCGGTGGAGTTGAACATTTTCTAAAAATTGTAAGCTGGTGGCCTCGGTACTCGTATTTCTCTTCGAAAAAGAGTGAACTCGGTCTCTTTATTTTATTCTCAAATTCGTTTGATTGTCGGAACACCTCACTCTGATATGGCACTTCAGTGGGCAAATCAATTAACTTGGAATTTCTGTAAATATTCTCAAGCTACGCCCTCGATCTTGCATTTTTCATCAGAAAAGAATGAAATCTCTCGCATAATTTGGGTTTCAAATTCGATGGCATTATTTGGATGGTACATGGATGACTCTCATAAATTACCAATTTTGAGTCCTTGACCTTTCCCATTACAATTCTATAGCATTGGGAAGGCCGGCTCCTCGACACCGCCTAGAGTGGATTTAAGCGAGGGCTCACGTATATCAAATCACATTCACTGGGAGATTTCGTTGAGAATCCATGATATTAGTGATGTAGTACTTTTTCGACTCCCTGCGAGGACAACAATGGGACGACGGTGGAACCAAACAGGATGTTGCCGATATTCGCCCATTCATTGCACATTTTGGATCCCCGACCATCTCTTGCAATCCATATCATGATTTTGTATTGCCGAGACGGCCAGCTTCTCGATACAAACGAGAGCTGAATGCAAAAAAGAGTTTGCTTGCGTAGGTTCGCATCACCATGGAACCAGGGCGAGACTGAGCCGGAAGCTACCCGAACATTTTTCAAAAATCACCTATTCCGGATCCTTAACCGTATTTTACCCTACCAACTATAATCGTATAGCATCGAGAAGGTCATGACGGTGACCGCATACGAGGTCTTGCTTAAGTCAAATCACGTTCAATGAAAAATCCCGTTCAGAATCGATCACATAAGTGAGATGGTCCTGTTTTGACACGCTGTGAGGACCACCAGGGGACCAGAATGGGACTAGATTGGATGCTCCGGAGATTTTCACATCAGTTGCTCATTTCGGATTTCCGACTAAATCCGTATCATAATTTTGTGTCGTCGAGATGGCCAGCTCCTCGACACAAATGAGAGAGGAGTGCAAACAAGAGATAGCCTGCGTAGGGTCACATTCAACTGGTAATCTCTGTGAGATTTCACCACAGTATTAATCGTAGTTTCGACACTCTGCAAGGACCTCCGTAGAACCAGACCAAAACTAGGCTACGGGACCAGATCGACACTTCCCGATGACCGATACGGGACTAGATTGACACTTGACGACAATCGATACGGGACGGGATGGACACTAGGCGGGGACCGTTACAAGCCCACATTGACACCCGCCGGGGACAGCTTCGATACCAGGTGGACACTCGCCGATGACCAGTACGGGACCAGATCGACACCCGCCGATAACTGCTACGGGACCAGATCGACACTCGCCGCAGACCAGTACGGGACCAGATCGACATTAGCCGGTGACCGGTGCGGGACCGGATCGACACTCACCGGGGACCGATACGGGACCAGATCGACACCTGCCGGGCACCGATACGGGACCAGATCGACACTCACCGAAGACGGATACGGGACCAGATCGACATTAGCCGGTGACCGGTGCGGGACCGGATCGACACTCGCCGGGGACCGATACGGGACCAGATCGACACCTGCCGGGCACCGTTATGGGACCAGATCGACACTTGCCGATAACCTATACGGAACGGGATCGACAATAGGCGGGGACCGTTACAAGACCACATGGACACTAGGGCTGGGACTATCCGCAAATCATCCGGATACTTTCCGGCTATCCGGATGGTAAAAAGTTGTGTATAAAGATCAAACACTTCGAATACAGCATAATTCAAAATATCCGGATATCCGGATATGCAAAAGTCCCAGCCCTAATTGACACTCATCGGGGAACGGTGCAGGACCACATTGACACCCGCCGATAGCCGGTATAGGACCAAATTGACACCGACCGAGGACCGGTTCGGGACTGTATCGACACTCGCCGAGTGCTGGTACAAATGCAGATCTACTCCCATCGGGGATCACTGCACTACCAGATCGACTTGCCCCATGAAATCAGTCCGACAACCGAGAACGGTGTGCAATGCATCGTCAGCGCCACGATATTTTCCAGCGAGTTTGAAAAGTAATTTTACTAAGATCGTGTGAAACTCAGCTCACTTCGCGGAAGTATCCTAATTATTTTTGGACTCATCTGTGAATTCTCCATCATTTTGAAATAGAAAGAATCAGAAGAAATGTCTATGAAGAGACCGAGTTTTTCGAAGAGAAATACGAGTGCCGAGGCCACCAGCTTACAAGTTTTAGAAAATGTTCAACTCCACCGATCTGCTTATTGAAGTTTAATATCATAGACTTCAGAGTAGCGTATTCCAAAAATAGAAAGAATAAGGAGTAATGTGTACCAATTTTGAGAGCCATTTGATGTGATCGAGCCCATCCTCGGAAAAAAATATGAGTTTGTAGGCCATCGGCTGAGAATTTTAAAAAAAATTGCAGTTCAATCGGTTTGCCTCATTGACGTTTGATACCATAGGCATGAAAGAAAGGTGTTCCAATGATCAATTTAATCATCATCCAGGCCTCACGCTCCTGTACCCCATGGTGAGGTTAAGACGCACTCTGCGTGGTTATAGGACACTCATGCACACGATTCGCTCACATCACAGGGACATCAGGAAAATTACACTGATTAATTATAAATCCGATTGCTCCTTCTCGTCCATGGTTGCTCAGAAATAAACACACACAGCACGCACCCGATCTAAATCTCGATCGCCATGCGCAGCAGCAGACTGGCAGCAGACGCCTGCCGACGCCAAAAAACAACAAGAGCGTTACAAGCGTTACAAAAAGCGTTACCGATTTCACATCAAATTTTCTAATTGATGAATTTCAATGAAATAATGCAACAAGATGAAAACCGGAAATGGCATTTTCGACTCAAAATGCCGAGATCTTTTCGATGCAATCATCAAAATTTCGCTCCGATCGATATTCGTAGAAATAGTAATTACATGCATGCGAAAATTCATTCATTAGTCAGAAACTAAAAGAGATATTGCAATTTTGACTACACCAATCGATTCCTGAGAAGTTTTTACATCGACAATGAGCTGGCCGCGCAAAACTGAAATAGTTTTCAACCATTAGCAAGCGCAAAAAAAATCCGCCAACTTATCTTTGTCACTTAGTATATATTGCATGGGTGGCCAAAAAAATTGGTCACATTTCTACCAGGGTAGCTAAATCTTTAACCGCATACGCACGAGTCCGTCCAGTATCTCAAATTTGATATCCAGACCCTTGAGCAGGCTTGATTAGTAAAGGCCTCTGCACTAGCTCACAGTTTGAATGAATTTTATACAGAGTCACTGTTTGGGTCTCATTCAAGGCTTGTTTTGGTTTGTTATAGCCTTAGCAATCACACACATGGCCTGTCCGGCATAAGGACAAATTTTTTATCATTTCGTCTCGAGTGCCTTTTGAAAGATCAAAATCATTAACAAACGATTTCATGAGCACGTGCGCCACACGAATCAGCTCATGTGGGGGGAGGTTCCAACAGTCGCGGGTGTAAGTCGAATCCTGGGCTAGAGTCGGTAAAACGCTTGGACCGAAAAATTGAATCCAACCGCTTTCTGGATAATTATACAAAGATCACGTGAAGAGGGGTTACCAAAATTACTTGTTCCGTAACAATATCCAAATTCTACAGTAACTTTCAATTATGCAAGAGTTTGTCGTGATACAGGGGTGAATACCTTTGGTTTGTCATAACAGTTCATTGAATTTCATGGTTTATACCATGAAAATTTTTTCATGCTTTCTGTTGCTGACTCTACAGAGCCTGATGAGGACAATCAATTGGGTTGTCGAGTAGAATAGTAGTGCAATAAAAAAAACGGGACCTTACCACGTACCATGTAGATGAATGAACCACCATATACCCGCTCTCCGAGATGAGTTTAAGATTTCAAATATATATGAGACGTAGACCATTCTATGACGATGCAAACAGCTTGCGCGCTCAATTCGAAGAGCAAAGCTTGCATTATATTATACTCGTAAAAGGGATTTAACCGATGATTCAACTGCAACAGCAGCATCGGTCGTATTTACGGAATACATTCCGATATAACGTGAAAAAGGGCACAGCAATCAATATAAAGCCATTGCAGGGCTTGCGATTTCAACACACATGCTCAGAAAATCGACCATTTATCAATATGAAACGCTGCGCAAACTCGCTACTCGAATCATCGATATATATCGAATATTGAAGCCAGAAATTGTGCGACGGTGTGTTGTAAGGTGTGATGTGCCTCCAAAGGCGTGAAAATAAAAAGTGAAAGCTCACGCGGAACTTGTCATAAAATCGGAGGGCTCGTGCCTTTCTTTTCCTCACTCAAATACTCACTCACACACACAGATAAACAGATATTCTCATATATATATAGTGGGCTTCTGAGGGCACGAGAATAGAGGATGAAGAGCTTGGCGAGCTCCAGAGAAGAAGGATAAGCGAGAAGGGCGTCTCTGTGTATAAGACCGGTAAACGACGCTCGTTTCGTATTGCCCAAGCTATGAATCGTCCAAGCGTGAGATCGTAAAGTCGCCCTTATCAGCAGGCCACATCTTAATGTAGATCTTTCTGCTTGGCGCAGAGTATAACTTCAGAGCCCTTTCATACTACTCTGTATTGTACATCTACATAAAACTGAATGCAATACCTCGTATAAAGAATATTATGCACTTTCTGCGTATGTTTAAAGTGTATGTACTTGCTTGTTTGGTGCCATACAGGTGTCCGACTGGTCTCAAACAACATCTTTATTCTATAATATATCCACGTTCCGTATGTCAGTCTATTCATGTCTAAGTATAGATACTCGAGAATCGCAGTGAAGTAAGTAAACGTCAATAAACAGTGATTGACGAGAGGTGAAGATATCGTAAGTTAAAGCCTCGTGTGCCGTTCACAGTTACTAATCAATTTTCCGGAAAATGTGCTGAGCGCGTGCTGGCTTGGTGAGCAATATCGTGCAGCCTCCGTTCAGACTTGTCGGGAGATGGATACCGGTGTGGACTTTGTGTGACTTTTCAGGTTAGCTTTTCGAAGTTTGAAGCGTATCGATGGTGCGTTCGTAGGTAATTTATTTGATAAAATATATCGTCTGTGAAAATCGATACTTAGGTGAAGAAAATTGATGTACACTAGTTGGGATCTCATTCATCCAGACTACATCTTTGGGTGCAGATCTTGAACATCAGAATTTGGATTTTCTGCATTTTCGAACCCTGAAAGTGTATCTGTAAAGTGCCCTTTGTATCGATCTTCCTTTTGTTATTCTCTGTTCCTTTATCCCTTCTTCTGGGAATTTAATCTTAGCAGGTTGAAGCCCTCCGAGTAGGAGTCTTTTTCAGCAGATGTTTGAATCTTCTCAGATAAATCCGACACTACTGGCACTCTTATGGGTGTCTAATATGAAGATTTCTCTTATCTAAGGAAGAATACCAAAAGTTTGGAAAGTTCTCCTTTTCATGCGGGATAGGCTATATTACCCGTACCCACAATTCTACCAGTAATGACAATCACTTTCAGTTGGTATTAGTATAACACACAAACCGATGAGCTTATGTTCCTAGGACAACGAAGGAAGGAAAAGAGAATAGCAAAAGAAGGATCAATTTACGAAGGGCTTGCATTTTCAGGGCTCGATATTGCAGTAAAACTCAATTCCGATAGTCAACACCTGCGCCCAAAGATGTAGCCAGGATGAATTTTCACACCAACTAGTAGTGTGCATCAATTTTCCTCCCCTATCGATTTACAGGGACGATATGTTTGATTCTATTCAAGCAAGAAATCCAGCAATTGTTCCTTCTCCGAGCCATCTCCATTTTATAGGTTAGGAAGTACTAACGGTCCAGTTATTCTTATTTTCCCACTACACTCTTATAATTTGGACTCAACGGCGAGTTGTAGGACAACTCATCTCAACATTTGTTTCATCGAAATTTTGACCTAAGATGTAAATAGAATTCTACGGTCGCGTTGCATGGCTACTCTCTAAACCCGTTGGAGTGAAATTTGACTCAAAGCTATGAGTCAGTTTCGTGCGCACCGAACTGGAGTGATTCATCACTCCAAGCTGGAGTCAAATTTCACTCCAACGTGAGTCAACTATCACTCTTAGGATTGAGTCAAATGATTCAAAACCAAACTTTTCAACATTCTAGATATTGCAATAAAAAACCAATCCACGGCGTGTACGCATATTTGAATTGATTTCCTGGTAATTCTAATTATTAATATTCTATGAAAAATGTACTTTACGAGAATTTTGGGAGTTGTGTTCGAATCGTTGGGGATTTGAACCCGCACCCTCTTGATTGCCAGGCAAGTGTCTTAACCATTAGACCAACTGTGACTTTGTCATATTACAGTCAAGAAAGCCTATGGAAGGTTGTGAACGGTCGATACGAGTTTTTAAATATACCCGAGTGGTGTTTCGAAAGGAAACTCGGAATAGAGCAGCATCACTCAACAATTGAAAAGTTTTCCACTATCCTCATAAGTAGTCCCACAAATCATTCTGGGATTATACCCTAACCTATAAAAGTCTATTTCACTCCATGTGAGGAGTCAATTTTCACTCTTCTTGGAGTGAATATTGACTCAAGCTTGGAGCGAATGTAATATTTCTGTGGTTTCACTCCCTATGAGTCAAATTTTCACTCCATAGGAGTCATTCTGAGAATCACTCCAAGCTTTGAGTCAAAATTTCACTCCAACAGTTTTAGAGAGTAGCTATAGCTTTTATTATTTTTTTTTGCATCGACACTCCCATACTCATGCCAGGATTGGGTTTCACACTCTAATATGGAGTCAAACATGAAAAAAGCGGATAAAAATGCCACGTATTAGCCTAGGCAGATAATTGTATCATTGAGTTGCTGGATGAGTCAATATTGAGATCGTCCGATGATGATCACCTACTCTCTAAATCCGTTGGAGTGAAATTTCACTCCCTTGGAGGGAAATTTGACTCAAAGCTATGAGTCAGTTTCGTGCGCACCAAACTGGAGTGATTCATCACTCCAAGCTGGAGTCAAATTTCACTCCAACGTGAGTCAATTATCATTCTTAGAATTGAGTCAAATAATTCAAAACCAAACTTTTCAACATTCTAGATATTGCAATGAGAAAATTGATTCACATTTCAATTGATTTCCTGGTGATTCTAATTATTAATAATTGATGAAAAATGTATTTGACGAGAATTTCGGTAGTTATGTCTATCGATGGGGATTTGAACACGAATCCTCTTGGTTGCCAGGCAAGTGTCTTGACCATTAGACCAAATGTGACTTTGTCATTATATAGTCAAGAAAGCCTAATATGTACGGTTGTGAACGGTTGACACGAGTTTTTAAATATACTCGAGATGTGTTTCGAAGGGAAACTCAGAATAGAGCAGCATCACTCAACAGTTGTAAAGTTTTCCACTTCTTCAAAAATAGTCCCGCAAATCAGTCTGGGATTATACCCTAACCTATAAAAATTGATTTCACCCAATGTGAGGAGTCAATTTTCACTCATCTTGGAGTGAAAATTGACTCAAGCTTGGAGCGAATGTAATATTTCTATGGTTTCACTCCCTATGAGTCAAATTTTCACTCCATATGAGTCATTAATGAGAATCACTCCAAGCTTTGAGTCAAAATTTCACTCCAACAGTTTTAGAGAGTACTATCACCATATTAAAAGGAGTCATTGCAGTTCAATATTCTCACTTTTACTGTTTTCGTCCATGTTTGTCAAACAGCTTCGACCACGATGATATTTTATTTTTATGCTCAAGGGTCTTGGAGCTTTATCATAGGATCTGTCTCTCGCGGTTGAATAAAAACTTCACCAAGATCATTTCCTAAGATCGATCGCCTGAGGATGACACTCATACCGTTGACAATAGTTGTTGATCATTGACAGCAATCATTGACTGACCAGGAGAGTGTTTCAGATCCGGGTCACGGATTTGGCTGAAACTCTGGAAATAGTCTTCTTCTAGTACCAAAAGAAGATATCCAAAATTATAGACTCTAACGCTCAAGCATTTCCGAGCTGCAGCAAAAAACTTTAGCATCGCCCATATGGGCCTATGTTAAAAGATAGTATATATAGATATACTGTGATGCATAGGTTATTGGCTGTAGCTTGAAAACGCTTGAGCGTTAGGGTTTATAATTCTGGGTATCGTCTTTTGGTATTAAAAGAAGACTATTCCCAGAGTTTCAGCCAAATCCGTGACCCGGATCTGAAACACTCTCCTGGTGAGTGGAAAAGTTCACAATGTATCAAAGTAGGGGATAGCTCTAATTCTACGTGGGTCCACAACCGCTACATACTTGAGTATCCCAAGATATCGAAATGATGAAGAAATTTGAGCAGGGACACGAATCCCGCGGATGTTTTGAGAATTATATGCCTTACAGTGAAAACGTAGCACATACTATTATACCCATCAACAATTTTTCAAACGCGCAATTATTCTGACCAGAAATCTTGATCGGTAACTTGGAACCTTTGGAATTTATTGTAGACGCGAAGGTATATCGAGAGCCTGGCGTTTGATGACGACAATGATGGAATCTGTCGTTTGCGTGATATTCAAGTCAACGGCGTGTCATCCTCCACCATTCTACATCTCAACTTCAGGAACTATCAGCGTGCTTGCGCGCGTGTTGAGCTATAGTCAATTCATATTCAGCTGAGACTGCACGAATGGCATTTAAATACGTTACCCCATCTGCATTCAGTGGAATGTTGAATATTATCGTTGAATGTAATCGAAACTATCTCCAGAACGAAATAATGTCATCTCTGGCTTCGTCTTTGCGATGTGATGGATCCGTAGATCGCACTCAGATTGATAAAATATATACCATGTTAAAAGTAATATCAGCCAATGGCGATCCAAAATCTCTTCCCATTGATTTAGCTGAACCCAAAGAATGGGGTGCAAATGGTTAGTTAGGAGCTGTTGAAGAAGGGTGCGAAGTACTTGGGTTGCAATCTCCAGCGGTTTTGTGACGGATATCGTAAAAAATCACTGATGGGATTTCAGTGAATTCAGGAGAAGAGGAGGCTTATGGGTGAAAGTAGGAGAAGAATATAAAACGTTGGACGATAAAACTCAAGATACGAGTTTGCCTCCGATGCTGAAAATTTGGTGTGTTGCCCATAGATCAGAGTTGGCTTGGGAGGACATTTGCAAGAATACTACAGAAGTGAAGAAACTAATAAGTGATCTAGCAGGACTCTCCTCGTTCCTTCATAAGAGTGAACTGAGATGGCGAGAGCTAAAAGTCGTGGCCAAAGTTCTTGACTTGAGAGAAGTGACCATTCACGATTCTTTGAAATTCGCTGGACAAAGTTCACCCGCGACTTGGTTGATTAAGTGCTGATATCGTGGCAAGCTTTCATCAAATATTCCGAAAAATCATACGACAAAGAAGCTAAAGGTTTTCTCAGATCGCTCACTGACGAGAATAATCTAAGATTATTGTGCTACTGGGCAGATGTCTTGGAAGTCTTCTTACAATTCCAAACAAATATCCGAATTGATTGATCCAATTCCAAACAAAGATCCGAGTGATTGATAAAATGGTTGCAGTCTGAGCAAGATTGAAAGTCTACAGACCACACCCTTGCTGAATGGATGGGTTTCTTGTTTGGAAAATGAGCTTGTTGTCGGTACGGATGGAACGTCACGTTGAAATTCATCCCACTTCATAGCAAAGGTAGACGCGGAAGTCATAATCTGTATGTACCTGATGAGGGATCATCACGCTGTAAAGAATAAGGTTCTTCTTTCACTTGTGAATTTTTTGAAGAGCAGACTCAACCGAACGCATTTTCATGTGATATTCTCAAAACATTCCTCAAGTTTCAAAATGGCGTTGCACTGCTCAATATTCATGAATTAGTTGCAGCAGATCTTGATCTGACAGCTTTGGATTTAGAATATTCAGAAATTTTCCAGTCTAATAAGAGATTACAACTTTCGAAGCTTCCTTTACAAAACCTGTTGAAAGAACTTCTCAGAGCTGAAATTTACTCAGTTATATCTACCATTACGGCGAGAATAGTTGCAATGAAACCCTACAGCGCTGATGTTGAACGTTTCTTTAGTTGTAACAACATTCTGAAAACACAAGAGAGATCACGAGTACTATAGGAAAATGAGGTTCCACACCTCTACGTATATCTCAACTTGCCTGTCGTAGATCAATAGGAGTTGGAATCGAAAGAGAGGAGGGAGAAAAGTTGCCCGAAACCCAAAATACAGCCATGGTATCAAAATATATTCCAAGGAGCTGAATCAAGAGAGACAGAAGTAGAAGACCAGTTACAGGATTGCAATACACAATCGAAGACCAAAAAGTTTTGAAGTCAACATATTCATATTGATATACATTTATATTAATCTTGATCAATATTTTAGCCATAGAGCGTTGTACCAAGAAATAACTGTGCTGTAAATGAAGCGCATAGACTGTCTTTGTTCTTTTGCTCTATATTTTCTGTTGCGAATTGGCTGAAAATCATACCCGAGTATGGAAAACCTTTCTTTTTTTGGCTTTTAATACAGGGCTCACGACGGTTAGTTGTAAACTCGGCTTAGAATAAACCCTGCAAATAAAGACAACCACATCGAAGCACCCGAACACGCTACTCACGTTTCATAAAAATTTTGTACGATCCAGAATAGAATATGCCAGTTTCATTTATTTTCCAACTGGGAAAAATAATTCAGAATAGTTAGAGCGTCTCCAGTATGCCTCTATTCGATACGCGCTAGGATATAGAATCACTAGTCCTGTTAACATACTACTATCAGAGTTCAAGCTACCTCGTATCGAAGATAGGACCAAGTACCTTTGTCACACATATATGTCAAAGATTATGAGCAATAGTAGTCTAATAGTCAACAGAACAATAAAAGACTACTACAACAAGTTCTTAACACGTTCACTGCGACGGCGAAAAACGCGTTCGGGTCCTGTGTGCGATGGGCCCCACCGGTGGGACCTATTTAATGAGATTTTCATCACCGACGCACACAGAGTTGGATGCGTGGGGCCCATCGCAGTGAAGGTATTAAGAAAAGCAAAGTACAAAAGACTAAGGCTCTTTGAATCTTGCATATCAGAACACTTGAAGGCGAACCACTTGCACAAGACTAGTAATAACTTTTGCCCATTTAATTTCGAATTCAAAGTTGTCGCAACATCAATCAAATTCGATGATACTATAGGAAGAATGATTCGTGGTACTACAAATCCTGATGGAGCTCTTCAATCTCTCATAGACTTACGCAACAAAGTAGAAATATACACAGATGGTAGTAAAGTGTAGATTCGCTTTATGTAGACACGGCGTGTATTTGTCCCTCTCTTCGTATTTCCATCACTAAACATATCAATAAAGAAGCATCTATATTCACTGCGGAGAGTATTGCCATCAGCTGTGCTTTAGATATTGCATTAAAACATAGAGACAAATATATTGTGATTTTTTTCTGACTCTCTCAGTGTATTGCAATCATTACAGAGGCAACAATTCAATATAAAAACCAGTCCATATATTTACGAAATGAAAGAAAAATACCTCGAATTCTGTAGTTGTACTGACAAAACGATCGAATTTTATTGGATTCCATCCCACTCAGGGATAACACACAACGAGAGAATTGACTTATTAGCTTAAGAGACCAGTCTTTCGCACCCTGGGGCAATACTCGACTTAATCCCATTCAGCGACTACCGACAAAAATTCAAAAATGCAATTGCATCTCACACAGCCGATCATTTACAAACATTGAGAGATGTAAAAGCAGTAGGCTATTTCGAACTGTTTCATAGTAAGAGCTCGAAGCCTTTGTTCCACAAATTGATTCTTCCTCGTAACTTGATTATCATGATCAACCGGTTTCGAGCCGACCACTATAATCTTGCACCTTCTCTGGCTAGAATGCACCTAGTTGACAGTGCAAGATGCAGATGTGGCGATAGTGATGAAGATCTAGAGCATGTAGTTTGGCAATGTACATTGTACGATAATCATAGAATTACCTTGTTAAAAGATTTACAGCGCATGATGTTACATCTTTCGATGAAAATGTCAATTATCCTTGCAAAACCTAATACTCCTGCATGTGAACTAGTATTACAGTTTCTACAATCCTGTAATCTGAATATCTGGAATACCGCTTAGCAATTTTGTGCCATAAGTACTAATGAAAACTATGAAAATTATTTGTATACTAATGTAAAGCGAATAAATTTCTGTAGAGATTTCGAAAGCTTCAATGGAAAAAAAAAACACATGGAAGCTATTCAAATATGATACAAATAAAAGTGATCCAGAAATTCACAATTTACAATAATTTTACATGTCAAACATTAAAAATGACTCTTTCATAACATCGGAGAGCGTAGTTTTCAGAGGTCGAAAAAGCTTTCATCTCACGAATGCAATTACTACCAGGGAGACTTCAAAGCTAAAAATTTGATCTAACATTAAATCAAGCGAATCATGATTTCGATCGAATTATTGTATATTTTGCTTATCTCAAGCTACATCATTCGTAGAGAAAACCTCTGCAAAGTTCAGAATAGAGTTAATCCACGTTGAGAATTGATGAGAAGTACACGGAGGGGATGATATCTGCTAAATTAAAATCTGGCCAGACAGCGATTTCTGGCCGATCGATCTGAAGGTCAGGTAACCAGAATGTCAAAGAGTCGTGAGAATTACCCATGTGGCACATTATTTTCATAAGCATAATAGAGCTTGAAAATTGAAGATTGAATGTATACAATAGAACTAGAGCTCTGGTATTCAACGGTGCTTCACAAATTTCAAAAATGCAGATAGCACTATATATGGGCCCTCTAAAGAAGCAATTCTCAAGGCTCCCCCTTCTACCTTATCCTAGAGCAAGCTATTCAAATGATGAGAGAATCTCTCCAGTGGTGGCACGCGCGTGTCACCGTGTACAAAACACATAACGCCGCCCAAAAAAGGGCTTTTGAAGTAACCGCGCGCCGGCGCTGATCTGATTAGCATCCGTTTGCGGTAGATACCCAAACGCGAGCCTTGTTGTCAACTCTTAAACTGATCCCATCCTTTTGGACTATAAGACAGATTCGTCTCGTCTCGTTTCTGCACCTTCTATCTGTCGTCGTCGCCTCTTGAGCTTGACTCAGTTTCGAGTGTTACAAGAGTGCGAATGTCCTGTATGCGTGAGATGCTATAGCTATATGTATAGTTGGATAAAAAAGCGGATAAGTTCCGTAGGATTGCTGCGTCGTCGTGTCCCTTCAAGATTTTGGGACTGCATTCTTGCGTTTTCCGCGGAGAAATATCGTGAGACCAATTTGCTATTTCAGAGTTCTAAAAATGCATCGTATATATTTTAATAAATGATTCCTATTTAAAATTCGGCTCAATGGCCTTGATTGTACATCGATCCACATAAGATTTATTGGGAATGATTCCGAGATTCTTAAACTGAAAGTTTTGGGAGTCATTCGGGATCAGGTCAATTACGTCAAGTCTTGAAAGCCCACAAAGATATTCACAGTTCAATTCCATTTGTGGAATACTCAAAGAAGTCCATAGACACCTTTACCGTAGCTCGACATATGAAATCATAAAATATTCCTTTCCTCAACAATTGAATGATTTCTTAGGCAAAGATTCACAAAATTCTGCAAGAAAATCCAATTGACCTTCAATGTGGATCATCGCGTGTAGGCCCTCTCCGAAAAAATGCGAATAACTGATGGAGCTTCACATCAAGCCATAACCTCGAAAATCTTGAAACCATCAACAGAATTCGTTGGGTCCATTTTGAAGAAGACTTTATGGATCAGTACATTTTCCACGAGTGCACTTGTGGGATATTTTGAGTTCCTCAATTTCTCCCACATATATTTACACGTAGAACTTTGCTAGGTTTATCCGGAGAAAAGTACGTAAATTTCAACAATGAAATTTTCATCTTTAACATTGATGATTATGCAATTTTCTGAAGAAAACGCGGCCCCTAGAATAGATTATAGTTGGATTGGCAACCAAGGAACCTTCGACAGATTTTACTACAACCCGTTGAAAATCAAAGTCCAAACCTCGGATAAAGTCTGCATAAGATCCTCCCCCCTCCCTTCAAGTTCAACGATTATATAGTCTATGATAAATTTTGAGTAGTACCAGAAAATGTTTTGTTTCACAATACAGCTGAGCTGAGTAGATGAATTCATGCAACTCCAACAAGACGAATCACCTTCCGTTTCCACCGTTATAAGGATGTCATATATTTACAATGACCTCAAGATTCTCAGATACACTCTTGATCTGCTCCAATCAATCCACGTCGAATGTACTTATTCACCTGCTGGTACGTATGCTAATAAACCTCCAGAGCAACGTTCACTGGCCCTACCAGTTTTTGTTTTCAAAAGCCAGCTGAGAATCAGTCTCATCATACGATCGCGTAATTCTCGTGATGAGAACAAGAATCAATCCGGTAGCGAATGGAATGAAAGCAATCTTGAGCCTGAGTTATTCGTATCGAGTGAATGTGTGGCGCGTCAACCGGTCGGGCACCTACCTATACAACATCGCATTCAAATGTTCCCGCGCGCAATCTTATATATACTATATAATACTTGTGTCTTTGCTTAGATATATCCTGAAGAGTATGTCTAGCCAGTTTTTAGTCCTCAACTCTACGAATCGACGATGTCTGAAACTTCTATGATACTTCATCAAAGTGTAACTATAAACTATACCTACTGTATAAGACTGTTGAGAAATCGAGTAGGTATGCACTTGGCGGACAACGATGTTGGCTTTGGTGTTGTTTTTGACCGATTTGCCGCCGGTCTCTGTGATGCGAATCTGTCAGTATATGCTACCAGATACTATACAAAGACTTATAGGACTTTCAAAGAGTATACGAGATGATTCGCACTGTATGATTGTTGGAAAATTGCTTGATCGGCTCTTTCTCTATATAGTTGCACAGCTATTGAAATGGCTCTCTCTTCTACGAATCGCTTCATTCGTAGCCTGTTCTCCAAGCATTTTCTGTTAAGCTAGAGGGAAAAAGTTGCAGACGACTGTGATGCCATTCGTCTCATGATATGGGCACGATAATCGCCGTCGGTTGGTTTTACTTATACACACGGCTAAGTCAACTCAGTCCGATTGATTTATTTACGACGTAGATCACGAGGTAATTACCTGATGACGAGATTCAACGAGTTATGAGAATTGTAGATGAGCAGGAAGTGTCTATTCCAGCACTCAAGATTCTTAATGTTCATCCTTAGAATTTTGTAAAGTCTTCAACCGTATTGGACCAACTGGTGATATTGTGGAATCTACCCCTGTTTCGGTAAATCCCGTGGTTGGAAGAAATTTGCAATGCCTGGGTCCAAACGGGACTTTTCAAGAATGTCTGATTTCGGTTCAAGAATGAAAATACTGGAAACAAGATTTGAGACAGTTCTTTATTATAGTAATCCATCGCCATGAGGGTGGAATAACATGACAGTCAGAAGTGGGCCCGGTAGAACGTTTTTGATTATTTTCTTTCATTTCCAATACATTTGACATTCATAGTAGTTCATGACACGGCGAGTAGATGGGTAAACCATAAGTCCATTATAACCAGAGGCGGACAAGCCATTTGGGAATTTGGGAACTTTCCCAGTGGGCCAGGGCCACCCATAGGTCAAATTTTTAGAGACAATGGCGGTGGCTATTGGACCAGGGCCCCCAAATAGCTGCATTTTCAGAATAGCAGACCATACGAGAAAACTGTCGGTCCCAGCTATATGCTCGAGCCAGAACTTTAATCATGTTCAAAACTGATTCTCACAGAAAGTCATGTAAAAATGGCATAATTTATTGATATTGATTATAGAAGCACTATAATATATTAACTGGTTCCTGCCCTTACCTCCTGCAGCTTACAAGTATGCTCTAACATTGCCATTCACTCAGGTTTCATGTCAGAGGCCTTTCAGTTTGATGAAGTTTATCAAAAATCGTTGATGAAGTTTATCAAAAAACATTTAAGGCGATGCGGTCACCGTGCATGCTTATTTTTGTTCACAGATATCTCAATATCTTTTCCAATTTGGGCTGAACAGCGAATTATCCAGGCTTTGTAATCATCTAACTTGGCCTGGATAACTCTTCGTTAAGCCCAAATTGGAAAAGATTTCGAGATTTTTGTGAACAAAAATGTGCCAATTTGTAGGTTAGAAAGCACCCGCGGCCAAGTTATTCTCGTTCATCACCGATAGTCTTGGAATTAGTAAAAAATGACGAGTTATCCACCACAATTCAGCATATAATACGTAATGGACAACTCGTCTCAAACTTCATATCATGAAAATTTTGAGTTACATCTAAATGAAATGTAATTTCCGGGTTGCACGGCGACCGCATCGCCTTAAGAAAAAGTACAAGGTATGAGCAGTGCATACTTATGAGCTCAGAAGAAAATCTGCTAATCAGCATCAGTGTACCTGGAGAAGTTATAGAGCTTATATCATAATTAAACACACGCCAAGATATGTAATTCCAATTGAATTGACTCGTAGATTAGCCGCAGGAATTTACTAAAATCTTCTCCTCTTGAAACTAGAGGACGCTGTTTTTAAAATGTTTTTTTAATTGGTATATCAACCGCTGGAACCTTCCTCACAAAGACAGGAACTTCTGAAACACTCAAACTGGAACATTTATCCTGGGACTACTAAACCAAATGAGCTATCCTTGACAGTCCTTGATCCCAGTAAAAGGAACCAGGACGGTCAATGGCGGTTTCCTTACACCGCATGAGTAATTGCAAGAGTGTACCTTAACTGGTTCGACCATCGGGAACAATTAGCCCTCTGTGACAGGTGTAATTGTCATTTCTGGGCTTCCAAGCATACCCAGACTAAAGCTTGCAATCCCCAGCACACGTACGCGTATGATAATACACAATTTTAACTCGTAATAATACGATCGGTTATTATCGTGCAATTATACCGTCTCATTAATCCAACAGCAATTACGCGACTCTTACCCCTTCTGTCTCCACATGCTTCTCTGACTTCACGGCATTTTCTTTGTTCCTACTGAACGCTTCCAACTGGTTATTTCCTTCTTGCCAGTCTTATATCTCAAGTCTGCCTCTACCTTTTCGTTCCGTTTTCTTATTACGCATTTATTCCTTCTCACCTCTATATCATTCTCGTACGTCGGCACTACAGATCCCGGCATCCAAACGCTGTACATTGAGGCCAAAGTGTGTGCAACTTCGCGCATAACTTATATGAACCTTGACGCGATACTTACACCTCGAATATGAGTTGTGGGAGGGTCAGTTTTGTATGCACGCAGTGCAGCCAGTCCATTGCCATTGAAATGTTCAAATGAAGTGGGTATGTAGTTGCAATCGACTTGTCATACTGCAAATGGGATTTCAAACCTTTGCTCCAGTTTGCTCTCATGAACTTCGACCCTAGAAATGTATAGAAGTCATTTGCTGAGCAATGGGTTTGAATACTGGTTTAAACCCGATGCTTGGCTAACGAGATGAAATTGATGCCGATATTCCATCTTAAGGCGAGGCGGGGTGGACAGGGTTAGAATCGGAATGCGTTCCCAATAATATTCTTCTCAAATACTCAGGCATTCATGTGAATTGATTCGTCACGGCTTCCAGCTCGATCGGAGTTCCGGAAGGCAGTTTTCTTTTGAAGGTTATGAATTTGAATTACTCCGTAAATAGAGTTAGAATTGGATGATTAGAATTGAATCTTGAGCCCAAGTCCAACAGGCGTATCGAATTTTCTTGCAGAATGTGAAGGAAAATTATTACGTACTCGTCGGCCACAATGATGAGAAAAATACAAGGAACTATCTTATGAATGGGTAAAAATAGAGAGTTCTTGGAAGTTTTGAAGATGATCGTCGAATCCTAATGACGCGGACCTTTTTCATGTAATTTCTTTGCTCGTTGCGGTGAGGTTACGGTATACTAACAAGGAGAACATCAGGTCTACGGAACACGGATCTTGATGAAACTCTTGGAATCATCTTATATAAGTGAAAAATGAAAATCTCCAATGGTTGAGTCCAATGGGCCTCCTATCCCGAGATACAGCTATGGAAGTCAGATTTGTTAGTATAGTCTTTTTTAACATGGGCCTACATGGACAATGTTAATCTCCATAGCTGTATCTTGGGATAGGAGGCCCATTGGACTTAACTCTTGGAGATACCTTCATTTTTCCCCAAAACAGAATGATTCCCGGGTTTCCATCAAGATCCGTGTTCCTCAGACCTGATGCTCTCCTCGTAAGTACAATTTCCTAGAACAACTTTCCATTGTCAATGTTATGAATCAGAATTTGATCTCTCATGGAACTGCCTCCGACTTTGATCGGTCTGAAACCTGTGGCAATTAATTTACAAAAATTCTCATTCGCGAGATGGGACGGGGATCTTCTATGTCAGAGTCTCAGAGTTCTTGAATTTGCTGTTTTCACTAGTCCTGCACAGTCCACAGGCCACCTAGCGCGAAGAAGAAGAAGAGAAGACTATGCCCAAAGATCAAAATCCCGTTTCAACCGAAATGGAGCAATCCCCTTTTTTGAAATGCGATCTTGATTCGTATTCTTATGTGTTAATCAAATGGAGCTTTTTTGAGCAACATACTTGTCAAGACAATAACGGCTCCCAAGGCCCATAACTTCAATGAATCTCAACATTTTCCAACGTACTTCAACTCATTTTGAAACTTATTCAAGGACCTTCAAAATGAGCTAATATGAGCTTAAATTTAACACAGTAAACTAGAGCTACCTCAAGAGTTAGGAGCTCGAAAAGTCTCAAACCGTTAGGAAAGGAAATCTCGGATATTGATTCAAAATGAGGTTCCTCGACTCTAGTTTGTTGAAATCAAACTCACTCCAAATCATTTAGACGATTTTCGAATGAGCTTTAAAATGAGCTCAGGCACGTTGAAAATAATTGGGATACGTTTGAGTTATGAGCTTTGGGAGCTGTTATGGTCTTGACAAGTAAAAGTTCTGAAAGAGCTCCATTTGATTAACACGTAGAAATACGAATCGAGCTCGCATTTCAAAAAAGGGGATTGCTCCATTTCGGTCGAAACGAGATTTTGATCCTTGGGCATAGTACTAAATCGCCAAGTGTTCAGTTTTTGGTGACAATTTTGTTCAACTTATCGTCCTCTCCTGAGCACCGTGTGCAGAGGAGGAAAATGTGAATTCTCCAATTTGATCCAGTTCTGTCCATACAAATTAGGGTGATACTTGTTCCCCAATTTTCGATTTTCGGCCAGGCTAACGTTCAAATCTCGATTGTAGGTTGAAAAAAGCGAAAGCAATTTTCTGGGAAATTTTCTACAGGCAGCCTTTAGAATTCATTTTGTCCTGATTCCAATGGCCAGTTTGAATTTTTCGGCCAATTTAATTCAGTTATTTCATGCGCCGCGCATGCGCGACCTTCAAGGTGTAATTTCCTCCAAAGTGACCACTCAAGGGAGTCAATTGATTACTACATCAAATTGTAGTTTGATGTGATTAGGATGGAAAACACAGCAAGTTCAAGCGATAAAGAATCCAAGGTACCGATTCTGTGAACGAAGAGTTTCTTTCTGAGACATGAAGGTTCCTTTGGACCCCTAAATAAGGTCAGTGTACCCAACTTGCCCCCATTAAGCCATTTTCTTAATAACTCTGGCCCATCTCAATATTTTCCAACGTACCTTAGCTCATTTTGAACCTTGTCTTAAGATCTTCAAAATAAGTTGAGGTACATTCAATTTGAACCAACTGGAGCCAAACTGTTTGAATTCTCCCAAAAGGTGATTTTTGAGAGTTTACAAAAGTGTGTACCCAACTTGCCCCCATTAAGCCTTTTTCTTAATAACTTTGGTTTCCTTCAACGGTTTTCAACGTGCTTTAGCTCATTTTGAAGCTTGTTCAAAGACCTTCAAAATGCATTAAACTACGTTTAATTTTGATGAACTGGAGCCGAACTGTCTCAATTCTTCCGAAATAAAAGATGAAAATCAGCGGTAGAGTGTTTTTATCGACGTGCACGCACATTTGGAGCTTTTCGTTGGTTCAAAACACAATTTCTGACCCATTTTGAACTGATAAACACGTTCCGAGTGGTGAAAAAAGTCGTACTGCACGCCCTTTCGAGATAGACGTATAGGGGCATGTTAGGTACACTCCGATGTTGGCATCCTTGTTTACAAATCGTCTCCGTGTTTTGCGCATAAAACAGCTCCATATTCAAAATTTGCAATTTTGAAAAATGGATTTTGTTGGTCTTGAAACAAGGAATCGAATGCGCTAAGGTACGTCGAAATTGGTTGAACTCAAAGAATTTGGCACCGATTTTACTGAAGGCGATTCCCTCGGTGCTTTCTTAGCTAAGCAATCACGAAAAATAGAAAAATCACTTTAGATTTTCTGCAGAACGCAGGAATGATTCGGGGTCGACGCCAACTACTTACTTTCTCATATTTCAACATAACAAACGTGAAAAAAAATTGCCGGGAGGCCAAGGAGTGCCCATCCCCGAGATCGGCATATGGGGGCAAGTTGGGTACAGAGGCAAGTTGGGTACACTTACCTTATGTAATCTTTGAGACGAAATGTTCTAAGGAAGGAAATGTATGTTTCTCACGTATTTCTCAATAGAAACCGAATCCGTCTTCATTTTTGTCCTGAACCGTAGACATTTCTCGCTGGACTCAAAAAATCCATTCACGAAATCTATTTCTTGGAATTAGTACCTTGAACTTTTTATCCCTCGAACAAGCTATGTTTCTCTTCTTATTACATCCAATTGACTTCTTCAAGAGGGGATTTTGAAGGAAGTTACACTAGCTATCGATTAAGAACCCGCCCACCTGGGAACGTTGGAGAACGCGCACATGGAGCAGATGCAGATAAGTGAATCGAAATTCTCTTGAAAATTAAAGAAAAAAACCACTAAAATCAGAACGAAATGTCAAAATAAGCACTGTGAAGGCTGTCTCAAAAAATCTGGAAAAAATTGCTTTCGTCTTTTTTCGCCTTTAAGTTGAGACTTGAGGGGTGTCCCAACGCAGAATCGAAAATTGAGAAATAAGGCCCAACACTCATGCGTGTCTCACAATCTATGAATTACAAATTCAAATAAAACCATCAAAGAATGAATCTTCCGATGACATAACTTAAACATAACCAGGGACCTACCCCTCCAATACTCGCAATCAATGACATCCTCATAAGTCAAGCTCAATCCATTGCATTTTTCGCTTGACTTAAAATACTTCAAAATGGACTTTCTTCTGATTTATTTTTCGAAGAACAGCTCGAGTAATCAAAAAAAGTCACCTACACGTCGTCAACAACACTTCTATACTATGACCAATCACAGTCAACATAGTATAGTTAAGAAATTCAACATATAGTACCGTCAAATTGGGTGAATTTGGTACGATTTCGTTACTTCTTATTTTCTTTGGCTCGGCATTCCAACATACATTAACCAAACCCACTTCTATTAGGGGTCAATCTCAAGCTTATAGTTTCAGCTTTCGATTGATGGGCCACAAAGTTCAGTTGGATGTGTCTGAGCCGGGGTTATTAGCGGTTGAAGAAGTGTACCAAAGTTAGACTTCGATGGGGCAACTTTGGTACACTTACAAAATATTTCAACTCTACCCACCACGATGTAAGTGAACTAATTTTAATCGTTCAGAAGTCTTATTTTAAGCTGTTTGAAACATTTTAAAGCCTCATAGATCATCACTCGACTCAAGAAGAGTTGAAAAGAAGCTGTCATAGGAAGATGTTTTGAAGTTACCCTATCCTCATGCTTCTTACCTAGAGTGGGTTGACTTTGGTACACTTTTTCATGGCTTTTTTCTTGTTCTTCATTCATTAAAATTCCGAATACTTCAAATACCCTAATGTAACGATGTTTCCTTCAATATTGTGATATATGTGGTCAAAATGTAGTATTATTCACCCGTAGATGGTTGCGGAGCACTTCTTGCCATGTACACTAACTGGACCACTCACGTATCGCTGTTAAATCGGCCTTTTCGGAAAAAGCTTCAACGAACAAGTACAATCGTTCACGCGGGATCTACGGTGGCTCAACACATTGTTTATGCGTGTGACAAGAGGGAAGAATAGGTTTCAGATCGATAAAATCGTTTACCTTGCCGAACGCAGCTTTGAAAGTCATTTTTCAGGGTTGTACCAAAGTTGCACCCACTGTACCAAAGTTTCCCAATTCGACGGTATAGTTTTTCTCCGCTCATCGTCAATGCAGATAAACCATGTGAGACCATGACCAATCGAATTCATCAGAACTTTTTGCTACTTCATGAATAGAACTGGACAGAAACAATATGATCTCATATCAATTGTTTGAAGATAAAAAAAATTTCTCACCAATATCTTACAAGATTCAGCATACATAATTGTTCAGAATCTCTTTCTCGTTTAATATTATGTAAATCTAACTCTTCTCGACTCCCCAAATAATGAATTGAGTAAGCCACCCATCTTCCAAAGCCAATTTTGTGGCTCACTCTTGCAACACATTTACTTGCATACACCTCATCGCAAATCCCAACAAAACTTGTAAGTATTCGCACCTCTTCCACATTCAAAGTTCTCAAACTCACCCCGTTACATGCAAAATTTATCACTTTTCAAGCCACCACACCATTCTTTCAACAAACCTTTCAGTTTCATCAGTTTTTCTCCTTCGGCTTGCACCGTGGCAAATCACACATACAAGGTACAAAAAAAGGCCTTTCGCCGCCGCCACACGCACTTTGGGCCTCATCATCATCTTCGTCTACCAAAACGAAACTCTCCCATTCCGTCATCGTATTCTGTGGCAGCTCGTTTTGACTTCTCTGTCTCGTTATCTTCGAGACATTATTTTGGCAGCTGCCTTCTAGAATTATATGCCGCTCTTTCTGGCACAAAGACCTTTCAAAAAGTAAAAGAATTCATCGAATATATATTCTTGAAGTAAGATTGCCAGAAGCAGCATCTTTGAGGAGTAAAAAGGGTGAAACGAATAAGAAATGTGCAGCGATGATTGAAAAAAAATCCATCCGCGAGAGGCCTTACACCCCACACACACACACACACAAATACACATATATAAACAGGAATATGTATAAATTTCAGTAAGTCCATTCCGAATCCACATAGGGTGAGTGACGTTCGTCGGCAAGCTTTCGCCGTACGATGTAGATTTGTTTGCATTTAAAAATCAAATCGTCGGCGGCAACTTTGCAAGAGAAGTCCGTAAAAGCCACAGCTGGTCTTTGAAAAGTTAGGTATGCAACACTCTCGCGAACTGATGCGGACAATGCCAGGAGAAGCACTTTTTGCGCCCCGTTTGCCTCTTATAATACGAAAAAGACCCTTTGGCGATTTGCCGGTTATACCATCACAGGTGATCTCGTCATCCGTCCTGTGTCCATCCAAATTCTCGTCTTCTGTCTCTCATTCTTAATCGAGTATGTATGTATGTGTATGTGTGTGTGTGCATATATATGTATATATGGTTACCGATCTGTTTTGCCTCTCAGATACAATGATTCGTTCGCGGGGTTCCGCGGGCTGGAATACGTGAAACAGCCGAAAGGTGCGCGAGGAATGTGGCCCCCGGAATTACTCGGAGCTTCTGGAAATAACTTGGATAAAATGTATATATGTATTGTATTGAGACCGAAAGTGATGATTTCGCGGTGCGGATGAGATCAGAGGAGAACGGGTTTAGTTACGGCAGGTGCCTTCGCCCTCTACGAAAATTGCGAAATTGCGAAATTGTTTCGATGAGAACGAGAGCGAACGAGTTGATTTCTGCGGTTTCGGTGATTATTTCGATCTGTCATACGTGTTTTGTGATTTTTTTTTTTTGGGGGGGGGGGGGCTTTTTTGTAAAAGTTTCTGACTGATTAGAGATGAATGGACTTATTGGGAGGAAACAGTTGGTGTGGTAAAATAGGTACTCAAAAGGATTTTGAACATTCCCAATTTCGAGTTTCGAAATGAATTCAGGAGTTTCTGATTCGGAATGTTGGGCGATTCAATAGCAGCTGCATTGTTTGTGGAATTTATCATAGGCTCAAACATTTTGGGATGTGTTACAGGAGGAACTCTCTAACTCGGCTTTCAAGAGAACTGACGAAAAATTCGAGTTACACTACCGGTCAAAAATTTGAGCTCACCCAAAAAATTTTTTTTCAATTTTGGGAGTTGAATTATTCGGCTCTGTTTGACCGCAGAGGACTCTTCCGCAGCTCATTTTGAAGATTTTTTCACGTACTTGAAAATAACATTATTTATTTTTATCCGCACGGATCGGGATCTTTCCAATTTGAGCTTGGAAAAGGGTCATTTTCAACGATTTTTCAGAGAATCTTTTGGCTCATGCCAATGTGAGCCACATAAAGGTTTCAATCAAGGGAGTTGTAAGACCCAAAACAGCAAGTCTGGAGCTTCGAAATTCGTTCTTGAACGTCCCTCTACGGCACTACTTCTCTGAGCTATGACATTTTCTCTAAAGAAAGATTTTTCGCAAAAACTAGCACCTTTATTCAAAAATGACGAGAAAATTTACTTATTGTGGCATATTTCAAAGAGCTCTCATTTTCTTGATCAAGATATAGATGATAGATAACAAAAATAATGATTATACTTCATAAGAAATGCATCTCTGCATCTCTCTCGAATCGGAATGCTATTTTTTGCGAGGAATCTCCCCTCAGAGAAGATGTCATAGCTCGGATTAGCAGTGGCATAGAGGGACGTTCAAAAATGGATTTTGAAGCTCTAGAATTGAACTTTTGTATCCCACAACTCCCATATTGAAACACTTATGTGGCTCAAATTGGCACGAGCCAGAAGATTCTCTCAAAAATCATCGAAATTGACCCTTTTCTAAGCTCAAATTGGAAAGATCTCGATCCGTGCGGATAAAAATGAATGATGCCATCTTACAGTACGTAGAAAACCCTTCAAAATGAGCTGAGAGAGAGTCCTTTTCGGTCAAGTAGAGCCGGGTAGTTCAACTCACAAAATTAAAAAAAAATTTTGGGTGAGCTCAAACTTTTGACCGGTAGTGTAGGTTTATGGAATTGATGTAATCTAAAACTGCTCTACTCAGATCATGCCATACTCGATCAAATATACCGATGAAAAATTTTTCAACAATTTTTGATCAGTTATTATAAAGAATCAATCATTTCCGCGTGATGTAAGAACTGCAGACAGAGCTGAGAATATCTCGTTCCCGATCCCTGCAGCTCCCTCTAAATAGTTATGATCTGAGGGCAGTGAAAGCTTGTCGAACTTCATGAGAGGTTACCTCGTTGATTTTAGATTCTAAATCTCATTGGCATTCGATTCCGGTGAATACGTTGTTCAAAGTATCTTCTTCACTCAAATGACTTTGTGTAGCCATATTCGTGGCGAAATTAACCAATTCTTTAGAAGTCACAATCCCGGACCTCTTGTTGTTAGACTATTATCATGTTCACTGGGAACCACCTATGTATCATTGAATTTTGTATGCGAAGAGCTCGTTAACCCGTATATTTGGTCAAAATAGAATAGTATAAAATGAAGAGTACTCATATGAATTCATATCCAAAACACACCATGGAAATCCATTTCAGAAGAATCACTGAAACAAATATCAGTTCATCTCACTCCACAATTCTTTCAAAGTAACACAGTTTCAAGTTTTATAATCAATGCCAATATACTCAATTCTACTTTTTCCATCTCTGGATAAGAACCTCCAAGGATCAACTCGATGAGCAATACATCCGGCGCAAAATAACGTAGCCTCTCATAACAATCCACACACATCAAATACATCAGAGAAAATCCTTATCTAGTCATTTGATTTGATCGCAACTCAACAAGCTCGTCGTCATATCACAAATACAATCGATAATCTCCATCAAAAGAAAAAATTACGCTCCAATATTCCATGAAACTCGCTTTGCACGATCACAAATTAATCCACGCTCTGATACTCTACAACCCAGGGCACATTGATCCGCGCAATGCACATAAATGGGCGCGTATATATACCTTTTTCACGCTCGCACCGCGGCATCGATAACGATTGAATTTTTGCCCCAAGGGAAAAGAGCGATTGCCAACTCTATACGGCAAATACCAAATGCGTTGCATTGAAAAGAAGAGAAGCGGCTGCAATAAAGCGCTTGAGTATTACTTATACGAATTGCTCAGATGCGGGAAAACAAGCCACGGATCTTCGATAATCCTCGCGTCCGCTCATTGATAAGGAGAATACACACATACAAAGACTTTGATGAAAATTTATCTGGTATATGTATGTGACAGCTGATCCGGACGTGAAAAGCGTCATACTTTTATGTACACTCGATGCAGTGGTGAACTGTGGTTATTCGCAAAAAATTTATACCCAAGACATGAGACTGCATATCATTGTAGAGAATGTTACAGTGCCACAACTGATATATGCAATTCAGTAACCAAAACGTAATTATTTCATGTCTGGAACTTCTAATTGCGGAAGGTTGTTACACTTAGTCGAGAGAAGGACGATCTCAGCATCTTATTTTGAGGTTGACGATTGTTGACACAGCGGATATGAAATCGAATTCACAGAAGTAATAAGCAACATTTTGGCACTTTCATCGGAATTCGCGCAGTTTGGGTAGAGCAATCCTATATTATCATACCTTTGACAATACACTTTTGATTTTAGAGAGGGGGGGGGGTGGTGTTACTCGAGCCCCGCCCCCTTTCTTCTGATTTGTCAATGAATTATGCGCTAGAATTGAATAAATATGGTTCACATACATATGAATGGCCTAGTACAATGCAAAAACAACGAAAACCGTCAATTACACCAGCTATTTTGGAGGAAAGCTATTTACTGAAGATATGATGGGAGGAACGGCCGAATTGCGAGGCTCTTCTTATCAAAGCAAGATTTCTTGACAGAGCTTCCGTCACTTTGATTGTCTGGGGATCATAAATCCCCTATAGTACCACAGAGCCATCGGGAAGATATCGAGAACCCAACTTCAATATCATTAATAGTCTAAAATGCAGAGCTGATGATATAGGCCAGTAATTCTAGACTTCGAACTGAATTATTTAAACTGTGAAAGAAAGTATGTGATTTCCAGTGTGTGTTTCGCCTTGTCTCCCTCTTGGACTCGTCAACGAGACGAAGAGAGACCTGTCTCAGACTGTAAGGTATGGAATCCCGCTGTAAATTTTAAATGTTAGTTATATAGATATATAACAGTCGCTCTCCAGAGCTTTTATGCGGATCAACCATGTGAGTAGAATCAATCATCATCCATCATTCCATGAAAACAATGACCTCACGTATCATTATTGTGTGGACTAATCCTTAGCTTGAACTGCTGTTTTTTTTATTGAATTTTGATATTTTTATTGCTTACCGCACGCATGGGTTTTCGTTGTAACATACTTATAGACCTATGTATATATAGCAAAAGCTGTAGAGTAGGGTATTTCCTCCGTTAGAGTCATTTTCACAGACAATCATATACTTGCGCGCAAGCACACACTTTTGTAGTTTTTCAAGTCACCAATAGTTCAATACATATCGGACATATGTGTGTCGCATAATATACAGGCCGCTAAAGTTCGAGCAGCCTAATATATGGGTCAAGTGGGGATGCTCATCAAACTGGGTATCGCAGCAGCGAGGACCGGTGCGACAAGAATTTCTCGTTCTAAAATCCAAAAGGAAGCAACCAGATCTCCAGGGCTCCCACAAGGCTTGCCACACACTGCCGCAGAAGCCATCCACTGGACTCTGGGCCAATCGACCACGCCGCTTTCCAGCCATCCACTATGTGCGAGTGATGAGATACTTGTCACTGAATGTGTCAAATGCGCAGGCAACTTGATGCTTGATTTTTCGAAACCTCACACTTTTTTTAAATATCTACGTCCTCAGTCACATTCTATATCTCTGTCGAGTATCAAACAAAGTGCAGACACGCTGAAGATGCTGATTCCCAGCTATATGGGTAGTGCGACTAAGATCATGAATTCGAAATTTTGACTGAGGATGTAATGTAGATCTGTAGAAGGACTGTGAGGTGGAGAATCAAGCATCGAGTTGCCTGTGCATTTGACACATTCAGTGACAAGCATCTCATCACTCGCACATTATTGCCACAGAGTGACTTAACCTCAGGTACACAAAATAAATCTCACAGAGACTGACAGAGACTCTAGCCCGACTTCACCGCAATGTGAATTGAGTCACTACTCACTAAGCACTGTCTGTCTTTTTTTTAATCAGAGCGACTTGTGGGAATTTTCGTCATAGCAGGCTGCCAAGTTAAATTCCCAACTCTCAACAACTACTGCAGAAGAGTTTGTTTGCACCACACGGAGTGTCAAACACAGATAAATGCAGTCAACATGCCATAAATGAATACATATAGCACTGCAGACCCTTGATATCGGCGTATATAAGAGCGTAGTACGACAGTAATACGACCAATATTACGACCGTAGTGCTACGGCCGTAGGGTACGATCCTGCTACGGCCGTACCTCTACGACCATAATACGGAGTTGCGCAGTACTGCTACGCTCTTTTTTCCACCAGGGTTGTTTATAACTTTGTGTAAACAATTGATTTTGCCAAATGAATCATTAGGTTACCTAGCTGTCACTATTAGAAACAATTTAAGCTTTAGAACACGCGAATCGATCAAGATTTGGCGATACAGTAACGAATCAAGCTATTGATTCGTAAAACTCTGATAAAACGTAGAAATTCAGCTTTAGTTGCACGTAATAATTCTCACAAGCTTGGATCTTGCTCCTTTGCACTTTTTATTGCTTCGGCGTGGTAGCGAGAATGATCTGGCGAGCATCTGCCAGTGGTACATCAATCTCCGGTTACATTACTTCAATTTCATAGAGATAGAAGCTGGATGCGGATGGACTGCAAACCGTAAATAGATCGCTGAGGGTATCACCGGACCAGTGTCTCTTCATTGATAAGAATAATATTATATGCACGTTTGGTGCATATACGTTCGTCGTTCGCATTTAATTCTATCTTATTAAATCCGATACTTACAAGACACTATTGTGATTTGGGGTTTTTTTTTTGGTGTGGGTAGTGTCGGATTCACCCGAGAAAACTCAGGCACCTACCGACTAAAACCCCTCCCCGGAGGGCGCCAACCCGAAAGGTTATAGTCCCAGAAGAAGGAAGGAGGGAACAGAGAGTAGAAAAAAGATTAGAGAAACAGGAGGGCCTGCGAAGAAGCGGGATCCCTGAAGTGGTCCAAGATGCCACTCAGGGCTCATACGCACTGAGGCGGACGAGGTAGTAAAAGCACACACATGGGTGCTGAGGCGGGAGACTGAGGGCGGGGAGTTGTTGTGTGCTCCCGAGATACTAAGATCTCCCTTGCCGGAGGACTGGAGCCGGGCAGTGCGTCTGTCCCCCAGGATCAACTAAGGATCCTCCTTGCGGTTAACTGGGTCCGGAGAGTCGTTACTCTCCCAAGATCCGAAGATCTACCTTGCGGGGGTAATTTGGGTGTTTTTTTTTTTTTTTTTTTTTTTTTTGGTAGGCCGGGAAGGGGAAATCTTCATAGACACCCACAAGAGTGTGGGTAGTGTCGGATTCACCCTAGATAACTCGGGCACCTACCGACTAAAACCCCTCCCCGGAGGGCGCCAACCCGAAGGTTATAGTCCCAGAAGAAGGAAGGAAGGAACAGAGAGTAGAAAAAAGATGAAAGATACAGGGAGGCTTGCGAGGAAGCGGGAGCCCTGAAGTGGTCCAAGATGCCACTCAGGGCTCATACGCACTGAGGCGGACAAGGTGGTACAAGCACACACATGGGTGCTGGGTCTGAAGACTGGGGGCGGGGGAGTTGTCGTGTGCTCCCGAGATACTAAGATCTCCCTTGCCGGAGGACTGGGGCCGGGGAGTGCGTCTGTCTCCCAGGATCAACTAAGGATCCTCCTTGCGGAACTGGGGCCGGGGAGTCGTTACTCTCCCAAGATCCGAAGATCTCCCTGGGTGGATTGACATCAGGTTAAAGAAGGGTGAACATTAGAATTTTGGTGAAACAACCATAAAATAAGGTAGCCATCTAGTGTTGAGTGACGGAAGCTCTGTCAAGAAATCTTGCTTCGATGAGAAATGCCTCGCAATTCGGCCATTCCTCCCATCACATATTGAAATATAGCGAGGGTATAAATCCATTATTCCACCAAACGACATGAGGCCGTATCAAGTCGTTTACCACACGAAGCTCGACATCTGCTTTATGTCTTCATCACTAGATGGGGACCTTATTTTAAGGTTTTTCCACCAAAATTTCAATGTTCACCCTTCTTTAACCTGAGGTCAATCCACCCAAATTAGAATGGTGTCTGAGACAGGTCTCTCTTCGTTTCACTGACGAGACCAAAAGGGAGGCCAGGGCGAAACACACTCTTAAGGCCAGGCCGTAGTCAGCCGCCATATTGGATGTAGTCCTGAACCCGTTAAGAGGTTAAGTCGATTTTTACTGGACCAAATTACTTGGTGATTTACGTGCACCTATCCTATGCATGACTCAAGGGAGCCACGGAGCAAAATATGTCAATTCCTCAACAAAAAGTATCCAAATGAGGTGTACTAAAACGTCGTCCACTCGTGAGCGGCAACATATGACGTCTCGAGTACACCTCGTATGGACTCTCTCTTTCAGTGAAATTGACATGTTTGGGGTCGTAGCGCGATTTAGACGAGCATTTTGTAGGTGCATGTGAAGTCCCAAGTCATTTGATCGAGTTAAAATTGACTAGTCCCCGGAACGGATTTACGTGTGATTAGCGGACTACGGCCTCACCTCAATATCACATACCTTTTTCACAGTCTAAATAATTCAGAACAGTGTAGAGACAAGGATGGAAACTATCATCAACTCTGCATTTAAGACTAATAATCATATTGGAGTTGGGTTCTTGAGATCTTCCCGATCGCTCTGTGGTTCTATAGGGGATGTATGTTTCCCAGACAATCAGAGTGACGGAAGCTCTGTCGAGAAATCTTGCTTCGAGAAGAAGTGCCTCGCAATTCGGCCATTTCTCCCATCATATATTGAAATATAGCGAGGGTATAATTTCATTTTATCTACTGAAGACTCAATAACTGAAAAGAGACCTTTAGTCAAGGATTGATTGCGTTCTCAGAGCAAGATGTAACAGATTTAAGATGAAAAATCTTGGAAACGAGCAAGCATTGCATCTGAAACGGGATTCGATCTCACAACAAGCATCATCCATGGCTGAACATTAGACCTCTCAGTCTCACTGATGCATATATTCTTAGGTTAGATTATAACTCTAATTTCGTAATACGTGAGTGATGGAAGGTTGATTGCAGCTATCTCCTCAAATGGATTCATGATCAAGATTTCTACAATTCCTGAACAACCGCGAATCACAGTCATATCCAAAAGGATTTGTACCTCAATTGAGTATTCAATATTAAATGTTTTCACAACGAAACATAGCTCGTGCATCATAGAATATGTGCGGTTGTAGGGATAACATAAAACTGGCCTCCTTCAGCGATTAACCTCCATTGAATGCGAAGTCCTCAATATCATGGTATCTTCCTTGAAAGAAGAAAAGGAGCTGTTTTTCTTATCTGACGGTCAGACTCGAAACGACTCTAAGATGCAACAATAAGACACTGCGGCAAGCTCAGAGTGAGGATTCCTTTTTGCAATATGGTCTACTAGATTCCAGAGGAAATCGTCCGCTGAATCCGAGTTTTACTCAAAGATCTTCGAGTTGTTCTCTTTTCAAATTCTCCGTAGGAACATTCCATAACCCTTTGTTCTCTCCAGATTCTGTCGAATTCTCACAGTGGTACTCGTGATCAAAATCTCACGCTCATAGTCGTGAGCAAGTACGCAAGATGGTGCTAGTGAGCGAGTACCTCTTTGAGAACTTGATCACAAGTAGTAATCTGAGAACTCGATCACGAGTACTCAATCACGAGTACCACTCCGAGTACTGGATCACGAGCACTACCGTAAGCACTTGATCACGAATAGACTAGGCGAAATCACCGCCATCGCTGGAAAAATCCGTCTGATGGAATTTTTTTACGGGATCCCCTCCAGAAGACCCTTCTGAATCCGACAATCCATGTTGCCAGACGAAATTCTGGTGCAAAATTGTTTAAACTGAAATTGTTTAAACAAATTAGCAATATCAACTTTTTTGGTCCCAAAGCAACTTGGTAAGGTTATTCGGTTCATTTTAAAAAGAAAATCTCTCTTGTCATTTTTCTCTAAAAGTCGTTGTTTTCGAGCTGTGAGCGTTTCAAAGTTGGAAAAACGCGAAAATCGCGGTTTTCAGCGACCGATTAGAGTACGAAAAACGTGAAAATCTCATGTTGCTAAAGCAAAAAAGTGTTAATTGGGATGTCCGTAACAATGTCCAATAGCAAAAATTCATGTTTCCGGGAGATAACCCTTTGTTTTTTCAATGTTAACAATAGGTAGTTGCGCACGCTATAGCATAGGATATCGTCACGAGCAAGCAGACGACGGGCAGCCCGCCACCGCTGCATCTCTATGGCTACAGCGTGCGCAACTACCCATTGTTAACATTGAAAAAACAAAGGGTTATCGCTCGGAAACATGAATTTTTGCTATTGGACATTGTGAAAGACATCTCAATCAACATTCTTCCGCTTTGGCAACATGAGATTTTTACGTTTTTCTCACTCTAATCGATCGCTGAAAATCGCGATTTTCGCAATTTTTCAACTTTGAAACGCTCACAGCTCGAAAACGATGACTTTTAGAAAAAAATGACAGGAGAGATTTTCTTTTTAAAATGTATCAAATAACCTTACAGAGTTGCTTTGGGACCAAAAAAGTTGCTATTGCTAATTTGTTTAAACAATTTCAGTTTAAACAATTTTGCACCAGAATTTCGTCTGGCAACATGGATTTTCGGATTCAGAAGGGTCTTCTGGAGGGGATCCCGTAAAAAAATTCCATCAGACGGATTTTTCCAGCGATGGCGGTGATTTCGCCTAGTCTAACCTGAGAATCTAATCACTAATACCACTTCAACTCGATCACAAGTACTTCTCTCAGTACTCAATCACGAGCACAATATTGAGTACTGGATCGCAAAGACCACTGTAAGCACTTCATCGCGAGTATCAACAGAAGAATTTGATCACGAGTACACAATCACGAGCGCAATATTGAGCACTGGACCACGAGGAACACTTGATCACGAGTATCAACCTGAGGATTTTCATCACTAATACCACTTCAAGAACTCGATCATGAGTACTCCCCTCAGTACTCGACCACGAGTACAATATTGAGTACTGGATCGCGAATACCACCATGAGCACTTGATGACGAGTATCAACCTGAGGTTTTGATCACGAGCACCACCCTGAGAACTTAATCACGAAAACCACCGTGAGCACTTGATCACGAATATCAACCTGAGGATTTGAATCACTAATACCACTTTAAAAACTCGATCACGAGCAAAATTTTGAGTACTGGGTCACGAATACCACCGTGGCTTTTGATCGCGAGTATCACCCTTTGCACTTGCGCCACTCCAAGTACTAGATTACGAGCAGAAACCTGAGTACTTAATCACGAGTACCAACTTGTATATTTGATCACAAAGACAACTCTAAATTTTCCATCGCGAGCACGCTCCGAGTATTTAATCACAAGTACCAACCTACGGACTTCATCACGAGAACCACACTAAATATTCGTTCACGAGTACTACTCTAAGTGCTCGATCATGAGCACCATTGCGAGTATTCGACGGGATTCTGGAAGTCAAGGGTTCTCGTGGGCTTCCATGTATAGCTCGAGAGATAATGTCCAAAAATCTCCATCTGTGCGTAAATCGACTGGCTTTTTGAGTCAAATGTCTAGATTCACTGAGAATATTTTTCCTCTTCAATTTCTACAATTTGTGATATAATGGGGATAAATAGGTGCCATGTTCGGATTCAGTGGACAATTATACAACTTTTCCTTCAAAATATGACCCGGTATTATGAATAGCCCCAGCAAAGCCACTCATTCGATGACTATTAAGGGATTTCGGATCAAAGATTGGGTAGGACGAACTGTTATGTCCATGCAATACGTCTGTTAAACATACAATGTCGAAAACACGCATTGCTAACCTATCACGAGTATATTGAATATCTTATCTTTTGTGAAGAGAAAAAGATGACGAGGCTCGGATGAATAAAGAAAGGAATGAAATTGAATTGCCATTGCAAGCTGCTGACGATGCTCTCGGCGCAATATAAATTTCAAATTGAATCCGTTCTTCTCTCGTGCTCCACTCTTCCTCTCCGATTTTTACCAGAATTTCGTTGACTTAATTTCATATCCAATTAGATTATATCAAATCGCTTCAAACGGAGAGCTCGGAAAAAGTTTCTTTAGTCGTTGCCGCATAAAGCCTTTCCCGCACGCCATGATGTCGACCGTTGCATCCGTATGAGTGTCGGCAAAGCTTCACAGGATTCAATATAGAATCTTCCTCTTCTGCATTTGATCAGTTCACTCATTTTGATTCTTCGTTGCTGGCTGGAGTTGAAATTCTTCTTAGGAATTGTGCCGCATTTCATTTCACGAGTGCACCATCCTTTATTTTGTTGGATTCGCAGTAATGATCAATTCGTAGTTCCTGTGATAAAAATTTGGTATTAAGTATATGATACATGATCAAAATCAAGATAATCCATCATAATTCGAATGGAAACATCAATAAATGGAGGACAACGGACATGGTCATGAGCTTATGAAGTGTGTATTCATCTATAAATATTTTCATGAGTTCCATCCCGTGTGTTTTCTCCCATCAACCAATCAAAAGCTGGGGATTCTCATACGTAAACGTCCAATAACGAAATGTGGTGATAATCGCGAATATCATTACCCATCAGTTTCAATAACTATTATTGGTTACCTCCACGAGTTTATTTACCTCTTGCGCTATTGTAAGTATGAAATTTTGCAGAATTACTTTTTCAATATCGTTAACTCAAGAGATTGGATAAATCATACTTTCTACTTCTTTCTTTGCTTGCTTACTAAACAACAGATATAAAATACTTAATTATAAAAAATTTTGAGCCCTCCAAAAGGATCATTAAAAAAAAGTTGTAACTTTGAAAGATGTAATGAGTCTATTATTTTCTGATTAGTCTCCCGACTGACCGGTCGATCACGTATTCGAGAATATTTCGGCTGTAACGAAAAAAGGAAAAATAAGCCATCACGAATGAGTCGCGACGCAGCAATCACTTTTTGAAAAATTTCTTCCGGCCAAAGGGTTGACTGTACATTAGAGTCTTGATGATATAAGACATGCTTTCAAACACTTGATCACATGATTGCTATTCAACTAATCGAAGGTGTGTTCGCGAATCGACACGATAGCGTCTTGTTTGCTCTCTTGGGGCGTCAATTAGGTTTGAAGCGATGAGAGAAATCGATGAAATAATAACAGGGTCCATAGATAAATGCCCTCTAAACGTTCACCAAGTTTGCTCGTGGTCATGTAAGAACCAGTAGTTAAAGAAATGTCAGTACACTCAGTTTGTATTTAGGGATCTTGTCTCTTTTGAGCATCGATGTCTTGGAGTGAGACCCATTGCACTCAAGCATCGGGTACAAAACCGCGATTTCTAATAACGTAGTATATATGGTTAGTGTATACAGTACTTGTTGGAATCAGTGGATCAGGCATATAGTGTAAGAAGATCGGCGGTTCTTCCGAAATACTTCACCGTACGAAAATTATTATTGAAGCAATTCAAAGAGCACAAAATAATCTGTCGGTTAAAGGGCTCATAAAACATTTTTTTCAATTTTTTCGTGCTGATAATTGATGTCGGAGATCAAAAAGAACGTTCTTCCATCAGATCACCTGTAATTTTTATGGAAGTTGTCCGATCGCAAAAATTCCGACAAGGTATTATATAGACCGTTCAAGAACCTAAAAGTTTGTCATTCAAAAATATTTTGTAGATCTCTCTGGTTCGAGCCACAAGCTTCGGGAAGGCATAAACTAAGCTCCAAGTCTACTTATTCAAGCTCTATTCTACGATTGCAAATACCATCCCAAAGTGTATTGAATAGCATTATTTTGACGTAAAATCATCTGAATGTTTCAAATATGCTAACGAGAGTCCTGAAAGGATTGATGACTCGTTTCCACTCGGTTAGCCAACAGTTACTAGTAATATTGGAAATAATACCGTGGAAGAAAAACAAATCCTACAACCATATCTCTGAATATAATTGTTCATTATGCAAATCCTTGCTCAGCAACTGGTAACCATCTTATTACTAAATTTTTTCAATCTTGCACAAGTAATCTGAATGAATAGCACATGTAGCTTTTAGCGAAGCTACAGTGGCTTATCTCTGTAGATAATGCCATCAAAAATGAAATATTCTCGAATAGGCTTCCATTAACCGCATCTAGAGGCAATCAGAGCATGAATTCTCGCACGTGCCTAAATGAAACCACACTAAATCTAAGAAACTCACCTGAAAACTTCCAACCACTTATGTCAGAACGGCCGAACTTATGCACGATGAAGATGCAATTATTGTGTACATCCCGTGCGGTATAAGTGTAAAATCCCCGACAATCTGCTGTAAATCAATCATGTTGTCCAAAATTCTTAATCAGATGACAAACGATGGTATATACGAGAAAAAAATTCAAAGAATAGGAGCATAACTTCACTTCCGACATCACCACCATATAGCAACATTCATCCGGCTCATACGTGAAAATAATTGTTCAACGGTTACAGCGCACAATTCAGATTTCGAATCTACGATCTGACGGGGTACATGAATCTACAGAACCGTGGGCTGTACATAGAGCTTTAGGCGAGGCTCAAAACACGCCAACTTCTTATGTATAGATAGTAATCGTAAGAACAGTGCACCTGTAATTAATTTCTCTTATTTCTATATTCACATGCGCATCGGGTAGTATGCTAATTTCATAATCCGCAATGCCGATTCAAGTGTATAGATAGTGCCAACCGATATTGTTACTAATTGCATCAGCTCTGGCTGTAGCGGACATAATTATTCTGGCTCAATTTCATGCTACTCGGACGGGAGTCAAAAAATTTTGGGTGAATCTTATGTAGATGGATTCATCATGGTAATGAAATTGTTGTAATTCAATCTGCACAGTCTTGTAGTCTTCGCGTAATCAGAGTGTTATCATTGTTATTTTACTCTTCCGTTGTTTTTTTTTTCTTTTTTTTTAGACTATCTTTATATTTAAAAGTTAGTCATGAGCACTTGATTCTACCAGAGTCAAATGAATTTTGAAATTCTTGTAAAGAGAGGTGATGACGACCATTGGAGCGCAGAAACCAAAATAGTCCATTTTGACACGAGGGTGTAAGAACTTTTATTTATTTCCGAGGGATGTGGTTTTCTGGCCCTATCGGTAGGTGAGGGTCGGAATCATCATGAAGATGAGGGAAATATGTTTTACTCCCGTGTATCGAGCCATATTTTTTGATAAAGTGTGAGTGAAAGTCAACAAACTGTGCGCGAAGTACACTTTGATGCAGTGCATCAAAAACTCTTCTTGAATTAGAGCAAAAGGACCTCAACTAGATCTCATTGATGATAGTTCATTCTACTCTCATCTTGATACCCCGACTTTTGACGTATGCAGGACGAGGATTTTTCCTAATAAGATGACCTCCGGTTTTTATGGAAATATTCATGTTAATGACTGTATGATGAATTTTATCAGTTCATAATCGTGGCCATCCTGTGCGGTATAAATGGCACCTATGGTGAATTCTTTTTTCAGCCTCCCAAGTCCATATTGTAATATTTATTCGATGCTCTGAGTACGGGAAAAAATAATGAATGAAAATGTTAAGTTGACTTTGGCTGCCAAAACCACATCTTCAAGGTCAAAATTAGCTTCTTTACATTTCATCGTGAGATTTGCCATCGATGATTTTACAAGGTCGCTTTAGAATTCTGTCTCTCATCTGGTCAAAAACCATTTCTTGATGAGATATAGGCTCGTCAACTGAGACATCCCTCCCCCCCCCCCCCCCCCAAACCCTAGAGAAGTAATGTTTTGGTCACCTGGAACATGGTGCACCTTGAGTGGCCAATATAGTGGCCATTCCCGTCCTCTAAAGGTTAATGATGTTACAGAATTCATTCTATTCCAGTAAATGTAAGAATATAACTATCTCAAGTTTTGATTCCTGATTTCTAAATATACGGGCTAGATAGCCTTTTTGACCAGTGGTTAGGGGAGTAGGTTTACGTCTCCAATGAGCCTACAGTTCAAGGTGGATTCCAAACAAGTTTCAGATTTTCTATCAGACCTGAGATTTCACGTAAAAAATTGGGACAGATTAGTGATCTCAATCACTCATTTAATGACAATATGGATTTCTCTCTTTTTCAGAAAAGGAAGAAGAATAGTTAGAAGCCCAATACGCTGACTATGGTGACAAAATTCTGGGCCACGAGAACACATAAATAGGTACATAATTTTCCTGTCCTGACATTGAATTGACAGTCATAACTAATTCATTTCTCACATTTCTCAATCATTTCGAATTTGCTATTCCAAGATTTTATCCATTCTCTGACGAGTCTCGCATGAAATGGTCAACAGAATACAAAATAAAGGAAAAAAATTGATCACATACTAGATTTCAAGTCTAATAGTGACACGACACTATTAACAAAAATAAAATCTAAACTTCCACCATGTTCCTTGCAAGAATTTCTCACGCAGATCTGTCCACGTAGATCTGCACCATCTAATTTGTCACAAAATCTCTGTGACCCCTAAATGATACACTCCTTGCAGATACGGGGCTCGTTTGCGTGACCAGGTGTGAGAGTTCTTCTCAAGTTACCTCGGGTTGTCTACCCCTCATCATTGGGCACAGTTTTCGTACACGCACATTATACATCTGAGATAATGAATGCACGTTAGGGTGACTAATTTGAAGTCCTTGCCACACAGTCAACATCAGACTAACGATGTAAAGTAAAATTTGGATTACATCAGGCATGGACTGCAGGTGGGACGCGTGCAAATGAGGTGCGGCGCCTTTGCATGGACCAAGATAAAATGTTTAGGGTAATCGTGTCGACGAATGGGACTGTCGAGGAGTCTGCTGTGTTGATAGATATCATCACTAAGAGGTCCGTAAAGAAGTCAGAGGTGCGAATCTGGAACTCGAGCTGTTTTGAATTTTTGTCTCTCATTATACAGTCGGAATAATTATTATATATACACCTGTAACCCTAATGCGATACTTCTAGATGAGTCATCCCACCATGGAACACCAGGGCTTTGTCTGACTCTTGAATATAAAAGATTCCTTTGACTATTCTCTAATTGAGGACCAGAACAGTTTGTACGCAGAAACAGCGGGTTTCTGGGTACAAACGCTTAAAACTGCATACGCGTCTCGTGCAAAAACATTTTTCCTTCGGGAAAACCAAGCTGGACTTTGCCTTCGCTCACGTCCAACCCAGTTTCCCGATGGAAAAAATATTTCCAGCACTCGACGCGTAATGTACTACTATATGTTCCGAAAATTTGGAACAGTAATCGTGATGTGATTCAAGTGAATGTAGGAAAGGCAATGGATTTGGAGTAATATGGATATCTGTCAAAATGTCAGCCATCTGAAGATTACTGAAAGGAATGACGTCACATTCCAACGTGCAAAATCAGCACACAAGCTTCTGAGATTTCAGTGTGATTCTTCAGGCTGCTTTTTCACGGTGGCGATTTGTCACTGCGATGCCGCGAAATTGCTGCAATTTTCATGCACGTGAAATTCAAACTCTTGCTTATCGAGGTAATCTAAGATAGAAATTAAGTGACTCCGAAAAACCCACTTATTGAAGATTGTTCTTCCCTATCTTTTTGAGTGTGCTGGCCACGAATACGAACTCTGTCCCCATCTAGCGGTGAAGGAAACGTCTCAAAATCACATTTGAAGCCGAAAATGAGACGTTCTAATAGCTTCAAAGTCGATTTTCGTGTATTTCTTCCGCCGTTGGAAAGAAAAGAAGTTCATGTTCGTGTTCAGCGACCTCAAAAACATAGGACTGAATAATTTTTAACCAGTGGGTTTTTCGGAATGACTGAATTTCTATCTCAGGTTACCTCAATAAGCAAGATTTTGAATTTCGCGCCATGAAAATTGCAGCAATCTCGCGGAGTCACATAGCGACGAATCACCACCGTGAAAATCCAGCCTTACTGAACGTTTGCACAGATAATGTGCTTCCGCAAACTTCTTTGCGATGTCCCTTGGCCCAGTTGGCCAGGGGTTGAACAATTACCCTGAAAAATGCCCTTTAGGTACTTAGCAGACATAAAAATCCATTTTTCGGGTTGAAATTTTGAGAAAATACCTATTGTGATACTGAGTTTCATACTAGAGATTAGCGAGAAATTTGCGCAGGTCGTGTGCACAAATTCACCGAAATATACTGCTTTAACACTCTTGATTCCTTGGGGTGGAATTTCCTATCAAAAGAGCTACTGAAACCTCTATTCGAGCTTTTTGGGGTGGATTTCTACTTCAAAAAACTGAAAACTCAGTCGAAGCGTTGTACTGGAGACGTTTTTCAGTCCGAGATGGAATGGAAAAGCGTGTTATTGTTAACCGTGTTTTCTAACCTTTTGCATCGAAGCGATTGAATATCAGAGATTTTCATCAACTGATTTCAATTTCAGACCTCTAAAGATTTGCGATCGCAACAAGAAATGATACATTGTGGTATGAATATGTTTATTGGCCTGAATTTGGTGTAATTTGAAACTTTTTTTCGTAAGTATTCGGCATTGTTGTGTTTGTTACTCAAACATCAGATCTCTTACGAAATTTTTCTTTCAAAGCTTGTATAACTCGAATTTTTGATCAATAATTCGAAAGCACTATTAAATACAACGAGAAATGTCATAAATCACAAATTGCTGCTTTCAAAATTCACGCTAAATTCATCGTTTATTTTCATTTTTTTAGATTGTTTCAGTCCTACTTGGGCTGGAATTTTGAGTGAAAATCGATTGGCTGTTTCCAGTAACTATTCGGGTGGAAATTTCACCCACGTGAGATTGAAATCCACTCCAAGAAATTTAGACTGAACCTTTATACTTTCTCACCATTCTTATCCTCAAATTGATTTGGAGAATAGTTCAAAAGAATTATGACTTTTATGATACAATTATCAAATACATTGTCTAAAATACAATTTACTTGCAAGGATTTGAAGGATCTGTATGGCTCTCAAAACTGGCGGGTGCATTCGCTAATAGATAACGAGAGGATCCCATTAGAAGATTTCACGCAAAACGATTACGCAGTATAGATATGTTCTATTTCATCTGCCTCACTCATTTCTCAAACTTCCCTTACAAGATCAAAAAAAAATGAGAAAGTATCCCGTAGAAAAACGCATGCATAATCATGATTTTCAACGTAAAACCGCAGAGCCTGATTGGCCTTGCAGCGATCTCATTTCTTCTAAAAGAGCAAAAATGTGAAATCGAAATCCGTTCCAAAAGGACATAGTTGAGTTGCTGCTGTTTGCCGCGCAAAGGCTCAAATTCTCAGATTTGAAGCAAAATTGTGACTGGAAATTAGTCCACTTCTCAAGAAGAAGGTAATCGTGTGTAGTAAAGGCAAGAAATGCAGAGAATCAGTGGTTTGCAGATCACGCAATGGAGTTGTCGATGATCGAAGAGTGGAACATCTCACAGTAGGCAACAAGATTACATATTTCAAGATGATAATTTTTCCTCCCACTACGTATATACTTCATGAAATACAGGAAATAACTGCATATATATATTTGAGTCAATAATTCATTTCGAAGAAAAAAATCGCTGAACGTGATCTTTTGGCACTCGGTTTCTGTGTGCCCTGCGGGCGAATTCGCGCACGCGTTTCGTGATTTGACATAATTTGACAGGCTTTCATACCTTTCGGCAAGCTTACTCATGAATTTGCGATGAGTTTTGTTGATAATCGTTGGCCAAATCGAGCTCATTTAGTCTTGTAAGCTTTGAGTTGGACTATTACTGACGAAACAAATTATCCTACAGACCACATTAGATCGAGTATCGTTCCAAGTATCAGAATTTGAATTATTTTTTCAAGAATGTTGTCCTTGGGATTCTTTCAAAATTTGAGCATTTTTTCTAGATGCTTGAAGTAGTTGCTAATATGACCTATGGAAAAAAGCAAGACTAATTTGAACTAAGCTCGTGCACTCTCCGAAAGGAGTTATTCATGAACTGATGTCTAATAACATCTAGAATCAATTGAGCAAAATAGTTCCTTGGGTTGCAGTCCGTTTTGTCCTGAGGAATTAGAACTTGTTGCAAATCTTGGAGAACAGATTTTTCTTCAGGTGACAGCTTTTTCCACATTTTGAGCGATAATTTCGAATTCAAAGATGAGATAAAAAGTTTAACAACCAGCCACTACTAGTAATACGTACATATAGCTCATTACAAATAAAATTCTATCCAAATTTTAAGCGTTTGTAACCCTTATAGGGTGCACAAAACGCAACGAATGCCTGAACTCACCATTACAAAAATCGAAAACCAAATTGAAAAATGAAACACAACTATCCTACAATCGAAGCCTCTGTATATGATGCATCAAGCTCCGTCTAAGTCAATCGAATTTCATATTATAATGACAAGATTGCATGGGTAATAACCCTATACATTCTCCAGAATAAAATCCTGTATCCAGTCAAACCAAGAAACAGAGACAGAGGTGCACTATCGTCACGTCCAAGCAATGCTCTTGAAAACACTATGATTATATACATTGATGCGTCCATATTATACCTATGTGCCTAAGTTGACCCTGCCCTTCTATGTATAGGTATAAAAACCTCGCATCCTTAGCATCAGGATCACTCTTCTGGAGATGTATATATATGTATATGAAGATGTACGAAGCCACGGCAAGAATAAAAAAAAAAGAAGTGAGTATACGAGGGAGCGATGAGGCGAGTCTTGAATTAATCGGATTGTTCTGTGGCGAGCCGCTTATTAAGGGCCCTTCTGAGAGTATATAATATGAGTAAGTATATAAGGCCATATCATGCAAACTCGACCACCGCAGCCGCCGCCGATTTGCCCTCTCGCGAGCGATGATCCTTATTGATCTCGCTGTGATTACCGAGGGGGAGAGTTCCTTTTACTCTCTCTTACTCCCTCTGAGACTGAACAACTAGTTTCTGCATCTCCTTTTAAATCATCCATGTTTTATAGCTGACCGATCGACGAATAATAATCGCAATAGCCCTCGCTGCTCACTGGCCTCGTGAGAAAAATCTGTGTGATTTTCTTTACATTTTGTTTTCATCCACGTTCTTCGTACACTTTTTTTTACTCCTGACCTGGACCTTTTTTCACTCATCTCTCTCCTTCTCTTATACTCTCCTCTCAATTTGACTCTCGAATCGATTCATTATTGTCTACCGCAAACCTCTATTGAGTCATAAGATGAACCAAAATACTCAGGTTACCTCTTTGAATACTATCTTTGAATCTGATGGATTTAACAGAGCTTCATTTTTTCTAAATCTCAAAATACTTTCTCAATAACCTCAGTCTACTACATCATCTATAGGTTGTTATAACATACCCTCGTTATTTTTTATGTGAAATTGGCTCACGAACCGCGAGGTGATTCTGGTACAAATATTGTCAAGTTATTTCGCATTCACAACAAACTAAAGGTTGAGCCAGATTGAGGATCAGTTTTTTTTATAAGGTAAGTGTACCCAACTTGCCTCTGTACCCAACTTGCCCCCATATGCCGATCTCAGGAATGGGCGCTCGTTGACCTTCCCGCAATTTTTTTTTACGTTTGTTATGTTAAAATATGAGAAAATACGTAGTTTTCAACGACCCCGGATCATTTCTGCGTTCTCCAGAAAATATAAAGTGAGTTTTCCATTTTTCGTGTTTGCACGGCTAAGAAATCACCGAGGAAATCACGTTCACTAAAACCGGTGCCAATTTATTTTCATTCGACCAATCTTGACGTACCTTAGCGCATTCGATTTCTTGTCTCAAGACCTTCAAAATCCGCTTTTCAGGTTTGCAGAACTCTGATTTGGAGCGATTTTATGTACAAAATACGAAGATGGTTTGAGAATCAAGAAGGCTGACATCGGAGTGTACCCAACATGCCCCCATATGGTTATCTCGGAAAGGCGTGCAGTATGGTTTTTTTTTACCACTCAGAACGTGTTTATCACGTCAAAATAGGTCGGAAACGATGTCTTGGGCCAGCTCAAAGCTACAAATGTCGCTGCACAGTGATCAAAACGGATCAAAGCGATTTTATTCACTTCATCGCCGATTTACATTGTTTTAAATGATGGGGGCAAGTTGGGTACACACTTTTGTAAACTCTCAAAAATCACCTTTTGGGAGAATTCAAACAGTTCGGCTCCACTTCATCCAAATTGGACGTATCTTAGCTCATTTTAAAGGTCTTGAGACAAGCTTCAAAATGAGTTAAAGTACGTTGAAAAATATTGAGATTAGCCAGAATTATTAAGAAAATGGCTTAATGGGGGCAAGTTGGGTACACGGACCTTATATCATTAAATTTTGGACCAACTTGAAATAGACATTGTTGATCCTGGACAAAATGGGTGAACTAATTCTTATGACACAATTTCAAGGAAGATCATGACATTGAGAAAAAAACTATCAGACTTACAAGACAGTATGGGTCTTTATCAGGTGTATAATCAAAATTAATTTTGGAGTTTCGTTTAATTTTATTCCTTCTAGTTTCCACGATTTTGACTCGAATTTATCACAAAATTCAAAATTCATTAAAGCCGCTTTGATTTTCATGACTTCTATCCACACAGCCCCACAAAGAAGTAGCCTGAACCAGTGCTCTCACTAACAAGGGGAGCACTTGACTTCCGGATCACCAATCTTCCTCAAAATTTTTTCACAGTTTAGTACCATCTAGAATATGAAGAACCTAGAGTAACTCCGTCAAATGGGTCTCTTATCAAGAGCTACAAGCTAAAACATTAGCATTGCGAGTATATCTATATATTTCACTTTTTAACATGGGCTTATATGGGCAATGCTAATATCATAGGCTGTAACTTCGGACAGAGGGCTCATTTGACGGAGTTACTCTGGATTTTTCATATTCTAGGTGATACCAAATCGTAAAAAAATTTTGGGAAAGATTGGCGACCCGGAAGTTAAGTGCTCCCCTTGTAAGTTTCTCTACGCCTGTTGAGCCACTGTCCCTGAAATCGGTATCGGTTTGCACCAATCTCACTCCTTTTTTTTTTTGAGATATTGAAAGTTAAAACGAGGCAAAAAGTTTAAAATTGCTGAACATTCAGATGCATGGGGTTCCTGGGTCGCCAAATACGAATCCAATGCTAAACTTTATCTACTGCGACTGAAATATTGACTACGGACCGTATTGACTATTACTTCTGTTCAATCACGAAAGTTCCATTCTTGGATGTCCAATTCAGGAAAAGCACAACATTTACTTTACGCCCCAATGTGTCTTCATAATTTTTTGAGAGATATTGAAGAAGCCCTACAACGAAACAAATTAGCGTTTGACGAGGAAATGACCATACCAACACGCTGGCCTGCCAGATGACCTGCGCCGGACCTCCGACCTACGGACGTGATGTGTGACCTATCAACTCACTAACCTCCTTATCTGCCACATGACCAACTAATCCGTAGGCCCGATGACCTTCCCGGTGACCCATGGAGCCACTGACCTACCGACTGGTCAAATGACCTGTCGATCTGTGGGATGGTCTGTACTGATCTAGCGACCTACTCATTGGCCAGCTGATCACCTAACCCGTCGACCTGGTGACCTTCCAGATGACCTACCGTAACCAAATACATGAGCTTAAGACCCACCACACCCTAGCTTTGGTGGCCTACCGGGTAACCCCGCAGATCCACGATCTACTCACTACGTTCCAAGTCCGTAGTTCGAAGGGTGTATAACGATCATCTAGAAGGTCACCAGATTGACGGGTTGGTGGGTCATGTGCCAGATGGACAGCACTGACATGCCGTATGATCCGAAAATCTTCCGAGCAACGATATGATTTATCGACGGCCAATGAGTGGGCAGGCCATCCGCCCCTGGCCAGGTCAGCATATTGATGGACCGTGGGGCAGCTCAGTAGGTTGGGGGTTATAAGGTCACATATCGGTCCAGTAGTACGTCTTGATGGTCATCCGGAAAGTTACCAGGTTCATGGATTGATGAGTCATCCGCAGGTCGACGGGTTGATGGGTCATATGACAGTTTGCTGGGTCGGTGAACCTACTGGTCATCCGAAAGGTCACCAGATCGACGGGTTAGCCGGTCATGTGGCTGATAAAGAGTTTGGTGGATCGGTAGGTCATAAATCTGGCTTAGAAGTTTGATACGCCGGTGGATCTTCCGGGGAGTGGACGGGTTGGAAGGTCATGTGACAGGTCACTAGGTCAGTGGGTCCATGGGCTCACTAGACCGACGGGTTGGTCGGTCATGTGCCAAATAAAGAGATTAGTGCATCGGCAGGTCAAACTTCCGGTAGCAGGTCGGAAGGTCGGTAGGTCATGCATCAGCTGAGTACGGTATCAGGTTCGCAAGTCGTCTGGAAAGCCACCTATTGGGATAGTCATCTCCTCCTCAAGAGCTAATTTGTTTCACCGTAGAATCCTTTGGAGATCACTCGAAAAATTTCGAAAATTTACGTTCAAAGAAAGATTCTGTGATCTTCCTGAGATTGATGTCGAGAAATGAGATCTCTATCATTGAACTGAGATGTTAGTCAATACTCCCAGTTTGTATTGCAGGAGACATAATTATCAGAGGAACGGTGAGATCGGTGCCAACGGACATCGGGTTCGGGATCAGCGATCCTAAAAACGTAGAGTTGACTTACGAGGAGGGGTCCGACCTTGCGGGTCCTGGATTCGTCTCAAACTTTGGTAATCATCTTATTTTGGTGGAAAATGAAGGCATCTCGAAGGATTTAGTCCCGCGAGCCTTCCATCCTGAGATTTCGATGTGGAGATTAACGTTGATCATATACAGGTCTATGTTGCAAAGTCTTACACATAAATATACTAGCCATGCTAATCTCCATAGCTGTATCTCGGAATAGGAGGCCAATGGGATTCGATCCTTTAGGGTACCTTCATTTTTCACTAAAATCAGATAATTCCCAAAGTTTGGGACGAATCCATGATCCGCGAGGTTGGACCTCCCCTTTTTTGTGAGAGCGCTAGTTCAGACCACTTGTTAGTGGAGTCGTGTCATGATCGTTCAGGACCAACTAATGGTCATCATTTCGCGCCAGAGTCCATAGAATTTCTTATCTATCTCAGATCATTATTTCAAATAGAAAACCTGTATCAACTATATAACATTGGTATGAAACAATATGTGGGAATCAGTTCCTGATTGATGGCTGCTCTTACGTGCATGATAACAAGCTTTTTTCAAGGTGTTTGACCATGTAATTGACATATCCTTACAGTAGGAGATACAATCAGTCTTCAGTGGCCAAAAGGTAGTTGAGGCTTTGAGCAGTTTGTGTGAATGCTTCGTCGTCGAGTTTTAATGGTGGTATCTTCGTAGAAGTAGATCATCTGGAAACCGCAATAGACTCTTATAACACATATCTTACAACAACAATCCAGAATTCCAAAGATTTACTAAGAGATCCATACCTATGATCTTGGAGTTTTCTTCATCACATGTCCGGCCGTCAGGTATGACTCCACTGGCATTGAGACCATCCAATTTTCTGCTCCAAACTAGCTCAAATTTTACACACCAAATTGTGGTACCATTGCCCATCACCACACCTGTAAGATCACAAATCCGAATTCATTTCCATTCTCATCTTACAGTCTCACCATTCCATAATCTCCACAATTATCGATCTCAACCATAGCATATAGCTCTACAATCGCACGCCGCATAAACAAACCACTTTGGCTCCACAGCATCACATCAGCACGAGCTTTCTTTTAGGGATCTTGCAGAAAGGACGTCCGCGGTTTTTTCCAAGATTTTGGACCCCTCCCCCCTCTTGTCACACGTGGTCACATTTCGTGGATAATACCCCCCCTCATAAGGACGTCCGAATTTTTCAAAATTTTTCATACCCTCGACTGAAAATTGGCATCGAAAAATAAACTTCCTTCATATAGAGGTTTTCCGAGGAATATGTTGCGTCTCACCATTTCTATCGTCGAAATTTATCGAAATCGGATTTGAAATTGTAATTAATTGCAAATAAGTCTAATTCATCGACTAATTTGAATTGGCTTGCATATTGAGAATGATGTCGAGATTTTTTCTTTTTCTTGGGAATACCTTTGCCTGCTTAATCGATGTTTTGAGGTTCCTTGGGCGAATTCATTTGCCAACCCTTTGTTATTAACAATTTTTAGTGCAAATTTAGGGTTTTTTTACCAATGTCTTGTGAAATATGCATTTTGCGGGGAAAACACAGGGGGTCAAAGTTGTAGATCTCAGAGTTTCCCACAGGAAAGGTCCTCACAACTTTCCCGGGAAACCCAGTCCTCATCCTATAAACGCGTGGAAAGCGTCCGGCGGGGTTAACATGGGCTTATACGGGCAACCAGCGCATCCCTTCTCAATTTTCATATAGCTTCGATTCTTGAATGTTGCCGGGATCCATTATGCGTTGTCATGAACGAAATCTATTTGTTAAAAACAGTCATAATAACAACACATATCTTGTTAGCATCATTATTGTACGCTCACAGCCGAAGAGGGAAGTGTTTGATCATGTTTGAAAATCCAATGATTTTTCACAACAAAACGAGTCGCCGAGTTTTCCAGGGAAATTGTGGTAGGTGGTGGAAAATCGTGGGAAGCAGGGAACATCATCCCGAAATTGCAGTACATATCAGAACAATCAGAACATTGCACCATTATGGTCGAGACTTCACGCGTATGTCCTTTCACTCCCCCGATTTCCCCCACCCACCACAATTTCCCTGGAAAACTCGAGGGAAAACTAGGCGACTCGTTTTAGTGCGGAGAATCATTGGGCTTTCAAACATGATCAAACACTTAAGGGGATGTCGGAGTCCTATCAATATTGTGCAGTTACCGACATGGTCGAGTTTTCGGATTTCTCGATGAATTTTTGAGATATCAAAAATCTAACAAGTAACGCCGATTCTATGAACCATACAGAATTGACGTTACTTAGTAGAATCCCGATATCTCGAAAATTCATCGGGAAATCCGAAAACTCGACAATGTCGGGATCCGACATCCTCTTAACTCTTCAGCTGTGAACGTACAATAATGATGCTAACAAGATGTGATTTTTTTATTATAGCTGTTTATAACAAATTTTCCCGGGAAAGTTGTGAAGACCTTTCCTGTGGAAGATTCTGAGATCTACAACTTTGACCCCTTGTGTTTTCCCCGGAAAATGCATATTCTCCAAGATATTGGTAAAAAAACCCTAAATTTGCACTAAAAATTGTTAGAAACGTGGAAATGCATACGGAGGCATAGGTGGGCGCCCAGATTATTTATGCTTAGCCGCTACCACGAAATCATGATCAGACCCGGTGGGTTGGTTTGTGTCTTTGTAGATAGCTTTGTATTAAAGAGATATCATCACTAAATATAACCTTGAATATAATCTGCAGCGACAAATCTTCAAAAGTAGATTTAAGTATATGATGGTATATTTCTTTCAAATCGAACCGTATAGACCTGATGATTGTTTTGAAATTCAAAACTCCTACGATTAGAGCCGCTGTGCAATCGTTGTACATCGAATCACTATTATATTTAATGCCGCATGACCGTCAAAGCTCTATCCATGCTTGTGGACGTCTCACAGTACATGAAATTCTTTTGAAACTTGAAACTTTTTATCAAGGCGTCTCGCACCCAATGGAATATCTGATTTTTGATTCCGAGTAAGTGGACGTCCGAATGTTGATACAACCCCCCTCGTCAGCAGTCACAAAAAGTCACACTTTCGACGACCCCCTCCCCCCCTCTGAGCGCGGACGTCCTTTCTGCAAGCCCCCTTATTTGCGCGCCAAGATTTAAAATCGCGCTCACACATAACAAGATATAGTGATTTTCACGGGCTATACACTCGCATCAAAGAATATAAGCGACATCAGGTTAGCGTCCAGCTGACTGACTGGCATCAGCACTCTAGCATTTCCGCAAACTTTTTTTTTTGCCACCGCCCCATACGATTACACATAGAAAAGTCAACTATGTGATCCGTATACATAAGGCTTTACTGATGCCTGTACAGTAGTACCCAACTGTACTTTCCACTTTGAAATTGTCTCAAAGCTGAGCGTAAGTCTGTATCTGTGAATGTAAACGTTGTAGATATATAAAATGTATACTCTCACAGGAAGCATCAGTTAGAATAGTTTATATATGGTATACCTTGATGCATCTCTTGGGTTGGCTATCTGAGAGAACGAGGCAAAAAATTGAAGCTACGTAAAAAGTTGAATCAAGCTAGAATACATATAATGCCACATACCCTCTATCGCAGATGCATGACTTCTACGTATGAGGACTGCTTGCTTAGATGGTCTGAACTGATGCTATGATGGGGGTTTTGCTATATATATTGCAAAGCAAGGAAAGTTGTAGCACCGTTTGATGCATTATGCATTTTCAGAAGCAAGTCTTAGCTTTATATATAAAAGAGTGTATGTCTATGTGTTTTTGTGTGTATGTATGAGAGAGCGAAGCAATGACTATTTCATACGATAGCATATGGATTAATGAGACGTAAGAGTTCTGTATGGGCATAAAAGTCGATAACCGAATTGATATTGGCTCGGGATAATGTATCGAGTGATTTTGAATATTGAACTTGTGGGACTTACGAATATTTTTTTGATGCGTCGCGCGATTATATAGGATGATTGGAAGGCAATCGAAATGAGAATTCTCATAAATTTATCAACAAATTTGAGATGACCCCCGTCATCTCAAGCCCATTTTTGTGATTGATGAGCAGCCCCCCATACATGAAAACAATTTTATTGAAGGAACTTTTTTGTTTGATTCCTGCTTGAATTATTTTAAGGTCGATAGATTCTAAGAATATGAAATTTAGAAAGAATTTGGTTCAATCTACGGACAAATCCCGGTATTCGCGACCCTAGAATATCCACGGTGACTCAATAAAGAACAATGCCCCTTATTTTTGGTATTTTATCCATCGGTATCGGTCTTTATGGTTTGTTAATGTAAGTTTCAAAATTTTGTTGAACCATTTCTTTAATCTAAATGATGATTATGCGTGATAAATGGGCAGCTACAGTTTTCACCTATCTTATTTTAAAGATTATCAACACAGGGAGCTATATTTTTTTATTTAAGCCTTCTTAGGTCCTCTCTTGGAGTCCTATATGGCTAAAAATTCACACTTGGCCGCACTGTACAGCATCAGCACTTCTGATAGATCTTCAAACATCCATTTCTTATGATTTTCTTACCTACTTGATAAAAAATACTTGAGTTCATTGAAAGTACATCACTCACAACTGAGTCAAAAACTTCTGCTAAGATTAAGATCGTCGAAAAAACAAAAACAAAGTCGAAATGTTAAAAATATAGTAAATATTCATGCAGTGCCTCACTCTATCAGGTGAACTCATACGATGACTTGCAATTTTCCTGCATACTAATTGTCAAGAGATGAACAGTACACCATGATGATGTAGAGAATAATGAAATAATGAACATATCTTCAAGCACGAAAATTATCCATCATTCTCGCCATCATCGTATAAGACTCTCTTCTCACCTTATAATAAAATAAACGATGCCAGATTAAATGATTAACACAAGTTCATATAGAATCTCAATGAACTAATTACTCTTTTCTTGCATGCAAATATCTTTTAACAGATCGCCAGCGGCAGACTACTTTGAAAAAAAGAAATCTCAATCTTCATCCTGGAGTTCGTTTCGTTTATGTACTAAACTAGTGTAGGCTATCCTGTCAGGCACGTGCATGCGAATAAGCAATAAATATCCTTATCCTTCTCAAGTTGATAGATATGCTGCTTTTTTATGTTAAATTTGCGAGAATAACTGAGAGCCTTATATATTGGTACTTTTTAATTAGTTTGGTGCACACTTCCTCTACTTGCAAATTCTTTTCTGTATGTACCTACATTCGTGAAACGTCATAATTTCAACTCTTCCCTTGTACTTATCAACGATAATAATTTTTCGTTTTTTTTCCTCTCCTAATTTGTTTGAGACTGTATCTAGATGTTTTACGATTGAGACTTCTTACAATTTTGTAATACGGCTATTCTGATTCTAATCTCACCCAGATTTAATTTTGGAAATGATAGCTTTGTCTGGTAGCCTATATGAATAAAATGGGAGCAATTATATTGTAATAATTCAGTCAATGATCTACATCATGGAACATTTGAGAATAATACCTAAAAACTGAAGAGAATTCTTTAAATCTAGTATTGGTCACGTAGAGTGGCAGGAAAAAGATCTAAATCCTGAATTTGATTTTGAACGCCCCAGCTCATTTCAGACATTGCATTCCTCAATTTTTTTAAAAAGATACTCATCATTATTCACGAATATGGCACTCATATTAATTAGCCACAGAAGTAACCCTTCCAGAAACAAAGTATCACGAATAACTTGAAGGAAAACCAAGAGTGTTTTTGAGTCATTTCTTCCAATCTTTCCTCTGTACTCAAATTGCGAACATTTTTGGACATACACAAATGACCATAACTTTCTATCATCTCGGAAAATGAATATAAATCTTCTTCAGAATAACGTTCACGGGTGAATTTTCCTCGGAATTCTTCTCGATGATTGCTATCTCTCAACAATGGTACAATCAAAGTAGTTCGGTCCCCAAAGGACCTTTCGTATGTCTGTCGACCTACTATAAATATTGCAAAAAGTCGTATGAAAAATTACGATAAATTATCAAAAACGGTGTGCAGTGCAGGTGTCGTACAAGCTGAGCAATTTATCTATTGAATAAATAATATTTAAGCGATACATGATTGTCTTTCCACAGTTCCTATCATATTATGTTCATTGTGCCGGTGTTATAGAGCGTGGATTGGAATGCAAACAAAGTGGATACTCTAGGTAGCGTTGGTATCAGGGAATCAAGGGGTTATCAGTCTAACTTTTGACCGAAAATGGTAAAGAATGCTATTTTTGCATCTCAATTCGGACACAATGGCAACTATTATTATTTTTTTTTATTTCATCTAGAATAATATACAGACATTCATGCCCATTTACATAGGATGGCATATAATAAAACGAAATTCAATGAAAAAATATATGTATGCATTAATGATGATAATAAAAATTATCAAAATTTAAAAAAAAATACTTTTTCATTTGTCTTTCTATAGCCGTCAAATAAGTTTATTTTTTCTCAGAATTGCTGAGTTTCTGAGATATTCGCAGTGGACAGCGCGAAGGGCATAACATGAACTTGACTAAACCATAACTCCGAATTTGCCTATATAGACATAAAATTCCACGAAATCGAATAATCCAATTGACGGGGTGGATGGAAAAAGGGCGTTACCGCTATTATGCTCTTTTTCCGGACATCGCTTTTTTTGAGCCCCTATACCAAGATCTACCAGCCTCCGAAATCCCTTTTTCATAAGACCCCAAAAACCGTCTGGCAGATAAGAGGGTGTAACCGCCATCACGCCCTTTCATCTGCACGATAAAAAGGCGTAAGTGCACTGATAGAATGTTAAAAGGGCGTAACTGCTATGACATGATGTTATAAGGGCGTAACTGCTGTGATAACATTTCAAAAGGAGGTCTTAATTTTTTGCTCAGACCAACAGGATTTGGAAAAAAGGCTTGAGTACCTGGCTGAAAAGATTTAAAAGGGCGTAATTACTCTGTAACAGGGCGTAAGTGAGGACGGATCTGGAATAAGGGCCTAATTACCGAGGAAAAATTTTATAAAAATTCTCCAGAGCCTGGCAACGCTTTTCCACCTAATATAACGAAAAAAACACGTTGTTTTACTTTCAAATCGAGTGTTTTCACCCTTCCCTAGTAAAAAAAATTTCTCGTCATTTTCACACGACTGATGGAAGCTTTCAGTGTCCATAGAACCGTGGAGCATGAATCAAACCACCCCCTAGCAATCAGATATCTTTCAAAACATGCCCAGGAACACTCTCAAAAAATTTGGAGACGATTGAACTTGATCTCGAGATTTCATTCGACTTTTTGTGAGGAAGATAAAGGCCGAAATTTGACCCTGTATTCGGAAAAAGGGCGTAATTGCATTTTTTGAAATTGGTAAGAAGAGCTCAAAATCAAATTTCATCCCCCAGCTCGGGTTGGGCTATTTCGAGAATGCTATCTTCTTCGAAATAAGTCAGCTCAACTCGTCCAATTATGTCTCTAGCGGTTTGTGTTATTATTTTTTTTTTTTTTTTTTCATTTTTTCAAAACGACTGTTTTGCAGTTACGCCCTTTTTTCGCCCACCGCCTCAATTGTATTTTGCCATCTTAATCTACGAAAAGCTCATCTGTCCTCGTCATCTCTGTCCGCAACTGCCATCAGCAATTCCTGAACTAATTTTACCATCCTCACCCTCTTCCTCCTCCGTCGCATTAATTTTCTCTTTCTCGCAGCTTTTCTCGAAACCTCCCTCGTTGCTCATTTCGCTCAAATTCCAGCTCACAGTATATAGATCGCATCCCTCTTACAACGCCTTATGCGAGTAGCGCTTTGTTTCCTGCATCGCGTGGCATCCCCATTTCTTGGCACGATATTATCTATACATGAAAATATATATGTATATCTATCGCCAACATTCACAGCTTCCGTGAGGTTATCATCATTTCTGGCCACGTATATAATGTGCTTTTCGCGCGTGGCGGAAACAAAACAAGAGTGCTCTGCTCAGAGAAATTATGAGCATGTTAGCCGGGTGAAAGAGAACTACCATGCGCGCAATATAACCGAGCTTGATACATGCCTTTTGAGCCTGCATGGAACTGAAACTTCAGCCAATAATTTTCTGTTTGAATCTAATGCTATCTATGGACTATCTATTTCTCTGGTTTACATTCAGAAACGACCGGTTTCGGACATCTAAATATGTCCTTCTTCAGGTTAATTATTGTCTAATCTCAACTTGGGAAATTACTCTAAGCTTAAAGACTAGGACTTATCACTGCAGCTGCGGTGTCTTGTGATCCCCTCTTAGATGGAATCTAGTGCAGATCTCGACGATCATTGGTCCACAGGGATTTCCTCGAAAATCAGCCGTGTGACCAACTGGTTGATTGGTTACCGAATGCACTGATCCACACACAAGGTTTCGATCACTTTACACCAAACCGCACCGAATTACAGTTTACGTCGCTATCGCACTGATTTCGGTTGAGTGTAACGTGAAATTCTGTGCTCGGTAGCTGTATACAGTGAGAGAAAAAATATTTCGTTAGATTTTGGCGTAAGAAAGATTCGTTCCCTTCAAGAGACGGGTTCGAACTGATCGGCTTTTGAGCTGTTGCCGGGCGTGAATGAGATCTTTTTGAGTGTGCGTGTGTGTGTGAACGTGTTGAGTGTGGTAACCATCTTTGAAACAGAAACAAAGTGAATTTTTCAGTATTTAGAAATATGCCCCCCCCCTTCCAGGCGGAAAAAAAAAAAAAAAAAACTGGTCTAGATGTGAGGATTTCTCTCAATGGTGGAATTTTTTCTCTTACTCCTTTCCTGGCACCCCCCCCCCCCACACACACACACACTCACACACACACTCACACACACACACACACACACACACACACACACACCGATCAAGAGGCTAGAGTAGCCTTTCCGAAGTGTTTAAAATCAAATCAAGAGAGAAAAAATAGGCATGAGAATTATGAATCGAGTAACACGGGAGCCACTGACTCTTTAAATTTTTACGATCGGTACGCGGCGCCAGCAAGACGTACCCTCTTCCATCAAATCGAACACATAAGCAGCATATATATATATTTCATGTAACAGTACAGAATTTGTCTGAAATAGTCACCCGGCAAAGTAAGCTTTTTTTTTTAAATATTCACACTCAACACGTTCACACACACACGCACACTCAAAAAGATCTCATTCACGCCCGGCAACAGCTCAAAAGCCGATCAGTTCGAACCCGTCTCTTGAAGGGAACGAATCTTTCTTACGCCAAAATCTAACGAAATATTTTTTCTCTCACTGTATACAGCTACCGAGCACAGAATTTCACGTTACACTTAACCGAAATCAGTGCGATAGCGACGTAAACTGTAATTCGGTGCGGTTTGGTGTAAAGTAATCGAAACCTTGTGTGTGGATCAGTGCATTCGGTAACCAATCAACCAGTTGGTCACACGGCTGATTTTCGAGGAAATCCCTGTGGACCAATGATCGTCGAGATCTGCACTAGATTCCATCTAAGAGGGGATCACAAGACACCGCAGCTGCAGTGATAAGTCCTAGTCTTTAAGCTTAGAGTAATTTCCCAAGTTGAGATTAGACAATAATTAACCTGAAGAAGGACATATTTAGATGTCCGAAACCGGTCGTTTCTGAATGTAAACCAGAGAAATAGATAGTCCATAGATAGCATTAGATTCAAACAGAAATTTATTCTGCTATTGGACATTAGAGCCAAAAACGGAACCCTTCAGCCAATAATGCTTTCGAGATACTGTTGGTGTTGTATACACTTTTGCAGAATGGAATATCATGGGCGATGTTTAAGGCTGCTGTTGGGCGAAGAATGTGATTTAATGGGTGTCCTGCTTGGCTGAATATGCGAGATATCAGGATTCATTCGAGTGGAAGTTTTTATCTGGATAGGGTGATGGATTCATTTCTCGAATTAGCTGATTTTGTATGGACGATGAAAATGACTATGCCTGGCATATGCAGAACTATCTGTCATTCCTTCGAGTCACCTAAAACAAGGAAGAAGATTTATAAATGATCATGCATCATCGACGAATTCAAGTTACGTTTCGTATGATTGATACTGATTGTGAGGGCAAGTCCCAAGCAATAGTTTTATGATGGGATATTTGAATAAAAATTAAATAATATATATGGCCATTCTGAGCAATATGTAAAAGATGAACTATAAGGAGTATCGAAATGAGGTAAGATGATCTCAGTTGGATGAGTCATTATTCAGTTTTAGATCTTAATTCACATCCATAAAATATTGCTTGTAAAACTTGGGAATTAGGGACTCCTTATTGATATCCAAGACTTCATTCGTCAGCAGTTGTGCATAGTATAAACTTTCTAACTCCAATCTCAAGAGACCCGACGAAAAATTTGAATTGAGGATTTTTTCACAACATTTGACATGAAATGTCTTCAATAAAATGAGTATCTAAAATCAATCGACTTGTATCGCATCAATCAGATCATGACATACTCGAATGTATTAAAAAGAATATCATGAGAATTTTCAATCTCAGTTATTACCAAAAATCAGTTATTTTCGTTTGATGCGGGGACTGCGATCTCACACAACCGACAGGATTTCCTAAATCTAGACAGAGCTGAAAACATCTCTCTCGTTATCTCTCCAGCTCCCTCAAAAATATAATCCGTGGACTTTGAGAGCTTGTTGTACACCATAAGAAATTAAAACCTTATCGATTTCAGATTCTCGATCAATGCCCCTTTTTTCAACATCTAATTCACTATCCGATTCCGGGAAAGTCGCACTGTCCAAGATATATTCACCACTCAAACAGCCGTGCGTCGCGAAAATTGGGCCAAAATCGACAAATTCTTCAAAAGTCATCCCACCGACACCGAAACCTCCTGTCAGAGCATCCCAATTTCAGTTCCTTCAAAAATTCGAGTTCAAGGGTTTTTGATTCAAAACATAGGCGAAAATTGATTAAATTCTCGACTGAGGGAGTTTTTGCCGGCAAATTTTATTTCGATTTAGGGAGTTTTCAGTTTATTGTGTATTTTTTTCCGAGTTAAAGAATTTTTAACAAGAGCCCGACCTTTTCCTTCGAGTTAGCGGATTTTTCGAGTTAGGGAGTTTCGAATTAGAGAGCTTCTATATACGGTATATCAAAAAGTATGGTACTGAGAACGTAATTATTAAGATTCTTAACGAAGAAATAAGTGTTGCCGCCATGGAAATTTTACTGTTTTCTCATCAGACATCATATTCTCTTATACTTTAGCGACTTTACAGGGTTCCACCAATTTCTTTAAATAACATATTACGAGTAGAAGCTAGCAAAGAAACCTCCGTCCAGGATCAATCGAATATCACTTTATTTTACGTTCAGACATTATCATTGCAATTTCGAACATTTGTCCCAATCCGAATATCGTAAAGCCGAAATTTTTCGAGATCGTGACACACCAAATGCTTCGCTCGCGTACTGAATTTGTTATCTGCATTATTTGAAAAGACCTGTAGTTGGAACTCGGCGCCGTAACTCAAGGCTCAGATTCTAGCCATACCTGAGGGCACCTAGCTGATTTTTAGGGAGGGTGAGAGACGTACGTCAACCTGTACCGCCACCAAAATGTGACAATTGTTTTTGGTAGGACTCTAACTTCTCTAATTGTATAGAAAATTTCAGAATTTGCCTATTTTGCCTTTTCGAGAAAATCGACTTTGAAGTCGCTAAAATATGCCCGTCTTCCAGAGGCCACAGCTCTTCGAATATTGAGCCTAGATCAACGTACCTAGGCTCAAATCGAAGCTCTGAATTTGCCAAAATTGTTTTCGGCGTCAAACAGACCACACAATGAGCGAAAGAGATGAATTACATGGTCGAAGGTTTTCGCGTGTACTGGGTATACCTATATATACGGCAAGACGGCGCGCGGAGGGGGCAACTGATCTCGAGCAGACGACAACACTGCTTTTGCGGGCTGGGATCGCCCGGATCGACGTTTGACGGGATGACTTGGGGAATACCTGCATTGGAACCTTCTACGAGGCCAGCAGTGGCCAGCAGAGCAGATCTAACCCCTTGCAGACGTAAAGCGGGTGCTAGAAACCTATGCATGCATCGAGATTATCGCGAGACTTGTCTTCCCGCGCTGGCGCCACCCGTCCGCTATCTCACCATATATATAGGTATACTGTCACCACGTGTAACTTATAATCGACGGTATCATCCTTCGCGATAATCTTTCTGGCAATTTAATATCTAAAACAATTTTGGCAAATTCAGAGCTTCAATTTGAGCCCAGGTACGTTGATCTAGGCTCAATATTCGAAGAGCTGTGGCCTCTGGAAGACGGGCATATTTTAGCGACTTCAAAGTCGATTTTCTCAAAAAGGCAAAATAGGCAAATTCTGAAATTTTCTATACAATTAGAGAAGTTAGAGTCCTACCAAAAACAATTGTCACATTTTGGTGGCGGTACAGGTTGACGTACGTGGTAGAGAGGCCCTCCCTACTGATTTTGATTGGAGCAGAATTATATAGCAGTAGACATCAGGTCAGCCATTGCTACCCTGAAACCTGAAATTGAAAAAGGAGCCTCAAACAAGTTGTTGTTTTTTTCTATGTCAATTATTGTTCAAATATTTCTATTGACCCATTATTCTTCACATTCAAACATCAATAGTAATGGAAGTAGCTTAGTAGCTTGGACTTCTGAGAATTATATAAAATAAGATCAAAGCAAACTACAGGTATTTCTCTCCCAACATGTGTATCATATATGACCCACATCGTACCACTCCTCACTTGTGAAATTGTCCACATCTATGATACATGTATCAGCCAAACATGACCACTTTTCAGAGAACTATCCTAACACAATGTCGTCAAGTAATGAAACATCAGAGACATCAGAGCATGAAGATGAGGAATCATCAATGTCAATTTCCAATGATGAAGAGAGTTCTTTATCATATTTTTGGGATGATGATTATGGGGACGTGAGTTATAGCAGAATAAGATACAAGTGGCAGATTAAAAATTTCAGCAAAGAATACTCAAAAGCCAGCATTGGAGATCTGTGGAGGGCACCCATGCTTGAGGATATGTCGCATATGTGCTGGTTCTTAACTATTTACCCTAAAGGTGCGAGTAAGAAATTTAAGGATTACATGTCTCTTCATATAAATGTAGAATATCAAAGAGTCAATGTAACTGTGTTACTTTTTATTATTAACAAAGATGGAAAAGAAGTTAATATGATCACCACAGGGAGTACTAGATTCAAATCAAGACACTATGGACATTTTTTTTATCACTTCATAAAGTTGGATGAACTTTTTCGTAGACATGACTTGCTTCCTAATGATACACTTACAATAGGTTTTGAAGTTTTATATAACATGAATCTCTGTGAAATTCATGAAACTCAGTCTCTTGATGAGTACGAGGAACTCTTTATAAATCCAAAATACAGTGACATTACATTTCTCGTAGAAGGAAAAGAGATCCTTGCTCACAAAGCCATAATCGCGAGTAAAAGTCCAGTTTTTGCAGCAATGTTTGAGCATAAGATGAAGGAAAATTTTGAGAGCATTGTAAAAGTCACAGATTTTTCATTCATTGTAATGTATGAGTTGCTAAGGTTCATTTATGCTGGCAAAGTCAAGGATATTGCTAGTATAGCAACAGATCTCTTGATGGCATCAGAAAAGTATCTAATAGAGAGACTCAAATTATTGTGCGAAATTCAGTTAGGTCAGGATATTTGTTTCAAGAACTTGGGAGAATATTTGAATCTTGCCAATGTGTGTAACAGCTCACATTTGAAAAGCCGATGCTGTAATTTTATTAGGGATTATAGGGAAGCTATTTTTGACACACCCATTTCGAAATACATTTGTGAAGTTGATAAAAGCACATGGGAATTATTTTTGAAGCCTGATTTTAGTTTTCCAGAATGGAAACCAGGAGAAGGTATTATAATATGATCGCTTTCTCTATTAACTGTTCAAGAACTATGTGGCTGATTGATTTTGATCAATCAGGAACAATCAACCCTACAGAGATTAGATGATTAATGTTGTCATGCGGAACACTTATGATCATGCCAAATTGAAGTAGTATGCGTTCTTTCAACTTATGTATATTCCAGATGTGTATCTCTCATGACTATTTGCTCAACTACTGATGTCTACTTTTCATTTACTCAAAGAATAGACTTGATTCCTGAGGAATTTTGAGAAACTTCATTATGAATGTCTTGCATAATTGTAAAGAATTAGAGGGATATGCATCAGAATGCTATACCTATACTCCTGATGCTTCAAAATCCCCCCAGCATTTGGTTGGCTAGCACATGGATCTTGCATAGAAAGAATACGTCGACTCCCTTTGTTTTATAATTCCAAGTGAGATCATTACATTCCGTTTAGCTTTCTTAGTATTTTTGGAACGGAGTTCCTTTACGCTCGTCTGAGGAGTAAAATCGCGCGCGATCAACTGACCGACACGGCCCCGTGGAACGAGATTCGATGCAACCCGCCATACGATGCAACGAAAAAGCGACACTTTTGCGATATAGGTATACTGCTTGTGCTAAGCAACCGCGAATTCGTCTGCTATGGTCTACCGTCTGAATGCATGCAGCTCTATTCGATTGTTGTTGATAGTATTGCTAGATATACAATGATGAAAGTGATATCTATGTGTTTTTCTGGGCAGAATTTAAAGTCCGGACGAATAAAACATTGCTTCCATATCTAAAAGGTACAAAGTTTCATTGTGACATCTTAAATCCAACGATTCAGTGAATCCCAATAAAATTCTCTTCTTGGTATTCAATCAGCTCTGATACATTTTGTGAACCTGAATAAGGTAGTGAGGATTCAGATTCAAATTTAGAAGCTTTTTATATCCCCCACCATAACCTTTTAAAGAGTTCACTCAAGGCCAAGGACTCGTCATTTTATTTACATAATAGTGCATAATAATTGAAAAAATGATGCAAACTATCTCAATCACTCAGGGGCTTATTGGTGTTTATTATCTTCATCGGTATCGTTACATTATGAGCATTCAAAAGCTTGAAACTCACAAGGAGCACCCAGGTGTTGTGGACCACGGATTTGGGTGAAACTCTGGGGATAGTCAACTTTTATCACCAAAAGGTGGAACCCAAAGCCACACTCGCAAATGCCCAATCGTTTTCATGCTATGCTCCATGACATTGGCATTGCCCATATGGACCCATATTCAAAAGAAATATATATATATAGATATACTAGTAATGCTAATGTTATGAGCTGTAGCTTAGAAACGGCTGGGCATTTGCAAGTGCGGCTCTGGGTTTTATCTTTTGGTGGTGAAAGGAGACTATCCCCAGAGTTTCAGTGCAATTCGTGTTCCACAACCCCTGGGTGTTCCTCGTCAGTTTGAAGTCGATCAAAATTTTAGACTTTATTGACATTTCCACACATCTTATCGAGGCAAATTTTGGAACTCCGTTCCTTACGCGTTTCTCAAACGCACACGAATTTTTTATTTTTATTTTATTTTTATTTTTTATTTTATTAGAAAATCAACGGACTTTTCGTCTTTACATAGTGAACCTTATGTACTAGGCAACTGCTCGACAATGTGAGTTGGCTCCAATGTGGGAGAATATAAAGAAATAAAATATAGAGTATAACAGAAGAATTTCATTTGTGAGTTGTCTCGTTGTCTTTGTACATCAAAATAGCAGAATAAAATTCAAGAAAGACATAACATAAAAAAATCACAAGATCATTCAGTTTTCAATATTTTGATATCAATAGAAATAAATAGAAAAGTTATAGCAAAATCAACATTATGTTGAAAATTTGTTTTGAGCTGTGGAAAGATTTTTAATGCAATCAGAATATCATGTCTACACTTCACTCCTTCAGTACTTTTATTTATCAATCAAAAGTTCAGCTGACAATCAGATATTCATTCTCAATAAATTTACTTGCAAAATGAGTGTGTCATGATTTATACATTGAATTTTGAAAATTCTTTAAAAGCCCCTTGAATCTCTTCAGAAAGATCTACCAGGATGAAGCGAGCTAAAGAACCTTGAATAATCGAACAGAACACAAAATAAGTAGAGGAAGTGATGTATAATGTCTAATTACATGAGTCTTTCCATCCCCTGATACACTAAAACAGGTTGTCTCTACATAGGAGACGATAGAAAATTTCGTTCACTAATTCGATATCTCAATTCTTACAACGATAACCACCCAGAAAGTTGATCTGTTATGCTCTCTCGAGCGCGTTCATTAATTTCCCAAGACTAACGTGAATAAAAATAAGCGCAAGAAATGCGGCAGAAGAAAGCACAAGTGAGATGAGAGGAGAAAGGGCTAACGATAGTATTCCATTGATGAGCTTCTAACACCTGCAAGATGTTTCAGACATTATTCACCACTCGATCATCTGCATCAATCGCGTGGCACGCAGGCGGGCGTATCCGTAGCTAAAATTTTTCGACTCCGCTCCAGACTGCGCGAGCGTCCAATGGATCAACAGAAAGCTCCTGGTATTCACTCAAAAAAATGAACTATCCGAAAAATTCGAATTTTTCATCGGAACGACGCGATCGCGATAACCTTGTGCGCATGCGCCAACCTCGCAAGTTCCAAGCTCGCATTCGCATAGCGGGAAAGTTTGAATTATACGCAGAGAATTTGAAGTGTTTCCACAATCTCATCACCAATGCGATGCAATGCCATATGATAAAACATCATAAAATATTAATATTGATAGTCATGACATAATATACTCACATCTAGAGTAAGGGAGTGTCCATAAGTTCTTGAACAACAGTTGAATCGAATCAGGGTGACCTCATTACCTTCCAATTGAGCTACAAAGGCATGGCCGATTGGAAATCGAAGTCGAACGAGCATAAGGTCGACGTTAATGCTCCAATGACTTTGAAATGAATCTGCTCCCACTCTTTCATCGATCTCTCGGGACTCCGTCTATTCGTCTTTTTTTCCTCCTCTCTATCTTTCCACGCGCACGCTCGCGTTTGCTTCCTCCACCTCATGATGGCCAGCCTCCTCTTTCTCCTCCTCCTATTTCCAACTGATGCATCTCCTCCTTCTCGTATTGTATATAACTGAAGTTGCACATACAGAGTTTCCTTGCCGCCATACTATATATTTTGTAGGAGGCTGATGGTTCATGGTCCAGTGATCACTCGTATAGAGTCTGATGCTGCAACAGTATAACGAATAGAAATGATCAAAGGATGAATAATCCAATTAAAGCAAGAAGTTGGTGTTTCGTATCTCTTTTCGTCTCTTTCTTTTTTTTCTATCGTTCGTTCGTTTCCTTTCTCGATTTGCGCGCTTTGAGAATCTTTCTTGCGCCAGAGCTCATCTTTGACGCCGTTTTTCTTGCATGCGCTAAGAAGATTTACGCTCACTGCATTATAACGTGATGAAGCGAGGAGCTATATAGTCAGACGGCGGAAGTTTCGAATTTAGCGGATTAAAGAATCTTGAAAGTTCTGAGTGGTGTATATTATATGACTGGAACTTAATCGAATTAAGTATTCGATTGAAATTGTCGTTTTTACTCTATATGTGATATCTCATTAGGTAACGCAGATGGTCTAAGGAATGATTCTAATTCGTACTAGAATTTTCAAAAATTCACACATTTGGTGCCAAAATTTTTGACGACACATGGTCCAGCATTCAAATTTGCTGGATTTTATGTGGAAAAGTTTTTGTCGTTCCTTTTTATCCTCCTGAGAGTAATACTTTTTTCAAGTTTTAAACATTTTGATTTTTCAGCTTCAATAATGGTCATCATTTGAATTTAAAAGCTTACTTTGAACTTTCTCAAAAGGACCCTAATCAAATCATTATATCCAAACATATAAACGTATACTTTATTTGGGGTGTTTAGAGAACTTGGCAAAAGTCGTGGAGGTTATGTTGTCAAAAATCGCAGGATCAACAACATTTAGTTGCAACAGTAACGAAAATCGTCCGCAGTACTTTCATAACAAGATCTCGGACTCTGCCCAGAAGTACATACATACATAACGCAGCAGTCAATACTGAACATTAAGTGATAAATCGCTTCAAGAAAACGCCCTCGTCGAGCTAACTCGCTTTTGCTAAAGAGGTGACTACAATATTTTGGATCATTCGCGTAATCGTGAATCACAAAGGTTTGACTCGGTTTAACTCACATCTCGCATAATATAAATTATTGACCGGAGTGTGTACCAATCTTTGAAACAATCTGAAAATCCATAATTATGAAAAACTTATATATTATACACTATAGTAAAGCTCTAATTGAAAACTCTCTAGCTTGAAAACTTCTTGATTCTAAGTAACCGTTCAGCTTTTTGGAAAAAATTTCTCGATAGCGTGCACCATGGCCGAGAAACATCTTTCACATCTCACATGAAGATTTTGATGCATTGAAGTCGAGATTGAAGTTTAATACAAGTTGTCAAACCTTTTTTAACGTCCTTCTTTTATTCGCGATTCGCCGTTCAGCCTAAATTACCCGAGTATTGGAAAAAAATGGTAGCTGTAACGACCTCTGACCGCAGGTTACTTCATAACCTGTATAATATCATATGGACATTTTTTGTTCACTCTTTTCTCTGATACCTCTTGCGATTTGGGGTAAACGAGGAATTGTTAAATGCAAGTTAGATGATAGTTAAGTAGTGACAGACAATTCGTCGTTGTCTTCAAATTGCAAGAGTATCGGGGAAGAGTGAGAAAAATGCAGCGCAACCGCATCGCGGGGAAAAAAGAAATACGCCCGCAAAAATCCCAAACATGAAAATCTTATAAATTTACGCATCTCATTTGAATGAAAACTCCTCGTTCTTTCAATAGTCCGGGAGCTGGGTAGGCTCCCGTATGCACTTGAGGCTAGAACGATAAACTAAAAGTATTTTGACTCATTTTTGCGTAGAATCCGAATCCGTCGTTACTTTTCACATGAGCGGTTCAGATCACCTTCAAAAATTGAATTTTAATCTGAAAAACCACAAGTTTCGTACGCCTGGGTGAGCTTAATCATGATTGAAGCATCAAAACTTCTGGTTGAGCGAAACTATACTCGAAAGAGTCTCTCACCGACACTTCTGGGCCCTAACGAACCCAATATGTATACAAGGGGGTGAAGCGCTGATGGGATGCCCGTTTTCATCTATCACAAACGGGACTCATGCGCTGCAAAGGTTCAATAATATTTCGAAGATAAAAAACTCCTGCGCGACTCAGAGAATCATCTCATCCACGGTTTTGGGCCTCACGGACCTTACATAGAGGGTGTTGGAGCGCTGAAATGCTCGTCTAAGCGATGAAGAAAGAGTCTTATGCGCTGTGTAGGCTCATATTTTCCAAAGATACTTTTGCTCAAGTCGAATCATACTTGAAAGAGTACCTCAACGACAGTTTTGGGCCTTGCGGACCCAAGATACAGGGTGTCGAAGTCCTGAGATGCCCTTTTTTCATCCATTTCTAACGGATTTCGTGCATTGCGTACGCTTGATGATATTTGAAGGGGTAAAACTTGGGCTGCAGTAAAATCATACATATAATACCTAACTTTTATCTCATCACCCATCTGAGGTCTTACATGGACCCTGCATATTCACAGGACGCTGAAGCGCTGAAATGCCTTTTTATTCATCGCAAACGGATTTCCGTGGTTTCACCCGCATGCAGAATTGATGGTTCTCAATTCCTTCCTAGTCTCAGACTAAACATTGGAGGATCCTTCCTTGATTTGGATAATGAAAATCATATAAAATTCATTACTCCAAGTTGAGATGTTCAAAATTATTTTTCATTCCGAGCCAACTCTACTTCACTGCAGAATATGCGAATTTCATGCCGTCTTCCGTTCATCACTCATTAAAAATACAAAATAGTTTGTGGATCTCGTTTTTCCACAGCTCAGAAAACTACAAACTCGTCAAGCATGGGCTATCGAAGCTGGAAATCAGTGCTGGAAGAATATCGTGCACAGGGTAAGACAATAATATCCATCATCATAGCATACACTGAGAATAAAATATTGCCGTCGGAACAATACGACTGTATTGTTACGTGGTATTGCCGTCAGACCAATACTGGATTGTCACCACAGCAAAATGATTTTGTTATTCCATGCAAATAACCTAAAAAATCGTTGGATTATATTTGTCCCTTTGCGGTGCTATCCCGTGCAAAAAATTGGTAGCATTTGTAGCAAAAGAACCGTAATATGACTCTTAATCCATTAAGTATCGGGGCATTCGAAATATACGCGTTAACTATTCTGGCTCTAATACCAGATCACCGAACCGTTCTGATGGATTGGTGCAATAACAAAATCGGCATTGTTCTGCAGCAAATACCATTTTGGTCGTACGACAATACGCTTGGCCGTACGACCAAGAATTTTTTCTCAGTGTACGTCTGACAACAATTAGGTTTGCCGTAGTGAATTTAAATCAGTGTTTTGTTGCCAACTTTCGAGGAAAATCCTTTATATTCCAATAATATGGCTTCCAAAATTGCACAGAATTCAGTCTCACTCAAGAATAAATGAGAAAAAATAGTTGACGTCCATGTAATGCTACTGAGAATCTCAATCTTACATACTCTCTATATGTTTTATACCCATTTCAATAAGATTCAAATGAAATACAACATGAATTCATTGAACAACATGAAGAAACTCTTGTGATGATAAGTTGCTTTCGATTGGCCAGTAGTTGATCTTTTACTTATCTTCTTTTCATGCACCAAAACGAGCGTTTCATCGCATTGGGTCCATCAGGCCCGAAATAGTAAGCGAGATACGTCTCTGAGTATTTATTCACTTGAACAGAAGCTTTACCCCTTGAATTATCATAGAGCATACGCAATGCACGAAATCCGTTAGTAATGGATGAAAAAAGGGCATCTCAGGACTTCGACACCCTGTATCTTGGGTCCGCAAGGCCCAAAACTGTCGTTGAGGTACTCTTTCAAGTATAATTCGACTTGAGCAAAAGTATCTTTGGAAATATGAGCCTACGCAGCGCATAAGACTCGTTCTTCATGGCTTAGGGTGTGTCCACAAATGAAGCGCATGAGCTGTGAGCCGGCGTACGCCGAGCGTGCGCTGGCGCACGGCTCATGCGCCGCTCAACCCAATTTGAGCCCGCTTGTGTGTTTCTGCATCTGTTTACTACGAGATCGTCAATCGTTTTTTATTAGCTAAACTCAAGTTCTGTTTTGGATCTGCTGGTAACGTGAAAAACGCCCAAGCCGGCTCAAATTTGGTGAGCGGCGCATGAGCCATGCGCCAGCTCACGCTCGGCGTACGCCGGCTCACGGCTCATGCCCTTCATTTGTGGACACACCCTTAGACGAGCATCTCAGCGCTTCAACACCCTCTATGTTAGGTCCGTGGGGCCCAAAACCGTGGATGAGATGATCATAGGAGTCGTGCAGGAGTTTTTCATCTTCGAAATATTATTGAATCTTTGCAGCGCATGAGTCCCATTTGTGATAGATGAAAACAGGCATCTCATCAGCGCTTCACCCCCCTGTATACATATTGGGTTCGTTAGGGCCCAGAAGTGTCGATGAGAGACTTTTTCGAGTATAGTTTCGCTCAAGCAGAAGTTTTGATGCTTCAATCACGATTGAGCTCACCCAGGCGTATGAAACTTGTGGTTTTTCAGATTAAAATTCAATTTTTGAAGGTGATCTGAACCGCTCATGTGAAAAGTAACGACGGATTCGGATTCTACGCAAAAAATGAGTCAAAATACTTTTAGTTTATCGTTCCAGCCTCAAGTGCATACGGGAGCCTACCCAGCTCCCAGACTAGAATTTTGATGTCTCGGAATCAATATTTTGATGTAGTTAGTAATCTGTCGAAGTCTAGACCAAAGAGTAAACTGCGTCCTCTGGCTACTGCATAGATAATTAAATTGATAAAAGTGGTTCAATCGCCATTTCTTTTTTTTTTTTTTTTTTCGAGAAAAATATGAATGGAGAGTAGTTTAAGATAACCTCTTAAATCGGTAAACTTCTCAACTCGGATTATTCATCGAGTCTTGTGAGATTCTTGGGACTTCTACTGTAGATTGGGACATTGAAATATTTGGAAACCACACAAGCTCTCTTGAACAATCCAATTTACTTCCGTTCGTAGGCAACTCCTCTTGAATCAGGACTCAAGGCAAAGATTTTCATCCGACACTTGTGAAGGACTTCATATTAAAAATCATGTCACCCCAGCCACGCTCAGATAAGCCTGTTGGTAATATCATGGTGAAAAAAACACACGTCCAATGGGATATCGAAAATTTCTCAATCAAGTGTGCAGATATTGATGTGGGACAAGCGTGGAAATCTCATACTTATGATCTAGGTGACTGCAGATATTGCTATTTGAAACTGTACCCGAAGGGTAAGGATCAAACTTGTAAAGACTTTATGTCAGTGTACGCAGTCCCAGTAAACGGTGAATATGAAGCTCAGATCATGTTATACATCTGGGATATTAATAACGACTTGGTAAACGATGTAATCTATGATTGCTCTTTTGAAAAGAATAACATGTACGGTTGTGATAAATTCATAAAGACGAACGAAGTCCTGTCAAGTCGTACTATACTTTTTGATGATAAAATTTCGATTGTGTGTGAAATTTCCGATGAATCTGATGTTGAAGATGTTCCAGCAATACATCAATGTGAAGATTTAATAAAAGATAATTTCCAAATGAAAAAGTTAGGAGAGTATGAAGAGCTTTTTGAAAGCAAGAGATGGAGCGATGTCAAATTTATCATCGGGGGAAAAATTATTCAAGGTCATAAAAATATTATTGGTAACAAGAATCCTGTTTTTCGTGCAATGTTTGAACTTGAGATGAGAGAAAGTGGTGAGAACGAAGTTAAAATTGATGACATTTCTTACGATGTTATGAATGAATTGTTGCGATTCGTGTATGTTGCTAAGGTAAAAAATATCGATCGTCTAGCTAAGAAACTTTTAGTTGCATCTGAGAAGTATATGATCGAAGATCTGAAGTTGCTATGTGAAAAACACATGAGTAGAATGTTCACATTTGGAAATATAGTTGAAAATACGAATTTTGCATGTCTCCATAACGCTTCTCATTTGAGATCAGAAGGTATCAAGTTCATCATAAAACATACAGAGGCACTATCAAATGTACCCGATTTTGACATACGTGATTTGGATCTTAATGTTATACAGGAAGTGTTCCAAATAATGGCTAATCCAAAGAAACGGAAGTTGGAAAATTGATTTTTCATGAATCTCTATATCAACAATGTTCTCCTTAATCTCAGACTAAGGTTGTATTTACAAATGGGTCTCGTGGAATTTATACTGTGTTCTGATATTATATTATCGTTTACCCTAAGTACTCTGTCATATTTTTTTTCTCTGTTACAATTTGTATAAAAAATTCGAAATATTGTTCAGAATTTTGTATTGTGAAATAAAAATGTCTGATGTTGAATATTTTGTAACTTGTAACAGTAAAAATTTTTCTTGGTCTTTAGAACAGAACATTAAATTGAGTCATGCTTATTCTAGAATAGCCTTAAAACAGTCTAAAAAGAGATGAGTTTAATGAAAAATTTCCTTTGCATCTTTATCAAGATAATTTTCGACCTAATCGAATTGATAATTCATTGAGATTTTGTTCAAGCGAAAATTGGCTCCCATGTATGTTGGATAGAGATTGGAAAGTACATATTATTTAGATTATGAAAAAATCATCATTTGCCAAAGCTGTTTCACGTGGACTCGGACAATTTCGAAATCAGTAATTTGCCGATTCTAATCCATTTACACTAAAATCAACCTTCAGCATCCAAAACGACTTCCTGATGTCGGGTACATAAAATATTACTCTCAAAATTTCAAGAAATACTCGGAGAAATTAACAAATCTAAGAGTAAGATAGCTTTTGGTTTTTTCTTAAGGTTTTTTAATATTATCCTCTAACGGTTGAAAATGTACATATTTTTTCAGATTTTGAAAGTTTTTCCATCGATAGTGTGACGACATAGATGATTGTTCTGTCGGTTCTGCAAGACCGATCGCCGATGCACACTTGGAGGAATGCATCGCGCGATCACGTTTTGCCGAACTTTGCATTTTCGGTCGATGCAGCGCGCATCGAGCCGAGGACATATAAACCTCGACTCGCGCACGCCGCATCAGACCGCTCATCCACTCTTTACATCAAACACACAGCATATTTGTATTCATATTTCACTTCAGTTATAATATATATACCTATATATATTTGAGTCTCTTTCTTTGGTCGCCGAAACCCCACGTAACAATAGTTACTATCGCCTACTCCCTCTATTTTTTTATTATCGCTTACTGAGCGATAAACAGCTCTGAACAGCTTTAAGATATTCAAGTTTGGATTGACATTGAATGAATTTTATGTGAATTGTCAGCCCACGTGACAAACGGAATTTTAATTTCGCCAGAATTTTCAGCGATCCTTGAAATAACCATACCTTGGCAGTATGTTACAAAATGCCATACGCTTGTGCCATCTATTCATGATAATATACTGGTTTGTAAAGATAAGTTAAGAAGACAGCAACGGTGAGTATATTTGTATTTTGCTGTTCGATGACGCAGGTAAGTATCTATGAATTACTATTGAGTATGCAGTGACTCATCAAAACAGTTTTTAGCCATTCTCTTAGCTTGAATACAATTTGACTAGTCTATTGATTTCCATTCATAATTTTTCTATCAGCGATCTCAAAAATACGCACCAAAACCAATATCATCTATATTGAGACCTCGTGTGACGAAATTTATTCAATATTTGAAGATAGAAACTTATGTTTGTTTGCCGTCTTACATACTGCATGTATATTCAAAGATAAAATAGTCAAAATTCATTCCTCGTAAACCGGGCCCTTGAAATTTTCTTCTAAATTTCTTGTATAGGAATCAGATGGGAAATTTTTCTGCTCACATAGTAGTGTCGTTGCTGTGAGAATACGCTAATAATTATTAAGGACACATGAAATCCGGGACTTCCTAGAACCATAAAAACTTCTGTACACCTCAAAATTTTGTCACATTGCATCAATTGTCAATTGGGTACAAACATCACATATGTATGTACTACATACTTGGAAAGTACAAAAATAACCTTCTTTCTATAGATTTCTGTTTTGTAAATATTCATAATCAGCTGTTTTCGTGGTAGCAATTTCGTAGCTCCATTGCAGAATGACGAAAATTTTCCAATTCGAAATCTCATGTTAGCCTTGGCTATTATAGCTACGAGACTATATCACACGCTGACGTCGCAGATCGCAAATTTCATATTTTTTTTAAGAGTACTCCAATGGAACTGTTATTAGTTGTTTGAACATGTTCCATAAGGCTTCGTTGACGGCAATAATGAATAAAGGAAAATTCTAATACGGTAACGAGAGCCTTGAGTCTCGAGAGGCACCTGATGTTGACACAAAGTCAATCCAATGTGTACAACTGTTGTATATTCTATAAACTATGTCGGTATCTAAAGTACGTTGTACGTAGGAGGTATTTGGCCCGGAAGAGATGACATTTTCCAAGTCTTGATGACAAAAAATTTGTAGTTGCCACTTGCAATCAGGATTGCGTAACTCATATCATATAGGCATTTGGGTGCGAATTAGAGTCGCAAATCAAAAACTACCAGCCAACTAAAATGAGCGAACAATTCATCTCTACTCTCTGCAAAGATTCGAGACTAGAGGTTTGGGAATTTTCTTTATTCATATCATTCTTGGGCACATTCATGGATATTTTTGATCGTACTTATGCTTTTTTGTTCATCTGAGGAGAGCTGAATCAATCTTATCGTGTGTGAATGGTACAAAGCCGCAGATTATTTTGGTCATACGTTATGGTTTCGGGGTACTTCACCTATGCTTGAAAGGAAATCAGATTTTCTCAAAAGATGGACTGGTACCTCCCCAATAACCTAAACTGACCCAGCTGTTGGACTCGAAAACTTCAGGTACCTCTATCTCGCGCGGGTTATTGCAACATGGTCTGAAGTTGCCTAGTCCAACGGCTGGGTCAGTTCAGATTATCGGGGAGTGTACAAAAGCATGCGTATTCTAAAACTCTAGGATCAATATTCTGAAAACCAATTGTGCCTGCAATTGCTTGTGTCTGTGGTCAAAGTAAACGATATACCGTCAACCGGGGTAACTTTGGAACACGGGGATTAACTTTGGAACAACCCATTAAAGAGTGGTTATCGCGCACAGTTGGCTAGGCAGATGATCCCGAGTCCCTCTACTTGGGACAAGCATAAACAATGTTTTGCATTGGCGCGAGGGTCTCCATCAACTATTAATCCGTTTATAAGCTGACTTCTTTTGAAGTATGTTTTCGATCCAACAAACACTCTCTCGGAAAAATAGGTCTGGTTCCGACTTTAGCCGGTCGAATCCAAGATAGCTGAGCTAGATTTCACTTGTCTGTACACATATCTGGACGAATCCATTGTTACATTGGAGTATTTTCATGAAGTTTCAATTTTGTAGAGTAAAAACTGACAAGTACGTATTTTTTCAGAAACTGGGGTAACTTTGGAACACTACTTCATGTACTCTAAATTATCTCCCAATTTTTATATCATCATCAAGTTTTACTAACTTGAGTTTTCGTTGATGAGAGCTTCAAAATGAGCCAAGGAACGTCTCATTTCGAGCCACGGGGGCCTAGCTATGGCAGTTTTTGTCAGAAACCGACTGTGAAGGTATTTTCCTCCTCGAGAGTTAGTCGTGGTGCAGACAGTGAGGTATGCTGGAGGTGTCTATGCTCGACTGTAGAAGTTAAATTCAACCAAATGAACTTTTACAATTGGTCAATGGAAAGCTAAGACACTCAGCTTTCAATTACTGTAGGTGAACATCGATTGTGTGATCTAGTTTATAAATTAATTGACGAGTAATAAATGATAACAACTTCTGTTCCAAAGTTACCCCAGTCCGTGTCTAACTCTGGAACACGACTTTCAGCGCTCTTAGCTCCAACCAGAGATGTCCAAATGGACCTTATAAGCCCCTCAATCGAAAGCTGAGACTGTAAGCTTTCGTTTGACTACAGATACAATGCATTTCTGATGTAAGGCGTACAAGGATCGCGAGGTTTAAGGGGAAAAATGCAATTTTTGTTCCAAAGTTACCCCGGTTGACGGCGGTATATCAATTGATCTGATTTATTTTTTCAAAATACACGGCAAAATTGTATCAGAAACCATAACCAAATCCATCTCTCAGCAATGAAAAGCTCAAATACATCTCATGGAATGATTCCAATCATATTGAGAAACATTGGGTTCAATGGTTGAACTTTGCTTCGTCTCATGCTCTTTTTAGATACGGGAGAGGATTTTTTGGCGAATCGGCTTGGGACTTCTACATCTTTTGCGTTCCTGGTTCATACAGAGTCAACATTCCACCATGCTATTCGTACTTCTTCCTCATCATAAGCAAGAAATTCTAATCCAGCCAGATGTAAACTTCAAATGAATTGGGCAAATATCTTGTATTCAGAACGGAAAAAATAATGGTCGAGAATCGTTGATGTTGAGATACAAAAGGTGGAAACCATTCGTGAATATTCTCATGTGTTAATTCCAAAGAGTGAGGAAGTAAAATACTATCTTCAATACTTTCACTGGCAAACAGCTTATTGTATAAGATCTTTATTTTTAAATATTCGTACAAAATGTTCTACAGTCCATTCCAGCACGTCTTCTAAATATTCAATTTGGAGGTCATCTTCTTTCACTTGTTCGCTGAGCTATTTTCTCAATTACAGATGGTCTCGTACTAGAAGTGCTGGTTTCATCTACAAGCCTATTCGTTGTTGATGGCGTATGACCCAAAAGTGAGGTATCATTAGATGTTGTTATCGTAGAGATCGTCGTTTGGATTGATCGAGTACTCTTCAGAGTAAGCTCTTCATTCAACTGCTTATTCTTTTCAACAGTTGTCAGAAATGATTTCAAAAAAAGATTTATACGTTTTGTATTAGATTCAACAGCTTTCTGAGTTGTCATGTTGAGTGGTTGTGAAGATCTAAGGCTAAGATAAGATTGCGTCGTCGTTCCAATTCTCGTTGTCATTTTTTTCGACGTTCCGCTTGGTTCAGTGGATACAATTTCTTTCTTTAAATCCGCGAGTAGTTCTTTAGATATTATGATCTTGTACTTATCCTCAGATGGGGCAGTACTTGGTGGTGTATCTGGCATAACATCTTTACGGATACCATTGGCTGCAAACGCAACCATTCCGACGTTTGCATAATAAGTCATGGGTTTGAATCCAAGAGCACGTTTAACTGAAAAACAATCAACTATGTGTTAATAGAATGAATAGGTCATGTATTTCCATTCCTCGGTATTGAAGGTATACGATGCATTCACATCAAAATATTTGTATAAGGCAAGCGTCCAAGGAGGTTTAGAAAATTTTTCAAGTATTAACAATGAGTATTGCTGTAATGTTCAGATGTGAGGGAATAAAAGGGGAGATGATACTACGTTGAGTACAATTATTTCAATAAAACAACATAGCTGAAATTTGTGACTTTGATGAACATTCCAAGCAGTCACAAACTTTTTACAGGAGCACTGGTTACCAAAATTTTATTTTATGTTGTTTGAGTAGTTGTGAGTTTTAAGAAAGCTAAAACTGATGAAAACAATTTGAAAAGTTACAATAATCCCGTATTATGAATTAAAGGAGACTATTATCTCCATTTTTGAGATATGCCCAGGAAATTGTCACAATTATTTCATCAATGATGATTATGGTGCGACAAAATGTTGTGTGGAAAGAGTTACAACCTAGTTTGGAAGGTGCAGAATGATTTCTGAAACAGAAAATCCAGCTTTCAAATGTAGACTCACAAGGGGAAGACTAGGTGTCCGGATCACCAATATTGTCCAAATTTTTTTTTTTACAGGTTTGTATCACCTGTTATATGAGGAATGCAGAGTAACTCCGTCAAATGGGCCTTTTGTTTAGAGCTACAGTCCAAAACATTAACATTGCTAGTATATCGATATGCATAACTTCTTAACATGGGCCAATGTTAGCAATAAGAATCTCAGTGCCTGTGTCTGTGGACAGGAGACCCATTTGACAGAGTAACAGAGTTGCATTGGATTCTTCACATTCTAGGTTGTACGAAACCGTAAAAAAAATTTGTACAAAATTGGTGATCCGGGTACATGGTCCTCCCCTTATGTTACCTCACTCTGATTCCGACCAATGACTCAACCAATTCATTTATCATTTTCCGGGGCGGCACTTTGGGGCCGCTCCGAGTGTAGAGTCGATGATTAAACCTGGTCAAACATTTCGATTTCTGAGACGAAATATGTCTGCTTTCTTGCGTAAACTGCATATCTTATGTTGTTCAACTAAGATATACATTTATAGTCGATTCAAAATATAACACTCTTTGTACAACCATCGCTGGAGGTGAATGTAGTTTGTGGAGGCAGGATTTCGAGTTCAAAATCTCAACAATCTCTCTCGAAAGATGACTATGAGATTTGGACATGTGAAAATATTAGATAGTTAATTGCATTCAAAAAACTAAACTATCCCTCAGAAGTCAAAAAAATATAGCTCCAAAAGTAATAGTAACTGATCGAAGTTGTAGATAGTTACGTAATTTAGGTACTCCAGGAATTTAACAGAGAAATCCTTCATCGTTTTCGAAAAGTAATTGTTGTTGGAGAGATGGAAACTTTTGGCAATAAGATTTGGTTGGTAGAAAACTCTCAGCAACTAAAGGTGGTATTAGGTTTCGATCGATATTTCTATGTAAGCGTCATCTAACAAAGTCTGTATACAGTCATAGTAGTTCTTGATTTTCCCGACTGTCAAACACGCGAGTAGCCCGAGTGCGGTTCGTTCACACCAACCATACACAAAGTGCCACCCCTGAATTGTTTATATCCAATTGAAACATCGAAATCATGATGAGCCAGTATTAATGCATATTTATAATTTTTGGAAGGAAATAAAACTCAGGATTCCCTGGACTCTATTTTTTGCCATTTCCAAAGATATGTAAGATAGTCTTGTTACAATTTTAGAAAAAAGAAATATGAATGATGCATCTGGACAAAACTCTCGATGTTTAACGTACAAATCAGGAATCTTAAAACAATTTCGAAATCTATTTTGAACAGCAACTCACCAGCACTCAATGCAGCATTAAACACGGACCCCCTGGCATTTCCTGGAAATTAAATTCAAATGGTCAATTTTTTTAATTTTTCGAAACGTTTTTCAAATTACCACGAATTTATGAATCAAATCTTCCAAATTTGGATCACCGTATCTTTGATGTTGTTGCTTAATAACATATGGAATTGATGATTGATATACACTTTCTCTGGAAGTATGGCTATCAACAGTGTATACATGGAATAAATGAGAAAATTAAGATTGGCATGGGCTTACCTAGAACAAATACAAAAATCCAAATCGGAATCAAGACAGATCTGCTCCTCATTATGATGAATTCTTGGTCGTATTTCAAAATTTCAAGATATCGCTGTCAAATATGATATCTCAATTCTAGTATTTACTAAAAAAAAATTTCCGCTCAGAGGAACAGCTATGTATTCCTTTGCGAGTTTGACCCGAAATGTTCAACTGAATATAAATATTCTGAAAGTTCGCATCTACGCACGAACGAGACTTGGAGTACGCCGCATTTGATCAAAGATAAGTGAGTAGACTAACTACGCACATTACTCACCATATATCTTTCAATGGGCTTCTATAAAGAGCGCAGAATCAACCATGTTGAATAATTGTATTATTCCCAAAGTCTATTCAGTTGAGTATTCAGTAACCCATTTGGGTCTTGTCACTCTTCATATTTCGTTTATCTATTTCGTCAGCACTTATGTGTAGTGAGTAAACTATTCCATTTTTCAATGACCTTATTATCGAACCGGAAACGAGTTCTGCGGAGAACATACGTATTCGATCTTGCAAATGCGTTCTAAAAATTCGTCGCAGATACTCTAAGAATAAGCTATTCTATAAAATCTGTTGAATCCTACATCTCCACTATTGATAAGGCAGTGGGTTAAATTTTATCCACCATACTCTTTCAAAATCCATCAGTGAGGAGTCACTGAAATTCACTCAACCTGGAATCAACTCTCACTGATGAATTCAGTGCATAGTTTGAGTGACCTTTAGGGTCGGGCGGGCGATCATCATTGAAGTTTTAGTGACCTTTGGGGTCGGACAGGCTATCGTCACTAAAGTTTCAGTTTCCTTTGGGATCTGGCGGGTCATCATCACTGATGTTTCAGTGAGACCATTCACTGAAATTTCAGTGACCTTTAGGGTCGGACGTGCGATCGTCATTGAAGTTCCAGTGATTTTTAGGATCGGTCGGGCTATCATCACTGAAACTCCAGTAACGAGGACTCACCCGATCATCCAAGATCACTGAAGTTTCAGCGCGACTTCAGGGGATGCTCACTGGAACTACGCACAGAAATCATCAGTTAGAGTTGATCCCAAATTGAGTGAGGGTCAGTGACTTCTTACTGAAAATTTCGGAGAAATTACATTTTCATTTATCGATCAGTGCCGGATTTACCATAAGGCAAACCTAGGCACGTGCCTAGGGACCTAGGGCCCCCACTAGTTGGCGAGAAAGAAACAATTTGAGTAATAATTTTCATTCCTCACCAACTGATGGATTTCCCTGCGAAGACATGATGAGTAATAGCGTAGAAACTCTCTAACTCGAATCCCAAGAGACCCGACGAAAAATTGGAGTTGGGAAGTTTTTCAAGTTTAGGAGTTTTTTTAAACATTACTTGACACGAAGTCTCTCCAATAAAATAACATATTTTAAAATCAATCTACTTGGATCGCATCATCAGATCGTGACATAGGGACTCTACAACCTCGCGCTGCTCGCGCGAATACCGTAGTTTGTCTGCACCGGCACCATGTCTCTAATCTCTTGGTGCCCTTGGTTGTATTTGAAATATCCGAATACACTATTTCGAAGTAAAATTTGACGAGGAATACGATAAACATATCAATTTTGAGCTCTACAATGTCCCTTGCTTGGTATTAACGACTTTTTGAAAAATGACCTATACCGTGCTGGGGTTGACTTGTAAATCAAATCTGACATTTTTATCGTATTCCTCGTCAAATTTTACATCGAAATGGAGTATTCAGATATTTCAAATGCAACTAAGGGCGTCAAGAGATAAGCGGCATACTGCCGGTGTACCCTATGGCCGTGACTAGTGACGGCCAAAAAATGGTATTCACGCTAGACGCGCGCGCGCGAATACCGTGTTTTGGCTGCACCAGCAGTATGCCACTAGTCTCTTGGTGCCCTTAGTTGCATTTGAAATATCCAAATAGACCATTTCGACGTAAAATTTGAAGAGGAATGCGATAAAGATATCAGATTCGAGGTTTAAAGTGTCTCTCACGTGGTAATAACGACTTTTTGGGAAAACGATTGACACCATGCAGGGAGTGGTTTGCAGCTTAAATCTGATATCTTTGTCGTACTCCTCGTCAAATTTTACATCAAAATGGTCTATTCGGATCCTTCAAATGCAACTAAGGGCACCAAGAGTTAGCGACATACCGTTGGTGTAGCCAAAATACGGTATTCGCACGAGCAGCGCGTCCAGCGCGAGGTTGTAAAGTCAGCCATTCTCGATTGAATTGTATCGAGAAAAATATCACAAGAATTTTCAATCTCAGTTATTACCAAAAATCAGTTATTTTCATTTGATGTGAGGACTGCGATCTTACATGACCGACAGGATTTTCTAATCGAGACAGTGCTGAGAATATCTCGTTCGTTATCTCTCCAGCTCTCTCAAGAAATGATCCGAGGGCACTGAGAGCTTGTAGTACACCATGAGAAATCACAACCTTATCGATTTTAGATTCAAAATTTTTTTCAACAAAATTTCTCTTATCACAAAAATGCTTTAACCATCTTGTTCCTCTCGCCAAAATCTAACGATTGTAAGTAACACTTTCTCTCTTATAATCCTCAAAAACCCCCCAGTGACTCATCTCTCCGGCCCTTTGTCTGTGTGTGTGCGTGTGCGCGCGCGCGCGCGTGTGTATGTGTGTGTGTGTGTGTAGTCATTTGAATTCCTCTGAAAGGGGATCTTGTAAAAATAACTCAAAACATAATGAAAAAATTTCAACTAAAATTTTTTTTTGTCTTAGATCTCTCTCTACAACTAATCTATCCACCTTTCAATGAACTAGAGAGATGCTTTGCCAGCATTCTACATCAATTTGTTGAAACCGAATTTGATTCAACTACGTCGGGTAAATGCCCTCAAAGAACTACATTTTCATAATCTACGAACCAACTGTATCAAAACTCCGCCCCAACCAAACGATTGTTTTTGTATGTCATAGATGTGTATAATATGAGATAAGAATGAAATGGACTGGACCACAGGGAAAATGACACTATTTTGTGGGAATTTGAATCATGATTTTGGAATTTGATCAGTTTTCCAAATTTATCATCAGTTTGAGTGATCATCTAAGACTATTTCGCTGAGAGAAAGCATTCTGCTAATCTCTTTTAGCAGCGTATTTTTCATCCGACTTTAGGGAAGTCACACTGGCTAAGATATACTCTTCACTCAAGTAGCCTTGCATTGCGATAATCGTATCGAAATCGAGGAATTCTTCAAAACTCAGACCACCAACACCAAAAGCTCCTGTCAGAACATCCCAATTTTCGCTCGTTCAAATATTCGACTCAGGGAGTTTTTGCCAGCGAATTTTTTTCGAGTTAGGGGGTTTTCATTTTTGAGTTAGGGAGTTTTTCTCAAGAATCCGGCCATTTTCTTCGAGTTGCAGAGTTCCTACTTCAATTCCTTTTCCTCGTCAACTCCCCCCCCCCTCCCCCCACCCACCCCTTCCTTCATCGGTGGAACGATCGGAAGGTATTGAAGAGAAAAATTTCGAGTAATAAAGCAATAATAATTTGCATAGTCAGAACGATTTTTACATACATTAGACTTCTCTCAAACTCATAGTAAATTCATGAAAGATAATGAATGAATTTCACGGGTCTAGGTCAAATCTCGATTTTTCAACTCTTTTGGTCAGTTCAATGTACTTCTACAGCAATCAGAAATTCTTATCACCTTTCCACCCGCATCTATCTATTCGTATTCGTGGGTTTTCCACGAAGCAAATAAATCTGCAGATACTAGGGTACTCGGAGAGTCGACCTAGAGCTCCGTCGGAGAAAACGATTCTTACAACCTAGGAAGGCGAGTAAGCCCGGAGATGCCCAGATGATCGGACCGGAAGTTCTGTCGGAGGAAAGATAGTTCCCAAAACTCAGGAAGGTGAATGAATCCGCAGTCATCCAAAAGTTCTGTCGAGGATAAACTGATTCTTATAACCCAAGAAGGCCAATCAACCCGCAGATACCCGGATGCTTGGACCGAAAATTTGGTCGGTATAGAAAGCAGTCTCAAAATGTAGAAGGGCAATCAAACACGCGAATGCTATTGAATGTTTATATCAAAACTGTTGTCATCAAGAATCATCCCCAAGATTAAGGGAGGCAACTTAACCCATGAATACTCGAATAATTAGCACGAAAATTTTTCCTTATTCTCAGAACCGAGGGAAACAATCCACTTCGCGAATATTCAGATACTCAATCCGGCGTTACTGTCGGCAAACTAATTCATACACGAATTTTCGATATTGAAATTCAGAAGGTGAAGAAAATTAGTCAATCCACAGCTCTATCAATTTTATATTGTTAAAGTGGATATCTACAATATTAGGGAACAAAGTATATTGTCCTAAGAGATTGATCGATACATATTCTGATTAAAAATGACGTTTGTGGCAGAAATTATCTTGCTTTCTTTGCTTTGTGCCACCCAAATTTTGGTGAAAACTTTATGGATCTTTTCAAAGTTTTAAAGCATCTTTCGACCTCATTAGACGACGGGCTCTTCTCGTAGGACGTCATTCGCTGATTTATATTGACCCCGGAAATTTTTTGACACGAATTTTAGCTTTCAATACTCTGATTTCTCCGCAATTCATACACAACTTTCATGCGGGAGCTCGGCATCCAAGATTCGACACTGAAATTGTTAGGTAAAGTGGGTATGGTATTTTGCCTCATTTTCAAATATATTATCCTGGTCAGTTTTAAGACTGGGTTTGCGAGAAAAAAGAAGGAGAATTCATCAGAATGTTGCCGTAAGGAATTTTTGATGAAACTATATGGGAGATGTATATTCGTGATACGGTAATCGCGCCGATTTTTTCACGAGAGCCCGAGTCCACCACCCAGTGTCTAGGAACCCCTACGACCTCGCCTACAACGTTGAAGTCCGGCTTTGTTATCGAGAGACTTCTAAGCTTGAATAATTGCCACAACAGCATGATGTAGAGACACTCTACTATGTAAACCAACAACACAAATAAAGTATCTCTCGTTATCCGCGGTTCTTGTAAAATGCCCTATCCCCTAGTAATCAGCGGTCCATCCCTCCATTATCCGCGGTTTTGCATTTTAATATTGTGGGAAAAATCATTCGTAAAACTTTAGCAATCCCTACAACTATACTTTCATGAATTTACAATTCCCCAGTCAGTTTGCAGTTTCTCAAAATTCAGTTTTCTTATCCATCCTGTCCTTATTTCATTCATCATGGTGGAGTATAAAAACTGTGACATCAAATAATCCTCTGACTCTTCCTCATCCAACAAAAAGCGAAGCAAAGTTGAAGGAAAAGATAAGGTTGACATGACGGAAAATGTTGCGTATCGATATTTTACAGTATATGGGCGCGCAAAATTCAAGGGGTGAGAGAAACGTGCCGAAGAATATAAGAAAAGTCTGCAAGACCATCTCTCTCCCTCACATTTTTCGCGCTTGTGGAACAAGTTTATCCGAGTGCAAGAGTAAAAAAGAAAAAAAAGAAAGAAAGAAAGAAAAAGATAAGTAAAAAGATGGGCACAGAAAGTAGAAGGGGATATACAATATATCGAAGACGCGCAAGCGGTAAGCCGCGATGGGAATAAAATGTGAAACTGTAAATTGTGCGTGGGAAGAATCGGTCCCTCGATGATCGTGCAGCTCTCACATCCTGAGACAGATACATATTCCTAACGTCATATCACATATATCCACATCCATAGCTATGCCGAATGCTTCTATAATAAAATACGTTCGTACGTCAAAAAATTTGCGAAAAGCACGCTATCCGGGATTTAAATGCTCAGTCAAGCATGTGCTCTTACAGGGGTTACTTCGAGGGTTTGAAATTTGTCACTTACGATGTGTTATACATGCGACAGGCTATACTACTTTTTTCCCTAGTGAATATCGCTGGACGCGTGAAAAAAAAGTGAGTGAGATTTTGTATTCGAGGGGTTCGTGTAGGAGCTTGCAAGCTCTTGAACTAGCTCTAGAGGGTGCGTGACGAGGTGTTGTAAAAAAAAAGTCTTAGAAGCAAAAGATGCTTGAGGTCCTTGTCCGAGAGCATGTTGCCATACTCTCTTCTGATGACATCGTCGTCGGGAATATAAAGTGGTGGGTTTGAAGAAGAGATGGTGTACATATGCGGCCTTGTAAAAGTTGTAGCCTGAAAAGCTGCATCATATAGCAGTCTCCAATAGATTAAAACGAGGCCTTCATTCTGTACTATTGTTCTTATATTTATCAATTTCATCCTAAAAGTTGTGCAAAGGATGGACCAATATACACTTTGTATAAGTTTAAGAAGCTGAATTTGCCGGCGCTAGTAGAAATGTCTTTTGAGACAGTCAGAGTTATAAGACATCCTATGTAAACAAGCCCTCCTCCGAATATAAGACGCCTTAGCAAGGCAAAAAAAGCTTTAGACATATATATATATACATATATATATTTTTTTTTTTCAAAACACAATATTCAAGGGATATTTTATTCAATATATGAAGGGTTTCGGAACAGAACGATGTGAGTTCATTTTAGATTTAAAAAAACGCTTTGGTATTCTAGACGCTGTTTTTATTGGAAATCACTACCCGGAAAAAATTCCAATGACATTATTCAAAACGAAAACTCATAAATACGACGCAGAAGAAATTTACCCCAAGGTATCTATTGATAAAAACAGTCTCCAGAATACCGAAGCAACTTTTAAGAGAATCCGAAATGGACCTATACCATTTTGGTCCAAAGCCCTCCATAAGGCGCACGACTCATTTTGGAGTCATTTTTTTCTCATTGTATAATCGAGTTACTGTTTTAAATACCGTCAACTGGGGTAACTTTGGGACAAGAATCGCATTTTGTAAGTCTTATACCAGAGGCGCATTGTATGTGGAGTCAATCGAAAGCTTACAGTTTGAACTTTCGATTGCGGTATTTATTTATAAAGTGCATTTGGACATCTCTAGCTGAAGATATGAGCACTCAAAATCGTGTCCCAAAATTGAACCGGTTTGGGGTAACTTTGGGACAGCAAATATCATATAAGGGATTCCACGGCTACCGTCAAATGGGGTAACTTTGGGACAAAAATCGCGTTGTTCTCTTTAAAACTCATGTAACTTGTATATCTCGCACCATTCGCATCAGAATTGCATTGTGTCTGTGGTCAATCGAAAGCTTACAGTTCCAGCTCTCGATTAACAGGTATTAGAGTATATTCAGACATCCTTGGTCGGAAATATGAGCGCTCGAAGTCGTGTCCCAAAGTTACCCCGGTTTACAGAAGAAAACACATACCTTTTAGTTCTTTCGCTACAAAATAGAAACTGGGTGAAAGTACGCCAGTGTAACGATGGATTCGTTCAGATATCTGTACAGACAAGTGAAATCTAGCCCAGTTACCTTGCATGGAGTCACCTTGCAAACGTGGGTATTACACTCATTTTTCCGAAAGACTGTTTTTTTTAATTAAAAACATACTCTTGGAGAAGTCTGTTTATGAATGAATTCACGAATGATGGAGGACCTCACTCCAGTACAAAACATTGCCCATGCGTGCCCTATAAGTAGGGAGAATAGGTACCAAAGCCTCAGGATTATCCGCCTTGCTGGTCGCGCGTGATAATGACTCTTTCATGGATTGTCCCGATATTACCCCAAATGACGGTATTATAGTATATTATGTGACGAGTGCGCAGCACGAGTCGCAAACGACATTTTCTAGCTGTGCTACGTCGGAAGCGCGACTTTAGACGTAGACAGCTAGAAATGTCAATTGTCTAGTCATTAATTATTAAATAATTATAAATTGAAGCTTAAGCAATCAGAAATGACGAGAACAAAAATATTGTTTCGATGCTCACCTTACAAATCTTGCAAATCATTTAGAATGTCCAAAAATCGGGCCGCAAGCTCTAACGTAGATCCACATTCTGTATTTCAATTGATATCGCAGCCTCGACATGTCCATGCAGTTTCATTGTTATATAAGGCAGTAATAGACAGGCCCCAAGTATATGTGTGATGGATAAAGGTGTTGTGGCCGCATGCGTCGATGAGCCTGTAAAATTTCCATAATTGCAATTATTAGATGCGCGTGAGAGATGATATCTCGTATACTATGGAAGATGTAAACTGTATTACAGAGCTGAGACTCATGTTTCAATTCATGAGCTTGATTCATTTATAGCGCAAAATTAATGAGCTCGTTTATGTGAGTTAATTACCCATCGATTAATGTTGATTAACCTTGGACATGTACATACTAAATCTTATAACCAAGTCCTGAACGCGGAGAATTGTAATGGAATTGATAAATTATGATCCACTATTTCAAGATGATAGATTATAATTTTTTGGATACATATACGTAAATAATGATGGATAAATGCTATAATAATGTAGGGATATCTTTGTTATACACGAAGCTGCGTAATTCGGATGCTTTTTCTTGTCAGTGAATGAGAAATGAGAACTACACCAGGAAAAATCTGAGAAAAATTTTTGCGCTCTGATTAGTCTATCAAGATTGATCGCGACGAACAAGTGGCCTTTATTATCGTCAGTAACTAAAAAAAGTAACATAAATTTACAATTCAAAATCGTCATAATAATATAGAATTGAGGCGAATTGAGCAGAAAGTAGAAATTCCTGAGCAAAGTATATTATAATTGAGATTAAATCGGGTATACGAAAGTATTTTAGTTGCTACTGTAGTAATGTAAGATAGCTCTCAATATGACTTTCGACACGCCAAATCCTCATTTTATCTTTTCGCTCGAAATACTAAAAAGACCATATCTGACAAAAATTTGCAACAATATAACCGCATTGCAAAGCACCTCGTAAAAATAAAGTGTCGTGCAGTTCCTAACAATTACTGCGATCATCTCGTACGAACTCATTCATTTTCATCAATTTTTTTTACAACCGTCTTTCGCATCTCATAAGCATAATTGCAGCTCATTGATGTCATAATCAGAAAGGGCTGAATTTTCCTTATCCGGATATTGAAGGGACAAAATTTTATATTAGGATTTTGGCATTTTGGCAGCCTCTTACAATAATAAGTCTGGTATTCGCGCGAAAAACTTTACCGCCGTAGACCGCGATTTGATGCTTTCGCGAGAAAGTTTCATATGTATATATCCAGACCGCGCGGTAGACTCTTGTTACCATGGCAACTAGGGGGTGGTTCAACTTCCTCATACTCCTTTTTGAGGGCTTTACTCTTCTTGTTCTTTCTTTGCGGGTGGTCAGAGAGCCATTCTCTACTTTTCCATACATATATACCTATAATGCCAAGAAAATGAGAGGCGAATATTAAGAAATAGCTCGGATCGTGTAGAAGGGTGTGGGAGGGAGGATGGTGAGGGGAGGGTTGAATATCGGCTACTGTTCCATGCATGGCACGCGAACCAAGCTGAACACAAGCCTTGGCTAGTCATAAATAATATTTGGTCGAGACATAGCAAGTTTTATACTGCAGCCGAGAAAGAAAGAGGCTCCTCTCAAGATATGGGATTGGCGAGGGGGTAGAGGGGGGTGGAATGAGGAGGCGAGAACGTAGTGGTTGTGGATATTTATTTGAGGCGCGTGATTTCGAAACGATCGAACTGAGCCATTAAACATTCTTACTCAGACAGGAAAAAAATTTATTCTAACGATCCGCGTTGCGTGTGGAGTTGACGGTTTTTTATGAGAATTTGATGCTTTGAGAACAATTTGATTTATCAATTTTTAGCATTAGAATATGGACTAAGATTTTTTGGAATGTTGTCACTGTGTTTTCACGGTAGTTCACGGTTCCCAAAGCTCCACACTGGCATCGGTTTGGATTTTACGAGTTTGCTGCGGTTGTTTTTGCGAATGCCACCAAAATTTACATGGATTGGGTATAATTGTACAAATTGAATTGTCGTTTCGTGATCAGAAAATAACATGATTATGCAAAAGCGTTGAGCAATAATGACTCAAAATTGATCAATTTAATGACTCATTGATATAAATTTATAAAAAAGTACACTACCGGTCAAAAGTCTCAATACACTTGGAAATCGAACTGATGATCTTCAGAGCTGAATATCTCAGAATCTATTGGTTGTAGAGAGCTCTGAGTGGTCGCATTTTGTAGCTCATATCGAGCACTTTCAAATCCATTTTCTGTATTTTCCGTCCCACGTATTATACCAGAGACACACGGTCAGAAAAATTACTTTCGCAAGTTTCCAGCAAAAATACGAACGCTTCCCGATTGTGGAGAGATTGTTGGGTCGGTATGAAACCAATGACATTCTCAAGCCCATGGAAAAACCTCCAAAATCCGTCCTTGAACGTCTCTCAAACTGGTTTAGGTTTTGAGATCTAACTGATTCAGCGAGGGTATTTTCCTCTCAAAAAAACAGCTCTTTTCGGGGCATCTGGTCCTCATTTCTGCAAGAGTTTGACTCAACATCGGGATAGCCATCGAAAATGAAGGCTACCGACCGTGAACTGGCTTGTTCCTCATCAATTTTGAATTATACGCACATGTTGACGTGAAGATTGACCAAAGCTCGAAAGGATTGAATACTATTTGGCTTAGCAAAAAAATTGCTCGGACGAGTGCTCGGGGGGGGGGGGGGGGGGCAGGAGCTCGGCCAGGAAACTCCGAAGTCAAGCAACTCCATAAGAATGACATATCCCGGCGACACTATTCACTCGGGTATCAAAACTCGCTCTTTGTATACATTTTCCTTCTAGCATTTCTTTTCATCTATCGCAGTGACACGTATATTGTTGGGTCACTCTTGCAGCCCTACTGGCTAACGGCAAAAAACTTCCGTAGCTCAGTCTTATTTGGCTGGATTATGTCGTCTGCACCAGATACCGAATGCTGCATTTTCTACACAGTGCAAAGTGGCGAAGAGAGTTTAATAATATTCTTTCATGAAAAACTACAGTCACATTAAAATAAAAATATCGCACCTATGTGGTCTTACTATCATTGCATACGTTCCAATAGTTGTTTGTTGATTTCCGCAATGATTTTTTCTCTGGAAACTCGGCGTCTTTGATAAGGTGTCATCAACGTCCATGATGAGATATGAGGAAGATGAAGGAGACATCCAGCTCATCAATTCTGAAACAAGAGCAAACATGAGTTGATCAGTCAACACTTTGTTTTACTTTCAACGTCAAAGAAAAATTCATTTTATAATTGTGTAGAACCCCAAGTTTTCCAGGTATCATTCACGTCTAGATATTGGGACAATAGATAATTTTATATTTTTGTATCTAAAATATTGCACTTGCTCATGAGAAAGCTATTTGAATTGGGAGACGATGTGATTGAATATTCGGAATCAGCCGATTGCGATTTGTTTTCTGATTTCAATCAGTGGATAAAATTCACGAGCAACGATTTGACGATTTCCAAATCACTCTCAAACATCTTCTATCATCTACAACAAAAAATAGTTGGTAGAATATCTCGTATGTTTGAGAATGGAATGGGAATGTTAGTTGAATTAGTCCCAGGTGCTCGCGTATTAGGGTGTGTCCACAAATGATGCATATGCAGTGCTCGCGTGCACATGTGCAGCTTATCAAATTTTAGCTGGAACCAGCCAGAACTCGTTGAGTTCTGCTTTGGATCAGCCAGTAACGGGGGAAACGTCGGAGGAAACACAAAAACCGGCTCAAATTAAAAATTCTACGATTTGAGCCCTCTAATTTCTGCTCAGATCTAATGCGGCACTAGGGAGGACCCTCCCTATGCGGCACAATGTGCACGTGAGCAGTGCGTGTGCACTGTATATGCAATCTTGAGCATCATTTGTGGACACACGCTTGGGAGAAAATGTAACAATGTCTACTCTAGAGTATTTATTTGCCTTCATATTCATACCAACAAGAAGGATTCAGCGCATGAAAGTATTGAACTCAGGACTCATTTATGCGTAAAATTTCGAGTAAAATCTTCAATCAGCAGTTTCACTGTACAGACCCTCCATTGAGTTGTGTCCACAAATGATGCATATGCATGCGTATGCAGTGCACATCACACATATGCACGGCACACGTGCACATGTGCTGCTCATCGGATTTGAGCAGAGACTGGAGGGCTCAAATCAGAAAATCTTTGATTTCAGCTGGGGGCAATCATTTCCTGTGGAAGTTTTGGACGGTGGCAGTTCTGGATTGACAGTTTTGTTCCCAAACAGCTGGTTTGAATGTTCCCTCTGTTACCGGCTGATCCAAAGCAGAACTCGACAAGTTCCGACTGTTTCCAGCTAAAATTTGATGAGCTGCACATGTGCACGTGTGCAGTGCATATCCGCAATGTGCACTGCATATGCATGCATATGCACAGGTCACGTTCGCATGCGCAACACATCGGATTTGATATATACACAGAACTCGTTGATTAACACTAAAATTCTGCTTTGGATAAACTGGTAACAAGAAAAAACACAAGCTAAATCAAATCAGAGATTCTCTGGTTTGAACTTTCTAATCCCTGCCCAAGTCCGATGGACGGCACATGTGCACGCAAACAGTGCATACGCGCGTGTATACTGCATATACATCATTTGTGGACACATCTTTATTAAATAATGATGTAGCCATTCACTGGATTACTTGCAAATTTTTACAAGCGCCTATGCATCGCTATATGACAATGATTTTCAAGTGAGGAACCGAGATCTGAAAGAAAAATTTTTCCTGCATTTCCATTCACACATTATATTTTTCTGGCTCTATCAAGTCTATATCAAGTCTCAGTAAATGCAAAGAAAATTGCACCTTGACTCCAAGAACTTCTGAGCTAATAACAAACATCGCACTGACCGGGTTTTCTTGCATAACGCCCTCCAATACACACATTAGACCCTTTTTCTTATCAAAGCCAAAATCCCCTCAACATCATTGACTCACTCACTTGATAGACTGTCTGCAATGTTATAAGCCTATACACTCGGGCCTACATCAGAGAGCATCCCCTCGGCTCAATCCAGCGCGCAACCAATGATTTCGAATTCACTAGGCGCGTGCTATGAATAAAAGAAAACTCGTTTGAGGTGAGGAAATGTCTCTGGACTCATAAGTTTTCGTTGAAATTGAATAGATTCTTAGCACTCCCCTAGACGCAGTGCTTTCTGAATCTTTTGATTTTTACTATCCGGAAAGAAAGAGCATAATGTGTTGTCGTTGGCCCCATGGGAGGAAGCTCCATCGGAGAGCGACAGCTTCGATTTCTTTTTATACGGCTAAGATCATGATTTATGACACTATGTATTGAGTGAGTGGGGGTGACGTTGTAGGACTTGACGAGAGATTAATGCTTGTCTTGGTTGACATGTCTCTGAAGTATCAAGCAGATGCGCGTGACCACATGATAAATCTGGTCAAATCTGCAATAACTTATTAAACGATTATTTGGAGTTAAATGATTGTCTGGATCGAATATTTTTGGCAAAAGATTTAAATTCGTAAGAGATATGTAGGAGACTGCAAAAGGAGAAGACGATTAAATGAGAATAAAATTGCGCAAAAGCTGATTCTGGTCTTAACCCGAAGGAGATCGCATGTTCGAATAGCTCCTGTGTAAAGTTTCGAGTAATTCCGTCACAGCCAGAGCTTTCCGTTCCTCAAAACAGGCGAGAGCTAGTTACGTGAAGTTGGCCCGCCACTTTGAGATGAATATACCAAAAAATCAAGCAAAAAATCCTGAATCTAATGGTGCAACTCTTTTAATTTAAACAATTTGACCATTTGAGCAATGAATTTTCAAAGTGCTAAAATATCACCCCCCACCAAATCACAATAAACGCTCATTACCCCGCAAATATATGCAGTAGGGAAACCCACGCGGGCTCAATTTGAAGCTCTTAATTTGACCATATCAGTTTAAGCATCAGAAATCATCATCATTGACGCAAAGTTGTTTAAACAGACTAGGGAAGTCCCCATGTATAAGGTATAGGCGGCAGGGGAGAGGCAGCAAAGGGGTGAGCACGCATGGTGCCCATGGTCCCCACCAGTCGGCATCTGCCCATACCTTATACATGGGGACTTCTCCTAGTCTTTTCAAACAGTTTTGCGTTGATAGTGATAAGTTCTGATGATTGAATCGATATGGTCAAATTAACAGCTTCAATTTGAGCCTGCGTAAGTTTTCCTGCTGCATATATTCGCGGAGTTATGAGCATTCATTGTGTTTTGGTGGGAGGTAAGATTTCAGCACTTTGAAAATTCATTGCTCAAATGGTCAAATTGTTCAAATTAAAAGAGATGCGCCATTGAACTCAGAATTTTTAGCTTGATTTTTTGGTATATTCATCTCAAAGTGGCGGGCCAACTTCACGTAACTGTTTCCCCAAAACAGGCGAGAGCTCGGTCGTTCGCAAAGTTGTGAGAAGAGGGGGCCATTTGAACCTGCATTAACAATATGTTGAATTTCATACATCCATGTCAATATTTCATGCCCTAATTAAAACTAGCTTTATTGCCTCTCTTGCTCTCTCGTTCGGCTATTTGTAAAATAATGATTGACCACCAGTTGGTTCAAATGGCTATATATTGACAATTGAATGGATATTATAAAGAGATTTTTCATAAAGCTCGCAAATATAATATTTTGTTGAACTGCTGCCGCTCATAGTAATAGCCACACACAAGCCCGTCTAGCCACCCACTCATTAACCTGTCCACCCACCCGTCCGACCATCAACCTACTCTCTAAACCTGTTGGAGTGGAATTTCAACTACAAGCTTGATCCTCGAAGTGACTCATATCCCAGTGAAAATTTGGCTGACAGCGAAAGAAACCGCAGAAATATTAAATTTGTTCTAAGCTTGGGTCAATTTTACTCAAAGACGAGTGAAAATTGATTCCCTACATTGAGTGAAACGGATTTTATCCCCTTCCTTTCGTGTTTCCGCCAGCCTGCGCAGACGGATAAAGCAGTACTCGTACTTAGGAAATAAAATATCTTATGTACCTCGTGGGAAAAACGCATTTTCTTCACAATAGGTCGGCTCCGCCGACGTTCAGCACTAGTTTCGTGAAGAAAATGCGTTTTCCGCATTTTCTTTTGCAGTTTTAGCAAGAAACTTCTGCTAGAATAGGTAAATAAATCGATACATCAACAAAACACACTTTAACACATGTCTTCTGCTGGATCAGTTACGCGATGAAGTGCTATGTTAACGAAAAAAATTGCTAAGATATCGAAGAGGTTAGTCATATCAACAAATATGTGGTTAGCAAAACCCGCTCTGCACACGTAGCCCAATTATTTTCGATTATTTTTTAGCATGCAAGTCGTATTTCAGACCATCTTAGACTATTCCAGAGAGTTCCAGACCGTCTCAGATCGAAGCAGACCGCACCAGACCATTCTCTCATTAAACCACCAACCCATCCACCCATGCCATGACCCATACGGTTACCTATTATACTCGACCACTTCCACACAGACAAGCCGATACCTACGCAAAATACGGACGGACAAATTTTGGACTGGCGTCAGATTATTATATTAATAGTCCTGCAAAGACACTAACTAAAAAGACGCTCTCTGCACGTTAAGTAGCTGATGACAATTTTTCATGTAACAAGTTCTGACACTCTGTTCGAGGAAGTTCATTTTACATCGAATTCTTGGACTTTTACTCGCCAAAAAATGGCGTACAATACGCGTCCATAAAATGTGAGTTCCGCATCCTCGTGATAATTCCACTCTGAGCCGGAACCCGCATCTCGGGCTTGTAGCGAGAAATATCATTTGGTGAATGGAATTGAATACTCACACCCTTGCATCAAAGCCCGTGAAAAAATGTTTAGTGCATGATCATGCATGACGGCATACCGCTACTAGTGCACGATCATGCATGACCGAGTACAAAAAATGGTGGTATGTAGTCATGCATATACCATACATGAATTATGCATGACCATGCACCATACAATGTTGCAAATCATTTGGGATTAGGTACTAATTTCGGTGCATGGAGAAAGCTCACGCTTTGGAAATTTGGAATGTTACAGAGAAAAATATACCATTTTGCGGTTTCATCGCTATTTGGTTCCAATACTACGAATCACTCAAAAACTCTGATGATTAAAATGGCTCCGCCATTTGAAGGCGCAAACGATGTCAAAAAATTGACCGGTATTCCAGAAAGATAATTCATCTCCCTCTCGGTGGTCTTGAACCACGTTTATATTTGGTCGACATACCAAGAACTAAAATTCCTGTGCAATGTGTTTCTGTGCACTTAGATGATCATTTCTGGACTGGGCCGCTACGAAAAAATTAAAAGAAGGGTGGTTCTTTGGTGTTTTCCTGTCGTAGTTCCTCTATAACTCGAAAGGAACACATGTTATCGAAAAATATGTAGAGTATAAATTTGTAGATTTTCAAAATATCTACAAAAATTGTTCCCAGAGTTTTTCTCGTACAACGTATCCTGTTGGAGATATTTGAGGAGTTATGGGATCGAAACCGTGAAAAATATGGATCTCCGGCGGAAAATTCTTGGTTGCGGAAACAGGAAGCCTCATGTAAGAAAATGTGTTGAGACCTTCTTGTTCGTCTTTCAAAGATCTATGACTGCTTGCTCCACACATTTTCGGATAAATTGTATTCTCCATGAGTTGTGGGGTCGAAACCGTGAAAATCATGGGTCTTGGGCGGGAATCCCCCAATTACAAAAACAGGTGGCCGTAACCGAGAAAATGTGTAGAGACCTTTTCGGTTCATCTTTCAAAAATCCACCTAAAGTTGCTCTACGCATTTTTGATGAAACGTAGTTCTCATGAGTTATGGGGCCGAAACCGTCGAAAATATCGATCTCGGACGGAAATGTCTTGGTTGCGGAAACAGAAAGCCTCATATGAGTGAATATGTAGAGACCTTTTTTGCTCATCTTTCCAAGATCTAGAAAAGTTCTTCAACACATGCCAACAAACGTGTATCTTGACAACCGCATACCCACATTATTTCTGCATGCATATATCTCCTTAACTTCAATAGAACATGTTCTATCGAGAATGTGCACTGTAAAAAGTTTGTGGAAAAACTTCAACCAGTGGTTGCAGTTTTTCCCTCGACCACTGGTTTGGGCCAAAAATCAACCAGCTGGTTGATTTTTGGCATCAACCACTGGTTGACTTTTTTCCCACAACGATATAAGGATGAATGCGGCGCCCACGATATTGGTCGATGGTGGTCTCCGGGTGACACTTTTGAGTGGGAAAAACAAGTTTCATGTTTTTTAACAAACAAAGAGGAATAAACATCAGCGCCGGTCGAATACACGTCGTGAGGCTGGAGGGATGAATAGATGGACGGATGGGGTGGGAGGGTACATGGGATGGATGGATGGAATGGAACGGAATGGAATTGAATGAAATGGAATAGAATAGGATGGAACGGAATGGATGGGAATGGAATGGTTGTGAATGGAACGGACCGGTATGGAACTGGACGGAATAGTTGGGAACGGAATGGCATGAAATTGAATCGTATGTTCCATTCCATTCCGTTCCATTTCAGTCCGTTCCATTGCACTCCGTTCCAATCGGGTCCGTTCCATTCCATTCCATTCTGGGCGGTTCCATTCCGGCCCGTTTCATCCTATTCCATTCCATTCCTTTCAATCTCATTCCGTTTCATTCCGTTCCAGTCCATCCATCCATCCCATCTACCCCCACCCCATCCGTCCATCTATTCGAATGATCATCCCTCCAGCCTTACGACGTGTATTCGACTCCTGCAGGACAGGCAACCCGCTTTGTCGTCTATGCGCGACCGGTGCTAATGTTTATCCCTCTTTGTTTGTAAAAAAACATGACGAAACTTATTTTTCCGACTCAGAAGGGTCACCCGGAGACCATCATCGACCAATATACTGGGCGCCGCATTCATCCTTATATATTCGCTGGGGAAAAAGGCAACCAGTGGTGGAATTTTCAACCAGTGGTTGAATCCCAACCAGCTGGTTGATTTCGACAACCAACCACTGGTTGCCGATTTTGGTGGAAAGTTGACCGATTTTTTACAGTGTGTGAAGCAATTTTTTGTAGTGATATTATATTCGTAAATCGGCATTGGAGGACTAATTTTATTTCTCTATCGATCTCGAGTTTGAGATCGATTAATTGAGAAATTAACGATCGGGTTTGATCGTGGAGGTGTTGATTAATGAAAAAATTGCATATGACAGACATCGAGAGAAAAAAGTCGCCTGGACCCAGATTTGAACTGGGGGCCTTCTTCACATATATATGCAATTCATATATATGTATATGCATTTCATATGCAATTTTTTCATTAATCAACACCTCCACGATGAAACCCGATCGTTAATTTCTCAATTAATCGATCTCAAACTCGAGATCGATAGAGAAATAAAATTAGTCCTCCAATGCCGATTTACGAATATAATATCATTTGAAACATAAGAGGACGAGTCAAGTTCGAAAAGTGTAACCTGAATTTTTTGTAGGTCTTTGAGAAGAACAAAAGAAGTTCAGTGCCTTTTTCTCCTAAAACGTATCCTGTTTGTAATATTTGTAGATTTTTCGTCTAGACTCATACTCCCTTCACCAATATCAGAGTTGTAAGTATGGATGTAGACAAAGAATCCTCAAATAACGCAAACAAGATGCGTTTTACGAGTAAAAGTCACTGAATCTTTTTTGTTAGTTTTTGGGAAACCTACAAAAAATTACCGTGCATATTTTTTGTGAAACATGTGTGATTGGAGTTATGAAGCTAGAATAATTTTAGAGAAAAATTTTCGAGGATCATCCTCAAATATCTCCACCAGGATACGTTGTACGAGAAAAATCATGGGAACAATTTTTGTAGATATTTTGAAAATCTACAAATTTATACCCTACAATTTTTTTGATGACATGTGTCTCTTTCGAGTTATAGAGGAATTACGACAGGAAAACACCAAAAAACCACCCTTCTTTCAATTTTTTCGTAGCGGCCCAGTCCAGAAATGATCATCTAAGTGCACAGAAACACATTGCACAGGAATTTTAGGTCTTAGTATGTTGACCAAATATGAACGTGGTTCAAGACCGCCGTGAGGGAGATGAATTATCTTTCTGGAATACCGGTCAATTTTTGACATCGTTTGAGCCTTCAAATGGCGGAGCCATTTTAATCATCAAAGTTTTTGAGTGATTCGTAGTATTGGAACCAAATAGCGATGAAAACGCAAAATGGTAGATTTTTCTCTGTAACATTCCAAATTTCCAAATGGTGAGCTTTCTCCATGCACCGAAATTAGTACTTAATCCCAAATGATTTGCAACATTGTATGGTGCATGGTCATGCATAATTCATGCATGATATATGCATGACTACATACCACCATTTTTTGTACGCGGTCATGCATGATCATGCACTAGTAGCGGTATGCCGTCATGCATGATCATGCACCAAACATTTTTTCACGGGAGTCTACTTTTTTTTTTTTTTTTTTTAATCTTATCTTTCTTTCTAGATAATTGTGCGGTAGAACTCAAAATTAAGTGACTAACCAGAATTTCCATTCTTCATGAACTCAGAAATTCCAACTGTATCAATTCCAATCCATAAATCTTACCAACATCCGTTCAAGATTCGTAGCTCTCTATCAAAAGAAAAGCTCACATATCATACGTCAAGCTCTCGGTTTACAATATACTATAACTCGGTTTACAATATACAATATAATTCTATACTTTTTCAACTTGTGTATACACTTTGGTATTTCGATATTCGGTATAGAAAAGAGGAAAGCTTCCAAGAATATTTCTCCCGATATACCAAAAGGTTACATACACATCCTTTCGCAATCGTATATATTTGCAAAAAAAAAACGAAGCAAATAAAAGAAGAGTGAGAAGCGCGAAAGCATGAAACTCTGGGGTTCAATATCTTTTTCAACTATAATATGGACACGTATGCGGCCAGGCACGTGTCTATACGAGTGTGTGCTGCCACAAGTCCGCACTTCGACATTTGCAACATTATATTTGGTGTATAGATATGCTATCACAAACCGTGGCCGCCTCGATATAACATGTATCGAACCGTACATGCATCTGGCCCCTGTCATATTTCCCCAGACGTACATACATACACACATTCAGGTATATAATGCAACTTTACTCTATGTATAGAGGTATAAAGTTATAAGTCAGCTTCTCAAAGTCAGGGATATTCTGCTTTGGACGTCTACCCTGCGATAAGATACTTCAAGCTTCTAGGCAGAATTTTTCCCTTGCTTTTACTCCCCCTTTCATCCTCTATCCTTTCCTATGTATATAAATATATATATATATATATATAATGTAGTGGACATGCAAGCCAAGAGTCCGAGCCTTCTCCTTATCACTCGCGGTTTGCTTGGAAAAAGGAAACTTTATTCCCCTTCCTACTCCCCTCAATATAACGTATATCCCCCCCCGCCTTCTTAGTCTTCTTACCCTCTTTATTCTCGATATCGCGAAAAGACGGATAAATGGACATTGGATATCGATAAGTCAAGCCCCGAGCTTCCTCGATTAATTTTTCTCGTACCCGTATGGGAATAAGAAAAAAATAGTTCCCTCAGCCTGGCACTGAGATGCCCAGACATCAAACCTGATTCGTTTTGTGCGGCACCCAAATGCGAGATTGACGTGGCAATTAAATCTCTCTTTATCCATCCATTCTGTTCCAAAATATCCATCTTTTGAGAAGTTTTTCTGCTTGAGTGAAGTTATTCAGCATAAATATTCTCCCACTTGTGCTTTGAAGTATTCTCCTAAATTTATGCATACCTAAAATGTAGCTCATCTTCTAGCTGAATTGTTTGCTGACCAAATTCACAATCATGACTACTTATTATGAATATTTCAATATCGTACATGAATGAGACAATAGAAGGTTTTGATAAGAGGTCGGAGGGTTGAAATCCGCACACCGAGTGATATTTTTCGTCTAGAGTCGAAGGCGAGGATCAGTATGACTACAAGAATGTGAGTCGAACACGATTCTATGCAATTTACCGATGTTTGAGTGCTTGAAAATAATACTTGCACCTTGGTCATAAGGTTGCCCGCTTTCGAGCGATTATTGCGGTCTTCGCCTGCGGCTCACGCAAAAAAACCAATCACTCAGAAGCAAGCTACAATCTCATGAACTCGGTACAAAATGTACTATTTCTGTCAACTGTGTATGTACCGTCAACTGGGGTAACTTTGGGACAATCTCGACTTTTTTGGCATTGTTTTTCGTAAAGCTCGGAGAGGTTACGATAAAACCCACCGCAGCCGATGGCCAATCGAGAGCTTGAAATCTTATCTTCCGATTGGCGTGAACTAGAGTTCGATTCGAGGATTCTATTCGAAGATACGGTCATAGAAGCAAAAACACTTTTTACAAAACCTGGGGTGGGGTAACTTTGGGACACTTCAAGTTCAACTCATGTTGCTTTTGTTCTGAAATAGAGAATCGACCCTTTCTGGTCATGGATTGAAAGTCGAAGACGTTAGCTTTCGATTGCTTTTTGGAACGTCCCGATCGGATGTTTCCACGTCAAGTAATGCTCATTTGAAATTAATCAGCTATTTGGACTCATTTTCAATTTTCATACGAATTTCGGCCAAATCTCGGAAAATTGGTTCGAATAGCTGATTAACTTCAAATAAGCATTACTCGGCGTGGAAACATCCGATCGGGACGTTCCAAAGAGCAATCGAAAGCTAACGTTTTCGACTTTTAATTTATGACCAGAAAGGGTCGACTCTCTATTCCAGAACAAAAGTAACATGAGTTGAACTTGAAGTGGCCCAAAGTTACCCTACCCCAGGTTTTGTAAAAAGTGTTCTGCTTCTACGACCGTATCTTCGAATAGAATCTTCGAATCGAGCTCTAGCTTACGCCAATCGAGATCTGAGATTTCAAGCGTTCGATTGGTCACTAGCTGAGGTGGGTTTTATCGTAACCTTGCCGAGTTTTACGAAAAACGATGACAGAAAAAGTCGAAATTGTCCAAAAGTTACCCCAGTTGACGGTATGTATATATGCATGTATGTATGTATGTATGGGACTTTATTTCACCTTGAGGTAGGACCCCGTCTATTGTGCATGAGAGATACAAAATATACAAATTTACTTGAAATTAGATCGCAATTACAGAGGAACATTTGTAATGATTGAAGAAGTCTCGAAGAGGATCTTTAACTTACATAGCAACTTTTGATTGAGTTGCATAAATAACAATTTTAGACTGAATGGGAGTAAATTTACGAGGGTAACGATATCCAAGGCTAAACAGCATCAGAAGTGCTTCATGTGAGTCATAAGACTAAAGTTATGAATAAAAATGTAAGAGAATATCAATAAAGTAGGGACTGGCTGTGATTTTCATGCAAAAAAAACAAGTTAGGGTTGAACGATTGAGATGAGAGGCTTTCATTGAAGATTCTATCATTCCAGTCATTAAGGCTAGTCGGTAGAGAATCCGGATATTTCGCCTGATAGATGGCGTTGGTCGTACTGCATGTGCGATGGGAGATTATGAACCATTTGTTTGCCTCATATTATTTCAACCTTACATTTCCAACCCAAACGAGATATGGCAACTGAAACACCATGATATTTCCCATCGAATGAGTTCTTCTACACCCGGGGATTCATTCTATATCTCCAGAAAATCGTTGTTCTTTGGCTCGCTGAGCAAGTTATACTGCTCGATGCTCACACTAGTTCAAGTTTTTTGCGAGCTAGATTCATAATTTTTGGGCGTGGGAGGGCTCATTCGGCAAGAAATTCCAATCCACAGATGGCCTAATATCTGATATTGGCCAAAACTGTTTTGTTACTGAGGAATAAATCGGAATAGCCGAGGACGCGCTCTGTCCTACCAAAAAATTCGAAAATATTGCCTTCAAGCTTTTATTGATTCCTAATGAACGAAATGCCATGAAACTTTGCATGGTGTCGTGTTATAAGATATCATAGGTGGCGTAGGATCTGAATAACACATTCAGTGCCAATAAAAGCGTATAAACATAATACCGCTCTAAGAATCATTGGATACAGCTGCAACATCAAAGTACGCCGGTGCGTGTCTGGTTGCGGTTTTGCGGGGACTCCCGACTAGCCTTGACGTCGTGCATGAGAAATTCCAAACGAAACAATTTTTTCATACCATCTAGGCGATCAACTTCAAATTCGGTAACATTCAAGGAGTTAAGGAGCTTGGATGCTTGATTACAAATGAATTTTCCCAAGCTGTTGAATTTGTTTTGATCAAAAGTAGTATTTCCTTAGGGTTCCTCTCAGACCTTTTTAAAACTACTCTCAAGACGAGTCTCACAAATTTCTCTGATAAATAACTAGATTTACCTGTAGAAATAGTTTAATAGGCTACATTACAAGTGAAATATTCACGTCTCCTATGAACAGACATCCATCCAAGCTTCAAACGACGAGGAGCAACATGCGCGTTTCTCTGCAAGTCACTCTATACAAAACGCACACAAGCATTCAAGGCAACTTGGAGTTTAGCATTTTTTGTGGCATCAATACTATCATATACTGATGAGGAGTAATCGAGGTGGGGGAAGATTAGGGTCTGAACCAATTCGCGAGAGAGCGAGTTTCGATAAAAGTTCAGAGAGTTCATATTTGAATAGACTTTCGAAATCACAAGTTTGGTGTGTGACACCCAAGTTAAATTCTGATCTAATACAATTCCCAGATTTTTTACCTCAGAAACATACTCTAGCTCTACTCAATCTCTACTAATGTCCAATTATGTGGACGCTCCTTAACTTCTCGAAAGAATTGAGATTAGAATCCCTGGGAAAATACTAAGGCAAAATGAGATACTATAGAATACAAACTCCTCATCCCAAAAGTCATCTCTGAATCGAATGTGTAGAAGTGCAAATGAAAACTATCAATGGTTTGAATATTGTGGTATCGCAGTCTCAAAATTTAAACAGTTAGCGAGAGAGAAACTTCTCTCATATGAATGAATATTATTATTTTCTATTATTCCTATTTTTAATGTTTTGTGAGATTTATTCTTCCTTTGAAAATTATTCCAGCTCTCTCTCTGCTTGCAAATGCATTATTCTATTTTTATGGTTATTATAAGCTGATTCTTGCTGGAATATATTGGAAAATTTGTTAAAAATTTTTTTTTTATATTTACCAATGTTGGTTATTTGTATGATTATGTACTAACGGTCTGAGAGACCGTTGATCCAAATAAAATAAAAAATAAAATAAATAAAAAAAAAAATTTTAAGGCAAACGCTTTTATGAAGGCTCATCTTATACGTGGAAGTCTAGTGATCAATTGTATTACAACTTCATGAAAGGACACTATTAAGGAGTTGAAGATGATTCTCCCAGTCCCTGATTAAATACTTTTTGAATTCTCACTTGAAACCGTTGAACAAATGATCAGAAATGCTGAAAATATTACCACCTTGAAATGTATATATCATGAAAGCGTGGGGTAGCCATGAAGAGAATGCAATGTACTTCTCCTTTCCATGGCACCCCATGCTTTCATGATATATAAATTTCAAAGTGGTAATATTTTCAGCATTTCTGATCATTTGTTCAACGGTTTCAAGTGAGAATTTAAAAAGTATTTAATCAGGGACTGGGAGAATCATCTTCAACTCCTTAATAGTGTCCTTTCATTAAGTTGTAATACAATTGATCACTAGACTTCCACTTATAAGATGAGCCTTCATAAAAGCGTTTGCCTTAAAAATTTTTTTTTATTTATTTTATTTTGCTCTTTTTAGTTGAAGTCAATCTCATAGCACCCATGGATTTCATTATTTGTTCTGTCTATCCAGTCATTTCACATCTTGGATAACAAGTTACTTTTGAGAATACCAACTGATTGGAAAACTCGATAATGTCCCTTTCGAATGAACAAATGGATTGAATTCTTGGAAATCTCCATTGCCAAGAAACTTTCGAGAGTAGTAACAGAACATGCACATTCAGTCAAACCCCTTCATTATAATACATGAATATCAGCGTGGAGTTCTGCTAGAACTTGTTCCTTAAAAATCATCCTATAACTTTCTCTGTCCGCCAATTTTTTGAGATTTTAGACTGTTGTTAGTTCCAAGGGTTTTCCACGAACTTGAAGTATCTCACCCGATTCAAAAGTTTGAAATTGATACTAAGTATAGTTGAGTCGTCAGAAATTTGGGAGACTGATTGTGAGTTGGCAAATTCTTGTTTGAATCATGATCTTATACAATGACTAACAATAAGCTGCTGCAACTGTATGATTATCGTAGTGGATTTATAATTTTTTTCAATTTATTATCATCTCAATACGAATGGATTCCATTCCTGAGAGCCTCAGAATCTGCTAACAATTAAAAGTCTCATTCTACTGTTCCTCGCCATGGGTGTATACCCATCATGAATCTACGCGTGGAGTTTGGTGGAGTCATGAGACTGGTAAATGGAGTTCTCTAAGAGTTAAAGATGGCTCCGAATTCATCATTTAACATCAAGAGACTAACGTCAAGGTCAGGGACTATGTTCGAGGTTGATGGTACCTGGGGATTCTGAATAACGAGATCCAACAACTCAACTAAAATGACTTCTACATAACTACTCCTTTTCATTCCACTTTCCAATAATAGGACAAATTTTTTAAATCATTCTGGATATAAAAAAACCTATTCTGTCTGATATTGAATATTCTGTGGTAATACTATAGGCTGACACAAGGAAATACATGTCCTGGAATAGGGGGAACACGCTGATATGCGACATCCCTCACGCGCAACAACACCACAACAAACATTTTTTCTTGATCTGCTAGCTACTAAGGCTTGCACGTGGCCCGCACTACTTCTACACGACATTTTTTATGGTCCAAAACCATAATTTTGTTATGAATAACAAAATCACTGTCATGGGATGGGGAGGTTACAGCGTGGCGCCATGTAGAAGCTGCATCTCGGGTACCCGCATCTCGAGGGTGTACCACGAAAGACATTCACAACAGGCACACTTCTCGACCCGGAGAAGACAATTTCACCAGGAAGCCACGATTCTCCCGCAAAAGGCCTGGGCGGCGGCATGGTGATGAGCTACATATGCTGTCTGCTGCTGCTCTCCGTGCGCAGCTGCGGCGTGCGCGTTCAGCGTTCTAATTGGACGAAATGAGATCCAAGAGAAAACATTTCACTCACACAAAGATAAACGCGGCACACGTACGAGAAACTGCCCGATATAGGTATAGAAAATACCCGTCAAAAGGCGAAGCGACACCAATGACCTTGATGCCGAAGTGCATAAAAGCGTTTTAATAAAATAAAATAAAAAATTGATTTTGGCTTTCGTGATGTGATTGAAGTCATTGCAACTGATCGACTCTTTGGCTCCAAGAATCATAATTTGAGACTTTTTTCATTTAGGACAAGTTGATTAGCTTCTGACCAATCAGCCATCACCTATGCATCATCCTTAATTTTGCTTAGAGCATTGAGAAGCTCGTCCAAAGTGCAATGCAGGTAGAGTTGAGAGTCATCGGCGACTAGAATAAACGCTGTAAACCTTATGACACTTGGTAGATCATTGATGAAGATTGCAAACAGGAGAGGCCCCTAAGGTGCTGCCCTATGGGGTACAGGTCCCGAATCTATTGCTGTTTGAAGTCTATTAGCTACAAAAGAGTAAAGTCAGCAAACAACTTAGTCAGACATTTTGAATCTTCTCAGTTTTACTAGTGATAGTTCATGGAGTATAGAATCAAAGGCCATGGAAAAATCAAAAAGTACCAGAATGGTGATTTTGCGACATCCCAATGCACGCCTAATGTCATCTGTTACTCGTAGGAAAGCTGTCTGTGTACTGTGACCCGATCGAAATCTAGCTTGATGCTTGTAGAGCAGGGAGTTCAACTCAAGATAGGCTGACAGTTGTGCGTGAATCAAGTACCGTCAACCGGGGTAACTTTGGAACAAAAATTGCATGTTTTTCCTTAAACCTCGCGAAACTTGTACGTCTTACATCAGAAGTACATTGTATCTGTGGTCAATCGAAAGCTTACAGTTCCAGCTTTCGATTACGGTGCTTATGAGGTACATTAGGACATCTCTGGTTGGAGCAACGAGCGCTGAAAGTCGTGTTCCAAAGTTAGACACGGACTGGGGTAACTTTGGAACAGAAATTGTTATCATTATTTATTCGTCAATTAATTCATAAAATAGGTCACGCAATCGATTTTCACCATCGGTAATCAAAAGCTGAGTGTCTTAGCTTTCCATTGACCTATTATAAGAGTCCATTTGGTTGAATTTAACTTCTACAATCGAGCATAAACGCCTTCAGCATACCTCACTGTCTGCACCACGGCTAACTCGTGAGGAGGAAAATACCTTCACAGTGGCGGTTTCTGACGAAAACTGCCATAACTCGGCCTCCGTGGGTCGAAATGAGACGTTCTTTGGCTCATCTTGAAGCTCTGATCGGCGGCTACTCAAGTATGTAGAATTTGAGGATGATATAAATCTCGGGAAATGATTGAGAGTACTTGAACAAGTGTTCCAAAGTTACCCCAGGTTCTGAAAAAAAATACGTAATCGTCAGTTTTTACTCTACAAAATTGAAACTTGGTGAAAATACTCCAACGTAACAATGGATTCGTCCAGATATGCGTACAGACAATTAAAATCTAGCTCCGCTACTTTGGATTCGACCTGCTAAAGTCGGAACCACGCCACTTTTTGCGAGAGACTGTTCGTTGGATTGAAAACGTACTCTTGAAGAAGTCAGCTTATAAACGGATTAAAAGCTGTTGGGGGCCTTCGCGCCGGTACAAAACATTGTTTATGCGTGCCCCAAGTAGGATAAATTGGTATTAAAGTTTCAGAACCATCTGCCTAGCCAACTGTGCGTGATAACCACTCTTTCATGGGTTGTTCCAAAATTACCCCCCGTGTTCCAAAGTTACCCCCCGTTGACGGTATTCATACATTTTCGAAAGTTCAGGAAGTTGCGCTATGGGTCTAGTGTCGGACGGAGAGCTTGGGATTTTGCATTTGAGCAAAGGAAGGAAAATCAAGGCAATGGACAACTAGACTGTCAAGGATTCTAGCCAGAGCGACCCCACGGAAGGGTCCAGTTTGATTGACTACTGAGGCAAAGAACCTTGGAAACCTGCGTACCTTCTCCATTTTCTTGCAGAAAATGGAGATGGTACATTTACATAATATAGGTGGCGAGAATTTTGATTTTCGCACACCGAGTGATATTTTGCAGACAGAACCGAAGGTGTGGGTCGAGAGTTGTCAAAGGGATGCGAAAACCAGATGACCCAACTTCGGCACACTATCCTTTCATCCAATAAGTGGGGAAGAAAATCGAGAAACTGTGCAGAAATGTCACTCACTTACATACTCGCTTACATACAAGATGTTGAGCAACATAACACTGAACTAAATTGCTTTTTTTATAATTCTAAGAAAACTTGTTACGAACACAGTCTGGACACATTTTCATGGCTGATGATAATTTTTCATGCGTATCATCGATATCAAATCCGATTTGCCAGAAAAATGGCGGATACCGTCGAATGGGATAATTTTGGCACAGACAGCGCAACTTTGATACACCCCAGGAAAATGACTTCCAAACGAGTTCCAAAGTTACATCTGGCAAGGTGAATAATTTTACGGCTCTGGAATCTTTTCTTCCCACTAAACTCACACATAAATAATGGAGAGTGGGTATTAATGTGTTGAGTTACCGTAGATCTCGCGTGAACGAGTGGTCCAGTTAGTGTACCTGGCAAGAACTGTCCCGGAACGAACAACGTGTGCATAACGCTTCATTTCGATCACATATAATATTTTCGTATTGAAGAAACCATCGTTACATTGAGGTTATTTACAGCATATGAAATTTTAATTAAAGATAAACATAAAAAACCATTAAAAAGTGTACCAAAGTTACTGCACTTTAGGTAAGAAGCACTACGGTGGGGTAACTTTGGATCAGCTCTGTGTGACAGTTCTTCTTTGACTTATCGTGAATCTAGCGCCGGTCCGTGAGGTTATAAAATGTTTCAAACAGCTGAGATCAAGACTTCTGAACGATTAAATTTGATTCACCAGCATCGCGATGGCTGAAACTGGAATATTTTGTAAGTGTACAAAGTTACCCGGCCGGGATCCAATTTTGGTACACTTCTCCAATCGCTAACAGTTCCGGCTTAAACCCATGGAATTGAACTTTGTAGCGCGCCACCGAAAAGTTAAGACTATAAACTTTCGATTGACCACTAATTGAGGCACGTTTGTCAATGCATGTGGAAATGCTGAGCCAAACAAAATAAAAAATACCGAAATCGTACCAAAATTTGACGGTACAGTCCAATTTGACGGTATAGGTAGTCTATTAGAATAGCCTCATATCACGCAATACCAGAAGCTTCCCTTTACTAAAGTACGTCAAGAACATATTATTTGTCGACTAGAGAAACACAGCGTTTCGAAGATTTTTTGTAAAATTCCATCGGATAATTAGGGCTAGACTTTGGATCATTCATGATAAAATCCACCAAGAACCTTCGTGGATTCATGTGTTGAATGACTCACAATTTGAAAAAGATATTAAACGCAATAGGAATGCCATTTCGTTTTGTTTGATTGGTCATAAAATGCTCCGGTCTTTCGATAAAATGTTGTACGACATTTCTTTTTAAGAATTAGAGGCTGCATTTCCTAAATCTAGTATTCATCTATTTTGGATGAATCTTTGCAAATACTGATAACGTATCGCCGCTTCCATATAACTTAGAAGAGCTGCTATTATACCAATAGCTTTCACAGGTTCACAATACACAAAGAACTAACTTTTACTGCAATCAAAATGGCCATATACTTATCCAATGTCTCTTTCTTGAGACCCATTGACATACGTAACAAAATGAAAGTAAAAATCCCGTTTGCCAATCTGACAAGCTTTCGGACACACCCCAGCAATCCCTCTAAAGAAATCCAATGATCAGAGCGAGAAAATTCCACGATCCGATTGAACCACCTCAAACCAAACAAGATACCAATAGCATTTCTCAGCTGACAGAAAAGATCGCATTTTACAACGATGGAAACAAAAGGCAACTGTAGTCAAGACACATCCAATAGTCCAATAGTATAGTAGCTCAAAAAAAAGTTCGATACTGTGTGTACCAAGAGAAGAAGGATAAAAGAAAGAAAAAAAACGAAACAAGGCAAGAAAGGCTCAGCAGCCAGGGCGTTACCCAACAAAATAGCAATCAATAAAGGCCAAGTTAGAAGAGCCGTTCTCTGAATTCCTTCAATCAAATTAGGAACATCAAAGTACCCAGTCTAGGCGAAAGAAGGAAAAGAAGATGAGGAGCGACGCACATAGGCAAGAGACGACGTAGACGACGTCTAGCTGCACGACCTGAGTGAGGAAAATAGTCGTGCGGAAAGAGGACGAAAGAGACGAGTCAAGCTAAAGGACCAAGGAAAAGGGAGAGAGATCAGCTCTATCCGGCATTCCTCGGGGGTTCAGCCATGGAATTAGCCTCTATCTCAAGAATCTGAGCCCCCGAGACAAAGAGCCTGCGTGCCCGACCTTTGACACGAGCATTTCATCAAATTTCCAACTGGAAAAGTAGTGACAATTTTCTCTTGCCTCCGGATTCAAAAGTGAAATATCAAATCCTCTGTAAGAGCTATTTCATCAGAAAGTATTGATCCTTTTTATTCATTCCATCTGGAAGTTTTCCGAAAATGTTCTACGCCAGGAAATGAATAAGAAACTCATTTTTCTATCTCCTTTGAATCGCAACAAGACGTTCACAGCCCAGTACAATGAATCTTATAAATAAGGAAATTTCAGGGACATTACATTAAGTGTAGTATTGATCCATTAATTCGACGAATATCTTAAAAATATCAAATCGGTTTTCCGTATCTTTTTGAAAAATATATATACAGGGAACAATGCAAATCCCCACACTGAGAATAAAATATTGTCGTCTGAACAATACAACTGTATTGTTACGTGGTATTGCCGTACGACCAATACTAGATTGTCACCACAGCAAAATGATTTTGTTATTGCAGCAATCTGGTATGAGTAACCTCAAGAAATCTTCGGATTTTAATGATCTTTCCCCTGTATCATTACGCGCAAAAATTGCACGGCTTTCGTAGTAAAATGATCGGGATGTGATTGTAATTCCATCGAGTATCGGGGCATTCTAAATATACGAGCTATATTTATTTATTTTGGCAGTAATACCGGATCGCCAAACCATTCTGATAGATTGATGCGATAACAAAATCGGTATCGTTCTGCAGCAAATTATCATTTTGGTCGTACGACGATACGCATGGCCGTACGACCAAGAATTTTTTCTCCGTGCACATCTCCTAAATATAAAGCACAGTCCTTTCGATCCTACACTGTTCGCAGATATCAACCCAATGCTTGAAAAAGAATTTCTTTCAACATTTCTTAAAAAGTGCACAATAGTTTGTCCGATTCCCGTAAGACATCATACCGAAACTTCTCAAGTTTGAGTTTCCTTGAATGATGGCTTATAAATACGCCAACCAGTAGTTCCACAAGGATCCTGCTCTCTTCTTTGTACCTACTATTCAACTGATCCATCGGCATAAGTTTTCCGAAATCACCGACGAACTCGTCTTGCGTAAATTTTGAATTCCAACCTTCTTCCATCCAGTGTTCACCTCACGCCTCAGAGTGATTCACACGTGGGAAATGTGATAAGTGGGGCCAAAACCGTCCCATGGAACAACCAATGACGTTACAGACTCTGATGTATCCCACATTCTAAGAATTTTCATAAGAGATTGAAGAACATTTTGGATCTTTTAGGCCCCTGTGTTCTCAACAGATTCAGACAAAGAATATTCAAAAACTTAATAGCTTCAAAGTCCTAGTTTCATTCGAAAGATCTTGACTAAAATCATGATCAATCATTGATCAAAATAACTATTCCAGCGACTATCTTCAGTCTCAATAAAGGAAAATTCTTAAATAAGTGTGCGCGAATTATACTCTCATCATCTGAGTTTACTCGAAACCCTTAAATAAATGTGCCATCACCCTTCATAATCTAGCGTATGGTTAAATCCGAAACAAAATATTCATAGGCAAATTTTAGCCAAGACCAGTTTTTATAAGATGGCAGCTCTGACGAAATCACAACCGATGATTCTTCACCAATCTCATTTCCATCACGCATGTTGCGCAGATTCATTATGAGTTTGCATGACCGCAGGTCGAAATCCAACAGAGAAAAGACAAAATGAGGGAAAAGATCAGCGCAAACATTGGATGGTGGTTGGAGCAATGCTGTCTGCTAATTGCTCCAGGCGTGGAGTAATTAGAATGAAAAACTCAACCAATCTGATCTGACAAGAGCAAGACCCCAGCTCACATGCATGTGCTTGCAACAGGCAGAGTCAACCTTGGAAATATCCGGAACTAACTGTGGCACACCAAATGCTGAAGCTCGTTCCGAATTTTTGTACAGCTGCTTATGAATAATAGGCTTAGTAAAGGCGGAATTTACTTCGTAGAAGCTTTGAATTCGTATTCTGAGTTGATGAACTTACCTCATAACATCATTCTTTTTATTCGTGAATGTAATGTAAGGATGAATATCCTAAGCCTTATCAAAGGAGGAGTATTGTCTCGAGAATAATAATCAAAACCCCGGAATATATTGCTTCTAGCGTAACAGATTCTTTACAAAGTTGTATGAATAGTTCATATGTGCAAATAATGTCATTGATGTCTTAGTTCAGGTTTCTTTTTAGCAATGAATACGTAATCGGTGATTAAATATTGACTAACTGTGATGAATTACCATATGAAATTTTTACAACTATCTTCTCAACCGACTATTCGGCGCAAAATTTGACGCGAAGTGTACTTGAATTTACGACTTGATTTTAAGAAATGACCTCTATGGTCACGTCGAATTTATATTTGGTAACCATCTGTACTGTTTGCAGAATAATTGTTGCAGGTGAGTTACCCATGCTCTACTGATGATCCACATTATGTCGAAATAATCTCATAATGTAAAAAAACTTCCATGCATCAATTTTACTTAATATATCTTGAGACAGCGTGTTATTTTCCACCGAATGCATATCACCAAACACGTGCTTTGAGATTTCAGACACACCATGCGAGAGATACAAATCAGACGAAGCTTGTCCGCAATATTTCGAGAATGACATCACTGACGATTCCGATCTGGACTCTTATGATTCTTCCTATTATGATTCAGACAGTGAGTATTCGATATTAAAAGAGTAAATGTATGGTATAATAGCAGACGACACTTGAGACCGAGTTCATGCGTGAGATCAGAATCATTATTGACTTGGCCAAGAGCGTTTGAAGAATACGAATCCTGATGAAACCCTAGGAATCATTTTGTTTTGGTGAAAAATGAAAGAATTTCCAAGAATTCAATCCATTTCGCAGCCCTACCCTGTAGCTTAGCATTGCCAGTGTATCAAAATGTATGGCTTTTTCAACATCGGCATGTACATATGGGCAATGATGGACACCATGGCTGTACCTAAAAATGAGAGGTTAATGGGATTAAACCCTTGGAGATACACTCATTCCACACCAAAAAAGATAATTCCCAGAACTTGGAACGTATTCGTGAGCCACTAGGTTAGTACTCCCCTCATGGGATAGGAGTTAGAGATATTAAATAATACCGTGGGTGATGCGGATATACTATCGATTTCTAAAAATTTCAACCAAACAGTTTATGTTATAAATTTACCCCGGAACCTTCGATATCGGATTCAGAAAGGCAGAACCATTCTACGCCCGAATACAATCCAGTACTCACGATCAAGAACTGGAAGTCGTACGCGGGATCAATAAGTCAATGTGGCACACGTGATCGGGAACTCGATTCGGTACTCGTGATCGAGAACTCAATGTCGTAGCACTCGTGATTGAGAACTCAAAGTGACTATAGTGATCAAGGACTCAATGTGGCACTCATGATCGAGAATTGAAGGTTGTACTCGTAATCGAGATCTCAAAGTGGTCCTATTGATCAAGAACTCAGGGCTGTACTCGTGGTCGAGAACGCAGGTTCGTACTCGTGATCAAGAGTCAATGTGACACTCATGGCGGAGGGCCCGAAGTGACTTTCATAATCGAGTATTCAAAGTGGCACTCCTGATCGAGAATTTAGGTTTGCATTCGTGATCACATTGAGCAATATATTAGAATTATCACCCCGAGTTCTCGATCACGCGTGCCACTTCAAAAATTTCGATCCAACTTGGAATTCTCAGTCACGAGTGCCTTTTTGAATCCCCGATGACGTGTGAAACTTTGATATCTCGGTCACGAGTGGCACTTTGAGCTATCGATCATGAGTGCCACTTTGAATTCTCGATCATTTGTGCCTCGTGGAGTTTTAGATCACGATTGTCACCCTGCAAGCACTAGATTAGGATCACCACCCTGCATGAAAATTTTGCAAAGTCCATATTTGAGCGTGGAACTCCTCCATTCTTCTGAATCCAAAGTCAAGAATGCGATTTCTGGCTTTAAGAAAAAATTTTCTCGATTTTCTCGAAACTTGGGGGTGTCCGGTGAAAACTGACGTTATTCAATGATTCAGTGCACAAATTCACGTTGGAATGTATCGTTCCGGTCTACCGAGAACGGTACTTTTTGGTTGGCCCGTGTAATCAGTCTGCACCAAGCAGCGTATACTCATGTGCTCCTCTTGGCACTCGGAGCTTTGGTTTAACGGAAAGCTTGAGAGTCTTGCAGCTGGCGATTTTTCTATGTTCTTGACACCTTCACTGCGACGGGCCCCACCGGTGGGGCAGACGCGTCCAACTCTGTGTGTGGCGGTGATCAAAATTCTATTAAATGGACCCCACCGGTCGGGCCCATCGCACACAGGACTCGAAGCGAGCGTGCGTGAATATGTACTTCTGGGTGTGCGAGAAGTTTCAAAGTGTGCGTGAATGTTACTTCTCGCGCGAGTTGGCAACGTGTGCGGAAACTTCTCGCACGCGTCTCGTGCGGAAACATTTTTCCTTCGGGAAAACCATGCTGGACGTTGCCTGCAACGCTCACGTCCAGCCCGGTTTCCCGAAGGAAAAAATGTTTCCAGCACTCGACGCGTAATGTACTATCTTGCAACTGTGCGCGAAGTTGTAATTAAATGCACCACTGTCCGACCAAGATTATTTTAAAAGCGAAGTTTCGAAGAGAGGCCGAACTCAGAGGGATGATGTGACATCATATTTTGGAACTGTGCGTGAATGAAAAGTCATCAGAGCGAGAAGTTACATTCACGCACTCTCCACCAGTGCATGAATGTAAAACTATACGAGAAGTCATTTCCGCATAACTTCTCGCACTGTAAATCGGGGTTTATAACTAAATAGATTTTGAATTCAGTTGAAATTCGTTATCTTGAGGTTTTTATCCGTATCCAACCTGGAAACCCATCCCATCCTTCTTTTTTTCGTCAATCATGAGGATTATGATCGCCATAACCACTCGACTCGGACAGGAAATGGTCCTCAACGAAATTCAACGATATTCAAAATTGATTTCGTTACAAACCCTGCTGTAAATAATGAATAGAAGTGTCATTTTTTTACAACTTCGCATACACAGTTGCAGAAAGGCTATTTCTCTCATCATGAAATAAGCGGCCTCATCATTTTTACTTTTCGATATACTGTGCGTAAAAGTGCACTTTGGGCACAGTTTGTCGACTTTTACTCACAGTTTATCGAAAAGTATAGTTAGATACACGGGCGTAAAATCTTTTATTCGCATCCTCGTAATGATTCCGACCCTCGCCTGCGGCTCGGGCCGAAAACCCATCACTTGGACGCGAATAAAACGTTTTACGCCCTTGTATCGAAATGTTACTAATAGAACTGAGATGGAAATTAGACAGTGGTTGTGAATGGCTCCGATCACTATTATTGGAGCAGTATTTTTCTAACAACTTTGTTTCGGTCACGGGTACCACAAAATTCAGGTCACTTTCCTGTAGGAATTAAATTCTGTTTTTTCGAGTGTTTTTCACTAGCTATGGCAACTGGCAACCCACTTTTCCCCTTCCCCTTAACTTTTTTTTCAGGGAGAATCTTGAAATTGATGGTTGATAGTATAAATACTCTCCACTCTCCATTCCATAATATAAATACTCGCAGTTCTCGAATTCCATTGCATGATAAGAACTGTATATTTGAAATGTCAAATTCACCAAAGTATCATTTTCTCACGCATCACTCGGCTTGAAAATCAATCCTGATTTGCAAGCCCCATCTCAAAAATCTTTTGAGATGAAGTTTGAAAAGCTTCTCCAAACTGCGAGAATACAATTTCCAAGGATTTATCATAAGTTCCTCGATTCTTTCGATTCACATAATAAAAAAGATACAAGTATACATATTGGCTAAGCTAAAATTCGGATCTCAATAAGTCTTTCTTTGTCTTGTGTTGTCACTGTGTAACACGGGTTCATTTGAGTGATTAAAAATGCGCATTAATTCATACCTCCGTCTCGTCCGAAGCAACTAATAGAATTTTTTATTGCAATATAGGTGAAACCGAAGGACACTATTGTATAGTTCCTAATCAAGGCCTACAGATCGAGCATCAATGTACAAGATATTGCCAAGGATTTCACAATACCTTGACTGGGCAGTGCATTGGTCGAGATTGTGTATGCGTAGGCATATCGTTCACATCAGCGAGTCCTGTGACAACGCCACGGCAAGTGGATAATTCGGATATCGAATTGGATAGCTTGATTCGTGTGCTTCGACGCCGAGTTTCTCAAGAAGTTTGCTCCTCGGACCAGCGGCGTCTTTTAAATCAAAGGCGGCATTCTATATAGATGCAGTTCTGTATAGTTGCTTTTGCATAAACAGTGGATATAACAAAAAGAAAAGTACTAGAGAATAATGATGTTTTATGACCAAACTGTTAATTCTCATTCTATAAAAATTATAGAGGGAAAATTCACTTAAATCGCCGTTTTGGAAGAGAAATCGATACAATTCAAGTTGAAACGGATCTTCACTGTGTACGGTCTCGTGGAAAATATCTCACAAGTGGATTTTGGAGTCAGTTTTGTATGCCAGAGAACCGTAAAAACACGAGTCGGCATGATTATTTATGTCAAATCCAGTTAGGGAGACATGCTTATCAATACGATATCAGGATGTATACATCTAACGTGAGATTTTTGTGAGCTACACTTAACCTGCACTTATCAATACAGAAGCAGAAGTCATACAATCCCATAGTAAGGGCGAATCCACGGGGGGCGGTGGGGGCGACCCCCCCCCCCCAGACCCAGAGATTTTTCACCTCGTTTTGCACGGGCGATATCGGGGACGCGCGCGCCAAAATGTTTGAATGGAATCCCTCCCAACCGCCCCCCATATAAACCTCTTCTGGATCCGCCCTTGTCTCATAGACTCAAAGAATGAAATGAGAGAATTGAAAGGTAGGATCATACCACAAAATAAAGGTATGTGACAAGATGCATTTTCGACAGAATTATGAAGGATACTATTTTCTCGCGTTTTTATCATCGTTCTTCGTTCTAAACGCTCGAGAAGTACGCACTTTCTATGCATGTTCAGCCCGGTCACAACAAGTTGAAAATGCGCACTTTCGAGTACGAGTAATATAAAAGTTTCCTGCGTCATTTTGACGTGATAAGTTTATGAATCACAAATACACGTAAACCTCGACCTAAACCTATTCTTTGCACCCTTTTCGCTTGAACCGATTTCCACTGATTCACAGTAAATATTCAATACAAATCGGCGAAAATGCACTGATTGTACGGAAGGGGCAAATTATTCCAAAAAACAATCAAGTGTGTGCAGGTCAAATTCGTGTCAGGCGCCATGAGAAGCTCCCTGCATCTATAAATGTGTGCCATTTCAAAAAGTCAACAATCGATTTTTGTCGCCCTGTAGAACATTCAGAGGAATAATCTAAGCAATAGCATCCTGGTTCCTTTTCATTTTCAGTGCTATAAAAATTTTCCCAATCATGAAACATGGATTAGGGAAATTTTATCGATGCCGTCCACCGGGGTCACTTTGAATAGACGGGGTAACTTCGAACACTGGAGGTACAAGTTTTGAATCCTCGAAATCAGCTAAGTAGGAAAGCGCAGTGGAATGCTGGCAAGGACAACATTTTGCACTGATGCGAAAGTCCCTATCAGCTATGTGTGAGTTTACAACAAACTTTTTGATCGTCTGTGCGCTAATGAGTCATTTGCACACTGTTTGTCGCTTTTCATTTGCTCACAGAAGATCAAAAAACATAGTATGGTACTCGGGCGCAACGGTTTTCGCTTTCTCGTGACTATTCAGACCCTCGCCTGCGGCTCGTGCCTAAAGAACTCACTCGAATTGCGAAAACCATCTTTGCGCCCTTGTATCATAATAAACTATTTTTGATGGCATGGTTTTAGAGCGAAAGAAAGTTGATCCAAGCAATTCATCTCCTTCGAGTCCTTCTACGGCGAATCCGCACTTTGACTCAATTTTGTAGTGTTGAAACTGAAACGTGCGTATTTTTCCAGAATGGGGTAACTTTGAATGTTTAAATGGGGGAAATATATGCTTTTTCGGAGAATAAGGTAACTTTAAACACGCCAAAAACGGTAGTCACTCAAAAACCGGCGTCACTTTAAGGGCATGTGAAAACCAACTTCTACCGACATCATGAATCACCTAATTACCGGTAAAGAATCGAGCGGATTGAGTGAAAATTGCGATAACTGCAGGATTTATACTGCCGAAAATTGTTGAGTGATTCTCGCCGTAGTAACTCAAATATTTTTCAAACGCTAGATCTGAACCTAATCACCAATAGTCTCGTACCACTCTTTTCGAATTTGACCCTCAAACATTTGGGAAATGCTCAAAGGCATGAATTGTTTGAAGGCCGCAGGGATCCCTTTTTTGGCCAAAATCTCAGGTTGGGATCCTCCGTTATCACAACCTACTTTGTCATAATTTCTTCAGAAACAAGTATGCAGTCTTAGAACCTTATAATTCAATTTTATGTCAATCACAGTCTCCGTTTACACTAATTGAAAGCGACGAGACTACAAGAAATAAACATTAGCACTGACGTCGCACAAGACATGTCAGTAGATTTATTTTTGCCGTTAGAAAATTATTCATAAAGTAAACTCTGTCATTCCACAAAAACAAACATAAAAAAACTCATCCGATCCTGTAGAACCAGCCAATGTAAAAAGTCTATCACTCATAGCTTAATCATTCAGTGAAAACGGCCGCAAAGTCAGCTTCTAGAGGATTAGTAAACCCTGTGAATGAGAAAGATAACATCTTCAGTCGTGCAATATAGTTTCACTCGTGTAATCACAGTGGTATTTGCATTAAACAGAAAACATAACCTATTAGAGTGATGATGAGCTGAGAAATGGAAAACAAACTCGGTTTCTGGACTTCTGGTACGAATCCGGTTAGCAAGTATAGTATTGTATAGTAGGCTCTGTTTAAAATACTATTCGGAAAAACAAGTTTAAAGTGCTGGATAAAGATCTCAATGAATCATATGAGTGTGAAAAACATCAAGGTATTCTTTTATTAGCTCAGTGTTTGGGATATAATTTTGTACAAAGCATGTATTATATGTACAAAGGAAATTACTTTCCTGTAACGGTATCATTGGAAGTTTTTCCTTGCAAATCTACACTCGAATGAAGCGAATAGAGTTTCATATCAATATGATTCTTTTCATTTGTTAAAAGCCCATTGGAGATATTTGATCAGATCGTTGAATCTTGGAAGCTCCACGTGCGATGAAAATGGAACGGTTCGAAAAAATTGAGCACGTTTGATCTCTCCGTCAGGAACTCCGACCGTCAAAGAGAGAACGAATTCAGTACATAGATGAGTATTTAGGTGAGTTTGATAATTGATATCTGTGCCGGGTAATTCCAAGCAGTACAATCTGAATTGAGTCTGTTTACAACCAAAAAATTGCAAAATGTAATAGAAAATATCTGTTGTATATTATTTCAATTTGACATAATTCCATAATGTAATAAAATTATGATCGCAAAATGGGGAGAACCTTGCCATTCCAGTCACGTAGATACATAAACCGGCAAATAGCTGTAAACGAATGTCGAAAGTTCTCATCAATTAACAAAGCTACAGCAGCAGAAAGAGTTTCGGACTTATTCTATTCAATCTTGATCACTTTTTACCGCCAAAAATTCAATAAGATTCTCAACTTGATATCTCATCTTCATAGTCTACCATAAGAAAAATCAATTTCTACCGAATTCCCAAAGTTGCGGCAAGAATGTTAAATTTATTCACAATCGTAAAAAACATTCATAATTCAACTCGAATAATATAAAGTTGGATATTTTAGTGAGAGGGATGTATCACAAAATGAGGCAAATCAATAGTAATGATGTTAGGATCCGGTTGATCTTTTGTTGATTTGATAATGAAATCATGATAAGCTGATACTCTGGTATACAAGAGAGGTGCTTTTTTGCCACCCCAGTCTTTATCAAGGAAACTGCTCAGAACTCCAATAAGAGTATCTCCATTATGCACTAAAGGTCCACCTCCGTCACCCTGTGGAAAAGTTGATCAGTCAGATTTTTTCAAAATCATTTGTAGATAGTACGGAACTTTTGCATATCCGGATATCCGCGGATATATTGAATCATGCTAGATTTCAGACATTTGATTTTCATATACAATATTTTACCCTGTGGATATCCGGATATCTGGTTAGTATTCGGAGTATTTGCGGATAGTCCCAGCCCTAGTATTAGACATTAATTTAGTACTAGGCTCCTCAAATTCATTGAAAAACGTTATTCCGGATTAAGGGAGTTCGATAGCGAATCGCGAGTCAAGGTGAAAACCAATAGTAGTAATAAACCCAAAAATCCATATTCGCGTTCCTTACTGCTTCGATTTCTATCTGTGAATTCAAAATATGAATTAAGATGAGGCAGGAAATTATTTTTACAATGATAGAATCTGTGTAATCATGAAATATAATTTTTGGCCCCAACGAGCACGGGAATTATATGAATAACCTCCACGTCACTAGTTTGTATTCAAAATTTCTCTTCAAAATGTCCGTCAACCCCTTATTTTCATCGGTCCATCATCAGAAAGTCGGGATCACAGCTTCCTACACACAGTTTTCCATTATTGCGAGCATTATTGTGACCGATGAATACCCTGTTACTTTTTGCTAGAAACATTAGGTTTATTCGATTATGCGGGTCGGAGCGCTCGGAGCGCTCCGAGCGTTTGGATCAGTCCGGTCTCGTCCATCACCGAACGCGCGTTCGCACAAAGTTCGCTCGGAGCGCTCCGAACGCACCGTCCAAGATTTTCAGCCGAGGAGACGGGAGGAATCGTCCACAGCATTACAAACAGGCTGTCTCCCCTCTCCCCGGCTAGAAATCTTAGATGGAGCGTTCGGAGCGCTCCGAGCGAACTTTGTCCGAACGCGTGTTCGGTGATGGACGAGACCGGACCGATCCGAGCGCTCGGACCCGCATAATCGAATAAACCTATTGATACGTCCGTAAGATGTGGGTCAAACATCCAATTCTCAAATGAGTTAATCTCAAAAACTTCATCGTCAACCCATATTTTTCTCAACGGCAATCGATCCGGAGGCTCTCATTCTATCAATTCTATCAGTCCCAGCTTTCTGGCCGAAAAAGTCAGTAACTACCGAACCCCCTTAGTTCTTGTGAAGAATTAACTCAAGTATATTGACGTAGATCTGAACTGTTAATTAGTTACTGCAATTCAAGCCAAAATCTCAACAAGTTCATGGCTTAGAATATCCATTTGACCTTGAGAAAATTGATACTGATTGGAAACGACATACTCTCTCCTGTAAAAGTTAGCTAGTCGCTTATTCTCAATCTTGGAAAATTTAGGTCACTTAGAAATTCTTAATTACTTCAAATTTATGGTTTATATTACCATCTAAGCACTTGATTCGGAAGGTTTCCACCAGTTTCAAAATCAAGAGCTGGCACATTTTGTCATGAATTTGAAATGACCATGCTAACTTCATATAATTGAGAAGTTAGCGTTGGTACATTTCGTTCAACATTCAATGAATTCACTGTGGAAATTTTCCCGAGTTTTACAATCTCCATTAAAAAATCATAGTTTTCAAATATTTTGAGAGTCAAAGGACGGGATTAAAGTCGATTTTTTTTCCATGGATTAGTTAGATAACAAATCACTATTTCTCTAGTGCAAGATAGAAATTAAATCGGACTACTATAAATATGAACCAACAAATGAAATGATAAACTATTATCAATCCAATTAACAAAATGCTCAACCATTCATCAAGATTTATATACTTACAATACTGACTGCCTCGTTTGTATTTGGAGTAGATGGCTTGATTGCAGCACATACGAATTTTTTGTCATTGATTACTTCTCGATAAGAAATTCGACAGTAGGTTGAATGGACAACATTGGTATCGAGAGCTCTGAGTTTCCCAGAGGAATCTTCTAATTCATTTATCTCATTAGTTTCAAGTTTTGATTTAGACTTCTTCTGATCCCAACCAAAACCAGTAATGTAGCAATTAGCGCCAAAATAAGTATTACTCGGTGCAGGCAAGAAGAGTTTGGATAGTTTCTTATTTTTGAAACTTAGATCCAAATTTTTTGCCAACTGAAAATAACAAAATTTAATATCAAGCATATCGACATACTTTGTCAGAGGGGGAAGGGCATTATATTGCATTATATACAATCTTACAACAGCCTATAAAACGCATTTAGCACTTGATCATGAACACAAAAGACCCATTTTCGTTTTTGTTTTAATCAGGTTTCATTATAATAAACCATGTATACTTTGCAGCTTCGTGAATCAGCCAATTTGTTTCAGGTCTTATTGAAACTATAATGGAATAAGAACCACGAATTACTTCTAAATATGTAGTGGAAGAAACTCTTCTACCAAATTATTATCAGGTTTATCTTGAGAACACTGTGAAGATGATTTTTCAAACAAAAAAAAAAACCTTTCAGAATAATCTGTTGTAAGCCAAACTCCCATAATTCCATAAAAGTCAAGTTTGAATTTCATTTATCTTCATAACTCATAGATAACCATGCTTGGTAAGATTTCCACTGCGAAATAAATTCATTGATAAGATTTAAAAATTGAATACGATCAAAATTAAAAATGTCACCCAATGATCGGATATCAGAATTTCAAAGTCTCTCATTAAATTTTTAAGGATTTTGTATTGAATTTGCTCGTAACTAACTTATTCGATTAAATTTTGTTGAAATGCCAGGATTGATAAATGATTGAAATCTCAATAGGATTTTAGCTTTAAGGCGACTATTTAAAATTTGATCATTTTTTTCTCAGCGAAGCCAGTGCGAGCGACACTTTTGAAAAATCGAAAGATCTTGGTCTCATTCTGTTTCAAAAAACCCAAATAGGCTTTCTAGAACAGTGTTCACATCCCAATCGCATATTGAGTTTCCTGCTATGATCATCCAGATAAACAAAACAAAAAATTTTTTGGAAAATGGTTATTCGTTAATCACTGAAGATTTCGAAAATTAATGTAAATATGTAATACTGAATGAATTCAGGATCTTACTATCCCGGTACAAGTGAATGCTAGGTAAAATTTTCGGCTATGAAATAGAAAATAGAACAATTCATAGATTGAAATAATATAATAATACCTTCAGAACAGCAATATCTCCAACTCGAACATCTTTTTCAATCACTCGCTCATACTCCTTAGGGATGTAAACTTTTACAACACTGATAACCAATCCCTTATTGAGACCAACTTCATGATAATTGTCAATTCCAACGATGACTTCCAAAGCTGAACGACGTGATTCTTCGTCAAATTCATGATAAACACAGTGAGCAGCAGTCACTACATGATTTTTATCAATAACCGATCCACTACAGTGATACATAAAATCTCGCCTTATTGCAACAGTGAATGAATACTGTACAACAGATCCTGCTGCTTCTCTTTCAGTGAATATTGCTTGAGCTGTAGAAAATATACATGAGATAGTGTGTATTGAAATAAGATTCCAATCAGGGTGTAAATATTGATCGTTGCAGTTAATCATATGGAAAGTAATCCATTTTTTGTTTCCAAATGGAAGATTTCTTAACTTGCATATTTATTTTTCATCATTCCTCAAAAAAATATATATCTTACCTCCATTGCACAGTAAAAGTGAGAAAAATAGTTTCAACAGCAATAGAACCTGCTGTGTTTGATACATTTTGAGACTGCTTTGACTTGTTGATTGGCGGGATACGGAGGTATCGCCGACCAAAAAATACTAGTTAATTAGTATTGATCCTTCAATAATTTATTTCAATCGAATCAAATGTTAATTTTTCATTACTCTAGATAATATTCCATCTCAAATATAGTCGATACATAGGCTCAATGAAAAAGCATTGAAATAGTCATTGAAAATTTAGTATTACAATGATATCAACACAGAAACAATACGCCATCTGAACACACACTTTTCTTCAAGAATCGTATTTGTTTCTCTCATTTGAAATGATGATATCACACACGCATGAAACTTGATCTAACATTCAATACACTGGAACGCCATGGAAATTAATGATTAGGAGGACATTCTATTCATTTCAAATCAGGCAAAAAATTTTCGTCGTAAGAACAAATATTAAGAACAATGGTGGCACGCTTCATCTTTTTCGAATGTATCACTCCAAAAAATTCGAAATGTAGAGTAAAATATCTTATTATCAATATTTAATACTCTAACTATTATCAAGAAGCACTAAATGGATTTTGAAAGAATTCATATATGTAGTATTTTCAAGGTCATCACTCTTTACACCATTGATGGTAGTTATCAGAGAATGAACATGAATTCAAGTTTTTAGGGGATAACAATATCGAATAGGCTGGAGCTTTTGCGAAGAATTTTTCCAGGAGAAAAAATACATACACTCTGGTCTACCATAACCCGTAGGCGCCTGATGGGTCCTGCAGGAACCATTAGCAATATATTGCATTTCATACATTCTAGCCAATATTTCATGCCTCTGGAGGTTCCATCATCTTGTTTTAGATCATACCTAATTATTTTGTATGGTTATTGAGGTCTATCAAGCGTCTCCAACTTTCCAGACCACTTTCAGAAAATCGTTCGGCCGAATTTTCAAATTGTTAAAAATGGCTCGTCACTATGCGAGCACTATTCTACATTTTCTGGGTTTTTAATCGGGTTTGAGTCGACAAGTTTCTTCAGACTTGAATGGAACTTTTTTGACCGAGAATTCTCGCTTAGAATATTCATAAATAACCGTGAGAAATCTCAACATGACGCTTCACACGACGAGACTAATAATTTACAAGTTGAACCTTTGGTCTCATCGATCTTGAAGGACGGGGGGGAACTAAATAAATTCCCAAAATTTCATGATGGAAATTTTATTGCAACGTTCGTCCACTAGGTTTTGTGGACCTCAACAGGCTTCAGGTTTCTGTTTCGACATATGTATAAAGATAGAAAATATGAAAATTTTTTACAAATGATGGATGTATAAATATTCAAGATGCGCAACTTACGTTATTCTTTAGATCGTCATGATATTTTTTGAACGATCTTGTAATAGAGCACAGACATAACGTCTGGCTCCTGTCAATACAAGTAAACAGAGTGAGTCATCGGTCTCATTTTTCACTCATATTTATATTAGCGCGATCGCAGTGTACAGTAGGTGACATATATGTAAAAAGTAGTGCATGTGGGAGAGAGAAAGAGAGCGGGGGGTCAACGAGCTTTGTCAGCCGTTGCCCACAACGGGTTATATACTTGACTGAGATTTTGAATATCGTCTTTTCTATTGATGCAATTCTCATCGAATTTTATATGGATCATTTCAGAAATCAACCGTTTTTTCCAATTTTTCTCTGTGTCTAAAATTTTGGTTTGATCCCAATGGAAATCGTGTTTATCATTAAGTCTGTGAACTGAAACTACGGATTTTGTATCTTTGTTTGTAATATGATCTTTAATGCGTGTACCTAGTTGTCTTTTTGTCTCTCCCACATACGTTGCTGGGCAATCTTTACACTGAAATTTGTAAACAACCCCAGTTTTGCTAAATTTATCTAGTTTGTCCTTACCTAATTTTACTATTGAGCTTAATGACTTGGAAACTTTTGGAAGAGTGTGAATATCGTTATGTTTGAACAGAGCATTACATTTTTCGAATAAGCGTTCGTGGTATGGAATACAAATTTTGTTCTGGCCAGCATATAGAATTTGGTTGCAACGTATTCTTTCTGCTCTGTTCATCAGATCTTTTGAACGATGTAATCTGGTTTTTATACATTTGTCAGTGAAATCTTCAGGATAATCATTGTCAGAAAGGAGTTGTTTTACAATTGATAAGTTGGAGGAATGAAATTTTTCATGTGAAAGTGACGTGACTCTGTCGACTAAATTGAACACTATGTTCCTCTTTTGATTCATGGTATGATTGGATTTGAAATTCAAGATCCTGCCTGATGACGTTGGCTTTTGATACCAATTGGTGATGATTTTTTCATCCTCTCGGGTCAGAGATATGTCAAGGAAATTGATGGTATTATTGTTTTCAATCTCATGTGTGAACTGTAAATGCTCATTGTAGCTGTTGAAAACATTGAGGACTACATCTACCTCTACATCTATCATTATACATATGTCGAAACAGAAACCTGAAGCCTGATGAGGTCCACAAAACCTAGTGGACGAAACGTCGCAATAAAATTTCCATCATGAAATTTTGGGAATTTATTTAGTTCCCCACCGTCCTTCAAGATCGATGAGACCAAAGGTTCAACTTGTATATTAACCATCAAGGACGAAAAAATCTACCAAAATCACTTATGAGACTAATAATTGACATTCTGGCATGTTTCATGAGATTCTGCGTGCATTGCACAAAATCGAAACCTCCTAAGAAGTGAATCAAACCAAAAAACAAAATATCTACCCGATTTTAGATGGTCTCGGTTTCTGCGCTCACTTTAGACCTCACTTCCCCGGCTTGGAAGAATTTTCTGACTCAAAAATATCAATAACTATAGTCGTCAAAATTACCAAATAGAAAAATTTTTGCTTCTCTCATTTTTTTCCAAAATAAAACCGTCTAGAGACTTTATTCTTGGTGGAATGTATTCCCAAGATCACCACACTTATTTCAGAACTTTTTCAGATTTTTACGTCGCACCAAATAAAAGTTACCAATAATATTGGTTTCTTTTCCATGTCCACTGCAGTAGACGAAATAAGTAAGGGGGTTGCTCATTTTATAACTTGCCTCCAAGATCTTCAAAATGAGCTCGAGTATTACGTCTTAAAATTATGTCGCATTCTTTTGAATCACGCCATCTCTAATGGTAGAATTATATACTTCACTTCGCATTTTTCATTCACAGCCAAAGAACGCTTCTGAGCATTTCCAGATCCGCATTAAAAGATAATATATCCAGCACGTTAATTGAGCTCGTAAAATTTGCTCACCCCGACGCGATCGTATATGATGTTTCTGATCTCATTAGCCGCACAACGTTCACGATTATCATTGTATCGCCAGTTGTAAGTAGACCACATTTATGCAGGTTTATACATATATATAGTATATCTGAGTGCACCAACCCGTGTCACGAATATCATTGCAGCCGTTTACATACCACTGATTCGTAAGTCCGATTTGATGTATCTTTTTTTCTTGTGTACTCGGCTTGCATGCAAATAAATCTTCCAGCAGATGCTCACCACCCGCTCATATCGCTATCAATTTAAATTTTCGCGGGCTAGTTTATGGTCCGTAAATTCATATTATATTACAAATAGCAAGAAAAATATATATGAATGAATTTTTTACACATATGTATAAAGTACGAATACGTGTGTGTGAGAGTTAGAATAAAAATTAATTCATGGATGAATCGGATAAGTGAACACCTCTCGTGCCGTTATATACTTTACCATCAGCACCGAGAGCCATACTAATTACATACGGAAATCATGTGGGTGCGCAAAGTAAATTCAAGTTCTTATGGGTGTAAGTATGTATGCGCTCACGTTTGCAATGCACTCGTATAGCTTTGAGCTCGCTAAGCTTTATGAATTTCACTCGCGATGTTGGCATTAATTTGAACGGTTGCATGAAATTTGCTTCACGAATGACTTTTATGGCGTTAAAACAATGCCGTGTTATGGCGATGAGATTCAGATTACTCCTGCATTTCTTTTGGCTAGTTTGTTTCTTCGTTCTATACACATCTCAAATTGTAAACTTCGGATAGTTTATGCTCTACTTTGACCGTTTATATAAGCAGATGATATTTGGTTTGTATACTTGTTCTATTTCTGATTGATTGAATGACATGAAAGATTCGAACGATTTTTTTTTGTTTTTTGTGTCATTTTATGCATCAATTCTCGGATGTTTCAAATTAAAATCAGGAATGCGTGAAAGATAATATATGCGGAAATATATATAATGAGGCCCGATTACAAATAATTTATCCAGAAATTTTCGATAAAAGTCAGAAATATTTATAAAAAAGGCATGCTGATTGGAAAGCTCTTCAACAATTTATAGGAGAATTTTCAATCTAATTGAATAACAGAAATCGTGGTACTATGTTATTGTGAAAAATTGTTACAGCTCTGAAAAAAAAACTTTTCATTATAAATTCTTGAATTAATACATCATTCTTTGCAAATACAATACTTTTCAATAAAACTCAAGTCTTCATCGCGTAATGTAATGCATTTACTTGAAGTTAATCGTAAATTTTCTCTCCAGTCAAACATCACGGTGAAACGAAATTTTTGAAAAAAAGTAAGGTTTGACATTTCATCCTGAAAATATAGATTCAAATGACCAAAGCATGTTCTTTTATGAAATCATATCTCTCATCAGAATTGTCTGGGAGAAAAAAAGTCATTTTCAATCATAGTCAGGATGATTTCGTACCGAACAATTTTATTATAAAACTCAAATTGTTTCTGTATAGCCAATTCCCAATGAAAAACTTGTCGTTTTAATCTCGTCGTTAGGAAAACTTCTGTATCGACTAGAATTCATCAATAGTTAGAATACATCTTGCAATGATTCATTCCATCAACAAAATTATACAGATTTCTGATCGAAGCAACCCAAAGGTCTATCAGACACGTACGAAACTGAACCCGAAAGTCTACATTAGCAAGGTAACCCAGGGATTCGTTGAGCTCACGTATATAATTCCGAGCAAATGTTATCTCAGCCAAGCTAGCTGTTGCAGGCATGAGGGGTTGAAGATATAATACGAGGGACCAATCGGGCTCACACACGCTTGCCCGTTATCGTTTCAATGCAAACCAGCTAACGAAGCGTCTACACACGGAATCGGTATGGGTGTATGTCGGCCCTCATGGACGGCTTGCTCTCGGTATTCATCCTAAACGGATTTGGCTTCATTAGGCACCCCACGCGTACCAAAAGCTATACCTATGCTTCGAAACCTTACGATTCAACCCCTAAAATCTAGCGTTAGAAAAGTTCTATTCGTAGTCCTCGCCTATAGTCTATTTCTGCAAATCTCCTTCGCCTGGCTTGATGCAATACTTGCTGTCCCTTCGTCATTTCTTCTTTTCGCACAGTTTCACGAAAAGATCGAGCTTCCACTCGACCTCCTTAATTACTATAATCTAACCCGGAACAATTCTTGAATTTGAATACAAATGATATATATCAGAAATCTTCATGACTTGTGATTTGAATTAAAAAGCTTTTTAGTGAGAGGGAATGTATCGGTAAATCACCTAGAAATCGGAAAGATTAGCGGAAAGCTAATCCTTACAGAATTAGATCATTGTAGCAAAGAAATTAGTAGAATACAGTAAATAGTGTCCGGTGCACATGACAGTGGTTGACTAGAAAGGATCGTCATATTTCGCGGAAAATTCGTTCGAGCATTTGGAAAATACTTGATAAATAATTGGAGTTGATCCGAATAAATCAACCCCTAAAATCATTGTTCTTTGGAATTTATCATTAAAGAGAGGTTTCAAAATTATATCATTGGAGACATATATTTGAAGCCGAATTCTCGCTACATAACGACCAGTCACATCAGAACAGTCTGACAATGATTAGTCACTTGACTTATTTCAGAATCTACTCAAGTCGTTCATAAGAGAAAAAAAAGTTATTATCAAGAATGCAGTATAAAACATGGTAATCACTAGTCTATAAAATGATGATTGAAAGACATTTAAGATAATGGAAAGGATCCCAATCATTGTTGTCACACCTTTACAAACATTACTTACTAAGTACCTTCGAGTGTCAACTTTCTCTTCTTTTCAGCAGTTTCTGCACAAGACTTCTCTGCTAAAGTTTCACGATACTGCTTTAGATGCTTTCCATACTGTTGTATTTCAGCTGAGCTCACTGTTGGCATTTCCATAGAAGTAAACAAAATATTCATCTGCGTTGCAGTGACCCCAGTATCTTCAATGGCTGAAAAGTATTTACAGGTTAGAAATAATTAATATTCAGTGTTATGTTATGTAATATCAAAATTGAAAAATTATCCAGGAATCTCACCGATTGCTAAGTCCATGTTAACATCATGATATTCGCCATTTTTCACACAGGTATGTACATCACATATTTTTTGGCAATGTTGACACTGGATCTTGTAAATACTTGCGAGTCCAACCTGTTCCTCCTCCACAACATGGCGTAATGAATTCAGGTTACACTTTTCGAACTTGACTCGTCCTCTTATGTTTCAAATGATATTATATTCGTGAATCGGCATTGGAGGACTAATTTTATTTCTCTATCAATCTCGAGTTTGAGATCGATTAATTGAGAAATTAACGATCGGGTTTGATCATGGAGGTGTTATTTAATGGAAAAATTGCATATGACAGACATCGAGAGAAAAAAGTCGCCTGGACCCAGATTTGAACTGGGGGCCTTCTTCACACCGGGAAAGACACTCTACCAGCTGAGCTATCCAGGGCTCAGGGAACTCTTGTTTCGATGTCATGCATATGCGCGCCTTTTTCTTTGCCGAAGGCGCCTGAAATCAGGTTACACTTTTCGAACTTGACTCGTCCTCTTATGTTTCAAATGATATTATATTCGTGAATCGGCATTGGAGGACTAATTTTATTTCTCTATCAATCTCGAGTTTGAGATCGATTAATTGAGAAATTAACGATCGGGTTTGATCATGGAGGTGTTATTTAATGGAAAAATTGCATATGACAGACATCGAGAGAAAAAAGTCGCCTGGACCCAGATTTGAACTGGGGGCCTTCTTCACACCGGGAAAGACACTCTACCAGCTGAGCTATCCAGGGCTCAGGGAACTCTTGTTTCGATGTCATGCATATGCGCGCCTTTTTCTTTGCCGAAGGCGCCTGAAATCAGGTTACACTTTTCGAACTTGACTCGTCCTCTTATGTTTCAAATGATATTATATTCGTGAATCGGCATTGGAGGACTAATTTTATTTCTCTATCAATCTCGAGTTTGAGATCGATTAATTGAGAAATTAACGATCGGGTTTGATCATGGAGGTGTTATTTAATGGAAAAATTGCATATGACAGACATCGAGAGAAAAAAGTCGCCTGGACCCAGATTTGAACTGGGGGCCTTCTTCACACCGGGAAAGACACTCTACCAGCTGAGCTATCCAGGGCTCAGGGAACTCTTGTTTCGATGTCATGCATATGCGCGCCTTTTTCTTTGCCGAAGGCGCCTGAAATCAGGTTACACTTTTCGAACTTGACTCGTCCTCTTATGTTTCAAATGATATTATATTCGTGAATCGGCATTGGAGGACTAATTTTATTACTCTATCAATCTCGAGTTTGAGATCGATTAATTGAGAAATTAACGATCGGGTTTGATCATGGAGGTGTTATTTAATGGAAAAATTGCATATGACAGACATCGAGAGAAAAAAGTCGCCTGGACCCAGATTTGAACTGGGGGCCTTCTTCACACCGGGAAAGACACTCTACCAGCTGAGCTATCCAGGGCTCAGGGAACTCTTGTTTCGATGTCATGCATATGCGCGCCTTTTTCTTTGCCGAAGGCGCCTGAAATCAGGTTACACTTTTCGAACTTGACTCGTCCTCTTATGTTTCAAATGATATTATATTCGTGAATCGGCATTGGAGGACTAATTTTATTTCTCTATCAATCTCGAGTTTGAGATCGATTAATTGAGAAATTAACGATCGGGTTTGATCATGGAGGTGTTATTTAATGGAAAAATTGCATATGACAGACATCGAGAGAAAAAAGTCGCCTGGACCCAGATTTGAACTGGGGGCCTTCTTCACACCGGGAAAGACACTCTACCAGCTGAGCTATCCAGGGCTCAGGGAACTCTTGTTTCGATGTCATGCATATGCGCGCCTTTTTCTTTGCCGAAGGCGCCTGAAATCAGGTTACACTTTTCGAACTTGACTCGTCCTCTTATGTTTCAAATGATATTATATTCGTGAATCGGCATTGGAGGACTAATTTTATTTCTCTATCAATCTCGAGTTTGAGATCGATTAATTGAGAAATTAACGATCGGGTTTGATCATGGAGGTGTTATTTAATGGAAAAATTGCATATGACAGACATCGAGAGAAAAAAGTCGCCTGGACCCAGATTTGAACTGGGGGCCTTCTTCACACCGGGAAAGACACTCTACCAGCTGAGCTATCCAGGGCTCAGGGAACTCTTGTTTCGATGTCATGCATATGCGCGCCTTTTTCTTTGCCGAAGGCGCCTGAAATCAGGTTACACTTTTCGAACTTGACTCGTCCTCTTATGTTTCAAATGATATTATATTCGTGAATCGGCATTGGAGGACTAATTTTATTTCTCTATCAATCTCGAGTTTGAGATCGATTAATTGAGAAATTAACGATCGGGTTTGATCATGGAGGTGTTATTTAATGGAAAAATTGCATATGACAGACATCGAGAGAAAAAAGTCGCCTGGACCCAGATTTGAACTGGGGGCCTTCTTCACACCGGGAAAGACACTCTACCAGCTGAGCTATCCAGGGCTCAGGGAACTCTTGTTTCGATGTCATGCATATGCGCGCCTTTTTCTTTGCCGAAGGCGCCTGAAATCAGGTTACACTTTTCGAACTTGACTCGTCCTCTTATGTTTCAAATGATATTATATTCGTGAATCGGCATTGGAGGACTAATTTTATTTCTCTATCAATCTCGAGTTTGAGATCGATTAATTGAGAAATTAACGATCGGGTTTGATCATGGAGGTGTTATTTAATGGAAAAATTGCATATGACAGACATCGAGAGAAAAAAGTCGCCTGGACCCAGATTTGAACTGGGGGCCTTCTTCACACCGGGAAAGACACTCTACCAGCTGAGCTATCCAGGGCTCAGGGAACTCTTGTTTCGATGTCATGCATATGCGCGCCTTTTTCTTTGCCGAAGGCGCCTGAAATCAGGTTACACTTTTCGATTTTGACTCGTCCTCTTATGTTTCAAATGATATTATATTCGTGAATCGGCATTGGAGGACTAATTTTATTTCTCTATCAATCTCGAGTTTGAGATCGATTAATTGAGAAATTAACGATCGGGTTTGATCATGGAGGTGTTATTTAATGGAAAAATTGCATATGACAGACATCGAGAGAAAAAAGTCGCCTGGACCCAGATTTGAACTGGGGGCCTTCTTCACACCGGGAAAGACACTCTACCAGCTGAGCTATCCAGGGCTCAGGGAACTCTTGTTTCGATGTCATGCATATGCGCGCCTTTTTCTTTGCCGAAGGCGCCTGAAATCAGGTTACACTTTTCGAACTTGACTCGTCCTCTTATGTTTCAAATGATATTATATTCGTGAATCGGCATTGGAGGACTAATTTTATTTCTCTATCAATCTCGAGTTTGAGATCGATTAATTGAGAAATTAACGATCGGGTTTGATCATGGAGGTGTTATTTAATGGAAAAATTGCATATGACAGACATCGAGAGAAAAAAGTCGCCTGGACCCAGATTTGAACTGGGGGCCTTCTTCACACCGGGAAAGACACTCTACCAGCTGAGCTATCCAGGGCTCAGGGAACTCTTGTTTCGATGTCATGCATATGCGCGCCTTTTTCTTTGCCGAAGGCGCCTGAAATCAGGTTACACTTTTCGATTTTGACTCGTCCTCTTATGTTTCAAATGATATTATATTCGTGAATCGGCATTGGAGGACTAATTTTATTTCTCTATCAATCTCGAGTTTGAGATCGATTAATTGAGAAATTAACGATCGGGTTTGATCATGGAGGTGTTATTTAATGGAAAAATTGCATATGACAGACATCGAGAGAAAAAAGTCGCCTGGACCCAGATTTGAACTGGGGGCCTTCTTCACACCGGGAAAGACACTCTACCAGCTGAGCTATCCAGGGCTCAGGGAACTCTTGTTTCGATGTCATGCATATGCGCGCCTTTTTCTTTGCCGAAGGCGCCTGAAATCAGGTTACACTTTTCGAACTTGACTCGTCCTCTTATGTTTCAAATGATATTATATTCGTGAATCGGCATTGGAGGACTAATTTTATTTCTCTATCAATCTCGAGTTTGAGATCGATTAATTGAGAAATTAACGATCGGGTTTGATCATGGAGGTGTTATTTAATGGAAAAATTGCATATGACAGACATCGAGAGAAAAAAGTCGCCTGGACCCAGATTTGAACTGGGGGCCTTCTTCACACCGGGAAAGACACTCTACCAGCTGAGCTATCCAGGGCTCAGGGAACTCTTGTTTCGATGTCATGCATATGCGCGCCTTTTTCTTTGCCGAAGGCGCCTGAAATCAGGTTACACTTTTCGAACTTGACTCGTCCTCTTATGTTTCAAATGATATTATATTCGTGAATCGGCATTGGAGGACTAATTTTATTTCTCTATCAATCTCGAGTTTGAGATCGATTAATTGAGAAATTAACGATCGGGTTTGATCATGGAGGTGTTATTTAATGGAAAAATTGCATATGACAGACATCGAGAGAAAAAAGTCGCCTGGACCCAGATTTGAACTGGGGGCCTTCTTCACACCGGGAAAGACACTCTACCAGCTGAGCTATCCAGGGCTCAGGGAACTCTTGTTTCGATGTCATGCATATGCGCGCCTTTTTCTTTGCCGAAGGCGCCTGAAATCAGGTTACACTTTTCGAACTTGACTCGTCCTCTTATGTTTCAAATGATATTATATTCGTGAATCGGCATTGGAGGACTAATTTTATTTCTCTATCAATCTCGAGTTTGAGATCGATTAATTGAGAAATTAACGATCGGGTTTGATCATGGAGGTGTTATTTAATGGAAAAATTGCATATGACAGACATCGAGAGAAAAAAGTCGCCTGGACCCAGATTTGAACTGGGGGCCTTCTTCACACCGGGAAAGACACTCTACCAGCTGAGCTATCCAGGGCTCAGGGAACTCTTGTTTCGATGTCATGCATATGCGCGCCTTTTTCTTTGCCGAAGGCGCCTGAAATCAGGTTACACTTTTCGAACTTGACTCGTCCTCTTATGTTTCAAATGATATTATATTCGTGAATCGGCATTGGAGGACTAATTTTATTTCTCTATCAATCTCGAGTTTGAGATCGATTAATTGAGAAATTAACGATCGGGTTTGATCATGGAGGTGTTATTTAATGGAAAAATTGCATATGACAGACATCGAGAGAAAAAAGTCGCCTGGACCCAGATTTGAACTGGGGGCCTTCTTCACACCGGGAAAGACACTCTACCAGCTGAGCTATCCAGGGCTCAGGGAACTCTTGTTTCGATGTCATGCATATGCGCGCCTTTTTCTTTGCCGAAGGCGCCTGAAATCAGGTTACACTTTTCGAACTTGACTCGTCCTCTTATGTTTCAAATGATATTATATTCGTGAATCGGCATTGGAGGACTAATTTTATTTCTCTATCAATCTCGAGTTTGAGATCGATTAATTGAGAAATTAACGATCGGGTTTGATCATGGAGGTGTTATTTAATGGAAAAATTGCATATGACAGACATCGAGAGAAAAAAGTCGCCTGGACCCAGATTTGAACTGGGGGCCTTCTTCACACCGGGAAAGACACTCTACCAGCTGAGCTATCCAGGGCTCAGGGAACTCTTGTTTCGATGTCATGCATATGCGCGCCTTTTTCTTTGCCGAAGGCGCCTGAAATCAGGTTACACTTTTCGAACTTGACTCGTCCTCTTATGTTTCAAATGATATTATATTCGTGAATCGGCATTGGAGGACTAATTTTATTTCTCTATCAATCTCGAGTTTGAGATCGATTAATTGAGAAATTAACGATCGGGTTTGATCATGGAGGTGTTATTTAATGGAAAAATTGCATATGACAGACATCGAGAGAAAAAAGTCGCCTGGACCCAGATTTGAACTGGGGGCCTTCTTCACACCGGGAAAGACACTCTACCAGCTGAGCTATCCAATCCAATTTTTCCATTAAATAACACCTCCATGATCAAACCCGATCGTTAATTTCTCAATTAATCGATCTCAAACTCGAGATTGATAGAGAAATAAAATTAGTCCTCCAATGCCGATTCACGAATATAATATCATTTGAAACATAAGAGGACGAGTCAAGTTCGAAAAGTGTAACCTGATTTCAGGCGCCTTCGGCAAAGAAAAAGGCGCGCATATGCATGACATCGAAACAAGAGTTCCCTGAGCCCTGGATAGCTCAGCTGGTAGAGTGTCTTTCCCGGTGTGAAGAAGGCCCCCAGTTCAAATCTGGGTCCAGGCGACTTTTTTCTCTCGATGTCTGTCATATGCAATTTTTCCATTAAATAACACCTCCATGATCAAACCCGATCGTTAATTTCTCAATTAATCGATCTCAAACTCGAGATTGATAGAGAAATAAAATTAGTCCTCCAATGCCGATTCACGAATATAATATCATTTGAAACATAAGAGGACGAGTCAAGTTCGAAAAGTGTAACCTGATTTCAGGCGCCTTCGGCAAAGAAAAAGGCGCGCATATGCATGACATCGAAACAAGAGTTCCCTGAGCCCTGGATAGCTCAGCTGGTAGAGTGTCTTTCCCGGTGTGAAGAAGGCCCCCAGTTCAAATCTGGGTCCAGGCGACTTTTTTCTCTCGATGTCTGTCATATGCAATTTTTCCATTAAATAACACCTCCATGATCAAACCCGATCGTTAATTTCTCAATTAATCGATCTCAAACTCGAGATTGATAGAGAAATAAAATTAGTCCTCCAATGCCGATTCACGAATATAATATCATTTGAAACATAAGAGGACGAGTCAAGTTCGAAAAGTGTAACCTGATTTCAGGCGCCTTCGGCAAAGAAAAAGGCGCGCATATGCATGACATCGAAACAAGAGTTCCCTGAGCCCTGGATAGCTCAGCTGGTAGAGTGTCTTTCCCGGTGTGAAGAAGGCCCCCAGTTCAAATCTGGGTCCAGGCGACTTTTTTCTCTCGATGTCTGTCATATGCAATTTTTCCATTAAATAACACCTCCATGATCAAACCCGATCGTTAATTTCTCAATTAATCGATCTCAAACTCGAGATTGATAGAGAAATAAAATTAGTCCTCCAATGCCGATTCACGAATATAATATCATTTGAAACATAAGAGGACGAGTCAAGTTCGAAAAGTGTAACCTGATTTCAGGCGCCTTCGGCAAAGAAAAAGGCGCGCATATGCATGACATCGAAACAAGAGTTCCCTGAGCCCTGGATAGCTCAGCTGGTAGAGTGTCTTTCCCGGTGTGAAGAAGGCCCCCAGTTCAAATCTGGGTCCAGGCGACTTTTTTCTCTCGATGTCTGTCATATGCAATTTTTCCATTAAATAACACCTCCATGATCAAACCCGATCGTTAATTTCTCAATTAATCGATCTCAAACTCGAGATTGATAGAGAAATAAAATTAGTCCTCCAATGCCGATTCACGAATATAATATCATTTGAAACATAAGAGGACGAGTCAAGTTCGAAAAGTGTAACCTGATTTCAGGCGCCTTCGGCAAAGAAAAAGGCGCGCATATGCATGACATCGAAACAAGAGTTCCCTGAGCCCTGGATAGCTCAGCTGGTAGAGTGTCTTTCCCGGTGTGAAGAAGGCCCCCAGTTCAAATCTGGGTCCAGGCGACTTTTTTCTCTCGATGTCTGTCATATGCAATTTTTCCATTAAATAACACCTCCATGATCAAACCCGATCGTTAATTTCTCAATTAATCGATCTCAAACTCGAGATTGATAGAGAAATAAAATTAGTCCTCCAATGCCGATTCACGAATATAATATCATTTGAAACATAAGAGGACGAGTCAAGTTCGAAAAGTGTAACCTGATTTCAGGCGCCTTCGGCAAAGAAAAAGGCGCGCATATGCATGACATCGAAACAAGAGTTCCCTGAGCCCTGGATAGCTCAGCTGGTAGAGTGTCTTTCCCGGTGTGAAGAAGGCCCCCAGTTCAAATCTGGGTCCAGGCGACTTTTTTCTCTCGATGTCTGTCATATGCAATTTTTCCATTAAATAACACCTCCATGATCAAACCCGATCGTTAATTTCTCAATTAATCGATCTCAAACTCGAGATTGATAGAGAAATAAAATTAGTCCTCCAATGCCGATTCACGAATATAATATCATTTGAAACATAAGAGGACGAGTCAAGTTCGAAAAGTGTAACCTGATTTCAGGCGCCTTCGGCAAAGAAAAAGGCGCGCATATGCATGACATCGAAACAAGAGTTCCCTGAGCCCTGGATAGCTCAGCTGGTAGAGTGTCTTTCCCGGTGTGAAGAAGGCCCCCAGTTCAAATCTGGGTCCAGGCGACTTTTTTCTCTCGATGTCTGTCATATGCAATTTTTCCATTAAATAACACCTCCATGATCAAACCCGATCGTTAATTTCTCAATTAATCGATCTCAAACTCGAGATTGATAGAGAAATAAAATTAGTCCTCCAATGCCGATTCACGAATATAATATCATTTGAAACATAAGAGGACGAGTCAAGTTCGAAAAGTGTAACCTGATTTCAGGCGCCTTCGGCAAAGAAAAAGGCGCGCATATGCATGACATCGAAACAAGAGTTCCCTGAGCCCTGGATAGCTCAGCTGGTAGAGTGTCTTTCCCGGTGTGAAGAAGGCCCCCAGTTCAAATCTGGGTCCAGGCGACTTTTTTCTCTCGATGTCTGTCATATGCAATTTTTCCATTAAATAACACCTCCATGATCAAACCCGATCGTTAATTTCTCAATTAATCGATCTCAAACTCGAGATTGATAGAGAAATAAAATTAGTCCTCCAATGCCGATTCACGAATATAATATCATTTGAAACATAAGAGGACGAGTCAAGTTCGAAAAGTGTAACCTGATTTCAGGCGCCTTCGGCAAAGAAAAAGGCGCGCATATGCATGACATCGAAACAAGAGTTCCCTGAGCCCTGGATAGCTCAGCTGGTAGAGTGTCTTTCCCGGTGTGAAGAAGGCCCCCAGTTCAAATCTGGGTCCAGGCGACTTTTTTCTCTCGATGTCTGTCATATGCAATTTTTCCATTAAATAACACCTCCATGATCAAACCCGATCGTTAATTTCTCAATTAATCGATCTCAAACTCGAGATTGATAGAGAAATAAAATTAGTCCTCCAATGCCGATTCACGAATATAATATCATTTGAAACATAAGAGGACGAGTCAAGTTCGAAAAGTGTAACCTGATTTCAGGCGCCTTCGGCAAAGAAAAAGGCGCGCATATGCATGACATCGAAACAAGAGTTCCCTGAGCCCTGGATAGCTCAGCTGGTAGAGTGTCTTTCCCGGTGTGAAGAAGGCCCCCAGTTCAAATCTGGGTCCAGGCGACTTTTTTCTCTCGATGTCTGTCATATGCAATTTTTCCATTAAATAACACCTCCATGATCAAACCCGATCGTTAATTTCTCAATTAATCGATCTCAAACTCGAGATTGATAGAGAAATAAAATTAGTCCTCCAATGCCGATTCACGAATATAATATCATTTGAAACATAAGAGGACGAGTCAAGTTCGAAAAGTGTAACCTGATTTCAGGCGCCTTCGGCAAAGAAAAAGGCGCGCATATGCATGACATCGAAACAAGAGTTCCCTGAGCCCTGGATAGCTCAGCTGGTAGAGTGTCTTTCCCGGTGTGAAGAAGGCCCCCAGTTCAAATCTGGGTCCAGGCGACTTTTTTCTCTCGATGTCTGTCATATGCAATTTTTCCATTAAATAACACCTCCATGATCAAACCCGATCGTTAATTTCTCAATTAATCGATCTCAAACTCGAGATTGATAGAGAAATAAAATTAGTCCTCCAATGCCGATTCACGAATATAATATCATATGGCGTAATGAAAATATTTGTGGTGGTTGACATGAATGGCAAAATAGATTTTCCCCCAGGGCCTTAAGATCAATAAGTCTGCAGCCTTCGACTTCTATATACTCTCTTTTATTGCTGTTGTCAGAGGCCATCTGTAACAATTCCACATGACACACTAATCAAACTGCGTTATAATCTACTAGTGTCTATTTCTGAGGCATCTCAAGTATCAATTCAATTTGAATCAATATAGAGAGCCATGTGTGAGTCTGATCACCCGCAAGTAATACTTTGTATACATTCTAGATGCGGATACCAAAAGAGAGAAATTCAACACTCGCAATACTTAGATATCCAACATGAACAGACATTACTTTTACATTAAAAATTCTACAGTCTTGCCTTGATATTTGCATCTGAATAATATAATACTGGTCTACACAAGCTATTTGTTAGGCATAACATAAGGATCGAGTGCAAGCGTCAAAGGAATTACATTGAACATTCAAATGACTGTCCTTATCACTACTTGTAATTTACAGGCATGTGGAGTTCAAAGACAATATTAGATGTTTCAAAGACAATTTAGATATGAATTATTTACAATCAAACCTCATCGCGAGATTTATCATTCATCTCTCGAGTCTTAATTCATACTAACCTCCACTCCTTCGGTTTCAACTTTCTTGAGTTTCCGCCCTTTACTCCTGCGTTGAAAATCCTCAATTTTGTCTTTAGTCTTTTGCTTAATGAATCTGCCTTTATAACGCACTTGGTGATGGTTAGACATTACAATCGCTAGGTATAAATGCTGATTATTATTTCCTTGTAATGGGACTGATGGGAGGAGACTACAGCAGAAGACATCTGACATCTGTATTCTAGGTGTCGTATTGAAATCACGATTTAGATGTATCTTCCATGATCGTGTTTTCACTCATGGTGTCTCTTAGTAGCCTCGGATCTCGAATTCGCTCACTTGACAGAGTTAATTTTTTTTGCCTAATTTGTTGAAATATGCCAACACTTTGAGGTAATATGAATGTGCAGAGATGAAACCCGATCGAACACAAAACCACTCGAGACCCAGATCACTTACGACGCTAAAGCTAAACTCCATTTCCATTCTTTTTCTTCTTCTTCTTTGGATGGCTATATCTGCCTATGCTTTTCATGAGGTGTGACTTTAGCCATTACACATGTGTGAGGGATGTAGTTGAGCAGGTTGGATAGAATTGTGGATAAAGAGAATGAAGTAATTAAAATGAAAAACGATCCCGCCCTTTTTTAAAAATTTTGCTGGAAGGGTGGAAAGGAAATTGAGAAGGAAGTAAAGAAAGGGTCATATGATTAGATGGAAATAAGGAGGGGATTTTAGTTGAGTAAATCCTTGATTTATTCTGTAACAGAAAGAGTAATGATTGAGTATGTACATACACAAGTCAGATGTTCAATGAGCAGACTCCATTTCCAGATCGCGAGTCACGACTTCACGAGTGACCGGATGAGTGTATTTGGGGTGGAAACTGTGTTGAGAAAGTATCCAGGAAAAATCTGCAAAAATTCATTTTAATAGATCTCACTTTTCTCCACCCCGATCTGCTACTATTTGTTTAATTTCCTCCACCTTAGTTTATTTATAGAGAATTGTTGAATAACAGCTGGCTTGTAAGCGCGATAATATCTCAATCTATAGGAATTGACTCCAGCCTCCGGAGATGTTTCAAATAATTCCTTCACGGCGATTTCAATTTCCTCCACTATTACAATTACTGATGCGTGGTTAGTTTATTAGTAATGAATTAAAAACATGTCCGATGCTTTCGGAGCCTCCAATGCGCCTACTGCGCATGCGCTCCGCAATCCTGTCCTGTCGTAGGCATTGGAGGCTCCGAAAGCATCGAACATATATTTAATTTATTACTAATAAACTAATCACGCATCAGTAATTGTAACAGTGGAGAAAATTGAAATCGCCGTGGAGGAATTATTTGAGACAATCTCCGGAGGCTGGAGTCAATTCCTAGATTGAGACATCGCGCTTACAAGTCAGCTGTTGTTCAACAATTTTTCATAAATAAACTAAGCTGGAGGAAATTAAACAAATAGCGGATCTGGGTGGAGAAAAGTGAGATCTATTAAATTGAATTTTTGCAGATTTTTCCTGGATACTTTCTGATCACAGCTTCCATCCGGTAGTGTATTTTCAATATTTACGTCCTATATGTTCCACATGAACCACGACATGAACAAATGAGAAATTTGCGAATGTGTGAGGGTGACCCGTTTTTTGGGACTCCCATTGTGGTAAATGTAGAGCAACCATGACATAAATTTTGATCAAGCAGGAGGACTACGTAAGGAGACCATCAGGTCTGCCTGCGGGACACGGATCCAACGCATCTTGATGAAAGTTTGAGAATCATCTTATTTCGATGAGAAATGGAGGTATCTCCGGGAGTTCGACCCAATGGGTCTTATCCCGAGATACAGCCAGGGAGGCTAGCATTGTTAGTATATCTATATATGTCTTTTTTAATGGGCCTACATAGACAGTGCTAATCTTCGTGGCTGTATCTCGAGATAGGAGGCCTATTGGATCAAACCCTGCCTTGGAGATACACCTTCATTTCTGACCGAAATAAGATGATTCCTAGAGTTTTATTAAGATCTGTGTCCCGCAGACCTGATGCTCTCCTTGTCAGTTCAAATGCCACGAGAAAAGTTAGGATTTGAAGATTGCTCTGTAAATAATTGAAGGCGCTTTCAATTGAAAATGAAACTATAACAATCTCGACTAGACCTGATGTGTATATATGTAATCTGGCCATTATCTACTGGTATATCCAAGTATTGTAATTTGTGTGACTTTAAGGTCAAGCAAGACATTAGTGTTTTTAAGTAATTTTTGAAGATGTATTTACACACAATGGTTAAATGTTAATGTGAGATGAGAATATTATTACCAGGGTGAACTTTTGCAATGAGAAATCGAAATTGAAAGATGAGATCAATAAAATCATAATAGCGACTACCTGAGCGTAATTAAAAGTTCTGAGTTAGTAATCTCAATGCTACCCTCTTGTGCGAATAGTATCCAGACTAGATTGATGGAATGAATGATGAAAATATTGGATTATCTCGCACTTGACGGCCATAACTGGCTGTAGATATTTTGATCATATATTATTACTATCATGATTATTCGATACAATTTCAGAATCAAGATTTTCGAGAATCTTCTTGGAAATTTTCAGTATGATTGGAAAATTTATTTGCAATGAAGTCGCAGCTGTGAAAGATGAATGAAAATTTCACATAAGAATTGTATGATTGTGCTCAGAATCTAATTACGGGATGGATTTTATTTTTAGTCACATCGAATTTTGCTCACGCTGAAAGAGTCCGTCGCGCGGAAAGATTAAAATAGAAAAAACGAGCAACATTTTGTGTGATCCAGTGACAGGGGATTTGGAACTTGGTATCACGCGTGAAAAAATTTTGGTGCGTGAATACATCTTGTTTGATAACGCATCAATAAAATATTTTTGTTTGAAAGGATTGGCTATTAGAGATTCAAAGGAGAAACTACATTCCCAAACCCTTGAAAAATCGATCATTACGTCGAAGAATACTTGAACAATACTTATCTGATCAACGCATCTTTAGGACCTCCAAATCTTGATGACCACTGTTTTTTCTAAGATAATTGAGATACTTTCCCATTCAGCACCTTCTAAGTATTTAAAACCCATGGAATAATCAATTTACGGATCACTTTTGTCATTATGTCTCACTCTTGCTTGAAAAATCAATTCAAGTCCAAACATCATGTCAGTAATGCTTGCCAGCCTTTGCGTTTGCTTAATATCACATATCCGAGACGGTATGGATATCTTGCTCATTTGTTGTGCTCAGGCTATAAGTTGCGGGGGTGGTGTTGAGTACTTAGTGGCACACTAGTTTTCAGATCTGCTGTAACTATGGTAACGACGATACTACTGCTTCTGCTTCCGCTAGCTTTTGGCGATCAGATGAGAAAGGAGAATTAGACGGTATATAAGCATAAGCACACCCTACACCTACTGAACTGCTATTTCGTCTTGCTATTATGTATATTCGTTTCTTGTATGTGCTTACGCGCGAGCGATCTTGTAAGCAAATTGTTATCCTCACCCTACCTCGACCCCGAAAAAATGTGTAAAGTACAATCAAAATGCACTCGGAAATGTAAGAACTAATCAAGTTTGGAATTGGAGAATAAATAATTTCTAAGGAAGATGAATCAGATTGAAATGAAAAATTGTCCGAAAATTTGCTCAGCGTATAAAGAAAAATTCGACTAATCGTAATCCGAATTCTAAATCCATTTTTTCACCTGAAAGATCTTTGATCTTCGAAACACTTTATCCTCTCATCCATGAGTAACTGTCAAGACACTCGCAGGAAATCACCAAAAAAGTATCACAATTCAGTTCACAATAACATTATTCGCAATCAAAAATATTCCAAAGAAACGCGGAATCCACTATCGTAAGGGAGTGCGAATATTCAAATACTAGCGAGCACGCCCTCCATTTTAAAGTCTCCGAAGACTTCATCGCATTTTTCAAGAACAACCCTCGCCCCAATCACCAGTCGCGCATTTGCATCAGCCCTCGCTCATATCTTTCCCTTACCATATCCCACCCTTTAAAGCCTACATTCATCCCTCCTGAACCAACAAGCCAATAAGATCTCTACGGGCATTTCTTCAAACAGCCCTCCACCAGCCAATCATACCGACGATTTAAAATTTTCAACCCTTCGAGCCTTCAACCCCACTACTCGACTTTCGAACCCTTCGAAACCCCATTCACTATGCGCATGTTCAACACACCTATATCCTATCACCAGTATGCAAAGCGCGTCGCCAACCAGTACCCTTTGACAAAATAAACCAGACTCGCTATTCATGAATGGTGCGTCCGCCCCTCGCATTGAAGGATAACTCCATATCCAATGTAAGAGGGTAAAAAAATGTCTAGCCCCAAGGGAATCAAACGGGTTTGCTCTGTGTTATCGAAAGTTGCGCAGGCGTCGGGGCTTTAAAAATGACGCATTGCCATATCAGGACAGGCCGAATCACCGATCACCACACATCAGCGCCACAGGAGGCCTCTGCTGCTTTCTCCTATATATATATACACATACATTCTAAGCAGCAAGTGGAGTAGCAGTACGAATTGTCCGACGACGCGCGGGCGTCGAACGATTTTTTTATTTTTTGATTCCGTTTTACTCCTGAATTTTCTGAGAGCTAATCCGATCTTGCCGAGTTCTGTATGTACGTTTGAGACCGGCCGCCAAGGGCTCTTTTAAAACACCCCGCTGGGCTGGATTTTCTGATACCCTGTGGATGCCCCCGCCCCAGTGGTAAAGCGTTTATCTTTGCGGCGCGACGCACTCGAGTGCTTGCTCAAGCGATTGCTCTAGTTATATACATGTATATAGAGTGTATAAGGCTTCTCCGATTTTCGCCTGGATGGTCTAAGTTTTTTTTTCGCGACTTTTGAATTATAGCGGGTAGAGTTTGTGGACCTTACGTCCGAACGAGAAACCCGAGAAGAGTAACCTCGTTTTCGTTCAAGAGAAGCTTTGGATACCCTTACAATTGATGGTTGTGATATCAGATGGAAGCTTGAACATTTTCTAATTTTTATGAGGGGAAATAATATGTACAATCGTGATATCATCACTTCTTCGTCACCGGCACGCTAAATCAAAACAGCAAGTCTATTGTTTTTTTTTTGTGACTTGGATTGATATTGGAGAGATTCAATTCAACTTACATACCTTTAAAGCTCCTCAAAAACTCAAAGTCACTCGTGAAGGATTTTTTATAAAAATTATTAGAAAAAAATTAGATGAGACTCTCCGGAATACTTTGATACGACGCTTGATGTTGGTGCGTTTCGTCAATCCTCCACAGATCCGATTTTCCACGAGGGACTGAAGGGACCTGTCAGGTCAGTCACCGATAACCCGTTTCAACTTAGCGTGCGAGTGGCCAGAAAGTAATGATATAATGATTCAAAATTCCCGCGTGCAATAAGGCCTTGATCGTTTACATTGATCGAATACTAAATCAGTTATTTCTTGTGCAATTTCTTCTGTTGAAAACATCCTTTATTAAAATAGTTCTAGCGGTACAGATGAGTCCAAGTGCAGATAAGATCTTCGCTTGACTCGTTTCCGATAGCCTTTATCGATATAGCAATGCATACAGCAGACGACAATCTAACCCCGAAACTAACGAGAGTAGTGACGTAAATGGCTCAGATCTTGTCAATCTGTTTGTTTCAATGCACTTATCGGGCACTCTTCCATTTGCCTGATCACTCCCGGGCAAATCTGATAGTTAAAAATTAGTGAATTGATCATTTTCTATAAGGCTGACGTGGATATAGACGCTTTCGAAAGGAAAACGAGTAATCGTAAATGACTTTAATACGTTTTGAATCTCATAAAGAACGTCCTATAGTGAATCGATTCCCCCCGTAGCAACGTAGATTTTCCACTTTCTTGTTGCTTTTATTTTATGTCAATGATTGCAAAATTGGCGTTCTTCCCGAGGTTTTTCCATTTTAAACCTGCTCATCACTCGAATATGATCAAGTTTAGCGAAAAATGACAAGAGATCTTTTTTGTTTGAAATGGATCGATCCATCTTTCAGACAATAGTTTGAATTGAAAATAAACAATCCTATTGAATTGTTTAAATAAATTCGATTAAAAAAAATTCTGACGATTTTTAATAAGCCTGACAACGTGGATTTCCATGATCAGGAGGGTATTCTAGAGGGAAAGCTGCAGACAAACCTCGTCCGAATGATTTCTCCATCGATAGCTCCAACTCTATCCGGACTTGAACGTGTTTGACTAGCGGCCGGCTTGGTGGCTGGACCCGACTCACGACCTTTGACCGTGGCAACCTCCAAAACCCCGCAAGTAGTAACCCAATTTTTTTTGGACTCTACACATTTCACTCTATCAGAATCCGTCGAGGCCTCAAGATATCTTGTTGACATGTAGAACCAAAAAATTATTGACTTTTGCATTAATTATCTCTATAACCTCTCGAGTGACGGAAGTAACTCAAGCGGATTTGAATTTTACTGGCCAGACTCTACCATTATCAATCATCACTCCAAGATATCCCGATCGACAAGCATTTAGATAGCCAGATCACGGACTATAAAGTGGACTGATGAGAGAGAAAGTGTGGAAATATGTAGTTTGGTTGGTCTAAGTGGTCTGACGCGGCGAGGCCCGTCGTCCACGACGATGCTTCGCAACGCGGCATCGTGCTTATTAGGAAGGATAACGCGCGAGTTTCCATCAGGAAAGCTGATGATGCACTTGGTGCACGAGGAGGAGAGAGCAGTATGCTGAAGACTCCCCACGTCACACGGCTATCTACACGGCAAACAACCCAGAACTTCTCTCCATGGCTTCTGAAGGCCTCGAAATTTCGACTGTGTCTGTTTGAGACACTAATCTACCATTGTGCCGAATTTCGTAATTTTCTGATGGTTAATTCGATTACCACTAGTACTACCTTAAACTACAAAGAAATTGGAAAAGTTCTGTTACCACACAAATACGGAATGATTGGTGATTCTTATGTTGTAACCTTAAAACCCGATCCGCGGATTAGACGATCTTTAGACAAGTCTACATCCATATTATAAATCACAATTCAAGATGGCTGGCAAAGTGGGATACTCTGGGTAGTGGAGTTATGGTGCATACTTTTTTGAGTAACTTTAATTCACCAATTAGAACTTTCCTGACATACCGGCCATCTTGCATTGACTATATAATCTTATCCGAATCATCTTCTCCGTCGATTGAGTTATCTACACTCATTTACACTGAGAGAAATTATCTAATAAAATTTGTTACCCCGGGAACAATTTTTATTAATCGCGTCAATACCAGAGCACCAGCAGGAATCGCAATAGATTTTGTTCCTGAATTAACAGTTTTTACTCACTCGTCAACAATTTTTGTTGATCCCGTTCAAGAACTTTTAAAACTGGCTCGTTTGTAAAATTTATTGATTTCTCAATAAAAGTTATTGATTCGCATGTAAAATTTGTGCCGAGTTGGAAAGGAGGAATCGTTGAATTTCCGCGATTCCTGTATCTGCCACCAGGTGGCTCACATCGTCTTTCGCATCGATGTAACGACCAATATTTATTTATTACGGACAACTAACTTGACGAATAATAGACAATGCAATGTCATCGACACCAGATTTCCATGAATAACTGGGAATGTATTCTATTTTCCGCTTATCGCGTCTATCGGCTAGTAATCAGCTCGTTTAGAGGTGGATTGGGCTTACTCGCAAGCGGTCAAATTTGACATGGTTTGTATATATACGAGTTCCAAAATCTCCACACGAACATAAATTGTTTGCGTGAACCCGTGTATGCGATATCGGTATACGTAAGATAATGTATAATGATGTGTGAACATATATGTAAGAACTTGTAGAAGTAATAATATGTGAGATAATAAGTCTAATTCTAAGTGCGTGAATATAATATGATCAATGTGATTGAGCGTGCTTCGTACTCTAAAACTGCATATGATCCGTTAAAAACTGACTGACTACTTCATGTATAATATATCATTTTGAAATTTAGTTGGGCGTCAGTATCAAAATTTGTGTCATCGTCAACAAAATTTGTAAACTGGTTAATAAGATTTACTTCCGCGTTAATAAATTCTGTTACCGTTTCAACAAAAACTGTTGAGAATCCTGCTGGTGCCACGGTATAGACGTGTTTATAAAAATTACTCCTCAGTTAACGAAAACTATTAGTAAATTTCTCTCAGTGTACCTAATGTTGAGATAGCTGTGTTATTAATCATGATAGTGGATTCAACGCCTGTATCACAGGTATGTTTCAGAGGTCATTGTACCACAAAGCGAATAGATGAGCATGTTAGCATAGTCGTTCTATACAATCGGGAACTCCAATTACAATGATACCCGCCTGAACCTCAAGTTTCAAAAATTACAGAATAGTTGTAGAGTGCTGAACTAATAAGGGATAAAAAGCGATCAATTTTCTTATCAATAAATACCTCTTCCAACTAGTATCCTAATACAGAATCAACACAGTCTTAAACCTAGCTGAAATTCAAACAAAGAACTCAAGGGTATGAGTCGGCATGTAGGCATTCCAAACCACCAAAATCAACAATATCCAACCGCACATTGCGTCTCTTTCAACTGTCGCGCGTGTGCCTATTCATTTTGTAGTTGGAGCAAATTCAGTGTATAAGATTAAAACGGGAAAGTAAATCGCTGAACATTTAATTTCGCGGCTCGGATAGCTGAAAGAAATCCCAAACAAGCTGCACCTCCACAAGATAGCAGCACGAATACTCCATACATAGATAGCTAAATACACACATGGTATCCGAAGTAACAGCAGGGAAATAAGACCAAGTCGTTGCGTATACTTTATACAATATAGACGGTGAGTCGATGCTGAAGAGGAACATCCGAAAGTATAGTAGGTTAGGTATACCATTGGCAGCGCTGAGCGTCCATTTCTTCCTTCTTTTAATCTTACTTTGCCGTAAACGGGCAGCCAGGCGTTAATTCAACGGCATTGATTGCCACACGAAACCCCCGCAAAGCTAGAGATATATATACACACACATGAGAGCAAGAACTAAACCCCCAGGACCCCCGCATAACCTCTCTTTCTCTCATTTGCTCTGCTACCAGATTCCACATCACCCTCCCCACACACACAAAGTATAGGATAGTGCCATCCTCTTACGTTTCTCTCTCAGTCATCTCTTTTCGCTCAATGTTCCAAACCTGGACATTGCTTTTGGACTATACACAACCCCTCCACTCCCCCAGAACCCTCTCTTTTCTGCGTGGCAAAACTGTCTCTATAGCCTTTGTGTGAATCCGTCTCTTTGTGATATGCTAGTCGCCGCCGGCGGCGACGGAATTCTACGTATATTTAGGAAACCTGCGCCTTGCTCTATATAAGTATAGAGGTATTACATAATACTAGAATGGTATCGAATCTTGTATCAAATAGTGATGCTATATAGCGGTATACGTATATATTAGCTTTGGTTACACGGAGTCCAAGTTGCGCGAGTATATGCGAGTTTGAAGGCTGATGTTAGTGACAGAAGAAAGAGAGAGACGTGTTATGGCTGGTCAGAGAAGAAAGGTGTGATCAGTCGAGAAGAGCTGGGCTAAATTGGAAATGGGAAACTGCGAGTCTAACGATTCTAATTGCATTCTTTTATTCTTTCAAGTACTGTGTTGGGTTACACATGATGCGAACTTTGGCTTGGGATTGGGGATTGTGTAAAGGATAAAGATGTCCAATCCCCTAATTGTATAAAGCGAGGTATAAGGAGATACGCATAGGGACGAAGAGAATTCTGTTAAATTCATGTTCTAGACAGCCTTTAATCGTACTATCACTATTTCAACAAATCAATAACAGTTCGTACATGGACTCTGGACTGAGATTTTACAAAGGTTACACATTATTTTCTTTACAGTCATAATCTGAGATTATACTCTGCAGATTACCTTCACGCGTCGCTGCTGTCGACTCAGATAGCGGTATAGTCCTTAACGACTCAAAAAAAGGTTCAAATTTGTGAATTATTGGCCCATTCTAATGTTTGGAAATATCCTGATATTGGTGAGAAATGAAGGTATTTTGGAAGAGTTCGTCTAAGAGGCTTCCTATTCCTAGAAACAGCTGCACAGTATTATCTAGCCATACACATACACACACAAAATCTGAGCTAACTTCCAGACTACGTATTACCATCATAATTTTGGGTGCACTGAAGGCTAAATCTGAGATCAGGTTCAGTCCAAGCACGTGGGCATCTCCATTCCACCTCAAAGACAATTCATGAAGAATATCGTTAATGGTGATCTGAGTTCTTTCGTAGTTTTCTCTTGGGTTCTCAAGTCCAAAAATTCAGGAGGGGTCGTACTCGCAAATTTCTTGGTGGATTCTCCCGACTGCAAATTTGGAAATCCCTTAGCCCAGAGAGTCCTTAAACCAGCAAATCCTCAAAATCAAAATCCAAGGAAGGTCTTCAGAACCCCAAAGTAGACCCCCAAGATGGTCATCGAACCGACAAATTTTCAAATTCCACAACATTTCTGCCTCGAATATTTGAAAATTTGCGGATTCGAAAACCGTCTTGGTTTTCTGGAATTTGAGATTTCTCATAGCATTCCAAAACCTGTGACCTAAACGGATGCCCAAACCTTCAGATGATCAAGCCTAAAAACTGAGAAGGATCCTTGGACTCGCAACTCTCAAATCCCAAGGGACCATTTTCTCACCGATACAAAGTGGTGCCCAAAGTTTCATCGGTATTGGTGCCCCACAAGCTTGCGGGCCCATTTGAATCGACCACATTGATCAGCTCCTGACTACGCCGTCATCAAGATGCTTGATTTACACTGTTGGATTCAGGTTACTTGTCTAGATCTTGATCTCTGCTTGATCATGCACGATCGAAACATTCAGACTGGCATTCATAATCAGCCTTTTCGATGAAATCTACATGATTTCCTCACGCAATCGACCCTTAGGGTGCGGCCACATGAGCAAAACATTTGGCGGGAACGCCTATACCAGCCGTGAGTGCGATAAGGACAGGTCACTTGGCGCCACTCTTATCTCCTTGTCGCACTCACGGCTTATCGACGTTCGCGCCAATTGTTTTGCTGCATGTGGCCGCACCCTTACGCGACACTTTCCGGGAAGGTTCATAACTTCTCGCACCAAAGCACAATGGTTATTGTCTATTCTGGACCGGAAGGTTGGAATAGATACAGTTAGCCTGTTTTTGGGTACAAAAATCACCAACTGTCAACTCCGCCAAAGTAACCTCGAAGAGAATTTTCAAAATTGCAGAGCCCCCCGCGTCGCGCTACCTTCTGACTACCGTAAAGAGACCCTAACATTTCAGGCAAGCCCACACTTACATATGTCTAACCCTCCCTACTTGTGAGGTAATTTGGAACTCATAATAGTTGAGGTTAAGAGTGTTCTACCACACATACGTATTATAGGCAGCAGTCCCAGCTCCTTTTCCGCAATAGACGGCAAAAGACCTCGATTAGTATTTTATATAAGCGCACTATTCGCCAAGCGTTTAGGGCTCGGTTCAGGGCACCACCTGCAACTTCAGCCCTGATGATGAGCCCGATTACGATGAACAAGTTTGCAACTGAGGGATGAAACGCATAAAAGCCTTCGTCTCAAAGCGTGTTGACTCATTCTCTATTAGTATACAGGCGAACCTCCGTATTCGCGAGGGTTACGTACTGCCAAGAAAATTGACCGCGAATACGGAATTCCGCGAATAATGAAGCATTTTTCTTATGGAAATATTCGGATGGACTATCATTTACCTGTCCGCGGATAACGAAAATCGGGAATACGGAGTCTGCGAATACGGAGGTTTGCCTGTAAATGAGCTTTGAGCTATTCCCACAAGCTAGCTATTCTAAGAGCCATCTTGCGGACAATCATGTTCGAAGTAAATTGAAGGAAATCCATGAAGGATGTAATGAATAAACAAAAAAATTCGAGGTCTTGAAAAATTCTGGAAACAGTAACGAAAACTCGAATGAAAAACAACTACGAATACAATAATTTGGAATTTATACAGAACCCTAAGTGAGAATACATAAGAGTTCCTAGCTCAAACCACCGAAAAATTCACCCTCATTCATCCAAATCAGCCTCTCAGTGCAAGATCAATTCAGAACACACAGGTAGGTAGCGGAGATAACCTCCGTAATTTCTTATACAATCAGCCACAGATGTGTATTTATACACGCTTGTATTTCCAACATACATAAATATACCCATATATAGGATTTTCTCGAGAGATGAAAATCGATGGTAAAAAGTTCGCGATGCCGAACATTAGTGAGGCAAAACGAAACTAAGGCGATTCGATGCAAACGATCGAGAAAAATGATACTATAGGCAAGGGTGGCGCAAACTAGAATTACTTAATAGCCCTGACTCGCTAGTAGAGGGTGGAGAAAAGGGTAGTAAGATGGTGTTCGATATTAGAAAGGAGAGGTGGGTGAAAAGGGATAGCCACTCGAAGAATGAAGGAGGCGAGAAAAGGGGAGCTGGACCAATCCATAATAAAAGCGTCCCGCGCGGGCTGCGCTATTATCTCTGCAAGCGTGAAAACTACATTCCCGCCGTAAAAAGGGAGACTAGAGAACAGTCGGTTTGGCAAGGGAGAGAGAACGGATTACGAGGGTGTAGAATCGCAAAGACTGATGCTAGTGCGACACATAATTTTTGCCGAAATTGAACGAGCTGAAAGTTGTGAAATTCTCACTTGGACTTTGTTACCGTGTAGAAACGATTTTTGAAGGCTAGAAGTCCATACTTGTGTAAAAATGTAGAACGTTAATGGAGGACTCACAAAGATAATGTTTTGAAGATTTTATTTTATTTTATTTTTCTTCAAGTAAATCACTGAGTTCATTTAAAGTAATGGATTCGAGAAAAAGTACCAATTCTCAACTAGATGAAGGTCTGGGAGGATCCGAAATTGGCAGGTAATGCCAAATTTAAAGTTCAAGTAGCTATCAAACAGGATTCCAAAATCATCTCGTCTGTCGACGATGTGGAAATAACAATATCTTCATTCAAATGGAAAGAAATTTAGACATTCGTGGCCAGTGATTTGGAATTATGGTTCAACTGTGTTAACTTCTTATATTTCTATCTCTCTTTCGGACAGAATGTTTTATATTTCCAGCGATCTTTCTTCTTACGCGTCTTCAATTTCTTTTTGAGGTTATTATGCGGGACCGACAGTTTAAGGTGGGTTCCGAACCAATGGAAGCCACCGACAGGTACTAATGAAAATCCACATCGTACAAGATTCGAACCCCAGCCTTCTGCGTTGAAAGCGAGGACTATATCCACGAGGCCATGGAAGACCGCAGTCACATATTTCAGAATGAAACTTTCATCAATAATCAGACTGGATTATGCTCGGGATTATGCAAGGATGAGAGTGTGACAAAAATAAGTAACATAGGAATAAGATTTAATGCAACTAACATGAAGTTATTTTGGAACAAGCTTCTTATACGTACGAAATAATGTACACTGAAGGACAACGAACTTTTGCATTTATCACATTTATGACAGCATTACCTCGAAAACTATGATCATTACGCCAACTCTTCACCATTTTCTACATATACAACATACCACATAGAATATTTCAATCGTCTCAGATACATCCAGCACCTTGCTATCTTACAATCTTAACTTTCAAACAAACAGCAGCGATATTTCCGGAAGAAAAGAGCGTAACTCGAGCGAAAAGTCCCGTAAAACCACTAGAGTCAAGAACATCGCGCAATGAATTCTTGCGATGGGCTTGCGTATACGTTTCCTAAAAATAAGAGTGGTAAATCGCAAAAGGCTGGCCTGGGACCATGATTTTCTTTATTATAGTAGTACCTTACAACGGACTTTCGTATATTTGAAAACCAAGCTGCATCTGGTCATGCGAACAGATCCATAATGCAATCTGAAAAAGCTATACTACTAGTACATATTGTTCAGAATAAGAGTTAGGCCGAAAGACTTTTCACAATCCTTGAAAAATATCTTTTCCAAGCTCGACGGGAGTCCAAAGCACCCACACACTGTTACTGTACTGAATTATTCCCCTTGTTTTCTTTCAAAACGATGGGCGTCCCCGGGATGTGTAATCTTTGGCAAAGTTCTAACAGCTCAGAATAAAGAGGCGATATATACTGCATCGTCTAGGCACCAACGATAAATATTTTAGACCAGTTTTCTCGGCTATGGAAAAATTCACGAAAATTCCGTCCAATTGAAGTTTTTCATTTCGATACGCGTACGTACACAAACAAATAATACAGATTCGCACCTATTGAAGAGGGCCTGACAGTATTTTTTTTCCTTAATGCATTAATTTCACGCGTTTCAAACCTCCAAACTCTGTTGAGTCAAGCTTTACTTACTTTAAATCAGATTCAGAGTCAAGTGAAGCGTCGAGTCGTTCGAGAGTCAAATATTTGACTCGTGACGAGTTCTTTGGCTTTCGAACGAGTGGACTTTGTGAGTTTATGGGAAGAACTTACTTGAACAGGAATCTATTTTATACATATACGTATTTGTTTTCTTTCTTTCTTTCATTAAGTTTTCTTCGTTCGCGGTGATTTGAGATGAAATGATGGAACTTCACTATCAAGGCATATCAGAAATGAAATCAAGAATACACCTAAATCAAAGAGTTTTGAGTGATTTAGGATATTGGGTGGGGCTATGATCAGTCAGAGGAAAAATTAGACATTTCTTACGATTCAGAATACTTATTAATGATCAAGCATGAATGAAGTTGTACTATGGGTACGATTCATGATTCGCGGGGTCATGCAACATCTTCAATAGAACAATGATGGTGCTACCAACTCATAATACAGAAGAAAAAATCGTATGCAGTCGCTATCCATCAACTGGGAAAAACAGAATTTCCAACAACACCAGGTCTGCATCATCATCAGCAGTGGTGAATTTCCAGAACTATTCTTGTAATCAACGTGATACTCTAGAATGGAGTGAGAGAAGTGTGTGCATGAAAGATTTTCTAAAACAGCTAATTAATCGAAGATTAATGCAATGTTCATTCGGAATCCCAATCGGTAGCGACAGCAAAGTCAATCACCAATTCAATAGCAAACTAAATACGGTATTCCAACAATTAAATTTGTCGTCTGAAATTCTTTCAGCCGGATTCACAATTTCTCAAAAAAAAATTTTATTGAATCAATCTATTCAAGGCTTATCTCTCCGAAGCAGGCTCGATTAGGACCAACCCTCGTCAGTCAAATCCAATGAAATCTGGAAATTCCCCCAGACAAGTTGGTGGATGGAAAACCATCGTATTCCCTCTTCAAATCTAACAAAATAGATCCAGCATTAAGCGTTATCAATATCACCCAGTGGCCAGTCTGCCAAGTTCAGTCGCAAGTCCTGCCCTCCCTTTATTTGGGCATTTATTCTGGCTCATCTCAGCTGTGCTTGCTCTGAACTCTGGCTCTTTGTGTATCTTGAGACGATCTGTATGCGCGATACCAGAATCTCCACACAGGGAAAATTCATATGATGGGTGTGACATGTGATTCGATTAATAATAATAATATTAATAATTATTATTATTATTATTTTTATCAATAATTTTTCTTACCCATGCGAGGGGGCATCTTGTATTTCTGTATGACTTCCCGCCAATTTTTGGTCCTCCGAATCGTGGTATGAATACTGAGAGGCTGAAAATATACGTAATTTAGAAATTATTCAACGCTAATTCAATATTTTTTGAACTAATTTGATGAACTGGACACAAGAAATGGATTTTCACAAATCAGTTCCTTCATGCACATTGAAGATTGGGATAGTACTTTTGGGTGGTGGGAGCCGACATGAGTATGTATTATGTCCATTTTGAAGCCTCGGAGATTTTCGAATTAGATAATTTGTATCTAGGTACCGAATCATATTCGATATTAAAGTCTCATGCCCATTGATGCTCCGAGGGCTTTTTTGATACACGGGTAAAATTTCGTGCGGACATTGGAAAATTTGATATAGAATTTTGGATAAATCATCGAGACAAAATCTAAGACTCTTAGGTCGAATTTCATCAAAGGAAGTAAATGATAAAAGTGCATACGAACGAATCAACTCAAAACTTTTTAGATGGAATGTTAAAATCTGAGATGGAGGATTTTATAAATATTTGGTAACATCGTTGATCGGATCAATCAACAAAATATCGTAAAAATGATTGTAACCCCTATTCCACTCTCAAATGGGAGACCTTCTTGAAGAAGCAAAAAAGAAGATCTGAATGCAGGACATAAAGAAGAAAACTTTCATAAATTGTACGAAAGCCACCTCGTCTATCAGGGTCCACCTGAGAAAGTAACGCAAGTACGCGCACAATCAAGACTTGAAACCTTTACTGATATACCTCCATAGAGTCACTTGGTTTCAAGATCGAGACATCCAACGCTCGTAAAAGTCGTGATGGACTTATGAAAAAATGAGGCGCGAGACGGAATAGTCCTTCCAACATTACAACGTCGACGTCTTCTCACAGTCATACTACATGAAGAGATAAAGATAGAAGGTTGGGATAGTGGGTATATACAAGAGTCGGCCGTTTTTATAGCCACCGCGTGTGCCTCGGCGTGTGCGCTCTTATTATTCCTGACATCCCAGGTCCCGCATAGGTCGACAGAACATTGCTTGAGATTGCAAGGTGGTGGTCATCGGGGAAGCTTATACGAGCTCGCGATGTCACACGCGGATGCTCGTATAAAGTCGCGAACCGGGTGAGCTTGCATGCTTTCTACAGAGTATGGCCCACCCGCTCTGGAGATCTAAGCCCTATACTCTGGCTGAGCCTTATCTTGGCGCCTTCTATATACCTTTGCCCTTTTTCTGCAGCAGCCATTAACGCGAGGTATCTCACGATATCACCTTTTCTTACAGGAAGTGTACTTTTCTCCTGGTTTTTCTAACCTTCTTTGTTCCCTTATCATAAATCCGGTGTTATTTGTTAGATAATATGTTAGAATGACAATTATTGGAAAGAATTTGCCATAATTTGGGGATAATTATGATTTTTGTAGTACTATTTGGAAGGTATTATCATCACATAATTTCTTAGAAATGAGTACATACACCAAACTGAATTGCATCATGATTGAAATAGTTTACTACTGAATTTCCTTGATAAGCTACTTCTGGAAGTCAAATAAGATGAAGTTTTTTAAAATTCATGTTAGATCAGTAGATTAGGGGGTTGGTCAGTTTTTGGAAGTGATCGTAGTAATTATTGCTAGTAAACAAAGTTACGCGTTCTGGACCTTCAAAAGTTCTTTGGAAATTCATAGTAAATCAATCGAAGTTATGCCAACATACTCGAAACAATTTCCAGTGTGGGGCATATGAACTTTTCATAGTATTTCTACAGAGTAGTGACTTATGTTTCAGATACAATAATTTTTCCATTATTTTCTGTACGAGTAGCCATAAGCCTAGAATAACTTCAAAAGTAGCTCACAAGAGGTTTTTCGAATGTTTGGTCTCTAATCTTGCCCACATGAAATTCTTAAACAATTTTGTACCACATATTAGGATATGAAGATTCCAAAATCTATGTAAAATAGTCCCCCTACTCAAATATACTGTAGCATTGCTCGTGCGGACCGGTCAGAAAGATTGATGTACACATTTTTGAAATACTAAAATTTTGCCTGTACACATAATCAGAAGACCCGCTTGACAGAGTTGTTCTAGATATTTCATAATCAAGTAAGTACAGAACTTTAAAAGAAATTTTGGTGAAATTGGTCACCCACAAACCTTGAATTTCTCTCATGAGAAGAAAAGGTCGAATTGAATCACAGAAAAGCTTTTTGAAAATCAAGAGAGTCCATAACAGTGACTCATAAGTGTGCTCAAAGCAAGATGATAAATTCAAAAAAAGAAGTGCTCGGATGGAATGGACACACAGAATTCGGCCTAAAATCAAACAATTCAATCCAATAACAGTTAAAACTTTAACACGAGTATAAATTTCATCTCCGTCAAATTCGTTGATATCAATATCATCATTCACAGGAATAACTGCATGAAATAACGACCGAAAAAGCTCAAACATAATCGGTTGAAATTTCCGCAACAATTCATGATAATATAAAAATAGCAAACTCCACTGCGTGGCTTTAATCAATTTCGCCGAAATCAAGTCAACGAAAGGTTCATAACAAACTTTCTAATTTGCTCTCATGAAAGAGAAACTGTCGCAAGCAATACATGACGCCTTTCATCAATATACCACCACCTCATCATATGGAACAATAGCTTTCATCCTTACAGGACTGTTTTCCTCATTAATTTCTCTCAAAGGCTCACGACAAACTTTCCTTACAATATACCGATTGACGAACGTCTCTATATATCGCAAACAGCAACCTCATCAACAGATTCTAGTCTATATAAATATATCTACCTTCAATTCACGAATAAGTATGTCTCTCTTGTCCTCGACGAGTCCGAGTCGTGCAAGTCATGCCGAATGAGACGATCGGCTAATTCAGAATGATCGTGTTCCGTGAAATTACTCGAGCTCACAATCGGTAATGAGAGGGTGGACGAGACGTGTCTCACGATTGCAACTTTGCAAGGGGCACGCATCCCTCTACTCTTGAGTTCTGTTATACAACGAGAAAATGGCATTCGATCCTCTACACTAATCACCTGGACCGCTCGTTAGCCAAGAACTGAATTTGAGCGCATTGTACTCGGTAAAATCGTAGCTCTCTATTTATTGAATAGAAAGTCAAGCGGAATGATAAGATGATGAATCGAGCGTGAAACTTCTAATCCAGTACGTGGAAAATGCATCCATGGATTAAAGTTATATTCATTCTGAAAGAAAGACTAAGAAAAGATCGAGATCTCGAGGGAAAAATGTCTCGACGTAAAAGTGTCCTTGCGCAGATCGTGAAAAACAAGAAAAAGAGTCATTTTTTAGCAAGACCCATGAGTAATTCTTTACTGATCGTATATTGTAGGTGACGTGGTTGGCCCTCGTAAATTCGGCTACGAATCATATAAACGAATATTTCAGATAAAACTCAAGTCGCTTCGATTCTCCAAAAATTTTCCGATTTTTCTTGAAACCTGCGAGCTCGAGGAAAAAGATTTCCTATGCGACTAATTGCTATTTTGTTCCCTAAGGACACTGTTCGTCGAGAATTACGCTTGGGCAAGTAAAATGATGAATTAAATCACTTGGAGCAATTGTCTCCTCTATCTGAAATCGAAGACAAATGCACGATTCACAGATCTATAGGCATGTACTAAGACCAAAGGAGTGTAGAATCTTGGTAGAATCACATTCGTGATAACAAATGAGTCGTTCAACGACTCGTCGTAAGGAAGTTCAAAGTGTGGAGTCATTCCGAATGACTCATTTTTTTTACTGAGATCGCGATCTTTTTCGGAAAATATTACCCATTTCAGTAACAGTAAATAACTAGAACCATGAAATGGTACTATGAAACATGCATAGAAGCAGATCTCATTTAAAAACTTTGATGATTCGAAGTTTTATCGGGTAAGTTTCATGTAAGTTGTGGAATCATTGCTACTGTCCTATTTGTATTCGGCAATATTCGTCGTTTAGCCAAAATTGCTTGAGGATTGGAAAAAATGGAAACAACTTGACGGCAAGCTTTTCCTGACCTATAATACGGGAAACGTCGTAATTCCCAGTAATTCCCACTTTTCTCCGATTATCTCGCGATTTTAGCTCAATGACGGAAAGGAAAATCCAAGTTTGATGATAGCGAGTATTCGTCATGTCGTCATCTAGCCTAAATTGCAAAGAGTATCGGAGAAAGTGGAAATTACTTCCAGACATTTGTTTCCACGCGGGCACGCGGAAAATCTACTACTCCACTGCTCCTGCATAAAATTCGGTAATTTTTATACAGAGTATCGGTATATTACTCTCGCAAATATTGATAGCGCCCACTTCATATAGTTTCATGATTGCGACCCTGGTTTTTCAACTGTCAAGCGTACTCCTCTCATAATAAGGAACGCGAACCCAAATACTTATATATTCGACCAACTTTCACAAAATCACAAACTGCGCAAACTATAAATTTCACGTTGCGATTCAGAGCAATTTGAATTCTGCCGAAATATAGCCTTGCAATTGACTTTGAAGGGAATAAATATTGCAGCATCAACAACCAAATAACTTGTTGATGTTGATGGATGCGTGATGCGTCTGCTCTTTGCGCCGAGCGACATATTGGCGAAGAGATTACAGGGTGTTTTTTGTCGTGGTACTTAACCTGCAAAAAGACTTCCTCCCTCTTTATCCATGCACATTTGATTCAGACACCGATTGATATTGTATTTAAGTACCAAGTTACGACAACCAAAAGTGACATTAAAGGTACAAAGTGTAGGAAAGAAGCATGATTAATCACCAATAATTAATAATTATTGGTGACACCTGTGGACGATACTGATGGAGAGTGTGTGACCTCCAAAGTTCTAAGAATTCATGCTATGCTCTGACTGGGGTACTTATCGTCACTAACAACAGGTGAATTCTCTAAATATTTTGTAGAAAGAATCATGCCTTGGACCCCAGCAATATGTTCCTCAAACTGATGTCTTCCATCAGCACATGCTACTATACAAACTTTTGTTTGTGAAATTGGCAAAGCATCAAACAGAGAAATCCTAGTTGCAGGTTACCACTCGATTACAAGATATGGATTTCATTCGCTGATCCCATTGTTACAAAAGGGTTTTATTTATTTCACATACCTCTAATGTAGCTTTGTAAATTGGCTACAATTTTTTTATTCTTACTCTTGAACATTCAATCCAAATTTTGATTTGGATTCATGATTAATGGAATGCACTGGAATTTTGAAGTCACACTTATGTTTTTGTTTATTTTAACTTCAATTTAAGCAGTCTTGGTCTTGAGTCTAGAACTTGGTCTGTTGGAAACTTTGGATGGGAATCACGGTCGTATACACAGGTTTGGAAACTCCATTGGTTTATCGGGCGCCCGTAATGAGACAGGGTGAGGTTTCAATTTTGACCACGGCAGAAGAGGCTCTTCGATCGTGTTAGCATATCATGAAATGGAAACATCAATATAACCTAATGAGATTACCAATGAAAGATATTACATTAGAGCTGCCTTCGTGTTAAGAGTGATCGAATTGTATGCGCTCCAATAAAGAAACTACCAGAAAACACACCTAATGGCTATCTGGTGGCTTTTTTAGAGATCACACAACACAGTTCAGACTATTTTCATAAGTGAAATAATTTGTTGAAGTCTGAGAAAAATACAGCTGTCTCGACAAGGAGCAGGATGGTGCAGACTTCCAGAAACATCTGTCAGTGATATCACTGACTCGATCGCTAATCCTGACATTTTTGGAGAGATCACAAAGAAATTAGAGTGATAGAGTAACACCAGGGCTCAATGACCTTCGTATTGAGAATTTTTTCGTGAGTTTCCGTATCTAAAACGCCGCCGCAGATTCGTGTAAAAACGCATTTCATCAGCATTCATACACTTCAAGGTTTGAGATGACTGAATTATTCCTCTGCACTAATTGATACCACCTTGCTAGGTTGTAATTTGTCTGCAATGTTTTGAAATTTCGAGCAGAAAGATCATAAAAAGTAAACACTGACTAACTCGACCGCGGCGCCCTGGATCCTAGTGGCGGGTAGAGGAAACTTTCGGTCTTCTCTAAGAGCGCCGAGCTTTCTGAGGGAGTTTCCAGACCTGTATATACGACCGTGATGGGAATCAACATTTCAGCCATCCTGTAAAGATCAATCTTGAGTTTCTACAATACTAAATCAGTCAGATGAGTAAATTACAGATCACCTGTGATTTTGAGGGCTTGAAACTGCGAATGTTCCACTCACCAGGAGAGGTAATCACATCCGGATCACGGATTTGGCTGGAACTTTGGGAATGGTCTCTTTTTAGTGCCAAAAGATGAAACCCAAAATTATAGACCCTAACGCTCAGGAGTTTCCGAGCTACAGCCAACAACATTAGCATAGCCCATATAGGCCCGTGTTAAAAATCATACCTATAGGTGTACCTGCAATGCTAACTTCCGTGGCTGTAGCTCAGAAACGCTTGAGCGTTAGGGTCTATAATTTTGGGCTTTCATCTTTTGGCACTAAAAGAAGACCACTCCCAAAATTCCAGCCAAATCCGTGATCCGGATGTGATGACCTCTCCTGGTCAGTGTATGTTCTCAACTATTGAGTTTTGTCACTGAAGACGAAAACAATTACCTCATCATGCAATCTACTTGTATGGATCAAATATTATTGATTTGACTGAGGATATAATTTGATTTGAATACATGCACTGGGTTTACTCGTTTGCTCCTTTAAATGATTAAAACATGTGATGAAAATATGAAAATAAGATTACGCTCTCCTTTTAAAATCCAAAATAGCTCAAATTCGGAAAGTGAGGGATTATTCAAGAGGTGATCAGATAACCAACTGGAAATTTTAATTACCAAGCTCTTTGTATTTCAAAAAATCTTGCCAGTGCATTGATATTGAAATTGATAATCAATTCCTATCAACCGTGTACGTGATATTAGCAAAGGAATTGGTTCTCAAAATTTCTATAAGTACACGGTTTTGAGTAGAATGACAATGCCATTAATTGCGCTCGCTTTCATGTTATCCTGATACTTTTCCTAGCACTATTGATAGATTATCATGCATCTTCCTTCCAGAAACTCAAACCAGTACAAATATCTCTAAATGTGAACAACGTGCTAAGCTTGCTAATACGTCAATTCAGCAAACATTAAAGTGGTAAGGGTTATGTACTGCAAATTCAATCAAATATATGATAGGTTCTCATCTCATTCAAAATATTCATCATCATATTATTAGAAGCTGAATGATTATAGATGTAAAAGTAGAATTAGAAGTAGAATCATTTTGATGCAATGTTTCCAAAAATCAAATGTTGATGAGAATCGTGCATGTAACATCTTGTCACAAGAAAAATGAGATTGTTCCAATGTAGAATATGGTGCAACATGTAGAATATTCTGTTGCGTAATGATGGTGTTACAATTGCTACTTTCTATTAATCTATTATTCGTTTCTTTGAAAGTCATCGGCAAAGGGTGAGATAGCTTTAGCAAATTTTATCTCAATGGATCGTATAGATGGAAAAAGTCTGGAAATTTCTCGTCAAAACTGGATTGTGAATAGAATCACTTTCTGAAGAAGTCATTCATTTTTTGATAGGGTACAAGGGTGCATGATATATCTGTTGATACCTAAGTCATAATTTGCAACCCCTGTGATGTTTACTATACTGCTAGCTCTCATCATTCGAGTCATTTATATTCCTCAAAGTCGACAGTACTTATCAGATGGCTCAGCAAGATCAGTTTTTTATGAGAAATCTCTCAAGAAGATGGAAAAGTTGTCATTCTTCGATGTGAATGTAGCCAAAAACAAAGATGACCGTGCGATTTCAAGGATGATTTGTTATGTCCTCAAATATACACCTCAATTGCAAAAGCCTCCAACGCAGAATGATAGAATATAATTTAATGCGCTATACTCTTCGTAAGCATCGAGACTAACCTTTATAAATCTTAGAATCAAAAAAATGGGATTGCACGATCATGCTATCCGTCAATTGTGATTTTGATAGACGAAATCGATAGCGCGCAGAGATAGAAGATGCGTATATATCGAGTAGCTTCTTTGAGACTAAGGAATGTTTCCTCGAGAAATTTCCATCGAAGAATCTCGGAAACGTATTACTTGATTGAAAAAAAAAAGACTTGGAAAGTACAAGAATCACAAAAATGGCTAGCATTCGTGAACATGAAGCACGGCGCATTGTAGGTTGAATACTGCGATCGCGTTGAGCTGATTGTATCATAGGTGATCATCACATCAACGAATCAGTTATACTCTTCATATTCTCAGTTCATTCTCTCTCATTTTTCTGCATTATATAAGTTCACCATATTCATTAGAAGTTGATATTGAATATGTATACTGATGACCCTCATTGCAAATCATCATTTTTCATTCATTCGTTCTTTTTTTAGGAACAATGGATGCGCTAGCTGACCAGAATTTAAAGAAATATCGAAATACTTTATCATCTAATCAAAGGAGGATACTCTTAGCTGTGGAGAAAGAAACTCTTGGAAAAGTATCCCTGCTGTTCAATGCACAGTCCGAGTCGTCTATACAAGAAAATCAGCTTGATTATGTACTTTTGACAACTGCTCTCAAAAGGAAGCACAAGTCAATTGCAAGATTCCTGTTGAAATCAGGTTGCAGACCGAACTCAGTCGTAAAAACGAACTTTCATAACGTACCATTATACTACGCTTTTCAACAGAATGATTCTCGCATCGCTAGTGATTTGATAAGAAAAGGTGCTTGAATTTATGATACAGACGTGAACAAAAAAAACACCGTTGGACTTTGTCGTGCAGGAGATTAACAATCATGAAATGATTGACGTCATTTTGCGCAATCTGAAGACGATTCGTAGCCCTTCGGAATGGAACCCTCATGACAAACAAGATATAGCTTTATTTCACTTGGCTTGTCTTAGAAGTGACCGTACAGCCATAGAAAATTTCTTAGATCAGGGATTCTCAGTAAATAGTCGTTCGAATTTTGATAAAGAAGAGTGGGAAGAATTTACACCCCTGCACTTTATGGTGACAGGGTACGAAAGCTGGTCAACCGATTCACTCGCTGAACGGCTTCTTGAGAAAGACTATGATTTCTCTGCACAAGATGAAAAAGGCAGAACAGCTCTTCACCTAGCTTTCAGATTAATTTGCAAGAAACCCGTATGGTCTTTATCAGATAGTAGACTTGCTCAAAATTGGATCCATAATATAACTGACAGGGAATTCAATAACCCGACTGATGAAAATGGACTAAGTCTTTTTCATATTATTTGCTGTGGAATTTCAGATGATTTGCCTAAACATTTGAAGTGTGTTCAATTTTTCATTGACAACGGCGTCGATATTAACAGCTCAGTCTCTTCAAAAGATGAAATATTCCCCGGATATACTGCGATGCATTTTGCAGTGAAAAATTTGGAATTTGATACTATTAAATTGCTCATTGATAGTGGTGCCAATTTGTATGAAACAAATGAAGAGGATCTTACACCGTTACACATTGCCTGTGATTGTCTGACGCTTTGTTCGCCTCTGTACGATTCGGACCCGTTAAGTGACAAAAGATTGAAACGAATGAGGATTGTCGAACTATTTCTAAAATGTGGCGCTGATGTAAATTCCGAAGATGGGAAAGGTGGCACTCATCTTCACCATGCTTTCAACAGTAATAGAGGTGAAGATGAGCCTCTTATGCAGCTTCTACTATCAAAGAGTCAGATGAGTAAAAATTATTCTGATTCGAATGGCGTCTCTTATCTTCACATTGCAAGCTCCATGAACGTCTCTGCAGTAAAAAATCTAATGGAAAACGGGGCATTGCCATTATCTCACCTTAATGAGGACGCGCCATTCAAACCTGGATACTTCCCACTACACTTTGCTGTTTTATTCAATAAAGTAGAGATAGTCCAGTATCTCTTAGAAAATGGAGTGAATCCAAATATCAAGACAGTGAGTGAGATCAAAGCAACCCCTCTTCACATAGCTTGTACTTATGATGAATCAGAATTGTACATCTTTAAAAATTCAGTCATCTACGATAATTTTGAAGCTACTTTGCAATCGTATCAAAATGATAAGGTTCGCATTGTTGAATTATTGTTAAAACATGGTGCCTCTATCAACGAAAAAGATTCCTTCGGTGTAATTCCTCTATCAAAAGCATGTTTAATACCAAAATCTCCTTACTTCTCTTATTACAAAAAAGAGCAGGAGATCATGCAACAATTGTGTACCGGTCAGCTTGAGATGGTTCAACTTTTGCTATGCAGAGGTGCTGACCCTACCTTACGCAGTAATGATGGTCGATCAATTTTGCACGATTTAGTCTATCAGAAACCCTCTTGTCAAAGACACATGTTGGCTGAGATCGTGGTGAAGAGTGGTGCTGACTTGAATGCACTAGATAATGATGGATTTGCGCCTTTGCACGTAGCAGTGAAAGACTCTAGAGTAGCAGCGTCAAATGCGACCTTGATAAAATTATTCTGTGGAAACGGTGCTAATATCAATGGAACATCAAAGAATGATTTTACCCCGCTCCATTTTGCAGTTATCCATGACAAGTTCGATAGTATGAAAATCCTTGCATACATACTAGATCACGATGATGTTGATTTAAACTCTCAAAATATTTATGGAGATACGCCTCTGCATACGGCGATAAAACTTAAAATTCATTTGCACATCGAGAAATTATTGAATGCGGGGGCTGATATTCAAATAAAAAATATCGAAGGTATTTTACCATCCGATTTACTCTGTGGATGGATGTGGGAGAAATCACAAGATTCTCGCGAAAACATTTCAAAGACTTTAATTCTCGCAATAAGGCATTTCAAAAGGTTGCTTAAAATGAACACCTTCGTCACCAAGAAAGTAAGGGAAGATTTCGATTTATTGATGAAACCGTATCCGGTAGAAAGTGTTATTGTAGACGATACTATCGAAGCAGAATTGAATATGTTGAAGTCTATCATGTTGGATCATTTCACATCTTTGCGTAAAATTTTGTTCAAAGATGCCAATGACATGGTAAAACATGTAAAAAATGAAGAACTCAAGAAGATTATCGCTTCGCCAAACTTGAAGAGTGATTTTCCACTGTTCCACAATGTTCTTATTCAGAAATTCAAGACCGGTTCGAAACGTAGTTTATTCTTTGAACCAGCTAAAGCAGCTCTGTGAATAATTTTGCAAGTCAATTGGCCCGACTCTTGTTCTGAGCAAAATCTGAAGTACTTATGCAACGAAAATTTGAAAAATCTGATTAAATCTTGTTCTTGTAAAAGTTCTCGTAAAAGATCTCGTGAAAGTTCATCATCTCAAGATGAATGTCAGCCAAAGAACCGGAAATTAGATTGAAACTTGTCCCATTTCAAACCGAAAATTTCCATGTTCAGAATGGATCTCATCGAATTAGTTGATGAGTCAGTTTCGAAATGCCTAGCGGCTTATGAAAGAGGAGTGCAAATCTGTTCTTGGTACTTCTTTCATTTTGCTAATTCCAAGATTCAGTCAACATACTTCATTTGACTGTATGTTAATAAGATTTTTGAATGCTGAAAGTGTTGTGTGATGTGTCAATCTATTCAAACAGATACCAGTTTCCATAATGTAAATGGTATCTCTTGAAGCATTGAATTTCACAATCGCTGCGTAAAGTTTTTTTTCTGCGAAAACTGCGTTATCTGTGCCACATTAGATACGTGAATCAGAGTATCCTGCGGGTAAGAGTTGGATATTTAATTTGATTTTGATTTTAATACCAAGTTGATTTACATCAACAAGTACCTGGAGTGTACCAGGTACTCCTGCAGGAGGTGCTCAGAGCTCCTGTGTGCAGGCTGGATCCCCTATAGTAGAGACGAGAAATTCATGTTCGACACTTCTTTTTTATTGAGGCGAAGTGTTCGGGAGGTAAATTTTACGCATCTCCACTGGACCTACAGTTTAAGGTGGATTCCGAACCGTCGAAACCACGGTAGAGGCACTTGGAAAAAATTCCAGTGGTGCCGACACCAGGGATCGAACCCACGACCTTTCAATAGGAAGGCGAAAGCTCCAACCTCGCTGCCACCGATATTGTTTATAAGATTGCACAATAATGACACACAATAATGATCCCTGAGAAAACCAAAGTTCACATTTGAAACAAAACGTACGGATGAGATACTTGATGCTTTCATCTTGCGTGTATCATTTGGAATCGAGATGAAACTGTCCATTCCATTTGTTATTTTGGACCAAAATGTCTCAAAATTTAAATGACCGAGTATTGTGAAATGTATCAATTCGATTAGTTTCAGTCTCATGTCGTGAGATGAACTTCCAATGCAGCGATTGGATAGCATAAATCAATATTAGACGAATATCATTAAGATCAGATAAGTAAAATGCTTGTCAAGTGTTAGCTTCGTGTGACAAGGACCAACAAAGAGAATCATTGTACAAAAGAAGTTTGTAATCGATGTAAAATGTGTAATAAAGCATATCTGTAATCTACTTTACAGAATACTTATGAATCAACATGAAAGACCGAGCAAAACGAACATTTATTTCCTGTCTAAAAGAAGCTGTAACCGCAGACACAGATCGATTCCAATTCTCAGGAAAACCAACCACAAAACAAGCGTGCCGCCCCAATACTCGTCATCCTTCAATACACCACAGAGCCGATATAAATTTTACTAAATACAGGTACCTTTGCAATGCCTTTGTTCCTTTATTAACTTACGAACGAGCTTTCCAAGATTGTTCATTGAAAAGAGAACGAATTATAACATTATTACACGCGACGACTACTCATTACGACTTATATACTCTCTTCTCGCAGATGTACAATATTTTCGAACTTAATTGCATTTCAAGTCTCTCTGTGTGTCTGTCTGTATAACCGGCAATGATTATTTCCAGGCAAGGTAAAGGGTCGTTTCTGCTATTTCTCGACCATTGCAAAAATCTCTCTTTCATTCTGTTATCCTCTTCCTTCATATACCAGCTTCTTCTTCTTCTTTTCGTTCTTCTCGAAAAAGAGAATCGAGCAATGCATTGGTTGGTCGAACATTCGAACAGAGTCTCTCTCGATCTAATACAGCCCTTGCAAAAGCATTCGAGCGTACCCACTTAATTTTCGGCTTCAAGATGTAATTTGTGTCGCTTTGAAGCTCCGCGGCGGGTACATTGTTCCCTTCCTATATCAGTGACCAGCTTTTGGTACTGCTGCTGCCGAACTGCATCAGTCGATGCGATATAACGAGCCCTCGTTTCAACGATTTCTTCTTCGTTTAGGTATACCAGAGAATGACCTTCCTTTTCGATCTTTCGTCCTGTCGTAATGTCGTGTAAGTATAAGGTACGACAATTTTGTGACTGAGACTTTCTCCAGCTTTGTGACAAGATCGATGATCGTAATAGGTACAGATCCAAAATTGGATTTGGAATGTTTGAGCTTTGAACTTTGACTGCTGCAAGGATTGAATTCCGTGCTTTTGATTCAAAGGAGGTATGTGATCGATAAGTTTCGTTACCAGTTTGTATTGGCACGTGAGTAGATATTTTTTTTTTTTTTTTTTTTTTATTCAAGCATTCTCAACCCCTTGAAGAGGTTATTCTGCAATAATAATGATGATACATATTCATATAATACATATTCATTTGATATGGTTAAAAGAAAAAGATAACATAATGTACACGGTTATCATTTTGTTACACATCTAATTTACACTGATTCAAAAATGAGAACAAGGCTTTGCATACATTTGTTTTTGGTTCAAAGAGCAAGGAACTACACGATAGAGGCAAAAATAGATTTTGCTTTGAGAGTTTCGTTATAAAGTCTTTCCTCTGTTCATCATATCTAGAACACTGCCACAGGATGTGATCTATGTCTTGTGATTCAAATCCACAAGGACATTGGCTCTCGTTAATGAAACCTATCCTACAGAGTGATGAGACCAAGTTGTAATGATTACATCTCAGTCTATTGACAGTTGTAATAGCTCCTCTAGGTAATTTTTTTTTTCGTGAACCAAGGCTTACATTTGCGATTATGATGAATTAAGAAGAAATCTTTACCCTTTGATAAGCCTTGTTCCTCTATTGAATCTAAAGTTGATTCTTAAGCTTTTTTACTAAACGTTTCTCTAAAATCCGAGAAGGGAGTTAATAACGATAGGTCTCTACACCTCGTCGACGCCTCTTTTGCTTTTTCGTCTGCAAATTCATTTCCGTGAATTCCCTGATGCTACGGGACCCAACATAATGATACTTTTTGGTTCCTAGTTAATGAGTTTCATACAGTTTTTTCTTTATTTCCAAGACATATGGATTGACTCTAATATCGACCTTAAGACTTTTAAGCGAGAGGAGCGCACTGAGAGAGTCTGGGAAAATCGGGACATTATCGTTTGTAGAATCTATTGCAGTTGTGATAGCATCGAGAATAGCAATACATTCGGCAGTGAAAATTGACGTTGATAGGGAGACTTCTCATAAGAATCAAATTCGAGCTTATTTGACAACAGCATGCACTTCCAACGGAAGTGGTGTCAGCTGATTTGCTCCCATCAGTAAATATTGATAGAGCGTCCATTTGAGCCACAAACTCATTCAGTATTGTGTTAGGATTATCAACTTCTTTCAAACTTGTGCCAAAATTCAGATCGATATCAGGGATAAATTTCAGAATATCATAATCATGAATGTATATAGGATAATGGATGTCTTGTTTGATACAATGAGATACTGGTTCTAATTCTTCGATATCTCGGTACAAAACTCTATTCTTGAATTTATTTTGAAGTTTCCTATCCAGAAGAATCCTCTGAATCCTGTGTACGGTGTGATGAACTAGTAACCCGCGATTTGAGTATACTTTTGATAAGTAACGATTGCCCAAGCTTTTAGCTCTGTCCTCGAGGAGCTGAACTTTGGATTCAGAAATAAGTATATTGGTGGGGGTGCTGATCCTATACCCAAGAGCTATACGTATTGCTGCATACTGTATCTACGTTCTAATTTTTCAATTTGACGAGTTTGCGTCGGAAAATACGCGCAACAGCCGTAATCCACGATGGAGGCTCTTGTATAATATGAGAAGGGTGTTAGGATCTGCACACCACCATGTACCTCTCAGAAATCTCATGACATTCATTGACTTGAAACATTTTTTTCCGAATTGCGTCTATGTGGTCTTGAAAAGTTAATCTATAATCGAATTCGATTCCAAGAAAACGAGCATGAGAACTCGATTTTATAGTGGTACCCGCAACTCTAATACTATGATGTCCTGGGATGATGTTACCTTTATTGAATAGTATGAATACAGTCTTTGGCGGGGCAAGGTCGAGACCAAGTTCGCGAAGGTTATCATAGGTAACTTTGGTACCTCGTTCGAGTATTGTTTTAGCAGATTCAACCGAGCTTCTTTTACAATACAATGCTACATCATCCGCAAAGTGGGAGACGAGGATACTCTTAGGAAGATCCTTATTAGATTTTGCAGAATATATATTATAGAAAGCGGGGCTCAGTGCTCCCCCTTGTTGCAAGCCTTGGTTCACATGTCTTACAACCCTCTCAGTAATATTTGCATGGACTATTCTTTGGGTGAGTGTATGATGTACAAACTTGACAAAGTTCTGAGGGCACCCAATATGTGCTAATTGTTTCAACAATATTTGTATATTGACGCTATCAAAGGCATTGCTGACATCAAGAAATGCAGCCGCTACAACCTGATCCTTACTGAAGGCTTCATCTACATTAATAAGAAGATTCGTGATATTATCAATTGTACAGTAACCTTTCCGAAATCCGCTCTTGGTTTTAGGTAACAATTGGTTTTTTTTTTTCAATCCATCATTGGAATTTGTTCTTCAGTATAGTTTCGAAGAGCTTACAAAGACAAGATGTCAGACTAATCGGCCTTTTGCCTTTTCCATTAGGTTTGGCAATAAAGTGAACAAAGCATTCCTTCCATTCATCGGGATAACATTGGAAAATTTTGTAATGCTTGATAATCGATGCCATCCAACTGGAGCTGTTTCAATCACTCAATGCCATGTTAAACTCTACGAAGTCAAAGGGTGCGCTCAAAAATCCAATTAAGGTAGCCATTCCGGATTCGTCACGCACGGAGAGGGGCAAAGTTTATCAAGTGCATCAATCGTAATTTTTGTATCTTGGTGATTCTCTGTAGAATGAGAAGGAGCAACTTTTGTTCATTTGTTTTGCTTTCTCTAAAGAGAAAGCTTTGTTTTCATACCAGCAAAATTTTGATCAAATTTTCTACTAAATCCAATATTTTCTTCAACAAAATTCCGTTTATCTAAAAAAGCCAACGACCATTCTCTTCCTCTCGCCAAAATCTATCGATTGTAGGTAACACTTTTCCTCCTAATGGTCTTCCACATCAACCAGAAACTCATCTTTGCACCCCTTTGTCCGTGTTCGTGTGTGTGTGTGTGTGTTTCTTGTTTTATACCGGACACGCTTTCTCTTTTACTATTGCCCTTATCAACTTTTGGTTTTCTACAAGTTGTACAGAATCCAATTTCTGAGAGCCCAGTGATTTGGCAGCTTTCGGCTCCCAGTCAAATTTGATCCATGGGCATTTTAAAGAAAAATGGCTCAAATTTCTACTTTTAATACATAAATATCTTTTTCTCACACACTCTCACAGCAAATTGAGTCACCTAAACTATGATTTTTTCTGCGAGATCTATCGATTGGTTAATACCGAAAATTCATTTAATCTTTTCAGATCTCAGATTTACAAAAAAATCAAAATTTTCACCAAAAATTTCTTTTTGATCCTTTTTAAACCCACTGCATCGAAATTCCGTCTCAACCAAACGATGGATATTGTTAAAAAAACTTCAGACTAGGAGGCCCAAATCTCTCTAAAAAGCTTCCTCTAAAGAATAATTCATAAAATAATGGGAAATTTTTCTTAATATTCATTTTTTCCTCCTATCTTCCTTCATGACTCGTTTTTCTCAATTCTAATGACCTAGGCTATCATTTTTTTTGCACGATCTATCGATTGGTTAATACCGAAATTTCAGTTAATCTTTTCAGATCTCAGATTTTCGGAAAAATCAAAATTTTCACCAAAAATTTCTTTTTGAGCCTTTTTAAACCCACTGCATCGAAATTCCGTCTCAACCAAACGATGGATATTGTTGAAAAAACCTCAGACTAGAAGGCCCAAATCTCTCTAAGAAGCTTCCTCTAAAGAATAACTCAAAAAATAATGGGAAATTTTTCTTATTATTCATTTTTTCCTCCTATCTTCCTTCATGACTCGTTTTTCTCAATTCTAATGACCTAGGCTATCATTTTTTTTGCACGATCTATCGATTGGTTAATACCGAAATTTCAATTAATCTTTTCAGATCTCAAATTCAAAAAAAAATCAAAATTTTCACCAAAAATTTCTTTTTGAGCCTTTTCAAACCCACTGCATCGAAATTCCGTCTCAAACAAACGATGGATATTGTTGAAAAAACCTCAGACTAGAAGGCCCAAATGTCTCTAAGAAGCTTCCTCTAAAGAATAACTCAAAAAATAATGGGAAATAGATGGGAATCCAAATAAAGTTTGGCTGTATTTCAATAATCTCCAAATCGGTAATATCCAAAAAATGAAATTGCAAGATAAATTCATCGAAGAAAATATTGACCAAGAAAATGTACCGATCGAAAAGGTAAACATTAGAATCAATACAAAACAACTATGCAGTGAAGTTTTCAGGGAACAATTCCCTATAGTTCCTGCAGAAGCTCTAACAATACACAAAAGTCAAGGACAAACATATTTTAAAGTTTGCGTAGATCTAACAAAATGTAAGTTCATGCAGAATTCTCTTCTGTATGTATCTTTCAGCAGGACAAAGAAATTGGATGATCTTTACTTGATTGGTGAATTCAAGAAGCCGAAACCAAGTAAATACACTGAATCTATTAATTTCGAAATGGAACGCCTGAGAAGAGAAAAAAGTTTGGAATTGTGCTTTCAGAGCAGAATGCCGGATGGTCATTTGAAAATAATGTACAATAATATTAGATCATTGAGAAAGAATTTCGAAGATCTAATGAAGGATTCGTGGTTTTGGCAATTCGACATGCTGATTTTCACGGAAACGTATACGTTATCGTCAGACGTGTTTGTTTTGGATGGATACAATTTGATCTACAGATCTGACATCAACGTAAAAGAGAGGTCGAATAAAGGGATGATATGTTTTTTGAAAAAAGACATCAGTTGTGAATTGTTAAAAAATTATTGGTTGAATGATATAACAAATGATCAACATATCGATTTAGTGAAATTAAGAGTGAAGAACATGAATATAGTCACAGGATACAGGTCACCGAGAACTAGAAATAAAATCTTCAAAGATAACATGGACAATTTTGTTGACAAATGTGAGAAAGTCATTGGATTGATGATCGGAGACTTTAATTATGATACCTACAAAGGTGGAAGCGAATTTGAAATCTTTTTATCAAAATATGGTTTGAAAAAATGTCTGAAAGACGGAATACCAACGACTAATTTTGATACACAAATAGATACAATATTCATTTCTGAAAATTATTCGAACTTTTCGGCGGGTACTTATGAATCATATCTGTGTGATCATAAACCGATATACGTATCGATCGATGAAAGAGAACTGATGGATACCAAAAAATCGAAATCGTTAAATGGGAAACTTGCTCCAAATAAAATTGAAGCAAGTGAAAGAAGTTTCGGAAGAATGGAAAGGATTGAGAATCAATTGAAAGAACAAACAAATTCTATTGGTGTGAAAAATTTGAAATTAATCCAGGAAAACATTATAACAAGTGATTCTTGGTTATCCGATGAATCTATCAACGCTTTTTTGAATGTACTGCAATCAAATTTCAGTGAGATTGATCCGATAAATACATCAGTGATGAAATTGAGTGAAATGATTATTGAAACAAGAGCAGAGGATGTTCAAATAATACATAGTGATAAGTACAAGCACTGGAGATGTCTCCATTACAAACCGCCATCACTATACATTTACGACAGTCTCTATTGTGATGAACATGGATATGAAAATTTGGATCCAAGAGAAAAAGCGTTCATCAGAAAGAGATATCCAGAACTAGACGTAAAAAAAGTGATATTTAAAAAAGTACAAAAGCAACAAGACCAAAGTTCATGTGGTGTCTTCGCAACTGCTTACGCGGTCACCATATGCTTTAAAAATGATCCCTCATTGACTATGTACTGCAGAAATCCAGATGTAATGAGAAGTCATCTACTAAAAATGATAGAATCAGGAGTAATAGAAGAATATCCAAAGGAGATTTCCATAGAATGACATTTTTCTTTGACATAAATTTAGTCAAGTGATCGATGATTTTGATAATTTTGAATTGATATTGTTATTTTGAGATTGTAGCATTTTTTAAGGAATATCTGATTTATGATATCCATATTGATATTGATATAATAAAGATATATAACGAGTATAATATAATTTCATTTATTATGTAGACAGGAAATCAGCATATGATTTTTCATACTTAAATTTTCTGTCAACGAAACTATATATCTTGCTCCAAAACTCCTATCTTAGATGACCTGAATTCCCTAAGAGTGAGTGTCTTTAAAATAAATCAACAAAATAATATGGAAATTTCATTGTATGCTCATATCTCCTTTTACAACTAATCTCTAGACCTTGTTAATGAAGTAGAGAGATAATTTCTCAGCATTTTGGATCAATTGGTTGATACCGATATCGGCGGGTACTTATGAATCATATCTGTGTGATCATAAACCAATATAATGAAGTAGAGAGATACTTTTTTAGTATTTTGAATCAATTGGTTGAGACCGATATTTTCTAAATTGTTTGGAATATGATTTAAATTCGATCTATACTTGAAAAATCATTAATGTTATAAAAAATTCCATTTTTATCATTTTTAAATAAACTGTTTAAAAATTCTGGATCAACCCAACGATATATTTTGCACAAAAACCCTGATCTGCATAATCTGAATTACCCTAACAGGTAATCTCGTAAGAATAAGTTGTCAAAATCGTATCTAAAACTGTTTTTATTCTCATATGTCGTACAACAATTAATCCATAAGCTTTTCAATCAAATAGAGATAAACTTACATATCATTCTACATCAATTGGTTGAAAACGAATTTGATCCTCTCAAAGTCGAAGTCGCTTCAAAAAGATGTATAGGAGAGTGAATGGAAAATTGTCACTAGAAAAATTACATTATTGCTCAGTTATAGCAGATCTCGCCAAGAGAAAGCTTTCTGCTAATCTCTTTTAGCAGCGTATTTTAGAATTCTGACTTGATCCCAAACATAAGATCTACCAAAGTTGAAATTTATAGTTTCCGCAAATTTTCTAAAAGATAATCGTAAATCGTTTTTTGGCCTTGAAAAGTTTTCTAGCTTCTGCACATCTCTTTTTATAAACAATGTAATCTTGAATGTCACTAGTCCACTGCCATCGCTTCAAAGCTGCTCTTCGGAGCCGTTTTGCTTTATTACTTTCAGAGTCCCACCAGGCGGATACGGGATTACGATGGATTTCATTGCGCACCCTTCTCTTTCTATGAGTATTCGATGTAATCGCATTCTTCAGTACCTCTGAAAATATTCTATATTTTCCCGCAGCATTGTCTTGGCAGTAGTTATTTGACAACAATTCGTGATAATTCTCATTCAATTGGGCTTCTCCTACGTGAGTAGATATGTGTGTATGTGTGGATGTACGTGTACGTGTGCGCTATCATGAGCTTGCAAGCTTGCGCTGAAATTGATTCATGCTTCAATAAAAGTAAATGTACTGGCTAGGATTCACCTATATTCACCTCTTTAAAAAAAGTATCGATTGCTATAGATATAAAATCATGAATTGGGATGACAAAGTATACTTTGTACACTAAGAAATCATCAACCACAAATATTAGTGGTCTAATTTGGAATTCAGGAATTTCTTGTTCAGAAAGAGTCTCAATTTGATGGTGATAACTATGTTATTTCCTATTTTGTCCATTGCCCGTGACTTTATTGTGTTTTGCAAAACCGTAAATTGATGATTGAGTTACAAACTATCCATTCTTGCTGACTGAGAGAGGTCATCACATCTGGATCACGGATTTGGCTGAAACTTTGGAAATAGTCTTCTTTTAGTGTCAAAAGATGAAACCCAAAATTATAGATCCTAACACTCAAGCGTTTTTGAGCTACAGCCGAAAACATTAGCATTGCCCATATAGGCCCATGTTAAAAATCATACATATAGGTATACCTGCAATGCTAATTTCCTTGGCTGTGGCTCGGAAATGCTTGAGAGTTAGGGTCTATAATTTTGGATATCGTCTTTTTGTGCTAAAAGAAGACTTTTCCCAGAGTTTCAGCCAAATCCGTGATCCGGATGTGATGATCTCTCCTGGTGAGATGGAAAATTAAACTTTAAAATTCTTGAGATTCTTAAAATAGATATTTCAAGAACCTAATTCGGATTTTTCATATTTAGGTGTATACGAACTATTGACCGGTGGTGTAGAAACTCTCTTTAAAAATCGGTGCACTCCTCATCATGACGGAACTGTAATAAAAATTGTGTATACAAAAAATTTACTCGCCACTAACGAATTGTAACACAAGAGCATCAGAATCACAAAATGAATATCAACCTGATTCCGATCGCTACTGTGTGTATACGCAACACCTCGACCAAAAGTAATTTGCAGCTCTTGGCTCTAAGTCCAAAAAAGTCTCTATAAGACGTGATCCAACCATCTATTCTTTTAAAGTTTACATTCGTGGGACCGGAGAAACTAAGCATATGTAACCCCGTGGGCGTATCGAATTGACAGCCTGAACAAAAAAGTTGAAGAGACTGAGAACAGGACAACAACATAAGCGGGCGCCTCTGGTCCGGTTAGCAGCGTAATGTTATACTGACTGAACCATCCACAGCATCATGCGAACGAGGTGAAAATGAAGTCGTAATGTGCCTCTCCCAAGAAAGATACCAAAAGACCCCATCATTTCTCCTTCACCACTCAAAGAGTGATAGAAGCAGAAAACGAGCAGACAAAGAAAGAACTCTTGATGCCAGGGCCCGATGAATTTTCATTGGCTTGTAGTTTTTTCATTCACCATCAACAGCATCAGCAGCCGGACTCTGACGTTCCCGGAACTCGGTGTTCGGTCACTCTTTGCGCCAGTATACCACGTTCTCCAACAGCTTTACAATAAGTATATATAGTCGTGGAGAAGAAATCGAATTCCGAGTGAAGGATTCCATGCAACGATGACGACGATCGGATGACTCCTCTTCTGCATGCATGCATTCGATGGGATCTGATGGTTGAGTGCGACGAAATGAATATTCATTTATCGTAGCGCCCGTGGACTACTTATTTTGTTTTGTATATACTTGAGGTTTTATAAACTTCAGGATTAAATATATATATAGATATATGTGAATTTGTGTGTTGGATTGAGGGTATTGGCGCTCGCGCCAGGCGCAAGACGCGCAATAATGCAGCTCCTGTTCACAAAGTGGTGACTAAAAAAGTTGCCCCGGTCCGAGAAGTTGGAATCGAAGGGCAAAAATATTCATCTTAGGGACTGAAAAATGTTGCGCTTCGAGACTATACATATATAAATATACAGGACTTTGATGCAATTCTGTTGTCGCTGCATCTCGAAAGAAGAAGAGTCGGCTAATTTGATCGTTAATGGGCTCTCTCTCTCTCTGTGCGGGGGTAATTTTAAAAGAATCTCATCAAGGGAAAGATGTCGCTAAGAGAACAGCGACTTCTGCAGCGCCATGCTTATATATTGGAGAGGAGCTTTTGCGTGGCAAAAAATCAAATCGTCCATGTGACCAGAGCAAACAGCGCTGAGACCTCGCTCAATATATATAATGTTTACCAAGAATATTGCATGAGGCATCTTTTTCTTTTTTTTTTTAAACGAGCGTGATTTTGCCGCCAGTATGGCACTGCAAAATTCATACAGACGAGCGCTTATGATATGCATTTTTCTTGGAAATTGAAAAAGGCACTCATTAAATGTATTATAAGTATTTTTCGATGAGCAGTATAAGTAATGATGAGACGAACGGATGCTATTTGAGCGTTTTGTATTCATTTTGTTTTCTCTGAAGAAATAAAGATGTTTTTGGCTTATTAGAAAATTTTTTTGTTTCAAGAATCGAATGCTTGCTTTGAGTTTGCGACGTAACTCCTCTTTTGAAATAAAATCAATGTCTTTATATTCGCGGTTTTTGTAATTGCGGTACATCCATAGAGATAATATATCTTGATGGGTGAATTGCTGTGGCATCTCCCTAGGCGCATCCCCTCCCCTGGAATAAAAGAGGACATCAAAATCTTGAAATCATTGATATGATGTGGTGGTGTCCCAAGCGGTCAAAAGTTGATAGACACAAAATAGCTTGCTCGCAGCAGAACTTTTGATATGTTACAGGATTTATCTCACAACCGAATCCAGGAATAATTCCTTTTACAACATTGCTAGGGATGCCGCGATTTTCGAGATTTCTCGCTCTCGTCTCGATCTCGTCTCGCAATGGCGAGACGAGATCGAGGCGAGAGGGTATCAGTAATTTATCGCTCGAGACGATAAGAACTTTTTTTTTGTTCTCGCCGAGGCTCTCGTCGAGATATCGACAAAAAACACTCTAAATTGTAGCTCATCATATTTCATCACATTTATTCGATCAAAATAACATATGTTCAATTGTCTTCCAGACAACCGACGAGAATATTTGTTTTGAAGCAAAAACTTTTAACATTTTTCCTAACTTCACAAATGGCCGCTTTTAAATTTGATTTCATCCATGAATTTAGACATAAGGATGACCTGACACTCTGATGGCTCAGCCGATTTCTTGAATAAGTCATTATCAATGAAACATCAGAAAAAGCGCGTTCGACTGGCACTAACGTAGCTTGTAGGTATGTTCAAGATATCTCTAGCCATTCGGCTTAGTGATGGATACGTGTATGAGGGTGAAGAATGAATTAAAATTTTCTTTTGTAAGAATCATGACTGAAAAACCTTAGCGTAACGTAAAATTGTTCAAAGACGAAAAGAAGTTTACATGTGATTCTTGTAATGCTACATTTGATCCCAACTACTGCCAAAACCCTGGAAAACGAGTCTTACGATGCAACCAAATGATTTCGTCGAAATCAATATGGCTAGGCTCAACTCAGAGCTCTCGAAAAATTCAATTAATCTCCCCTAAAACGCAATCCAAACCTCAAAGAATTTCACTCAATGATGAACCTATTGGCGTTTGCCTTATAGTATAAGGGAGAGATTCGCGTGGAATTCAGTAGACGTTTACTCAGTCCGTATATATCCACTGAGGGAAAAAAGATTGCAGAGGGAATGGAGAACGATGATGAAGAAAGGGGAGCTTTCGAGCGTTCGAGACATGTTGACGTTTACCCTGGAATAAAGTTTGGTTTTCTGCGGTCGGCGCTCACACTGTAGAAACGTCTGCCAAAACGAGATAGAGGAATGAGGGGTGGGTGATATATATAAGAATGGAGACAAGCGGTAAGCGCATACAAAAGCCTAAAGCTCGGCGGGAGTCAGCTTTTCGACCCCCAGCAGCGAATCATGAAGAGATACAGTTTAAAGCTTGACGGGTATAGGCGGGCACCTCCCAAGGGATACTTCGGACTAGAGTGAAGTATAAGTGGTAGTCCTGGACAAATATTTAGCCAGAACTACCAATATACTTGAGGAAATGCATACATACACATCAAGTGAAATTTCAAGAAATTTTTATATTATACGTTGGATTTTTTGTAGCCGGATTTTTCTTCAAACTAGTTTCCGTGACTTCTGACTGCTGCGGTATATTTGACATATAAATTTTGCGATGTTTTCTGATCTTTGTTGAGCATTTGATTCATTTTCAATTGAAATGCTACTTGCCGCGCGCCAAAGCAATAATTCAAGCATGACAAGTTGTGTCCAGCAGAATTTTTCCAATCTTGTCAGTTTATGTTGAATGTCAAGTCAACAGCAAAAAATCAATCTATTGATTGCTATACTCTATCACTATACAGGACCACCCTATAAATATTTTTGAAACAAAGATGATCGAAAGTCGTTAGCGAGTCAATAATATGACTTTGAATGTAAGATCACATATACTTACTCTGAGACGCAAGTAAGTGATTATATACTGATCCTCGCTAATATTATCGAAACTGTATCTATTATACATTGTATATGAGTAGTTCCGTGGAAACTTTGAAATAATGTGTGCCTGCTTGTACGAAGCCTTAAAACGCTTGAGGAGAAAAACTCAAAAGTCATTTTCGATGTATTTTTTTGAGCTCTTTCTCGCGCAGTCATTAGTTTTTTGATCCAGGGCTACCCAAAAATATTATCATCAAAAAAGAGGTCAAAATGTCAGGTCCGTGTGATGTGGTTATTCCTCTCTTCGGCCTTTGTGATTGTGCAGCACCGCCATGAGGCTCGTTGGTAATTCGGGCGGGCAAATTTATCAATTTTCTTAGTATCAAGCATCAAATCTCAGAGATACAAGGACTCAAAGACCACTTTTTATGTGCGCGCTGACCACATACATTCTGCGGCAGAGTTTTGCTCAAAATTTTACTCGCTCAGTTTTCCTCAATAAAAGTGAATTTCTCTCATTCCAGGCCTTTCCGCACCAACTTATTCTTAAAGTCAATCGTCAGGCGCAACTTTTCCATACTTAAAGTATCACAAAACATTGATTTTCACACTTCGTGGAGTACTTTTGCGCGAAAATCTAGTTTTGCTCAATTTTTACAGAGGTCCTAATCACTTGTTTTCAAAGTATCTAATGATCAAATCAAAATTCCAAAACCCCAATGCTGTAGCTCAAACCGTTTGGCCGTGAGATCAATTTTAGTGGCAAAATATCAGGTCCGTGTGTTGCTTCGAAAAGTCAGGTCCGTGTGACGCTACCGCGTTATCTGTGTTAGTGGAAAAATTTACATTCGTGCACGAGTTAATTCTTACTTTATATGTTTCAAAAAGTGGAAAAATACATCTTAGAACCTTCGAAAGTGAAATTTAGCGCTGTCATATTATCAACCCCCAAATATCGAAGTTTCCGCAGAACTACTCATATACAGATCCTGGGAAGCACTCGATACAACAAGAAATAAATTATTCAAAATAATATGAAACTGTTTTCCTTCACCATCTGACATCTCTCATTCATGAATAATCTCGTAATTCACGATAAAATTATACTTTGTACTATTTTCTCCTTGTTATCTTGAATTGATAAGATAATGATATTAATTTGACTGTCATATCATGGAGATTTTGGGATCCCGGTACCGGAAACGTCCGAGTCGACCGTCATTTACTACCGTTTGAAGTAAAATCTCATCCGCAAACTGACACGGTTTGAATGTTTATTCCCTATATTAATTCCGACTCCTTAAGAATGATCAAACTTGAAACAATAATGTGATTATTGATACTGAATGAGCCTCCCTCCACCGAGCTTGATTACACCGATTTTGTCGCAACAATAACAGAGGCACCTAATAATCGCGAGATGACTCGATCACTAATACCAAAATAAATCATTTTGCTTTCTCTAAAGAGAAAGCTTTGTTTTCACCCCAACGAAAATTTGATCAAATTTTTCATTAAAACCAACATATTATTCAACAAAATTCCTTTTATCTAAAAAAGCCAAAGACCATTCTCTTCCTCTCGCCAAAATCTATCAAATGTAGGTAACACTTTTCCTCCTAATTCCCTTCCAAACCCTTCAGAGACTCATCTTTGCACCCCTTTTTCCGTGTATGTGTGTGTGTGTGTGTGTGTGTTGTTTTCTATCGGACACGCTTTCTCTTTCACTATTCGCCTTATCAACTTTTGGCTTTCTACAAGTTGTAGAGAATCCAATTTCTGAGAGCCCAGTGATTTGGCACCTTTCGGCTCCCAGTCAAATTTGATCCATGGGCTTTTTGAACAAAAAGTGCTCAAATTTCAACTTTTAATACATAAATATCTTTTTCCCACACACTCTCACAACAAATTGAGTCACCTAAACTATGATTTTTTCTCCGAGATCTATCGATTGGTTAATACCGAAATTCCATTTAATCTCTACAGATCTCAAATTTTCGAAAAAATCAAAATTTTCACCAAAAATTTTTTTTTTGAGCCTTTTTAAACCTACCGCATCCAAATTCTGTCTCAACCAACTAATAGATATCATCGAAAAAACCTAAGACTAGATGGCTCAAATCCTTCTAAAAAGCTCCCTCCAAAAAATAATTCTAAAAATAAAGGAAAATTTCCCTTAATATTCAATTTTTCCTCCTACCTTCCTTCATGACTCATTTATCTCAATCTTGATGACCTAAACTATGATTTTTTCTGCGAGATCTATCGATTGGTTAATACCGAAATTTCATTTAATCTCTACAGATCTCAAATTTTCAAAAAAATCAAAATTTTCACCAAAAATTTTTTTTTGAGCCTTTTTAAACCTACCGCATCCAAATTCTGTCTCAACCAACTAATAGATATCATCGAAAAAACCTAAGACTAGATGGCTCAAATCCTTCTAAAAAGCTCCCTCCAAAAAATAATTCAAAAAATAAAGGAAAATTTCCCTTAATATTCAATTTTTCCTCCTACCTTCCTTCATGACTCATTTATCTCAATCTTGATGACCTAAACTATGATTTTTTCTGCGAGATCTATCGATTGGTTAATACCGAAATTTCATTTAATCTCTACAGATCTCAAATTTTCAAAAAAATCAAAATTCTCACCAAAAATTTTTTTTTGAGCCTTTTCAAACCTACCGCATCCAAATTCTGTCTCAACCAACTAATAGATATCATCGAAAAAACCTAAGACTAGATGGCTCAAATCTTTCTAAAAAGCTCTCTCCAAAAAATAATTCAAAAAATAAAGGAAAATCTCCCTTAATATTCAATTTTTGCTCCTACCTTCCTTCATGACTCATTTATCTCAATCTTAATGACCTAAACTATGATTTTTTCTGCGAGATCTATCGAATGATGATGGTCTGGTTATTCTAATTATCATCATATGACGCTTGGAGAAAGCTTTCTGCTAATCACTTTTAGCAGCGTATTTTATTAGGAAAGAAACCGACACGCTCAGAAAAAAATAAAGCGACTTAAAACGAGCATTTTGTGCTCAAATCGTACAAATATTTTTCATTCTTTCCCAAATAATTCCGAAACACAGCACCCTGTTACACATTTTCTCGAGCGCTTATGAGCCATCATAGCAACCTCTATGATGTTATGAGCACGTTATGAGTGTGTGACAAGAAACGTGTTCCACTATAGTATATATATATATGATTCCATTCGAACTTCTTTGTCGCACTCATTTGCTGACATGGGGTTGCGGTCCAACATGGCCTTCCGAGTTCGACTCCCCTGTCCCATGTGACCGCACCCTTAGCAGGTAGCGTTATTATTTCGTCTGCTGTTTGTTTGTATGTACATGTACCGTGCGATTTTACAATTCTCATCAGTATCCATCATTTTTGTCGATAAGTCTTATTTGTGCTCACCTGTGCTCCAATTCAACGAATTTTGCAGGTAGTATCTATAGCTCAGTCATTGTAAATATATCCATTGAAATCTACTGGTATTTTACCGAAACTTATATCATGGGTATATTTTTCCTCAGTTCCCATCTTCTGTACATCAACAAAGTCGATGGAAGATAAGTGCTCACCCCAAAACTGAAAAAGTGTGAAACTACAGAGGTACTTAATATGACAGAAGGAGAAATCAAGCTCAGAAAAATTGTTTTCAAATGGGTGATACAAGAGTATACTGCGACTGTAGCTGCAGCTATTGCGAAGAACCCCATACCTCATCCAGAAAAGCTCAAACTTAAATCACCTACATTGATTTTAAATAACTCAGTGAGTTTGAATTTCCTACTTTACCCTCATGGTAATGATAAGCGTGACACTAGCGGGTATGTAAGTGTGTTTTTACAGTCATCTACTGGTAGTTTCAAAGGGAAAGTTTCATACTACATTTTGGATTGTAATGACACAGAAATCTGCAAGCATACCACACCCCATAGATTATTTGAAAAAGGCCTTTACAGAGGTTATCCTAAATTTGCGAGGCAAAGTCAACTTGTCCTTGTAGGTGGCAATCTTGTAATCGGATGTGATGTAGAGACTGATCCTGAGGAGTTACAGAATCCTCTTGTTAAAATGTTGAACAGCTCCATTCTTGAAAAGAAATTGAACAAATATGAACAGCTTTTTGAAACTAAAGCATATAGTGATGTCAAATTCATTATGCAAGGTAGAGAAATACATGGGCATAAGAGTATTATTGCAAGTCAAAGCCCAGTTCTTGCTGCTATGTTTGAGTCCAAAATGAAAGAATGCAACGATAATGTGGTAGATATTGCAGATATCTCATACAATGTAATGTATGAACTGCTTCGATTTATCTATGCAGGAAAAGTCAAAGAAATTGAGAATGTAGCTGTAGAACTTCTTATTGCATCTGAAAAGTACATGATTGAAGAACTAAAAACTCTATGTGAAAATTACTTGTCTAGCATACTCAGTAGCAAGAACGTGGTACAATACCTTAACCTTGCTGAGCTTCACAATGCTTCTCTTTTGAAAGATAAAGGGATAAATTTCATTGCTCAATATGCAGAAACTGTTGCTGATTCCCCTCACTTTGATGTAAGTGAATTGGGCAAAGTCATTATGCGGGAAGTTTTCAGTAGTGTGGCAAAATCTAAAAAAAGAAAACTAAATGACTGAAACCCTGTAACGCTTCTTAACAAGTTAGTCTGAGTAAGTCCTTTTGCCTAGTGCGTACCATGCTTCTTCGACTTCCACTCTGATAGAACGAATGTTGCCTATGCTTTTGTCTTCAAACACTTGGACCATAATTCAAATGGTTGCCTACTTGTGAATACTTTCTTTTTCAAATTTGTTCCCAACTTCTATCTCAGAATATATTACATGGAACATCACCTAACTATCCAGTTGTTTTTAATATAATATTTTAGCGATATCCCTCAACTTTCAATTGATCAAGTTTGTGTCTAATTACTATCAGTCGAAAAAATATAAATGGACGAGAACATGGAAGAGGCAGCATTCCCAAAAAAATTAGGGAACTTTGATGCAATACAGCGTATGCACGATATTTTTCCTAGATGAATGTATCCTACTCAAATTTATGTGTTTATGTACATATAATACTTTCTTCACTTTATGTTTATGTCAAAAGTAAAGTTGACGTGAGTTCTGTTATATGAATGTAACCCATAATGCTTTTTGAAAAATATCTAGTCTGAATGAAAATCGAGTAATAAATATGTGGGTGCGTTTTTGATATAATTTCCTTTCTATACTATGATACTATGTCTCACTAGACAGATTTTCAAACACGAAATCGATTTCGAGATAATGCGTAAATTCATCGATAACTGCAACAGTTTCAAACTGTGGAATACTCATTGGATGTTGAACTGTGTTATTCAAACATTTTCTTAAATTAGGCACTTGTGTCTACATTCATAGAAATTCGTCAAACCACAAATTTTATAGTGATGGTCACAAAAATAATACGTCAATGTATACATATTCACAGATGATCAAAAAGATCAGATGAATAGATAATTCTTAAATGACATTCCATATAGATATATTTTCAGCACTGAATTAAGAATCTTCAGCATCGCCAGAGAAGTTTCTGATTCTAATTATGAGTCCTGCTCACTGAAAGCAAAAATGAATAAAAGCGTAGAAAAATGGCTATCCCAGAATTTATGCCAAGTGAGCTTACACCTCACGATATGAATATTAAGATCCGCGAAAACCTGTTGCGACGTCTAATACTACGCGTTCTCAATCGATTATGCAAAACAAGTTTCTCATGTATTTTTTTTTGTGCTCTTCCTTAGCAAAAAGTCAGATTAGACCAAGACTAAAGTTTAAGGGTCGAAAATTGCGAATTAGGGGTCAAAATGTCATTTTCGTAGCATATCCGCACCCCGAAGTTCGGCATTGAAGTGCTCTGTATGAAGATATGCGGATTCTAAACGGTTCCCCGTCAAAAGTGAATATCAAATCTGAGCATATTTTGAACACGTTCTTACAGTTTAAAAGTCACAGCGAAGTCGTTTATCCGTTCAACGCTGTGTGTACATTATGTCTCCGGGTTCGCGCCGAAATTACTGTTTTGTCAAGATACATGAGCTTCTAATAAAGTTCTAGCATTCGCTCATGGGCACATTTTGACCCTTTCGCTTCAAACTATCAAAGCGCTGCGGTATAAACATCATTCCCTTCACTTCCGAGAATTGGCGGGATGTTCCTCTTCTTCAAAAAATGACGTAGCAAATAAAATTGCCAATTCCGTAGCCATCCCGAAACACGGTCAAATCATCGATAATTTAAGTTCTCGTTCGACTTTCTGCAAGTATTTGGTGTTGTAAAAAAGACTTCGCTAAGCCGAATGAGCGATTCGTTAAATTTACAATTTTTTCGACTCTCTATAGAAATATATATATATGTATATTTGAGTTTTGATCCTCAATGTAGGTGAGATTAGTGATGAAAAAATCTATATTACAAGCCCACAAATTCATTTTTGCCTTTTGTCTATTTTTTGGTCTGTCTCGAGTATAAGCGAACCTAATAGTTTTTTCGGATCTGACTGCATGCCGTATACATCGAGTTATGGCTTATATTTCTCATGGTGGAAGATACGACAGATGAAATGACTGAAAACAATTACTATTTGTTCAGTTGAATCAGTCGTCGTCCGAACAATGTAAAAATTATACATTGTAAAGAAATTTTTCAAAAAACGATCACAAACTGGTTTAATTAATGAGAAATTCAAGCATTTGGTTGAAAATTCAACTAACTTGGTTAAACATTCATCCAGTTTTTTCAACCCGTTGGTTGAATTTTTCATCCTAATCAACTCGTTGGTGGAATTTTCTCGAACAAAATTTTTACAGTGTAGAAAAACCTGAATTAAAATTTTACACGGTAAAATCATTCAAAATGATCGAGCGCGGCAATCGAGTGACATGACGTCGTATTGGGACTAAACATGCGATATAAGCGCTCTTATCTTTCGTCCGTGTTATTCTTACGGATGACATCCTTAGCGCCGCCATTTTGGCGCTGCAGTCCCATTTAAATTAACACAGAGGTTTACTTCCAATTGGGTGCATATTCGAGACATGGCCTAGTTATAGGCTTATATTTGAGACACGTTCATTATATTTTCCAAGAGCTTTTGAAAGGGTCACTCACATTCGAGGAATGCCTTACATTCGCGAACGTACAGTAAGTCTTACAGTAAACGAAACACGGTATGGTTCTACTATCGAAGGGACAGTATGTTGAATTTTTCGCAGCAAGAATCAAGAAGAATTAAACCTTAATTCGCCTGAGAATATCTGGAATCTCTTGATTTCGAGCTTGATTTCTTACCATTCCACCTCTCAAAGAGGCCGAGTGATTGTTTTGCTTTGTAGAGTATTCAAAGCTAATACCAAATCGATAATTTGCCTCTTACAATCTTTATGTAAAAGAAGTCCAATTTTCATCGCAAATAAAATGCTGTATAATGGCATGCAAAAATCAGGTTTCATTCAGCGGTAAACGTTTCGCTGCATACTACAATATGAAGAAAAGTACCGATCTAACCGATCGGTAATCATAAGTGCGCGTATTCACGAAGAGCCACTATCATAATTACTAACGGTCATCACTACGTATACAACTGCTGAAGTCCGCTACTTGGCAACTTTTTGCCAATGAATGAGGAGCTGTTGAATACCTCACAAAACAGCATTTTATGCGGCCGGTTAGCTCATCTTGGATCTCGTCCACGCTAATGAAGAGCCTCCAGCCCGGTCTTCAGCATCCAGAGGAAGAGAGATGGAGTGGAGTGAGCTCTGGGAGGAAGCCGCAGGGGATCTTTATAGAGTATTTAGCAGTAGAAGCATGCGTGAGTATGCACTATGCGGCGTCTCCCAATATTAAAACCAAATGACCTTGATGCCGAAGTGCATAAAAGCGTTTTAAAAAGTGTAATTACGCAAACTTTTTTTAGCCTAATGAATTATGCCCGCACGCTTCTAAGAAAAATGTATACAAGCTGAGCGCGAAAATCATCCCTAGTAAACTTGGCTGATGGTTACAATTCCAATGAGATGAGAGAAGTCTGCTCAGTAGTTCTCTGCCTTCCGTCTCATTCGCTTAGTTTTTCTACTGTTATGCAAGGAAAAACTCTTGAACATGAGCGTACTTACTCGGATACGCCAGCGTATCTCTATACAACAACATTACTTGATTGAATCATACTGCTGTGAATCACAACAAGTCTTGAATACCTTATTATTTTTATGAGTCAAAAAAATCATTACGCTCGTTTATTGGTTGAACTTCAAGGAGAACTGACACATTTCAAAAAGCACGCGAAATTCTTCGTTGCCATTCTTAGCAGTATAGAGGAGTAGTTTCTTGACTAATTTTGACTGTATTCGTACTTACATGTCAGCGTACCAATTTCGCAAATCATCATCAGCAAATTTGCTTATAAACAGTAAAGATTGCAATTGAGGAGGTGGGTGGAAAAAGGGGGTATTTGCAAAACGGTCATTTTGAGAAAATCAATAAAAACTTGATAAAAACCGCTACAGACATAATTGGACGAGTTGATTTGACTTATTTCGAAGAAAATAACATTCTCGGAATAGCCCAACCCGAGCCGGGGGATGAAATTTGATTTTGAGCTCTTTTCAGCAATTTCAAAAAATGCAATTACGCCCTTTTTCCGAATACAGGATCAAATTTCGGCCTTTCTTCCTCGCAAAAAGTGGAATCAAATCCCGAGATCAAGTCCAATCGTCTCCAAATTTTTTGAGAGTGTTCCTGGTCATGTTATGAAAGATATCTGATTGCTAAGGGGTGGTTCAATTCATGCTCCACAGTTCTATGGACTCCATCAGTCGTGTGAAAATGACGAGACATTTTTTCACTAGGGAAGGGTAAAAACACTTAATTTGAAGGTAAAACAACACATTTCCATCGTTATATTAGGTGGAAAATCGTTTTCCAGGCTGTGGAGAATTTTTATAAAATTTTCCTCGGTAATTAGGCCCTATTTCCACATCCACCCTCACTTACGCCCTGTTACAGAGTAATTACGCCCTCTTAAATCCTTTTAGTAAGGTTCTTAAGCCCTTTTTCCAAATCCTGTTGGGCTAAGCAAAATATTAAGCCCTGCTTCTGAAATGATAACATAGCAGTTACGCCCTTTTAACATTCTATCATAGCAGTTACGCCCTTTCAACATATACTATCATCGCACTTACGCCCTTTTATCGTGCAGATGAAAGGGCGTAATGGCGGTCACGCCCTTTTATCTGCCAGACGTTTTTTGGGGTCTTACGAAAAACGAATTTCGGGGGGTGGTAGATCTTGGTATAGGGGCTCAAAAAAAGCGATGTCCGGAAAAAGGGCATAATGGCGGTTACGCCCTTTTTCCACCCACCCCCTCAATTTCATGCGTTATCGTCGCACGCGTGATCAGAGCTATTAATCTGTGTTGAAAAAGTTTGAAGACTTTTTCTATAATATCCCGAAACTTTTCCTAAAAGTGTGGATTTTGATGCGCTCGCCACTCCTTGAGAAGGATTCATAAGTTAAAAACGTCGAGAGAGGTTGTGCGTTCAATCTTCCCTCGTTGTAATTTTAAAGCAATTTACTATTAGAAAGGTCTCAAGAAGGAGTGCGAGATTTGGTCCACAATTTCTTCGAACTCTCCTACGTATACGTAAATTATAATTTATGCCCTACCCCTTGGTAGGCTTAAAAATTTGAATGAAACCATGTAACATTTGAAATTTGACAGGTTGCTTTGATGATTTGAGTGTCTCCCGATAGATTTCTCATATTCTTCACCAGAGTTGATTCCAATAATGTCGGTGAAATCCACCGTTACGTTATTCTTGGGATGAAACATGAGATTCCAAATCTCCTCCCTTGGCTCACAAAAAAAAAATACAATCTAACTCTTTGTATTTTAAATTTCGGGTTTGATTCATGTTCCCTCGTCGAATTAATCGCATAAGAATTGATCAAACGAGGGGAATGAGGGTTTCAAAGTGAAGAAGCACGTCGATACAAGTTTGAAAATTGCGACACAGGGACAAGTTTAAAAGCAGCCCTCGAGATACAAGATAAGGTTTTAGAGAGACGAGAGAAAGATAAACTAGAAATAAAGTTTACGTAGAGGAAGATGCAGGGGACGAAAGACCCGAAGTACGAGAGACTATAAGAAAGAGAGAGAGAGAGAGAGTGGTCAAAAAAGGTCGAACTCGGGGTTGCTTTTTTGGTAAATACGACGGATGCATTCAGATATCGTACCCTGTGGAAAAACGGAGTATGTGTAGTTAGGACGGATGGATCGAGGGTGAAGTTGCCGTCTGCAATGCGCGCGTCACATCAAAGAGCGAACATCATGGCCTCCTCGATGGCCTCGCCCACCTTGGAATATAAAGTCGAATTTCGCATCAAAGTCGTTTACGTAGCTGTAAAGGAAACCTATATGCTCGCCTATCTGACGACGATGTCTATCTGAGACTTTTAGAGTTACCAATAGTTTTTGTGTAGCTGATGCTTCTGTATCATGTATGCAGGTTTTACTGAATCTCCTGTGTCAAAAAATTATTATTAATAAATGTTGAGTTATTCATAAATGAATAACTCAACCTTTAATTCATCAAACTGTAAATTCAAGAGCTATGATCAAATATGAATGCTCTCCAAATCAGAGGATAGAAAAAGTTTTCAGAATATGTTAGGATGTATGTACGGTTTGTATTGCTGTAGAAACTGATCATTAAATACATCAGTACCTGTGGATTGGTACATACATTATAAGTAGAAATCAGAGATGCAATGGAGCATAAGTATTGGACAGTGCTAATCATGGATTAGATGAAAATGCTATTTTCACCAACAGATCATGTCTCGGCAACATTGATTATAATCGAGATTATAATGATCATAATAATATTTGAAATCTGATCAATAAGTAAAAAATAAGTAGCCTAAGTTCGCCACTCATGGCTTCAATTACATCCTTATTGCACTGAAACGTGAGCGACTTATTTTCATGTTACATCTACAGATTATGTACACTGTCGTGTATACGCCGAAAAATGAAGATTTCAAATTTGAAAATTCGATTTCTCTGGCCGAGACAACTCTGACTTAGCTCAATTTGCAGGTTGTTCCAAGTACTTCAAGGATTCTTTAGACTTTTTCCGTGCGATACAACAGTCTTCCAGTCGAAATTTTTAAGAAAATTCATACAAGTTGGGTCATAATCCATCAACTAGAATCTCACTTGCAGACGTCTGAGTGTTGACTGTCTCATGAATGTTTTCATGGATTCAATTCAGCATACCGGAAGACTGTAGTACCGCACGGAGAAAACCTCTAAAAATTCTTCAAAGTACTTGAAAAAAAAACTATAAAATGAGCTAATGAAAGTCATTTTCGGCCAATGAGGCCAGAGAAATCAAATTTTCTAATTTAGGCTAATTAATTTTAGGTGGATACAAACTTCTGACCTACAGGTAGTGTAAGGTTAGAAAACCTAAGACACATTGAGAGGTCATATTCTCAAAAGAGTACAAATTGGTTCCAAGTAAGTATTAAGACGATGCGGTCACCATGCAAGCTGAAAATCATTCCCGACTTTCTCCGATTCTGCTGTGATTTGGGCTAAACGACGAGCGCACAAATATTTGTTATCATCTAACTTGGATTTGTCTGCTCTTCGTTAAACCCAAATTGCAATAGAATCGGAGAAAGTTGGGAATAAAATGTGCGTATATTATAGGTTGAGAGGTTCCCGCGGCCGAGTTATTCCCACTTTTCTCCGACTCTCTTGTGATTTGGGCTAAGCGACGGAATGAGGAATACAAGTTGGTCAATAACAAATA